>CAJFCV020000005.1:5645723-6971691 GCA_904066235.2 Bursaphelenchus xylophilus
GCGGGCTATTTTACAAGGAAAGTACTTCTATGGGGTGTGGAATTACCGGTCAAGATATATATCAAAAAATTCGCAAAAATTTTCTGATTCAGAATATATAAAAATTAGCTGCCTAATTTTGGTCTATTAACGAGTTTTATCAATAAATGTATTTCTCGAGGAAAAAATCTGCGGCAACAAAAGCGCGCTCGGTCTCTTCCTTCGGAAGAGAGCGGTGTGGCCGAGTGGTTAGAGCGCTAGATTGGGAATCCGAAGGGAACGGGTTCGATTCCTTTTGCCACACTAGAACCCATTTTTTACATTGGAACTACTTTTAAGGTGTAGTTGTAATCCAATTTGATATTTTAAGGCTTGTCAAGGCCTCAAAATTTATTTTAGCACAAAACAAAATTTTTTTATTGGTAAAAACACGGTCAAAAAGACACTTGCATTGTGTCGCGAGAAAACTTCTGAGGACAAAAACATGTCATCAGACCAAAATTAGGCAGCTAATTTTTATATATTCTGAAACAGAAAATTTTTGCGAATTTTTTGATATATATCTCGACCGGTAATTCCACACCCCATAGAAGTACTTTCCTTGTTAGAAAAATTCGAAAAAATCGGTGTCGGAATCATTCCAAAAAAGTACAGAACGCTGTGCGCCGTGCAGTAGAAACACTGCCTTTTGGAATAGCTTGAATTAATCATTTGTGTTTAAAACCAGTAGTTTCATTATATGCGGACTTTTCGAATTTATTTTTTTCCGAAAGTCGTTTAACTTGCAGATGGCCGAAGTTGTGTACAAGGAGCTAAATGCGGACGATGAAGCGCCCATGGAATTGGAATCAGTTTGTCCTAATTGCCAAGAAAATGTAGGTTGAAGCAGCAAAATAATTATCACATGCACCTATTATCTCTTTAGGGTGTAACAAAACTCATGTGTACGAGGATTCCATTCTATAAACAGGTTATCTTGATGTCATTCGCATGTGATCATTGTGGTTACAGAAACAACGAACTCCAAAGTGGAGAGCCAGTTCAGGTAAGTCGAATTGCAGTTTCCATTTCATGGATTTTAGGAATTTGGTACAGAGATTGTTCTGCACGTAAAAGAGCAAGAGGACCTCAACAGAACGGTAGTGAAATCCGAATACGCTTCTGTGGAAGTTCCTGAATTGGAACTTGAAATTCCATTTAAATCCCAACCGGGAGGTGAGTTGTGTATAATATTAAATTTATAACAGTTTAGAGGTTACGACTGTCGAGGGAATCTTACGGAGAGTGCAAGAAGGTGTTTCGCAAGACCAAGAAGTCAGAAGACAACAAGACCCAGAAGCAGCTAAGAAAATTGACGACTTTGTGGCTAAATTGGAAGAATATATTGCCTTAAAGAAACCTTGGACTTTGGTAAAAAAAACTGCCGGTTATTATTTTTTGTGTTTAGAAATTAAACGACCCTTCCGGCAATTGTTACATCCAGAATCCTTCTCCACTTCATGTTGATCCCAGATGCATTACGTCCCATTATTACCGAGATATGAATGCCAACAAATTACTCGCATTGGCTGATGATGATGACCCAGAATGGAAGCCGACAACGGATGACATGGAATGGAAGTCTTTTGAGGATTGCAAGAACACCATTATGCATTTTAACAGTCAATGTCCCAATTGCAGAACGCCTTTGGAAGTTCTTATGAAGCCCACAGGTATTATATGAATAAGAATAATTTCGGAATGACTTGTTTATAGACATTCCGTACTTCCAAACAGTGATTGTAATGTCGAGTACTTGTGAGAGCTGTGGTTTTAAGTCAAACGAGGTTCAAGCCGGAGGTCCAATCCAGGATCAAGGCTGTAAACTCTCGGTTAAGGTCGAAAAGGTTGGCAAGTTTTATTTAGTGATCATTATTCGAACTGACTTTCTTTCTTTTTTATCGTTCGTATGTTTCGCAACGTTTTCCAGGATGTTGACCTTGCCAGAGATGTGTTGAAATCTGACACATGTGGCTTGTCGATTCCTGAAATTGATGTTGAGATTGGTCCAGGCGCCCTTTGTGGTCGTTTTACCACGGTAGAAGGTCTGTTGCAAGCCATCAAGGATCAACTGAATGAGCAATCTGCTTTTTTCTTCGGGGACTCTGGATCTGATGAATTTAAGGGGAAATTCGAGAATATATTAAGTCAGATGGATGAAGTTATAAACCTTAAGAGACCTGCTACTTTGGTGCTGGACGACCCTGCAGGAAACAGTTACATTCAAAGTATAAGTGATGAAGGAGCAGATCCCAGACTGAAGAAGGAATTCTATACCAGGTCTTTTGAACAGAACGAGGAGCTTGGCTTGAATGATATGAAAGTGGAAAATTATGAGGATCTCAGTACGATAAAGGAGGAAGAGTAATGATTTCCGTTTTAAAATAAGTTGTTCCATTTTTTGTATTTTTATGATTGTTGGTTATACCCGGTATATTTAGAGTTTGATTGTTGTTACTGCTTTGTTTATAAATTTCGTCAACAAAGTCGATCCAAATTCAATGATAACAACACCCGGAAATTTATAACGTGGTCGGAAAACAGGTGATTTTATGGCTGTAATCTCTAAAAAGCGATAAAAAGCCTCGTCGGTTTTCCCTCATCACTATCAGACGGACGTATCCGTGCGACTAACAGAGTGGTGCATTAGATATCTTCATCGGCATCGAACCCGGGTCCGTTCAAACAAAAGGCCCGCCACTTACCCCTCAACTAAACGGACACGTACGCTTTTTCTCTCGCTTCTTCTAAATAAATGTGAGAGAAAAGAAAAATGAAATGTGCGAATGGATGACTGATTTGATTAACTAACACCGAAACCAATGAGCCGGCATCTAACTGCATTATCTCCCTCAGTCAATCGGATTCTGAATTCCAGAATAATTTTGCAAAATAAAACAATTGGCCATTTTGTGTTCATGGAGGTCATTACAGGCGTATAAGAGTGCCGAATTCACAGCTGCGCTCTCTTTCTTTTGCTGAAAATAGGGGGGGGGGGGGGGGGGTGTATGAACCCGTTCCCGTCGAGCCAACTGAGGTTGCGAGTATAATCGTAAAGAGAAAGCAGTGAACAATGAGATCGCAGACAGGAAAAGCGAATGCATTCTAGGCCGGCATCTCTGCGTGGCCGCGAAGAGAGCGAGGGAAAAGAGGACGGGGTTGTTGTGAGTGAGGTTGGATGGGTCGCCTTTGCCCGTCGAAACCGAGAGCGTTCCAATCTGCTGTGGCAAACCCGAGAGGGAAAGCGGCGAGAGTGGCGGGCTAAACAAGAGAGCCAGGCTTTGGTCGATATCGAAGACGACCAGCAGCAGAACGAGAATGCGCGCGTTTCGGTTTCTACGGAACAACAGGCAATCCACTGGATGACTGGACTGGCTGAACGACAGCAGCGAGGGCGAAGGAAGCGAGGCAAGGGGAAGAGCAACTGCTTTTTGCCCGCGGTGCGGTCGAGATGACGGGGCAGTGCTGTGATGGTTGTAGTAGTGGTTGAAGAAAAAAGAGAGAAGGCTTACTCGGACCCGCCGCCGCCTCTGATTCCCATCCTTTGTCGTCGCCTATATCCATGTTACCGAACTGGCGATTGCTGTTTCGTCCGTTAGGGCCTTCTTTACGAGTCTTATCAACGCCCCGCCCAGATTCCTTCACGGGGAAAAAAGAAAACAATGTGTTTTTACCTTTCGGGCGCTCTTGATGGTCACTCTGTAGCAGAGATGTTTACATTAGGAAATTCAACCCGTTGAGGGGGCTGGGTTCTTTTTTATACCTTCGTAGTTTTCGGGCCAAGGCGAAGTTGGCTCGGCTTCGCCCATTCCCAATTCCGTGCTTTCCTATTTTTTGGTTTTGTTTATTAGTTACTATAATGAATTATTTATTCGATAATTAATAAATTCTTTTGATTCCCGCGTCTTTTTCGCCTTTTCTACGACGCTTTTTTGTAAGAATTTTGCTTTGGTTTCGTGCTTGTATGGTCGATCCTTTATGTCGATACAACTGACCCTATCTGTGAACGGCCTTTTGGAAGTAAACCGTTTTTTATGCTTGACTTTAAGGCTAACAAATCTTAAGAGCTTTCGTTCTCAGACCCCAAGCTGTTCTTCTTTTTAATTAGGCCTCCAACGGGTGATAGGTATTTTTTTCTATGTGGGTGACATTGTTTAGAAGGAATCAGAGCGCAAATAAGACTAATTTACAAAACAAAAAGAACTGGACAGTTTTTCTCAAAGGGAGGATGAGTCAGGCTAAAAGGACTGACCCTGAGGCGAGGCGAAGGGCGGCCAAGGGCTGGGTCCGGATGACAGCGGCCATCTGGCCAATGGGCAAATTTGATTGAGATCCCTGTTGTTTGAGCCGCTTTTGTGGACAAATTTCGGAGTTCTCCCAAGGGAGAGTTCGCACGCAAAGTCTTGATTTGGAGACTGCAAGTTCAAGAAATTATGCTTGGAAAGTGGAGTCGCAAACGTCTAGAAAGCGAACGCTTCCAGTTTTGTTTGTCTGTACAGCGGATCGGGGACGGAACAATTTTAACCCTTAAACGCGGCCACAATAGCTCTGGAGGAGGCCGGAAGTCGACTGCAATCCCGGTTTGAGTCCGGTAGAGCCGCGCAGCTGACGCTCCCGGGCTTCCAATGGTGCCGTCTTTGACTTCGGCTCGCCTCCGCGTTTTTTCGTAAAGGCCTCAAAAGCGTTTTTGACCCGTTGGGTCGCCCAAGGCGGGAGTGCGGGCGCCATCGTCCCTCGGCATCGTTCCTTCACAGCATTTTTTGTTCTGCCGGAACCATTCTCTCTCTGAATGTCCTGCAGCCGATTCCGGCCTCCTTTTTGCCGCTTTTGTCTCAAACACGCCCGACATGGGATTCGAGGCTCAATTCCCTTAATTCTTCGGGTTTTTCGCAAAATATTTTTCACGATTCTGTCATGGATTTTTGGCGGGCATTAAACCGAGTTCATCCACTCGGAAGATCGGATGCGTCGAGCTGAAGACGTTACGAATCATATCCAACTTTTATACGTCCCAAGCACTGACCATGGCCCATTTTATTTTACTGTAATTTTTAAACGATACAGTCTCGCTTCAGCCGGAGGCTATTCCCGCGTTTAGTGGTTTAAAATTACGCAACTATTTTGGTTTAAGGGACTGATGAGAGCATGACCATTAACGATGAGAATCCCGTTATGAATAATGGAGCGGACTTTGAGGAGTACGACGATGAGGTCTCCTCACAGATGTTCGAGAGGGCCCGTATCCGCGCATTAGCTGGTAGGTGCTCAAAAATAACCTTGCCTTAATCAATTCGGGCTTTTTTTATGTGAAAAGGGGGGTCTTTTTTTATTTCCTTTCTTTATATTTTGATTAGAGAAAGTAAGGAAGGAATCCATTCCTTCGCTACTATCTATAAAAATTGTCGTATAAAATTTTTGAAATCCCGAAAAAATTTCGCATGGCTCCGGGACGGGGCATGCAAAATTTTTCGACCCGGTTTTTTCGAAATCCCGAATTTTTCGTGAAAGATGACAAAAAGTGGATTTTTTCGTTCAATTTTTTATTTTGATTTGAAAACAACGCTGGTGACGACTGCGTGTAGGCTTACTTGCCGCTAGCCCGAATAATAACATCATTTCAAATTCAATTTGAAACAATCCCGCATTTTTGAAAATTCTTGTTGGCAGTTATGAAAATTTTTCGGGCCGGCCGGGGTTTCGAATTTTTACAGGCCCGGGCTCGGAAATTCCAACCCGGTTTGCAGCCATGCTTAACAAAAATAACATCGCATTAAAAAGAAAATGGCAAAAAATTGAAGACGGAAGCAATAACCGATGTATGTGATTGCAGATGAGCGTGAGGTCGTTCAGAAGAAAACATTCACCAAATGGGTTAACTCCCATCTCATCCGCGTGTCCTGTAAGATCCAAGATTTGTATGTGGACATGAGAGATGGAAAGATGCTGATTCAGCTTCTCCAAGTGCTATCTGGGGAACGATTGCCTAAACCAACAAGGGGAAAGATGAGGATCCATTGTCTTGAGAACGTTGACAAAGGATTGCAGTTTCTCCGAGATCAACGTGTGCATCTGGAGAACTTGGGGCCAAATGACATTGTTGATGGAAGTCCCAGATTAACATTGGGTCTTATCTGGACTATTATTCTACGGTTCCAGATCCAAGACATCACATTTGAAGACACTGACAATCAAGAGACAAGACAAGCCAAGGAAGCCCTCCTTCTTTGGTGTCAAATGCAGACGGCTGACTATAAAAATGTTAATGTCAGAAACTTTACTACTAGGTAACAATCATTTCCTACCAAAAAATCTAAGCACGTAAAAACTTTTAATCACCGAATTCTTGCAGCTGGAGAGACGGTCTTGCCTTTAATGCTCTCATCCACAAACATCGCCCAGATCTCATAGACTTTGATAAACTGCAGAAATCCAATGCCATACATAACTTAAAGAATGCTTTTGACGTCGCTGAAAACCATCTTGGCCTTCTCCGATTCCTGGACCCTGAGGGTAAGCGCAAAAAACATTAAAACAATTACTTTATGGCCCACATCCGGCTTCTATTAGGTAAATTGTTATAATACAGTATTACTCTTATAGATGTTAATGTCGAACAACCCGATGAGAAATCGATTATCACTTATGTTGTTACTTTCTACCACTACTTCAACAAAGTGAAACAAGAGGAAATCCAAGGAAAACGTATCGGAAAAGTAATTAGTGAACTAATAGACAACGATAAGATGATGGACAAATACGAAGAGATCTCAAGTAGTCTTCTGGAATGGATCAGAAAGACCATCATCAATCTCAACGACAGAAACTTCACCAACTCATTGACAGGTGTCCAGAAACAACTCACAGATTTCAATCAGTACCGAACTCAAGAGAAACCACCACGGTTTCAGGAGAAAGGAGAATTAGAAGTACTTCTGTTTACACTTCAGAGCCGAATGAGAGCCAATAATCAGAGACCTTTTGTTCCAAGTGAAGGAAAAAAGGTTGCTGAAATTAATAGGGCTTGGGAAGATCTTGAACGGGCTGAACATGAACGGGAATTGGCTCTCAAAGAAGAACTAATAAGGTAATAAAAAACATTAAATTAAGGTCAATGCTTAACAGTAAAAGTAACTTTTACCGTTTCAGACAAGAAAAACTCGAACAACTGGCTGCTAGATTTGACCGTAAAGCTGGGATGAGGGAGACATGGCTCACCGAGAATCAACGTCTGGTCAGCCAAGACAACTTTGGAGACGACCTTGCAGCTGTGGAAGCTGCCTTGAAGAAACATGAAGCCATCGAAACAGACATTCATGCTTACGAAGAACGAGTGCAAGCGGTTGTCGCCGTTGCCGGAGAACTTGAAGCGGAGAATTACAACGACATCGAACGTATTATTGCTTCGAAAGATCATATTCTTGAGTTGTGGAACACTCTGCTTGAACTCTTACAAGCACGTCGCGCCCGATTGGATGCCCATAAGAACATTGAAAAGATCTTCCATGACATGGATGGAGTTCTTAACATGTGTGATGAAATAGAAGCCAAACTAAGGTCAGAAGATCGTGGCCAACATTTGATGGACGTCCAAGATCTACTCCAGAAACATGCAATGATTGTATCTGATCTAAATATCATCAACGACCGTATTCAAAGTGTAAACAAAGCAGCTGAACCATATGCCCAAGATCCGGCTGGAGCTGATGACTTCCGCCCGGTCAACCCTCAGGTTGTCCGAGACCGAAGACAGGCGCTAATTGATCGCCTGGATGAACTTCAAGAGCTAGCTGCAAACAGAAATCGTGACCTTGAAGACAATAGAAAGCTTTGTCAGTTCTGGTGGGATTTGGCTGATCTGGAGAACACGTTCCGAGAACAAGAACAAGTTTTGGCTCTTACCAATACCGGCCACGATGTCCCCTCCGTTAAACGGCTCATCGCAGAACACAAGAATGCGGAGAACAATCTGGAAAGTCTTGGAAATATCCTGCAGACTCTTGAAGAACAAGGCCAAGAACTTGCAAATGAGGGAATTCCAGGGTCAGAGAACATTAATGCCAGAATAGACGAAACCCGAAGCTATTACAACAAGCTGAAGGAACTGGCCGATGCTCGCCGCAGCAATCTGGATGGAGCCTTGAATTACTTCTTGTTCTTCAACCAGGCCGATGAAGTAGATGGACTTCTATTGGATACTCTCCGTGTAGTTTCATCTGATGACGTTGGCCGAGACGAAGGAACAGTTGGCGTTCTTCTCAAGAAACATGACGGCGTTAAAGATGATCTTGACAAGTTCGACCAACACATCGTCCAATTGCAAGCTCAGGTTGAATCTTTGCCTCAAGAAGCCAGAGCTCACCCCGACATCATCCAACGATTGGCTCAAACTGATAAACGTCGTCGTGACCTGGAGGAATTGTCAAGGCTCCGAAAGCAACGCCTTATCGATGCTTTGTCACTTTACAAACTCCTTAGTGATGCGGATGCTATCGAAGCATGGATTGATGAAAAAGGAAAACTCTTGGCCACATTGATTCCCGGAAACGATTTGGAGGAAGTCGAGATCATGAAACATCGCTTCGGAACTCTGGAGAACGACCTCAAAAACCAAGAAGACAAACTGAACACGGTCAACAAACTGGCCCGTGAAATGGTTCAAGTGGATCATCCAAATGTTGACGAAATCCTTCAACGCCAAAACAAGCTCAATGCTCGTTGGGCTCAGCTTAAGGACATGGTTGACCAAAAGAGATCCGAGCTTGACCGGGCCCATCGTCTGGAGACCTTCCGAATCGATTGCCAAGAAACCGTCACTTGGATTGAAGATAAGACCAGAGTTCTTGAAGATTCAGGAGAACTTACCAATGATCTCAGCGGTGTTATGAGACTGAAGAGACGGCTGTCCATGATGGAACGGGACCTAGGCGCTATTCAGGGCAAACTCAACAATCTGCAAGCTGAAGCCGACGAAATTGCAGTCGAAAAACCACATCAAGCCCAAGTCATCAGAGAAGACATCAGCAGAATCCAACATGTCTGGGATGTTCTTAACCGTAAGGTCAGAGAACAAGAGGCCAAGTTGGAGGAAGCAGGTGACCTTCAACGATTCCTACGCGATCTCGACCACTTCCAAGCTTGGCTTACCGCAACGCAACGCCAAGTTGCCAGTGAAGATGAACCTCAAAGTTTGGCCGAAGCCGAAAGACTGCTGGCTCAACATAAAGCAATCCACGATGAGATCAATGGATATGCTGAGGACTATAAGAAGATGCGAGCGATGGGTGATCGAGTCACACAAGACCAGACTGATCCTCAGTACATGTTTTTAAGACAGCGACTTGCTGGGTTGGAGGAAGGTTGGGAAGAACTGGGTCGGATGTGGGATAACAGGCAACACATGTTATCGCAAGGACTCAATCTTCAAATGTTCTTACGTGATGCCAAGCAAGCCGAAGTCATGTTATCACAACAAGAAAACTTCTTAGCCAAGGAAGAGCAACCTCAGTCATTAGAACAGGCAGAGAATTTGCTGAAAAGACATCAAGACTTTTTGACAACCATGGATGCAAACGACGAAAAGGTCCGTGGTGTCGTTATATTTGGTGACAAACTCAGTTCTGATGGTCATTACGCAGCTGACAAGATTCATAAAAAGTCACGCAATATTCAAGAGCGACGAGAAGCAAATCGTGAGAAAGCCTTGGCTCAGCTCGACATGCTCAAGGATGCTTTGGGAATCCAACAGTTCCTGAGTGACTGCGAAGAGTTGAGGGAATGGATCGAAGAGAAGATGATCCTTGCTCAAGATGAGACATACAGAGATGCCAAGACCATAACTTCTAAGTTCGTGCGTCATCAAGCCTTCCAGTCCGAACTACAGGCAAACAAAGCTCGCCTTCAAGAATTAAAACAAGCTGCTGAAAAGTTGAGTGAAGAGAAACCAGAATTCATTGAAGCCATCTCACCTCACGTTGGAGAGTTGGAGAACCAATGGACTCAACTGGAAGAGACTACTGTTGAAAAAGGCAAGAAACTGTTTGATGCCAATAGACAACAGCTCTACGTCCAATCTATTGCTGATATGCAAGATTGGGCGCAGCAACTGGAACAGCAGATCGGAGTTGATCAACCACCATCCGACTTGTCTACAGTCAATGTCGCCATGCAACGACAACAGGCGATCGAATCGGAGATGGAGAAGAAGGTCCTTCATCTGGAATCTCTTCAACAAATGGAGCCGCAATTGGAGGAACTGCACCCAGATGAGCTGGAAGATATCAAGGCCCATCGTTTGGCAATCACCGAGAAATTGCAGAGGCTGAAGGCACCACTTGACGATCGACGCAGACAACTCGAGCGCAGAAAGGCCGCCTTCCAATTCGTTCGCGACGTTGAGGATGAGAAATTATGGGTTGATGAACGTCTTCCTATTGCCAACGCTCCACAACTCGGTGAAAATCTGTTCGACTGTCAACGATTACAGAAGAACACGGATTCTCTACGTGGCGAAATGGAAAACCATGAGTCTTGGATCAGAAAAATTATTGAGAATGGTGAAGAGCTGATAGATGAAGGTCACGAGAATGCGGAGCAGTTCAAAGACAAGATCAAGGAAATGCAAGATAAATGGCAGAGCCTTAAGGATGCTCTTGATGAACGAAAACGGCGACTTCAAGAAAGCGAGAAGGCCCACTTGTTCTTGTATGATTGCAACGAGTCCGAAGCTTGGATGAGTGAGCAGGAGTTGTACATGATGCAAGACGAACGTGGAAAAGACGAGTTCTCTACACAAAACCAAATCAAAAAACACGAACGATTACAGCAAGACATTAACAACTATGCTGACAGTATTCGTGAACTTGGTAAAAGAGCCCATCAATTCATCGAGGAGAAGTCGCCCCTTAGCGACCAAATTGCCCTTAGGCAATCTCAAATTGAAAAGCTTTACGCTGGACTCCAAGATCTGTGCAAAGAACGAAGAAAACGATTGGACGAGACCCTTCAATTGTACGGTCTTCACCGAGAAATTGACGACCTCCTCCAATGGATTGCCGATAAAGAAGTCGTGGCTGGATCTCACGAGAATGGACAAGATTACGAACACGTCCAAATGCTCCAAGAACGATTCCAGCAGTTTGCCCGTGATACCGAAGCAATCGGTTCAGAACGAGTTGCAAGGGCTAACAATGACTGTGATCAGGTAAGCAAAAGTTAACATAAATTTACAACTAACATTTATATTTTCAGTTGATTGTTGAAGGTCACAGTGATGCCCCTACAATCGCACTATGGAAGGACAGTTTAAACGAGGCTTGGGAGAATCTACTGGAGTTAATAGATACTCGTTCTCAGATTCTCGAGGCTTCACGTCAAATGCATAAATTCTTCCACGACTGCCGAGATTGTCTATCCCGTATCATCGAGAAGAAACACAGTATGCCCGACGAATTGGGACGTGACTCATCATCCGTCAATGCTCTTAGCCGCAAGCATCAGAACTTCCTCAAGGACATCGAAGCCATCGGAGCTCAGGTCAGACAAATCGAGCAAGACGCTGCATACCTTCGGGATTCTTATGCCGGCGACAAGGCCATTGAAATCGCATCCAAAGAGGCCGAAGTCCTCAAAGAATGGAAACAACTTCATGCGCTGTGCGAAGCCAGGAATATCCGCTTAAGAGACACTTCAGACCTGTTCAGGTTCATGAATATGGTCAGAGATCTCTTGCTGTGGATGGACGAAGTCAAACGAGAAATGACTTCTCACGAACGGCCAAAGGATGTCTCCGGAGTTGAATTATTAATGAATAACCATCAATCCCTGAAGGCAGAGATCGATACTCGAGAAGATAACTTCAGCGCTTGCATTACATTGGGGCGCAATCTTCTGGAGAGGAAACATTATGCAAGTTCAGAGATTGAAAAGAAATTGATCAAACTGACAACAGAACGAGCAGAAATGATGCATAGATGGGAAGACCGGTGGGAGTACCTCAGATTGAGTAAGTCTATCTATTTAATACGATTTACATTCAATTTTAGTCCTCGAAGTGTACCAATTTGCCCGGGATGCGGCTGTGGCCGACGCTTGGTTGAATGCTCAAGAACCCTACCTCAAGTCATTAAACTTCGGTCGGAATCTGGAAGAAGTTATTGCCATGATTAAGAAACACGAAGCCTTCGAAAAGTCCGCAGCTGCTCAAGACGATCGATTCCTTGCTCTTGAGAAGTTGACCAACTTCGAGTTAAAGGAAATGCAAAGGCGAGAACAATACGCGGATGAAGAACGCCGTCGTCGCTCAGGATCTCCTCAAGCCAGACCAGGTCGTTCGGGAGAAACTACATTCCCAGTTCACGAACCAGGACGATCTGAAGGTAGGTTGTGTGAAGAGTCATGCTTTGCAAATGTTCGACTTTCAATGTTGTAAATCGTCTTTTGTAGCGTTCGATTTGACTGTGAGCTCATTTGGTAGTGGTGGTAGTGCTCATAGAGGTAATTTTTTGTTGTGATTTAACAATGGCCCTGACAGGCTCACTCTGTCCAATTTCCATGAAGCCTTGTAATTCGGCCGAACGTTTTTTCGTCAAAAGTTTTTCGCCCAAACTCCGTAAATCCATTGTTATGTGGTTGTGATTTTAGAACGCTCTCGTCTTCAAGCAGAACCTTCCTCATGGAGGCAATCGCTTTCTCGATCTGCCCGCTTCGGAGTGCATGATTTACATGGTATTGTTTGTTGTAACATTCGTCGTTTGATTTGATATTTTGGAGCTAGTTGTTTTGATAACTTTTATAACCGTCATTCCTTTTAGGTGCTTTGACAGCGGATGGATTCGAAGGCACAATTATTCGAAAACACACTTACGAAGCATTAGACCGAAGAGCTTCTAATAGGTACGCATAACTTTTTTTTCTTATTTATTTTTACTTTAGGGCTTGGGATCGACTTTATGCCGTCCTCCAAGGCAGTGAACTCTGGTTCTTCAAAGATCTCAAACATCGACAAGAACAATCTACCTTCCACAATGAACCCGCTATCCAACTTGCTGGGTGCACCGTGCAGCCTTCGGAATACTCGAAACGGAAGAACGTCATATCATTGAGATTACCATTCGGTTCTGAATATTTGCTACAATGTGCGGATGAGGTATGTTGGATTTAATACTTTAAAGTAATGATGACATTTATTTACAGGAAGACATGCAGAAATGGTTGACTCAATTGCAACGTGCCACAGGCCATATAAGTGTGGAGCAGGGTTCTCCCCAACCCCAGTCTTCATCGACACCCATCCCTGAAGAAGGTCGCGGTCAAAGCCCGGCCGAAGCCCCCGTCAAACAGAAAAAGGGATTCTTTTCTCGCAAAAAGTAGGCATAATCGAATTGTATCTCTAGTCGACGCATAATAATACCCAGAGATGTCTTTTCTCTCCAGTTCTTGCTACGTGTTTATTTCTCGGAGTTGTGTTCACTGTTGTTGTTCTTTCTTTCTGACTAATTATCAGCTTTATTTGTTTTGTTACTTCAAGAATAGATTATGTTGTGCTCTTCCCTTCGGCTGTTCGTCCTCACTGCCTTATTCGATTCTCTAAATATTTTTTTTGGTCAGTCCTTCCCCATGCATTGCTCACTGTCGGAGGTTTTTTTTAGGATGTCGAGGTCTTTGGCTAGCCAAATTTGGAATTGAATTATGTTTTTGCATCCTTGGTTAGCTAAGTCTCGCATTCCGAAGCTTTAGAAGGTCTAATCGGGCCTGCTAACTTACTGTAGATACACCGATCTGGTCCGATCACTGCCTTTTTTACGTATTAGCCACCAGCATTCCCACTTCCTTTCTTGCCCATCATATTGTCTCAAGAATTTCAAACGTAAAATTCAAATAATCCATGTTTTTCTCCTTAAATTTCTTCATCTTGCTGAAGAAATGTGAAGCGCTACACCTCCATTGGCCTCACACGACAGTCCACTGCCATTGCATTTAGGTGACGGACGAGAGCCTGGTTTGGGATCTCCGACTTGTATGTAGTGATAGATATTAGAATTTAATTATTTTTGGCGCTGCTTCAAAGTTTTAAGATTAAATCTGAAAATGTAAATGTTGAGCTTTGCTTGTTAACTCGACTCATTCTTTTGCCGAGACATAAAGAGTGTAATATCAATAGTCGTATTTTACTTTAGACTATCTTTATTTACAGTGGATAAAAGTTTGAGGATCTTAAATTAATTTTACGGGGTCATCGCTACATCTGGAAGAACCTTAAGGAAATCCGGAGCTCGGATCACAAACTCTGGCCATGATCCGAAGTAGATGGAGGCGTTAAACCGCAGTCTCTCTAATGCGAACCAGACCATCGTAGAACGGAGAGATGTTCCATCGTAAATAAATAAAGGTTTCGACAAATCCAAGCCTTTGGAAGCAAAGAATTCTCTTTGTCGGGTATCACTCGGCCATGTGTTGTTGATCCAATCATATACGGAATCGATCGGAATGTTCACTGAACCTCGCATATGGCCAAAAACGGCGCCGTCAATTTTTCCATTATACTCCTGAAGGCAGAAAATAATTAATCTTTTTAAAAGTTGAATAATTTAAGATTTCTTCGATAGAAAAAAAGTTAGAGAAACTTGCATCATCATTTTGAGCATCTACAATGTCATGTGTATGCTGATCAAAGTTGGTGATGACGTCATCAAATGTCATAATTAAATCAGCATTCCATCTGGCTTTGAAATTGCCGGGGGGCAAAGTTGGAGAGGGGCCATGGTCGAGTTTGTATAAGGAATTGGGACGAGATGACAAGGCTTTCCATTCGGCGAACCCTCCATTCAACAATGACAGCTTCTCATGACCAAACAACTATAATCTTAGATACAAAACAATTTCAGGAACCCACCTTGAATATCCAGAAAGCGTAGGTGGACCAGATGACTTGTCCCCTGTCATACAAAACAACATGGCAATCTTCATCCACCCCCAGTCTTCTGACATGCCTTTGGAATTGGAGTGGATGCACAGGTACTCCGCTATGGGAGAGATTGGAGAAATAGAGTAATTGGGCTGATTGAATGTGCTCTTCCATAAAGTCATTCCTAAATTTAAATGATCCCTCAAGTAAGATTACTTACTCGCTTTGTTTCACTTCACTGTTCGTCACCTCGAACAAACAGACTTTCCGTTTCGTAATAATTAATGTCACCAGATAATTGGAAGCCATTAAGTAATCAGCTCTGGTCGTCTTCATTGATTTGTTTACCAAGGGATCATATTGGACTAATCTTTCGGTCGTTTTATCCGTCGTCCCATCAACCGTTTCAGGGGCCTTCTTAATTTGAACATGCCATAAGAACATAATAACTGCAGTAATTGTCAACAAGGTAATGGCCACAAATCCGGCTCCAATCATCTTTTGTTTGGAACAGCAGTAGTCCTAAAAGTACAAATACTTTCATCCAATATTAACGATGACCAAAGGCGAAAGAGAAAGTAGAATTATTTTCTAAAAATGGCGATCGAATAATTTGGATGCGCTCCTTTTACTTTCAGGGAATAAAAGATACAATACTCACCTGTTTTCGGCGAGGATCGGGATAATGGAGACGTTGTAAAGTCGAATGTGCTAAAGGGGTCGGCATGGAACGGGGAGACATTGAATGGACGGAGGAAGATGTCTACAAAGAAATGAGATTAGGACAGTCCGACATGTAGTCTTGTAAATACTTTTTCGACGGTCTTAAACGATGATTATCTTACCGTAGGTGGCAGATTTCTCTTAGGGAGAGCTGGTGGTTTCTCATAGAAATTTCCGTAATCATATTCCGCGTATTCATGTGCCCGTCGATCTTCTACAGTACTGTAACTCTCCGGAGGGGAAGTAAATCGTCTCTCGGAATAAACTTTGGCCCGGTTCTTTCGACCAGAAGTTCCATAAGGTTCCATGTCGGCTAACAGTTTTAACAAGTGGACATTTACTGAAATGACCCCGCTTTTCTCCCGTGTCGTTATATCAAGGTCAGCTTCGGAAAACAAAAAAAGATACCTGCGAGAAAAAGGCACAAAAAAGAAGCGGAATGTCGAGATCCAGAAGATCCAATTATTTCCTTCCGATTCACGATCCGATTAATTCTCGGAGGCGCGGGAAGGCGATTGCGACATCAAATACCAAGTGCAACCCAAGCAGTCACATACATTAACAAGAATCTATCCGTTGATTTCTACAGCGTATTATTGCGAATGTCCAAAAATTAAATCTGCTTGCAATTTTTCGCAATTTTTATCGATCTTCAGAGTAAGCTTGTAATATAGTAGCATACGAAGTGATGTGAAACAGCGTACATTGTCATCAGAAAATGCAATCATTTGTAAATTATAAATTATGAATTGTGTCATTGGTTATGGGGAAACCATTTCTTGCAACTAACCGAAAAAAAATTGTATGGCTGTCATGCCAACTCAACGGCTAGCGATGTAAACAATTCTGCCATATTGGCTACGAATATTGGGCTATCCGATCTGTGCCAAATGGAAGGTGGTACGACGACAGAATCTTGGTTTATTTAAACTTGTCAAATTACAATTTTGGTCGCGCGCTAACCGAACCTAGGCCAGCTTGGGGCATTATTTCATATGACGTCCAATGACGACATCGCTGTGTCTTAGGGCTCTCAGCATAGCTACGCTGCTACAATTGACACCTGTTTCCTGCTCTATGTGGGACCCAGAGATAGTGGAGATGGAAGTTCGGCGGAATTCCTTGCCTTGACTCTGCCGCGGTGGTAAACCTTTTTTGCCAGAACGTTTAGATGTGTTGAAGACTTCCGAGTGAGTTGAGTAGTTCTTCACAACTCCGGCTGAATGGCCTACCTGTGCCGAAATCTGCGAAACTTAAGGTCCTTGCCATTTCAGAGCCGTAGGTAATATGCTGTTAAAAGCGACCATGGTCCAAGGCAAACATTCAATTCCTTATTAATGACGAAAATGACGGCAATTTGACGTCATTCTGAAAAATCCTGCTGAATTGACAACTCTACTTGGTATATATAATATATTATTTCAATCTTACTCTGATCCGAATGTCTGTGTGCCATTTTTTCGATGTTTCATGATAGCCGTTTTTTACAAGTTATCTATACCAAATTTTTACAATCGCATTTTTCTATAAGAACAAGAACTTAGCAGAGATATTTGCTATTTTTTAATCTGTTCATTAAGGTTCTGGAGAACGGACACGTATTTAAATTGCTCGAAATGATGAATTACACAGATTCCCAAACAACAACACACCTTCTCAACATGAGAAATGCAGACAATCTCTTGCGTAATAAAACTATGCTCTCTATAAGAGACTTTAAAACAAACGCAACCCTCGCTGTAATGATGACTGTCGATTTATGATTCTATCAGTCTGTCGGAAAAATAACGGCGGATTGTCGCAGCGAAATGTCTCGCCTCGCCGCTGTCGCGCACCAAATCCCGAGCCGCGGCTTGCAGTCGCAAAGCGATGATGGGCGATTCCGAGGCGCGACGATCCGCCGTTATTTTCCCGACAGACTGATATACACCACCGAGGCCTTGACACATATCATCATAATGTCTATAAAAGAAATTTTCTCTTGTTTTTCTCATTATGTTTTGACCATTTTAGCGAGTTTAACTTGGTGTTTACCCATCTTGCAACAATTCCATCGATTGCGACCCGAAATAGTAGGGTAAAGTGACCCGAGTACTAAAACTTCCAGATTTCAAGAATGCTATGAAATTGTAAGATTGTTAGAAGTTCAGTTTTCAAAACTATATATTTGACATTACATTTTAATTTACGCTTATATTTACAACAAATTTGCAAATACAGCATCATTTCTAACAGTGTAACATAAAAATTGACATCTTTTCAAAGTTAAAAATAATTCATAACTTTTCAAAGCTTTTCAAAAAAAAAATGGGCTCATCGGTAATATTTAGAAGATACCCATTTCTAATGTCATAACTGTTTTTTTCTATCTTTGTTGGTCAGCTACGCCCCTGCTCACAGCCATTCTGTTACGTTGGGTAGCCAATCCCGGTAAATGGCTAAACATTTTATAAAATTGGATGTCATTCCTTCTCTGACACCCGTTCCAACATTTCGGCTATCTTTTTTTGAAATTTCAATGCCATTAAGACACTTTGCCTAACCGACCCAGGTTTTTGACCTCGAAATCTGAAATAAGATCCTGTGGGATTTTTTATTCGAAGAAGAAAACGGTCGATTTTTGTCCGCTGAAGATCAGAAACAGTAAGTTACAGTAATCCCACCCATTTGAAATTGCAATTGTTTAAGTCGCCGTCATCCAAAACCTACAGACATTGTGGAGTTTGCCTTTTTGGAGTGGCCACAGTGGGCTTCAGAATACCGCTAACTGCGGTATGCAAATTGCCACCGACCTATGCCAACACCTTAGGCCAGAGAACTCGAAATAAATTTTTTTGAATGTTCTCGGTTGACACAGCGAGCCAAAAATCGTGAAAAAGATCATATTATGACGGATGAAGCACCTATTGGGTGATCCGTCCACGGGGTGACCTGTTTTTTTGGGGTATCCTTCCCAAACCGCCGAAAATTCCCGCGACCAAAAAAAGGGGGGGGGGAGGTAGCCTTATTGTTAGACATGTCTGGAACCGATCTCACAGAAACAAGATCATAAAAAAATCCGTCCAATTTCCCTACAGTTCTAATTTTTACATTCTGTAGCCTAATTGCATGAAAACTCTGCAGTAGAATGCCTCCGTTTGATTGATATTGGATCAAAAGGTCGTTTGACAAAATTGATAAAAAGTAAAAGAAATTTTTGGTGCGAGTAGTTTTCGAGGGTGGACCCGCCTGTTGGGACAATTCGATCCCTAAAAAGAGATGGTTTTTCCAATTTTTGATCTTTCCAACCTGTTTGTTGTCTGTTTTACAACTGCCGTCAGCTGAGTTGCCGATTGTTTTACCGACGAATTATTTTTGAGGGCGATCAAGGTGTAACCGCCAATTCTCCTCTTATGTTATTATTTTTGGTTGTTCTTTGATCTTGAATTCATTTCGAACTTTCTGTTTTTATTTCTTTTCGAGTTTCGATACAGATTGTTTTAGGTATCAAAGATGCCCGAGGATCTTCTACCTTATTCTCCTGAAGCCGCAGATTCATGTCATTGGAAGGAAACCGGAGTGGAGGATGGTTACGGTTTTCATGAGTTCAAGGAATACCCGTAAGATACATTTTTCATTGTTAACTTGCGGTATATTTTGTATTTGAAGGGTGAAGCAAAACAAGATAAAAAACACGATCCTTGAGGCCATTGGAAGCACGCCTCTGGTTAAATTGAACCGAATTCCTCAGGAGTATGGCATCGAATGTGACGTTTGTAAGTTGATTCTATTTTTTAAACTAATCTTTGTAGTCCTTGATGATTTATAATTAATATAGATGGTAAGGCAGAGTTTTTGAACTCCGGAGGATCCGTCAAGGACAGAATCGGAGTCAGGATGGTGGAGATCGCTGAGCAGACTGGTCGATTGAAGCCGGGGATGACTATTATTGAGCCTACCTCGGGTAATACGGGTATTGGATTGGCCTTGGTGGCTGCTGTTAAAGGCTACAAGTGTATAATCGTGATGCCTGCTAAGATGAGCCACGAAAAGGAGGTCACTTTGAAGGCTTTGGGTGCACAAATCGTGAGGTCCAACGACGATGCTCCCTTCGATAGCCCCGAATCTCATATTGGAAAGGCCTTTGCCTTGCACAAAGAAATCCCCAACTCTGTAATCCTCGACCAGGTATCCCTTTTTTTTATGACAAAGCCTTCTTTATAGTATATAAATTGTGGAAATCCTATGGCTCACTTCGAGGGAACAGCCGAAGAAATTTTGGATTCGCTTGGAGGTCATGTTGATATGGTTGTAGCTGGTGTTGGAACCGGTGGGTCTATCACCGGATTAGCCAGGAAGTTGAAGCAGAAATGTCCGGGTTGCAAGGTTGTTGGAGTTGATCCCATTGGAAGTGTGCTGGCGGACGAGAAGGGAGATGATGTGGGGGCTCACTTCGAAGTCGAAGGTATTGGATACGACTTTATTCCCACTGTTCTTGACCTCAGTACGGTAGATGAGTGGGTAAGGATTTATCCTTTTCCTTACTTTAATCATGTGCTTTATAAAAAATGATTTAATTTTAGCAAAAGACTGGCGATAAAGAAACGTTTTTAATGGCCCGTAAGCTAAACAGAGACGAGGGAATCCTGTCTGGAGGATCTTCCGGAGCCATTCTTTGTGGAGCCCTGAGGGCAGCTAAGGTTCTGAAGAAGGGACAAAAGTGTGTTGTTCTTCTTCCTGATGGCATCAGAAATTATTTGACCAAGTTTGCTTCTGATGAATGGATGCTGAGCAAAGGATTTATTGATAAGGCAGAGAGTGGTGTTAACCTCTTCCCGAAGGATACATTCGACATCCAAAAGGTTTATGACCCAACTTCAAAGTCGGATGCAGCTTTCCAATCGATTTCCGGACCGTGGCCGTTGAAGAATCAGAGTCCTCTGAGGCCAATGTTGATGGAATCGATAACTGAGGCCATCGGCAAAACCCCTTTGGTCAGGTTGAATAAACTTACTGAAGAAGACGGAGTTCAAGCGGAAGTTTGTGAGTTCTGTAATTGTGATGCAACATGATCAATTGATTTAGTGGTGAAAGCAGAGTTTTTGAATGCTGGGGGTTCGGTAAAGGACAGGATAGCCTTGAGAATGGTGCAATTGGCCGAGGAGACAGGTGTTTTGAAACCTGGAATGACTGTGATTGAACCAACTTCTGGAAATACAGGGATTGGATTGGCCATGGTTTGTGCTATCAGAGGGTATAGATGTGTGATTGTAATGCCAAAGAAAATGAGTCAGGAAAAGGAAGCGGCGTTGAAGAGTCTTGGAGCCGTTATTGTCCGAACTGAAAATCATTATCAGCATTCTGATGCAGATTCCCACATTGGTGTTGCCCTTAGACTACAAAAAGAGATTCCGGGAGCCATAATTTTGGATCAAGTAAGTTACGATTCTACAGTATTTTCTCGGTTAACTTTTTTACCGTAAGACTATTATAATGCGAAATTCCCTTGAATTTTTAGTATCGTAATGTCGCTAACCCATTGGCACATTATGAGGGTACCGCCGAAGAAATTCTTTGGGCAACGGATAATAAGATCGACGCTGTTGTCATTGGGGCGGGAACCGGAGGAACTGTGAGCGGAGTCGCCAAAAGGATCAAGGAAGTCATCCCCACCTGCAAAATCTATGGTGTAGATCCAGAAGGATCTCTTCTTGCCGACCCGTCTCAAAAAGAAATCCATGGCTATGAGGTGGAAGGCACTGGATACGACTTTGTTCCTGCAGTTCTGGACCGCTCTTTAGTGGATGAATGGATCAAGACTAATGATCAGAACTCCTTTACCACTGCCAGGCGTCTGATTCGGCAAGAAGGACTTTTATGTGGAGGATCCTCCGGAGCCAATGTTTGGGCAGCCCTTCAAGTGGCCAAGAAGTTGGGTGCTGGAAAGAGGGTGGTCACAATTTTACCCGACAGCATCCGGAATTACATGTAAGTGAAAATTGATGTGTTAAATATTCCATCTTAAGGACCAAGTTCGTTGACGATGAATGGATGAAATCCCACCAATTCCAAATCTAAACCAAAGTTATTACTCAAATTAGAATTTTTACAATTAATAAAAGCTAAATGAAAGCAATAATTAGGTTTTAAATTTACTTCCAGCCTATGGTGACAAACCATATACATGTATACAAAACTGGTATTAATAACATTCCTAGTATGTTTTGGAAGCCAATGCAACACCTTGAGCAGCAGCCTCAATGAATGGTACGTCCAAGTGGGGATTGGAGACATTAGCACGAGACGATCGAACACATTCAGCCATGGTGGGCGAGGCCCTTGTCACCGCATTGGTAACATAAAAGTCGGCTAAATTGGTCTGACGGACATGGAGAGGCTGAGATGACGATTCATTTGTCGCAAGTTGAGACGTCAGGTCAAGAAGACCACTAGTCTCCACTTGGCCATATCTCACCAAATGCGGGGCTACTTGGCTTAATCGCTCTCGAACTTCTTCGATCGTATCGTAAGGTAGCTTAACTCCAGCGATCTCACTCAAAGCACGGATAATCTTCCAATCCGGGCGGGAATCCCCAGGAGGTGGAACTGCTGGGTATGTGCGCTGTGGGCGTCCTTCGGTGTTGACATAGGTACCTGCTTTCTCTGTGTAGGCCGCTCCAGGAAGAACAAGGTCGGCGATGGAGGCACCGTGGTCTCCATGATGGCCTTGGTAGATTACGAAGACGTCTGGATGGAAGTCTTCTCTCCTCAAACCAGTCTCATCCGATCCCAAAAGATACAACAGCTTGATCTTCTTCTTCTCGTCGGCACCCAATTTATGCAAACTCCTAAATCCAATGTCAAGAGCGGCAACTTGGGCGGCATTTCGTTGGAGGACATTGAATCCGACTGTTTCTGCTAAAAGATAATGTATTTAACAGAAGGACGCGCCTTTCAATGTCCGCAAATGAAATAAATTTTAGAAAGGCACCCAAGAAGGCATCCAATTGGTGTTTAAAATGAAAAAAACTCTTCTAGTATACCGGATAAAAGAATGTATAAAAATCGACATGGTTTTAGTCGAATAATCACTGATATCATGTACAACATCATCAGATGTTATATCCTGAGTGCTCGTTTAACCCGTGAATTACCAGGAGTAAGAGTAGAACACCCTACTAGTCAAAAGGTTTACACAAAAATGTGTTAACTTATGGACAAAAGATATTTCCATTGCGGCCAACGAGAACTTTTTGCGGACAACGACATATTTAAAAAACTTGCCTCCATTCTTTCTCAATTTCTCTGACAATTTAAGTAGTTGTGAGTGAAGCTTGGCTCCCTCAGCTCCTTGCAAAGCGTCAACTCCAACAACAATCACTGGTCTCTTGGCAGACAAAAGACCCTAAAAGATGGCCGATAACGGCTAAATGTAAACACAAACCTTTCCAAACTCCGAAGACCCTTCGATGACATCATTTACAGCCTTAGCACTGTCCCCAAGATAATGATAATCATAAGTCAAATTAACCTGGGATCCAATCACCCCAATTTCCACATCAGTATGGAGGAACGCTTTTCTGATTCGGGCATTAAACACCGGGGCTTCATATCTTGGATTAGTACCAACCAAGAGAACAAAGTCCGCATTTTCCACAGAAGTCAGACGGTCGTTTAGCAAGTAATTTGCCCTACAAAAGCATTATTATTGTACCAGCGGCTCACCTCAGGTCAGAGTTGAAAAAATAGGATTCCTCGGTGAAGAAATTCTCGGATCCAAATCGATTAAGTAAATCTTTTAAGGAGACAAGAGACTCTAAAAGACCATACATTCACCCCTTGTCACACACCTGCTTCCACTAGACCACCAACAACCCCGGCGACGGCGCTTCCTTCCTTAGAAAGCTGCCTGAACTTCTGAGCCACAGAGAAAAGAGCATCTTCCCATGAAGTTTGTTCAAGTCCTAAGGGGGTCTTAGTAAATGGAGTGAGAAGTCTTTGTCTCTTCAGTCCATCAACAACAAACCGAGCTTTGTCGCTAATCCATTCTTCGTTCACATCCTAAACGTGGTCAATATAAAATGATAAACACTTACATCATTCATTTTAGGGATGATTCTCATGACTTCGCCGGTTCTGTGATTGACCACGATGTTCGATCCGACCGCATCCATCACATCAATAGACTCAGTCTTTCGGTTTTCCCATGGCCGGGACATAAAACTAAAAAAAATATTAAAATTAAAGTATTTTTACCTTCCAGGTTTATGAGTCAAAGCGCCGACAGGACAAAGGTCGATCACATTACCCGAGAGCTCGGAAGCGAACAACTTCTCCACGTAAGTACCAATCTGCATGTCCGATCCTCGTCCAGTAGTTCCCAAGTCGGGAACCCCAGCAACTTCATTGGCGAAACGAACGCAGCGAGTACATTGGATGCATCTGTTCATGATTGTCTTTACCAGGGGTCCAATATCTTTGTCCTCGACTCCTCTTTTCCCATCGAATTCGTTTTGAAGACGCGACCGATCGGATCCAAAATTCATAGACTGATCTTGCAAATCACATTCACCTCCCTGCAATGCAGTTTAAAGCAGTTAAGAACAACATACCTGATCACAAATGGGACAATCGAGAGGATGATTAACTAAAAGAAACTCCATGACTCCTTCTCGGGCCTTCTTTGAAATTGCCGAATTAGTTTTAACCTTCATCCCATTCATAACCGGCATAGCACAAGAGGCCACAGGCTTGATTGACTTCTCCACCTCCACTAAGCACATTCGGCAGTTACCAGCAATGGATAAACGGTCGTGATAACAGAACCTGGGGATGTCTACCCCAACCAGAGCACAGGCCTAAACATCAAGTATTTCATTAAGCGAATAAAATTACCTGAAGGATGGTCATTCCAGGATCGACTAACACCTTCTTATCATCGATGAACACTTCGAACTTCTGCGGCGCTTTAGTTTGCTGGAATCTGACAGGCCCCCGAGCCCCAACTGCCCAAACTCGATGGGCTAGTTTTCCCGTGGACAACATCTGTAAAGACTTAGACCTTAACTAAGCAAATCGTAGATGTCTAATATTTTGCGCTAAGGACTTGGAAAAATAATAATGATGGCTTTCAACCACTCTTTAGTGTAAACCACCAAAAATAATTTATTTTATTAACAAGCCGCGACATCAGCGTGTTAGTATCACAACTTCAGGTAAAAATAGATTATACAATATTATACTTCATAAATTATTTGGCTCCACCCGGATATTAGGATTGGCATGGGGATCAAAAAGACTCTCATTCTCATTGGAATCTCTACCAGAGAACATCAAGAGGACCAAATAGAATCCACCAAGGACCAATAATATAACCAAACTTCTTTTCACTGTTTTGGAGAATCGGCCAAATCTAAAGTTTCAATCGTGAACATAAAATATTGGATTCCACTTTAGGAATGACCCAGAACCCGGAAGTTTCACCAATATATTACCTCATAGTTGATTGCCTCTTTACATATTTTATGTCCACATGATCGCTATCATCTTGAAGGGGGCGGCTTTCAATTGGCAAATTCCCTTGCTTTACACGAGCTAAAAGCAATTGAAAAAAAAACCCCGTAACTTTTCCTAGAAGTTGAACCTACAGGTTGTTTGTACACTCGGTCTAAGATCGTACCCAATATTCACAGCAAACGATTTCTTCGGGTAATGTCTGTCTTCTGTTACAATGTCAAGCCCTTTCTTCTGAAATTTGCACAAATAATCAAAAAAAGGTCAACCTAAGTTATTCGCAAGAAATACAAAAGTCTTACAGGCTCCAAACCTAGACCAATGCGTCCCCAATTGACAGAACTCAGCTTCTCCTTCAATCTTTCGATTACTGGAGATGTCTGATTAGCAGAAGGAAAAATGGAATCCAAACATATCGGACATTTGAAGGTGGTCGGAGGAGTACCTTCTGGCAGATTTCCAACCCGGGTACTCATACAACTCCAATGGAAATTATCTAAACTTTTCCACAAAAAATTTTTAACTTACGAAGGCATTTTAATCTAACGGTTTCCTTCGAAGCCAAAGATTCTGAACAAAGAAGACATTTCGTATCATAATCACTGTCAGTCAACCAAGATAAATACGACTGCACCACACACTAAACCGAAGATAAACAAAAACAAGAGAGTACTCACGGCTTCATGGACATCAACCAAGCAATGTTCGCAGACATTGACCCTATGTTCGAAACAAAATAAGTTAGTCGCTCTTCTCTTTGGACATTTGCACAGTCCCATGACATACACCTTCTATACATCAATTTATTGTGCTCCAATCTTTTTCTTGATCCACGAAAAAATATTTTTTTTATTAGTCAGGGAAGACGTGGCGGGACGCAAAAGGAGAGTTCATGTTCTTATATTTGGCTTACCTTGATCTGGGGCAGATCAGTTAAAGAATTTTCATAGCCAGTTTGTAAAATTGTTTGACTGGCTGGCCGACAAGTTGACATGGCGGCAAAGCTTATTTTTGCCGGGCTAGCTAGTGTTAGAATGACTATGGGCACTCTCTTTGAGACCTATTCAACCCTTTCGCTAGCTTTTTTGGCGGCTCCACAACGATTCTAACATTTTGGCTAGCTACTTTATTTTTTTGGCTAGCCAAACGGTAAAAAGGTTTGGCTTACATGTCAACTTATACTCAAACGATTTTGCAACATTGGCTATACATTTAGGGCCAATACAAAATTTGCATTGCTTTATCACAAGAAGACATGACAATTTGAGAAACAAATCGTGATGCTCTACTGATTCTAATGATGCACTATTCCGGGATTCATGTGGTGCTTAAGGCCCGGATTTTTTTAAGAAAGTTCCCAAGATTTTTGAAGTTTTTCGATTCAAATCTTGGGAAAGAAGCGCAAATCGTTGTAGGGATGTAACAGCCAAGTTTGAATCTTGGCACGTAATTGCCATTGCATTATTCAATGTTCTCTCCGATGTTGGCACATTCGCAATCCTGTCGCAGTCGTATGACAACGCTACTGAAGGCGCCTTCTTTTCACCCATTTTGAAAATGTGGAAAAAAATCATCGTACGGAGCGGGTAACTCGAAGCTGACGACCTCTTTCTTTGGATTTCGCCGCGGAGGTTGCGCCGATTTTCGTAACATTTTTTTCTGGAGCTGAGATTCGGCATTTTCAAGCGAAAAAATATATGAATTGACCTTATAGGTTTGATTTAAGAAACCTGGTGCCAATTATTTACCGGTCTCTTGTTAGAAACATGAGAAAATTTTTCAATTTCGCCGAGTAAACCGTATCTCGTTGCATAATGTCAACTGGACAAACGGCCATCTTTTTGGAACGAAATGTCAAAAAAATCCGATCAATAATTACGAATTTTAGCGCGCCAAACGAACTTTCAAAAAAATATATTTTTGCACGGTGTTCTCAGAGCTCAAATAGAACAAAAAACGCCCTGCCCTACGCAGTTCGCGCCCGGGTCGTGAAAAATTCCGGTATTATAGGGCAAACGCTTGATTGTAAAAGACAGCAGAGAGCATAAGAAAAATAGAAAAAAAGAGTAAAAATGATCGCATACTCCTTCTATCATGTTAAATGTTTTACCGTCTATGCCGAAACTCTGACATGCCAGAGGCTTTCGAAGATGTACAACAATTATACGGCGTTCTTTAACGGATCACGTGGCTTCTTAGAGGTGATATTAAAAAATGTTTGATTTATTTAGAAACAGGATTATCAGAAAAGTAGATGTTGAAGCAATTTGGTGAATTTTGAGGTGTCATTTTCTGGTCGCCAAACAAGGGTTCAAAAAAAAGTCGGAGAGTAATAAAATTATGTAAACCCACTTTATGCCGAGGAAACCGTTACAACCGCCTTGGTCTGAGTATCACTAGAATTTTTCAACCTGAGCTGCATTTTCCACATTTACACATCGATTTCAAACATGAGTTACCACAATGAGATCTGTACGGAGTAAAAACACCACGAAAAATAGATTCTTGCAGTACTCTATAAATGCTGTAGAACAGAAATATAATAAAAATTCAGACTCATTACAATTGATTCAAGAATTAAGCTGAGAACATGCTATGATGCTGGCTACTTTGACTATCCTTTATTCCAAATAGAATTAGTCGATTAAACATAAAATATCCTGCAGAGTGAACAATCCAGTTATTACTCTAAAGCTTTCATCGTATAAAAGGGTTTTCGCAAAAAAAAACAAGAAATGTATTTTCGGGCGTTTTTTGTCGTTTTCGGCAAACTTTTGATTTTTTATTCGTTAGAAAGTTGGTCATGGACGGCAATTGCTCGACGCCTCGTGGTGGCCCAGTGCCTAAAGTAAGTTAGGGGAGTTTTATTCGACTTCTGAAGTTTGCCAAATTGGGAATATGTATGTATTTTACAATTTTAGAGAGGCCGTCCTTTCAATGCGGACGAAAACATGGAAGAAACCTACATCGACTCAACCTACCGAGGTGGACTCACCTGTGGTGGTAATGATTCACTTGCTGAATTTATGCAAACAGTCGAAGAAGCCTCGGAGAAAATTGTTGACAAGGTCGAAGAATTACAGGTCGATTCTCCTCGATGTGCTGACATGAATCAGTCGGTTCTGACAGCAAAAGAAAATGTTCAGACGCCTACAGGTTGTAATGTTAATGACGACGACACTCTTGAATGCTTGCTGGAGATTCAGAAGAGTACTCCAACTCCGTTGCGAAAGCCACACATTCTGAACAAAACTCCAGCTTCGATCCGGTTTGATTTAGAAAGGGAGGATGATCAAACTCCATTGGCCAAGAATGTATGTTTGTTATATTTTTTTGTGAACTTTGTAGGTATAAGCGTAATATAATCCAAATACTTTTTTAGACTATGTCACCATCCCTGGGACGGCCCGACATGTCTATGTTAGATTTAACAACGGCCAAAGAAAGTACACTTCCACTTCTTGAAGATGATTCAAAGTCGCACCAAGAAAAATTAGAACGCCCTGAGGGATCTTCTACGCGTACTGGTGCCATAGATTCATTTGTTCTGGTCGAAGACGATCCTGTTGTTGTCGAGACGTCGCTGGAAAAGATTGAGGAAGTTGTCGAAGATGTTCATCAGAGAACGTTGGAGGCAGCTAACGAGAAGTACAACAAAACTTTTGAAGTTGAGAGATCGAGATGCTTTGAAGTTACGGACTGTGTCAGAGAAGCTTGTCTGAACCTTTCAAAGGACGAAAGATTCAGAGAGATGATGAAAACCACTGTGGATTCGATCGAATTTGATGTGATGGAATACTTCAGTGGATCTGTTGAAGACAACGACCGATTGAAAAATGACTTTGACCAGTTCTTATCCTTGATCTGCAATGTAGTTAGAAGCGAAGAGAAGGTGAGCGTTTTTACGCCAATTTACGTTTTCTGTATTTAGGAACGTCTGAACTCTTTGCACGAGAAGGACAAAGAGGGATATGATTACATGTTGGAAGTGGAAAGAAAGAAATATATCCAGAAAGAGAGGCAGTGGAAGGAATCCATGGAAGAAGCCGAAAAGGCAATCGAAGAGTTAAAGAACAGATTAACTGAGATTACAAAAGGAAAAGATGGGCATATCGATGGATTGAATAAACAAATCGAGGAATGTCACCGAAGAATCGAGGAACTGGAGAATCAAAACAATACTTTGGAGAAGCAAATGAAGAGCCAGAAGAAATCGGACTCAATTCAGCCTCATCTGAAGCTGTTGAAAAAATGTGATTACGTAAGTTCATATTGAATCGACAATTAATTTACAGTTGGAACGAAGGAACCATGACGTGACCGATAGGCTTTCTTCTTTTGATGATCTACAGAAGAAGTCGGAGGATCTTAATTACGAGTTGAACCTCGTAAAATTGCATGCAGGTCTCATTTCGAAAGCCGATGCCATCAAGTTCTTCGGCCCATCAGTGGACCAATGTTTAAATGATTACTTGAAAAGTCAAAGCAAAGTTTAAGCGTTATGTCATGTATATTTGTTTAAGGCAGTGATTTATTAACCCATACATGGAATTTGACGAATTAAAGGATTTGATTTGACTTTTTTTGTTTGTTTTTTCCACTTTGTGTGTATGAAGGCTCGATAAATGTGCATGTCCGAGTATAGCTGAAGATGTTTCGTTGTTGACGTTTGTGATGACTTTGTGGGGTATTAATAGGACCACCTAGCCATGGAATACTAAAGGTCACCGATCCATGAAAGAGTCGAAAAGCCGCGGAGTGAGGGGGCACAGTGGCGGCGGCTTCCGGCCGTGCCCTCGGGCATCGTCCCCTTACCTGAGCTCGAGACTTTCCTGTTTCCATGTAAGGATGCCGTCATTTCACGGATAATGGGCTCTCTTTTGAGTTCTGCAAGTTTCGGCTTTGTGTGGATGAATCCGAGTCAACATTTTTGCGCCTTCATTTATAACAATTGTGTGGCATCCGGACGCGGCAAGTGGCCTGAAGGTCCACTGTCACCTAATTGCTTTGTCCCGGGCCGGGGTCATAAAATTAGTCATGACGTCGCGACTTTTGGAGAGGTGTCATCCCCGATTCGCGTCTCTAGAGTGGAGCCGGATTCGGCTTTGGAAAGGGGGGTGGGTTTCGGGCTTCGACGTTATGTTTTCTTTCTCCTTACCATAATCCAATATTTCCCTTTTAATCCCAGTTTAAACGTCCTTTCCAAAGTTTATCCCCAGCTGAGCAGAACCAACTTGGGACCGGGGCACCAGCTGGGCCATGTTTCGCAAAATTAGATTTATTTGATTTCTGCTGTAGGAAGCTATGTCATCATTTTCCTGTAGAATTGTGTATTTGTCGAGATTTTCTTTTGTCGTTCCTGGATTTTTGCCGTCTTTCAATGATGACATTTGAAATAGTCAGTGGGGGAACCACTTCCACTCTTTAAATGAGTAAATTTTGCATGGCGTCAACACAATTTTTTCCAAAAAAACTCGCGATTCAATGCATGATACATGACCTGGCGGGGTGTTGCTTATTCATGGGTCCTGTTCGTTGATGCTACGCAGTTTGAGTCGCTTTGTTTATGGAGTCAAATGAAGACTTAAGTCGTTCAGGTGAATGCGCCATGAGCGTCGGCCAGCTCTGTTTGGGTGACAGAAAGCGGACGGTGGGGATTCTTATTCTGGTTTTGTGCACGCTAGGATTTACTTCTGAAGCCTTCAGCATCCGCGATTTCGTCAGGGTAGGAAGCAAACGCAGAGATGGAGAGCCAGGTGAATCTTTAATATAATATAATTACTCTCTCAGTGAATTGTCCCACTTGGCATCCGTTTCAATGTCCGAACGGGGATTGCATTCCCATTAAATATTTATGCGACGGATCTCCTGATTGTTCTGATGAATACGATGAGAACAAGAGCATGTGCACAGCCGGTAGGTCGAATCTTTTACAGCACTGTAACACTGCTCTCGTCATGTCTAAAATCTCTCTTTGCATCCATAAACTGTCTCTTCTTTCATTTATTTATCTAATCCATTGTTGCCACAAAATGGGGATTATTTTGGAAAAGATTTGCATTACTTCCGGAATTAGGTTGTAACTTTTGCAGCCACCCGTCCACCCGTCGAAGAAACTTCAGCCTTCCTTAAGGCCCTCCTCAACGCGCACGGCAACGACTTTTTAATTAAATTATTCGGCCCCAAAGCGCGAAATCAGTTGAAGGACATGGGCGGAGTGGACCAAGTCGCTGTTTCACTGTCACGTAAGTAACAGAGATGACGTGACCTGATGATGTTCGAAAGAACTTCCTTTTTTATTATATTCAAGATGACCAAAACTATATATAAAGTTATCCATTACATATTCAAATTGTTTTCAGAGTCCCCTACGATCGAGCAATTTGCCAGCGAGATGCATCTCGGTGAAGCCGAGGTGGCCAATATGGCCGCGGTCCTTGAGGCCATCGTTTCCGGCGCTCCAACGGCCGCTCTCTCGGCCAATGAGGCCGCAGACTTCAGATTCTTTGTTCAGAAACTTCAAGAGACGGGCTTCTTCTAACCTTAACTTATCCTTAACATTAATTAACTGAGCCATGCTTCTTGATAAATTCACTGTTAAGGCTGGGGATACTGTATTTAGAGATATAAATTTTCGAATGATAAATGCTTATGTACAATCACACTTCGTATCTGATTTCATTGACTATTCCTTTCGTTTATCGTCCAATTACTGTAGCCGTTAGATGAGTAGTAGTCACTTGAAAGGAAGAGCCAGAAGTCACTGGTTCTCCGTCAATGGCCACGTATCCACCAGATCCTTCTGCAGGTTCTACTCGACATGCCGTTACAGGTATTATCTGAAATATGCACAGGCAATGTGATAAAGGCTTACTTGGAGACATTCATGATCCAGATGTAGACATTGGTCAATGGTGATTAGAAGATGAGCAATGTGGAATCTCGACTTAATGGTTCTCCAATCCACCAGGCTCAGATACATCACCTCATCATCTAATTTGGCTGATGGGCAATAGGGGAGGTCGCTGCCGATGTGAGAGATGGAGGAGAGACAGACGAAAGCATAGTCCCCTTCAATGACGGTCCAATCAGAGGGAACTGGGTCTTCGAGTCTGGGGAACTAATGGAAATGATGGCATCATTAAATGACATTCGGTACTTACCTTATAGCTCAAATTATTGGAATCTTCAAAAGCCCTTTGGAGGGTCGAAGACGATTTTTCCGCTACAGTATCCCCCTTTCTCCATTTTTCGACCATTTTTGTTTTGAAATATTCAGATCTTAGCTTTTCTCTGACTTCTCTTGACTTGAGTCTAGTGTTTCTTGTCAACTCTCCATCTAATACTGGTTTATATGATATTCGGCCTCTGTATTTGGCTACAGTGGGAAGTTGAGCGATGCGGATAAAGGCCTCCATGTGAAGACGAGCCAGGCCTGCCCAGCGAAACCTTTCACTTCCAAGATCTAAAATACCTTTTTGTCAGACGAACTCTTTTTTATGTATTCTCGTTTTTCATAGAATAATTACCGATATCTGCAATTAAGCCCCAAACAGCAGTCAAAAACATGAGTTTATGGCCATCCGCCGCCGTTTCCACATGATATAGCCTGAGGGGTTTGTAGTTTGGTCGCCCGATCATTAACGCCATTTCTGGACAGAAATTGCCTCGAGGGGAGAATGGTTCTCTGAAATTGAAGTGTGGTTTTATGATTATTGTTCATCCAGGTATTGGATTACATATCACAGTAAACCATCTATTTACCCAGCTTGGAAGGCAACCGCAGCAGCCAAGGCATTAGCAGTGCCCGCAGGAATATGCAATAATGGCATTTTCAATGCCCTTTCCCTATCAGTTCGAGTTAGAAGACCAGTGAGGACCTCTGAAACCATCCCATCTCCACTCAGAATGACAATGGCATTGTAGTCATCCAATTTCATCTTCTCAACAATCTCAGATGCGTGTTGAGCATACTCTGTAAAGAAAACAGTTCTGAATCTTGTAGTAATTGCAGTTCTAATTTAATTTTACTTTTCCTACCTGTCTCGACCAAAGTGTAATTGACTCCAGCCTCATCGAATATGGGTTTGCAGTCTTGAATCCAATGTTTGTAGGCCTTCTTTTGCCCACTATAAGGATTCAGAAGGACTAGAATCTGATTCCGAGTAACAGACGATTCTGATGGAACGTGAGCTGAAAGTAATTTGAAAGTTACAGGAGGGTCCAAACAAGTACACATTTTGCTTTGAATTCCACAAACATGCGATTAAGTATTCAGTAAGTGTATTGTATCAGCATAAATTAAGTCTTACGCGGAATATCGGAGTAAGAGATCTGTGTTGCATAACCTCTGAGAGTCTCTGGTGTGCCACGAAGTTTCAATAAAACCCGCTTCCTCTTTCCGTTAATCAATGGATACGAGGAAACAAAAATAGCCTCGGGCGTTGATTTAATTGAGAGCACGTCGTCCACGTGAATCTTCCATGAATTGGCTTCGAATAAACGACGATCTGAATCCCAGAAAGCAAAAATTACATCAGTGGGAACAGTCATGGATCAAGACCCGAAACTTTTTGCTTGATCTAAAATAAGGTCAACTACGCACCTTGCGCCCTTCCTTTAGGATTAAATGTTGATAATAACAGAAAAACACCTTCTCATTTCGTCGAGTTAATAAAAACCCTCAACGATATAGCCCGGAAACTTTATTCTGTTGCAACACGTTGGTACAAAAAATATTTACAAATGAATTACAAAGTTAGAGATCTCTTAATTGAGATTTGAGAACATGTGAGAGATGTCTAATATGAGGACGGGACTCCGAATCATCGGCTTTTCCATGTAAGTAGGTTAAGTTTTGTCGCCTGAAACAACAATGTGAACAATTAAAAAAGCAAGCAGGATAAATTTTGCAATCAACATACGTTACGGTAACCGCGCCTTTGAATATCTGTTTAAAACCATGAACAATGTATTCGAGCCACCTCTCTACGTTCCTGACAGTCTCTGGGACCGCCAACGCTTCATCTGGCTCCAGGTTTGTGACCACAGCGACTTCTGTTTTGCAAGTATGGAAGGAGAGTAGTTTCATAGCAATAAACAAGTTACGAGTACTAAAGAATAAATGTAAATGGGAACATAACTTACCTATTCACATTCTGTTCCATCAAGAATTTGTTTAGATTGTAATCTTTTTCCTCGCATAGATCGAGACATTTTGCCATGGCAATGTGAATAAGCACGTCAATATGGCCAAATATTTCTTTCTTCTCTTCCAAACATTTCCTGACTTCATCCAACTTCAACAGATCAAAGGAAACTACATGTAGCCGGTCGGTGACTTGTTGAATCAGACTCTTTTTGACATCCTAAACAACAAGTTTGCGTTTTCTCTACTAAAAAACTTACGTCCTCTACATCCGACCCGCAATTGTGAAGGACGACATTGTAGTTATTCTCGAGGTATTTCCTGGCAAGACTCGATCCCAATTCGAATCCCACATCTAATAAAAAAGTTAGCGTTTCATGCAGAAAGCTTACTCGTAATGAGAACAGTCGGCAGGCCATTCGAGCACCTCGAGGGCTTTTGTTTAAAATTAGAATCAGATATAGAAACGTTTTGCTGGGACGGCGTTTGAGTTCCTTGCGGCCGACATAATGCCTGCGCGTCACAGTTTTCCCGACATTCATTGTCGTCGCGAGAAAAGTTAATATTTGCCTTGAATCTGTCTGGGAGATCGTCCCTCTAAACAAAAAATAATTAAAATTAAACTCCTACATTCATGACCATCGTTGGGAAGTGTCTTTCTTGATCTCGGCGGTCTGCTTGTGCTTTCGCAAGTCTGTTTCGTCGTTGGTGTTCTGTCATTAAAAATTTATACTGTTCATCTCCAACAAGGACTTTCAAAGTCTTTTCAGTACCATTAATTGGCAGAGCCCCCAATTCATCGTCTTCCGGAATCTGGTACCTTAACTAAAATCAGAATTCATAAACTTTTAAAAAACATACATCTTCCGGAAGAACTTCATTCGGAATGCGAACAGATCCATGATATTTGACAACCAAAGGTTTATGGCGATATCCTGCAACTTTCACTTCAGCTGCCGCGCATTCGACACATGGGGGGATCAAACAATTTTTGTCCGAGACTGGACCGATATATTCATTAAAGAATGTCCCATCTCTCTTTTCCAAAAAGACGTAGATATATATAACCCCGGAAATAGTGACCCGCGTTGGCAACAAATTGTAGTATGCAAACACCAATTGAAGACGTCTTTTTCCTTCGGTTTCATAAGCTTCCAGCTCCACCCATGCCCCCAGAGTTGTTTGACCTTGTTGATGTTTACGCATACGTTTGAAACCTTGACGACACAGAATATATGTTTTGTCTTCTTCATCGGCAACAATTAACGCAATCTAAAAATAATTGAACTTCACATCAACGGGATGACAAAACTTACCAAGTTCCCTTCTTTCAAACGGTCTTTCAACCCGCCTTTGATTAAAGCTTCTCTTGAATCTTTGAGGTATATTATATAATTCTTTCTTTCGCCGGTTTCATTACCCTCGTGATCATGTTCATCCATCCTGGAAGTATTCTACGTTTAAACAAGTTTTAGGGTTCAAAAAAATTTTTTTAAAAGTATAAAAAATTATTTCACGGTAAAAATAGGCTTCGGAAAATTCGGGTGTACACCACGCGGGCATATACGTTTGATTCTGTTCAATTTCACTCTGTCGAGTTTCCAAAAAGTCGTAAAATAAATATATATTTGTTGCTACCCGAACTGCGCCCTAACTGCGATAAAGCCCGAGTCACCTTTTTATACGACCAAACTTGCAAAAACCAATTCTGGTCGAAAATTCGATCAACAAAAAAAGGCAATGGTTCATAATTGGCATGTGCCATTTGTGAGACCTTTCCACAGCCACAAAAATATCTTTTTGAGGATCCATTCATATTTACTTCAATATTTACATTAAAAAATAAGTGAAAAAATTATTAACGGGAATCGTTACGCAACTCCGGAGAACTTGGCCGAGCCGGTGGACCGTCGACGGAATCTGACCGCATCGATGTTCAACATCAACTTATCACAGTTCTCTTTTTCGTCCATCGTTTGCCATGCGGCTGATCTAAAATAATATTAGAGAATCTGGAGGTATTTCTTGCCTGTATATTTTTTGGTGAATAACGTCGTGCATCTTTGACGTGGTGTAGAACTTTTCGAAGAGTTGTCGATACCAGTATTCTTCTTTCGTTTCAGGGCAATGCCATGGGAAAAGGGATAACTTCTGATTCATGCTGACAGCAGTGATGAGTTTATCGACGTAATCGTGGACGATGGTGCCCAGACACATCTTCCCTAGGGCTTCACTGAACCCTTCCTTACTCCGCCAGAGAACATCATGGGGTATCCACCCGTCGAAGGCTTTACGGAGTAAGTATTTCTCCATTCTCCCTGTGGAAAGTTTGAATCTGAAACAGATTTTTTAAATATGATGATTTAAGCACAAAAAAATAAAATTTCTGTTTTCGCGTTATAAAACGCAACATGTTTTTTTATTTCTGTTAGTTTCCTTACCTTGGTGGCAATCTGGCACAGAAATCGATGATTTTCTTATCTAGGAACGGAACCCTGATTTCCAGACCATGACAAGAAGTGGCCCGATCACATCGAAGAACGTCGTATTGGTGTAAGTGCTTTAGTCTTCTGATGATTTCTTTGTGTAAATATGCTGTGCTGGGAGCATTCTGCATGTATGCATAAGATCCGAATAATTCATCCGCCCCTTCTCCTGATAGTAAAACTTTCACGTCGGAAACTTTCGCGATATGTTTGCAAAGCAGGTAGTGGGCCACTCCACAGCGGATAATCAAGGGATCGAAAGTCTCCAGAGCGTAAATGACCTCAGGAATAATAGCCAAACAATCCTCAGGAGTGATGATCAAGATATCATGAGGGATTCCTAGGTGTTCTGCCACTTTACGAGCATTTTCAAGATCCGGAGAATCTTCAAATCCCACAGAAAAGGCAACTGGCTTCACTTGTGTCAGATATTTGGACGCTATAGCAGCTATTAAGGAGCTGTCAAGGCCCCCTGATAACATGAACCCAAATTGACGGTTACCCATCAACCTTTTATGAACTGAATCAACAAGCAGATTTCGGATTGTTTCCTGAAAAAGAAAAAATAATATTAAATTATTAACAAGATAACGTGTTAAAAACCCTTACAACAGCCGAGGTTGCATCAACATTGAGATTTGGAACCGATGGTACAAAGTAATACTGCCTGATGTTGATGGGTTCCTTATTGATGAGCTGGGAAAGACTGACACGAGCACAGCATCCAGGCGGGAAGTACTCAACCTTTTCGACCAGCTGAGTAATAGATTTGACCTCTGATCCGAAGACCAATGAGCCATCTCTCTGAAATCCGTAGAAGAGCGGCCGAACACCTAACGGGTCGCGACCAAGATTGAGGAACTCGCCGTCCCACAGAGCGAACGCAAAAACACCATCAAGAGAGCTACAAGTTTTGACGAGATCTCCTTGGTAATAGCAGAAGGAATGGATGATGGCAGCACAATCCGAGCCTCCGTTCTCGACTTCGTGATGATCAAATCCCGAGATCTTCTTGAGATGTTCATGGTTGTAGATCTCGCCATTACACACGACTTGCTGTCCTTGATATGAAATAGGCTGATTTGAGGGCTCGTCTCCAGGCTGAAAAATACGTCCTATAAGAGAATGCCGCAACTTTAACCATAGAGGTGACACTAAAAGATGCTTACTCTGACAATGGCCAATCGATGGAATCCGAGCACGACGTTTGGGTAGACGGTTTTAACAATGGTAAAGTCAGGTCCTCTCCCCACAATTGAGTCGAAACTATTCTTATGTAGTTTGGGTTCGTACCCACAACCTAGCAATCCCCAGATGCCACACATTTTCCCAAGACTGAGGCTGACAGCACAGTGTTCCTCTCTGCAAGTGATGAAGGCTATTTGAGGTATACGGCCACGACCTTATTTCTCTCGTCACGCACGCGAACGGTCGGTCACTGGGCAATCTGAGGGGCTCGTGAGTTTGTTTTGGGCTCCCGCGATTTGAGGGATAGAAAGAACACTTATTTATAGCCACTGATTTTGTAACAATAATGCACACAGGTGCATGAAGGCGCGATCAACAAAGCTTAGAGTGGGTTCGGGAATGACTAATAATTGCAAAGAACAATCCCGGACTGACCACGCCTGTCGATGAGCTCAGCCATATCCTCTTGAAACCGGCCGCCAGAAGGTTTAAGGGTCTGGCCTCGCTTCAAAAGAGTCTGTTTGAGCGTAATAGTCAGCTGGATGGGCATTCTAGTACAATCAGCTGGTTGCCCTCACTCACATATCTTGCCAACCCGTGCCATTCTGCACAAAATCAGCAACTATGGTAAAATGGGGAGAAATACCTGAATACGGTAAGTGAGAATGGCCGGCAGACTGAGTATGTCCTTTGGTCTTTCATGAAATGTGTCCAGTCCTTGATCCCATAGCCTAATCGGATTTCCTTTTTCCTTGATCCCCCCATTTAACCTTGGCTATTCTCGGCCCTTTGATCCTGGCCCAGGAAAGCCGCTTCTGGACAGACGAGTTTTATTAGAGCCGGACTAATTAATTGTTACTAGTTGTACTCATAAAATGGACCCAACCGCCTTGGGCGCCTGTCTCTAGAAATAAAAGCGGCCAAAGATGGTCGAGTAATTGGGTCATTATTTTACAAGGGATACTTCTAATACAAGTACGTGAAGTGGGAGGTTCTTTTCACGTATCAGAGGGTTTATGATGAAGAAAAATCTGTTTAGACTTGCACGTCGTAAGATGGGAGGGGCATTTCAAGTTTCTTGTAGGGCGTAGTATTATATTAGGCATATATGATAAGTACAATGGTACTTTTCATGGTATGTATGATAAGTACCAGTACCACAGTAATCCCGAGCCTCGGCCGAACGCTTAAGGAAATATAAAACGGATCATATTGCACACGAGACGATCTGTCCAAACACTGGAATTTCGGAAATACCCGGAAGTCGCTTATCGCTGCGCTTTTATAACGGCCGCGCACTGGCCACTCCCGTTTCCTAGCGGTGCGTTAAGATCAAGTCCTTTGCACAATTTGCTTTAGCATGAGTCATCGGCCGGTTCAGCGCAAAGAGAATTAATTATGTTTCTACATCTGTTTACCTTGCTATTATCACAGAAAACGCTGGATGTCTCTCCTCGTCCTCAAGAAATGGACGTACTCTCGCAGAAAACACGGGATGCGTAAAGAACAGAAATACGTCTATCTTGTTGACGATCACGTAAATTCTGGAAAATAGCTTTACTGTTTCACAACAAAAGACGCAATTTTATCTATACCATAAACAAAAAAGTATTTTTTAAGGAAACTTGTTTTATTCTCCGTGTTCCGCACATGCACTAAGAGATGACAGAATTTTGATACGAGTATCCTGAATATTATTAATTTAAAAAAAATCCAAGTAAAACATAGTAAGCAAAGGTAACGAATGACCAATCGGCCTGCAGACTGGATGAAATTCGATAGTATTTCCGGGACAAAAGATTCGCATACCCTGAGGCAAATTTGAGAAGTTCGGGGCGGCTTAATCCGCAAAGAAATTAATGCGCGAAAAGTTGTGTGTGAAGCCCGGAAGCGGAATGATCACTTTTTGAAGATGGTCGCTGCGATGTGCAACCTGAGACCAGCTCAGACTTTCTGGTTTTGTGACGTATGGCAGTACGAGGGGTGTTGGGTTGAGGTGATGGAGATGTAGCGGTCATTCCGCCGAGCTCAAGGCTGGGTGCAAGTCGTGAAACCGGTGTTTGCCTTCCCAGCAAATCAAATTATAAGTCCCCATGATTGTTGTCTCGAGGGCTTATTCGGCCTTGTAGGGGCGCTGGTTTTCTTGTAGCTTCTCATTGCACTATATTTTTTGTAGATCCATTGGTTCGAATGTCGACCGTGCATCCCTTGAGCGATGCCAATGACCCTCCAACTTTCTCCAGCAATAAGACTTTCTCTCCTGTGTCCATCAAACATTTTCGATGGTTTCCATCGTATCGTTCCTTGACAGCTGTTATGCTTTGCATGTGTTTTGCAAGGTAAGATTTATGGAATATGATGTTATTGACATTCCTTTCGCTTGATCACTTTATTATGTCTGCTCATTACTGAATTTATGGATAGTAAGCAAATAATTACAGTATCCACATGATGAATGGCAATATGGGAATGGCGATTATCTGTATGATTAACGAAACGACCATTGACAATGGAACTACAGTCGCTGAAGTGGATCCTCAAACAGCCCCAAAAGTAAACTGGACTCCAGAAGAACAGGGGTACATTTTTGGGGCATTCAATGCGGGGCTTTTGTGTATGCTGATTACTGGGTTCATGGCTGACAAATTCAATGCGAAATGGATGATAATCGTCAGTGTTCTTCTCGCTTCAGCTGCCAATGTTATGATCCCACTGACTTCACAGATGCAGTGAGTCAAACATTAATCTAGTCAAATTTTTTAGTGTTAACTATGCAATCACAGCCAGATTTCTCGTTGGTCTTGCTGATTCGTTAACGCAGCCTGCATTGAATTCGCTTTTGACTAGATGGTTTCCAAGCTCAGAAAGGAGTTATGCTCTTGGTGTGGCCACTGGCGGACGTCAGATTGGTAAATATTATTATTATTAACTGTTGACAATTCCATTGTGTTTACTTCCTTGTTTAGGTACGTTACTCATTGTCCCTACGGCCGGTGCCTTGTGCAATCAAAGCGCTTTCTTCGGTGGGTGGCCATCTATTTTTTATCTTTCGGCCTTTACTGGGATTGTGTTTGTTTTTATTTACCTGTTGGTAGGAGCGGACAAACCCTCGAAGCAGGTAGTCAACATATTTCTGTTTAATATTTCTGTTCAGAGTTGTATTTCAACAGGAGAATTAAGTTACATTACTTTATCCAATAGTAGTGAAGACGTGGGTAAAAAACGAACGGAAAGGGAAGTTCCATGGCTAGAAATCCTAAAATCTGGGCCAGTGTGGGCCGCGTTAATATCAGTTGTGTGCCACGAGTTCCCTTTGATGACCATGATCATGTTCTTGCCGAGTTATCTCCATGATGTTTATCATTACGATGCCCAGCAAAATGGTATTATGAGTTCGTTTCCGACGGCATGTCTGTTTGTTGCAAAGCTGGCCTGTTCTTATTTGAATACTTGGATGCACAAGAAGACGACATGGAATATCACGACCATCTCCAAGGTCCTGAATGGTGTGGGCTCCGCTGGATTGGCTTTGTTTATGGTTGCAGCCACTTTCCTGGACGCTAGCCACGCCTCATTAGCTGTCGTATTCCTCTGTTTTAGTATGGCTTTTACTGGTCTTCATACTCCTGGATGTCAGGCAGCTCTTGTTGCGATAGCACCGGCGTATTCTGGGGCCATTACTGGACTAACCTTCTTTTTTGTCGCTATTTCCGGGATGATTAACCCCGCGATGACCAAATGGATTGTGAGGACAGGGTCCGCTGCTGAATGGAATCTCGTATTTTACATCTCGACGGTTATTGCATTGCTTCCTGTAGTAATATTTACTCTGTGGGGCTCTGCTGATGTTCAAAGGTAAGGTTTGGTTGGTCTTATTTGTAATCGTTTTAGCTGGGCAAGAAGTCCTTCTTACAACGAAGAGAAAAACAAGAAGAATATCAAAGTAATTTCATACACAACCACCGATAACGTGGCCTAATCATATTTATTATCACTTTCCTCGAAACGGGCGGCTCTTCTTTTAATCTTTAATAACAGAATTCCAAAGTCGGGTCCGGTTTGTTTTCTGTATGTGTCTCCGACTCAGATCATCCAACGTCTTTATTTATATGTACATGGAATAAACAACGACATAAATTATCATACATTATTATACAAAAAAGTTCACTGGGATGTGAAAAAGGGTTGAGACGTCTAGTAGAACGTGTACCGGCTTTCAAGTGGACCAAGTTTTAAGTGTTAAATATCTTTCCCGTTTTGTTAAGTGACTGGAATTGTCTAGATCAATGTAATGGTTGTTCAGATCAATAAGAAAGAGTGGAAATACTTACTTCTTCCGTCTGTTGTGCCAGTTCAATCTTCTGGACATGAACATGTTCATTGAGTTCGTCAATCTTCTTATTCTTTATTACCAAAAGCTTCCTGTTCTCTTCTACACCTCGTCGAACATATTTATCGGATAATCGTTTGTATTCGATGGGATTGCTTTTCTTGTTTATCCCACTTAACTCTTCCAATCTGGACTTCGCGTTGATCTTCTGGAGTTGTTTTGTTTCACTCTGGAATGCCATTTCGATCCGTTTTACCATTCTTTTTCGATGTGATTCAATAAGGCTTAAAATGGCTTCATTCTTCTGAAAGTTTAACAATTTGGTTACTAATATTGTATTAATACCAGTAATTTTCTTTGGCTCGTACCTCTTTAATCAGCTTTTGCAATGTTTGAATGGCTTGTTTGTCCCCTAAAGAACCATTATATTGGGTTTGTGACTCGAAGGCAGCCCAAAGTCCTGGGTATTTCTTGTTGTAATTCCTAATTATCTTTTGAACTTTCTGACTGTCTTCCAAGTCACACAATTTTGGCAGACCAACGTCCATCTTCTCAACGTAAAATGAGTTTCGACTCGCAACAAATTCCGATAGTACAGTATATTTTCGCTCCATCTGATTCCGTTTGTCACTGAACCCAGAGAGTGCTGTATGAGGTGATTCCTTGCCCCCTACACTGCCCTAAAATGACTGTAACAGGTATAATGGAGATCGCTTACCTTATCGAAACTGGCTTGAGTCTCGACCAGAGAGTTCTTGTGACTTGCAGGTTCCTTGCTTAAGTCGTCCACAGATCCACGAACACTTTGTTGATCTAAGGAGTTGTTCTTTCCTTCTCCTGCACTCTCAAGGACCTCCAGTAATCGCTGATGTTGTTCTTCTCGAGATATAAAGTTTGTAGGATTCTCTAAGGCCGTTTCCATCGCTAAAAATAATGCCATTTCGATGATTACTCACCTTTAACCTTCGACATGGCTTCGATCGGATTCTGAAGAGCATTGACTAGGTCTCTGTGGGCATCGCTGACATAATCTTGGACATCTATATGAACAAAAAGAGAGACTGGGCCAAGGATTCGACTGAAGCTGTTCTTTAAGGGGATGTGTTTGTAACCAGGTTGAATGAAAGACACCGGTAGAAAATTCTGGCCAACTAGACGACCATTGTCTTCATAGACACCAAATCTAACAAAAGCAACAGCTGGAAGGATGATCTTCTCTAGACTGAAGGTACAGTTTTGTTGGCCATCATTGAAGATGGTGTTGAGGCCATCAGAAGTTGTTGCTCTTGTCTTGAACATCTTCTTGTGGGAATCCCCCGGCAACCCGTATAGATCCACCTCAACATAAATTGATGGTCTTTTCTCGCATAATAATGAAAACAGTTGACCTGATATGACCTATGAATGAATGAAATAAAAAAATCAGCATTATTAAACTTACGGTAATTGTTAATGAGTTTGGAACCACATTCTCCACCCGATCGAGTTCGAAGGGATCGAACTTTGCATTCGGTTTCCGCATACAAGCAGGCTTTAAGATGTAGCCTTTCTTGCCATTCAGGTCAAAAAAGGCGGTGTTCATTTGATTTGGAAGATCGGGTGTCTGAAGATTAATCGCTGCCATCTGACATCCACAATTCCAAAATATTAGAGGCATGTAATTGGAAGAATCGACACGTGAACCCTTAGGGTATACCCTCGTTATTTGTCGTTTATTGTGATTCACAAACTGTTCTGCATGTTGTTTTAGCAGATCGATGGATTTAGTTTCATTCATGCTGTACATTTCGGAGCTGATTTGTCTGGCTGAAGAAAATATGTTTATTATTTGATTACTCGCTTACAATCACAATCGCCGAAGGAAGTAAACTTTCCCATCGCTCGCATATATGTGACCAACTCTGACAATTCCGTGACCAATGGCTGATTCTGAAGTTATTTACTGATATATTGTTTGATGTTATCTGTTGCTGTTTTCGATATTTTCCGATCACTTAATGCCGTGGGATTAATAGCCAGTGTTATATTTCATACGTAATTTTTTTCGAAAAACGTAATAAAGGCTCACGTAATATCTCACATTTTCCAGGTTCCCGTTGAGGCGAGCCGCTTTCTCGATCTGATCTTCTTCTTCGGTCTCCCCAATGAATATCCGGGTAACCGATCTCTCTATCGTGTCATCTTCTGTCCCTCCCGAATCGATTGAGGTTTGTTTGTCCATGGCTCTTTTGTCATTGCTGATCTTTTCGATCTTGTTTTTTATTAAAATTTTACGTTTTAAAACGTTCGGCGATGGTAAATTTACGCCGGCCTTGATCTGAAAAGTAAACATGAAGCGTCGAGAGTAGTCGTGATGACTTACAGGATAGTCATCTAGAGTCTCCGTCAGCAAAAGATTTCCCAAAATTTCTTTACAGTATTTGGCCATCTTGATCTGCTGCTTTTGATTGCAGTGATTCTCAAAAGAGAGTATTACTGGATACTCTGAAGTCACAAACGCGGTATCTGCGATTGCATGGATGACTTCCTTAAAAGGAATCGTTGTGCAAAAGCATATATGAGTAGGGCCGTGGGTGATAATGGGCTCGTTGTTGGGGCCATCCCAACAATCTAATTCAATGGAACGACATCCGGACAGAAGGGCATAACGATACATGGCCACAGATGAACGACTTTTCATTTGACGGCCTTGAAATGATTGTAAATTCAAAAATAATTACCTTTGAGGTATGTGTTGTGGGAAGAGTTGATGAAATAATGAGAGAGTGGCTTGTTCATGTCATCTTCGTTCAGATCAAAAGCATCCATCCTGACAGGCACATTGTACTCAGACAGCAGAAAGCGGAGGTATGTATCATTCGTAAGTCCGTCGTCTAAATTCAAAGCAATTATTGGTCTACATTATTGGTGAGTGATATTTTTATTTTTCACCCACCTGACCCGACCCGATTTTTTCTGATTGTCCGGGCTGCATATTCTTCCGATACGGGAGGAAAAAGGATCTCATTCAGTCGTTTATCTCGGTGCTCCTCATTTAGATATGTTCTGAATTCGGCAACAGAAGCATTGGAATGGGAAAAAGCTTTAGAGAAGATCTCATCCACTTCTTTTCTTCCAGTTATTACTTTATACAACTTGAGAAGAAACTCCGGATCCTTCAACAAATTGGCTGAGTTCCGTTTCTTGTCCTTGAGGACCGGAAGATGTCTCTGCAGTTGTTTCTCAAGAAGACGACGTTCTTCCCTTTGTTTGGACAACCAAGGCATTACTGTATCCAGAATTCTGAAAGTAATCGTTCAGTAATTCACAGACCAAAAGTAGTCTTACAATTCGGTAGTGACCACCTGATCTGGCCTCATACAACACCGGATCTTTGCAAACATTCTTCTCCAGTAATAAAACACGTCCTGAGGATGTTGATAATATTTGAGAGAGATGTTTCGTAAGATTTGACACCAATGTTTGGCCTCGGGCCCTGTTGGAGCCATAAATACGAACGGCTGAGGATGAATAAAGTCGCCGTACATGACAGTCACTATCCTCTCGGACGCCGTTATTCTTTCTTCCGGGTTCATGGGTAAGACCGATGTATTTAGCATGGTCTGGACTTGGGCGTCGCTTTTTGCTTTTGATGATTCAATTAGATTTCCAATATGAACATCTACAATCTCATCGATGAAGACTGTTTCTGTTGTTGGGTTCTGGAAGGTTTCACTTAGCTATGCCAAGATAACGTACCTTCACCAGAGCCCTCGAATAGAAAATGAACTCGTCATCTGTTATGCCAATCGTCACCGGCCGGCAGGTGTATTGGTCTGCAAGCTGAAATGCTTAATTAAATATAAATTGGAATCTGGTATAATGAATGTCATCATGATTGACTAATGACTTACGGCTTCGATTCGGGTTGCATGGATGGGATGGGGCAGACTGTCCGGTTTGACCTGCTGAAGGCGCGGCCGATGGACCGGACTGAGGAGATGACTGGCCCGGCCGGTTCGCGCCGCATCTAGCGAGCCGGACAGAGGCATGTCAGCTCAGAACATCACTCTTTGATCCTCATGCCGCTTCGGGACGGTGCTGGAAAAGACAAATCCCGTGAGATCGTTACATATTTTCTCGTGGAACTCGTTCCTTTCGCCGAGTTCGAATAAATTCAAAAAACCCCCCGCGTCAGAAAATCCCGGAAAGTCGTCCAAAAAGTTTTGGAAAACCTCGCAAGTGTCCTGGGAAACTCACGGCGGATTTTGTAAGTGCATAAGTTTCAGAATTTCACATAAAAACGGAGGGAGGGCTGGGTATTCGCATCTGACTAAAATCCGTCCGGCTGGCGGTCAAATTGGCCACAATTCGAGGGAAGATTAGGCCCAGTGATGGAGTCCCAGAAAATATTTTTCTTGATCAAACGCGCTCTTGTTTACTCAAGGGAACAAACAGGTATTTAAACAATAGAAGAATAAGAAATGTTGTAAAAACTGTTACAAAACTTTATGGGAAGAGACCCGTGGCTTGGGAAGGAGTCGATCCTTATTGGATTGGGCGTGGAAGGCTGAGATGACCACCATCGGCCGTATTCGCTTCCATCCTGGAATACGGTCCGCCCATAAAAGTTGGACAACAAATTCCCTCCAAACACGCCATTGAAATCGAAGCGCGCTGTTTGAAAGGTCACGCCTCGGGGCCAGGAAAATGCCCCAAAAATATATTCGAGAAGATATTCAAAAACCGCTGCCACTCGGCCTCAAAATCGTCGTTGGTTACGTGAGCCGTGAAATTATCTGGAGAGAACCCATCCTGGGCCAAATGATGACCTGAACTTTTGACAGAGCGCAAAGTCAGACGAGAAAAGGTAAAATAAACAAACAGCCATCGCCACAAGGTGCTAGCTGCGCCTTTTGGGCCGTTTCGTAATTAAGAAGAGAGCGAATCCCCTAAGGGGAAATGTCGATTCAAAAGACACCTCTTTCTTCTGAACAGCGCCTCTTTCTATTCCGGAGATGATCGTGGGAAACGTCAAATGAATGGTCCCTCCAACATTACTGATAATAAGGGGGAGGGGGAAACGTTGGAATGCACCTGTCCCAGTAAAGTGGCAAGACCGCGCTTACGGAGACCCTTACAAGGAGTCTGATCTCTCTTCTCGGAAGCAGAAAACTTCTTGCAACGACACGTGTGGAAATTATGTAAATAAACGGGTTCCGTTGGAAAGGCGGGCGAGGGGGGGGGGGCGAATTGGATGCGACGCATGCCACCTTGACCTTGTTCGGGCCGGGGTCATGTTCCCCTTGCGGGCAAGGGATCCCCCGATCTGCGACCTGAAGACGAACAAGTGCCTTTTAAGAGTCTCCTTTGCCTTTATTCGGTTCTTGTGCGGAAACTCAATTTCGCCCCCTGAGCCCGAGGCCATAAATTGTTGAAGACAACGAGCGGACAAATTTCCCGTATTACTCTTCCCCCGAACTCCCTCAAATCTACTGATTACCTCCTTTATCACAAAACTTTATGGATACAAAACTCTGTTACAATGGGAAACACAATTACGCAGAAGATATTCGGCTCTCATTAAGCTCGCTGAAATATACGTGAAACACGCTCTATCGTAAACAACACCGAGAACGCCATTATTAATAAAAATATGGCTCAGTCTCGGCCTCAAACCCGGGTCGTTAATTCTTTAAACACGTAACATTTGATGAAGATCTTGCTCTGGAAGACAGACGGAACTTAATATTACTGTAATTAAAGCTTAATGATCAGCCAAACATCTTCTGACCCAAGAAAATAAAAGTGAAATCGCCGAAAGCAGAATGTGGTAACGATGTCAGAGCCATTCTCGGACGTGATATATTCTTCCTACGTCGGACTAAGATGGGAAGAGCGTTTAAAGTCCCTGAGGTTTGACCGATGATTAAGGCCATCGTCATTTGTTTCTGTTCTCCTCTGCTTCAAAAAGTCCCCAGGCATTATTCCACAGAATTCTCGGATCCTTTTCATCGTTTTCTCTTCTGCCTTTGATTCATCTCTGTTTAAATTCTCGTAACAGCTGGGGCATCGACGGAAAGGCATTTGGGTGTGAGGGGCGGCACCACCTGATGGGCAGTCCAAACAATTGGAAGTTGAGTATCGTCGATGAGGAAGTTTAATGGCAATATCTGAACACCCGATTGGAGAGTTTGAGGAACGATTCAGAAGGATGGTTGGGGTGATTGGAGATCCGGGAGAGCTGGGGGATGTCAGCGAATTCTTCTTATCAGTTGGGAACTGAGGTATCGAGTCGGTTGTGTAAGGTCCGAAGACAACGTCATTGTAGGCAGAGGAGCATAAAGAGTCAATGTCGAAAGATCTGGTCGATGAATCGGGTCCGTTTCTCCGAGAACTCGAGGAGAAGGAATCCATTGATCCTAAATAAATATTCGATTAAAACGGGAGCTCTCACCCAACCCCACTCCATAATCGGTCTTATTAATTCGTCGTCGATCCCTGCCTTGTATCGGTGATGTCTGAACGCTAAAGCTGACCATCTTTGTCGGTGGTGGAGGTGGTTGAGTGTCCACAATCTTGTTCCATCGACTGTTCGTTGCAAACTTGGCAAACATTCGGGACCTAAATAAAGTTAGAGAAAAATGATGACAAATGAAACATACTTGAAGTCCCCATGAATATCAGTTCTCATTTTAACAGTCTCAATTGCTTGAATTGCTCGTAATGTGGGCAGGTTATAACCAAATAAGGCATGTCGTTGTAATGCCCGCGTTTTTGCTTTTTTATGAGACTTCACGGAAGCTCGAGATATTGTATCTGGAAGAGATTGGTGAATACTATTGTGGATTTGCTTACCATCTTTGGTTTGTTGTGTAGAAGCACTATTTTTCCTTGTTTCATCATCCAATTCATCTTCCGAGGATTCAGACGAACTGTGGTGGGGGTCTAATCTATTCATCAACACATTCCCCACGATCTTCTCAGCAACCCAATCCTTAGCTGATCTGACTAATGTATTCTGGTATGGATGTTCTGTCATTGTCGTTAAAGGTACCGTTAACATGTCTAAAATGAGACGTAGGACTTCATGCCCGCCTTACCAGTCATTCCAACTTCAAAAGGTTTCGCTTCTTCCTGTTGCAGGTCATCCGTATTTGTCACAATCTGAGCCATCTTCTCTATCTCCTCTATATATTGTTCCAATATTTGTTCTATCAATTTCTCAATATAATCTTGTATCAGATTAATACACATAGAAAGTAGGGCCAACCCGATTAAGATGAGGAAGAAGTTAACCAGCATCATATCCGGCTTTGTGGGCACCACGTCTCCCAATCCAACAGTACTGAAAAAATATTTAAAAAATTATTTTAATCATTTGTTACCTGATGGATACAAAGAAGAAGTAAACGGATGTCAGATATCCCCAATCATGTTCCCATAAACAAAACATGGCTGCTGATAAAGCGATCCATAGGGCCAGGATGGTTAGAGCTAATGGAATCGGGTACTCCCCACTCTTCTTGTAGCTGGCTTCTTGCAAACTCTGCTGATCCTGAGGTTTTTTGAGTATGCCCGGAGGGCGATTAGCCTCCAAATCATCTCCGGATTCATGGGTAACAAATCCACCCAAGGGATTTATGGAGAGATTGTAAATCGCCTGAAATTTTAAGTCTATTAATGACAGTCAGATCAAATATATAACACATATTAAATCACCGTAGCGTTCTCAAAACATTGTTTACCGCTATACGTATAACAACGTCATTTAATGAAAAAATCTGTCCCAATGGATTTCAGACGGGGATGCAAAGTTTTCGGGTTTCCGGCATATCCGGAGTCAAAGAAAAGACTAAAGAATCCCCCGAGAATGGATCCAGAAAAACGACCCGGCCCAACGAAAGACTCCAGATTTAGCCCATCTTCGGAGTATACTTCTTTAGACGGCCCGGCATGACTGTTCTGTTTCCGAAGGCAAATAAAAGCACAGTCTAATTCGAGAGAAATTTTTGTCGGATATCAAAGATGAGAGATGAAGTCAGATCGGTTTGTTTGCGGTTAACGATCTTCTCCAGACAGGTATTTATGAATGACAGGGATAACTTTATTTTAGCTTGCTGGTTTTATCATCTCTCATGTTGGCCTTTGCGCATTGGTGGCCTTATATGCAGTTCTTGGAGCATTTATGTTCAGAGCTATCGAATATCCGGAGGAATTACAATTCCAGGGACATATTGCAAATGACACCTGGAAGACTGTTGAATTGTTATATAAATTCATCGATGAATCCAATGTCATCGAAGAAAATGAAGTCAAAAAGAAGGCCCACGAACTCTTCAAACATTATGAGTTGCTACTAGTAAAGGCAGTTAACTATGAAGGATACGACGAGAAGGATGACGTTAAACCGACATATCAATGGACATTCTCTGGAGCATTGTTATACTCCATAACTGTCTTTACAACTATTGGATATGGCCACATTTGTCCAAAGACTGCTTTGGGAAGAGGAATGACCATCTTATACGCTATGATTGGTATCCCCTTGATGCTTTTGTGTTTGGCCAATATTGCTGAAAGTTTGGCCCAGGTTCGTTTTGTCATCATTTTCTTTATTTCTTTAGGTATTCACATTTGTATACTTCAAAGTTTGCTGTGCTTATTGTCGATGGCAAGCTAAGAGAAGAAGAGTTCGAAGGGCCGCCCTCAGCTTCAGATATCACCCAAATGCTCCAGTTAATGTACGACGGGGTAAGGAATCACAATTATGTAAGCTCACGACGATTATTAAAAACTTTACGGCTCATTCAGCTCGAACGATCTCAAGACACAATAGTCAATTAAAGAGGGGGGCTAGCATAAACAGAAAGAATATGCCCTTGAGAAGTGGCTTCAGCGACACAAAGAGCATGAAGTCGGTAAGATCCCTCAACAGATACGACACTCACTCTCTGCCTGGGAAAAGAAAAATAAGTCACGCAAAGCATGGATCTCCTTCGGATCCTTTGGCCAGAAATAATTTTTCGAAGGGGAAGGTACAAAAACATTCAACTGTGCATGGATTGGTGGATTCGAGCAGCCTCGAAATGGATCCATTATTTAATTATCAGAAAAGAAGGAACCTGATCAAATGTTGTGATCGGCCCAGAAGAGAATACGGAAGAGGTAAGGAGACTTAGTTCCTAACCTGTGCTTAAGGAGGTCTTCCAGTCAGATATCTAAACAGTGATGATGACAAGTCAGCCATCCTGGAGGTCAAGTCTAATAACAGTGTCAATGGGACTGGCTCCATGCAATCTTGGAATAGGGGATCAGCTACAGCTCCAATTAGGAGGAAGCCAAAGAGAAGACCTCCCAAACATTTTGATGATTCAGTCATTTCAGGGTAGGGGAAGTTGGAAAGGTGGTGGAATTATAAATTTAGAAATGGAAAAGTGCCTCAAATAACAGTTAGCGACAATGAAAAAGAACGATTGGCTCATGGGACAGATACAATGTCTGATGAAGAAGATTACGTCGACCCGTCAATTTCAGTCCATCATCTAAGTGCCTTGAGGGAAAGTGAAGGTGGCACTCCACCCCGAGCACTGCCCAAACAAAGCTCAGTCGATGCCCAATCAGTGACCCGACGCCGAGACGAAGTGAGGTCTTATCGGAGCGAGGAACGGAGTGATGACTTCAGCATCCGCTCATTCAGACGTGGCTACAAAAGGGAGAAGATGCCTGTTTCAGTCGGAATCATCACTGTCATACTGTTCATTGCCGGAGGGGCTATTCTGTTTGCTATTTGGGAAGATTGGAATCTGTTCGACGGAGCCTACTACTCCTTTATTACCTTATCTACTATTGGATTTGGTGATATTGTTCCTGGGCAGACTCTCGACGACGAGGATTCCCAGGAGAAACTCATCGTTTGTGCGTTATATCTGTTATTTGGTATGGCTCTGATCGCCATGTGCTTTAAACTTATGCAAGATGACGTTGTCCAAAAGGCCAGATGGTTGGGACAAAGAATTGGCATTATAGGTAAGGTGCTGGGAATTACGGAAACCAAAATCTTATAGTGAAAGAGGAATCGTCAGAGTCTGAATCAGAGTTCGAGGATGAGATTGTGATCGAGGAAGACGACGACGATGATTTTTTGGATGAAAAGGAGATTGAGAATGTAAGAAAAGACCATCAATTATCACAAACTTTAGGTCATAAGCAGATAAACCTACCTTAACTGGCTCACTCATCCTTCTGGCACTGTCCGGCAGCTTCTGTTTGGCCGATCTCATCCTTTTGTAAATCTTCCTCAATGTCCTCGATAAGATTTTTCCCACATCTTTGAGAATTATCAAGAAGATGGGGATCCCGATCATTATGTAGAAGATGGTCGCTACTCGGCCGCCTGGCGATTGTGCCGCTGGCAACCCGTACCCTAAATATTTTTCAATCAATATTTTTACCGTTTTATGACATAAAATTTTGATACTTTTCACGGCAAACATTTGTATACTTTGTTTTTTTGTGCCCGCAGGCAAATGACTTGTAACATTTCTTTAAACGCCTGTCTAAATCAGTAGTCAGCTCTTCTCAAGATAACTCATAAAAACTCTTTCGTGTGATGAATTGGTTCTAAAATATAGCTTTTCTCTGCATATGACGTGCTCAAAAATAGCGGACGTACATACCTATGGTTGTGTAGAGCTGTCCGGCATAGAAGAGCGACCCTGTCCAAGTCCAGGGGCTCGTGTCACACCGCTCTTCAATCACAGTCGTTATGTTGAGGTAGTCTATCAGCCAGAAGAGCGCCTCTTTGGTCTCGCGGGTCTGGATGTGTCGATGATAGGAGCTTCCATTTCCCTTCCCACATTGGATTTCCGTCATCCGTTTTATGATCTGGACGTAGTCAAGTGTTCAAAGAAGGTAACAATTAAGAGAAAAATAAACAAACAAATGACATCTGGGAGTTTATGTTTAGCCCCAGGGATCAAAGAGGTCGTCAAAAATAGTCCCTTACCTGATTGAAGGCATACTCTGTACTTTCACGGTACTTTTTCCTTCGAATTTCATCTGGTTCCAATTCGAAGTGACGAAACAATGCAGCCCCGATCAACGTGTACGTAATCAGGACCGTAAAGGGTAGAAAATGGGAGAGTCTGTATTCCTTGTAAAACCATTTCAACTTATGGACGATCTTGTAAAGCATTCTCTGCGGGCGACCTCATCGGCTCCTTCTTCGCGATGACATAGGCCAAATCGATATCACACCCCTACAATGGATGGGATGACATAAATAAAGGCTATAAAAGGACGGCCGATCCCTTTTATCTGGCCTCAGATTTTTGGGCCGCGAAGGAGTTTAATTGCGGCCGAAGGAATTTCAATTAAAAGTCATGCCCAAAGAACTAATTTGCGACATTTAATTATTATAGTCACGAAAAAAGTCAAGGAAACAACAGGGAGCCCTCAGGGTTGGGTCTCCAAGGAACGGCAGCCGATCCCGAGAGTGAAAAGAAAAAAAAAGATATCCGAAGCAATCGACAGAGGTCGTTAAAGCCAAGAAGGAAGCCCCCTCCCCTGAACTGATCTCGGGCACCTGAGAGGAGAATTAATCCCTCTTTTTTGTTCGGTTTAATTCTTGGCACATTACAGTCGGTCTAGAAATTTTCTGAGAAGTTTGGAGACACTTGCCCTTGGGGTAATTATGACAATGATGCCCAATGTACCGTATAAAATTACTAAGTTTCTAGAAGAACATGACTTCCTGTCTAAGTAATAGAAACAATAGGTTTCAACAGACTTTTATTTACTTTTTTGAACCATATATACCTCGAATACTCTAAAGAAGAACTCAACCGATTATCACAGTCCATCCATCAACCCTCCGGCCATTACTCATTAATCGCGGGAGGTGTTGTTTGGATCAAGAGATCGTCTTGTGGGTCTCCCGATTACTCTTAGCCATCTGGATTGTCAATTCAACACGATTTATTACCAAAATAACCATGGATACTCATTTATTTATTTAAACCGACTTCAGATGAAGTGTGTCTTAAAAAATTTGGCATGGGAAAAAAGTAAAAAAAGACTACTTCACAAACCTCAAAAATGTTCTACATAAAAGGTTTTCAAAGTCGTTTATTGCAGTCATATTATAGCAGATACCCTTGATTAAGGTCCCTTATACGCCTCATTACAACAATATTGCTTATCTCCCTTCTTCAGACAAGTGAATGGACAGGACTTCTCGGTGCAAGTTATGATCTCCAAACAAGGTACCTTCTTAATTGAAACACATTTTCTTTCACATTCTGTTTTTGAAACAAAAAAGTTGTCTTCCTTGTCACATCCGTTCATCTTAAACGGATGACATTCATCTTTCATGACGTCATAATTAAACAACTGATTGCCAGAGGCCTTTGGCTTGTTACAAGACGATGTCGGTTTGTTTTTGCATTTGTCCGTTTTTTCAAAATCTAAATTTAAATATTACCATTTTTACTATTACTTACTGAGTATACAAGTAATCCGACAAGAGTTTTCATCCAAAAAATTGTTCAGATTTCCACCATTTCCACGGTAAATAAAAGGAATACAATCGTCGTTCTGCCTGTTATAAAAGAATCTTTTCAGTTTCATGTGCCCATTTCCAACCTCCAATCTCTGATGACACTGTTCATTAATAGTCATGTCATTCATAAAATCAGATATATTCAAATCCATGGAGGAGCTGATTATTAATCCCGGTTCTAATGAGATCAAACATCAAATTAATATTATTCACTTACCCCGAGGCAATCGATCTAATCCAGACACAATATTAAATAAAGTTTCGGCTGAAGTGGCTAGCCAAAGGCTGTAACAGAAGACCAAGACCCATTCCATGATAGAACAAACTATACAACTGACAACAGTCCGAGTTCAGAACGGATAATTTGATTATCCACCTCAGTTTCCTCCGTTCCATTCTGGTTTTAAATCCGGGAAGAGAGAAAAGGAAAGGAGCAAAAGTAAAAGCTAATGTCGTAAAACTGTAAGACTGGAGAAAGCAAGAGTTTTTAAGTAGCCTCGTTATTTAAATGCAAGATCTGCGTTCTGTGATTTTACAGTTTTACAACTCTTTTCTCGAAAAACTGGTATTATTGTGAGCCCTTCGAAATTACTGAAAAACAAATATTATATAAACCAATTAGAGTTCACTCAAATTTGTTTTAGAATGATAAAAAAGATTAACAAACAAAGAATTAATGACTTGATCGAGTAATTAAAAAGGCATTCGATTTAATGTTGCAAAAATTACGCAATCGTAGACGATTTCGAAAAATCATTCGGAATAACAACACTTACTCGTTTTGTTAGTTTTAATTGAAAAGCTCTTTGGATACGGAGATGCAACATTTTTGGAAAGAAAGGCAAATTTTTTTCGTTTTTTGGAAAGGAAAGTCAAATTCCGAGTCTACTGCCCGAAGAGGCCCAAAGTAAGCCTACTTCATTCTTACATCCCGTTCTGGAGCTTGCGGAGTCAAAACGATTTTGACTTTCTCGTGTTATTTACAAGAATTCGGTTTTCTATCTGTAGATTTCCCTTTTTGTGCTTGAAATGTTGTGAGGCGACTTTGTAAAACGTACATGCATAATGTAAGGGCCATTTGTCTGCAAGGTTTTTCTAGAAATTTTGAAAAACAATTTAAAAACAGAATGGAAAAAAATGAGAACGACATGAGAAAAAAAGCAGAGAAAGCAAATTTAGCGTCTTTTATACAGGGTGGGCCATTAAAACCTTCCATCCTCTTTTTTTAGATTTCTCCGCGGAGACTCCGCCGATTTTCATGAAATTTAGATTTTTCTGGAGCTGAGATGCGCCATTTTCAACCGGTTGAATTTGAAAAAAAAATATCCTGAATTGACCTTTCTATGCCTTTCCAAAGTTTTTGAAAATTATTTTCGAGCCGAAACCGCTAAAACTTTGAAAATTTTTGGAATGATTTTCAATTGCCTTTCTCGGACTTGGAAAATTTCCGGCCTTTTTTTTGGTAAAATCGTGGAGTAAAACGTCCCGTACGCTTTCTCTAAACTTGTTTAAATGAGGATGAAAGCAAAAAGAGTGTTGTCTGCATTACCGTTAGGGGATGAACGTCGAAAAAAAATTTTTTTTGGCAAGAGTGAAAAAGTCCACGTTAGGGCCAAAATCATTCCAAAAATTTTCAAAGTTTTAGCGGTTTCGGCTCGAAAATAATTTTCAAAAACTTTGGGAAGGCATAGAAAGGTCTATTCAGGATATTTTTTTTTCAAATTCTACCCGTTGAAAACGGCGCATCTCAGCTCCAGAAAAATCTAAATTTCATGAAAATCGGCGGAGTCTCCGCGGAGAAATCTAAAAAAAGAGGACGGAAGGTTTTAGTGGCCCACCCTGTACAATCCCAAAATCGGTCTGATTTCGCTCTTATATGCAAAAGAATCTTTTCTTGCCTTGGCGTAGAGACCATTTTTTCGGTAGATACATTTGATCCCTTTTTTGAAAGTTACACCTCGTTGCAAAGCCCAGACTTCTGTATTACGGATGAAATTAAATTTATCATATCTGGTAGGATGTAACAGTCTCGGTGGCTTAGCAGATGTTTCACACATTGGCGAAGGCTCGGCGGAGACTTTTTTACGGTGGAGAGACATTTCGGGTCAACGATAACGCGTTATCGTTAACGTTTTTAAACGTTATCGTTGACAAAAATATTAAAATATTTTTGTTTCGGGATTGGGAAAAAGGATTTGTTGGAGAATTTGAACAAAATTTTGAAATGTTTTCGCTTCGAGACTTGGGAAAAGGTGTGCCTGACTGAATATAAACTGTGGTGCCGTCAGCACTAAAATTTTGTCTAACACCGATAGTACCACCTACTATACAGTACCAAGTGTAAAAAACGTGTTTTTGGGCGCTACTAAACACCAAACCAACACCATTACCGCCTTACGGCCAAATTTTCACCTCATACTAAATAGTACCAGGTAGTACTATTTAGTAACAAGTGTTCAAATGTGTTTATTATGTGTGCAAATGTGTGTTCTAAGCAGTACTAGGAACAGCACCATTAACGTCTAAAAGTGTTATAAGTCGACAAAATTTCAATTTCAAAAATCCTTTTTCCCAAGTCCCGAAGCGAAAATATTATTTAAAACAAGGTTCGCGAGAAAGTCGAGAAACCGCAAAACAGGGGTGGCACATTTTTACCAAGTTGGTCCTGCAGGGCTGAAATTCAACCCAGTTAGTACACTAACAAAACAAAAATTTTTGGCACTTCTATTTTTTATTATTAGGCTTGCTGTAGGCGTACTGTACTTTTACCGCAAATTTTGTATCACAAAAACTAGACATGCCAGAGAGTCGGAGGTGGTTCGGATGAATTGGTATCGTTATTCTGAGCAAGTTACCTGTTGACAACGTTTTTCTAAAGTTTTGCCTAAGGCAAGAAAAAGTTGATTCTTTGGATCCAAAGTTACAGTAACCTAGATTTCTCAAAATTTTTTCACAGTGCGGCAAATTTTGAAGCTTTTATAGGGTCGCCTGCTCAAGATACGAAGATTTAAAGCTTGCCACCAGAGATTGAGCCGGAGTCGGGGCCAAATTTGCAGCTCCGGCTCCAAATCCCGGCTCCCGTGCAAAAAATTTTTAAAAAATATCTTACCAAAAATAAAAGTTATTAGTGCCGGATATCATACACCCAACGTTTTTGCAGCCAATTCGTATGCAGCACATCCTTTCCAGTATTTTTCAAGCAATTTGGTTTATGAAATTTTTGCTTTTCTGAACACTGAGAAGCCTGGCTCCGACTTTGGGCTCGGGAGCCGGAGCCGCACCCAAAATTTCCGGCTCCGGCTATCGCTCCCGGCTCGGAGCCGGAGCCGCTCAGAGCCGGAGCCAAGAGCCAGCTCCGGAGCCGTGGCAATCTCTGCTTGCCACCACGGTGGATTCCAGAAAATATGTCATCCCGACGTATTATGGCAGTCAGATAGGTAAATTGGTGCGAAAGACGGTTGGACTACGTCTAGATACCATCAGCCTCCATTTTTGCAATAATACATTCGGTTCAACATGTACACTATGTCATGATGACACATTTTCTGTAAATGCAAACTTTAAACGGCTGGTTCTGCCCCAGGAGAGACTCTACAGGCGTGTTCATAGGCTCATTCGAACGGCAATGGAAAGAACTTCTAAATAAAAGCTTCAAAATTTGCCGCACTATGCAAAATTTTTGAGAAATCTAGGTTACTGTAACTTTGGATCCAAAGAATCAACTTTTTCTTGCCTTAGGCAAAACTTTAGAAAAACGTTGTCAACAGGTAACTTGCTCAGAATAGCGATACCAATCCATCCGAACCACCCCCGACCCTCTGGCATGTCTAGTTTTTGTGATACAAAATTTGCGGTAAAGTACAGTACGCCTACCGTAAGCCGAATCTCAAAAAATTAGAAATGCCAAAAAGTTTTGTTTTGTTAGTGTACTAACTGGGTTATATTTCAGCCCTGCAGGACCAACTTGGTAAAATTGTGCCAAGGGGTTCTCGAGTCTCTCGCGAACCTTGTTTTAAACGGTATCGTTGACCCGAAATGTCGTTGACCCGAGGCGTCGTTGACCCGAAGTGTCGCGACCCGAGTTGTCCAAGACCCGAAATGCCTTTCTCTTTTGTAGGGAAATTAAGCCAGTTTTTGGGCATTTTCGACCCAAAATTGGGCAGCTAAGTTTTATATATTCTTGATCAGCACAATTTCGGATTTGGGGTGACTCACATTATGAGTGACGCAGAGTCGGGTGGTGCAGGTTCGGGTGAGAAATTTCGAGCGATCGCAGTTTCGGGTGATGGAATTTTGGGGTGGGGGAATTCTTGGGTGTTGAGGAAAATATTGTACTGAAGGCTACTAAATAAAAAATATCGTACTGGCTACTAAATATGACGTTTTTTATTTGTTTTGGGGTTTTCGACCATCAGGAATCTAAAAATGGAATTTATTTTGAAGTGGGAAATTTCTTGGGTGATCTGGACGATGTTGTAATGATCATTACTAAAATATTACAAGAAAACTTTTGTTTTCGCACAGTGCGTGTTGCCGATTTCAGTCCGGAGACTTTCCGGAAGGACTACTTTGTATTTCTGCAATTTGACGCAAGAGATCTGGGCAACACGTTAATTGCGTGGACATTTTAATATTCTGTGACTCTTGTTTAGAGACGCGCATCCCTCGCGTCCCTCCACTTTTTCTCTTTATAGTGCATTCAAAGGTCGACGATGGTTGACTCTGAGCGGCACCGGCCCAGCTCTTTTTTGTTGTTTCACCGTTGCGGACAACAAGAGGACAGCCAATTTCTCCGATTTCGAGTATCTCCTCGCACACAAGGGGTTTTACAATTACTTTTTAATCAGTAAAATTATTATTTTTATTGTTACCGGTCTGGCCTAGGCCCTGTTGACGAGGATTTGGCCAGATTAAGGTAGGGATGAGATTGGAATTACATGGCCGTAGGGTCTTCGCTTTAAAGCCTCATTCGAATAATATATTAAAACACCGTTTCTTTCCCCCGGGCCCTTTCTTTTTTCGTTTTTTTTTTGATCACGCGGCTGGGTTTTGTATCAGTCGGGTCCTTAAATCATCTCTGTTATTGTAGTCATGGCCTCAAACAAGGAGTCGAAGCCGAGAAGGAAGAGTTCTTTATTGGGTAAGTCAAGGTTGGAGATTCATAAAACACGAAGGGGGATTATTTTATTCGGTTTCCTGTTGTTTCATTTTGTTTCCATCATAAGCCGGAGGAAATGGCTAAAAAAAAGACGCGGAAAAACAGAAAACGCCCAAGTTGTAAACAACCCCAGACACGGACCCGGGGTGGGGCTGGGGAGCGCAAAAACACCCCTTGCCCCTTTCTTCCCCTTGCTTTCCCTCCCTCTGCTGTCTCTCCGTTTCGACTAAAGTTCACTCAACGTTTCTCTGCACTTTCTTCTTCTCTCTCGTCCCCTTAGGGCGTCGGGGGACGTGTGGTTAGTATTGGCAGCAAAGGTGCGTCGTCCTCACGCCGGAACGGCGGTCATTCTATTGCCATTTAGATGATGGTAATGATTAGAAATTCAGAAATTAATGGTCTGCCGTCATTTGGGAGGGACTCGGGGGCAATTCAAAGGGCCATTTTCTCATAAGCAGAATCCCTTCCTTCGACATCGATTTCTAAAGTAAACAACTTTTATTATTTCAGACTGGTCCAGACTTTCATCAACCGGGTTTGCTTCTTTTGCGGCCTCGCTGTCATCACAGCCATCGACCAATCAGTTCGGTTCAAATCAGTCGTTGAACAAGGACGTGGACAAGGATAATCTATCCATCAGCGCCATGCCCCCTCCCAGTTCGGGAAGTATCTCGAGTTCTGAGAGTAGTCGAATTCAGCCGATGAGTCATGTCTCGAAACATAAATATCGCCTGAGGTCAGATGTTTGTCTGGCTGGATGGCTGTTCAAAAGAGGGAATCACATCAAGAATTGGAGGAAAAGATATTTTGTCCTGTTCAGAGATGGGACCTTGTTGGGCTACAAGAACGAGGTGACCGACAACTTCGAGGATCCTCTCAACGATTTTACTGTCAAAGATGTGCAGGTGAGTGGTGATTTAAGAAAAGTCTTTGTTATTAGATTTTACCGGTGGGCATTTTCCAATTTCCCAATCCTTATTTATTTTTTGGAACAGAGCATGTTTTGATAAGGCGCGCCTTACTTCGTATTTTCGAAAATACGGCAGCTCTACTACTGAGTCTTCAGGAAAAACATGGCGAAATCTATTTGTGTCAGGGGGGGGCGATTGCAAAATAAATTTTTGTTTGGGACGGCGATGTCCTTTTGGGCGCGATCAAGTTGTTTTTCCGTGCCGTTCTGTCGCCATGTTTATTGTTTTTCCCCCGCGCCACGACAAAACAGAAAACAAAAGAGTGCACAGTGCGACGACATGGATTGGGACCTTCCGCGTACATCAACAAGGATGGTGGATAATTGAGATTGATAACATTATTGGGGCCATAAGAGAACAGTAGTCGGTCTACGATCTTTGTTATACAATATGTACTCGCTTCTACAGCCAGCTGGGGTCCCTCAATTATCCCCATTATATTTATTTGGCCCAATTGATTGTTTTTAGATTGGTCAGAGCTGTTATTCTCGCACGATGACCGCCGTTCTGTTCTTGTTTTTTGTTTTTCCAGTTCTACTTCTGTTTTTCAAAATATACCTGGGTTTATTAGCGTTCCGATTCCGTAAACGACGTCTACGGTAGCCATATTTTACGATTACGCATGAATCGAGAGCATGGACCGTTGTATTTACTCTTACCTTTACAGTATCCTTTTCGGTTACTGTAATCCTTGTTTTCAAAAATATTTTAAATCAGTGTTGTTACCCTTGGAAGAAAAGAGAATTCTCGAGGGTCGCGCGTCGTAGCAGGCGATTGGCTTGAGCGATAAACAACAACAGAAGGGCTGTGGTTGTTGATGACGACATGACGATCATCATACCCCATAGGCCATCACAAAAATATCCGCTTGTTTTTTCGGGGAGGGCGAGGGGTGGGTCTGTTGTCGGGGCTGGTCAAATCTTACGGAGAAAGCATGGCATTCACAACATGGCTTGATTCTGTGAGGTTGTAATACTTTCTGATTCCCTGCATCAGTCTCTAAAGTAATTTTATTTCAGGTAATGAGAGCCGAGAAACCCCGACCGAACACTTTCCTGGTCAGAGGTCTCCAATGGACATCAGTCATCGAACGGATCTTCTCCACCCAGACTTCAGAAGACCGAGAAATGTGGGTTGAAGGCCTGAGGGCAGTAGCCGCTGCAATTAAGAGTGATCCCAATGGCCTGGGAATGATGGATGTCACCCAACTACCCATCGATTTCCAACCTCGGATGCAGATGGACATGAATTCAGCATCAGCATCGACTTCCGAGACTTCTGGCACGACTGTGGCTGATGCCGGAGCAAGACAACAAAAAGAGCAAGAACAACAAGACGCCATGGAGATCGGAGAAGTTGACATTAGGAACAGGGAGAACGAACACTCTTTGATCACACTGAACGACTTTGAATTTTTGAAAGTCTTGGGGAAAGGAACCTTCGGGAAAGTTGTTTTGAGTCGAGAATTAAGAACGAATCGATTATATGCCATTAAAATTCTGAAAAAAGAGGTTATATTGGCCAAGGACGAACTCCAACATACCATGACTGAAAACCGAGTGCTTCAACGATGCAAGCACCCCTTCCTCACCGAGCTAACCTACTCCTTCCAGACGGTGGATCGGCTATGTTTTGTAATGGAATTCGCTATTGGAGGCGATCTCTATTATCATTTGAATCAAGAAGTTCAGATCAAGAAGGAAGGTTTTACGGAGGACCGAACCCGCTTCTACGGAGGCGAGATCGTATTGGCCTTAGGTTATCTACACGACAACAACATTGTCTACCGAGATCTCAAGCTGGAAAACTTATTATTGGATCGTTACGGACATATCAAAATTGCTGACTTTGGGCTTTGTAAAGAAGATATTGCCTTTGGGGATCGAACACGGACTTTTTGCGGGACTCCAGAATATCTGGCTCCAGAAGTGCTGGACGATAATGATTATGGGAGATCGGTGGATTGGTGGGGTCTGGGAGTGGTCATGTACGAGATGATGTGTGGACGATTACCGTTCTACTCCAAGGAACATGAGAAATTGTTCGAATTAATTTTATCCGGGAATATCCGATATCCATCCAAATTGAGTCAAGAAGCGCGACATTTACTCAGCAATCTACTTGTCAAAACTCCTGGTCAACGGTGAGTAATTTGATTTTACTACGCATTACTTTCTCGAGTTGCGCAATACTGATGACTTTTGTATTTTGTTTGGCTAAGAATGACATTTTAGTCTCGGCGGAGGTCCGAATGATGCCCGAGATATCCAAGCTCATCCATTCTTCAGGAATGTTGATTGGGAGATGTTATACCGAAAAGAAATCACACCTCCGTTCATTCCACAGTTGAGTTCGGATACGGACACTTCTTATTTTGATGCGGTATGTATTCGAATATCCTTTGATGACTTTAAAATCACGAAGGATAATATTTCCGGTCATTTCAGGAGTTCACTCGAGAGAATGTCCAGCTGACGCCTCCATTACATCGAGATGGATCTCTGTCCGTGGTCAGTGAATTGGAAGAAATGCAACAAAACTTTGTCCAGTTCTCCTTCCACAATGTGTATCAGAGTCCCGAGGAAGACGAGATGATGAGAGCCATTCCCCACATCCCCTGATCCTTCATATTCCACCGATCTTTCCGCGCTTTCCTCCAAGTCATGTCTGTAGTTGATGGGTATCTTCCGGGGTTTATTGTAAACATTATTTTCAGACGGTTATCAAGCTATCAACCAGAATAAACATTAATTCTATCACTTTGAAGCTGATCGCAATAAATGTACACATGAAAATGGCCGTGGGATTAAAGCTAAAGGAACGTGAAAAGAACGATTAGAAGTGTTCATATATCTGAATTCAGCCACGGCTTCCGAAAGTTTTGTTCAAAAATTATGCAAAAAATGGTGAGAATGCAAATGAGAATATTATAATAGACATAGGCCCGTTGGGAGGAAGGGGATTGCCCGGGAAGACGACTCATCGGTGTAATACAATGTAAGTGATTAGAAGCAGACATAAACAATACTCGGACAACAACTGCAGCTCTAAAATAACGTCATTCCGGGGCTTTCCGAACAAAGAGAGACTCTAATCTACTTAGTCAATAGTTTGTTGGCCCTCTTGTTGGCCGAATCCACTCGGGTTTCGTTGGATTGGGCCTTCTCCTGGATCCTATCCAACTGTCGATTCTGATTGGACACTTCCGTGGACATATCGATGGCCATATTCCTCAGATTCCCCACCATAGTCGACACTTGTTGTACATTTTCATCCATCTCCTCTTCTCGGGCGTCGTTCGTAATCCGAGTGATGTATCCGCCCTGAGGGCCCATTCCTCCGTCGCCCACCGTGATCCGGGGTTGGTCACTAATCACTCCTCCGTCGTCATCCTTCTTCCACGTTTTTGCGTATTCGGCTCCCTTTTCGAAGTCGTTATGTCTGCAAATTTTTGTTTTTCGTTCTGGGCAGTCTGTTAATCCCCCCCCTTTTTTTTGCACTCACTTATTCCAAGGCAAAACACAGAGACCGCAGCACTTCTCCATGCCCTTCAGATGTTCTTCGGCTTCCTTCATGTCCGTATTTATTGTGTCTAGATTTCCTTCCACTCGCTCCAATTGTTCTGCAAATAAACGTGTGAAAAAACGATGATTATGCACAATAATTGATAACAAGTTTATTTTTGAAAGAAAAGGAGAAAAAAAAGAGCAAGACCATACCTCCCTGATCATCCAACATGACCAATGTTTTGATTCCAGCTTCTTTACTTTCTTCACATAATGCCAGCATTCGTCTTGTGGCTTCGAGAGACTAAAATATGTTTGTTAATCACGATAAACAAACAGGAATAAATAAAAGTAATTTAACTTCTCCCGTGCTCTTGTCAATGAACACATTGAGAGTCTTGAGCTCATCACTCATGTCCCCGGGCATCACCAGCCCGTCATGTTCGACCGTTCCATGAGGCCCGGGTGTGAATTCGACCCGGCCTCGATCGCGATCAAACTGGCGCGGCATCTCTGAAATTAGGGTTCGGTTGGGCGGGTGGAACCCACGAACTTGCATTATTCTTATAAAACCGGCATCATCCAAGGCCCGGCACTGTTTCAAAATGCAAAGGGCTGAACCGTTGGCCCTGAGGACATAAAAGTGTTGGGCGTCAACGAGTTGACAAACAAAGGCCCTGATCCTCGACTGGACAGGTAGGAGACGCGGGGGTCAGGTTTCGGGGTTCAAGCAGCCTCAAATGGAAGGTTTGAGGGGATGTGTCGGACGGTTTCCTTCGTTCTGCCCTCAGGGCCCGAGGATGCGCGTTCTCGTTAAACTTCTCTCTTTGTTCCCGAGATACGATTGGAAGCGCCGAGGTAAGAGGGGACGGGTAAATTTAGGCCCTAGGGGTCTATTTTGATCGTTTCGGGGACAAGTGATGAGCTCGTTTATTGTTTTAATTACCTATCTGACCTTTTGATCTCATTCTTGGAATATTCTAATTTCACATTTATATTATTTTTTTTATGTCACTACTTATTACAACTCTGTTAAAGTAATTAAGGTCGTTGCCGAATTTTGCGACCCCGACTTTCACAGCCCTTTCCCCACCATCTAATGCCCTACTTAGCATAACAAAAACTTACATCGTCTGTGGTCTGATTCATTCGGAGGTTGATCTCCTCGAGGCTCTGAGGTATGTCGTCACCCATTTCTGCCGAGATTATTCAAATTTGTACAGGAAAAGAGTAAATAGCTGTAAATTCATATGAAATGATGGGAAACCAACCCGGCCACGCGATTTCAGGACGACCGGAAATGGGATGGGAAGGGGGGGGGGAGGCTGAGGACAAGAGCCTCTTCTGAACAAACGGACCCGGAGGGCATGCGGGAAGCGAAAAAGGTGAAACAAAAACTATATAAGGCCCACGATTTCAGGAAGAAATCCCTGGTGAACTGAGGGGAACGTCAAGAGACGGAACGGTCCGCGCTCCTGTTCCATAGCCTCCGGCAAACGCGGCCAAACAATGGAGTCTGCCGCAGAAAATCGATTTGCAAGTTTCCAAAACATAATAATATGCAAAAAAGCGGCGAGTCATGGATTCTGGAGGTCTCAAGAACGTCGGAGCGACGAAAACGGGCGTGCCGAAAGAAAAACATGGCCTTAGGGAATGGTGTAATTACAACTCTTTAATTGGAAGGAATAAATAATAATTATCGGGTACTCTCAGACTTGTGCCGTTATCTAGGTCGGGGGAAGAGGCCTGGGTATCAGGAAACAACCCAAAATACACTTATTTGTTGTCAAAACGACCAAACGAAATATAAAATACGCGTTATTTTGAGAGGATAAAACCAAATATTGGATTCCGATGGCCATATAAAGATAAGGAAAGAGGAAACGCGACTCTTAATGAGTCGAAAACGAGAATGATAACAGAAAGATTAAAGAGTGCGGGCATTATAAAAGATAAATTATATTCATACACAAACACCTGGGGCCGTCTCCCCTTTCCATTTAAGGCCCCCATTCGAAGCCGGCTTCCCGCTCTCTCGGCGGCGGCCGGCCCAATGCCCTCGAGCGGAATAAATGGCATGGATCGATATTTGGCCGAGAAAGCGCCGTCTCAGAGTGCTTAGTAAGACAGGGCTACAGCCCCCCCTCTCTTCTGGCAGCCGCGTCACTCTTTTGTCACACCAAAAAGGGCGGGTTTTGATTTGGTCATCTACCTCGCGAGGTCACTGGTCCCTCGGGAATCTTCAAAAACATTAGTGGGATATTAGACATTATTCCAATGTAACCATCCATCAACACTGTCTACAATTTATTTGGAGAGAGAGATATGCAAACAAATCATTACAATACTGTTCAAACAAAAGAAACATTTCAATTTCTGAAACTGCTCACTTTCAATTCGATTTAAATTACAGACAATTTCGAAGATCTTGCAGCCATTTGGAGGTATAATACACAAAAAAAGACTACTGACGTCTGATTAAGTCATTCCAGAAGCAACTTTTCATGCTTTCGAATCTCTCGAAACACGGCAAATACGTCATATCGAGTTGGACGACGCGGCCGGGACGCTGATCGCAGAAAACAAGACACTTCTCTCCCGCCAGAGTCGTGGAAACTCCATTTCTTTCACAACATTGACGATGATCTCGACCTTGGGCTGCACAGAAATGAATCTCCTGCATGGCTTCAATCGGGCATTCCTCTTTCTTCATGTACATCTCACTCAACTGCAATAATATGAATGAATCTTTACTATTATGCTCTACCATTTCTCTTTTATAGACTCCAAAATTACATTTCCGGAGGCAAGAATCGGGCAATCGACGATCAACACAGCATTGGAGGAACGCTTTGTTCGGGTTCTTGAACCATAATATCAATGATGACATAAGTTATGTAACAATGATGATTAAAGTCAACTTACAACAGCCACTTTCTGATTCTTGAAGTAATTGTTGACTACGGACGGAGAGATCTCTGCCAATTGGTTCAGATGTCTGATGGTCTCATTACTGTATCGCATTCAAATAAATATTCCACTAGACTTACGTGTATCCCTTCAAATTCTCTGGTTTATAACTAACCGAAGCCCGAGCACGATGCCTATAACAACCATAAGGGCCACATGAAGATCCTCCGAGACCCCCTAGGGGTCCATATCCCCCATTACCGAAGACACTGTTGTACGGAGAGTACTGGTTGTACCCTCCAGCATAGCCCAACCCTCCTTGATAGCCCAGATTCCCGGGGCAACCCATACTCTGGCAAGCCGGACGGAAGAGAGGGTTCAAAGCAGCTCCTCCACATCCATAATTGAGACCTCCACACAGTCCAGTGGCCAGACACTTAACAGTTTTCTTGTTTTCGATACTCTTACCGCCTTTGACAATGGAAATACCGTAACCAAAAGGGTAATTAACAAATACATTCTGATCTACAGTAACCGCAAAAGAGCGCAGACAACCTGACGCCGAGCGGCTTCAATGCCCAATAAACCCTTTAAACGATGGCGCAACATTGGTGACCATGGTCAAACAACCGGTCGGATCTGTTCCGCCAGCTGAGCTCAGGACACTCTCTCCATTTCAAGCATTTATTACAATTCAGACCGTGTAATCCCCCGCTTCAAACCAGTTTTTTCGACTATTTCTTCTTTTTGCCTTTTCCTTTGCCGGGTTTGGGAGTGGTAGGCCTACCCTTGGGTTTGTTCTTCTTCACTTTATCTTTCCTTTTCTTCTGATTCTTAGCGTTTTTGCTCTTCTTGGCATCGGATTTAGTTTTCTTATTTTTGGAGCTCTTTCCTTCCTTCTTTGTCGGGGTTTTTGTTCCAGCTTTCTTCTTCTTATTCTTGGTGACTTTGCCTGCTCTAGTTCCTGGTTTCTTCTTGACATCACCCTATAATAATAAAAGCCATCTCCCAGGCCACTCACCTTCTTATTCTTATCTCCAGGAATCTTACTATTCCTCACAGGTTTGCCAGGCCCTTGATTATCATCACCATCTTCATGCACGTTAGATGGAGCGTTGAGACCTTGATCTTCATCCTTGACTGGTGTCCCCGGATCATATTCTGGCTCACTGTCCCCAGGTTCCTCTTTCCCTTTGCTCTCTTTTCTATCTCTAGTGTCATTTCCCTTGGTTTCTCTCTCATTCTTATCCTTTTCTTTGCCCAAAATTCCAAATGACGGTACAATATTGATGTCATTGATGTTGTCCTTAATGTCATGGATGCCCTCCTTTGCTTGTTTCGCTTTATTATATACATTTTTGATGTCTTCTACCCGTATTCCTCCCCTTTCCCCCTCCACCATCACTTCTTGCATCTCATCTTCCGACGATTCCAGGGCGCTTGAGTCCTCATAAAGGTTGATTTCATTCTCGATTTTACCCAATTTCTTTCCACAACTTATGCATTTCGAGACTTGATCGTAACATTTGAGGCAATAGAACTCGTTGCATTCAGTACAAACTCTAGATGCACTTCTAAAATAAATTCGTAAATCTTTTTGCCTTACCCTCCCATTCTGATCTCGAGGTCGGGCTTGCTGCATCTGATGCATGCCTGAATACGGCCATCGTCCACATCGCTCGCACTCAACTCATCTACGTCCATTATATTCTAAAAACGAGTCGTTAGTCATGTATATGAATTTTCTTACCTTTTTCTTTCCGCCCACTCTGTTCAAGGAATGCATTCTCATTTCCAGTAGACTACTGTATAATTTTAAACCTCTTAATCGACGTTTTTCTGGGAATACAAGTTCTGCAATTAAATGGCGACATCTCTTGGCATATATCTAAAAATAAACAAGCTTACAATGTAGCATTCTCTGGTCATCAAAATACTGTAGAATGGTAGGGCGCAGCTCGCGGGAAAATCTACCAAACGTCACAAATGAAACAACTATACCTGAATAAAGCACAAGGCAATGGCCAGAACAAAAAGCAGAAACATGAGTTGGAATAGGAGATAATCGGGGGGATTGGGTTCTTCGAAGCAATCCTTCCAGAAAGAGTCCTGGACATTCTGATGTAATGGCTGGAACACTTCCAAAAGAGATTCCAACATCTCCTTCATAAAACCTTTTCCGGCAATCTTCAACTCATAATGACCAGGAACGTCGCCCAATGAAACATTTCCACTAAAAAATTGGAAAGTTTTGTTCATCAACTTGAATAACAAGATGTCCATCATGATGATGACGGTTGGAACTAGTGCTCCCACTGTCGTTGTTACCAGTGCGAAGAATAAATAAGGCCTCTCTTTCCTTGACATAAACGGAGTCGTTATTCTTATCAACTGAAAGTAAAATTCTGTCCAATTAAAAATTATCTTACCGTTTTCCTTTCCCCAGGCATCAACGGGAGTACTGTAGTCCGACCAGTTCTCCTCCGTTCAACCTCAATCTCATCCAATCGTTCACTTATAAAGTAATTATCATACATTGGGAAACGGTAAAACCGAAGGACATAGATGGAAGCCTAAACATTTGCATCACTTTAGATTACACTACGCATATTATATATATAATACCTACAGTAACGAAAGGCCATAACATCATTGGCAACAACAAAGCATTCAGCAGCCAGATAACCGCTCTAATGAAGGTCTCCAGTCCAGAAACTTCGTCCCTCAGCTTGTTTTTGACAACATCAAAGTTCAAGGCCAAGGCATTAGTTTGTTCATAGATGTGGGTCACATTCAATTCAATGTTTCTGGCATCCTCCCATTCATCTGTGATATTCTTTTTATTTTCTTCGTAGAGCTGATAGAAGCTGGTGTCCTTCACTGCTTCCAGAGATTTCCTCAAGCCATCTTTGACCACAGTGCCGACCGTTTCCTGTAAATGCTTCTTCAAATATTGAGGCCATTCACATTTCAAAGTCAGGACCCGAGTCGCTGAACACATCTGAAACCAATTAGATTAATTAATTCCAGGATTCTGCTTGCTGATCCATAAAAGAACCGAAAAAACGATAACTGGATATTAATGGATTATTATTATACCTTGCGAAGAAGGGAGATGGGAGAACAAATCAATTCGAAACTCCCGTCCAGGCAGTCTTCATGCATCTTATCCACTATCTCCACGCACTGCAAACAGTTATATAAATGACAACACTCTTTTACCCTGTAATAAGGTCTTCTGGTTTCCTCATCGCAATTGGCCAACATTTGGTTGATCAGATCGGCTATGTGACGTTGCCAGGCCAACATTTTGTTAACGGATTCATCGACGGATTTTATAAATTCTCTCAGCTTTCGAAAAGGCTTGGTGGCACCGTGAATAAACTTCAAAAAAGCAGTCCGCGGAACCTAAAATAATATCCTTTTCATTCCAGTTACAGTACCCATTATGTAATGCACTGCACTTACAGTTTGAATTTTCGCTCCCGCAACTGCTTTAGCTTCCTTCAAATGAGCCTTTACTCTGTCTTGGACACATAAAGTAGCCGTAGTTGCCTGTTGAATGTTCTTGGTGATGTTAATGGCCGGAATTTGGAAGGCCCAGGTGACGACCATCAACATTAGTATAGCTCTGATCTGACTGGTCATCAATGAAGGGATTGCCACCAGAATAACTGCTCGGATTACGGGGAGTAATTGAATTGTACATACTACCATCAGTACCGCCAATCCCATAAAAGTTCCGACCCTTAAAAGTAAGATTAATCTGCAAACATCTACATACTTACTCTCTCGGGAACGCGGCGTATTTGATGGTGAAAATGGTGTAAAACAGGAATCCGACAAATATGCAGGACAACAGAGTAACTGCGACCGACAATATTCCCCATAAACTGTAATTCTCAAGATTATTTCATCGAAATTATACATTTAATCCAACTTTTAATGTTGTTACCCCGGATATTTGACCAACAGCTTTTTTGTGAACTTGAAGGAGCAGAAACCTCTGTACTCAGGACGTTTCAACACTCTTTGGTACATCCAGAGCTGTTTTTCGGCACTCCATCGATGGATTTGGAGGTCGAGAAATCCCATAATCGACCGATCAGATCGAATTGATGTAGCTGTGAATGGAGGTTAATGGATGTTATCGCGGTGTTGGTTTAATTACCGGGCTCGTGATGGCTTTTCTCCGCCACTCACTTTCCTTTCCCTCCCCCTTCCGAACGGCATCTTCTCCATGACAGAGGGAATCAGATCCGTCCCACTCAGAACTCTTTTTTCTTTAACGGATTTCTGAAACCGCCTTCGATTACCCTCCTCTTAAATCCGTCTAAAGCGTCGTTTTATTGCGCCTCGCCTTTAAGGAACTCCATCTTCTTCTACCTCAAACAATAGCGGAATGTTTGTCAAGTTCATCCAGATAGGCATGATCCTCTTCCTGATGGTGCAGCGAGGCTCGGCTCGTGACTCCATGGTCATGATGGAACCCCCCATCAAGCCCTCTCCTGAACTGAAGAGCATGTTGCTGGAGAATTTAAATAAACATGCCAATAATTTGGATGAGCTGGAGCCCCTTCAAACAGCCAAATCCAGGGGATCCACTACTTTCACATCCAAGACCACCATCGAACTGGACGATACGCAGGTAACGCGGTCATCATTCATCTCTTTTTCTCCTCTTTTCATCCGATTCTCACCTTGACTTTCACTCAAGAAATCCGAAAGAAAGGGTGAAAAATAAGACGGGGTTCCGGGTAAATTCAAAACTTTTTCGGCCATGATGCTCGGCCACACTTTTTGTCCAGTACAGTTTTTTTCTTCTGCACTGTACAAGGCATTACAATAAATAAAAACTACGCGAGATGCGAATGGTTCTTTCCATTGTTCAGGGCGCGTCTAATCCTGTCTTGAGCTCTGCAAGTTGCGAGACATAAAAGTCGGTATGGCCGAAACGCGTGGGGCGCTACGACATTTCGGGTCAGGGACAACTCGGGTCAACGATACCGTTTAATATTTTCGCTTCGGGACTGGGAAAAAAGAATTATTTGGAGAGTGTGAACGAATTTTTGAAATGTTTTCGCTTCGGGACATGGGAAAAAGGATTTTTTTGGAGAGTTTGAACAAAATTTTGACATTTTTTCGCTTCGGGAATTGGGAAAAAGAATTTTTTGGAGAGTCGTTCTAAATGTTACAATTGAATAAGATTACATATGAATAAGTTGCCACTTATTATGAATAATGAATAAGTTGCCACTTATTCATTAACGACTTCATACCGCGTGGTGAATATACCCGAATTTTCCGAACCCTAGTCTTAGGCCTGCTTAACACCTATTTTGAGGTATTTTACATAGACCATTTCCTCGTTAGATAAATAAAAAAAATCGCAACCTTCCATTTGGAACAGATCGGGTAAATATTGGTCCGAGACTGATCTGCCCCAAATGAAATCTGCCCTAAATGGAGGGTAGCCAATAAAATATTTAAAAAATAAAGAATTTTTTTTTTTCAGAATCGAAAGACAACAACGCCGATTCTAGACCCTGATGGAGATCTCCCGTTCAATGTGAATCAAGTGTCAGGTCTCTTTGATGATAGTGATTTGGCAAAAGCCGATGTTAATTCAGAAAACATTCCCTTTACTCCGCTTTCCAATATCGAAGACAGTTTTCGACTCCAGCCCCTTAATCTGAATACTCTTCCTCCAACTCCAGTGTTGTCTCCTTCTCAGTTGCCTTCCTTTTCGTTACCTGGATCTAATTCGAATCATCAAAGCATCTTGGCTATTTCCCCAATATCTTCTTCGTTATTGCAGTCATTCCCTCCGGGTTTGGCTGCCCCTCCAGCTTTGCCTAGGCCATCTTCTAACCCTGGTTTGCCTCCTGGAAGTGTTCCTTCTCCCTCTAATTCCTTTCCCAGTTTTCTTGTTCCCCCACCCAATTCAAACTTCCCATCACTCCATTCTTCAAATATTCCACCATTAAACTCTGATCCTTCTCCAAGTTCAGTGCCATCCTCAAATCAAAGCAATCCTCCTGGCTTTCTTTCTTCTACAAATCCATTATCGTTTTCAACATTTTCCCCGTCGTCTCAGCCTTCGTTTTCCACATCTCAACAGAATTTTTCGCCTTCATCTCCCCCGCTACCCTCCACGCAATTCCCCTCATTCCCGTCATCTGGATTTCCATCTTCTCCTCCTTTGGCCACATTTCCACCATTACTTCCATTCTCACCTTCCCAGCAGTCGTCTATACCATATTCCAGTCCAGTGACCTCTCCTTTAGTCCCATTTCCATCGTCCCCATCTTCTCAGACTTCTTGGAGAGTAACAGACGCCCAGCCTGGAATGTCTTCATCTTCCCCTCAGCCATCTTTACTCTCGGAATTGTCCTCGAATTTTGTAGCCCTCAACAATTCTCGCCCTTTATCTCCCCTCTCGACCCTTCCTTCACTGATCCCTTTACCGGCTCTTCAAGTTGCCGAGGAATGGAGTCGTAATATCAGAACGACCACTGTAACTCCATCCACTTCTTCCTTCCCGCCTCTAGCCGTTATTACATCAACATTGGCGCCGTTGGATATGAGAGAATGGAGGAATCGTTTCTACAAGACTCTCAAGAGAATCAATAAGAAGAAAAAGATGACCGAAAAGCGACCATTGAGGAATCATGATGCAGAAGGGGGAAACAACATCCTCAGGAATCTGACCAACGACGGATTAAAGGCTTTTGACATTGAGAAGAGCGGATACGATTATTCCAAGTAAGAATTGCTCTAATTATGCTGCACTAGCTTAAAGTGCAGCTGCACTTGAAATAAATTTGTAAAAAATGGCTAATGAACTCAATTAAGAGCCCAACAAGGCCGGCCCCAAACACCTGGAGTTCAGAGCCAACTCCAGGAGTATGCCTTCGCCGGGAACCGGTCTCTGGAGGCTCTCCAACCAGTTTCATTGAGAGAAAGCAAGGCAAGTGTACAAATGGTTATGACATTGATTTAATAAACGTGTCTTTAGGAGAGATCCAAGAACAAGTTTCAGAAGGCCAAAGTCCAGCCTTTGCCATATCGTCAGTTCCAGATTGATAACGACGCTGATGACATCGAAGTCGGTATTTCTAATTCAATCCATTAGGGTGTTCAGAGAAAAAACATGAGGGGGATTGCTTTAATGCATAGTTTAGGGGTTGCTGAGCAATCTGACAAGCCAAGCTGGTTCGGTTCCCCACTTCCGGAAAATCATTTTTGCGTTGTTAGGAAAACACTTGCGTTGAAATTTTAATTTTTCTAATACTACTTTTCAACGGCTTTCGAACGGTATGTAACACTTACTGTTGAGTGAGGGTCAGTTTCCACACTTTCCTAGTCAGAAGGGATTTATGAATTTTGCCTGTTTTTTTAGATAGAAAATACGCAATTCTTGTCTAGAGGGCCTACAGACAAGGAATACGGGGTTTCTGCGATGAGGTCCGAAAAGATGTAGAACGCATGCGCCTTAAGCTGACGATGCATGATGCAAAGTATGCAAAAAAAATCTCCGCTGAGTACAAATTTTTTCCCCATCGTGAAGAAATAATTTTTGCTCAGCCTAAACGTCATTCTCTCTTAATTGCAAAAAGAGTCTAGGTATCTTGACTGATTGTAAAAAAATCAGAAAAACTTACGAATATTTCTCTGAGCACTCTTATAGTATAATATGTACAATCATTTTCTGATACGATTAAATTTCTTACAGACCCCATGCCCGGCTGTAGGGTGTAATGCAAAATCGCATAATCCGTGGATCTTCCAGAACGACGTTATTTTAGACAACACGGACACTTGTAATAATGACAAACTAAGGAAATTGGCGGAAAGAGTAGGGGTTATTCGTTGTAAAGCTTCTTACAGCACTATTTATATATTATAATTCTTATTTTAGCTAATAATACCCACAGATGCGGAGACTTCAAAAAGATTAATCCAGAAGAGATTTGAAGAAGAGTTGGATCGGTTCTTCAACGTGATCTGCGGGACTGGATTCTTCAGTTACATTGCCCATACTGATGACTTTTGTCTTGTCAATGTAGGAGAGATGAATTGTTACATTTTCTCTCCCGTCTGCACTGATAGTCAAGGACTCGGAGCAGGCATTCTGAAGGTCCGAAGAAAAAAAAATGTGAATAATAGCCGGGTACGGTAATGTAATTAGTTATGTATCCAAATAAATTATTTTTACCGCTTGTTACTTTTAAGGGGGATTACTTTCAACTTTAAAATTACAATTCAGTTACCACATATACTGCCCGGCAATTAAAAGGATCCCCATTTTACTGAGCATTTAAAAGTACAAAGCTATAAAAATTTTGACTCTGCATCAGCGTTGGATGCAGAAGTGAACAGAACGAACATATTTTGCCTCAGGGAAGTAGCGGACTCAGAATTTAGAATTCATTTTCAATTGTCGGGCAGTATGCAACTTAAATAAACTGCGTGCTGCCAGCAGTTATATGATTGCGTAATCTTACATCTATTTACTAATAGCACTTTTGCTTCCTCGAAGATGAAAGGTTTCTTATTGTTGCTGTTGCATTACTTTTACTTCGAAATAGGAGATCCGACTCTTGACTCTCATATTGGAAATGTTTAAACGAATTTTGGTCAAAAGTAATGGCCTCAACAAACTCCCTAGTCCCACTGATACAACTTTACTATACTTTTTTGGCCTCGTTTAAATTGGAAAGCGCCCTTCAAAAAGGCCTATTTCAACGTATTCAGAATGAATTACTCGCGGAAAGAACTTCGGGATGCATCTCACAGCAATGGAGAGAAAAAAAGTAGGCAAGAGTAGTGGACGGCCAGGTGTTATTGCATTCTATACTGGTATTACACTCGCAGCGGTCACTTCGTATAGATGTCGTGCTCTTTTTTATTAAATTGAGAGGCGGCACACAGTCGTCTCGTGTTTAAATAATTCCGTTCTCACTGAATCTTTCAGAGTTATGAATTATATCATTCAACGGGCATTTCTCCAAATGATTTTATTTATGATGCTTTTATGTTCGTTTCTGATGCCTTTCCCTCGTATTTGATGACTTTTCGGTGTAGATGGTGTTTCGCGTTTTTATTCGGCTTTACTTTCTGCACGACCCCTGTATGTATTTGAGATATCCCTTGTCTACGAAGGGAATTTTCAGTAAATATATTATATGTTTGTCCGTCCCGAAATAACTGTTGTATTCGAAGCTTAATGGAAAACAAATAGCTGCGCCCATTGCCGGGTTTACTAATCAGCCGTTTTCCTCGTTTTCGAGTATTTTTTATCCAAAAGGAGAATAAAATTGAAGCCAGAAGCCAATGGCCGGTTTAGAGGCGAATGTCCGGTGGCTGTGGCCCTCCCTCCATCCATTTTCGCCTACGATTCCGGGCTGAGGCCGCGCATTTGAAGCCTTTACACCCTCAGGCAATGTGTCAAAAACAAATGAGAACTGCGCCCGATGAGATCGACATGTTTGCCCTCAGGTTCCACGATTACAATTTCCAGTTATCTCTTTTTGTTTGCGAGCATTCGACGGAATCTTCTTGATTAATATTTAGGAGTACTCTCTGAGGATTACCGTTGTTTCAGATGGTCAGACGATTGTATGCTTCTGGGTTGGTATTGGCCTCGATCAGTGTCGTTTGCGGCTTCTATATCCTTGCCGGCCGAGACGATCTTCTTCCGGTAAGTATAATTAGTACACGGGCGCATCTGACCCAAAATCCTGGGTCTCCCAAAATAGTCATATTGCAGTACAGTGCAACTCATATTTGTGTTAATATACCGGTCTCGTTAAATTCTATGAGTTTGTGAAATTCCGTGAGTTTTTTTTACGTAGAGTAGCAGCTAAAAACTACTTTTATATTAGGTGAACATCAAAAAAATTCCGGATACACCAAAGTTCTAAATTTACTTTTATCCCCTCAGGCAATGGTCTCTTATCCAGTCAGAAAATCTGGAAGAGCCCAACTGAAGCAATATAGTGTTGGTGCCCATTCAAGTATGCATATCTAACGAGTACGAAAGTGTTAAATTACTTTTTATAGTTGGAAAAAATAGTAAAGTTCTCCACAAATAGCATTTTACAACTGAACTCGGAGTACTTTTACAATCAGAAATATGGTTACAGTTTAGAAAAGTGCGTTTTAAATTTACATTTTTTAATTTAATACTTTTAGCTCCAGGAGGATTCAGAATTTGTAAATATTCCTGAAGAATACCGAGAGAATCTTCCAGAATTCGATGTTTTGCCGACCTTCGAAGAGGAGGATTCGGATGATGAAGATGAAAATGAATTAATTGACAGGACCCTCAGGTTAAGGAAGATTATTCAAGACAAAGAAGACGCCCTCAGACTAGCTGAGGAGTACAATCAGCTCATTCGACCAGAAGATTTTGTGCAGTGAGTCATAAAAGTTACTACTTACTGAGCTTTCCATACTCTAAATCTTCAATTCCAGAGCAGAAGAAGATGATTCTGGTGATGTGGAATTCATTCCCGTGCCCCGTCGTAGAGCTGTTTATTATATTGATTAAGTTTTTGATCTCATATCCCAGACGACTGTAATTATTTTATTTAAATATAATATATTGTTTTACACGTTACTCTGTTAATGCTTTTGTTGAGTTCTGAACAATGCTTTTACAACCAATATAATGCTGATTTGTAACCGTAGTTCCTTAAAAGTCCATTAATTGAATAGCCAAGGGAATACAAAGCAATATGGAAAGGGATCATCCTCTGGACCTGGCCACCAGATGTCCCAAATGACATTATACTTCTCTTATTAAAGCTCGGGTTTATGGCATTGAATGAGGAACATGCCATTGATCTCGTAATACAAGGTCTCTGCGGGATTTCCCAGATCCACATTGAGACCCGCATCTCTCAGACAGGATAACATAAAGTCCATGGTGATGTAGAGACAAGTGAAACGACGACCCCCAAATGAACACCAGGTCTCCTCCAGGATCCCTCCCATAAAGAAATAGCCTCCGGGCTTCACCAAAGATACCACTCTCCTGATGGCATTCCGATATTCTTCTTGGGTATTACAACAATATTCGAGGGTAAAGATGGTCGTCACCATCCCAAAGGAACCCAGGAGTTCTCTGGGAGCATCAAGAACATTGTCATCCAGACAATTGCAGGGGAAAATACCCTTTATCTGAAGGATGACGATCACTTTTGTTCGTTTCAATCAAAATTAACAACAAAAATAGACTTACTTTGGGTCGAGTAGCGGGCTCCATCTCACAGATCTTACTCCATTCCATCCCCTCTTGAGTGGCGATCATCTTCAGAGTCTTTGTCCAGTCAAAGGTGGATCGATGGGCCAGCCATCGCTCCAGTTCGTCTCTGTTTTGTACAAGATAATCAGCCAGATAGATCTCTTCCGCCTTATGTCTAAAGCAAACCGCTACATGGATGGTTGGGCCTGCCCCAAAATCAAGAACAGAATTGATCCTTGGAAGTCTAGCGACCATTCCAGGCAAAAACGTGAGCACCATTTGCATGGCAGGATCATCGACATTTGTATAGAAGTCCTAGAACAATAAATATTAAAATGTTTCCTATTTTGATGACTCAGGAAGTTGCGCAATCGACCTACTTTTAGATAGGCCAAAGTGTCAAATTCAGTGTGGAAATGTTCTCTGTTGAGCAGTCCATCCAAATTTGTCTGTCCGGAGGGCTTCTGAGCGGTTACAGGTTCAGAATTTGGATTGCCGGTGGCCTCGACTTGAGTCATCCCTTCTCGTTATTAATAATGGGACAAGATCCAGAGTCGGCCTTATAAACGGGGAGGTACGGGGTAAAGGAAGAAGAGCCCGCCTGTCCCCGCTCGGAAGATTCTCGAAAGCCAGGCCCTGATCTCTGTGCCGGTCAAGGGGAAATGTCTGCAGATCTTCTTCGTTCCCGCGCGTCCTCTGACGTCATAGGAGGAAGGAAATCGGAGAACAAAGGTCTTTTGTATCCCTGCAAAATACCGACGGGGCTGTGATTTTGTTTTATCCACTCCTCTCCCAGCTCCCTCCGGGGGATCTTTGTTCTTCGGCGGTTTTTATTCCATGCCGGTGCAGATGCCCGAAGAGTGCCTATGACGTCAATATCAGTAACCATAGATCCGGATGTCAGCTGTCTTCGATGCAAAAGAACATGGTCTAGAAGAGAAAGATACGATATACCATCTGTTTTCTTTGTGACACATTTCTTTTTTGTTTGAATGGGTAAATTCTAGAGCTAAGACCTGACTTTTTCCCCGACAGCAGACCCGCACATAAATCCAGCGTAGTTAAAACTATTTCATGACCAAGGTTTAGCCGATGTGGCGTTTCGTCACAAATAGAATTTTGGAGAAAACTTTTTGTTTGTTTTTCCTTGGCTAGCCAAACCTTGCTTTCTGATGAGAAAATAGCGTTCTGAATTTTTCTTGATTTTTTAGGACCAATTTTGTACTCCAAAAATTCTCCCGAAAGAATTTTGATATCTGAAATCTTTCAATCAATCGATAGTGTATGGACGAAACGTCTAAACGGTCCACGAAATGCGCTGGATTGACGTGACCGGAGGTTACGTCAAGATTAGACAAACAAGAGTTCAAGCCGAGTTAAACGGGTTCTGACAAACATTGGTCCCACAAAAAAAAATAATATAAAACAAACGATTACATTTATTATACAACACAGAAAGCATCGCAGTTTAGTAATACCACAACACCATGCCAATAACAAAAACCCACAAGATGAAAGAAGATCTAGAAAAGAGGCCCATAGTCAGTTTTACTCAAACCAATATAAATAATAGACATAAGTAGGATTAATTTAGACTTCGGATGTTCTGAAGTGGGGCTGGACGAGGATTCTGGATAGGGGAATCCCACAAAGTAGTCTCATCCAACTTGCGGTAGGTCTTCTTTGTGGGTCCACCGAAGATCTCGAGCACTCGGGGAGGTCTGACCTGACCGAAATGGTTGTCAATCTGTTCCTTGGACATCCGTTGTTTCAAGGCACTGATGTGTACTCGAAGCTGGTCCTTTTGTGCCCATCCGGGGACCTTCTTCCGCGGCTCATCTTCATTGTCAGTCTCGTCGTTCGATGACAGATCCGCGACATTATAATCGTTTTCAGTGCTCGGAATAGGGACTTTCTCGGGGGTCATCTCGTATGCACTGTAAATAATGTAACCTTAACGGGAAAAAGGAAACTTTGAAGAAGTCTAGTCGATGAACATACCTCTGGTTAAGCCTTTGTGGTTGTGGCGTGGATGGGATCACTTGATTCTCTTTGTCAAGAATTTGTCTAAAAAATAAGGGTTGTGTCCGAACAGTGCACCTGAAACAAACAGTGCACCTGGGCGAACAGTGCACCTTGAAAAAAAAAGATTTTTTATGAACAATTGAACAAAATTTGAAATGTTTTCGCTTCGAGGCAGGGAAAAAGGAATTTTTTGGAAAATTTTAACAAAATTTGAAATGTTTTCGTTTCGGGACTGGGAAAAAAGAATTTTTTGTGAATAATTGAAAAAATTGAAATGTTTCGCTTCGGGACAAGAAAAAAACAATTTTTTGGAAAATTTGAACAAAATTTGAAAGGTTTTCGATTCGGGAGAAGAAAAAAAATTTTTGTGAATAATTGAAAAGAATTTGAAAAGTTTTCGCTTCGGGATAGGGTAAAAAAATTTTCTTCGTGAAAGGGTAAATATGACAAGGGGGGATCAAGGTAAGCCGTTTTTACCAATTTTTTTGATTGTGAAAAACTAAATATGACTAAATACGAAAACCTTTCAAATTTTTTCAAAATTTTTCAAAAAGTTTCTTCTTCCCAGTCCCGAAGCCAAAACCTTCCACATTTTTTAAAAATTTTCCAAAAAATCATTTTTACCTGTCCCGAAGCGAAAACCTTTCAATTTTTTTTTTAAATTTTCCAAAAAATTCCTTTTTTTCAGTCCCGAAGCGAAAACCTTTTACATTTTTTAAAAATTTTCCAAAAAAACTATTTTTTCTCTGTCCTGAAGCGAAAACCTTTCAAATTTTTTAAAAATTTTCCAAAAAAATTCTTTTTCCTTGTCCCGAAGCAAAAACCTTTCGAATTTTTTCAAAATTTTCCCCAGTCCCGCAACGAAAACCTTTCAAATTTTCTTCAATAATGCACAAAGAAACTTTTTTTCAAGGTGCACTATTCGCCTAGCTGCACTGTTCAAAAAAGAAAATGTTAGGTGCACTGTTCACCCAGGTGCACCGTTCAGCCAGGTGCACAATTCACCCAGGTGCACTGTTCAGCCAGGGGCACAATTCGTCAGGTGCACCGTTCGGACCGAATCAAAATAAGTCATGTAAAAAGTAGAAAACGAAAAAGATATAATTAAAAAAATCTCCTTACGTTTCGTTTATCTTATTCTGATCTACAGTCTGATCATCTTCTTCTACAATACGCTCACTTAAAGTTGGATGAATCGCTTCACATGATTGATGATCCATCTCTTCGGTCCTTTCATCAATTTCCATGGCTTTTGGTCGATGAACTGCAGCAGGTCCTGGCTTGGCCTTCTTTGCTGGAACAGCCTTCTGGCGTGGTGTTTTTGGAGTGCATGGTTTTGGTGTAGTTGGTAACGGAGTTTTCCGTTGCTCTTCTTGAAACTTCTTAATGGCCTCATGTTTCTTCCGATGTTCCTCCTTCTTCTGAGCTTCTTCCAGCATTTTCTTTCTCCTGTTCTCTTCCACCCGTCTCTTTCTCTGGTCGTTGTCATATTTGTGACGCTCGGCCTTCTCTTTCTGTAATTCAGCCTTCCTTGCAGCTGCCAACTCGTTCTTCTTTTGCAACTGTAAGAAAAACGTAGATCAAAATTGAAATTATTTGACTTACTTCGTCCGCGGTTAACGCATTCTTCGACTTGGTAACCTTTGAACGAGTGAGGGGCTAAAACAAAACGCCAATTAGGAAACAATACTTACACTTACCTTGTTCAAAACAGGAACAATAGGGGAAGGAGTAGCTGGAATGGCGTCAACCAGATGAGCTGGAGTCCGAGGCTTGAGCGTTCTAGGCAACGGCTCTGGAGTTTTAACAGACGTTCTCGTCACAGGGAAGACAGGAACGGTTGCGGTGGCTTCCGTCACATGAACCTCAATGTGAGCATGATGCCTAAAAATTTTAAAAAGTAAAGCTGCCACAAATAATCAGTCTTACAGCTTGTCCTCAATAACCACCTCTGTCTCTTGAATACGAGGACTGATATGCTGTTTATGTACATCGATTACATTATCTTCAATGTTTTGTTTATGTGTAGACGTTGACGGAACTTCGGGTTCATTTTCATCATCGAATTCCAAAACATGTGGAGGCTTTCTATGAACGAAGCCGGCAGGGGGCTTATAATTCTTTTTTGGAGTCGATGGCATCTAAAACGATATTAAAAACTAAAAAAATAGACATACTTTTCCTTCAAAACATGGCTCCAACATATTCTTGAGCTCAATTCGATCTTGGAGAACCTGATCGCAGGCTTCTGAATACATCTCTTTGACTTCATCCGCAATCTCCTGGCAAAATGTCTTCAAGTCTGTTCCCAAAAGCTGTAGTACACTTCCAAATCTATCAATACTCGGCTTCTTAATAGATTTCTCGTTTCTGGTCTTAGCCATTTTTGAACCTAAAATACGCAGTTAACAAAAAAATGAGAACGGTAATTAGGTTTATACTTATAATATAACAAAAAAGATCCCGAAAACGACAAACGAACCAGACAAAAAATAACCAGAAAAAAATCTTTTTCTTCAATCGTTCGAAAAATCATTTGCGCGCTAAAAGTTTTCGCGCCAGGACCTTCGGAATAAATCTGTCAGAAACTCTGACAGTCATGACCAGGTGGCCACCTGAGACCGGGCCTGCAAAGTTTTAAAACGACCCGGGCCTGAATTTTGCCGGACTGGGCCCCAGGCCCGAAATTTTTGCAAAGGAGGCCCGTTTTCGAACCCTGCTCTTGAACTCACAAAACAAATCGGTTAAGTCATGCTCCGTTGTTTTAAACTCTAAATTATATCAATAAAAGTCATCGCAGAAAATTTATTAAACTTATTGCACTAATTTCCAAATTTCGAAGTTTTAATTGGGCTTTACGAGAATGCAGTTATTTCACAATTATAGTTTCAAGATTGATATTGGGGCTGATGTTGCATCTAGCGATTTGATATTAGTGATATAAGAAGTTCTAGAATTGCCGGCTCAATTGTGAAATTGGGATCTGCGCAAGACGCCTGATGTGATGGATCGTTTATTTAATCGAATCATCGTTTCTACATTTTTCCTTGATTTTTGTCGATCAATCATCCCAAATTTGTCTTATGACCGCCGGAAACTAAACAAATAATTAGAGAATTCATCCATCACTGACAGGTTTTCGAACTTCTGTCGTTGAACTCTTGCGGTGGAGATGAAAGTTAAGAGACCAAGATGACGCATTCCCTTATCAACACAGCGAGGCACGCCTGTTTTATCGACCAGATTGGGTCATATTGCGATTAACTTTGGCGACGCCCCTTTATTTTACAGCGAAAAATGATGGGGAATTGGCCAAAAGTAAATGGTGAGTAGCTGAAAATAATGGAGAAACTGGCCCTCTGGAGGTGGCCTCCGTCAGAAGGAGATTGTCGTATAAAAAGGGCTCCTTCAGGGGTCGTATCATCATTCAATTGACACTTCAGTCTTGAGTAAGGTTAGTGATTTACATCTCTTTTACACAAACCGTCTTTTAGATTATTGACTATGGCCAACCTTATCACCCAGGCCCATCAAGAGACTTTCAAAATTCCCTCTGTCCCCAGTTCGGTTACCTCGGACCAAAATGGACATGCTGAATTGGCTGCTGAAGTAGCTGCTTGTAAGAGAATCCAGAATATCGAGGCCAAGTTGGCTCCCCTTAAGGAGCAACTCCAGCATCACCCTCTCTACACCATTATCGACAACATCGATGAACTTCGTTACTTCATGACCAACCATATTTTTGCTGTTTGGGACTTCATGAGTTTACTCAAGGCAAGTATTATTTATCATCGTTTGAGCAAGAATCGAGCATAAGACATAATATTTTATCCATTACAGGCGCTCCAGCAATCTTTGACTTGCATCACCGTTCCTTGGCACGCTCAGGGATCTCGTATTGCCAGACGTTTGGTGAATGAGATTGTGTTGGGAGAAGAGTCTGATGAACTTGGCGGACAATTCATCTCTCATTGCGAGTTCTATCAAGAGAGTATGGCTGCTGCTGGAGCTGATGACTCTGCCCTGAGGGCATTTGCCGATGAATTAGTTAGACTTGGAGACTGCAGCCAGAAGAACTTGGAAGCCTCCTTCAAGAAGGCCAATGTCCCCGAACCCGCTGCCAGATTTGTAACCAGAACATTTGAGTTCTTGAGAAGTCAGAAGACCCACGTTATCGCTTCGGCCTTCACATTTGGCCGCGAAGATCTAATCCCCATTATGTTCCAAAGTTTCCTCGATGAGATGAACAAAGAAGCCAAGGGTGCTCTGGATTTGTTTGTTCTTTATTTGGAGAGACACATTGAAGTGGATGGAGATGATCATGGGCCCATGTCTTGTAAAATGGTGATGGAATTGTGTGGAGAAGACGATCAGAAGTGGATGGATGCTGAGGAGGCAGCCTTCTCAGCTCTTCAAGCACGTGTTCAACTCTGGGATGGGATCTACGAGAACGTGAAGAAGGGAAAGACCAAAGTCTAAATATAGTTTACGCAAATTTGTGTCCATTTATAACCAAAATAAGATTATGTACATTTAAATAAACTCAAGTTGATTAGTTTGGATCGCATCTGTCTATGGAATGTATCATACATAGTTTTTGAAAACTGTAGTTGTTAATTATGGCGCTTATACGGGTGATTAAGTGGATGTGACATCATTCCAAGATAAGCTGTCAAAAGATTTTGAAATATTTCTTAAAAAAGTTGAATGATTTTGAAATGTGATATCATATGTAATAGCCGAAATCGAGAAAATTGGATGAAAAATGTGACCCCAGACAGTTTAACGTAATTCCATTTAATTTAAGCTCATTCCGGCCAAGAATTGGATGGACAAAACAAAGAGGCTGACCCTGGACTGAACACCTACGCTCTCCTGACTCGTCCTGTTCTCTCCCGATCTTCCCGAGGGTGACTTGAGAGAGCCGATCAATAGAGGCGCCTTTGGGCTTGCCTCTCAAGACCCTCGGTCCGGCCGGCTGTTGCCTCAGAACTGGCCAGGATATCTCTTTAAGCCAGTTGATCCGTCCAAACTCCCGGAGTTCAGTGATTTGGTCTTAATCCGGCCGTTCTTTTATCACGGCTGTGCTGTTTACCAGTCACTCCGACATTGTCGTATGATCAAACTACTGGGACTCGTCTGTCTGTCCCAAAAACAATGTCGAGTCGGGTTTATTTACATCTTCCGAGTGATTGCATCGGGCTTTAATTCTTTATCTCTTTACTTTCAGCGACTCTTTCCGACGTTGCTTACCTTTGATCAGAATGGTAAGTATCCTCCACTTAACCAGTACATACATAGTATCGTGCTTAACAACTAGCATCAACAAAACATCAAAATGCTGAGAAGTAAAAACGATGACAAATCATTGGCTTCACAAAAGATCAAGCTAAAGTTAAAAAAAAATTTTTCAGGCCTCCGGTGTGAAAGTTGACCCTGCTTGTAAACAAGCCTACGATGATCTACACTCCCGCCATCAGCACGCTTACATCATCTTCCGTATCTCTGACGACAACACGAGTATTGTTGTTGAGAAAAAAGGCGACAAGAATGCGCCTTATTCCGAATTCGTTGAGGAAATCAAACAGAAATGCGGCTCTGGCCAAGAATGTCGTTATGCTGCTGTGGATGTTGATGTCACCGTCCAACGCCAGGGAGCTGAAGGATCAACCAGGCTCAGCAAGGTTATCTTTGTTCAATAGTAAGTGCCAAACGAACATATTTTCTATTATATATCGATTTTTTTATCAGTCATAACTTTTCAGTTGTCCTGATGAAGCTCCAGTTAAGCGACGAATGTTATACGCTTCTTCGGTGAGAGCACTGAAGAATACTCTCGGATTGGAGAGTCTGATGCAAGTCCAGGCCTCGGATCTCTCGGATATTGACGAGAAGGCCGTGAAGAGCGACCTAATGAGTCATCAGCGTTTGTAAACGGGTGCCGTCTCTTTCATCGACTCTTCTTCTAAATAATATTTTTATTGTGCCCGCCGTATTCTTTGGCTGTTTTAATTAAAATGCTGTAACTGAATTGGATATGTGGGAGAAATGTAATGTGAATTGCTTCAAACGACCTAAGTTGTCATGGATATCTCAGATGACAGAGTCATCTTCCTTCTCCGTTTTTAGTCATCCTCGGCCATTATGAACCCGGCCAAATTGATATAGACGCACCATTCCCGGAAAACCGAAAGGCTCCATAAGAGTGGAGAAGGGCCAAAATACCAGAGGCCAAGCCATTCTGGCCACGGTGGCTTTGTCTTTATGGCAATATCGAAAACGCAAATGAAGCCGGCTTTGTTTTGCGGCAAGAGACGGCGGGTGTAAATCCGTGGACATAAGTAAGTAAGGGGTCGTGTTTAAGGTATAAGGGACGGGTTAAAAGCCAGGGACATATAAAAAGGGCTTGTTCCCCGAGGCCACCGGAAACCGGTTGTTTGGCCCGAAGGACGTCCAGAATGCTTGACTGAGTCCTTCATCTGCCATGCCCTCCACAGCGATTCGGTCTCATTCCAATGATATTACAGCAAACTGTGTTAACTCAACCGGCCCGGCCCTCACACATAGTCATTCCCAGCGATCAGCATTCGGCTGGGGTCGTCGAGTGGGCAGCAACGTCAGTGGCGCGATGAGTGGCAGATTGTCAGCTGCTGGGCAGATGAGTTTCCGCCGACTCAGCAACAATGCCCAACGGAAGCCGGTGACGTCTGGCCGGACTCATATCTTCGCCGGAACGTTCCGAGTAAGTGTTTCTTCGGCGGGGTTTTTATATCTTAGCCCCCTCCCCAGAACAACCTGCTATAATGTCCCCGCAGGCGCCCCAAAAAACACATTTCCATCCCAGGTTTCGTCTTCTCGACTTTTACCTTATTCATGGCGTCCGACCCAATTCCTGACACTCGCCTCGTGCGGCTCTAAGCGGGAGAAATAGTGGCCATCTCATCAACAAAGCATGAGTTCGGTGGGTTAAACTAGTCGTTTTGTGTCTTGGGGAGGTGCTAAGCAACTCCACACATCATTAAACATGCGTGGTAATCTTGTGGGGCTATGGGAGAGCCCAACCTCCTCTTAGTCTGAGCCACATGCTCGTCCCCAGGAACGAAGGGTTATAATCAAGCAACCTCTGCCCCCGGGGCCATTTCGAAAAAAAGCAAATCTGGCCTCCTCCACCAGTTTCCCGGCCCATCTTTCGGCGCTGGCAGCCGAGGTCCGTAGCCGGGGAGCCCAGGCGACTTCTAGGCATAGTGTACAAATGGACTCCCCCCGTCTTCGCCATGCCCCTCCAGGGCCCGCGACCCGGATGATAGCCATGCCAACTTTTCGCAGGGACTCTGCCGACCCACGATTTACTTTCCGTCGTAGCGACACTCGCCGCAGCTCCCAGTTCAATATCTGGTTGACTCGTAAAAACTTACCCATTCTTCAGGCAAAGTTCAGTCAGGATCAACAGTCCGACGATGGAACCACCCCTCTCATCACCAAGCTGGATAAGTACTCGCCGGAAGAGTTGAAAGAATATCGACAAGTCTTCAATATGTTTGACACTGGTGAGGGCAACACTTTATGTCTTTTGAATTATTATAAGACGAAAATCTCTGACGTAATTCTTGTCTCAATCAAAGTCATCATAACCTAACTTCAGTCAAATCTTTTCAGTTTTATGTCTCAAAATTTTTTAGACCGAAGTGGAGCAATAGGACTTGATGAACTTGAGAATGCAATCACAAATCTTGGCATGGATCCAAAACAAGTCGATTTAGAGATGCTGATAAAGGAGGCAGATAAAAGAGGGAATCATCAGATTGATTTCGATGAGTTCTGTGAAGTAATGAAGACCATGAGTGAGAAAACTCAGTCCTGGAACGAGATCATCAAGGAATGCTTCACCGTATTCGATCGAGTGAGTTTTTTTGCAGATCGGCCGATGCTAATCCTCTTACCATGCTTTCCTTATATTCGCCCTTTCCAGAGTGAAAACGGGCTCATCTCGAAGCGGGACTTCGAGTTTGTGTTGCGGGAACTCGGACATATCACCAATTCGGAATTATTGGACGAGTTATTTTTGGAATACGACGTGGATAGCGACGGTTTCATCGACTTTGACGAGTTCTCGTTCCTCGTCAAGAACTATTTGACAGATGATGATGTGTTCTGAATTTGGGTCTTTCAATGCAGCCGCCCTTTTTGTTACTTGATTATCGATACCTCGTTATTCACCCCTTACGAGCCGCAACCATTTTGTTTATTTTATGTTCAAGGCTTTAGGGGATCCTCCTGCAGGCTTATTGGTGTATTTCTAACACTTACTGTATCATACCTGCATCTGTACAATATTGTATAATTACCGGTTTCAAATTGCGTCCAGAAATACATTCCGAAATACTTTTTTTTTTGTTATTTTTTCTTTCCAAAAAGTCCTCCCCTCTCTGAAATCGTGTAAAAAGGAGAGTCGGAGAGAGGAGAAGGGGAGCAATGGATGGAGGGGTCTTTGGGAGGGAGAGAGCACTCCAAAAAGAGAGACAACGAAACACCGTCACGCCGGTCAATACAACTACTACTTCTCGTTCTTCCATACAGCCACAGTTCCTTCTTTCTGGTGGGTCCGTCGCTGGAATTCTTCAACGATATCGGTGGATTTATCTATATCTTTTAACGAAAAAAGTTCATTTAGCTGTTACTAAAAGCCCGTGAAAGAATGGCGTCATTCTCCGGATCACATGCGTGATAGTTTATTGCCTCTTTAAGAGGACATAAGGACATATGCCGATAGTCTCAATTATTGAGCTTTTATGTTATTTTTTCTCGTTTTGTGCCATAATCTGGTCATGGATCCGTCTGTCGTCAAATGCTATTTCGATTTTCCATTTTTTTATTTCGAAATCTATGACTCATTTGTTGGTTATATAGGGGTTCAATGTACGATGACATCAACTCAGCCCTTCTTTTTCTACCGTAGTTTATACTTCCCTTTAGGGGGCTCCCATTTTGGATCGACTTAGGTCCCACCACGATATATTTCTCCCAAGCCACGCGATAAAAATTCATACGCTGAACAGAAAAAATAAAAGAAATTATCTTCCATTTTTCAGGTTTCTGTTTTCCAGACGCTTGAATTGAACTGTCCGCCGAGCTACAGGTGTATGACATTGAGTTTCAAAGAAGGCACTAAGCGTTTTATGGTTGACAGCCTACAAGGTGAGTTTTGGTCGATCTTTATTGTGTTTTAAGATTATCAGTTCAGAAAAAAGTACTGAAGACTTGTTTTTATATTTATTGATCGCAGTAATCGATAAAATGCAATTCTGTCTTGTTATCTGGTGCAATATACCTAATTTCAGGAAGGTTGTCTCGTAAACGAAAGAAACTGAAGCAGCTTGCCGAGTGCTCATCCCTTGGCAATCACGCCGGGCTCAGAGCAAATAACGTATGCAATTTGGGGTCAGAAACTCTGTCGCCATTTTCGGAATTTCAGTCCTCGACTCAATTTCCGGTCGTTTCCGATCGGTTAGTCATTGTAAGTGAACTTACCGTGGAAATTTGCATGAGTGATGTATGGGGACCTCTCCACAAACCTGGAGTTTAATCATTTTCGCTGATCTTTTCCTGAATTGGAACGGTTGTTTTGCCAGTCCTCCGCTACATCGTTTCATGCATATTGGTTTCCCCCTTGTAGTCATCAACATTCTGGAGACTTTAATTTTAGTGTCTTCCTTAATAATCACGTAATTCATCATTCATCTCTTTTTCCTGGCAATTGCCCCCAAGTCAGCAAGTCAAGATGGCCAAGAACATCAATGTGAACCGTAATGTCCAAGATCCTTATTACCGCTACAAGATGCCTCGCATCATGGCCAAGGTTGAAGGAAAGGGAAATGGTATAAAGACTGTTATAGCCAACATGTCCGACATTGCCAAGGCCCTGTGTCGTCCACCGACTTGTAAGTATTCTCTCGGTATTCAATTCTTGGTTTAGATCCGACAAAGTATTTTGGTTGCGAATTGGGAGCTCAAACCAACTTCGATCTGAAGAATGACCGGTACATTGTGAACGGAGAGCATGACGCCAACAAATTGCAGGATATATTAGACGGCTTCATTCGAAAGTTCGTTCTATGCCCTGCATGTGACAATCCGGAGACAACTCTGACCGTTAAGCGGAACACCATCCACAGCAAGTGCAAGGCGTGTGGTCATGCTTTTATCGTTGATCCCAAGCACAAGATTTCCACTTTTATTCTGAAAAATCCACCACCAACTGAAAGTAGCGATGATGAAAAGAACAAAGACAACAACTCTCCCTCCGAGGATATGATGGAAGGAGTAGATATGAATGGAGTTCAGAAGATCCCTGTGGGTGAAGATGATGATGATTGGGCACCTGAACCATTGGCAGAAACCGAGAAGCTGAGTGCTCAGATTGGAAAGTTGATTATTGATCGAGATCTGGAGAAGTCGGTAGAAGAACGGTTAGATATGCTTCATCAATATTTCCTCAATGCAAGGGACGAAGATCGTCTGGGAGTAAGATTTTGAATTAAATTAGCTTGTTATCACTTTTATTCTTACAACTAATTGGTTTGTTTCAGGAAATCAAGAGCTTGGTCAACGAAGCTGAACGTCTGGAGTTGAAGACGAAGGCACCTCTTTTAGTTTCTGATGTCATCTTCACCAGCAACGTTCTTCAGGAAATCAAGGAACATCGAAATCTTCTGCTTCTTTTCTGTTATGAGAACAAAAAAGCGCAAAGATATTTGCTGGGAGGGATAGAACAACTCATCCAGAAGATCCCTGATCTTCTTCCTAAAGCGGCTCACATTGTAAAGTTGTTATACGATGAGGATTTGTGCAGTGAAGAGGCGATATTGGCTTGGGGATCCAAGGTAAGTTTATAAAAATTTTAGGGTTAAAACTTTTCACTATGACGACGTGAATTAGTTTCATTTTTAGCCAAGTTCGAAGTACGTGAAGAAAGAATTGGCTAAGGAGATCATCAAGAAGTGCGAGCCGTTTTTGGTTTGGCTTAAGGAGGCCGAAGAAGAAACTGAATCTGAGGAGGAAGATGAAGATGACGTAGCCGTTGACTTCGACGAGCGGAGCAAGAATATTGGAGTTACGATCACCGAGAAGATTGCGCCTCAGACCAACGGAAAGGCCAATGGAACCGCGGTCCCTGCGGCTGTCGTCACCGAGGATGGCCAGGAGGTCGACATCGACGACATTTAAAGTTATTAAAAGCGTTTATCCGTGTATACCCCCATATATATTTGTCTTCTTCAGAATCATGATATAAACTTTTTATTCGAATTTGTGGGAGTTTTCTTTGTCGCAGAGATTTGTTTAGACACCTTTGATGTCAAATAATGCAACACCTTTGAAGTTTTACGTCCTCTCTTCTATTTGCAACATCAGAATCGGAACACTCCTAGATCCATTTGAAAATTTGATTAACGGCAATCCCTTTCCAGCTTATATATAAATGCATCTGGAACGCACTGGGATGCATTCATACCATGAATTCTGTACTTATATGTTTCCTTCTAGTAAGCGTAATCTTTGCATGTCAGCCCGATCCAGGAAATCACGGACCTTTGAGCGATTGTAAGTTTTGAGATCACGGCTAAAATTGGATTAGATGAAATAACTACAAATCCCATCTTCGGTTTTAAATACAGTCCTCCTGTTCAATGGACTTGGTCTCTCACACCATTGGAAGGACAAGAACCAAGTGAAGAAGCAGCTCTGACCCTGATTAGGAATACTGTCAGAGAAAAGGTAAAGTAATAGACCTAGCCTAATGTACTTAGTTTACGGAAGCCGTCAAAAAGGAGACTCTCTTTCCTCCCACTAATTTAAACATCACCACCGATCTTGTTCATCCCCAGGAGGTGCTGATTGTAACAGATCCTGCAGCAGAACTGACGGATGGACAAGGGCGAGTGCAATTGGGTGTTGTGGCCACCATTTGCAAGGGGAATGAGACCTGTACTGAACAGCCTTTGATCATAGAAGACCATTTGTATCTATTCAACGGACCTCTCTTAAATGGGCGGCAATGGAGAAATGTGGCAAATTATTTGTGGGCGGACCTCCAGGTTCACAATGGAGTCCTTTTTAGAGCTCCGATTACAGTAACCAAGTAAATGAGAGCCAACAATTTATTCACACTACATTCGAATAAACATTACCTATCATCAATTGAGTGTAGACCGAGACCCGGTTTTGTTCTGCCGATGGCGGGGATTGTCCCGATCTTCGCTTTTCTGTCTCCGAGTACTGACTGAGGCACTTCGACTTGATCTGGTTGAATTGGGAGTAGTATGTGCCCGCCTTTGCCGTTGTCTTGCACGATTGTGTCGTTGCATCAAAGGACTGTTGTATTGTGATCCAAACCCATAAGGAGTGCCCAAGGCGGTATAGGGAGAAGGATCAGACCAAGTACTGAATGAAGTAGGCGTGTATGGCTGAAGTGCCATCTCACGCTACAAATCTATATGTTATACTACAATCATACCTACTGTTTGTCTGCTATGGGTATACATCCTATCGGTCCAAGCCACACTCAGCATCGACCAGGCACTGGCTGCATGTGGATAAGCTCTAACGCATTCTTGAGAGAACATAATCTCGGCAAAACATTCCCCCAACTTATGCCAGACTTGTCGCTTAAACCCTAAGGGGATTAACCTGGCATGGGCGCGACCTGAATGTTGGTCTGCAATGATCTCAACCCTCTACTTACCGATGGTTGCTGGATCCCAAACTGGTTTCTGCAAGGGCATGTCGAACATAATGGCCATGATCGCATCAATGAAATCAATCATCAAATGGGCATGATCCCTCAGAGTAGCGATGGATCCGGAAGAGCATCTTCTTTTCCGATCCTCCACACATTTGAGAAAGGCACTTTTATAGAAGACTCCCATGATCTCCGGATCACTCTCCATCAGTCTATCGAATACCTTCTCCATGATCTGTAAGGTCCCCCGACCGGACGTTTTCGGAGCTTCGCTAAGTCTTTTCCAGGTAACTCTCAAAGCTCTTCTCTGAAAAAGGATTACTGTAATACTCAGAGTCTCACATGATTCTCTGTTAATCGTGACCCAAATTCTCCAACAAAATGGTGAAGAGCCATGGACGTCATAGCCTCGGAAGGCGCATCATCATCGCTTTCTACTCGACTCAGATCCGAACTTTTCCTCCCACAAATACTTGGAGTTGTCGAACCTGGCTTTCCCGCTAAAATAAAAATATTATTGTCGTTTGATTTAACAATAAAAAGGTATCCTACTTGGATCGTCGGTGTATTCGTCATTCAGCTGCTGGATCAGCTTCCTCCTCTGGATAGCCTCTTTAATTCGCATCATCTTGCTGACTTTTCAGTAGAAGATCGAAACAAAGGGAACCGAGTCTTCTTTTTTGACCGAAAACAGACAGAATTCCCACACTTTATCGCCCTTCAGAAGTTCATAATCCGTCCCTCGAAATCATAGCAACCCGAAGAGAATAACTGAAGTGCCAAACTCTAGAATATCTGATTCGAATTCCTGCGAAATGTTTTTTTTCAAACCGCCCTCAGCGCTTAGATAGCCCGACTTTGCAAGTTTCCGGAAGATATGCATTACTTGGACAAACAGAATAACCTTATATTTATTACAAACCCAGACTTTTCACAGATCCCTTCTGGGCAGAGCACCAAATCTTTTAAAGGCCGCTTTTTCGAGATGCTCTCGATCCCCCGGATGGGCCACTCGGATAAGTTCGTAAGCTCGATGGAGATTACTTCGAGCCCAGAGATCGGCAATTCCATATTCGGTGACTAGATAACGGACATGAGCTCGAGTTGAGACTACACCAGCTCCCTAAAACAGCGCTCTGTTAAAACAGGACTACTTATACGTAATAATCTAAATTTGTTATACTCACCTCTTTTATAATTGGGACAATCTTCGAATGCCCTTTCTCGGTCCTGGAGGTGATTGCAATTATGGATTTCCCCCTTCCGTCCTTTCCGTTCGCAGAGCCATAAACGAAGTCAACCTGACCTCCAAAACCTAAAGTTTTTGTATAGATTTAAAGATGACGTCATTACTATATACAAACCTGAGAAAATTGAAGTTCCAATTGAATCAGAAACCACTTGCCCCGTCAGATCAATCTCAATGGCGGAATTAATACCAGTCATACGATGATTTGAGGCGATCACATCAACGTCATTTGTGTATCCCACACTTCCAAAAACTTAAATACTTGGTTGAAATATGTATTATTTAGGGCTTACCAAAATCTTCATTTCCGTCAATAAAATCATAGAAATGTTTGGAACCCATGGCAAAAGCGAGGACTCCCTTCCCCGGATGCAAAGTCTTCTTCGAATTATTTACATTTCCATTCCTCATCAGACTGATAATACCATCGCTTACCATCTCAGTGTGTAGTCCTAGATTCTTATGATGCGTTAATTTACTCAGTACAGCATCTGGAATCGAGCCAATACCTAAAATAGGGGCCTGTTTAACAAAATCAGTACGATCTTACCCAATTGCAAGGTTGCTTCGTCCTCGACTAAATTTTCCGCAATTAGTCTCCCGATCTCCTCCTCTTCTGGCTTTATTACAGCCTTAGGGACCCCGGAAATGGGAGTCTCGGTTTCAGAGACCAAATAATCAATGTGGGAGACATGGATTTTACTATCCCCGAAAGTCAAAGGTTGGGATTCATTTATCGAAGCTGAAAAAAGATCATTAAGTGGTCAACTTTACGAGTCAGTCACACTCGAATTGCGCCATTTTCGTCATGTCAAATTGCACTGACACTTTCATTATCAAATTGAATTTTTAGGGTGTCCAACTTCTATAATCAAGTTTAAAAACTTGTTGCACTCTTTCCAATTTTCGACAGTAATCGATATGGTATGATGAAGATTACCGGCGATGATCACCGCGACAATGTCCGGGTCGTGCTTCACTTTGTAAAAAACCCCGTTTTAAAATTTTTAGGAACTAAATTGCTGCTTCTTGCCAAAATGACCGATGCAATAAGCAGTAAAACTAGTTACGACTTATATAAACGGTATTCATCATAGGCTATGTTAAACTAGCGTTTTATATCAGAATTTTCAATTTTGCTAAAATGACGAAAATGACGCCAATTTGACGCAACGTGTTCATTAACAACCCTCCTTATCGTTAAAAGACAAAATAAAATAAATTTTATAGGGCGCTTACCAACAATCAGTTTGGCATTCCTTGCTGCTGGACTTGACATATCACAATTTACCCCCAAACTACAGTATCCATTCTCATCCGGGGGACTCAGATTCAAGAAGGCCACATCGACGGGCAGTCTTTTGTCATCAAAAATCCGTCCAGATTCGTTCAAAAAAAGTGGGATATAATCTGCCTTTCCCTGATTGACAGCCTTTCGAATCGCTGGGCTTATGAAAATAGCCTTTGGGCGAATGTAATCTTAAATTAAATTAATGGTTAGTAAAATATAGAACATAGAGAAAGGAAGTTTTAAATTACCATAGATTTCGGGATCCCTGGCAAAAGGAATATCCCCCATCAGTAAAGCTGAGGTCGTCGTAACATTCCGGACGTCGTGTTTCTTCACGTGCTTGCCCAGCGCATTCAAAAGATCAACTGGGGTGGAGGCGGCGTGATGAAGATAAACCCAATCCCCGGCTTTTACCACTCTGACTGCATCTTCGATTATCACTTTCTGCGGCTGGCAGAGGACTGATCCCTTGTATCGGGGTTTGGCTAACTTCCTAAGAGGTTTTTCGTAATGTCGAAGGCCGCTCAAGGGGCGATTGTGGACACGGAAAGGAAGGGAAAGCCGCATTTTTGGCGACGACCGACTGGGAAGAAGAAGAGAAAAGAGCTGGGGTCAACCAGAAACGCCGCCTTTCGCATCTGATATCAGGGAACAATTATATACCTGTAGTTGATCAGATTTGATTAGGCGTTGTCAAGAACGGGGTGTTCAACGTGTGTTTACTTGAATGTTCTCTGGTCGGGTGTTCTCTGACAGCTGTGTTAAGAAGTTTCAAAGTATCTTTAATGTCCCTGCAACTCAGACTACGCACATATCCCGCCTGAATTCAATCAGTCCCATGTGATATCTGCTCCTTCTTATCTATGAACACAAACGGAACTCCGAATGTCTCCAAAAAACCAAAGTTTACAAAAACATCTTGAAAAGCAAGTAACGATGCGAGATGGACCCTGCAGCGATGATTCCGCCATTAATTATTAGTTTATTCGTTTCACATGATATATTCGAGGGCCCGTCTTTAGATTATATTTGTTTTCTAATGTGAGGATGGATGCTGAGAAGATGTTTAAGATGACTTCTGAATCTCATAGCCAAAGTACGGAGCCAGAGCTGGTTGTTTGGCTTGTTGAGAAAGTAAATACTCAAGGCCTCCATAGTAGAATTGACACCCAACAAAGAAAGTCATTGTCAACATGGCCAACATGAACTGGTAGCTGTAATTGAACATGATGTAGAGCCATACCACCAACATTACACACCAAGCACCAACTATCGCCGCCTGGATCACAAATGTTTGAGTAGACAGCTGAAACATTTATGCATTAACATCGGGTAACACCGACTCGCCTTAAACTCGACGTCCCCGGGCTTGGTATCAAAGACTCGCTGCGAAAGGGGTTTCTCGTAGAACTTCTCTAACTTCACCTCCTTATCTTCCCACAGTTTTACCAGCCATTCCCCAAGTTGTTCCGTCTCTTTGGGTACATCTTTCATTTCAATCTTCCGGACATCAAAGACGATCTTCTTGGGACAAGCTCCAAGAACGCCCAGATCAAGCTCAGATTGTACAATCTCTTCCGGATATCCAACAGTTACATCGTAAATGTTATCAATGTAATTGCACTCTCTCATTTTCTGAACAATATGGGTGAATCCGGTGACTCTTGGATGGAGAACGTAACCATAATGAACTAGGCCATTCTTATCAGCAAATCTCTTGGAATTAGCAGTAGCAATCGGACATTTGTCTGTACCCTCAGGGAATAAGAGAAGTTGGTAATTAAAACCAAGGTTTGAGTAGTACTCTACCAATGTTTCTATCCTCGGGCCATCCTTTTGGAAGACTCTATCCAGAAATATGAAACAGTTGGAGGCCATCGCCCATCCAGCACCAGGAACATGTTTCAACATTCCTTTCAGGGAGATCTTTTCTGTGGTCAGAAGCCAGGGATCCATTCGGAAAAGAGCATTCCAGAAGAAGAGCCAGTCCAGTCTTGTTCTGTGGTTCATGATAATCAAGGCGGGCTTATTTCTGTCCACCAATTCACCTCTGACTACCAGCTTGACACCAAAGACGTACTCCATTAAACCCTATACAATAGGAAGAATAAGTTTAAAGATTTTTAAAAACTTACAGATGGTAGAACCAACCAAAATCCAACAAACCTGTCAACCAGTTTCCGATATAATCGAGGTCTGACAAAAAGCAGTGGCATTAAAGGCATCAAAATATAGATTGTTCCTAGAAATGCAGATAACAACATGCAGATTACGAAGACCCATCCCCGAATCTTTTCGAAAACGGTCGTTTTTTTAATGACTGGTGGCTCAGCCATCGTATTTACCTAAAACAATGTGATTATACATAAAAATTGAAGGGGAGAGTTAAGCAAAGTATCAGAATGAATATAACAATATCAAAAATCTTGTAAACTAAAGTCTATCCATTTATTATTTACAGATTTTCATTTTATGTTATACATTCCAACCCGTTGACGTTGTCAAAAAAATCAACAGAGCATCACGCCAGGAAGAGGTGAGATCCATAAAACCACTCGAGAAACAGAAATTCCACACCGCCTTTTGATTTATGAGCAAAGGAGAAGAACAGAACAGCTACTAGGACGTAGATCTTCACATAGAAACTTGCATAAATCCAATATATCCAAAAGATCGAGAGCAATGTCCATATGGAGAAAGCAACGTAATACCCAATGGAGAAAGATTCCACCTAAAATACGATATTTTTATTCTTCTGAACTTACTGGCCATATTGCCGAGTCTTCTCCTGAGGGTTCAAATTGTCCATCTTCCTCATAAAACTTTCTTAACTTCTCCTCTTTTTCAATCCATATATTTTTCAGCCAATTGGAAGGATGATGTTCCTCCTTTCCAATCACTTCTTCTACATTATACCTTCGGATATCAAAATGAACTTCTCCGGGGACCTTTCCCGTTCTCAGAAGTTCAACTTCCGAATTGACGATGCCTTTTGGATAACCAACAGTGACATCGTAAACATATTTTATGTAGTCCCCTTAATCCAGGAGTAAAACAACAACTAATATTCTTACTTTTTTTCATTTCTTTGAGTATGAAATTAAATCCGGTTGTCCGAGGATGGAGAATGTAATCATACCGGGGAAGACCGTTCTCATCCGCGTACTTATGGCTTAGATCGGTCGCTCTAATACCTCTATCAGTCCCTTCAGGAAAGAGTAACAACTAAAAATGAAACCATTAGTTAATTTAAACCCTGAACTTTGCACATTACTCCCATCCCCCTTAGCTCACCTGATATTTATAACTCGAATCTTTATAGTATTTAATCATGGTCTCGAGAACCCGGTGGTCCTTTGAGTAATTCCGGTTAAGAAATATGTATGAGCCACATCCCATCGCCCACCCTGAATCAGAACTATTATTCATTTCCATTTTCCACTTACCTGCGCCAGGTATTTTATTCAACTCGGCTTTCAGGCTGATCTTTTCCGTCGTTAAGAGCCAAGGATCCATTTTATATAAGGCATTCCAGAAGAATAGCCAGTCCAAGCGTGTTCTGTGGTTCATGATAATAATCGCGGGCTCATCTCGGCGTATAAGATCTCCCGTGACCCGGATTTTGACACCGAACAAGAAGAATACAATGCTCTAAACCAAAAGAATAAAATGTACAAAAAGACTTACGGCTGGAAATGTTAGCCAATACCCTACGAATCGATCAGCTACAAAGCGCCATAGCCTTGGGGCAAAGAAGGCAAGTGGCACAAACGGAAAAAGAAAGAAGATCGAGCCCAGAAGCGACGATACAAACAGAAGTAGAAACAATACGAACCCGTTTCCTCGCCCCAGCATTATTAAACTTCCCACAACAGTGTAATATCAAACATGTCGAGAATCTCGAGAAAAAACGAATTATCAGGCAAGTCAAGTGTTTTCCAAAATGGGCCAAGTCTCTCTCTAACCGGGAGTTCGCAAATTCGAACGACATAAAGATAATGAATTCCCGAATTGGTCGCTTGAATGCACGAAGGCACTTCGTGAAAGCTTTCCGTCGGCATGTAAGTTTTCCTTGCCATTCAAAAGTAAAATATGATTGAACCATTTCTATTTCCAATCAACTTATCAGTTCCCGCAACTCAACAACTGTTATCGGACACAAACTGTCATACTCATGTAGAAATCTTTATTGGAAAAAAACAAAATGAGGAGGAATAGTATTTTATTCACAATTAAAAGTATGGCTCTTCTTCGAAGTACGTTATGGCCATAGGGCATTGTTTGGCAAAGTGATCATCGGCCTTAAAGTTTTATAAATAGCCGTTTAAACATTAAACAACAACGCGATCAAAACAAGGGGAACAATACAAACGACCATGTAGATGCTTAAATGTTCCCGAACACAGCATCTTATTACAGTAGCAACAACAGAAATGGTCGAGATGATACTTTCGACCCAAAGCTGTCACACATTTCCCAGCAATGGGCTCTTGACATTGATAGCAGACATTCCCGTACTTCAGGAGATAATGGGTCCGACAAAGAAAGGTGACGCCATCTTGGTGGAAAGTGGACTCAAACAAAGATTCAGAACACACCTAAAGCAATGTAAAAAACAAGAGCAAACAACATAACAAAAGTCACAGAAACCTTTCAAAGGCAAACCATTACGCTTTGAAATCAACATTCATATACATATAATACATGTACATTTAAAATTATATATACTTACATCACAAACAAAGCATTCCGGATGCCAGTGCGTGTCGAGAGCAGTGATAAACTTGGCCGTGATCGGCTTTTCGCATCCCTTGCACTTCGGGGCGTAAGTCTGATAGAAATCTTCATTGCAATAAGCATATCCATCCTTCTCGTGGTATCCCTCAGAGTCCAGGGCCTTCCCACATTGGGCACAAGTAAAATGTTCTTGATGGTAGGTCTTCCCTAAGGCACTGATGGCTCTCTGAACACAATAACTTCAAGCCCTTTTAATCTTACTTCTTTTACAGGCAATTGACAGTAACCACACCGAGGAGAGAAGTTCTCATGATAATCATCTTCGCAATAGGCCTTCTCATCCTTCTCAAAGAACAGCTTATGGCCAATTTGATCTCCACATTGATAACAAGTAAAATGCTCGGGATGCCACATCTGCCCGAGAGCAATGATAACCTGGAAATGCCAACAAATGACATGAAATTAAATGGAAATCAACAAAAAAGTTTCATGTCATGTCAAATTTTATGAAATGTTCCATAAATTCATTCAAATTTAGAACTGATTAACTAGAAATAACAATTACCTCACCAACAATAGCCTGCCCACATTGTCCACAATCGCCTCGAGGGATGGTCTGGAAGTCGGCTGGTAGAGTTTGGTCTAGAGAACTGTCCAATCTTGTCGAATCTCGTCCAGATTCCCTTAGGGAATCGCGATAAGTGGAGTCACGACCAGTCGACTGACCTCTAACATCATTATGAGAGGAGTATCTACTATCCAAAGCTGACCTCAACGACCGGTCGAGGTCTCCATTTTCCACTCCTGAAGTTCTCTTGGCTCGGTAACTGAATTGGGAAGAGGTGGACTCCCATTTGTCATCATAATCTTTACTTTTCCGATTATGTCGACGCAGGACTTCTGTAGTCCTTTGCAGATCTGTCAGAAGACCTTCTAAAATTATGCATCATTACAAATTCCAAATCCATAAACTCATAATTTTACTTTTGCATACTCTGTTAGTATATATGTTAGAATTGTTTTTGGAAACGTTTCCATTTTACGCACCCATTTTACGCGTGTAAAAAACAGCTGCCACCCTCACTCGAAAAATGCAGCCGGTTAATTTATTTATACGCGAGGTTTGCAGAAAATCATTTCATCGACTTACCCAAGGCAGGTTTAACTGCATCGACGAATTGACCCTTCTGAACGGGCATGATTTGGATCGGGAGGTACGTGAAAAGCGATCGAAAAAAGACTTGGGCCCTATTTCAAGCAACTGCCATAAAACCTTTCTTTGAGGGGGCGAGCTTTACGAATGGAGAAAGAAAAAAAAACGTCGGATCCTCAGTTTAAAACATCTCACGGCCTGATGTTATTATAAAGTGACTAAGAAAGCACTGGGGTTGCGGGTTTACATGCATAACAAACTGTTTACTTTATCGCAGAATAAAGCGAAAATATCCTACCCAGGTTATCCATCGTCCGGGAGAAGGAAGGCTTCTGATTATTCATTATTTCCAACTTTTTTGAGGCCAGATATCGATGGAATGTAAAAAAGACAAGCGGGAATAAAGCGCAAAACACCACAAATCGACGAATGGCCTCCCTCCCTTTTATATTCAGAACAGTCAGCGACCAAGGGAATCTCCGTTTTTTAACCCAAGAGACTCAAAAGCCCTTTTAAAGAAAACTGCCAAATTTTATGCAAAATGAAAGAGATACCGCCGTCAGAAAAAAAACATGTTTTGGAACGATAAGGAAGCAACTAGGCTATTGATGACTGCTACGTCATCAACAAGTCTAAAACGCGAATAATTGCAGTATGGCCATCAACTATTGTGATTAATTCATAAGTAAGCACAAACAATTCAAGTTCAACCATTCAAATCATATGTAATAACCATGGTGTTTACACTCGTATTAGGATCCGTCGCCTCTTAAATTGCAGGCAGGGTGGCGACATGTTTTTTTTTTGGATTTTCGGCCCGCACCCCTGCCCGTCAAATGTGTCTAGTCCTTTTTTCAGGCCCAGCCCGTCCGTGCAGGGTAGTTAACCACCCTGCACGTAGGTAACTAGTTTTACTAAAAGGTTGTAGGTTAAATGAAAGAGTTGACTCGGTCAAGTCTCCCACATTTTGTAAAAAATATTTTTTTAGTAAAAAAATTGTCAAATGTTTTATGGAACGTAGATTTGTGTGGTATGCGAATAAAACACGTGCTTCTAAAATGTATATTCATATTAAACGTCTTTGGTTGCTTCTCCTTGATTACCGACTTTCCTCCAGAAAGGGTATTGCAATATAGGTAAAAAGTTTATCAAATGGTTTAAAGTTCTTTTTATTCAGAGAGAAAGTCCGGACTATGTTTTATCATGCTTACAACGGGTATTTAAATCATGCGTATCCTCTTGATGAATTAAAACCTCTTTCTTGTACAGGTAAGGATGTTTTGTTACTAGTCGCGGAAAAAAGTCCTGGGATTTTCTCGCGCCCCCCAAATTCCGTCGCGCTCCGAAAAGTTGATTTGTCGCGGGAGTCGCGCGCGACAATAAGGCAAAATCAACAAAATTGCACTGTGCAAAAGCACTTTTCGGGTTCATGCACAGTGCAGAGTCGCAGAAAAATCCCAGGACTTTTTTCCGCGACTAGTACCTAATTATAACACATTTAGGTATGAACACTTGGGGCAGCTTCAGTCTGACCTTGGTTGATGCCCTAGACACCCTGTTGATTATGGGTAATGAGACTGAATTTATTAGAGCTGTCGATCTTATACTTGCGAATGTTGATGTAGATGCAAATGTTAATGTTTCTGTGTTCGAAACAAATATACGTGTAGTTGGGGGATTATTGTCGGCTCACATGATGTCTGGGAGAGTGAAAAGTAAATCTTAAAAAGGTGTTTTTATTGTTTTAGACATGGACCTTCACTCCGGATGGCCATGTGCTGGACCCCTACTGGAGTTGGCTGAGAAGTTTGCTCAAAAATTGCTTCCAGCTTTCAACACCGAGACTGGAATGCCATTTGGAACGGTGAATCTGAGATACGGTGTTGATATTCACGAGACTCCGATAACTTGCACAGCTGGAGTCGGCACATTTATATTGGAGTTTGGAGCTTTATCGAGATTAACGGGAAATCCGATTTACGAACGGGTTGCCCTGAGAGCATTAAAGTCATTATGGGCTACCAAAAGCCCTATTGGTCTGGTGGGGAATCATATCAATGTTCAGACAGGTACTCCTTTTATTTATTTTTATATCATTTTAGGTGCTTGGACTGCTACTGATGCCGGGATTGGTGCTGGAGTTGATTCGTACTTTGAATACCTTGCTAAAGGCGCTCTTTTGTTCCAGAGGCCATTATTTATGTATCAATTCAATGGTAAGTCATCAACTTCTTATTTATTTGTGATGGGTTTAGAGTATTCCCATGCCATCAATAAATATATTCGGAAGGAGGATTGGTTCATGTGGGTCTCCATGTCCAGAGGCACCGTTAACTTTCCTGTTTTTCAATCGTTGGAAGCCTATTGGCCTGGAGTATTAGCTCTGGTTGGGCAAGTGGAAGATGCTGCTAGAATAATGTTAACATACGATCAAGTTAACCGGCAGTACGGGGTTCCTCCGGAGTTTTACAATCTTCCTAACAGAGAAGCAGTAAGAGAAATAGGATGTATTCGTAATTTATGTTAAGGTGGACAAGAGATCGGGATATCCTTTGCGTCCAGAGATCGTTGAGAGTATGATGTATCTATACAAAGCGACGGATGACCCTCATTATCTTCACATGGCTGCTGGGATAGTGGATTCCATCGAAGCAAACAGTAAAACGAGTTGTGGATATGCAACCATCAAAGACATCAACAAACGGACGTTAGAAGATCGAATGGAATCGTTTTTTCTGGCCGAAACCACAAAGTATCTATATTTAATATTCGATCCAGAAAATTTCATCCATTCTGACGGATCTCATGCACGAGTATTTGACCATCCAGCTGGCGAATGTGTGGTCTACGGTTAGTGGTGTATATTTTTTATATTTTTTTCCTTAGGCGGTGGTTGGATATTTAATACAGAAGCCCATCCCATCGACCCTGCTGCTTTATACTGTTGTGGGGCCAAACGGACCAAAGATGAATTGCTGATTCAAAAGTTCAGGGAGAACATTGACTTTGTCTCATTTCTGGATCTGAGTGATCCGTTTTTAAAAGATTTGGATCAGAAGTTGGACGAAGAAGACCTTCATGAAGAAGTGAAAGAATTAAAGGTGAAGGAAGAAGATCCTGAACAAGTTGAGACAGACCTGAGGGAGATTGAACAACAAATGTGGAAAGAAAATGAGAAAAAAGGAGGTGAAGATCGAAGAGACCAAGAGGATGATAACGAAGATGCTGTTCAGGAGGAAGAAGACAACAAGAACGTTGAGGTGGAGCTTGAGAGCAGCCAAGGAGCTTTCGAACATAGTATTGCTGCAGATTTTGACGCGTTGCGAGAACCGGTCGAGGAAATAAAAAGAGATGTCCAATCCACTTTGGTCCAAGGAGTTGATGCTCAAACTGTATCAAGTAAGACGCGAAGAAGAAGGAAAGGAAGGAAAAGAAGGATTTCTGAGCTTCTAAAGGGACCGACTGATGTGACTACAGAACAGGAAGAGAAAAATTTGGTAAAGGAACGAGTAGGTTACTGTATTCTGACCAGGTTTACCTTTAGATTGCGGATTTGGTGGATTCTCTTCGAAAATTGGATGAAGCTGCTGGAAGAAAAAACGATCCCAGTAATCTTCTGAAGTTACTCGGCACTTTGGGGACGGAATATTCGAACCTATTGAAAGCTAGCTCGAAGTTGCAAGCCTTAGCGTCGAACAGAAGACCGCAGGTATTCGATAACGTGAAGAAAAAGTTAATGAGTAACAGAGTTCAACAACTTATTCCAATCAACGAGGTTGTGTGCGAAGTAAGTATCAATTTTAATATTGTAAGCGCCTTTTTTAGGGATGTTGCGTTAAACTGGACGCCCAATATGATTCCGTTGCCCTCCGACAAATGCTGAATATGATCTACAGCAAGCACCTCTACTCCAAAAATGGCCTTGCATTTGTTCCTGGACCTATTTGTCGAGAATACGAGAAGCCAGACCCATCAAAGAATTACAATTCTACATTTCCCGGTAAGATAACAATTTTATGCAGTTATTCAAATTGACATTCTAGATGTTAATATTTTGGAATCGGAAGAGCAGACTCTGGACGCGGTCGATCAGTTTATCTTTGGTACCTTTGCTTACAACACGCTCTCCAAAGAACATCACGAACTTCTCTCCAGTCCCCCTCGGCCGTTTGCATCCTTTTTTATGGGATTGGGCCAAGTCCTTCCACGACATCTTGTCTGATATTCATGAGTATAATTGATTCTTATTGTTTTCATGTTGTTAATTAATTAATACGGGTTCTGAATGTGATAAAAAAGATTAGTTTACTTCGGATTATTGAATCTGTCCAATAGTCTTGTCGACAAATACTTGGGCTTGGGAACGGCCAGGCCATCCACTCTTTGTAGATGAAGATCTCAAATGTACTGTGTTCGAGAACTGCAGTTGTAAATCGATTCACCCAACGAAGCCACAACTGTGGCCAACTACGAATACAAAATGAAGGTAAGAATAAGATATTCGAACGTAAATAATACCTCCAGGAAACAGAGTGCTGCTGAAGGGATGGGTGTCTTATAAGAGGTACAATAAATTCTTTGTTCTCAAGGATTCTTATGGAACGGTCCAAATTCTTACGCCAGAGAAGATGTCCGGCTTCATGAAAGACGTTCCCCATGAATCTGTGGTTGCTGTGGAGGGCGTTGTAATTAACAGAGGAGAAAATAGTAACAAAAGTATGGCAACTGGAGACATTGAGGTGCTGGCTGAAGACATTCAAGTTCTCAATCTCGCCCCGGTCAATCTGCCCATTCATTCCAAAGTAGATGCGCAGGAACAAACTAAACTAGCAAACAGATTCCTTGATTTGAGATCAGAAAGAATGCAAAAGAATCTTCGGTAGGAAATCCCGCAATTGAATATACTTTGTTAGATTACGATCTCAATTAATACATGAATTTCGGAAGATATTGGTCGAAAACTGTGGATTCGTCGATGTTGAGACTCCAATCTTGAGCCAGTGGACACCTGGAGGTGCTCACGAGTTTATTGTGCCCTCCGGCAAGATCAGAGGTCACTTCTATTCGCTCCCTCAAAGTCCTCAAATTTTCAAACAACTTCTTATGGTTGGTGGTGTTGACAGATACTTTCAAATCGCTAAATGTTTCCGCGATGAGGGATCAATGCAAGATCGACAGCCGGAATTCACCCAGTTGGACTTAGAGATGTCATTTGCTGGACAGGAAGACGTTATTGGCCTAGTCGAGGAACTCATCCGATCATCATGGCCCGACGTTCTAACAGATTACGTTCCGCAGACCCCTTTTAAAAGAATGACTTATGAACAAGTGATGAGAGAATATGGAACCGACAAGCCTGACCTCAGAGTACCATGGAAAATATTTGATTGCACTCAGGCTATGAGCTCAAGTCCGCTGAAGACGTTTGAAGATTGGAAATGTCAAGCATTTATAGCCAAAGGGGCCGTTAATTATGAAGATAAATTCAGAAAAAGAGAATGGAAGAGACTCATCCAGATGAAACATGATAACGCCAAGTGGAGAGCGGTGAATCTGCACAAAGAGAATCCATTTAAAAACTTTGATGCAGAGTCCTTTATACAAATTAATGGAGTTCGAGAAAATGACATAGTCGTATTCAGGTAAGTTACTTTGGTTTGTATGTGGTTATTTCAACGATTAGGCTACAAAATTCAAAAATTTCAGTTGGGGAAAATTAGAAACATGTCAGGAAACATTGGGAACGTTGAGAAACTTTGTTGGAGAAGTCGGCGGGATGAGATCAAAAGGGTTTGAATGGCTGTGGGTAGTTGATTTCCCATTGTTTTGCATCGAAGATGACCAACTCCAAAGTTCCCATCATCCTTTTACGGCGCCAATTTCTGAAGATTTGGACAAATTAAAGGATAAACACGATTTAACGAAAATCCGAGCTCAACATTATGATCTAGTTCTGAATGGATCTGAACTGGGAGGAGGTTCTGTTCGAGTCCACAATTGCCTCCTTCAGAGACACATAATCGAAATTCTCCAACTACCGATTGAACCTTTGGTATTTCCCAACGTTATGATCTTATATATTACATTTCAGGAAGGATTTCTGCAAGCTCTATCTATGGGGGCCCCTCCTCATGCTGGATTCGCCTTAGGAATTGACCGTTATATTGCTTTACTGGCAGCTGAGGGTGATTCGACGGCGTCAATTCGAGATGTGATCGCGTTTCCAAAAACAAAAGAAGGACGCTGTCTGACAACAGGAGCCCCAAGTATACCTCCCGAATATGTACTAGACAGATATTCAATCAAGGTCTCTGAGGATGCCAAGGAAGAAAAAGGATATTAGACTCACCTCCGACGATTGCAATTAGGATTTTGTTGTTACTTTGTTTGTTCAATTAAATGATCGAAATTGACAATGAGAGCTTCTTCTGACAATCTTGGCTTCTTGTTTTCCACACCGAGAAAAGAGTTATTTGAATCGTGGGCGGCGTTGATGCCCTCGTCCATATCAAACTCGTCATCCTCCGCCTTTCGTTTTGGTAAACGAGAGATACTGTAATTGCAAGTTGGTAAACGAGAGATACTGTAATCGTAGTGGACGTTTTTGTCCCCACCCCGGTTTTGTCCCCAAGACGGTTTTGTCCCCAGGACGTTTTTGTCCCCACTTTTTTCGAGCCTTTTTGTCCCCAGACCGGTTTTGTCCCCAGGACGGTTTTGTCCCCAAGACGTTTTTGTCCCCACTTTTTTTATTTTTTTGTCCCCACACCGGTTTTGTCCCCGGGACGTTTTTGTCCCCAAGCTGGATAGTACGATATAGTACGATTAAAAATTATGCATTCAGATGTTAATGCTGTTGGTTTGGTGCACAGTACTGCTCGAACAACTTGTTCTTAGCGCTTGGTACTGTACAGTACGAGGTGGTACTATATAGCACGAGGTAAAAATTAAGCCATAACACGTCAATGCTATGGGTTTGAAGCCCAGTACTTCTCAAAAATGTGTTTTAGCACATGGTACTATATAGCACGAATTTGTTTTTGTACAAAATGAACGTCTGATCAGTACTGCATACCAAAACAACGTCATTCACGCGTTATGGCTTAATTTTTACCTCGTGCTATATAGTACCACCTTGTACTATACAGTACCAAGTGCTAAGAACATGTTGTTTGAGCAGTACTGTGCACCAAACCAACAGCATTAACATCTGAATGCATGCTTTTTAATCGTACTATCCAGCCTGGGGACAAAAACGTCCTGGGGACAAAACCGGTGTGGGGAAAAAAAATAAAAAAAGTGGGGACAAAAACGTCTTGGGGACAAAACCGTCCTGGGGACAAAACCGGTCTGGGGACAAAAACGTCCTGGGGACAAAACCGTCTTGGGGACAAAACCGGGGTGGGGACAAAACCGGGCCCAATCTACTGTAATATCTTTGAAATTCCTTAACTTACAGGGATTCGAGTTTTTCCATTTCTTCCTCTCGGATAACATCCTCCCTCAACTCATCCAAGAAACTATGGCAATTCTTTTGTCGTCTTTCTACATTTTTTAGTTCCGCTTTTCTATCATTGCTCTCTTTTTCGAGATTCAAACATTGCTGTTTAAAATATTTTTCAGCACTAAAAAAAAACAATACACACAAAATAAGAGATACTTACCACAACGAAACGTCCATCAGAATTCCTCCTTCGTTCGGGCTTACCTTCCAAGGAACCACGACCCCGTTATCCATAGCGCTCACACTAAAATTTAAAGTTTCGAATAGTTTTAGATACTTACTAATTGGAGATTTTGATTTTCTGATTAATCTGTGCAATCCGGTTCTTTACGTTGGAGACCTTGGCTGCCGCCATCTCCCCTCCCTTTCCAAACGCCGTTAACTTCGATTCCAACTAAAAAAGCATAGTCATAACGGGCAAACCCGGCATAAGAAATCGCCTGAAGGAAATACTTACTATTACCCTTCTGTCTCTAAAATTAATGGCGTCGGAATCCATTTGTTTCTGAATACTCTCAATTTCCTTCTGTAAACGTTGGACGTCCTGTTCCATTTCCAGAGACTGAATTAATCGTGGATTAGACGCTTAATATAACGAAAATTACCTCTTCCTCGTCATCCGAATCTCCACCTGTTGTCAAAATCGTCTTGATAAATTGAACTCGTTTCCTTCCACATGATCTACAGCGAACAGTGGTCTGAGGCATACAAGGACCACAAAACAACGTCTTGCATCCAGTACAACATATAATCCCAGTATCTTCTTTAAGAACCCCCATACATAGATGACAAATCCACAACTGTTGACCTCTTCGCAAACTAATATATAAAAAAGATTTAACAGTGACGATATTACTCACCTTGGACCTGGAGAAAAGAGCGAATCTTCTATTTCGACCCGATGGGGTCTCGGGATGTTTCTCAGAACCCTTGGGAAGTTATTCATGGCCAACCAAACATAAGTTAAACAATGTTAAACAAGCAGATATTGACACGTTACAAACGAATAAATATATTCACGTAAATTTAAGGATAATTTTTATTTATATCTGAAGTTTTTGTCTTTAATTTTTCTACTTTTTCTTTCTCAATATTTTCACAGCAAAGGTTCCAAAACCGTATTTTACTTGAATCCACACTTATTGTCTTGGGATCAAAGTATCCCTCGACAATTGGGCATTCATAAACCACTTTCAAATCTCGTACATTCAGAAAATTTTGATTTGGCTCCCCTAACTGATAATTCTCCGGCTTAAACAGATTTGATTGACCATCACAACCGTCGGCAAGAACAAGATCAACCAATGAAGCTAAAAACCCACTGCTTCCACAGAAGATACTCACAATCTGCGAGTAGACGACGTCCTCCGAATTGTTTATCCGTCTCACAATATATCCTAAAATCAAAGCAAGCCGTATACTAAACTTACCAGATACATACCATTCGTTGTTAACATAACACCGGTCTGTGCGTCTTAATTTGTGTGTTTCATGATCTCGGAATGGATTACCAATCAGATACCTTAAGCTTTTATCGGATTCGAAAATTTCTTTAGCTGCGGCATCGATATCAAACTCCTGAATAATTCCTTGGCTAGTAGAAGGCCGTTCTCCTTCAAAATCTGTTTCTTCAGACATTCTACAGTGGTTTACCTTCGTATAAGAGGGTAGGCCTATTACGGGCAAGCTGAATATTTTTTCACGACAGAAAATTTGCAGAAATTGGAATTTTCTATTTTGGGCGCAAGTCGAAACCTGGCCTGGGCGCGAGCCGCATGCAGGATGCAGAACGTAGGCGCGTTAGCCTTTTCTTTTTGCTTCTGTGGGCGGCCACATTCTGTTGTTTATGATAACAGAGTTTTGTTTACAATTGCTATTTATTTACATTTGTTTAATTTGAATTAATTTTGTTACAATGGGCCGAGATCGGAGCCGAAGTGGGGAAAGAACTCGACGAAGTCGCAGTAGAAGGTAGCAGTTTCGTTAATTCTGGTATTTTTCATTCAGCTTGTCTGTTGATGATGGGGCAAGAGAGTTATGGCGAGTGGTGAAGGATGATCCATATTCGTTTGATGGCTGGACAAGGCTTTTACAATATGTGGAGCAGAAGGACGAGTTGGATCAAGCTGAAGGTGCCTACGAATCTTTTTTGAAACGGTATCCTTTTTGCTATGGTTACTGGAGAAAATATGCAGAGATGCAGAAGAGACACAAGAAATATGAGAAGGCTTTAAATGTAAGTTTTAAATGGCAATACATTCGTTGATATTGATGTCTAAAATCTTTTCTAGGTTTATGAACGAGGCCTCCAAGAAATATCACTTAGCGTTGATTTGTGGTTGAGCTACATCAGTTATATCAAGGAAATTGCTCAGGGTCAGCGGCAAGCAGATGCGAAGATCAGAGCGTAGGTTTCCATAAGGTTCCATTTATTTTGGAGTTTAGAATTTACCTGAGGGCATTGGAGGCATGTGGAATGGAGTTTCGATCAGACAAACTGTGGACTCAGTACATCGATTGGGAGATTGAAAATGGTGAATATCAGAAAGCCAGTCAAGTCTATGATATTGTTCTTTCCACACCCACGCAAGGATACATTGGACATTTTGAAAGATACAGAAGGTTCGTTGAAGAAAGAGAACCCGATGAAATTCTAAGTATGGAAGAATACGAGGCTATTACTGACAAGATTTATGACAAAATAAAGAACGACTTGGACGGTGCTCCGTTGTTTATTATTGAGGAATTTGAGGAAGATATTTCCGATGAAGAGGTAATTGATGAATCGCAGACCAAGAGAACTGTTACGCGAAGGAAGCACATGCCTGTAGCATTAATTGCGTATAGAGATGAGATTATTGACAGAAGAACGAAACTTCATTTAGCCAACGAAGTTGAAATTAATTCTCGGCTGAAGTATGAAAATTCTGTAAGTTTATTATATTCTTTTGTTGCTGCATGTGGAGTCGTTTGTTATTGTAGTAATCGATTTACAGATTCGGCGTCCATATTTTCACGTTAAGCCATTGGAACGAGATCAGTTATCTAACTGGTACAAATATTTGGACTTTGAGATCAAAGAAAAGAAGAAAAAGAGAATCCAAGTACTTTTCGAAAGATGTGTCATTTCTTGTGCTCTTTATGAGGAAATGTGGATTAAGGTATGTTTTTTATTTTTTTCTATATTTTGTCTTATAGTACGCGGTTTATCTGGATTCGATCAAAGATACGGATGGAGCTCGGGAAGTGTTCAAGAGGGCATCAGAGGTTCACTGCTCGAGGAAACCTGGCATTCATCTCGCTTACAGTCTGTTTGAAGAGAAACATGGTAATCAAGACATCTCTGTCATACTATTGATTTCAAATATTCTTATAACGGTTATTGTTTTTTCGGTTTTGAGAAAAAGTTTTGAAAACGGAACCGATGGATTTGTTTGACAAATTAGGGAAGTTTGGGTTTTTCATAGGATTATTATTTTGGTACTGAGAAGCAGTCAAATAAGTGTAACAAGATAGAGAATCTGCCGTGGTAAGGTGTATCGATAGTAGTCAACTTCGAGATGTTCTTGGAGAAGTTAGAGTAAAAAAATGATCAGAGACAATCCTTGACAAGTAAACTTTTGTATGTTGCAATCTTTTTAGGTGATTATGGAGCCGCTGCAGCAATTTTGTATGATTTCGATCGCCAATATCCTGGATATGCATCTATTTCACTTCGCAAAATTCACGTGAGCCGACGTAAGAACGGAAAAGACAAGTCTCCGGACTACTCATCTACGATCTCCAAGTTTGAAAAGCTGATGAATGAACCTGGGAATTCACGTAGAGTCTCTTCTTTCTATGCCATGAAGCTGGCCCGGATCCATCTGAAGTTGCGCCATGACAAAAAAGCGGCCGAAAAGGTCATCAAGGAGGCCATTTCTCGGGACAAGGTAGTATAAATTATATTGATTTTTAGCACTGCTTCTAGGACAACCTTCAACTGTATATGACATTAGTCGACATCGCGTTCAGCTCTAGTCGTTTCCACGAAAGGGATGTCTGCGATGCCTTTGACTTTGCTATTGACAGTCGCTATCTCTCTGTTGAACAGAAATTTATTTTCTCTCAAAGGAAATTGGACTTTTTGGAGGATCTTGGGAATGATCCTGGGAAACTTCAGACCCATTACCTGGAACATCTGAAACTCGAGAAAGAACTTGACGAACCAGCACCAACTTTGTTCAGCAATCTGAAGAGAAAAGCCTCTTTTGAGTAAGAAGAGTTTCTTCATTCTATTCGGAAATATTTCATGATTTGTATTTTTTATTTTAGAGAGGAAGTTGACAGTAAACGATTGAAGGAGGGCACCGACAGTCCTTCTGACCTCGTAAACACAAATAATTCCTTTGCCCGCACTTCTATCGGTAAGTCATCACCAAGGCTCCACAAAATTCAAAACCCAAGTTCAAATTCGGTCATTTTTGATAGCCAGGTTCGAATTCGAACTTTTATGGAGTCCTGGTAGTTATTATTATGAAATAACGCTAATATATGTCATCTAGGCAATGGAGATGGTAACGGTGGTTTTTACTCACCGAATGTGGATCTTTCTGGCCATGATTGCCTGGTCAACACTCCGACCTACCCCGAGACGCCCACCCAGCCCTTCTAATCTATCTCCGAACATGAATACGATCGAGTTTCATTGTTGTTTTTTTGATTTTATTTTATGAAGTTTCTCCCCTCGAGACAAGAGATATCTTCGAGGCCTGATGTTTAGCGCGGACACTTCTCGTTGTCTAATGAGTGACCTCGGCCTGTTTTTTTTACTCTCCTATATATTTATTGTGTACTTTTGGTCCTCTTCCTGTTCTCTTACTTCGAATTCCTTCCGAGTGAGTAAAGTGACTCTCGAGCCGGGTTTTGTCCGATCGTCGCGGACCTTGGCTCATATTTGAGTATTTTCACTTTTTGGATTCGTTCCCTTTTTTGTGGGTCCGCGATTGAACCGGGCAGGCACAAGCAAGCGGAGTCGAGAATGGCGTCCTGGCGCCTTTTCCCACCTCCATCTTTGCCCAGCCCATTCGAACCTGTCCAGGTGGCAAGCAGGTCCGATCTGGCCTGCGCGACTTTCCTTAACCCCGAAATAATTTAATTTTATTCGGGTTGGTCCGTGTTTCGGATAGAGTCGGTTACATTTCAAGGTTGTTGGATCAAGAAATGTCGTCTTACTAAGCGGAAAACATCACGACTTCTTCCCAACCTGAACCCCAGGGCTAATACCTTCAGTTTTCAATTGATTTACTACCCCATAACCGTATCACCGGCTAAACGACGATACCCCAGACATTTGTCTTGTGTTTTTACACCTCATGTTCCATGCGTTTCGTCGTTTGGATACCGGAATGCGCGGGAGATGAAAGGTTAATGACAAGGTGTTCGCTTCTCTTGGATTTTGAATAAAGCATCCTCCTACCCTTCTAATGATGGCGATCAAGGTCTTTCGTCTTCCCGGGCCTGGATTCCTCTGAATTACTTTTTTTTCAGCCTTCCCCTTCCTCGATTAATTTGAATTGTTTTTTGATTCGAATTCCTAATCCCTTTTATCACTTCTTCCACTTCTTGTTATGGTAATCCTTTAATTAAGAACAGCGTTAATTAAGCTCGCAAAATTTATTTCTTCAAATCACCGTGATCACAAAGAGGGATTAATCACCCATCGCAATGTATTATGAAGATACCCAAGGTTTGTGTCGAATTGTTTTAGATTTTTCGAGCGTTCTTCTAGCTCTTTATCCGTGAATTTTCATTTCTGATTATGGTCATTAGTTTTATTTACGAAACTTGTTGGTTTCTTGGTTGATAATATCGAAGTATTTGCTTTAATTTGTAACATTTGATGTTTGTTTCTTGAACTGATAAAGTATTCGTTATCCGGGACTATAGCGGACAAAAAAATAATCGGGAAGAACTTTTCCTGAAGAGTCGCGTGGAGAACAAAGGGGAAAGGCTTAACTCTCGATGCGTGAATTGCGTGAGCTTTCGCCGGTCGAGAGGGACCGACAGGCCCTTGTTCAAGAAATCCGGGCCCGGTCACTCTCTCCCCTCTACTGTATTGATTACAGGCTTAATCTGTGTTCCCGTTCATGCTCGGCCTCATGTTCCACGGTGCCCATGAATGAAGACCAGTTTTGGTGCAGCGCTTTGGGTCGATGGATCCGGTAAGTGCTCTTCTAAGTGCAACAGGTCATTTTGTTTGTATTTGGAGCTCTTTTGTTTGGAATTCTTAAACCTCTTACTAAACTTACGCAATGTTTTGTTGCAAATGATGACTTCAAATGTTTACTTTTTGCATTGCTTTTAGCGTTCAGAAAACAATTAGATTTTTACTATAATCCGGCTTAAGCCGTTAATTTCACCGCTGGGTTAACATTACTTACCGTATTTATTCAGTTTATGTATATCTTCTCCGAATCCGGTGATCTTAGAGCCGAAATGGCGATGCCCTCAGGATATTGGGCGCCCTCTGCGATACGATGAGATCTGCGATGGATACCTGTTGAACGCCTTGCTCGAGTTAATGTAAGGTTTTTTCTTTGAACATTTATTTACAATTTGATATTCATCATTTTCAGTTACCCCGAATGTACATTCTACGAATTTATCAAATATAAAGATCGTTCCCACAGCAAATCATATCGGTTATCCCTTCTCCAGTCCTTTCTCTTTAACCTGGTCCAATTCTTCAAAGTAAGGGATATGACCTTTAATATAATGGAATTTTTATTTTGTAAAGAAGAGGATAAAATGTAGGCTTCTGACTAATGTAGTATTCCTTTCAGCGCCACGAGAAGATTCCCTTGACCCTGCCGGATATCATAAACGTATCTCAGAATTCTAGTCCAGGTCAGTTAAATTCCCGATTTTGAATGCTGCAGGGGTTGTAAAGTCAACTCGGGAAGCATTTATTACTCTGTTACGAGGCGATCTGCAGTCTGCCGGGTAGGATATTCGAGGATTAAGTTTATTTACCTGGATCAGTATAGTCCTTCTCATCCTCAACGTTAATATCTTGTTTGGTATAACCTCGTTTCTTCTTGCCCTAGGGGGATAAAACGAGCATTAATCCAAATCCAATTATTCCGTAACATTACCCATCATTCAGCCAAAGGTCGACACTTAGTTTCATAATTTCAGCGAAATATTTACGACCCGTAAGCGTCGTATGTTAATTCGTTTAAAGAAAATTCTTTCGGGATCTCCTGCGTGCCAATTTGCTGGAAGGGCACAAAATCTGTTATTATGGCGGAGAGGGGAAAGGGAGGGGGCAAGGTCAGATTGCGGGATTTGAAAGAGCGGAGAGGTCAGCTGCGACTCTGATTTGAATAAAATACCGGTGCATTAGACAAGACATCCCGTTTGTTCGGAAGTATTCGAAAAGTGGACGTCTGAATTGAAAAGTGGACCCAGGTGGGGTGAAAGGGAGGGGAGGGAGGCTGAACCCGTCAGATCCGGCCTCTTGTCAGCACTTGATTCGGCTCTCAGCGCGGATGGATTTGATATTGATACGAGGATTAAAGAGCTCTCAAATTATGTTTTTACGAAATGGGAGATCAGTTTACAGGAAGTGCTCGGCAAGGAGCTGATCTCTGTTTGTCTACTCCTTATGTTGATTGGTTGTTTCACACAAATGTCATCATTTTCTCCAGGTTTCCTTTTTTGGCGGCATATTGTGTTTGCAGATTCCTCATGCATGTCTATGAATCAGAATCCAATAGAAGAGATGGATATGCTCATTTCTGATACATTCTGGCGCGCAATCTCCTTAGGCCAGTTTATGAGTGCGATGCCATGCCTTTTAATGCCCGCCCATTAAGAATACTCAGCTTATCGGAGGCCATTTACTCTTTACAGGGCCCAAGAATCTCTGTTTTGCTTCCAGCCGGCTTTTAACGGGATTGCATCAGCGGATCTTCCCCCTCTCCCGCTGCTTTCTTACAATTACTTTGGAGGTATTACGGCGGCTTTTCCTTATTTGTAATTCTTTTGGCGTCACGAGCGTCTGATTGCGTGTTGCGTTTACGAGTCCATCCGATCCGGGAGCGGTCCCTTTCGCTAGCCGAGCGAATCCATAAAACTTTCTCGTCGGACGGGATTATTGTGAGTTTCGTAAGAAGGTTCGGGGCGGAATCAGAACGAATTGCATCTTCCGGAGACCGGTTCGGCTTCGAACACGTCCAAATTTTATGAGTTTCTCCGATGAAAGGGAACATCCATCCATCCCGGGTGATCGCTCCATTGCTCTCCTTATGCTCACAATGGGCTTTTCCTGGGGAACCGTTTGATCGAAATTTACAATTACAGGATTGGTTGCGTTTTATGGGCCTTTCTTTGGCGTGAGCAAACATCCGGTCGACGTGAGAATCCTTTCCTGATCTTGGGATACCGTAGTTTTTGATGGATTGTTTTTTTGAATCACCTTTTTTGTAATTAGCAATTGACAATTGTATTTTCATTCGAACTGTTGAATGGGAAGCTGATTTAAACTGTTTTCAGAACGTAGTGGCCATGATCTGCAACAACTTATAGCTCTACTGATCGGTGCTGTTGTCCACACAACCCACAAATCGTCGGCTGTTGATCAGTTAAGACGGTTGGTTAATCAGGAAGAAACAAGTCTAGGTCTTCATCTGCAGAAGGTATTTGACGGCCGTGATCCCATAATCGACCTCAGTTTACATCCTGAAGTTTTTGGAACAATTGCAGAAGAACGGCACATTAATACGTTCAAATTGCTGACAAGAATGTTGGAAGATACGGTAGTACAGACAAGATTTATAAGGGAATATTTTAGGAGTCGGATGAGACCAGCTCTAATTCTGGTGAGATTCTAAAGTTAAATGACCGCATTCCCTCACCCGATGAACAGAAATATCATGAGGTCATAGAAGATCTCAGACTCAAAAACAAACATCTAACTGAAAAATCGTAAGATTTTTTAAATTTTTTGTTGATCCATTTGTGACGCTTTTATTTTTAGGAGTTTTCTTGAGAATCAATGCCATGAACAAGAAGATGAGATAATGAGATACAAAAAAGACTTGGATCACCTCAAAAAAGAAAAGGAAAAGATTCAGAAGGATCATGACAAACTCAAAGAGACCTGCAGATTTGTGCCGGCTCTAGAAAATAAGGTCCAAAAGTTAGAGATCATGGAGCGGGACCATGAGAAGTTAAAGGCCGAGATCCTTAAACTAAAACAAAACAAGAACCTTTGTAATGTAAGTAAAAACCCGACTGGTAAGAAGATATTCCTTTCAGGAACAGGCACAAGAAATAATCGGTCTCCGGAAGGAAGTCCGTGAACTTCGTGGCCGAAATACTGCCCTCTTAAATCAGAAATACGATTTCACCGAAAAGGCCAGCATCGCAAAAGAAAAAGGGAAACTGGCCGAAGATCTGCAAAGAACCAAGGAGCAGAAAGATGAGGTGAGGATAAGACTCGTAACACATTTCGATAATTATTGCAGATGGAGAAAGAGAATGAAGACCTCAGACTCCAGATCGAGGGACTTGAGAACAAAATTGAGCAGATGAAATGCAGAATGGACGACACTTTCGTCAGTGCTCCTAATATCTCGCTTTGTGATGAACTTAATGAAAGTCAGCGCGAAGATCAATTCAAAGAATTGCAGATGGAGAACAATAGTTTGGTCGAGATCATCAAGAAAAAGTAAGCACAGGCTTGGCTAGCCTTCGGGGCAGGTTTCGTTTGGGGCCGACAGAATTTTAGTGGTCGATATGAGTAGCATTTAAATTTTTAATAGCTAGACAATGCTTAGGATTGTAGAAAAGGGGCTTACGTCGTGATCCAAAAGGTTGAAGTTGGTTCAGGGCGCCCTAAATCGCTAGCAAAGTCGTTGCAAGTAATCGCTACCAGACGGCTTAAAGTTCATCTTGAGTGTTGGAACGGTCGCCAAACTTCGTTATATGCCGAATGAGTGGAAATCACTGACAATCGGCCTATGACGCTATCTGAGAGGTTAGAATGGCAGCCAAAAAAAGCAACAGGCACTGTATTTTTTGGATACTATTCCAATTCTTTTGTTAGCGATTGAGGACACTTGACTACTGTCATTACCGTTTGTCATGCGGACTGAGATAGTTTAGAGACAAACCGTTTCCTAGAGACTGTTTCACACTAGTTACAGAAATTGGATTTAACCCAAATAAAGGTTACGTTTCGATTGTTAAGTTGTGACTTCTATGCTCACTTCCGTTCTTTTTCAGCTCCGAGGAAATCAGTCGATATGAAACCGTGAGCAAGGAACTGCGGGAGAAAATCCAGGAGATGGAAAAGCAATTAAACGAGAAGGCTAATGACATGCACGTCAAAGAAAAGACCGTCCTTGTGGAGCTCAACAACTACAAGAATAACATCAAATCCCTCGATCAAAAGATTTGCGACCAGTTAAAGGTGATCCAAGAAAAGGATTCGCTAATTAATCGGGTAAGACCAAAGGAGATTACGAGCATAATCATATATCTCTTGATTTATATTAATTTTACAGCTGAAACAGACGGAAGTACGGCTCCAATCGGAATTAAAACTGGTTGAGGAAATTCAGAAGGAGAAAATGCAGTTGGAGATTGTTATTCAAAACAAATGCAATGAGATTGACCATACAAGAGCCGAGACAGAAGATCTAAGAGATGAATTGGAACGGCTGAAAAAACTTCATTCTCAATGTGATCGAAGCAAAAAAGCGTTGCAAGAAGAACTCAACTTGGTCAGAAGTCAATTAGAGACGACGGATGAAGATAACAGGAACCTTCGGTTATCTGTAGCCAATACAAAAATCATCCAAAATCGTCTTCAAAAAGTCGAAAATGAATTGGTGAAGAGAGACACAGAAAATGATGAGTTGAAAGCCAATTTGAGAACATTAACAGAGAAGTATCAATTAGAAAACAAGAAGCTTCAACAACTGAGAGCAGATCTGACGAAAGAGAACGGTCGACTATCAAGTCTGGTTAGCAAACTCCGAGCAGTTTGCATGAATTGTTCCATCAAAGAAGACAATATTAATGATGACGAGTTGATAGAACGGATAGATAACGTCCTGATCAAAGCTTATACTAATGCTTGGAAGGAAGCTGAAGCTCTGAGTCAGCAAAGAAGAGTTCAGTTGGAGGAGATTAAGGTGTTCAGCAAGGACATTGAGAACCTCAAAAAGAAAGGAGCCGATCTGGAGAATTCCGAGAAAGAAAGAGACTTTGTTACAGTAACCAAAGAACTAAACAGTATGACCGAACGTTGGAGGATGGCCCAATCAAGGGAGACCGACCTCATCGAGCAGATCAAATCTGTCAAAAGTGATAAAGAAGATCTCTTGAGGAAGAACATCGACCTTAAGAAAGACCTTTCTGCTGCCACTAATAAGTTTAATGCTGCTGATGAGGAGAACAGAAGATTGACAGATCAACTTAAAGCAGCAGAGAATCAGTTGAGTAAATTACATCTGGATTTGAAGGAAGTGAAGAGTAATCGAGAAGCTCTTCAAACAGAATTTGACCGACTGAACGAACTATACAATAGTGTAGCGGCAGACTTTGAAAGATCTAATTATGAGAAAAATGATTTGAAGAGACGATTGGGCAAGAAAGATGTAAGTCATCGCTTTCATTCTTTAATCGTATTTTAGCAATTATTGGAGGATAAAATGAAAACCGAATTCTTTAATGAGCGATGTTTGTTGGAAGACCGTCTAAAACAAACAAACAGAGAACTGAATCTCGGGAAGGAACAATTAAAATTGTGTGAGGAAGATCTGAAGAAATTAACAGAAGAATTAACCGAAAACAAGAAAGATTACGCAACATTGGTTAGACAAAAGAACAAGAGCGATGAGATGCTGAACGGTCTGAGGATAGCAGATGTGGATCAGAAGAACAAGATCGCCAGTTTGAATGAATCTGTAAATCAATTGAATGAAGTCATAAATGACAAGAATACTGAAATCTCAGCAATGAAGAAACAGTTGGAAGTAAGTCAAGCCCTGAGGATACATTATGTTATATTTTTTAGTATCTGAAAAATTTGCGTCAATGGAACAGTGAGGAGAACGACCTGTTGATGAAGAAAATAAAATCATTAATGGAACAGAATCAAGAAATGCATTACCATTCAGAAGTCTACGTGTTATCTCAGCAATCGTTGGACGAGAGATTAAATGCCGTTGCGAGATATAAAAGAGCAGCAGAAGACAAGATGAAGGAGTGCAACAACAACAGCGAGTTCAACAAGGACAAGAAGACTTTTATGAATAAGGCTGCAAAGGCTTTACGACTGAAAGTGAGTTACAAAAATGTTGAAGTTAAAGCCAACATTTAACGAATTCATAATTACAGAGCTCCCGACGTTCAACAAAACCCATCGACAAGAACTCAGGGTCCAATACCGAGGACTCTAGTATCTATTCAGCAGATGAATCGTGTCTCCCACCTCTTCCAGAACCACGTTTAGAGAGTCAGTCCTTTTCAAGTGAGAGCACTGGCACTCCCTCCGATCTGCTGTGCACCTCGAGTGACTCGGGATGTGAATCGCCATCTTCTGGATCCAACTCCTTGAACCGGTTCTTGAGGCTTTCGTTGAGACGACCGGAGGATAAGGAGATGGAGAAGAGAGCGTGTTCATGTCATCAGAAGAGCTCGTTGTCACCTTTTTGTTGCATCAGAGTGCCATATAAACTGTCCGCTTACGAGAGTTATTAGAAGCCGACTGTCCACGTGTTCTTGCCTGTGTTGGGTGCACGCTTTCTTTGTATTTATTTGTCCCTGGGATTGCACAACACGTAATAAACTGTGATCGTATGCTTGCACATTCTGTATCCGTTGTTTCCATACCTTTGCACTGAAACTTTGGGCTACCATGACTGATCTGTTTTTAGAATCCTATCGAGAATCTGTCCAGGTAACTCCAACATGTTCATCTTCGGAACGGGCCTCCGGATCTTCCCCGGATTACGATCAAGTGCAATATTTTAGCGTACCAAGCAAAAGTAAGACCGAATGCAATAAAAAAAGCTGTTTAGAAACAGAGACGAGCTACCATCAGATGCGATCCCCACCTCCCTTGCCACCGTCCTCCTTCTCGAGGCTCAGAAATTCGAGAATTAGCAGTTCCGTCAGATATCCCCCGGCACATAAAATACAGTCGCCGTTAGGAAGTATCCCTGTTACAAAGGACGACGAGAGTCTCAGCTTGTCCACAATCAATGGATATTCAACCCAAATTAATGGAAGTCCCATTAAATCCAATGGGAGACCACCTCCACCATATCGAGGAAGACCCGTCGGGGTAAGTTCATATTACAAGTACAAAAAGATGAAATAGTCTATTATTAGCTAGAAACATAAAGCTACCGTAAAGCCTTTTATTCATTTTTTGTTACAAACAACAATATAATATTTATTCGTCGTTACTAAATGTCAAAAGCCAGTTTATGGATTATTGATAAATATTTTGTTCTTTTTCAGACACCCCCTGTAAACAGAAGTTATTTCAACCCCTTGGACACCTCAACTCCCAAATCTGCCGAACGATCCTTCTCCAGAGTTGTAGGAGAAGGAGAGAATCGTCTTACCGTCCGATCTCCAGAAGAGAGGGAGTCCAAGGCCCAGAGTTTTTATGATAATCATGATGTCAGCCAAGATGTCAACAAGAAAACAAATGATCTATGGGTAGGATACGGATGTGTTTAAAAGATCACAATTATCTTCTTTATCCCGTGCTTCAATACCTTTTTATCGGTTCAGTAAACATTATCCGTGTTTATTCAGGATATTTTTGGGATTTGAAATGGGAAAAATAAGATCAGCGATAAGTTGATGAGCTCGCTCGGTGGGGTGGAAACTGCCACCATAATCACCTTGCAGTCGATATGACTCTTGGAGGGTACTGTAATTTTTGACGTCAGCAACGTTTTTAATTCTTCAGGGCCGAATATCTTTATTATCAGGCTTACCGGATTAAGGGTTGTCGAGAACATATTCCATGCTTTTTGAAAATCTGATCGAGGTCCACTGAGATCCATCCAAAATTTTGAGTTTTCCTTTCGATGAGATTGTTCAAATTCCTCAGAATGACCTTTTGAGCACGTTTAAGGTACTTCAATGACACCTAGAGAGATTGTTTTTTTGGCAAGTCAGTCCTCACCTTGTCGAAATCGCTGCAGGATGCATCAACCAACCCTTTTTCATTAGTTGTAAAGTCAAAGTAATGCGGGATGATAACATTTGAGGGACTAAGTCCTTTAATTAATTTGTTCAACTGGTCAAATTGCTCGGACAAATATAATAATCGCAGAGAAAAGTTATCTGGAACAGGATGGAGACCCGAAAGTAATCTTTGGAGCATATCAGAATAACCGATATCATTTCCACCAGCAGTCATTAACAGAAGATCGGGAGTTTTGTTTCTGAAATTACGTAATATTATATTGCTGCAACATTCACTTACAGCATCATAGTTATGTTTGTTATTGCCTCAATTTGATAAAATAAAGAAAACGGACCGTCTTCAATGAGAGCCCCAGAGCATGGGAGGAATGTGAAATGGACGGCTACATCGTCTGAGATCATTCTTTTATACTTCTGATATAATTTGTATGCAAATGAATTCCGACTACTATGACATCTTCTGGATAACCACAACTTCTTCCTCACATTCTGATGAGGATTTCCTTCACCGGAAGAGAAGGAATCGCCTATTGATACCATCCAAAAATCTCTTACAACGAATCGTTTTTTGACCTCAAATATTACAGTATGCCGATCGACGTATCTGACGATTACTGTAAATAACCCCTAAAAAGAATTAAAATAATAAATGGCTCCTTACTTGATCTGGAGCTTTCCACGTAATTCTACAACGATTTGAAGCTAGGGTAACTAGCCTATTTCCTTTAACATCTAGCAAGCTCCATTGATATAACCCACCATCACTGAGAGAATGATTACAAACTGACAAGTAAACCAAGTTAAAATTATTAAATAAAACATCATTTTTGAGGTAATTGTAATGAAGCGTAGATGGTCTTGAAATGTGAAAATGAGGGAAGGGACGGGAAGACGTAGATGAGTAATGAAAGGGGAAGTGAGACCAGGTGTGCAAAGTAGAGAACATGTACCTAAAGGACTAGAAATTACATTGATAACGACATACCATATAAGGGAGGGGAAGAAAGGAGTCATGTCCACAACAAAGCTCCGGAGATATTCGAAGAAATGCCCTCAAAAGGCGGCGAGATCAAAGGGAAAGTATCATGGTTAGGCTTATTTAAACTTCTTCCTACTTATTTGTTTTTGCAGCGCCAAAGAAATGCCGACTTCTCTAGCCTTTGTGCCTCTCTTAGTAAAACTTTAAGTAAAACAGTTCGCCAGAATCAGCACCATCGAAAACCCCTTAGATTATCAAGGGCGTTGAGGGTATTTGCAAAGATTTCAGAAATCTGCTCATTGTAGTTTCTGCTCTTTATGGACCTTTTATGGTACGTTGCCGCCAAATGCATCAAAAGAAACATTTATTCATGTTCACATACACTTATCGAGGTTGTTCTTATTCAGGGCGAGTAAGAAATCGATCGGGACCGGTTTGCTTGGCCAGCTAAAAGAGTTTATTTGGCCAGATTCGACTCACTTTATCGCTGGTTTGGAGGAGTTTGTCGATGAGTTGGTCGAAACAATCGATCTGCTCAAAGAAATTCATCTGTTTGGATGATTTATCCGTATTCAAAAGCTTCTGGATATTTTTTTCTGGCATCGCAAATAATACAACCGACTGGGGGGCTCTAGTTTATTCTCAAATGAAATAAAGGTAATATTAATTTAACATCGTTTCCCTTGATACAGTTTCTTGAAGAGTGCGGGGTTATTCTCAAAGTAAACGTTGAAGGGTAGGATTCTGAACCTGTACTTTCTTCCATCCACCATACACGGAGACCAATCGGACCAAACTAACTAAAAACGATCTTAGAAGGCTGAGATAGCAATCTTACATGTGAAATGCCTTCTTTTGGAATTTTGGTCATGGTCTGAGTCAAGGGTTCTGTACAGTGAACAGTATGATGCGTTAAGATGGGATGCACAGTTCTCTGGACCTTCGACTTGATCTTTTGACAATCCCATGGCTTTTTGTCATCATAAACACAACCAATTGTCTTCATGAATTCCTCAACCTGAATGAAACAAATTGGAACCTTCCAGCTTAAAACACGATTTTTTGGCATTTTTTTGTTAAGTTACGTGTCATGGATTACTGTAACATGAAACCCGATTTCGTTTTTTGAATACCACAGGCGCAGCTTTCAAAGCAAAGAAAATGCACAGGATTTTCGGAATCAGCAATATTGAAAACCCCTAAATCGATTACTGCGGAAAAAAGTTTTAAAAAATTACCTCTTTACAGTACTATACTCCCGGACATATCTCTCTGACCACCCTTTAGCTGGGCTGTTAATTGAGCTACATGTTCCAAATTTTAACTGCCCTATCAAGAAGAGGTGCAAAACATTTGGTAAAACGGAATATTCCATCCTTGCACTTTAAGGGCAGTTTTTTCGACATTTTCAAAAAAAGGGTGGACAAAATTTTCTGATCACTTAGGTAAATTGTTCGCAACTGCCGAAAAATGTTTGCCACGGGGCTAAAACTGCTTATACAGCATAGCACAGACGTACCGCATATATTTATGGCAAAAAATCGGGGATTAGTAACATACGTCGCAAGGGGTTGTACATTCTGCGCATTAAGCGATTTTGTTAGTATACGACGGCTCGAGGTGGGCTAGAAGAATAAAAAACGCACAGGATTATGTGATTGATCCCACATAGTCAATCTCCGTCCATCATACCGAAAGATGTCAGGGATTTCATCAAGCATGTGCAAAATCATTACAAAACTGACCAGCCGGCCGGACTTTAGCGGCCTGTAACTTTTTCAGAATCAGCCCAAACTGGTTGAAATTAAACATGGCTTAGCCCTACATAATGTAGAATAAAGCTATATTGGTGTTGAGCCGGGCTTATGAAATGTCGAGGTGAAACTCCAGGAAAACGCAAACTTGAGGATTTTTTGGCAAATTTTGACCATTTTGTAATTACAAAATCGGAATAGTTGCGTTTTTTTGGACTTTTGCGTTAATGCGCGCACGAAATGCGAAGATAACGGGAGATTGCTATCCCACGTTCTTCAGTATGCACCAAAGAGTACTGTAGGGGATTTCCAAGCTGATTTAACCCTTTCCGGACGAGTCGGCACGTACTGGTAAAAATGAAAGAGGGTACCCTACTGAGTAACGTCATAATAGTGGTTCAGCCCATCGAAGCGTTATTTGGGACTTAGGACAAAAAATGTCCTAAAACATACCCCCATTTGACATATCACTTTTAAAATTTTTGTGACATGCTGTATCTCGGAAACTATCCCTAAATTAAAGTCAAGGAGTCTTAGTACCGTTACATCCAAGAACTGTCCGAATCGGACCACTATAGGATTTGTTATCGATTTTTGGAAATTGAAATTTTAATTTTGGCCAATTTTTTACCTAAAATCACGTATATCTTCTGTCGACATCAACCATTTCGGTCTAGATGTGGTTTTTCCAAATCTATTTTGATGCTAGCTTCTTCCTAGAATGTTTCCAGAAAAAACCTATGAGGCATGTTTCTGTAAAACGCAAAAATGTTGAAAATGTAAATGTTTCATCGTATAAAATGTCGCTGCAAGCCGAGAAGGGTCGGGCGCAGCTCGAATTGAGAAAATAATAATTTTTTCTTTGATAAATATTATTTTATTATGAAACCAAATTAAAATCCATGAAAATTGCCTGAAAACAGAGTAAAAATATAAAAATGACATTTAGGTTATGTTTGCGTGCTATTTCTGCCTGTATTTCGTGTTGAAATCCACGAAGGACGGAAAGGTCCGCTGTGCGGAAAGGTCCGCTACGCGGAAAGGTCCGCTGTGCGGAAAGGTCCGCTAAAAAAAAAGAGGAGGGCGGGGCACGTCAAGAAATTGCGGGCATTGCAAAGGTTCTCACAGCGAAAAAAAATTCATAAAACCTGTCATCCAAATTGCACATAACAACAATTTTTAACCTAATTTTTTTTATGGGAACTCTAGGGAGTGCTACTAGTCGTATACAACTGTTTTTTATACCGCTGGTACATTCTAAATGGGTGTCATCGTGACGCATTTTCTGAACATGGTTCGAGCTAGGCTAAAAATAGTGCAAATTTCAAGGCCGAATATCAAAAAAACTGTCCCATCAAGCGGGACGGGACCGGTGTAGATACTCGAAGAACAGTTTAAGGATTTTTTTGACGTAGAGCCTATACCCCCATCCAGTGCTCTCTGACTCGGTATCGTCGATACAAACTTTTATTTAGACGTTGTATTCTTCGCCTTGGAAGACTGTCAAAAAACTATGATTATGGGTATATTTTGGTTCTATTAGCTTAAGCAGCTCTCGAGCTTTCTATTGGTATCAATATCTTGTGATTTACTATTAATCTTTATGTCAAAATATTGCAAACCATTTGGACAAAAACGGATTTGCACAGGGCAGAATGCCAAAAAAAATTCTAGGCTTTTTCATTGGGCGCCCGTTTTTCTTTTATTTTTTCTTGACGTGCGGGGAGGGGGAGGTTTTCGAAGGCGCAGATTTCGAATATCGTATCCATTTTTTTCTGAATTTTACAATTTTGCTTATGCAGTAGTGTTAACTAGTAATTTTAAAAAAAATTTTTTTGAGTAATGGATTTAGACGTAAGTTATATTGTACTTGGTGTTTTGATTTTTAGGTGTGAGTAGTCTCGAAAAAAATGTTTTTTGAAATGTTTTCGCTTCGAGACTTGAAAAAAAGGATTTTTTGTGAAATTTGAATAAAATTTGAAATGTTTTCGCTTCGGGACTTCAAAAAAGGGATTTTTTGTGAAATTTGAAAAAAAATTGAAATGTTTTCTCTTCGGGATTGGGAAAAAAAAGAATTTTTTGGAAAATTCAACAAAATTTTGAAATCTTTTCGCATCGGGAGTAGAAAAAAGGGTGTCTGACTGAATATTAACTGTGGTGCCGCCAGCACTAAAATTTTGTCTAAAACCAATGGTACCACCTGGTACTTTTTATAGTACCACGTGTTTTTGGGCTCTACTAAGCACCAAACCATCACCATTACTGCCTTACGGCCAAATTTTCACTTCTCACTAAACAGTACCAGTTGGTACTATATAGTACCAAGTGTTAAAACGTGTTTTTTGGTTCTACTAAGCACCAAACCAACGCCATTACCGCCTTACGGCCAAATTTGCACCTCGTACTAAATAGTACCAGGTAGTACTATTTAGTACCAAGTGTTAAAAATGTGTTTTTTAAGCAGTACTAGGCACCAAAACAACACCATTAACGTCTAAAAGTGTTATAAGTCCAAAAAATTTCAACAAGAATCCCTAAAGGTAGTAAAGTAACAGAAACCCAGTTTTCATATTCAGTCAGTTCATACTCAGTCAGCTCGAAAAAATTTCTAATTTTATTCAAATTTCACAAAAAAATCCGTTTTTCCAAGTCCCGAAGCGAAAACATTTCAATTTTCACAACAAATCCTTTTTTCCAAGTCCCGAAGCGAAAACATTTCAAATTTTATTCAATTTTCACAAAAAATCCTTTTTTCCCACCCTCTTCTTTTCCCTTTTTTAGCGGACCATTCCGCACTAGACATGGCTGGGGGGCCGGGCCGGGCCGAAAATCGCGGCCCGGCCCGGGGGCCGGAAGAGGTCGGCCCGGCCCCGGCCCCCTTCTTTTCTCGGCCCGGCCCGGCCCGGCCCCCAGGGGGCCGGGCCGGGCCGGGGGCCGACCGGGGGCCGAACTGTAAATATGAACAATGCATTCATTACGAGATATAACACATTTTTTGGGGCTTTGGTAGTTCAGCCCCCCAGGAAAGATGGTTCAAACCCCCACTGTTTTGTCCATTTTACACCCCCATAATGAACAATTTAGAATAATACAAAAAATGCAAATTAGGGTAAAACGACCCCCGGCGTTTTAGCTCAAACCCCCAGTTACCGTCCAAATTCGTTCTTGTGGTTCAGGCAACGACGATCGTAGCCGAGAGAACCCAATCCCGAGTAGGCACTTCAGATTGGATGAGGGGGTTTATGCTGGGTCCAGGGGGGGCTGAACTGGACTGGCGGGTTGTACTACCTTAGCCCCCATTTTTTTGTTATAACAATCGACAATAAATTTTTGAAAAAAAAATTACCAACCATTGCCTATAGTACAAAAAACCCAATCGGTTCTTGGCTCTGCCTTTCTATTTTTATTGGCAACCCTAATTTTCGCTTTGAGACTGGGGATTTTAGTTATTGGGGGCCGATTGGGGGCCTGGCGGGGGCCCCCGGTCGGCCCGGCCCGGGGGCCGGAAGAGGTCGGCCCGGCCCCGGGGCCTTTAAAACTCGTTCGGCCCGACCCGGCCCACTAGCCATGTCTATTCCGCACAGCGGACCTTTCCGTCCAGCGGAGCTTTCCGCACAGCGGACCTTTCCGTACTCAATCGTTGAAATCAGGTTTTTGACACTAAAATAATGTTTCTCGAAGAAAAAATTATTATTTTCTCGATTCGAGCTGCGCCCGACCCTTCTCGGCTTGCAGCGACATTTTATACGATGAAACATTTACATTTTCAACATTTTTGCGTTTTACAGAAATATGCTTCATATGTTTTTTCTGGAAACATTCTAGAAAGAAGCTAGCATCAAAATAGATTTGGAAAAAACACATTTGGACCGAAATGGTTGATGTCGACAGAAGATATACTTGATTTTAGATCCAAAATTGACCAAAATTAAAATTTCAATTTCTAAAAATCGATAACAAATCCTATAGTGGTCCGATTCGGACAGTTCTTGGATGTAACAGTACTAAGACTCCTCGACTTTAATTTAGGGGTAGTTTCCGACCTACAGCTTGTCACAAAAATTTTAAAAGTGATATGTCAAATGGGGGTATGTTTTAGGACATTTTTTGTCCTAAGTCCCAAATAACGCTTCGATGGGCTGAACCACTATTATGCCGTTACTCAGTAGGGTACCCTCTTTCATTTTTACCAGTACGTGCCGACTCGTCCGGAAAGGGTTAACAAAAACGCCTGTGGTTATGATCAATTATTCAGAGATCGGCTACTCCTAGGTGATTTGCTTAAGGCGTTAATGGCATATTTCACATTGCAGGGTAGTAAGATCTTGTATCACTACCTCCAATGAGTTCCTTATTACTTTTTCTGAAACAAAAAAGTCGTCCTTGCCGCATAGGGCGTGATTTTAACGAGAAAAAGAGCGCTGCAAGAATACGAGTTGCTTGGGGGCACACGCCGAATTTGGTGGTAAAATGCATACCCACCGTCCTTGTAGGTCCCTTAATAGTGTTCTACGATAGCTGAACCATGTCGTTTACTAAAGGAGACTGAGAAAACTTTAGTTATTTTAGGTGATCAGAAAGTTTTGTCCACCAATTTTTGAAAAAACCTGCATAACTCGCCTAAGGACAGAGACACGAAAAACAATTTTATGTGGCACATTCTGTCTGTCATGACTAATATACATGCCAAGTTTCAAAGCGATTGCGTTATACTGACTTGAGATACGGGTGGTCAGAAATTTATGTCCGGGAGTATACTTACAATTAAGCAAAAAGTTACAATCAAAAAATTAAAGTCATTTTCAAAATCAGCGCCATCGGTCATCCTAATTCTTTTCAGTTTCCCCAATCGTCGCTCTCCGAAAAACAATAAATATATTTACTTTATAAATATACGTTGTTACTAAGGCAAGAACTCGAAAACACAGTGTAAATATGATTTGTCCAAAAGTTGTATTTTTGACTTCTTTTCACCAACAAATGTGAAAACTGTCTGAATCTTATCCGGCTCATTTTACAATTTACAAATTTATTTGTTAAATAAATTTAATCTTGCACATTCCTTCCATTCAAGTAATTTCCGAACAATTTCCAACGATTTGCGTCCACCCAGAGTCGAACCCGAGACCTGAGATTACTAGTTCTGACCGAAAACCACAGTGGGTTTTCAGAAATCAACTTTTTATGGCCGAAGTGGGTAAAGCTGTTTTTCCGGTGGACCTTTAGCATAACAGATGCTGACGTAGTGAGCCCAAAATCGCCTTTAAACTTGCCTGATCACGTCTCGTTGTGTTTTCCGCGGCTATACAGTCATGAGATTCGCAATAATGCAAAAAGAAGAAGCCGAATCCCATGATGATCACCAGGTATGTGAGATACAATCCAACTCCCAGTAATGGTCGCCAAATTGGTTCAGGAACTGAACAGGGGCACTGTACTTTTTCGGAATGAATCGGATATCGATTTTTTTAAAATTTTTTGGTTGTTGAGATTTACGCGGGTGTAGCGAGTGCGTACTACATATGTATGTATTTATAAGATCGACGTGTGAAATTTGCGGTGCAATTTTTGCATTAACTTTGCAAATATTTTCCAAATATTTGCACTTTAAGGATATCATTAGAAAAGTAAATTGGTACAAATTGAAGATTGCATGCTTACTGATTTGAGCATACTGTTTAATTTCACCATGTCATCTCTCTCCATCGTCAAATACAGAGCTTAAATTTGGATCTTGCACTCTGCGTAAAAATGCCCTACGGGCAAATTTTAAAAATGCAATCATGCCACTCATAAGCACCACAAATTTCACACGTTAATCTTATATGTATTTACATATGTGTATTATACATTCACTAGCTAGACCCGCATAAATGCCCACTCCAAAAAATTTTTTTTAAAACCGGTGTCCGATTCATTTCAAAAAAGTACAGAACGCTGTGAGGGGTTACATTACCACGACTACTAGCTTACCCGGAGGGACATTCTGAAATTCGGCAAAGTATGCCTTATCATTGAGAACTTTCTGAAGGATAGTCGTCTCCCCACTCTCAGCCGATCCCATTGAACTTTGATTTTGGTCAGCGCTATCTCCAGCCTTCATACTTCACACACAACTACCACCGAACGCAATGAAAACACAAATAATATAAATAATTTACTTAAAAATTTATAAAATGATGTTAGTTTACAGTAAACACCGTATGAGAGTAATTAAAATAAATTAAAATTGCTGTCGGAAAGATGAAAAAAGTGAAAAGCATGAGGATAAAGAATGTGATTCGGTTACCTAATAAAAACCAAGAAAAATGTATATTAGAAGGTCAAAGGGTAAGTATAACATGACCTATGAAGAATAGGGTTAGTCAATCAAGTTTCCGTTCTGGTCCTTCATACGTCCATTAACGTTGGTCTTCACCATGTTCTTGGAGCAACGCTTGGCTCCACTCTGAAGTTGTTCCTGTAATAATTGTGTCTTGTACCACAGATGAATGGCATTCATTCTATCTGAAAGCTCGTCAATCTTCTCCACCTGAGTATCATCAGGGGACTCATCAAAGTTTAAGTGGAAATCGATATCGGTTCTTTCTTTCGGGTATCCGGAAGACCAGTTATTTCTAGGAGTATATCTCATCGAAGGAAAACGTCTTTTCACTGGACTAGCTCGTTTCCCACCCCATCTTGGAGTTTTAGGTGGACTTTGTGGAACCATGGACAACAGACATCGTCCAATTGCTTGTCTCAGGGCTAAAACAACATGGATAATATAAGCTAATAAAAAGTTAAAACATACCACAAATCTCGGCGATTGGATTTTTTGCATAAGTTCTAATCTTCCAGTCGTACTTCTTCATGTGTTCCTGCGCGAGGAGACCCACATATCTGTCATGACCTTCATCTTCTGGTCCACCCACTTCCTTTCCATTTACTTGAACTTGGCCTGATCCCAGAGAAGCGATGACAAAAACTTGAGCGTGTTTCTATACAATTTCATTTCGCATGGAGCAAAGACACAAACTTACGTTACGAGCAAAACCTCGAAAGGCGTTAGTTGGAGATCGAGTAGAACGGAGAGGACTTTTGAGGACATTTACGTGGACAACACGAACTCGTCTGGGTCTCTTTGGTTCCATGTTTACGGTGAGTAGAACGGACGAAAGTTTTCCTACCTTCACAGGAAAATTCTCTGCCCAAACACTTCAAAAATTCGATCGCGCTGACAGAATAAATGGACGTCCAGAAAGTCATTGCGTGTTCTTTATGTTGTAAAGCGAGTGGTATTGAAGTCTCAGAGTGCAATTTACTGGTTTAAAACACTGTAATACTTGTTTAAAATACGGTAACTTGTTTCTTTATCTAAAAGGATGACAGAATGCTGTACAAGTTTTAAAAAATTATCCTGTGGATAATGTTAAGGCGCTACCTGCAATATAGTGGGCGCAGTTTGCGTGAGAAAATTTCTTTTTTCTGCTTTGCAGAATAAAAGGTATTATAGATTAGAAGTTTTAATTCTGTTAGTCGTTTAGAAATAATGTACAGTTGCATCTTATATATAGACTTCGCGTACTTTTTTCGGTTTAAAAAAATTTTTGAATTGGTGTTCATAACTGTAATTCCAGGGATGTGGTACGAACAGATTTATTCCGGTCTTCTGACTTGGGGGCTTGTTGGAGGAGCTCTCTACTGTTCCGGAGTTTTTAATTACATCGATAATGGCCGTGTTCTTCGCCGCAATACTGCATGCGAGCCAAGGTAAGAATGCGTTTATTTTTTGTTTGAAATCATAGGGCCGAAAGAGCACAGTTCTTTATATTATTCATCTTCTTTATGAAATTTTTAAAAGTGTAAGGTTTAAAGTAGACCACGTGATGTTGAAACATGGTGTACTGCAATGTCTTGCAAAAACGCGAATGCATTTTTGAATGCGGCTTCTTAATATCACACATTATACGGCATTCTTGTTTCCGTCAGACAGAAATTCAGCTTACGTGATTCTGGATAATCAGATAATGTTTTACCCAATCTCTTTTTATTTGCTGTCCTAAGATCTAACATCAATCGAGAGATCAAAGGCACTTTTTCAAAAGCACTTTTTTCGGAGATTAAAGTACAAGAAACACAATTTTCGTAGCAATTGACTAGATATTTATTCATTACAAATACAAAAAAATATGTTCAGGATTGGACTCACTAAACGCGACCACAACCTCACCGGAAATTATTACAGAATTACTGGTCTGGAGGCCATTCCCGATGAATAGGCAACAAAATATATATATGGTAGTATCTTGTCGTTTGTAATTGAGTAAAGATTAGACCCGTATATGGCGGCAATAAAGATGACAAGACATTTAAGTTGGGGTCATGAGCAATAAAGAGATCGGAATTAAGCCACGTGAATGGCTGGGGCGCTGTAATGATAGCGCACTGGCAAGTCGGAGATGCCTGGGGCATTGGAAGATCCTCCTTGGATAACTACGCACTCGGGTTCATCGGGATTAAAGCAGGTTTGCACATCTGTCTTTATGGTGTCCTCGGCTTTATGAATGGACGGGTACAGAATCTGGGATATAGAGGTCACGGTAAGCTGAAGATATTGTGATTAATTTTTGAATGCTTTTGAGTTTTGTCAATGAAGGGAGCCATCTTACTTGTTCATCCTGTTCTGGGACAACACTTAGTTTCTTTGGGTTCATCTTATTCTGACCCAATTGTAAATAGAAAGACGATGTTTCAGCAGAACATCGGGCGGCCGTGTTATCTTGGCCACTGTCTTCGCTCTTATTGATAAGTTCCTTACTTTCATATGAGGTAGAGCAGGTCGAATTACTAAATCGAAGTAATCGATAATCGGTGGGTACCTTACCTTGACGTCCCATTTAGCCAATCAACCATTTTGTCTGGACATGTGGCCATGGACAAAAGCCAGGCGCAGAAGATTGCACAACATACGAATACGATGATGATGATGGCCAACAACTCATTCATGGTGCCGAGGCCGGTTTCAGATCAGTGGCGGCTTCACACGCATTGCCGCGGCCAAGCGGACGAAATGATTTTAGTGTTTTGTCGGGGGATTTCGATTCACGAGACCTGAGTCGTATTCCCCTTCCTCGGTTCCTGACACGACTTTGGCGTTCTGCTGCAAAAGAAAAGGTCTTAGGGTGGATGCGAACAGCCCGAACACGGATCAGCTGTTTGTGCAATCCGCGTTAATATGACCAAGACTTATTCTCGGTCGTTTTATAACCGTATAGCGCCTGAGGCCGTCTTAACCCCGACTGATAAGAGACGAGGCAACGATCATTTGTTCCAAAAACGCTCAAATATGGCGAGAAATCGGTTTGAAAATTGAGTCTGTGAAATCGCTTGTCATTAATTAGGGAAGTGGTGTAAAAAAGTAAAAATGGGGAATTTTTACAAACATTACATGATTAAAAGTGGAGAGAATCAATCACATGCACACTCCAATCTATTTTGGAAGACGTAAGTATACCTTTGGGCGGATTCCCTGGGAAATAAAGTATTGGGAATGGTAAAGAGTAGAAGACCAGTTAATTTTAAAGGATAAAAGTAACTACTAGTTAACAGCAGTTGACTTGAAAGTCTGTTGAAATTGCGGCTCTTCCTGATTCTTGAGGAAGTAAACAGATTAATGTCGGGATCCCAAAAAACGAATACATGCGGAATTTTGGAGATAAAAAATCTTGACCTACAAAATTTACGGCGAAGGCATTTAGAGACGGCCGTGGTGATATTTGCAAAAAATAAACAGATCAATGAAGGGCCTTCCAGAAACAAAACTCATGTTCTAAACTTTTTTATTGAGCTCTGTATCAAAAACACCGGTGTTTCGAAAGCAAAAAAAACTAGCCGACAGTTGCAAAGCTTTGCAAAAGTCGAATCTCAGCACAAGACAATTAATCAATAATTAGTGGTGCGTAATTCGCTCGGAAATTGGAAGGCGGAAGTGTATTCTTGGGAATATCTGGGCGCATAGTCGGCGGACGGATTCCGCGGATGACGGTTTCGACTCTGAAATTATTTTGATTTGTTTGGGAGAGCAGTCATTTCGAGGATTGAGGGATATGACTGATTTGACACGATTATGAGGAGGGATAAACAAAACGAGATAACAGACAGAGAGAGGAGCCCTTACCGCAATTCTCTCGGCGGTTTCATCCAGCATTTCACAGGAATCTTGAAGAATCTTTACGGCCTTTTCAATGGCATCTGGATTTTGATGGGAAGGGATTGATGAACTCAGAGACGTAAAAGTTGGAGTTGATGAAGAGCAATGACTCATGGGAGACATTAATGGAGTCCGCCGGGGATGCTCAAACACACTAACGGTCTCTTGTCTCACAGTTCTGAACCTGTCAATGGATGGGAAGGTAGTTTGTTCAACATGGGAACGGTAAGATCTATGGACGATCTCGGGCCTTTCATAATAAGTCCCTACCATTGGTGGGATCGAAATGTCACCTCCACTGAAAAAAAGAAGTTATTATTTGGAATTAATCACTTACTCTGCAACAATATAATTTGTTGTCTGGTCTCGAGGGGTTATCGAATGTCGTGGCACACTGATGATAGATGATCTCTGGGACCCTCCTTGTTTATAATCCTGAGAAATAGACTGTCGATGTTCATATGAATTTGAGTCCCTGGTTGGTGTCAAGAATGAGCTCGCCTCATACGTGACAGACTTCCTTGGTTCTTCCTGTCCCAGATTAGAGATGGATGTCCTTTTATCCGTCACAGTCGTCGTTGACGTCTCCGGCGATTTGGAAAGCTTTTGGGTGCTTAGATTCTCTTCTTTCTGTATAGATACATTAGATTTATTTTCTTCAATTCTTACCATTTTAACGCTTTGATCAATTGGAATTTGGACTGGAGAAAACGTTGAAACGGTCTTCTTAACATATTTCGATAAGGGCACGAACGGCAGATCATTCTCCTTTCCCAATTTATCCTGAATAAGGGGAGGAATTACTGGAAAGTCTTCGAATTCTGGGGATGAAATGTTCAGATTGACTCCAGAATCATTCTGGGTTCTCATGTCCTCTTTGTGATAGATCCCTTCCCGAGTACTGTAGATTCGTTGCTCGTTTATATCAATGTCAAGCTGCTTTATCAATGAGGCCTGGAATTTTTATAGGAATTAATCGTCATCACTTTGCGTGTAAGCACAAGAAAAGTTTTCCAAGTAGAGACGTTTGATAGAAAAACTTAAAGAAAATTTGCTTGCGGGGATATTCTATCTATTGTGATTAAAGACGGACTACCATATCGATAATTTTATATATTTACCTTCATGACTTCTCCGTTGTCGTGATCTGCCAGAACCAGAACCCCATGAGCGAAGCGAGGCCTTTCTTCCAAATACGGAGCAGAGTCCACCGCCAGCTGATCTACAAGCCATTCCAGATGCTGTCGAAAGCTTTGCTTGTCAATCTCCAACATGACCTAAAGCGGAACACAGATCAACAGCTCTTTCCGGGGAAATACCTAAAAGGACGGGGGGGCGCTTTAGATGGCCGCTGGACAGTCGAGAGAGCGGTTCCCGAGCGCCAGAAACCTTTCGACTCGGTCAGCGCTTTCATATCAAGAAGAAACACGCGCGTACAAACAGAAACCGAAAAGTAATAACAGCGGAATAACGACGAAACAAAGCATAATCTTGGGCCTGGAGGCGAGAAGGCCAAGCAAAAAACCATGAATCAGACGCGTCTTTAGGTCCTGGCGAAGGCGACGGAATCTTGGCTAATTATTATTCAATAAACACCCCAATTCGACGCTCTTTATCATCGCTGTACACGACGGTGCCTTTTGAAGTCAAAAATCGGATAGCCTTCGTATGTAATGGATCTTATTCATTTTTGCAAAGGAATGCCAAAATTGTGATATTTATCACACAAACATGTGATGGTTAAATTTTCCAATATTGGATTTGTGCAAACATAAAGGAAGTCATAAAATTCGAAAAATAATCAGTTTTGAAGCATAAATCAGGAAAACATGACACGGTTCTTCGCTTATTCGTAGTGTGTAACTACGCTGTAGTCAATAACAAATAATTGGCTTGTGCCTACAATAACAAGAAAGGAACAACAATATGACTTTAGTCTCAGATGAACGACGACTTGTGGTATTCGTAATTAAACCGAACCAAACTTAACTTCACCTCTCCGTATCGTCATATGGTGAGGATAATTTGCGCAATAAAAAGTAAAATTTTGGTTTCGTTAATAGAAAAGAAGATGAATTGGAATATCTGGAGATGATCATCGGAGAAGCAGGTCACGAAAGCGAAATCTGGAGGTCAGAACGGGTCAAGCGGAAGGGAAAGAGAAAGTCGGGATGACAACGGACGACTGTCAGATGTGACTTGATTACCGCAGAATCATTACTTCAGAAGACAGGTTTCCTCTGTCGCTATACTTTGCGCCTCCCCCCTGCCTGGATCCCAAAAAGAGGGAATTGCAACCTCAATGTCGAAAAGGGTTTATTTTTTAACTGGACTACCAAATGATTGCGGTTGGATGAGTCGGCTCTGGCGACGTTTGAGGAGTGCATTTGCCACTCGTCGATCAAATTCGCTGACGGTCATTCGCTCGGGGCGTTGTTTGTCGCGAAGCCTGGAAAATAGCCAGAGGATAAATGTTAAGGAGATTAGATTCGGATATTATCCATGTATCAAAGGAAACGGACCCACGCAAAAGACACGATTTGAAAGTAATATTTAGTGATCTAAAATCTAAAAGCAAGGATATCTAATCGAAAGCAGATAAAACGACGTCACTCACCGGTGAACCACTTGCTCCACAGTTAATCGGTTGTCCGTATCGTGATTACCGGTCTTAAATACATTATATTGCCACTCTTTTTCAACGTGTAAACAGAATGCAGCGGAACCGTCCTCATGTTTATGATCGGGTATCGTCCAATGAACCATAGTCGACACCAAGTCTGCTCCTTTTACTATCAGAACACCCCATGTTCCGCCATAAATGTCTTCCATTATCCTTCTTATCAGCTGCAATTTTGTATATTTGAAGTTAGATCTGTTGCAACATCCAGACCAAAAAACTACTAGGACGTCTCCTTTTGAATCCGCCCACCTTGTATAATATTTTACTCACCTGCATTTGAAGGGCGGCGTCGCTTCCTGAAGCTTCAATAGCCCGTTGAATAATCGGCTTGACTGTTGTCATCGGACAGTTGGATATGGCTGAAAATGATCTCATTTCCTTTCCTGATCTTACCATGAATGGCGGCAACATTGAGCAAAAACAGCAGAGTCTTCCTCATAATGCTGCGACTGAGACATGGAGAATTCTCTTTTTTAAAAGGCCATATTATTAAAAGTTGCGCAACGAGATGCTTGAAAGGTTTGGGGTCGAGTGGTTCCGTCAACATTTTACGTGGGGTAATTGCCGGTATTCCAAAAAAGGGAGGGTTACGAGAGCATCAGGAGAGAACAAAAGTTCGGGGATTCCGACAATCAAGATTGAAGTTTGAAAAAGAGTAATGAATATGTTCTGCAATTTGAATGCTGACAACTGTGATTGGAATGTGATGACATTTTATTTGTAGACACGAGATATCCACTTCCCACGGAGTGTTGTTCCAATTCAAGTGCAGATTTACGCATTCCAAGTTTTGAATTGGGTTCTCAGATGGATACTTTGTGCATATTTTTAATGTCTAAAGCGACGATCGGCGGTCAGTCAAGGTCGATCGAAACCGCGTCTCTGCAGTCGCTCCTTTCCCCAGCTGGGAGCTGCCCCTTTCACCTGAGGCTGCCCATAGAAGGAAGGCATCGCGCAACCTCGCCTACTGCCCTCCTCGCTCCACTCGAGGCGACGCTCCGGAAATCTCTCCACTTTTTGTGAGAGTTTGAATGTTTTTGCAGCCGCCCTTCTGGAGGCCTGGCTTTCCCCGTTTCTTGATATGAGTTCTCAAGGTCGACGTTTGCTCTAACTGACCATATTAAGTAATTTCTTCGTCTCAAATGGCCTTATAAGACCATTCGAGGTAATTTGAGGAATAAAAAGCCATTCCAGGATTTATGTCATTCTCTTCTGGCCTATGTCGCTATAGAGATTTGTTGAGTTTCCATCATAGTCCAAGAATGTGGGGGAAGCGTTGACTATGGGGCTTTTTATCGTCGATGAAATTCTTGTTAAATTTGCTTGCAAGCCCCTTATAGTAGTTGAGTTTATACTTGATGTTTACCTCTTTTATTTGTTTCAATGTAGTTATTTTTGTCAGGTAACTTCCCGATTGCATCTACCTGCTTCCTCATAATTGAACCCCACTCCTGTGAGTCACCGCGTCTCCTGTTGTCTTTCGCTCTCTCCGGCGCCGTTGATGCTATCGTGATTTTCTGAAGGTCGTTTCAAGGTTTTCCTCGCGTCCCTCCAAAATTCAAACCTTTTTTCCAAAATAATTTTAGACGAGATGGTCAGTTCGACCACCCAGAAGATTTTATTGGTCCTCTCGATCTTGCTAATCTTATTGGGCCTGGGGCTGACAATTGCTGGAGCTTTCAGCCCAGCCTGGCAAGTTGTGGATATCCGGGAATTCAGAGCAGAACATCAGGTAAATATACATTTTATTTGTTTACATAACGGTATTTGCATAAAGCAATTACTTTGCAATGGTGCATGCTGTGTTAGTAATAATATCTCCGTCTAGCATGGTCTTTGGTGGGATTGTATTCGCGCTGAACGCCATGTTGTTGCCGTGGGCGACTTCTATGATGAGACTCCACTCCATTGCATGTATAAATTCGATCAGTCAGCTGAACTGGTCATTGATAACACACTTAACAACATCGATGAAGATGGTGCAGCTGGAGAATCAGAACATCACAGATTCTGGATCTGGCACAAGATTATCCTTTTCTTCATTATTTTCAGCCAACTTCTGGCTTCAATCTCGATCTGTACGGGTGCTTGTGCTCCCTGTTTCAGGCCAACCACGTTCGTCTTTACAATTTCCTTGTTTGTTGCATGTAAGTGTAATCCTAATTGTTGGGTTATTGATGTTGGGAATACAGACATTTAAAAATGATGACTTTTCAGTATTATGTTCCGTGATTGCTGATGGAGTTTTCTTCTTAGCCGCTAATCGAGTGGATAATCGTTTTGTTCAAGGAATGGTTGGTACTTATGAACAACAGATCGGATACGCCTTCTACGTCCACTTGCTAGGTACCCTCTGTTGGGGTGGTGCTTTCCTGTGTGCCTTGTTGACCACCTACAAGTTCTTTTCATCCAACGGCCAAAGGTGAGTGCCCAATTTATCCTGGTGCCGATGGTGTCTGTGTGTTGTCGCTTCTCGCAATAGATCAAACAGTCATTATATATACCTTGTTTTATGAGGTTAAGAGATGACGAGTTTGTTTATGCACCTTTGATACAGCTTCCGAGCTCACACCGCTTGCGCACCGACTGTAACTCTTCTCCGCCTAACACAATTATTGTTTGACTTTGACTGAGATCGCATTTAAGACGGCTCTTTGAACGCGACGATGACCTCCGTTTGTCGGATACGGTAAAACTTCGGAGTGATTGGCCATCACAAAATTTTGGACAGAGCACATTCATTCCGGGCCAGAGAAACTTCCATCTCCCGTCGAACACTCAAGTCTGAAAAGGTCAGAGTTCTTCTTCCAGATGCTCGGGATGCACGTCACGGTCGTATTTTCGTCTGGCCTTACCGAAAGCCTTGTGACGTGGTTCCTGAATACTCTTTTCATATGCTTATTTTCCTCTATGCTTGACCGCCGTTCTCGGAATACTGACCGTTCTTGTCTTCAGGGACGAAACCTCCTTCCACGACCCTCGTTTCGAACACCATGACCCTCTTCTGGATGTCCATCGGACTGGTTATCGACCTCCATACCGTCCCTATCGCGAGACCAGTGCATGACTTCCTCTTCACACCCTCAGGGCATTTCGTTTCTTCTGCCATAAATCTCATTTTTGTTGTTGTAAATAAAGTCCTGTCCTTAAAAGTATTGGTTCTTGCCTGGGCCCTCACCTCTGACGTCTACCTTGGCGTCTTGGGGTCCTAATTGTCCTGGAATGAGGTGCAAAGGGAACGTCGCCTCTACTTGGCCATTGGCCGTTTGAGGAATCGGAATTACGTAAAAGTAAAGAGAGAAACGGCCGCCGTTTGTGGATCTACCGACTTCACTCGTCTCAAATTGGGTTTGCTGGTTCTGGGCGTATCCATAACCTGAGGCGGTGATAAGTTGAGCGAAAGTCCGGGTTTCCAAAAACAGTGCCCCTGGGTTTCAGGGAAGTCCGTCTTCCGGTCCATCGAAGCGCTCATTCATTCCAATTCTTCAAAAACTGACTTTAGTAATCCCACCGACCCTCCCAACTTCTACTTGTACGTGCTCTCGACCATCCCTTTTTCCGACTCTGCTCTGTGACTGGAATGCAAATAAGGGCATGAGCTAAACGTCTTATTAAATGTCATTTACTCATGACCAATGGAGATTCTTCTGACTCTCTGTTTACTCTGGTGTAATGTGGGTTACGGGTTCCATCAGTTTGACGATGCTGACTTTGGAGTGGTTAAGATGTATCCTCAGGAAAAGGGCGGAAAATCACCGCCAGAACAGAACTGCACATCGGATATCATGATTATCGATAAATTGCTCAACGGCACTGGATATAACAAGTTCAAGGTCCCAGGTATCCCAACCATCTTTTATATGTATAATAACTAATTATTCTCAGTTCAAACCGGGGTTGACGTCGCCGTGGAATTCTGGCTTCAGGCGATTACTTCCATTGATGAAATTACAAACGATTTTGAGGTAACAGATATTTTTAGTTGTCAAGTCTTCATTTTTAGATAAGAATTACACTACAGAACTATTATTACAATTAAATTTTAGATGGATATGTACATAAACGAGGTTTGGGTGGACCCAGCCCTCAACTTTGAGCATCTTTCGCCCTGCAAACAAAATCTTTCTATATCACATCAGGTGTTGGACAAGCTTTGGACCCCTAATTCTTGTTTTATCAACTCCAAAATTGCTGAAATCCACAACTCGCCCTTCAGGTAATCCAATTACGCGGAGTTTCATAACTTTATTGAATTTAGAAACGTCTTCCTTATGTTGTATCCGAACGGAACAGTTTGGGTAAATTACGTAAGTGTAATGCGGAAGCCATCGATACGTGAAACATACAAATTTAGAGAGTTCGGGTAAAGGGACCGTGCAATATGGAGTTATCCAATTTCCCCATGGACACACAGACTTGTCATCTCATCTATGAAAGGTACAAATATTTCGAAACAGAACGCAACATTTTCAAATTTAAAAATTACGAAAATTAAATTTGGACGGAATGTCACTATCGATTTGTGGGGAGAAATCCGTCACAATTAAAAGATTTATTTTTCCAGCTTTAATTACAACAACCAGGAGGTTCGAATGAGATGGAATCCGATGAATGGGAACCCTGTTTATGCAATTGGCTCTATTCTTTTGCCTGATTTCGATTTGATAAGGATTGAAGCTGAACTGAGAATCGAGGTTGGCCTTTCTAGATTATTGGCCATAAAGATTTAATTTTAAGCCATATCCAGCTGGAATGTGGGATGAATTGCATGTTCGATTGTCATTTGGCCGTAGATCTGTTTGGTATTTTATGCAGGCATATGTCCCTTCTTATCTCACAATCTGCATATCTTGGGTTTCGTTTTCTCTCGGAAGCAAAGCAATCCCTGCTCGAACAATGCTGGGAGTGAATGCTTTGTTAGCCATGATCTTTCAATTCGGAAATATAATGAGGAATCTCCCAAGGGTCTCTTATGTCAAAGCAATTGGTATGTTCCTGATATTATTAGCATATATTTTTATTTATTTTAATCTTAGATGTCTGGATGCTAGGAGCGATGACTTTTATCTTCTTATCTCTTCTCGAACTGGCTGTGATTGGATATCTGGTCAAAGATGAAGGCGGGGTCAAGAAACGACCGGTAATTTGCAAGAAAAGGGTAAGTTATCGTATCCATACGAACGCAACAACTAATAAAATAAGATAACGAGCGTTTTGAATAAACTCAATTCATCTTCTTTAGCTTTCCGAGTCTCCACCAACTTCGCCTCGAGGCATTTGTGGGTATGAGAAAAGATTTATGTTCCCGGTACAGAAATGTGAATTGGCTTGGACCCAGCGGACAGTCCTTTGGCTTCCTAAATTCTCGTTCAAACCCTGGACTCCCAACGAGATCGACAAGTTCTGCAGTATCGCCTTCCCTGCTTGTTTTACCCTCTTCAACGTAAGTGTCCAAGAGTGTTTTACCCTTTTTTCCAGATTGCCTATTACTCTTACTACTTGACCAGAGCGGGGGCTTCGACTCAGACGACATGATGGTCTTACTTTGAGCATTACTTTTATAAATAAACTTTTATCATTTTAAAATAGAATGCTTACAATTACTTACTGTATCTGTTTTTTCAACAGAAAGTTCTAGAACTTCTGAGAAATACGTTGAGCCTTTAGAATTCCCTGGCCTTAATCAGACCTTAACTATGTAAAAGGCGGCTAAATCACTTTAGGCGTTTTTTTTTCAGCCCCCGGTGAGAAGAAAAGAGTTGTTGGTTTCCCAGGCCCTTCAGTCTGTTTCAACCTTTTCCAAACATGGCCAATAATAATCAAAACGTGTCCTAAAGAGGGGAACAGCCTCGACGCGGACGTTTGGTCAAAAACGGTGTTTGAGCGGCCCAAAAGTGGCCGTTTATTTGTTGGCATCCCATTTAATAAATGCCCGAGAGCAATTTTATTCTTTGATAATTTGTTCCTTCTTCAAAACACTTCATCAGTCAAAAGTCCTGACATTGTCTCGGGATGTTTGATTTGCAAGTTTCATGTCGAATTATCTGTTCTGTTTGTTAAAAAGATCATCCTTTCTGTCATTTATTCTTTTGAACTCAAAAAGATTAGTTTTCTGCGAATTCAAATATTTTAAAAATTAATAAAAGCTTCTGCCGCTGTTTCAGTGAAGTGTGTATAATTCTAGAAAACGTTTTCTCATTTTCGTCCAATTATCGTTATTCATGTTTATGAGAGTCAGCTGTATCTAGCAACCATTTGTAACATCCACACAAAATCTTTTTATGGCGTTTCCTTTCAATTTGCATATAAATGTGGTAAAAAAGATCTCGAATGACGGGCATGCATTTTTGAGTATCATCCTACTCCTGCCCTCAGGCGATCCGTACTTTCCTAGCCTTTTCGGCCTTTGTTTACCCGAATCTGGCCATTTACAGACCTATGAAATGAACGAAAATGGTCGGAGACGTTGTTGTCTTCTCTCAGGGATCGGCCTCACTCTCTTCGGATGTGTGATTTGTGCATTATCAATTGCATTACCTGGATGGCAGGTGGGTCTTCGTTTGCCGTTGATTATGACTTTAAAAGGTGGTGGAATTACTCGAGTTCAATTCAATACATGAGCATGGGATCTTCTATGATTGTGTTCGATCAGAGACAACGCCTTTGGAAAAAGCTCGGTCCAAGGACTTTACATTCAGAACGAGTAAACGATGCACTTACAAATTCGATTCCTCAGCCTCGAGGACAATAAGAATAGCGGTTGAGGAAGGGGATGTGGCTGCCACGGAGATGTTGTTACATCGATTTCTACGTATGTTAATCTGCTAAAAATTGTGCTAACAATATTTTAGCTCAACACAAAGCTGTCATCTTTTTTTTCATCTTTACTGTAATCTTTGCGATGATGTCGATGGTAGTTGGAGCATGTTCTCCATGTTTTGTACCCAATGGAGTTCTCCATGTGTTGTCTGTGATGACTGCCAGTAAGTCTATGTACAAATTCCAAACTAGACTGTCTATTTAAGTGGGATGTTCGTTGTTGGCTGATTTTATTTTCTTTATGGCCTCCAAAAAAAACGACAACCAGGAAGTTCAAGGGATCGTCAACGTGTATCAGGTGGGAATTCGAATATCTCTGGGAATTTTCCTTCAGCAGCACCTTGGGTATGCCTTTTTTGTCCATGTCTTCGGGACCCTTGCCCTGCTCGCGGCTACGCTATCTTCCACAGTATCAGCGTATCTGTTGATTCGAAGAGAATGGAGGATTTATGGATGCTGCGATTCTAAAGGAAGTCAGAAGGGAGCCTGTGGATCGTACTGTCATTATCCATCTTTAACATATTATGGAGGAAATGATATGGAATCGCGACTTGTGGATATCCCGAACACCAGTCTTCGGATGCCCATGCCGCCTCCTCCCCCACCTCCACCATTGTTCGCGACCAGAATCGAGCATCGAAGAGGAGTCAATGGATACGAACATAATGAGAGGTTATTCCAAGAAGAAGATGTATGACTATAGGCCCTTCATAAATTATGTGTCGTTACGACACTCTCCAATTCACTTAAGGATCTTTTCGTATCTCAGATATCGGCTACTGTAGAGTGACCTTTGTACTTTAGATTAAATTTAAATTTATTACCCATGATTCAGCCCTCAGACATCCTTCAGATTGCGAAATAAATGGAAAACAAAAGAAATTACTTGGTTATAACACGAGGTTCAGAGATTCATTGTCGGGCAGACAAATTGCATATCAAATTATGTGCCTTAAGAGCCGAAGAGGGCATAAGAATCTTTTTTTATCCAAGATGCCCGCTTTTCTCTGGCTTCTGTTCTCTCTAATTGAGCAATATCATGCTAACTGTAATGTTAATGGGAAGATATATGAAGAAGGTGTGTTTTGGCTTCATCAATATTACTTTAATGTCACGTGTTATCAAACAAAGATCAGGGTAAGCTTTGTGGCTCTTCAAAAAATAATTCTCCGCAAACTTTTTCTTGCCAAAAACAATAGAAATAAAAAGTTTTTTGGGCAGAATAACACGAAATGCCCTCAGGCGAGTTGTCACTTAATTCCATGCATATTTCTCATATGTCATCCTAACTCCGCCAAATGCATTTCCCGGTTTTTTGAGTCATAAAATTTGCGCGGAAAAAAATAAATTATTATGTGAGATACTTGAATACCGAATTTGCATAAAAATTTAAATAAAATATTTTATTATGTAGGTGATTAATTGCCTGACGGATCTGGGCACGGTGATCCCACTGGGTACTCTCAATTTCGAAGAGAACGGCTTTAATTACACTTGCAAGAATCGATCAGCCAATGGACATGCCCCCAATCTATTTTCTCCATTGGAACAAATTGCAGAAGCCGAAGAATGCCAACAAGGACAGGCTTATTATACTAGGGAACGATTCGTTATGTCCTGTGAAAGTAACCAAATTATCGGATGTTCGGATGCATTCGGAGATCTGGTGAAAGAAGGGTTCTTTGTGGGCGATAGAATGAGTTTATGGTATTGTTATGTCTATAAGAACAAAAGAAGGGCCAAGGTGGAACGACGAGGTAATCTCAACCGTATTATGATTGATCTCTAGGTTGTTTTAATGGCTCCGAAACAGATGATCCGAGTGATGAGAGGTACCATATGAAGAAAGGACAGTTGTGGAAACAACCAACGACTACGCTGAGGTGTGAGGATAATGGATTGCAAGTTTATAAATGTCATCCATCTCCCAAGGAATCACCACATGTGGGAACAGCCTGGTTCGACAAGGATAATGTGCTCAATTTCTGCCAATTCAACTAATATTCAAGGCTAAATTATGTATACATTTAATAATAAAATAAAAAATTTGTTCTATAAAATAATATTATTGCTATACATCTGATGATATCCTAATTTTGGTTTGAGATCAGCACCAAGTAATTGAGCACCGGTAAGAAGAATTGCCTGAGGGGTTTTATACATAATCTCCTTTGTCTTCTCGCTTCTCGGAGAAGGAACCGTTGGGGCTAGTGTCCGTATCACTCGAATCCAGGGCTGAGTCATAGTTGGCCTCTTTCTTTTCGACTACCGAATCCAGAGTCTCATATTGAGGGTATGTATATCTGAAATGAGCACACATATAACCTGCCGTTACGTAATCGATCTTGTTCTTGACCTTGTCATTGTCATGAGAGCTTATTAATTATAAATCTACTTACGGTCCGTCGCTATTCAGATGATGATGAGTAGGCAGAAGTGGAGGTCGCAACATAGGAGGCATGGGAATGTTGGAAACAGAACGCAATTGTTCCCTGAAGACTGTGTCCGGGAGAGATGTCGTAGTGTAATGTTCGTTGTATTTATGGATCTGATAGGCCTTGTGGAGGCAGTACGATCCAAGGATAATCCCAATGAAAAATACTGCCGAACAAACAAGGACAGCGCCAATTAGGTACGGTGATTCTAAGATCTCCGTCAACTGTAGTTTGTCCTAAAATATACAACATAGTTTTTTGTGGGATCATATGAGAATTGAAGATGTCAAGCTTACGGTTACAATGACGTCTTCCTTTCCTTGTTCCTTTTTATCCTCCAGACACCAAGGACAGCGTCCTTTATAGAGTCTTATCTCGGCCACGGCATGGTAGCATTTCCCGACTAATCCCACAATCCGAGTCTCCTCAGGATTCACCAAATATTCAGAAGAAGGGCCATTCGAAGCCAATGCTTTGATTGACGGAACAAAAGTTCTTAAAGAACCACTTTGGTCGCATGGTCTGGGAATGTTGAAGAGGACATCTGTAGCTGTCAAACTCGAATCTATCGTAATATTTTCTTGGACCGAGTTCTTCCAATATACTGTCAGTTCGGCGTTTGAAGTCTAAAATAAAAAGATGACAATCTAAAAAATAAATAAATTTGTTGTATTATATAATACAATGCTTACATCTGCAGTGATCTGACTTAATGGCCACGAGGCCTGTTTTCTTCCTTCACCTGTCGATGATTCAAAAGATACGGTGAATGTCATGTCAGCACAGTTCCTGTCGACGATGCATTCGGGCCTCCAGGTCAGATCTTGTATGTGGACACTCGTCCAGAATGGAGTCGGCCCCATGTGAACGGGGGCAGCGTATATACAAGATGTAAGGATCAACCACCACCAGATCATGATCTACACTAAAAAAGGAGGATGGACTTGTTGATGAGAGCAAACTTGGCAAGTTGTGGACAGAGAATAGCCGCGCCCGCCCTCCCCATCCTCTCTCATCGCTTTCCCAATGTCCTTGAAACAAAAGCCACTAAGGAGATCCTCGAGTTGGCGTATCACTTTCCCCAGATACGAATGGGATATTAGCCCGCGGTAAGACTCTTGATATGGATGGAAGGGGCCATAAACAAGCGGACGCAACGACTGTCATGATTACAGGGCAGATCGCAAGATAAGAATCGGATGGTCTCTAATTAGATATTGTATTTGTATCCCTTCGGAGACATTGCGCAATTACAAGATAAATGTGAGAGATTGGACGAGAACAAGGCCATGGTTGACATCAGCTATATAGTAATTAGGGGAGAGAATGGTACCATCAAAATTAAAAGACCCTTCAGCGGCGCTTAAGGACTTCGCATATGTTTTTGTCGCTCAATTAAGCGGCAAAAAACGGGCGCCAACTAAACACATCCGTATCTCATTTGCATAACACAAAGGCGATTCGAACAAAAGCAGATTTCATCTAAAATACCCTAGTTTCTAAATTCAGAGGAGGGTGCCGAAAACGATGACATTGTCCCAATACATGTGTTAGGGATGAAATGTAAACTATTGACACAAGCTCGGGAACTCACCTATTAGATGACTCGAGGGTGGGGCCCCTTCCCCTCCCCGGGGCTCTATTTTTTGCGAAATAAACAATCCGTCAAATGTTTTGCCCAAAAAAGTGGACCCTCCGCCTATTAATCGCCCGCACTGCTTATAAATTCGACTAAACTCCACAGCTGCGCGCATGAAGAGGAGGCGACATCCGTCAACTTGATATTGGACATGACATCTCGGCCTTCCTTGACTAATTTCTATAACGCTGTAGGCCTTTTTTGGAAGTCCACCGCCCAAATCAAAGACGACAGCCAACAGAAGATCCCGGACGAATCTTCCGGGATGAATCGGTCTTGCAGACAGGAAAAAAATGACCGTTGCCGACAATCGAAGTTCGTAAAATAACATACGACATCATTAAGAGCCTGTTAAAGAGCGGAAGAACAAACGATGACACCTTTCGGGAAGAGACTTCAACGTGTCGGGGATCGTAAACCGGTGTCGGGGCTTAATAAAAGCTAAATGGATGAAGGAGCCGAAAAGAGGCGAGATTTACGCATATCTCGGCGGACAAATGAGTCCCGCTTTGACAGAAATCCGAAGCCGTCCAGCTGCAATCAAATTCGGGGTTTCGGGACTGGACTTGATGGAAAGTGGACAGTCAGCCCGGACGGCCGGTGAGATGGCCGAAGCGGGCGGCCCTCGCCCATTACCCAATAAACCTGGAAACCATTTTGGCGCCGCCGTCTTGAAAGAGCGCAAACAATAACTAACGTTTTCTTAATGGATTGCGCGAGGACACCGTTTCATAAGTGCCGTCAAAGTCAGATCTGCCCCTCCCGCATCAGGCCCGGAACAAAACAAACCGACCTCCCCCGGAGTTCTCTGACCTCACCCTTTATAATAGGCATTGCATTAGCCAGGTGCGAAAGATCGAACCGCTTATTCTCTTTGGGAATATTTATATTATTAACTTATTGTATAATAGAAACGACCTCCGCGGGGCATTTCCTGAGGTCAGGAATCATTCCTTGACCACCTTGCGGCTCAGGTGATGCTGTCTTTTGCTGTCCCACGCATCAAAGAAGAGAGCGAGGAACACAATACCTGCCCCAATGGCATCTTTGGTAGTATAAGGGTGCTTGAAGATGATGATGGAAGCCACCACGGTAAACAATTTACGGAGATTGGTGACAATCGAACAAGTCAGCGGCCCGTACTCGGTGACTGTGTGAAAGATGCAACACTAAAGTGGCATAATTATTACCGAGGTATCAAAAAATGGCCTTACCTGTCCAAGAGCACCGCATATAGCAAATGCAGTCATCAGAACAAGAACATCGGGATATGTCTGAACAAAGGAAACAAAGTCGACGAACTCTCCTGTCACCAAAGCTCCAGAACCGAGAATAAAAGAAGAGATCAGGTTCATGTAGAACATCATGTTCCACTTTTCTGTATGGTAATAATGTCGGATTCTATCTTGAACGGCGCCTGTGATTCCATCCATACAAAGAGAGAGCACCTGAAATCGAGTTAAAATGTAAAAGCTGGATATTCTACAACGCTTACCAGAAAGCCTTCCCCCTGCCCAAAAGTAAATCCTTTGGTATGACTTCCGGGCTTCTCCTTGTACAAAAAGATGGCCATTCCGCACACAATCATTACAATATACAAGTATTTCCGCCAATGGTACGACTTGTGGGCAAAAAGAACACCCGCAATTAAAATTGGAATGGGTTTGCATGATTTTCCGAGCACCTAAGACACAACGTAAAGATTGACTTCATAAAGCACATACCTGAGTTGGATAATTGATGTATTCTAAAGCCAAATTACTAAATAACATTGCCAATGAGTAACTTATTGAAGAAACCGTATACATATGTAACGGCACAGTGTCCACATTCCTTATCCGAGACTTGTTTACATAAGCCACAAGACAATTTAGAAGACATTGTACTAGGACCAGACTTTGCATGTAAGTGAATTGCTTCTTCTCTTCTCCATATTGTCCTTTGGTTCTAAACAAACAAATCAAAGATGAAAGTCTCACTTACATTTTCTCTTGGAGATAACTGAAGACCGAGTAAAACACGACAATTCCACCACCCCAAAAAAGAAGCCCCCAGGCCAGAGAGCTCCAGGATTTTTGGGATACCCGGTTCAAAGTGCTCATCCTCTCTAAGTAGGTATATAATACCGAATCTAATGGAGCACTACCTAAATGAACACGTCGATTTCCCGACGTTTCGTTCGAGACTCTCGAATAATAATTAGGGCGCAAACTGCCAATTTGCGACTCGCGTAAGTTGTCTGGCATGCTGCGCCCTATATTTTTTGACCAAAAAAATGTCCAATAAAATATCTGTCAAAATGAAGGCAAACTGATGAAAGAGAAACATTATCTCTTTCCCTCCGAGCCTTTCCATCTCAAGATTGATGAACCAAAATCTCTGAGTGACCATCCTTATTTTCAGGGTTAAAATAAACCGAATGCAATCAAAATTATCGCCCATGAGCTTGTAATGAACAACGGGATTAGTCGAACCGATCCCTCAGACGACTATCAGTTGCTGCAACGCGTTGGCCATGGAACGTATGGAGAAGTTTACAAAGCCAGGAAACTAATGTGAGTGAAAGCGATGTTATTTTTTGAGATTGAATATCTAAAAACCTCATAAAAGGAATTGCGATTTTAGAGACGGGACTTTGGCAGCCATCAAGGTTGTCAAAATTGAGGCCGGTGACAACTTCTCAGTAATACAACAAGAGATCTTTGTGCTGCGGGAATGTGTTCATCCCAATATAATCTCTTATTACGGCAGTTATCTCAGAAGAGAACGGTTGTGGATTGTTATGGAGTACTGTACAGGAGGTTCATTACAGGATATATATCACAGTAATTTTTTATTTTCGTTATGAAGAAATTTTCTTTGCTCGTTTCCTAAAGGACTTCGCTCTGAAGGTCTATATAATTATTGATCTTTCAGTGACTGGTCCTCTCACTGAATTACAAGTTGCATTTGTTTGCCGAGAAACCTTGAAAGGCCTTGAGTATCTGCATGCTAAAGGGAAGGTGCATCGCGATATCAAGGGTGCCAATATACTTCTATCCCATTCCGGAGACATTAAATTGGCCGATTTTGGAGTCGCCGCACAGATAACAGCGACTATTGGAAAACGGAAATCTTTCATTGGCACACCTTATTGGTAACTAATTTTTGATAGTGATTCATTTTCATCTTTAGGATGGCACCAGAAGTGGCAAACGTTGAACAAGCCGGAGGTTATGGAGTGGAATGTGATGTGTGGGCCGTTGGAATAACATCGATTGAATTAGTAGAGCTGCAGCCTCCATTGTTCGATCTTCATCCAATGCAAGTCCTCCGAATGTTGACGAAGTCAAGCTATAAAGCTCCAAAGTTGAAAGAAAAGAAGAAATGGTAAGTTAAATTTTTTGGATGTTGGATTGGTTGGACTGCGTATTCTTAATATTTAATATTTAGGTCTTCAATGTTTCATGATTTTGTTAAAGCATGTCTAGTCAAGAATCCGAAGAAAAGGCCAACTCCAGCCAAACTGCTACAGGTAATGATACCGATTTTTTAATTTTATTGTTTAATTTTAGACCCATCAATTTGTATGCGGGTCGCTGAGCTCGAGATTAACGAGGGAATTATTGGATCGGGTAAATAATCCAGGAACACAACCGGTGCAACAACAACGAACATTACGGGATTCCTTGAGTAGGTATATTGGAATTGAAACATCCAAATTAATTTAGACGAAGCTATTCAAACCGAATTTGAAATGCAGAAGGATAAGAAACAGTTCTGTGAATACATAACTGAACTTTCTGACACCGAATCGGAATCTCTTGGAGGTTATCAAGAACGAGAGACGATTCCTATTGGAGGAGGGATGGATAAGATTTCTGAATCAATCTCATGCCCTCTGGCTGATGTCGAATGCTCAACAGAAGATGAATTGGACGATTCACCGTGTACATCGTCCTCCCAAGACCTTTCTGAGATTCCTCCTCCTAGTTTTCCGGAGAGAATTGTCAGTCGACCCGTGAAGAAAAGCCATTTGGGCCTTAAACTGAACAAACTAAGGATCAAGAATGATCGGTCGGCTTCCTTAGAGCCCTGTTCTCAGCTACTTAACAACTCCATGAACAAACCAAAATGGAGACCGGGACATTTGGATGGCCAGACTCCTTTGGCCGCTCGTCCCACAACTTGTTTTGGCCTGGTTCCAACTCCCCAAGTGAGTATGGGAGCTTGTTTCTTCAATATTTTCCATGATTGCACCTTGAATATAAATTGTATTACATCATGGATTCATCCAGCTAATCGGCGACAATATCTATTAGTTGGAGCGGAGGAAGGGATATTCACTTTGAATTTGACGGAATTACACGAGAATTCGTTGAATCAGGTAGGAATCTTTAAATATTTGTCTATTTCTCTATAGATACATGACCGAAGATGCGTGTGGATGTATGTGATAGATGATATCCTAACTGCTCAACAAGGGAAAACGTCGTATCTCTACAGACATGATATCTTGCAATTGCTGAGTCAACAATTGATTATCCAGAAAGCATCGAAGAAAGTCACCAAGCTTCCCGAGAAACTGAAACCTCGGTTATTCCAGGCGACAATACGATTGCCAGAAACAAAGTAAGCCCATAGAAAAGCGTTAAATTAACTTAAAACTTTTAAAAAACATTGTTCTTTCTAATTTTAGGGACGTTTACAAGTGTAATGTGGAGAAGAGTATGATCAATGGGAACATCTATATGTGTTGTGCCGTCCCCAACACCATCCAACTGTTTCAATGGTTCGATCCGAGATCATGTTTTATATTCCTCAAGGCGATCGAAGTGAATAATCTCCCTCGTCCCTCAGTAAATCCTTTCAATCTTGTATTCGGAGCTGGCGCCTTGAGTGCGGATTACCCTCAAGTCTGCATCGGAGTCTTCAAGAATTCATCTTCTCCTTCAGACGACTCTACTTTGAAACCCGAGTCCTCTTCGGATGATGTTCAGCAATTCACTTTTAAGTTTACCGACTTTAACGATAATGGAAGATTGGAGGATTTTGTGGCCAAATCTTGGAATGCCGATTTTTACGAAACCTTGAAGCCCTTGGGGTCTAACAAGACCTTAACTCTGAGTGAACAGAACAAGTGTAATGTTGTTTCGTTTAAGCAATTGGATCGGGACACCTTTTTCTTGGCCATTGATAATCAGGTCAGTCGATTTGTTCCATTCTGAGTTCATGGCGTCGTTTTAGATTTTTGTAACGGATATAGACGGGAAAGTGAAGACCACGGATCTTATGCAGACCAGGTTTAAATTCGGTTTCCCCCTCTCTTACGCGATTCCTCTGGCTGATTCTGTTCTCGCATTTCACAAATTTGGAGTGGAAGGCCGTTCTTTCTTCAACGGAGCCAAGACTCAAGATCTAAAAGATGAGTCGAAGATCTTCTCTCTCGTCGGAACCGAGTCGTAAGTTTAATGTTAATATCGAAAAGGCCCTTCCGGTTCTAATCCATTCATATCTAATATCCTGTCATTCCAGAATGATCGTCTTGAAGAGCACACCCTTGGAGAAGCGCCCTCAGCCTTCAACTCCCAACATTAACACTCCCAAGTCATTTATTTCCCTGCCCGCCATTGTGTCTACTATAACCTCGAGTTCTGCGACTGCTTCCGAAAAGCCTCTGATCGATCCCTTCGACCTCTGTATATTAACTGGACATGTGTCCACCCTCTCAGCGCCTTGATCATTCATTCCCTGATTGTAAATAACTCCAGGGCTTTCTCTCCCTAGTATTCCGTCCGCCTTATATTGTCTCACCGCACTAGAATATTGCCGGCTATTTAATAATCTAATAAAAATGTTACTAATATGTATCGGAGCCTGAGCGCATCCCCATAACTTTGTGAGCGTATGTTGTTCATCTGGCTTTTATTGCGAGTTTAGTGTAAAGTGGGAAGGGAAGAGGAACAGGTGCACTGGACTCCACTTTGTGGACGTCTGGCAAGGAGCGGGGAGCTCGGCCTAACTGAGTTTACAGTCGCCGAATTCCTCCAGTTCTCTGGGGAGATGTCGAGCAGGGGATTTTACACTGTATTATGTCTTCTCGAACCGAGTTAGGGTGTAATAAACGAGGGCCTTCCTTTAAATTCAATCATTGTCGATGAAAGCCAACTTCTTCCTCGTCTCTCTTCGGCCCGAACGAGGCCGCTCTCTCGCCCTCTCCCTTCCCATGGATGCCCAGATTTTTCTGGCTCATTTTAATTAGGTGCCGATTCAGAATCCGCTTCAGTTTCGTCAGCCCTCAGGGAATCGAACGGGTTGGGGCTGCTTTTTATTGTCATATTCGGCCTGGTGCGTGATGACCAACATAATTATGGATGTATTCCGTGTTCGAGAGTCATTTCCTCGGCTGATTCCATGAATTTTTTGGCGCTTCATGCCATATCACTTATTCGAATACCCGTTTCATTATTTAAAATCAGAAAAAAATGGTAACGAAATCACTCTTTTTTGTTGAAATTTTTATCATCTTTTATGATTCTTCGGCGAGTATTTATGCCCGAATTAGACTAATTGTAAAAGAATACGGCCCTTCTTTTGTCGTACCTGGCCAGTTTAAACCGCTCTCTCTTTTCGGCCTCGTTTTTCACAAATTGAGCCGAAAGTTTGGTAGGGCGGAGTCTCGGGAATAAGTCGAGAAGAGTCTCCTGTTCGATCCCTAAATCCCCAAGTGACGGCATCCACTGCCCAGAAGGTTGTCTGGGCAACGGTTGGTTTTTTCCTTTAATTCTCGACTGACTTTTGAGGAGCACCGTCTTTCTGATATCTAAATTATGATTGCCAGTAGCTCGAGCTCAGTTCCCTACGGATTCACTTACGCTGATCTCAGAATCCGGGTCGTAAGTGAACCTTCGGGACTCGGCTAGGTCCTGGAAAAAAGGAGGATTACGGTAATTTTTTATGTTTTTGTGTTGCTTCAGTTTGCACATATATTTATTACGTCATCATCAACGAATTTATTCATTTTGCCATTACTAAATCAGGCCATAAAATTGTAAACGTTCTTCTACAAACGTCAGCTGCGATTGAACCCGCCTTCTCTTTTCCTGATCATAAATCACTTATCATTCAAAACAACATTGCGCAACGGAGTGTAGGTTTAAAAGGGTCCTTCCGATTCCGCGAAATAAAATCGTTTTTGTTTTGGATGAAGTCGGCTGTGTTTGTTCTCCTCCTCTTAAATCACTTGACGGATGCTGAGAGTAGGTTCCCCCTGTCAGAATCACACTTTTGCCAGAGTTAACAGCATCCGTCGATATTCTCCGAGCTGGCGAAAAGACACCAGGAGAAAAGATCGGAACTTTGAAACTTGTTCAGGAAGATGGGAAGCTGAAGGTAGGTATAATAACTGAAGGATCTCGTTTTATCACATATATGAATAGAATTACAAGTTTAGATAGGCATTACATTATACTTCCAGATAACTGGAAAATTATCTGGATTGCCTCCAGGACCACATGGATTCCATATTCATGAGAAATCTGATCTGACAAACAACTGTTTGAACACCGGAGGTCATTTCAATCCATTTGAAAAGGATCACGGAGCTCCCTCTGATGAGGAAAGACATGCTGGCGATCTCGGAAACATCGTAGTCAAGGTAAATATTAATCTTTTTTTGTAAGACTATTCAATTCTATTTCCATTTCTTTCTTGTTTCAGGATGATGGAACCGTTGATATTGCGGTTGAAGATCATTTGGCGAGTCTTGCAGGGAAAACAAATGTTTTAAATCATGCAGTTGTTGTCCACGAGAAGGCCGATGACCTCGGAAAGGGTGGTGATGCAGGAAGCAAAAAGACTGGAAACGCCGGTTCTAGACTGGCCTGTGGAGTGATCGGTAGAAAATGATTTGTGTCGCCTTCCTCTCTTCTGTCGCCTTCCTCTCTTCAGTCGCTGATCCTCCCCGTTAATTTTATTTTCTTAATCAATTTTTTTAGCCTCTGGAAGTGGCGTCGTCGTCGTATCAATTGGAATTACAGTAATCTCATTTTTAACAGTCCTACTTTTGCGTTAATCAACAATTCGATCATATATTCATCAAGTTTACCCGTTCGCAAAATATTTTCCGGTTTGGGATGAAATAAAAGAAACGAAGGGAAGTGTTCTGTTAGTATAGTGGTTGTGGGCGAGCCTCCAAGGAAGAACAGAGGCGGGTTCGACCCGTGCGAGACAGAGTCGCTGTTAAGGCAATTTATGCATTAGTCAGTGCTAAGTGTTCCTCGCGAAAGCGATTTCCTTTCATACACTCCCTGCAATTGCCTCTAGGCTTGTTTGGGCTGCAAGGTATTGGAACATCTGTTTTGCTTTTATCTTAGTTTGAAATATTTTATAAAAATTTTTTTGAATTATTAAATAATAATTTGTTCATGAGAGAATCCCGAGATCCCGAAGTTGTTGCCGTTCCCTTTCGAGGCGCCTCCTGTTGTTTTCCAGAGTATTGTATTGAGTTGTAGTTAATCCAAATTCATCTGTCTCTTCGCTGCTTACAACGAGAACGTCTGAGCTTTTATGACATCCAGTTATCATGTCCTGGTACATTGTGTTCACATTCCCTGAGCTCTGAAATTCAAATTTAGTTTAGGCGTCATTTTTATGCAAAATGACTATCATCGACTGCTTACAGTATTGTCTGGACTTCTGTTGATGGTGGGACGACTGAGACTTCGATTACTCATTTTGGGGGTGGGTATCTTGGTGGCCTGCCTTCTTGACTCTTCATCAGATCCACTTCTTCCACTTTCCGATGCCTGGGAATCTCTGTTGGAACGCCCGGATATTGGGGAGGCCGGTGGAGAGCTGGCGGGGGGAGGGGGTGAGACCTCAGGTAACTCACTTTCCCCCGTTTCTTCAGCCTTCTGGAGTTCTTCCTCAACCTGTTTGGGTCTCCTTTCAATTGGATTTTCCTCTTGTCTGATCTTGCTTTCATCGTCCATTTCTTCGGTCTGATCAGTACCTTCTGGTTTATGTTCAGAATCACTTGTTTCCATCGTCTTTTGTTCCTCAATCTCATCAGCTGTCTCATCAATAGGATCATGTTCGACTTCAGCTTCCACAGAAATCTCAGTCTGCTTAACCCTGAGGGCTTCTACACTGACCTTAAAAGGAGCCAGAAGTTCGAGAAGAGAAGCTGCCTTCTCCAGGGGAAGCTGTTTTAGATCAAGTGCAAGATGAAAAAGGGTATCCCCAGGCAAAAACTGGGAGTCTGTCTTTTCTACCGATTCTACTTTAAAGTTGTTGTCATGGGATTTGCTGATGGTAATTCCCAGTTCATAGAGCTTAGTTGGATTACTCTGTTCGGAGGTTTCTTTGTAAATTGAATGACCCGAGAGTTCAATCGACTTTTGGGTCATCGATTGATCGTTGGGAGGCGACTTGGGACATTCCTTCTAAAAGAACAACAATAAAAGTAAACAATGATAAAATGGTCACAAGATGATGACAATAAAATAAGCAGTCATTCATGTCGGATAAGGATGTTTACCTTGCAAGATTCTCCGTCGATTGTGTCTTCCATTTCAATTGACCCCTTTCGGTTGACATAAAACATTTTGTTCTCTGTAAATCAAAATGTGTTAACATAAGAAATGCCATATCATCAAGTAATCATCGTTCTTACCATCTTTTCGGTTGAATATACCAGTTCGATAAAGGACGAAGACAAAGGCGCTGGCCAAAATAAGGCCACCTACAATGGCACCGCATATTATACCGGCCAGAGATGCGGCCTGTAAACAAACCGTGCCCATGTCGCCTTATTGCATACCTGAAAGAGACCGGAATGAAATAAATTGGAAGGCGCCTCAAGGTCGATTGATCAGATAACGGGCCGGGTTGCGCGAGGGGAGGCGGGTGGGAGCCCGAAACGGGATTTATTTGACCACAGGGCGGATTAGAGGCCGGAGTCGATCGGCTCGATTTAAATTATAAATAATTTGAAGGGAACTATTATGAAGGAGAATATGGGATTGGGGGCTTCTGGCGGAGAGAACCAGACTAGCCCCCCTTCACACAGTTAATAGGGGATAATTCCGATCCGAAAACACAGGCGACATTCAGATTCCTCCCCTCCATCGCTCCGTTCTCTCTCCTTTGGCTTCTGTGGCGCCGGGCGCTCGAAGAAGACGCCAAAAGCTAACGGTGTTCATTTTTGAGGGCATTCGTCTCAACTTCAAGGTCTTAAGTGCGCGGAACATTGCGTTGACCCGCTGCGTTTTTGTTTTGCATGATATCGATTACTTTTTATTCACAACAATCAAAGGGATCGGATGGCGTGTATAATATGAGCCTGATGGATCTGAACCGGTTTCTCATTTATGGGGTTTTGTCCATTTTCCAGCTCCTGGATTCGTTCTTGAACCGCGACCATGGCGGCTTTGGAGATCACCGAACTCAGCTCGGCCCCGCTCATACTTGGAGGACAAAGTTCGGCCTTAAAGTAGACTGTATTAAGATCCGATTCTTACCACAACTTCCACTGTCAGCTCTTCATGCATCTTCACTTTTTTGCAGATGGGAGTGAGAATACGGACTTTGGATTCGAAATCTGTAGCCAATTTGACTTGGATTAACTTATCGAATCTGCCCGGGGATAAAAGACAAGGATCTAGAAGATCTGGCCGATTTGTGGCTCCCATTACAAAAACTGGGGCATCTTTTTGGGTCTGAAGATCATCCAATTCCGATAGTAATTGAGATACCATTCTGTCCATTACCCCTCCAGAATCCCCGGCTACACCTCGACTTGGCGCCAAGGAATCTAATTCGTCGAAGAAAATAATGGATGGAGCTGCTGCCTTTGCTCTCTCGAATACTGTAATATAAAACTATTGCTGATTACACTCACCTTGGCGAAGATTCTTTTCTGATTGCCCGATATATTGATTGAGGAGTTCTGGCCCCTTTACACTCAGAAATGTCATCTTGAATTCGTTGGCAACAGCTGTCAGAGTTGTCAATTGCAGTTAGAATAACCTTACCTTTAGCTATCAGGGTCTTTCCACACCCTGGGGGGCCATACAAAACCACTCCACTTCTTCTGAGATTACTTCTTTTGTGATTTATATTTAAGTTCAGACTCTCTGAGATCAATTGTTTTACATCTTCCAGTCCTCCGACATCATTCCAGCTGACATTGGGGACTTTGGGGACTCCAACGGACTCCCCAAAGGCTTTATTTCGAAGTTCAAGAGCCCAATCAAAGTCTTTTTGAGTAATATTGGGTCTAAAATTTTACTTGTACCATGTTAGAGTAATCATTTGTCATTTAATCTAAAAGTACTTACCGATTTTCCTTTAACGACGCAATTCTAGCCTCTTCGACCAGTTGATTGAGCTCGTTCAGGGTCATCCCCTAAAAAAAACCACTTCTTTTAGCAGGCTGAACGCTTACTCGAATCTCTCCCAACAATTTCTCCTCATTAATTTCACATTTTTTTCTTTTCAAATACTCTTTAAAGTCATTTCGATCAGTTGAATTGAGATCACTGATATAAAATTTGAAGTGGATTAACTTGGTGAATGTCTTGGGGAATGATTCCATTTCAATATTCGTGCAAGGAATAAAAAGAACGGCTTTGGCGGAGAAATTCTGGATGGTCTGGGTAAGGACTTCGAGGATTCGACTGCCTAAACTTATGTTTTTGGCTTCCTTTCGCCTCAGACTTACTCGAATTCACATCCGAATTCCTATTTCCACCGAGAATATGCAGGTTTTCCAATTGAACCAGGCAAGGCTCGAATGTCTTCACTGAAATTATGTTTTTAATTTCTGTTCTCAAGTGTATAATTTTTTAAAATGCGTGTAAAAAGTCTTGCCTTTATCGAACCACCCATTTACAATCGAATCCGTAGGCTTTCCCTCGGTGTTCCAGAGGTCAAAGCAATTAAATTTTAATAAATTAACCCCCAAATCATTGGCCAAAAGTTTTAAGAACAAATCTTGGCCAGATCCAATTGATCCAATCAATAAATTTACAGTAACCGTCGAGGATTCTAAATCAAAAATGGAATCGCAGATTCTGAAGGGATCAGAGAGTGCGTTTTTCATAGATGATGGAACGAAACGGAGGTCGTACAAGAAGGAAGAGGGTTTTCGAGAGGAAATTGAATGATTTTGGAGCAACCGGGTGTTAGAATCAACTTTGAAACAAGACTTTCCATGGAATATCTAAAACAAGAAATTATAAATCAAGGATCAACTTACTTTATAATAAACCGTGCTTTTCTGAGTTCCAATATTCACGTTTACAGCAATTATGTCATGGCTATTCAGGATCCTGTTAACTCTAAAGTAAGATACCAAGTAATTGTCCAGAATATTTTCATCGATCGTTATATCTGGTTGTTTTATTGGGCCCAATAAAATCTCATCGACTCTCTCAACTTCAGATTTTGATTTCGAGATTTTCTAAAGGACAAACTACATAATAAATCATAAACTTACAGTAACTTGAACCGGTGAAATTTTATTTGTATGGAATATGTTGTAATAAAGTGACGAAGTAATGTAGTATCCTTCAGATTTAATTGGCCGTATTCTGAGAGATCTGGCAAAGCTTTTCCCGTCAGAAACAAAATTAATATCAAACGTTTCATTTAGATATAATCTATAGACCAAATACACCTTCAAGTCGACAAAAAGAGTTCTGAAATTACAAATGATTACAATTAAAATTAAAACAGTAATTCGTACCCATGAATATCAATGTCCAGACCCCCAAACTCCTTTTCTTTGATGATTAAAACCTTTCCATTACTGAGAGATCGCAAGAATTGTAAAAGAGCGGACTTGAGTATGTACATAACTGAAAAAAAGAGATCGGAATTTTATTTGCCCAAGGCGCTAATAACTGATAAGGCTTGCAGCGCGCTTCGAATTCCGTTTATTTTGATTAAACGAGATGGCTGAGGAGGGAAAAAACCAAAAAAGTTTCGACTTTTTGAATGTCTTGGGCCAAATATCCTTGGCCACATTCGTGGGGACTTCAGGTAAGGGGTAACTAAAGTTACTATAAGTAATTTTAAGAGAACTGTCGTTTGATTTGAAGATAAAACAGGGAAAGACAGAGAAAACACAATGTTTGTAGTGTTATATAACCACCTTAAAATTGTTACGATGACTATTTACAGCGTTTGTTTTTGGAAGTACCAGTGCTGAATTTGAATTCAAAAGTCATGTAAATGACACTGATATTGATGTAGATGCCAAAGTACCTTTCCTCGTCGATTTCTACGCGATTGTTAGCAGTATTGTAATCGCGATTGTTCAAGGGGAAAGTAAGTTTTTTATACAGTAATCTGACCCTTTTTTAGGCCTGACAGCATTCCGAGTCTTCCGACATGATACCCGTCTTGTCCCCACCTTATATCGATTACCTCTGAATATCTTAGCCCTGATCTTCTCCATCCTTCATCTAATCGCATTGATTAATCATCCCACAACTCCCAATGCCTCAGGATTTTCGTCTTTTTACTCATGGATATCAATTATTCTGGTCGTTGGATATGTAATTCAGGTAATATAAGGCGTGCGAGTTCTACATCTTTTCGGACGCAGAAACCCGGATTTCTCGTCTGTGGGCCCTCTAGACAAGAAATGCGCAATCCTTGCTGATTGAGGACAGAGAAAAAAGAAAAAAATCTTCACGGGGAGAGAGCAGAAATTTGTACAATGTTACGCTTAGAGGTCGCAATCGGGCCGGGCTTGAGCAGATTTGAAAAAGCCCCCGGGCCGGCTTGACCCTGACCGCTTCGGCCCGGCCAGGGAGGTTGTATTTGCGGATAAATGAATAAATTTTAATACTAAAACAGCAAAATGAAGCACAAATGTTGTGCAAAATTGATAGATAGGTATTAGATTTAACCTTTTTGACTTATGTCATATTTTTATCAGTTTCTAAAACTGACTAAAATCCTTATTATGTATACGCAATCCCGCACAAATATGCAAGTGTCGGGCAAGAATCTTTGCATTTTTTGGTGGCAGACTTAAAGAATTCGTTGTAATTTGATCACGCGGCGTTGAATTGTGCATTTCTTGTCTAGAGGGCTCACAGGCAGGAAACCCGGCTTCTGCAAGGGGCTCCGGAAAGATGCAGAACGCACGCGCCTTATATTTAATCGTATTATCTTCAAATTATTACTTTAGGCCCTTTTCACCGTTTATTCCCTCTGTTTTCCAAGGAATTCAACACATTTGAAGAATGGATTCAGACCTGCTCACAAAGTGTTCAGTAATGCTTTATTTGTGATCACCATTCTACAAATATTTATTGGAATGTCATATTATACGGAGGTTCTGGGAAAGTAAGTCTTGCGATGGTATTACAGTACTCTTAGATGTTACAACAAGCTCTCTTGTAAGTATCAAACAGATGTATTCTTGAATATTGGGATGGTTTCCTTAATTCTTTACGGTCTGATTACATCCACCGTCTCAATAAATAGCCACTGGAAGGTCGAGATGACGAAGGAGTTCTGATTCATCTACACCCACAACGATTCACCCTCATATTTTGATATTTCTTCATCACAATATTATCCTGGTTATTCATAAATAAGATACTCTGCTCTCGCATCTCTGTGGCTGCGCATTTCGCCATTTCAGTGCTGAAATACAAAGTTGCAGTATTTTTACTATATTTTTGGGTATAATATTTAACTAATGGTGTAGTACCTTTTATCATCGACCAAATGGATCAGACTTTGTACTATTGCATGATTGGAAGGGAAGAGATCTTCGTACAAGGGGAAATTGCAGTCTCCCTCACAAAAATCAGCCTGATACCCTGAGGGCGCGATGACCCAATTCTGGAATACAATTGGTTGTAAATTCAGTTATGACAGTAGACACGGAAATACTCCCTAGTCCTAAACGGAGTACCTATAAGAGGCGTTCCGGGTAAATTCAAATTTTTTTCGGCCATGGCTCAGACACGCGTTTCGGCCAAAGCAATGTCTTCTTCCGCACCGTACAAGGCCCACAATAGCAAGAACTTTGCAAGGTGCGAAAAATTCATTCCACTGTGCATGTCGTGGTGCCGCCTTTCGGAACAAGTTTTATCCTGGCTTGGGCCGTGCACATTGCAGGATAAAAAATTCGATATGGCTGAAATGCCCGTCTAATTGTAAGCATCATGGCCGAAAAAAATTAAATTTATCCGGAACCCCTCATCAGTATTTTCATAAAGCGCATGAACATTTGCTTCTGCACTCGCCAACGCACAGCGATGTTTCTCTTTTCGCAGAATGCAAACCACAAAAAACCCGATTGCACTGTGCAAATTCGTCAAAACCGACAGAGAAACAAATCGAACTTGATAAATTAATTGCATAAATGTCATTTTAAACTTACATCCCATCCCAGATCTTTGAAGTCGACAAACAGAGACTTCAAAACACATCGCCCAGGCTTTTTTCCCAACGATGACGTCATCGGAATAAAACCGGATTCAGCCTCGGGACGTCGGGAAAGATCCGGCTGATTCTCGAGATTAACATTCCTTTTGGGCCGAGAATTGACTGGGCCATCAGAAAAAAAGAATCCAACTCCGAAGAAGTGGATGTTCGACAGGTCTTTTTCAGAGGTTTCATCTGTAAGAATGCGAATTACAGTAATTACACTTACAATCTAATAACTCGAGAGTGATTTTATAAGTCCCATTTACATTCTCCAACCACTCAGTAAAGAGATTGGTCCCATTAAAAGAAGCAAAGTTGACTTCTTCGTCAAAATCTCCCTTCAAACTTCTTCTTGTACAATAATGTAAACTAAAATAAATAAATTATACATTCTACCAACCCTTGATGAGTGTAATGCATTGCGACATCTTCTATTTGCATCAAATCACCTTCCAACACCAGATAAAACGTTCCGGCGAATATCTCCAAACTTTGATCCTTTTCGATTATAAATGTTATTTCAGTTACACTCACACCATTCACAGTTAAAATTGTCACATCTGAAGTGTAATTTTAACACAGCTTTATCTTACTATGAGGGACGAAACCCATAATCGTATCCGAAGCATAGATTTCTTCTTCCAATTTGTGAGAATCGAACATAAAGATAGGATCTCTGAAAGAATCTACAACTCATTTCTTGCAATTACACTTACTCAGAGCTCTCGGTAACCTTATATAACGATGACATAAACGTGGAGACAATTTTATCACTTGAATTTATTCCTTTAACCGGTTTCTCGAGACCTAATAAAATCAAAATTTGATTTTGAAATAGTTGAGCTTGCTGTCTGAAAGTTGTAAATAGATAAATGTAGAAGATGTAATTACACTTACAAATCCAATATAAAGGGAAGCGACTGTTTGGAGACATCATCTACGTAGAACACATTGGAAGAAGATGAATAAATTAAGAGAAAAAGAAGAAAGAAGAGCATCGGAACAGCCAGAATGAAGCGAAAGGATCTTTATGTTATACATGGGATTGGCCAGATGTTTTTCTAACCGTGGAACGTTCTCTTTCTGACGATAGGAACCGCTGATATAGTCAGTTTTTCGAAAGAATTTACCTTATTTTAGGAGCTGTTCATTTAAAATAAATTATAATCGTTTGATTCAGAGCACCGCGACATTTCCGGAATTTGGACACTTCCGGAATGGCGGAATAGTGACACTTCCGGAACCGGGGAAAAATCAAAGAAGAGGCTTAGACCTATCATCTGAACCATCTGAATAGATTGACCGTTATTAACTTCGGGGTTTTTTCTGGTTGTTACTTTTTCTTCTGTAGTAATAAACAACTAACACGACTTCCCGTTAAAAAGTAATTTTTTGAAATTTTTCTAACAATACTGGATTTAGGGGTTTTCGCGGTTGCTGATTTCGAAAATCATGTTCATTTTTTCTACACCTTATTAGCGACCTAGGTGGTAGCAGTGAGACCATTTTCGGGTAATTTTTGGCAACCTCCTTGACCTCAGTCACGACCTAAGTCTCTGCGTATGCAATGTGCAATTTTTTGTAATCTCTGGGATTCTCTCTCTGACTGTGTGAACTGGAGGAAAAGCATATGCGAGGGCCCCCGAGCGTCTCAGCATAAAGCCGACGACAGTTTCGGCGCAAGGAAGGGTGCCGAATTATTTAAAACAAAATTTGATTAAAGGTTTTCTGAATGTGCCAGAATGGAGGGGTCCCCCAGGTAATTTGTCGTGTTATATGGTCGCTGAACGTCACCACAAAATTTTAGTTTCGGAAATTACCGTATACGGTTCGTATTTAAAACAAGGTTCGCGAGAGACTCGAGAACCCCTTGGCACATTTTTACCAAGTTGGCCCTGCAGGGCTGAAATTCAACCCAGTTAGTACACTAACAAAACAAAATTTTTTGGCATTTCTTTTTTTTTTTTTTTTTTTTTTTTGAGATTCGGCTTACTGTAGGCGTACTGTACTTTTACCGCAAACTTTGTATCACAAAAACTAGACATGCCAGAGAGTCGGGGGTGGTTCGGATGGATTGGTATCGTTATTCTGAGCAAATTACCTGTTGACAACGTTTTTCTAATGGTTTGCCTAAGGCAAGAAAAAATTGATTCTTTGGATCCAAAGTTACAGTAACCCAGATTTCTCAAAATTTTTTCATAATGCGGCAAAATTTTTTTTTTTTTCTTCATTTAAAAGTGCTTCCAATTGCCGTTCGAATGAGCCTATGAACACGCCTGTAAGGTGTCTCCTGGGGCAGAACCAACCGTTTAAAGTTTGCATTTACAGAAAATGTGTCATTATATGTGTACATTTTGATGAACCGAATGTATTATTGCATAAAATGGAGGTTCTGCAACCGCAATAAACAGCAGTTTTTTCTTGGATTAATTTAGAACTTTTTTTGATATGTAAAATTTTGGAAAAACTAAGTTTCTGTAACAATATTTTCTTAAAGCTATGTGTTTTCAAACTCAAAAGGATTTTTAAGTTGCTTTTTGCATCAGATGTGCTCAGTATGATGTCAAGAATCTAATAAAACCCGTCTCAAGTCTCAAAACATACTTACAACTGTTTTACAGAATTTGCGGTAAAATTACAGTACGCCTACAGTAAGCCCAATCTCAAAAAAATGGAAGTGCCAAAAAATTTTGTTTTGTTAGTGTACTAACTGGGTTGAATTTCAGCCCTGTAGAACCAACTTGGTAAAAATGTGCCACCCCTGTTTTGCGGTTGCTCGACTTTCTCGCGAACCTTGTTTTAAATAATAACCTCAAAGAGCAAAAGCATAAAACTTCGCTGTTTTACGTTTTCGACCATGAGGAACATTTCTATAATTGACACCTTTGCCGTACGATGTACCCTTCTACTACTTTGAAAAATACCAAGATGCCAGGGGCGTAGCTAGGGGTAGGACAGGGGGGTACTCTTTCTGAAAATTGTAGATACCGTAACCCCCGTATACGGTATTTTCCGAACCTAAAAATTCGTGCTGACGTTCAGCTATCATAATACAACAACTATGCAAAATATCAAAAGATTCAGAGTTGATCGTTTTTCGAAAAAAATAAAGGTTCTTAAAACACGATTTCTGAGTCACTGGATCAGCCATGGACATAGGAAAAAATCGATTTTGAGTTTTTGATTTTAAAATGACTGTAGGCATCCTATAAACATAATGCTAAAATATTTTTGCCCAATTCCTTCATTAACCTACTGTAATTTACAATTTAATGATTTTGCAGTAATCGACCATTACAAGATAACTACTTGTTAGAAATGGCTGAAATTGGTAATACTTATGTTTTAGGCCATGCCCATCATAACAGACACAGAATTTTGGCACTCGGGTTACTGTAACATACCGTAATGTGGGTTCAGCCGCACAAATTCGGCCCTACAAAAGTTATTTCTCAAATGCCGCAGCTGATTTTTACATATGCATATGTTAATCAGCGTAAAATTCTGCCCTATAAACATTAAAAAAAAGTGTAAAAAGCCATGATCCGTTTTTCGTGGTATAGTGGTTTTTGGCCAAATTTAGTAATCCAAGGGTCGCGAGTTCGATCCCCGTGGAAGCAAAATCCGTAATACTGCCCAGAACCATAAAAAATCAATTGGGCTGAATTGTATAGCATGCATGGGAAGTATGAAAACCTTTATAAAAAGTGATTTGCATTTTTGAAAGCATTTTTTTAAGATGACATCAGAATTTTGTTTTTCGTGGATTAAGGTGCAAATTTAGTTTAGGAAAGTCGGTAAAAATTACTGTATAGAGGTTTTCAAGCCTTCTAAATTCAATAGGACAAATTTTTCAGACCTAGGATTACTGTAACATTGACAAAACGGATTTCGGCCGCTAAAAATCGGCCGTAAAAACGTTGATTTCAAAAAAACGCCATTAATTCTACGATTTTTGGAATCAGCGTGAAATTTGGCTCTAGAATCATTGCATACTGTACCTTACTTGACCGCTTGAATTTTACAGATTTTTTTTGCCGTAAAATCACAAATTTTGGGGTGAGTGAAGTCATCCGCGGAAATCGAAAAATAAAATCTTGAGTTTCTAGGCTAGAAATATGTACAACCACCAATAAAATATAGCTTCAAAATATTTGTGTCTAATTCCATTGTTAATGTAGTTTTATTTACAATTTTCAAATATGAAAATAATTTACCAAAGAGAAAAAAGTATTTGACAACATGACTGTATTTTAAGTTGATATAGTGTGGAATTTTACGCTGATTCCAAAAATCGTAGAATTAACGGCGTTTTTTTGAAATCAACGTTTTTACGGCCGATTTTTAGCGGCCGAAATCCGTTTTGTCTATGTTACAGTAATCCTAGGTCCGAAAAATTTGTCCCATTGAATTTAGAAGGCTTGAAAACCTCTATACAGTAATTTTTACTGACTTTCCTAAACTGAATTTGCACCTTAATCCACGAAAAACAAAATTCTGATGTCATCTTAAAAAAATGCTTTCAAAAATGCAAATCACTTTTTATAAAGGTTTTCATACTTCCCATGCATGCTATACAATTCAGCCCAATTGATTTTTTATGGTTCTGGGCAGTATTACGGATTTTGCTTCCACGGGGATCGAACTCGCGACCCTTGGATTACTAAATTTGGCCAAAATCCACTATACCACGAAAAACGGATCATGGCTTTTTACACTTTTTTTTAATGTTTATAGGGCAGAATTTTACGCTGATTAACATATGTAAAAATCAGCTGCGGCATTTGAGAAATAACTTTTGTAGGGCCGAATTTGTGCGGCCGAACCCACATTACGGTATGTTACAGTAACCCGAGTGCCAAAATTCTGTGTCTGTTATGATGGGCATGGCCTAAAACATAAGTATTACCAATTTCAGCCATTTCTAACAAGTAGTTATCTTGTAATGGTCGATTACTGCAAAATCATTAAATTGTAAATTACAGTAGGTTAATGAAGGAATTGGGCAAAAATATTTCAGCATTATGTTTATAGGATGTCTACAGTCATTTTAAAATCAAAAACTCAAAATCGATTTTTTCCTATGTCCAGGCCTAACTGGCGGCTGATTCAGTGACTCAAAAATCGTGTTTTAAAACTCAATCGTTTTAAAAAAATGTTTCCCTGCAATAACAGAATGCCAAAAATAAAGGGTTATTTTATACGATGAAACATTATAAAATAAAAAAATCTCAAAAAATATTTTCTCAAACTTTTTTACTATTTTATATATTTTACGTAAATTGATACAACGATCGGTATTTTGGATGTCAGATTCTGATCCAGGTTCTTCGGAGGAGCAGAAAGAATTATTGTGGGAACTGGATGATGGTGAATACTTAGTCGAGTCAATCCGAGCCAGGAACAATATTTTTGTGCCTAAAAACACTCCCATTTTCACTTACAAGAAGGTATCAGATGCCAAATCGAAGAAGAGTTTTAAATCTCCATCTGCTGGTATCATCAGAATAAACCAAGAAATCTTGAAGAATGGGGCCAAGTTGGAAAAAGGATCTCTTCTGGGATGGATTGGTGGAGAATGTCCGCATGAAATGGTATTGGCTGGAAGTTGTGTCACTTGTCATATCTTGGTTAAGAGGTAGGTTCCGTTTATTGAATGTTCTTATCTTTAGGAAACACGATGAAAGTGAAGGTTATGTATCAATGATTCATAACAAGCCAGGCTTGATGGTCAGCAAGAAGGTAACAATGTTAAGTTATGTTAAATATAGTTTAGAAAGCGACTGAAATTGGTGTGGAGTCTCGACAGAATCTCCTTAAAGCCAGGAAATTAATTCTGATGGTAGATCTCGATCAAACTGTTATTCATACGACAAATAAAGCTCCGACTCAAGAAGAAATGATGTCTGTAAGTAAACATTGCTTTTTTAATTTTGTTTAGAATATTCACAGTTATGTTCTACAAGGTTTCCAATATCATACCAAAATACGTCCACATGTTGAAGAATTTTTAACCGAAATGAGCAGAAAATTCGAATTACATGTCTGCACCTACGGAAAACGAGAGTATGCCGAAAAAATCGTTAGCATCCTGGATTCGGAGAAAAAATACTTCGCGGAGAGAGTGCTTACCCGGGATGAGTTGAGAAGTCAGCATGATAAAAGATCCAATCTGAGCTCGTTGTTCCCAGCGGGAGAAGAGATGGTCCTCATGGTGGACGACCGGTGCGATGTATGGGGTTTCTCAGATTCTTTGATTTGGGTGGGTATTATGTTGTATTTGTATATGTCTTTAGGTTAAACCCTATGTCTTTTTCAATAATATCGGAGATATTAACGATCCCAACCTGATCAGAAAAAAGGCGGAATTTGAGAACAAGATGGAGGAAACACAAAAACAAGAGGCATCAGAGCTGCTGAATGAAAAAGAGATGGTGGATGAAACAATGGAAGGTAATGAGCCAACAGAAAGTCAAAACGAAGAAGAAGAAGAAAATGAGGATATGACAAATGGTAGAAAAAATGTAGACGAAGTGGAGCATGATGATGCAGAAGAGAAGGAAGATGATGAAGGTATTTCTCAAGATTCGACCACACCGCCACCTTGTCAAATTCCGGATGGCAGTGACGATCCGACTCTCAAAAGCATCTCCGAAGTCCTAAGTCGAATCCATTCGAGCTTCTTTCAACATTACGATAAGACCGGAAATGTAGGATATGGAATTGTAAATACTTCAAATTTCAGATTGCACATGTTCGGGACATTGCAAAGTCGATCAGACTCTCGGTTCTGAAAGATGAAATCATTGTTTTCTCGGGGCTTCCAAAATACGGAGATCTCAGGAAACATCAGCTCGTTAGTTGTGTGGAGGCATTCGGAGCTGTAGTGGATGAAGATGTAACCGAAAGTACAACAGTTCTGGTGGCTTTGAAAGCACGAACATCGTGGGTTACACAAGATTGTGTTTATAGATCGCTTCTAGAAAATACTTCGATGCCCATCGACGGAAAATCCCGATTGTGAGTCCAAAATGGATCGAAGAGTCGGCAGCTCATTGGAAGAACATGGAGAAGAGCGAATTCACTGATCCAGAATCCCTCAAACCGTTGGCACACTGTGGATTGCCTCAAGAGATTACCGAGAAAGCAGAGATCACCACTTTGGGAAGGAAAGACATTCTGGGAATGGAGGAAGAAGTAAATCAATTCTTGGAGGATATTGACGATGAATCTGACGGTAATGAAGAGACTGAAGGAACAGAGGACAGTCTGAGGAAGAGACGGGCGTCCGATTCTGAGTGTGACAATCCAAACAAAGTGATGAGAATGGAACAAGAAGATGGAAATGAAGAGTCGGTGACGGAAGAGGTGTTCGGAGAAGAGGATTCTGATTCCGGAGACGGAATGGCCGCTGATCTCGAAAATCTACTAAACAACTAACACGACTTCCCGTTATTTTCAGATTATCGGTTTATTAATCATCTGAATGCGGGTATAACAATAAAAGAATAAATTTAGTATTAACAACAACATTATATTGCAATGGCTGCCCATTTAGACGGAATAATCGTAGTTCATCTCTGCTCGAACCAGATATCTCATTTTGATTTGGTTCACGTCGTAGACAATATATTCATTGTACAAGAGATGGTAATCTTGCGATTTAGACATGGTTTTTCCCTTTCCACAAGGAACCTTGACCCCGTCTGGAAGGGAAATTGTGCCCTTAGGGTCGGGGGCAGTACCTCCCAGCCCCTTCACACTGTGATATCCCTTCTTTGGCTTCTTGATCTCAGTGTTGGCCGCTTTTTCTTCCTGAATCTCTCCAAGCGCAACCTCGCATAACAACAAGAATCCATCCGCCTTATTCGTGGATCCACAGTATTGGGCAGACTTTGAGATCATATCGGCGAAATAGACACCCTTTCCAAACATGTATCCATTCACTGGGGCTTCGGGAGGAGCAATTCGAAGCCCTTGGCTGAGAATACCAGCAAAGTTAGTAACTCTGGAGCCATGCCACAACAATTGATGATTAGGAATATCGGTTCGGAAGTGCTCATTCTCATCGCGACGGTTGACCTTGAAGACCTAAAACAATACATGATATGCAGTTATGAATTACACTCCGAACAGTTTCTACTTACCTGCTTGACGTCAATCTTGAAGTTATGAGTCTTTCCATGGGTATTCTTGGCATACGTCTTGATCATCTTCACCTCTTCGTCATCATCCTTCAGGACAGCGACATCGCAATTCAAAGAAGAATAGTACCGATCGAATGGATCAATATCTCCATCGTTCTCTTCGTCCTTCTGCTCTTGTTTAACCATTTTATATGCCACTTCCATTTCCAGAAGGGAGTCCAGCATCTCCGTCTTTGACTAAAACCAAACAAGACATAAAAAATTCAATAGGTGCATTAGAAACTCATCGTTTCACAACTTACTTTGAGGAGATCCATATTGTCAATTATGGGCAACTTTTGCATTCCAACTGCGTGGGGGATAAGGGTGAAGAACTTGTTGGAGAGATCGAGCAAGGCCGACTTATTCTCGGTTCCATTTATTATCAAATCCTCCAGTTGTGAGAGAACAGAATGTGCATTCAGAAGATGTTTATGGGACAACTTTCCCAATGGCATCTTCTCCACATCCAGGTCAAATTCAACCAATGCGGCATCCATAAGTTTGGTATCGAAGAAGATGCTGATGATCTCCTTAATGGGCATGTCCAATTTAGACTTGCTCTTTTCAGGAACCAATGCCACTTTTCTGCCTGAGGCACGATCGTCAAAGTCCATCTCCACGAGATCCATTCCCCTCGGATGTTTTTGGAATTTGTCCCTCTTCGACCATTCGTTACGAGTTTTTTCGACGAACAAACTAAAATCAAGCAAATGAATAATATAAATTCAACGCACGTTTCAAAAGAATGTTTAGCAGCATCAAGATCCTCATGGAATGATTCTGTCTTATTCCCACCAATAGTAGTTCCAACACGACCCCAGCTTCTGAACACATAATAACTAAACAATCATATTTCATTAACGTTTATTGACCTACTGAGGATGACGATCATGTTTCAGTAATTGCAATTTGTAATATGAGTTTTTACCACTTGCAGCATCAGCTGCACTCAAAAGGGCCTGCCATGGTCTTTCTGTAATGGAACAATTTTAAACCTCGAAATGCCTTACTTTTTTCCACATAGACATGAGTTTCCTCCGCATATTCGCATTCTGGATCAACCACACATCCATTCTTCACTTGACGTTTCTTTTCTTCCTCGGCTAAGCGCCCTGTAAAACCTTGAATTAAAAGAAATACAATTAAGCTCACGTTCAAACTGCTTCTCGTGTTTGGAATGACTTGGAGCCTGGATCTTCGTTTCTCTGACGACTGTAGAGTAAAAACGGCCATCCAGTTTCTAAACAAATCAAACCTCTATAATTCAACATACCGGAGTCTTGTGATAATCCTTCAAGAACGGATATTCCTCTCTTAACTCTTTTGGGACTTTGAAGTAGGTTCTCTCGGGATTTCTCACAAAAGTTTGACACTTTGTGTATTCGGAGATATTCCCAGTACAAGTATATCCATGAGCCGATTCACTGTATCTGAAGTTTCCACCACAGTTTCGGCAAGAAGTCGGAGGCCCAAAAACCATTTTGTCGGCGAGTTGTTCCAAATTCTAATTGTAAAAAAATAATTGTAGAAGACTCACTGCTTCGACTCCATGTTTAGTATACACGCCATTATTCTTTTGAAGAAGCGCTACAATTGCATCCTTCGGCAGAGTTCTCAGTTGTTCCAAAAGTTCCCACAAAATCTTGGTTTGAGCCTGAACGGCAGTTACAAGTTTAACAGTTCGCCTACCTTTAACTTCTCCCTTTCTTCCTTGGTTTCTTCTTTGCTCTTTTTCTTGCTAGAACCTTCTCCTTCATCCTGGGCCCTTCTTTTCTCGGGTTTGTTTTTCTCTTCATTTTCACCAAGGTATTCTTTAATAGTTGTCTGTTCATCTTCTTTAAGATTATCAAATCCAATAATTCTAAAAATTAAAACCACAAAAGGGCCACTCACTTCTCAGCGGAATCCGTATACAGCTTATCTTCAAAGAAACATGGGACATGATAGTTGCTCGCCTTAAAAGTGACCCGAGGATCGCCCTTCGGAACCTTTTCCTTGCATTTGAAACATCTTCCAGCTCCAGATTTTGCATATTCAACCTTTGGAGTCGCAGTTTTGGGAGTGGCTGCCAAATTTGGATTGTCTAAAAAATTAAAGAAACAAAAATGAGACACATACCTTCGATCATCTTGCATCGAGCTCTGATTTTCTCCTGATCCTCCCATTTCAGCCATCCAAAACCTCTGATCGTGGCTTCATTGATTCCAGATTTAGCTCGGCCCCAAAAACAATCAAAATGGAACCAATTATCCTGAAGACCATCAAAGAACCTCGACTGAGTTCTTAATGACATTCGGAGGGCTCCCTAAATAAATAAGAAGCTAACAGGGACTGTAACTTACCTTGTCAATTGTATCTTTACATCCCTTGCAAGAAGCTCGGGAACTTTTGGCATATTCGGCTCCATAAGGAAGCTGGCGGTTTCCTTCGTCGTCCCCCATTGCTGAAAAATCTAAGAACGGAAGATAAAGATTACAGAATACATTGAAAACAGAATAAAGTAGGGAAAAAAAGTAAATATCAACAAGGTTTTAATTACAACTTGAAAACCATAATGTTTGCTACTACGTTAGTACGCATTTTGCGGAAAACAATTCTATAGAAATATTTTTAGATATCTAACAAGGAAAGTACTTTTATGGGGGCTCCTACTTTTTGACGGGACATATCTCAAAAAATCAGAAAAAATGTGCTGATCAAGGATATATAAATCTTAGCTGCCCATTTTGGGCTTTTAGGGGTGAAAATGCCCAAAAACTGGCTCAATTTCCCTACAAAAGGCGCATGCATTCGAAACGATAAAAAGCGCAGTCGGTCTCTTCCTTCGGAAGAGAGTGGTGTGGCCGAGTGGTTAGTGCCGTAGTCTGGGAATCAAGAGGGGGAACGCCGCACGGGTTCGATTTCCCTTTTGGGCGGAATCAACTTTTTTTGAAGTTGAAAGTCGGAAAAATAAATTTTTGCGCCAAGACTGATTTATTACGTATTAGAATCTCAATAAGCATCATTTTAAGCCAAAATAAAAATTGTAAACCCGTGAAAAATTAAGCGAAAAGGGGTTCATATAGGACTTTAAGTCAACTTTCAATCGAGTTTTCACCCCTAAAAACCTAAAATGGGCAGCTAAGATTTATGTATCCTTGATCAGCGCATTTTTTCTGATTTTTTGAGATATGTCCCGTCAAAAAGTAGGAGCCCCCATAAAAGTACTTTCCTTGTAAGATCTAGCTAGATCTATAGAAAAAACAAAAATAAGAAAACTGTGCGGGACACAACTTCCCGCCTTCGGATATTTATATTTGGCATTCTGTTTAGAGCGCCAAATAGAAATTTCAAACTAAAAAACCCGAATGCGAATTTATCTGCAACTTTTAGAAGGGGTCTATATTTTTCCCAGAAAGCATAATTTAGTAAAAACAAGGCACGTAAGTAGTAAAAAAATGATGAAACTTTACTGGTAAAATCTTGGCTGAGCAGAGAAAAAAATCAGAGAGCAGAAATTTGCGCAATATTGCGCAATGTTACGCAGTTTGAGACAAGAATTTCGCATTTCTTGTCTAGGGGGCCCACAGACAAAAAATGCGGGTACCTGCGGGTTTTCTGCGAGGAAGTCCGATGAGATGTAGAACGCACGCGCCTTATATGAAATTTATTTCAAGGATTCGATGTAGAAATTTTTAACCTTGGCGGACGATTTTTCTTCAACTTCGGAGAGTCAAAATTGGATAAAACCAAAAACACCAAAAAAATCGAAAAAATATTCCGATTCATTTCAAGAAAGTACAGAATGTAGTCAATTATGGTCAATTATCATAACTAAGTAATCAACATTTTATTACAGTGGTTCTCTGACCTAGTCTGTACAATGACAACCTTCATCCATAGAACTTGAGATCTGGCTGGGAACATGTAAGTGCACTAGTTAATCTCGAAATATTCTGGAAATGGCCACAACAATTGATGGAGCTTGTACTCGCATTCTCGCTTGGCTTTAAGAATGGCTGGATATAACAAGGAGCCACAAAATGAGTGACCGTTAAGCCATGGATGGCTGAGAAAGTCGCTGCAAGGCCACTAAGAATACCAAAGAAAATTATGAAGCAACAGATGTAGAAGTTTGCATCCTTCTTTTCAATGGCTCTGGAAGCAATTATCAATGAAAATTATCTTACTTTCTCCATGAAACCCTTTTCATTGGGACTTTCGGGTTATTTATTTGAGTATGTTCTTCTTCAGCAGTCTTCAAGAAAGTGTAGAACACACAAGGAAGAAGAATCGAGGTCAAGGTAAGTGTAGATCCACCAACCAAGTCCAGAAGGGGACCAAAATTGGGAACCGATTCGGCAGCAAACACCAGAATCGCCATAACTCCAGTCCGAACGATGACTCTTTTCGAAGAGAATTCTGGAAGTATCGATAATATAATATGTAGTAAAAAGTACCTTGAGGAATGTCAAACATCTCTTCAGCTTCCTGATTCAAGGGATTGATAACAATTGTGGTAGTCAGAATACAATGGACAGTAATCAACAAGTTCACCAATCTCTGGATCCATTGAGTTTGAATATTATTGATGATGGAATCACGAAGGGAATCTCCATAGGTGACGTAAGCAATCAAGCATACAGGAAGATACATTCCCAATGTACCTAAAACATATTGAAATAAAAAGAATTCCATCCATTGGACATACAAGCAAAAGCGAGGATGGTGGATTTGGTGAACTCTCCAGGTCTCTTCATGTCATGCTGGATGGTGGGGAAGGCGGCATGACCTCCATAAGAAAAGATGATAGTGCCCAGAGCCAAGAAATAATTAGTTAACCGGAATTCGGGCATTCTCATCTCCGGTCCACAAGTTTCACTATCAAGAGAAGCTCCAACAATGATCAAGACTACAGCCGCCGCTGTTGTAAACATTGCCAAAACAACGGCAGCCCAGAAATCTTGAGGGGATTTGAGAAATGTGACTGGAAGAAGGGCCAGAGACACGATCAAAATGACATAACAATAACTAAAGTCCGTCTCAAAGAAGGTCTGAACAAAATCGTGGATATTCTTGGAGGCAAGGAGAAGATAAACAACAGCAACGCCAAATTGAGTGATGTCGATACATACCGAGACAATATTCCTGTGAGAAGTCATCCATTAGTTGTCCATAAACCTACCGAACTCTCCTACCACATGCCCGATATCCAATTTCTGGGTAAGGTTTTCTCGTATGACTTCTGTATTCAGGCCAATTCTTGATTAAAATCATCCAACTCAACCCCAGAACGTAGGAAGTGTAACCGGTCACAAAAGTCATGATAAACATTGCTACTAGGCCAGACCAGAACTCTGAAACGGAACGTTAATCCCGTCAAACCCTTACGAGACTGTATCATCGCCGTTGGCAAAGCAACCAGTCCTCCTCCAGCGATATCCCCAACTACAAAAAGACCAGTGATAATCCAATTGAGACCATGTTTTCTTATATATTCCCCTTCCGGAGTGAAGTATCCGTTTTCGTCTGGCTTAGCTTCTGTGTAGATCACACTGACACTGATCTCTGGGACCTTTTTCTTGCCGCTCACCATCCCCCGGTCAAATTTGAGACAATTGCAAGAACCGGAACACTACTGTTTGAGCGATAAGATAACCAAAAAGAGCTTTTCAGGACGATGCTTATCGTACTCTCTCATTGTTCGAGTTTCTAGTTTATTAATGTCAAACTGAGCCGTTACGAATCATTTCTTATCATCTGACAGCTAATAAAGGTTCTTGGAGAGGGAGCACCATTGCATTCCATTAATATTTTGTACAAAAAACTAGTAAGTCGAACAATCCCGCAGCTAATCGCAAGACATTTAACTCTCTCTAAATCTTCTACGTCAGGCAATTTGTCAAATCCGGGCCTGGAGCTTGTTGATGAGAGTTGTTGATGAGGATATAAACCCCTCTTTTGTGTGTTATGGATTTCATGTAATCTCTTGTTAATACGTAACTAGATTGTGAAAGACGAGTAATCGTATACGGTTGGTGTAGCTTTTCGCACGATCGTATTTGTTTTTGAAAAAACAGCGAAATTCTTTGGGTTTCGAAATGAAAACAAATTTTGGCATTCTGTCGCAAACAAGCAAAAAATAATATTTTTTTTTGTAAAATCCGTAAGTTTCACAGTGTTAAAAAATGGCGCTGAGTGAAATTGGGCTGAATTCAGGGATGGGCACACATGTGTTTATGCAATGTGTGCATGGCAGAAAAAAAGGGAGATCCAAGAAATCAGCCCAATTTGCATACTCGGTGGAGTAGCTCGGTCCTATTTCTTTCAGCCCAATTTCCATGAAGCCAAAAATGAGTGTGGAAGTAATAGAAGAAAAGACAGTGGACATAAACGAATCGCCAGAAGATAGCGACGGCGACAAGGAAGAAGTACGTTTATTTTTTGCAGAATGGATTGTTTTCATAATTGTTTTCTTAATAGGTTCGATTAATCTGTTGCTTTTGCTCTGAAAGCTTTGCTTTTATTTTTATTCTATTTTTTCTTGATTTAGGCCCGGGCTAAGAAGTTGAGGAAAAGAAAGTCTAAAAATGATGATTGGGCTAAGTTGGGTTATAAGAAACCCTGCTATGCGGAGGACAGAGAACGGGAAAGACAGTTGGCAGCTATTGCAACTAGAGGAGTAACGCAATTGTTCAATGCTGTAGCCGAAAGACAAAGGATTATTGATGAGAAGTTGGATGAGTTGGAGAAGACGAAGATCAGGTCCAAGCGACATGAATTGTTAACGGAGCTTAAGAGTAACGACTTCCATTCGCAGCTGTACCGACAGAGAAAACCAAAGGTAGACTTTTTGGCCATCTTCTCTTGGTTTAGGTGTTGTAACACTCGGCTTGGGATGTCTCTTTTATCGTCGTACCTCATCTCTCCCTCTTCGTATGCCTTTTCACAGGACGGGGGGAGAAGATTAGTGTTGTGACGAAAGCGAGAGACATTTTTCTGGGATGTAATTATACCGCTTTCGCAGGATTGGGGCACTTGTTTTAGACAAACTTAAATTAATATCTTAATGTTTCAGACCGAGGAAGACGAGGTGAAGGAGGAAATCAAGGAGGAAATTGGCGAAGAGACTGAGGGCGAAGACGATGATATCATTGCTATATAATTGTTGTTATGTCTATCATTTCTTGTAATTTTTATTGTTGAATTTCGCTGTTATAAAGACGCTGTAATATGTAATATAACATTAACGGCTGTGTTTAGAGTGGAGATGATCGGTTTATGAGATAGAGGGCTTGGCTTGTGTTGGTCTGTTTTCGTGCCCCTTCATCTTCCTAATGACAACCTAGACTGCCAGAGGGAAGTATTGTGTCCATGCCTTCGATACGCTCTTGGGCGAGTCGTATCTCGGCATTGGTACCGTCTTGCAGACGGCGGGAGTTCGATCCTTCTGATCATTCCAGACAACCCCAGTCTAGATCTGAAAAACAGAAGTTGCCTGAGGTCAAGAATCAGATTGTGGTGAGATCCGAAGACGAAAAGAGGAATTCCGATGCCAAATCTGTAGTCGACGAAGTTGATGAAGAGATCGAAGCCCTGTCGCCTTCCGCGAGCATCATCGAGAACCTGGCAGTGGAATTGTTCCCTATTCATCAGACAGTGAGTGAACTTGTAGATATTAATCATGAAAAATAAAGATTGCGAAGCTCTTTTAAATTGGGTTTAAGAGCTGACCTTTTCAATAATACGACTCAAACTGCAAGAAATCTTTTTCAGACAAGCGAGAAAGAGGAGGACCATGAGAAGATACCGGAGGTGTTGGTAAGTGGTGCCAGACGGGATATCTGCACGTCAAGGAGGATTAGGACTGAAGATGAGGTCGAGAAGCATCGAAAAGGAGCGGGAATTGAGAGAAGGGAAGGGACGGAGTAATTGGGCAGGTGTAGATGTAAAGCCAAATCCGCAAGAGAGCAATAGAAAAAGGTGTGTGACCGGGCCCGGCTTATAGACAGGGAGGGGGAAGATTCGGCGAGAAGTAAGAAGAGTCAGGAATTATTCCAAAACATTTTCCCAACCCGATTCGATGCGATACAGTAGTCAAGAGGGGGACGGTGCCCGAGGGCCGATCTTGTATTCCCGAGAGCTTCCCATGTACAGGGTAAGTCGAGGGGGGACCAATTAGTGCTAATTAGGTATGGCCACTCTAATTTCTTCTCTCTTGCCGCGGATTTAAGCCCTCAGGCACACGGACATTTAAAGGCGTGGTCCTACCAGGTGAAGGTCTCGTTACGTCACAGATGACACCCCGATTAAGCGGATCGGCCGGATTCAAAAGGGATGCCTTCGGCTTTTTTCATCAGTCGGGCCTCTTGAAACTATTTTCTAATTGATTCAGGTCTACGCAAGCACTCCTCAGTGTAACTCCCGCGACTCCAGTCCAGTCCGAGAAGCCATTCCGCCTCCAGTTGAAACTGAGCCAGTCGAACCAGATTCTGGGTTCAACTCTTCGACTACGGGAAAAGAATCAGAAGCCAGCACGGAGACGCTTCAGAACTCCCACATGCCGCCAATCGAGGCCAGTGCCGTTAATTCGGTTAACAGAAACGGGCAGGTAAGAGGTTTGGTGTGTTATATCTCATGTTTCGAAATTATACTAAATGGTGATAATAGTTTCGCACAAAACATCAATTGCTTTTAGTATTAGGTTGTTTCAGGCAACAATTTATTAACTATAATTTAAAATTTACTTGAATTGAATAATAACAGTAATGAGACTGATAAGAGATTTTAATTGCGACTTATTTATAAATCCTTTGGCTACAATCGTCTTTGCCTCATTTTTTCCCATCATTTACGTTGTTATGTCGATTATAGATGTCCATTTTTAATTTTTTATCGAGCCTTATGGCTTGATGGCATTTTGCCCGTTTTAAAGCGGATAATTTTATTACATTGAGATCCATGTAAAAAGTAATAATCTGAAGCGATGAGGATTTCCTGTGTCTCAGCGGGCTTAAGACTTTTCCATTCCAGTTACGAAACTCGACCAGCAGTCCGCCCGGAGGGTATCAGCGTCAGAAATCCAATTCCTCAGACGCCGAGAGACGACGCCAGCGCCGACTCCAGATGCCGCTGATGTACAGAATGTATGAGAGTCAGGTAATTATCGCATGATTGTTATTAGTGTTAGTTGTTATGTACTTCTCCGGCACGTTTTTGTGTCGTGCTTTGTTTATTAGAAGTAATTGATGATATTTATAGAGTGAAGATGTTCGGGGAACAGTCCGGGGACCAGATGATGACTCTTTCAGACCAGAGGAAGCCAGTAAGCGCCTTAGGGCAGCGCTGGGTGGTGGACTCCGTAAGTGGAGAATCTCTTTTCTCTTATATTAATATAGCTGCAGAGGCTGATGACAAAGCGATCATGCAAGTCCTTCTTTCTCACACCAACTTCCAACGACAGAAAATTGTGGCCGCTTATGAGGGGATGTACAATAGAGTGAGTTTTTTATACTAACCTTATATATAATTTATATTTTAATTTAGAAACTCTCTGATGATATTGAAGAAGAGGTTGGCGGTTTCTTCCTGGACGCTACCTTAGCTCTTCTGCAGCCAGCCCACGTTTATTCGGCTCGTATTTTGCACAATTCTTTGTCCATTCGTTCCGTTAATCGATCTATTGCTGTAGAGATTGCGTTGACCAGTTCTTCCTCGGTGAGTTTGATGTAAAGAACATGTGGAATTACGTTATTCATGGTTATACTTGCATATTTTTATGAAATCTCTTCAATTACCGTGTATTCACGGTCTTTTCTGATCCTTTGTTAGTTGCCATTTACATTTGACCGATGGTCTCTTCAAAATAACTGTATTTCTTTTAACAGTAGTCTAATTGTAAACAGTATTTTCAGCAATTAAAGGTGATCAAAGATGCATATTTTAATGAATATCATGTGAGTCTGGAGAAGGATCTGGGTCTCAAAGTGGAAGGTCTGTTCGGGAAGATGTTGCAATTGATCTTGTTGAGAAAAAACGATCCCTCGGACGACGTGGACATTGAGCTGGCTGACAGTATGATTGCCGAGATAACCAAGGTAAGAGAGACGACATCCAGGGTCTCCAGATTAAGTTTTCTAATCCCGATTCTCTCTTTTGGTTATTCACGTATTTTGTATCCTCAGGGGGTTTCTTTCACCTAATCCATGTTCCAAAAAGAGAAGGTAATCCAATAGCAAGAATTAGTGGGTGCCCAGACATCTTCTCACTTGTATAATATACATATTATCCTGTTCTTTAGAACGAGCATGGAGTCGAGGAAATCGGGCGAAATCTGGATTTATTTGCCCGGGTCTTCGCTAACCAGGGCCTTAATCAGATCCGATGTTTCGTCGACAGATTCGACGCCAAAATGAACAGTGCACATCAGAGTACGGAGACCATATCAGAGGCAAGCAAGGCCAAGGACTTTGAGTCCATCCTCAGAAAGAGTGTCAACATTCATTCAGAAGTACGACAGATGATGTTGATGTACTCCAAGATCGCCCGAAACATGCAATTGTACTTTGCCGAGAGAATACATGAGGCCATCTCGGGAACACGGCCTGATCACTCAGCCATTATTAGAATCCTCGTGACTCGCAGTGAAGTGAGTGACGTCAATTGTAATACTATATAACATGAATAATCTTTTTATTACCGTTCCTTTTTGTGTTGTAGATTGACCTCCACGATATTTGCGATGAATACAAAAAGAAATACGGTAGACACGTGGTACTGGACCTGCAACAGACCTGCAGCGGCGACTTCCTCCGACTTTTGAACCTCCTGGTAGTTCCAATGGAGCATAACGACGACGTGTTCTCCTAAATAAAAAATAAATCTTACCCTTTATGTGTACATTTATCGGTGAAATAAATCTGTTAAAGACACTGGCACCGTATGACAAAAAACCGCTGAAACTCGTTAAATCGGGGTGGTCTCATCACTCAAATCTCAATTAGTCTCTTCCTCAAAACATTAAAATTAGGTTGGACAGCTGTTTTTGGGCCCACTTCGGGAATAAATCCCGAATAAATCATATATTCGAAGAACGGTCAGTGGCCCGGAAATGGGAAGCCGGAGTTATTGGATGGGGCATCCAAGGTTCAACTTTCCTTGTCCCCAATGTCAGATTGGCATTCGTTGCAACCAAATAAGGGATACGGTAGGAAAAGGCAGAAGTCGATGGTATTTCCATTGACTTCGGCATATGGTATTTTTGTAATTTCTTTTTATTTCGCAAACTTGGAAACATGTAAACATCTTACATAATTTGGCATAATTGCTGTCAAAAAGTACATGATCACGTGACTCGGGAAGTTATCTTCCAGATCACTGATCTGTTGTTGACCGTTGACTTTCCTTACCCTATAGACAATAATATTTATGATGCTGATGATTCGATTTGTTTATCCTTTTTTTAATTTCTGTTCGCAATACTCAATTATATGTATATATACTTATTTTCAATTACATATTTGGATACGAATAATCGTTTCAATAGAACTTGTCTCTTTGAGTGGAACTGTATTACAGTGGCATCTGCATAATTGTGTCATAACCTTGTGATATAAGGCGTGTGCATTATTATTTCGTGCGAAACAACAAACAAAAACAGAATTTCCTGTCTGGTTACTGTAGTTGCGCAATGTGACATAACGTTGCGTCATTTCTCTTTTTACAAGAAAAGTACTTCTATGGGGCATGGAGTTACAGGTCGAGACATATCGAAAAAATCGCAAAATTTTTCTGATTCGGAATAAATAACAGTTAGCTGCCTAATTTTGGTTTGTAAGGGCCAAAAAATCCTCAGAACTTTTCTCGCAACGCCACACAAATGTCATTTTTTATAGTGGAGCTATAGTATACAAAATAAGGTGTAGTATTAATGAAATTTGATATTTTAAGGCTTGTCATGTTTCGACCTGTAACTCCGTACCCCATAGAAGTACTTTCCTTGTTAAAAATCTTCGCCTTTCTCTGTCGCCTCCTCAAAAAGAAGACCGAAATACTCTTAATCAAATTGAAACTGATAGCTGCATTTTTGGTCCACCAAGTATGAATTACGCACGCTAACAGAGCTTCCCTGTTGACCTTTGACATTTTAACTCCAAATGAAGAGGCCCGAAATCTTTGAAAATTTTTAAGTTTCGCAAGTTCGTAAAATATTCGAGGGGCTTTGGCTAAATGAAACTTTTATAAATAGCAAAAAAGACCAAATTTTGAAGAAATTATTCTTCAAGCCATTATCGAAAATCTTCGAAATACAAGATCTTGAAAATGCGAATAAATGGGCGAGACTGTGTGCATGCGTGACGACATTCGCCTCGAAGATACATAACAAGTTTCCAAAAATGTCAAAGGTCAGTATGGGCGCCTCGGGGAACCTGCGCAGGTCGAACTTGATGGACAAAAAATGGGGTGACTCAGTTTCAATTTGATATAAATGTTAGTGCATTATTCGCGGAGAAATCCTTGAAATAAGGTTGGAAGCTCTGGCAGAACCTCTTGGGGTATATACATACATTCTAATATAGCTTTTCTTCTCGTGGATACTTTAAATGATAAGGACCTGTGTTTCAGCTCTTACTTATCCCATTGGCGACCCTTCATTTGTGGCAGATCGCGTATATGCCATATGCATAGCCAATGTTGCAAACTTTTTTGACCAGCCAGTCAATGAGTTAAAATACAACTAAATTTTTTAATGGCCAGCCGAAACCCTGGATCAACTGGCCAAAGTGTCAGAATGGTTTTGAAATAGAATTTTTCGACATTTGCTATACATACATATTGGGTTTATATTCGATCTGCCCAAATGAAAGGTTACGGTTCCATTTAGTTGCACTTTTGTAAATAAATATGTCCAAGGAAGCCAAATCCAGCGATCCATCGGAAAGAATGCCCCATTGTCAGCGATGTGCTCAGCATAATGTTAAGAATCGTCTTCGAGGACACAAGCAAGTGTGCCCTTTTAAGGATTGTACTTGTCCCAAATGTTTGGTGGTGATCGAAAGGCAAAGATTGATGGCCGATCAGATCAAACTCAGGAGACTTCAAAAGAAACAGAGGACAAAAATGCTGCAAAAACAAAAGGAAGAAGGTGAGGTTTTTTGAATTTATTTTGTAAAGGAAAAGTTATATATTTTGTTTAGCAAAAATGTATTTTTAATATCGGTAATGGTTATTTAGGGATATTTTTGCAGAGAATAAGCACATCTAGGTGCATTCCCTAAATGGCCACTTTCAATTAAAGCCAGCTCCTTATTAAGAATTAATTAGCATTTTTGTACATTTAATGGTTGGTTTGGGAAGTGCAAATATATATAGATGTATGTGCTTCTGAAAATAAGATTTATTTCAAATTGATTGCAACAAGTTGTTATAAAAACATAAAATTTATTGAACTTTGTCACATTGAAAATATAAAATTACGTAAGGCTCATTAAAAGTTTACCTAAATACTTTGCTGAACCACACAACTTTCCCCAGATTTAACTGATATTTACATGCATGCGATAAGAATTGACTCAAATAAATTCAGTATAACTTTTTTTAAGTTACCACTTCAACCATTGTGTAATACGGAATAAATCGTGATATTTTTGAGAATTTTCAAAACTGGTAATTCTTTATACACAACTGCGTAATACACATGGCTTGTAATCTGATTTGTTTATTTTTTAATCCCAATTAAATATTACGGATATAACTTTTCTAGACATCATTGTCAACCAAGAGATTACTCAAATACATTTTTTTGGATTAAGACGTTAGGTTTAGAATTTAGTTTATTTGGGACTGGATTTGGGGGACAAGGAAGATCAAAGTTACAGTAATCCCTAACAAACAATTTAGGGAAATTATTTGAGAACAGTTTTTTCTGAGAGCTTACTGTAATCTTAGTGGGGAAAAAATTTTCCAGTAATTTTTATTTAAAAAAATTCTTTAATCGTAAGAATTTTAAAACTGCTAGAAAATATTTACAAAATTGTTTGGAATTTTTTTTCCGACCCGATTTCCGGCATAACAAACCTGATTCTTTGTGTCCTAATTGGGAGAATATGAGAGACACTTTATTATTCGCAGTAATTGTTTCCCCAAAGATATCTTCTTGTCTACAAGCCTTGATGACGGAGTTTGAAAGTAATCAACTTCTTTAATTACCGATTTAATTACACTTTTGCAGAAGAAAAAGAGTCCAGACCATCAGAAACTCAGACCTCCGCTGCACCGACGGTCGATGGAAACTCTCTTTTCCTTTCTTTCTTTGGTTTCAATCCGTTATTCCAATCTCAATGATCGCTGTATAACAACAAATGCTTTCAAATTATTTTTTTATTTCTAAAAATAAATTTGAATATTTAATTTGCATGCAAACTTTTTTGAGGTTAATTAGCCAGGAATAAGCTGCAAATAGAGTTTTTGACTGACTTCTTCCATTTGAATGAGAGATTACTATAACTCTTATGAAGTAATTAATTCTTTTATAAAAAGAAACGGAAATTGGCAATGAACACTGTGAATTCATGAAATTGACGGCTTAATTAGTGTAAAAATAATGCCACATCCGATTAAAGATTGCCAAATATGTATGATGATTCATAAACCCAGTGTTTATACAATTATTGGTGGGTCTAAACCAAAAAATTATTTGCAATTTGAGGGATAAAAATGGACTTGCAGAGAGGGATGCCAGACAAAATGTATTTGCATTTACATTTATCTCATCAACCAGTCTAACAAACACCGTTTTCCCTGAGGCTATTACAAATTCAAGGCTTCCCATTAGACGTGTTTCTTTTCTTACGCCGTCCTCATCTCTTTTCCTTATTTCATCAACGGCTTCCACGCCTTCCGAACCCCCTTTCCTCGGCTATATTTATAAAGTAATGCACACAGAGATCGGTTACATTTATTCAAAGCCCATCCAACTTTCTATGTGCGTAGGCTTGGCCAAACAGCCGAAGGGAATGAGCTTAAAGAGGACTGGTATGACATATGATTAGAGGACCCGGTTTTATATTGCCATAAACAAATTAAAGGACATTTATTTGTCACTTCTGGAGGCATTTACATTGGCGGCTGACAGAGAGCGGAAAAGGTGACTGAAGAAGGGGAAGGGGGTCACCCCACCGGGATCCGGTCTACTTTCATCAGGATATTCAGAAGTTTGAAGGAACTGGCCCGTTTCTGATTGATCGGCGGGGTTACTGATCGTTTCAATGCTTCTAAAACGAAATAAATAAATGAATAATTAATTTTTTGTATCACTTACCGAAATAACAATGAGGAAACCGAGTTTTCATCTCCTCCAGACAATAATCGTCCCCCTGACATAGGCCATTTATTACTCTGCAGGATACTGTAACACGATTTATACTTTGGTGAATAAAAACCTACAAATTGAAGAATTGACCAAGTTAAGAATCAAACAAACCGCCACAAATCGGAGTAACATCTTACAACTGAAAAAGGAATTGTAAAGATACGCAGAAAGGATTGTTTTCACGAACAAAACACAATAATCCGCAAAAAAAGAAAACAAATCAAACCTCATCCCAGGGAAAAGCTAAATGCAAAGTAAAAGAAGAGACCCTCGACGCAGTATTCGTACTCATTTCATGCACTTTTCGGGGCCTCCTGATTAGAATACGACCACTTATAATGGGCACTTGTATTTACAGATATAATTGAAAAATTGTAGGATAAAAGAAGATTTAAAAATACTAAACTTGGCTTCTTCCCACCTTCACCCCCGCCGTAAACTCAATTTTTTTCATTTAAAAAACCAGTAAACTGTAATTAACATATGAATTGAATTATTGGGGCTCAGGAGAAGATTGAAAAGACGATAGATTAACTGTCTGTTGTTTCGTAGGAACAACAATTTTCTTATCCTAACAATACGATGCAAAAAACAGTCACATTAACAGTAACGCTTCAATATGTGAATTCTCTACACTAATATGCAGAGCGTAACCAAATGCAAACAGAGAATGACAAATTCCCTTGAATGCCAAGGACTTCAGAATCCATCAGAATCCGGAGTTCGGTGGACTCTCGAGACTGTCCGTTGGTCGAGGGAAAGTCGAGGGTTCTTATGCCATAATTAAAATTGGAGATGCAAGAAAACGAAGCCGAAACCGCGGCCCCGAACTCTCATCAGCGTGGAATAAGTTTCATTCTCAAACCCCTCCTTTTATGGCCTTAGGGCACAAAGGGAGGGCCTGGGTTGATCCAAATGCCCGGCCCGACGTCACTGCCCAAGAGCTCCAAATCAGGACAAAGAGATGGCTCGTTAAACACGCAGGATATTACATTTAAACCCTTTCACCAAATCCTTGGAAGGCCGGCCCTCAGGACTCCTGGGCGTTGATAATTAGCCCGAAAAGGAAACTCTGCTAATTAATTAGCACTATAAACAGATTACGGCCACATGGTTTGAGGATTTATTTATGGAAGTCTGCACAAATAATTAGCAATACCGGTAGAGAATTTATTGTTATAAATACGAAAGAGATGATGGCGCCTGTCACAACGTGTAATGAACGGATTTCTAGGTCGTTTTACTGTAAATGCATAAAGAATTTCACAGTCGTCTAATCTCCAGAAATCTTTCGGTTTAATCCCATTTTTAGTCTCTTTTTGTTATTACAAGTTGTGGGGAATCGCCTGTTGAGATCATGAAAAGAAGGGAATGAAATTGTGAACAATAAGTAACAGACAATCCAGAACTGGCTAACAACACGTAATTATATTGTAGTTGAAATAAATAGAGGAAGTTGTGACCAAGATTACTTCATCTGATGACGCATTAGAAAAAAGTTACACCAGGACTTGAACCACCCGTATGGGACCCGTAAAAATCATCATTAAATATTTAAATAACCTAATGGCAGCCGCACGCTTCAACCTTCATATCGGCGTATGTCTTGACAACGACAGTATTGTTGACATCGCGATATAGAATGGAGATGGGAGAGGTCTCCACTGGGACACAGCTGGGTGGAGGAACGGCCGAGGGATCGATGGAATGAATCAACGACTGGATGATGGCATGGTTCGTGGTGTTGAGTTGGGAAGGCATCGGATGGGTACATTTACCTTGACATTGGTACGCATCATAGCCAGCTAGAACGAAAAGAATTCAAGTCTGGGCACCCAAAAATCTGCACAGTATTGCTAGTTGACTGATTGGTATCAGATAAAGCGAATAAAATGTTCTGAGTGCAAAATTATATGCTTAATGCATCAAAGATTCCCTGCGGACGCTAACCAAGTATAAGGAAAAAGGAAGTCCCTTTAAAATTTACATTTCTAATTACATTACACTTACCCGGAGCCATAATCCAGTCGTCCCAGTTGAGTTCCCCAAAGTCAACATAGAGCTTTGACCTCCGGCATTGGGTTCCATCATAGGAGCTCAGAACGTGATGTTTTCGATGCTTCCGATTGCTTCGCTTCTGATTCTTTGTGTTTCGTTTCCGTCGTTTCCGGAGATTTTGTTTTTCCTGGACAAAAGTGACCAACGCTGCTGATTCGGCGGCCTTTGGCCAGGGTTTGGCCTCACTCGAAGCCACAAAATCGACTGAGAATCCGATCTGAAGACAGTAAATAACCAATAAAGGCGATCAAACCTTGTGTACAGTACTCTGAAAAGCCGAGGTCACATCAAGGTCGATCCAATTATTCCTGGAAAAGAATTGTGGCAGGATCTTGGAATCCAGAAGTTTCGTTGATCCGAGTTTGGAGACTTTTAAAATGCCTCTAAGAACTGTGCCCTGAGGCAATTGTATCCTCAAGAAAGCCTTTTCTAGTTGTTCTTCTTCCAGCTTTGCATGTTGAACATCGAGATCAAAGTAGATGTCAGATCCAACTTTCTGGGAAGGAAAGAAATGCCGGACCAGGTCTTGATCTTCATCCTGCGCCTTCTCATACAATTCCCAAATATAATCTGGCATCTAAAGCAATTAAATAAAAAGTTTGCAAGTTAAATTCGATCAAATGAAAAATGGTTAAAAAAGATTCAAAATTAATTTTTAATAGCCTTACTTCTCGTTTTAAGGGAACACTACTCTCCTCCACCAAATCGTCCAATCCAAATCGCTTCAGAAATAATCGTCTTAAAAATTTGCGTTCAGTTTCGTCGAATCCGGTCGCACTCATCTGAAGGGAGGCCACCGTTGAGAGCATGATGAATATAATCAACAAGGACCAGAACCGATCACCCTGATTTGGCCAAATTATAATCATCTCCGGCCTAGTCGATTGTGAAAAGTGCCCATAAAGCACTGGGAATACATTTAAAAACTGTAAAAGCACTGTAAACAGAATCGTATTTTAGACTTCACAACAAAAATTATAACGAACCGAGAAGGAAAAAGGGAAAGGGTCAAGATTATAACTGGAAGATGGGACGGAGGACACAATCAACGGGATAAAACGGATAAATCGTCCCCTCGAGAGGCACAAAAAATCTTTGTTGAATGCCGAAAGCGCGCGGACAGTGGGGTCTAACTCATCTTTAACCCCAATTATGACCGTTATGAATGGGAGTGTCATGGAAAAGAGGCCAGTGACATCAAGGGTTTGATCTTTGGCTGTCCTTGGGTTCGTTAATCTATTACTAATATTAATGTGGAATACAGTGTTAATGGGGAATCGATTAGTCCAGTCCAACCCGACTTACAGTAAGTCGCTCGCACGGTTCTCGAGTGTTGAAGATCAGCTGAGATCGGTGCCAATCCGGTCTGGATCGTCCCGTTTTATAGACATTCCCGAAGTGCTCGACCGCACTCGATGGCGGCATGAAATCTGATCGGCAAAGAGCCGAATGGCGGTCACTTAAAAGAAAATATGTCTCTTGTCAGAGTTGCGACAAGCCGCTGCATTCCAGCCAGGACTCCCAGCTACACCCGGCCATATTCATTTCACGTAAACACTCAGAAAAACCGCAATATCAAGCTGATCAAGTTGTTTTTCAAACCCAGCACCCGATTGTCAGCTGTTCCTCACACTTCTGATGTCATCGTGAAATTAGGGTTGAGTAAAGTTCAAAAGGATTCTGATGACAGAGTAGGTCATATTATAAAGACAAGCAGAGTTCACAACAAAAGTTATCCAATACGGAAGTCATCGTTTCATTAGCCATATGCTCGGGTCATGCAAGGGAAATCTTTTTTAAACATTTTTTGCAAAATGGGACCTCTGAATGGAACGCTGACTACCCCATCATATGGTAAGGCCAAAAAACGGAGAACAAATTAATTAAATAATGGAAAACAATTTCCCCACGAATATTAAACACCAATTACAGACCCGGTTCAGATCTCCAAGCCAAGGTCAAAAACCAAAACGTCCCCATTCCGGATTTCGAATACCGTAACATTCGGGAGGATCGCGCGACGCCACTGTTCTGAGGTCGTCAAAGGAGATAAAAAAGAAAATGAGGCGCCAAAAAGGCTCCACAAATAAATTAATGGAAACCGGACTTGGGAAATGGAGATTGGGATGATCCAAAGGACGATCTACAAGTTTGCAAATACCTCAGTAAACAGAAAATACATTGTATAAAAAATCGGGTCAAGTCATCACAACTCTAAACGCAGAATAAAGATGACCTAAAAATATGGACTAAATAAAATGATCTCCCTGGCTATCAAACCCCCCAACTTCCTATATAAAAAGTTCCGGAATCCCTCCGACAAGCCATCTGAAGGCACGTGCGCTAGGCAAAGGATTTTTTGTGATATTTTGCGGCCGTTTCTGGCCGCGACGAAGCCCATTCGAATTCCCGATTTGAATTAAAACCATTCTCGATTTGGCTCTGACCGAGGAAAGAAAAAAGATCGGCCAAGATCTGGCCACCCATTAATTAGAAGGGACTTGGATCAACAAGAACACCTCACGGCTTGTTGGAGATATGTCATGACGGTCAGAATGATTTCATAATACATTCGATATCAGCTCCGGATCAAAAAAACCTTGAATTTCGTTTTTGTTAAAATAATAAGCTTATTATTTTAAAGTTATTGAATAAATTACGTTTTAATCATGATGAAATTGGAGCACTTTTATAATGCTTGAAATTCGATGACTACCATAAAGCCCTCAGGCATCAACCGAATCCGACTTGATCCATTCAATTTTCTTATCAAGGATTTATTTACAAGTTTAAATAAAAAATAAAACAACATTAAGGACGCCATAAATTAAGCGCCGCCAATGTTTCTAAATATACTTCGATTAATGAAAGTCCAAAAATCAATTCGTTATGGCCAAGAAGAGGTCAGGAGATCCGAGGGAGTTGATAAAACTTCAGATGTTACAGTAACCACATGCAAATCATAAATTCTCAAGAATAAACTAATGACAAAAATGATGACTGAACGCAAAGGAGAACCAGAAATGACATAAGCGGCCAGAAATTTGCATAACCCGCGTCCAGAAACATTACTCAGATGGTTCCGATTAAGTGCGATGTTCTCAAAATAAGGGCAAACCCCCGTCTGACAACTCATCGCAGACGAAATCAACTCCGAATCAGCATAAAAAAGAGTCTTCGGCTTCTGTGGCGATGGTGTCAGTACCAGTGCATTGTGTTTAATGTTGCTTTCCTTCCATTCGCCTTCTTCTCGGCCACATGAAGAGAGAAAACATTTTCATTCGGCCCGACACAAAGCCTTTAAATTTATTGTCAAAGAGAACAAAAACTTGTGCTTCAAGTTCGATGTCTAATCGGTTCTTCTTACTTTATACAATATTACATAATCAACAACACATTAAGCGAAACAAAAGAAAACCGAAAAAATTCAACCGGATTCGAGGAGTTGAGGAGAATCAGACCAAAATATTACTGTACATATAACACACAATACCTAGGGAAAGAGTCGATGTAACAGAGTCGAGAAGATCGTCGTATGATCTTTGGTATTGTCACATAAATGCAATATTATACCACAATCATTCCTGACTGAATAGGCTAGAGAAACTTGGGCTAAAATACGGAATGAGAACAAAGATTATTCGACTAATCGCCCTTTGAGGATGAAACTGAGGACCCGGTTGAGCTGAGGGATGAGGTTTCTGGGTTCGAAGGGGGGACGTCGCCCTCCAGATTGGATGTCGCGATTATGTTCTGATCGAGCGTAGGCGGGGTCTCTGCTCGGTCGCTTACGGCCGCGACATTCCCCGTTGCATCGTCCGCTTCGGTGTTCCCTTCGCCGCCGAGGTTGTGTCTGCAAGGATCATTTTGTGTAATGTTACGTCATGTCAAATAACTTTTACTTACCTTAACGGTGGTAGTTTTGTAGCATCCTCGTAGCTTGGCAAGGGAGGCAAGGCTTCATCCTGAGAGCGGCGTCCTGAAACAACTAATCATGTAAACAGATCATTTATTTACGTTTCTATTAATATCTAGATGGTCATCGCTGCAACTATTATTTTACAAAAGGGAAGAGCGTGGTAACAAAAGTATCGTTTTTAGTCATCAGATTATTAATAAACTTACGCCTCTGCCCAGGCTGTATATAGGGAGGAGGCCCCGAGTCGGGGATGATCTGTCTGAATGAATATATCCTCGGATCATCCACAAAGTCTCCCCTCCTTGTGGCAAAACAACCCCCAGGGCCATGATTTGCAGCCACAGCCATGGCGGTCGGGACTGGGACCGGGAAGTTGCAGGCCGTCAGAAGGTCAGGCCTTCGATTGAGGTATCTTGTCTAAAATACAAAAATGGAGAGAGAAATGGGGACTTGCCTGCATTCGATGCTTCATGAGGAGATACATACTAACAACTAGAACCACGATCATAATCAGGCTGAAGATCGTCCCCGATATATCTCGAGTGAACATATCTGATCCCTGACAGCAAATGATTATTTAATTTAAAGACAAAAAAATCCTCTGAATATAAATTCCGTACCTGATCTCCAAACCGTTGAAATCTGGAGCCGGATTGTGTTGCATTCGTGTTGATTTCACAATGATACCCCAGGTAATGTCTTGGACACACACACCGTCCGTTGCTTTCCCTTCCTCCGTTCAAACAAACCATTTCTCGACACTCTTCGCCTTGATAATAAGGCACACAACTACAGTAATCTTTGCCATTATGGCCACTGACTCTCTGTCCTTGATCGCAATATTTGTCACATAACTCGCCGAAGAAAGGGACTGGACATATACATTTGTTATTGGATCCTCGGACTCCCAGATTTTTACAAGGAGGAAGTCGATGACAATGATCGTCTACTATATGTTCATTGGCAGTGGGACATTTACAACGTATCCGAATGGCTCCATCTTCGGCGTCGTCCTCTGAATCCGAGAGATACCTCGATCTTCGGGCCAGGTACGAGATTCTGAAGTCCCGGCAATTGAATTCGGACACATCCTTTGATTCTTTGTCCATCGAATCGATGATTGTAAAGTTTTGGACCAATCCAATTGCCTCAGGGGTTCCGTCGTTACAGCAATAAAAGTTTTCTTTTTCTGCTTGCCATACAAATCTGAGGTCGTGATCTGTTCGAGTGATCCCATCTTTGGATGAGGAATCTGAAGGCGACATGATCAGAGTAATCGAATTAATCCAAAAAATAAATTTTTACAAGCCTTTGTCGGAGAAAACGATGTCCCGGGGCTTTTCTTTATACAAATAATACTTTTAAAAACGAAAATGGATTCTGGATTTAAGAGTAAAGAAATAAAACCGATTTTTGATTTTGAAAAAGACGCTAAATTTGCTTTTTCGTGCTTTTTTCTCATGCCGTCCTCATTTAGTCCATTCTATTTTTTTAAAAAAAAGAGGAATGCGTTTTTAGCGTTTTGATTGGGAACGACCGGTGCGATCTTATTTCCTCACTCTTATTTGGAAGAGTGAAGAAATAAATTCATTCATATTTTTTCACTAAAAATATTGCGCAACAAAATTTTTCACTTCATTATTCTTGCGCAACCCAATCAACAGATATTATTACTTACCTGATTTATCGGAGAGAACAAAAAAGGGATAATAAAAGGAGAAAATGAGTAGAACCCGTAGAAAGATGGCCATAACGTGAACGGCTTGGCCTTGTTGTGTGGCTACCAGAAGAGCCGGGAGTGCATCCGGGGAAGAGAGAACGGGCAGAAACGAGAGTCCTCTAAACAGGTGATCAGAAAAAGTTTTGGGAGGAACACGACATGGAGGGAAGAACTCGTTTAACGCGGCAGGTCGGGGAGGAAGAAGAAGACCTTCCCAAAAGCTTGTCAACCCAGGCATGAGCAACGATGGTGGAACATGCTGGCGTGAATTAATTGGTGCAACGGGGATGTACTAATTACAGGGCCGGAAATCGAATCTTCTCCGGAAAACGAACATCAAATATGCACATGAAAAAGAATATATTCCGCAAAGAAACTCCGGCGCCCCAAAACACATTTGGCTGATATTTGGAGGAATGACCACGTGAGAGGGATTACAACGGGGATAAAGCGATGACAAACGCATATACACTCGCAATAGCCTGAGCAAACAGTAATTAGCGGCTTGACCCAAATGCTCAAGCAATAAAAAGCATTACAAAAAACGAGTCTTCCGAGAACAAACAGCTCTCCGAAACCTTTGCATCTCTCATCCCCAACAGCTGATAGATAAAAGTCCATAAAAAAGAGAAGGTCAGATATCCAGAGCCTAGAAGTAACTCCCCATAACGCCCTAATTGTTCTCCAAAGAGTTTGTCTTCAAACGTCTTCGGGGGAGTCGACTTAATTCAAGGTCGTCGCTGGGATGGGAAAGCGAACGTCACAAAAGAAAAAACAGACGCACACACGTTTCACTTTTACTTTCACGAGTCACAAGACCGTTATGGAAATGGTTATACCTAATTAGGGTGATATGAACAGGCAAGGGGTGGGGAGCCAGGATGGATGGGTAATGGGGAATCACGCAAAAGGAAGAAGACAAAACAAAGGGCGACAAAAAACAAGGGGGTTGCGCAACTGATCAGAACTGGTCCTTTCGCCTCAGTAAAGCGCACAATATCTCGTTGTTATCTGGCCGCCCGCATCTCTCTGAGAACATGGCTGTTTCCAGATTATTTTAGAGGGGATGTCCGTCAGCCTCTCATCTCGATAACTCAGGTAGGTGGAGAAAGGTATTTGGACTTCCGGTGCTCCCGATTCCCCTGAAGAGCCCTCGCATCCAAAAATGTAAAGGAGCGCACATTAACAGTAAACGAACACTTCCTGAACAACGGGATGACAGGGAGACAACCATCCACCTTTAAAACCCACATTTTATAAAAGTTGGAGCGCAGAATGCGAATCCAATGACCTCAAAAGGGAAAACAATAAGTGCAATACGGAAACAACCAGAAAACAAAGGTTCAGAGTTCGAGCCGGGGCTACGAATGGCCAAGAATCCAGGCACTTCTGTACGGGACTGTTCAAATAAATCGAATCAGAAGGACCATGGAAACAAAGGCCGAGTCCTCGGGACGCTTTCCGTGGCTCTTTTACCCCCAATTCCCGTCTCGACCCCCTGCGGCATTCGCCGGGAGGGGGAGAGTAAAGGCCGAGGAAAAGAATTGATTTCTTCGGAACAACTGGCTTCGTCTCGGCCTTCCGCTTTTCGCGACACTCGCTATTTAAATTAAAGATGGCCATAAATATGTCACAGTTTTAGATTTCCCCAATTTGGTTGCAAACTCAATAAAACTTAGAGATTGTATTTACGGAAGGTTGTAATTATGACTACCAATTACTTTATTTGCACATCTTCCTTTGTAGTTTAGAATAAATCGTTATTCGGCGCACGATAAACAACATTATTCGAGTAAAGGTCGAGTAAAACTGCTTGGAGAATCATCTGAGCAACTATTATGATATACGTCAGAACTATTAGGTGCCACGTTCTAGAGACAAAAAAGAAAAAAAGGAGACGTCTGGCTGTGATGTTTTAGTTTATTGGGGCTTCCTTGTTATTAGAAGGGAGAACAGAATGACATAACAGCCCCATAAATTACTTCATATTCCTGCTTCGAGTTTAACACATATATATAATAGAAACGGGAAAAACTAGAGATGAGAGACGATCATATCAGAAGAAAGACGGCTAAATAACACCTTCAGTAATCATCAACATACAATTCAAGTCAAACGATTCACCAAAATAATACGGAAAAAATGCGCTAAGGCAGTGAAGGGAATGATGATATAAAAGGAAGAAAACAAAGACAGAGCCAATGGAATTACACTCGAGTAAAGTTGATCAAACGACCGATCAAAATATGTATTTCTGTGTTTATTCACGCACACACAACTCTTCGCATGTTTTTTGCCCTTAGGGTTTAACTGGTTTGAGCTGCTTGCCCTCATTGTCCGAGGCTATGATCACCACATTCGGATTTTCAGGCCTGACTTGAACCTTGCCCTGAGGGGCTGCCTTGTCCTTTCTGAGAAGGCCCTGAAAATAAATCAAAAAACATCACGAAATAGGTAAAATTAGATGAAGGCCCATGCACTCTTACCTTCTTTGGCTCTTTTGAAGCTTCCTTCATCTTGGCCTTCTGTTTGGCGATAATGGCTTGAATATCCGAAGCCATGGCTACAGAAGGAGCCTGCATCTCGGATTGATTCAGAGCAAAGGCGACCTTGTCCTTGGCCTCTTTGCTGAACGGTCTCTCGATTAACAAACTGACCTTTCGGTCCTTCTGCAGCGCTTTCAGAAGCAGGGTTCTGGCCACCTCTTTGTCCGTAACGGGGCTTCCATTCACATCCACGATTCTGTCGGCCACCATCAAACTTTTGGCGGAGAGAGATCCTAAAATGTAGTATGAAAACATGACCATAAAACAAACCTGCATCGACTCTGGTAACCAAAACTTTGTTATGGAAATGTTTGATTCCGAGGCCGAATTTGCATCCCTTGATGTAATCGATTTGAGTTACATGATAAAGGAACCCGTCTTGTCGGGCCAGGTTCTTCTCTCTTGCGGGAGGAATCTTAACTTCGCTCTAAAATACATTTAGAATGATTTTAAAGGTGCTAAACGTACACTTTTAAGTCCCCTGACCAGAGTGATGGTGATGGTGGGACCAAACTTCTGAAGGGCTTCCTGGAATCCACTCTCATTCTCTACTTTGGCGTCATTCACCTTTAAAAATAAAACTAGAGTAAACTTATTAAGAGAAAGTGTATATATTAGATATAAAGTAACCGTACTTGTCCGATCTTGTCGCCGACTTTACACTTGTTGTAGAAGGGGCTGTCCTTCTCGACTTGCTTGATCACGAATTCTGAGTCAAATACGATGCCAATGGGTCCGTCAGTCAGGGTCACGGGGATGGAGGATTCAGTGTCATCTTCAGTTTTTTGCTTTGACTCCACCGTTTTCCGTTCGGACATTTGTCAGCGATACAAACGGCCGGTTTATTTGTAATCAACAAATGGTATTTTTTCCATCTTTTTGTTTTATGCAAATTGGTTTTTTACATAATTTCTGCGGGAGATGTTATCTATCACCCTTTAAATTCCGAACCTCTAATGCGTAAATTGCGAATTCCGGGAAGATCTGAGTCGATATGGGAGTCAATCTGTTAAGTGTCACTTTGTCTGAAATGTTTTGGATATTATGTTTGCTCCTGGTCTTTAATCCTTCCTCGGCCTTATTCTTTGGTTCGAATTGTGGATGTCAGCCGACTCCATGTCCAGCGACTCCCCAATGTCCCTCTCAATGTCCAGTCCCTCCCCCTTGTTCATGTGGTGGGACCCCTCCAAGTAACGCTGTTCCTTCATATCAAGCCACTCAGTTTGTGGCCCAATATCCATATCAAACATCTGTCAACTCCCAGCCTGTCCAGGTTAATCCCAGTCCAGTTCAAGTTCAGCCAGTTTTCCCCGCTCAGGCTTCTTATATCAATCCTCATCCTTATGATAGAATTGCTTCTCGTAGAATATCTGTATCGTCATCTATTTATGCAAATGGCCAAGTTTTCCCATCAGGACAGTATAATCAAATCAACGAACCTTACGACCAAAGGGTGGAGCCAGCGAACAGAGAAAATGAAGAATTTGATGGACAACAGTCAACTTATACTGGACAACAAGCTATCTACGATGGTGAGGAAGGAAGAGTGGCTGACAATGAGGACACAACTATTGCAACGACTGTATATAACACGGAAGGAAGTTATGATCCTACCACCTCTGACTACAATACAGGTACAACTGCGACGACTTTTGTAATAACTACTACCGAAGTCCCATACCTCAGAGTCAATGACAATGAGTACGATGTAAACACGGCTACTGCTTCGACTTATCAGACTCCAACTCAAAATTATAGGTCAACCCCTGAAACTCAAGGCTATGAATCCAAACCAGTGCAAGACAATGAGTACGGTAAGAGTAATGTGAACTCGATTCATGACCACGAATACTCCCCTCCTTCATCCCCAGCCCCACCTAGTCAGGAACCATATGAAGAAGAGGATCACAACTCTAATTACATTCCTGAACCTGCACAAATATATCAAGAGACGAATGTAAGTTAGACGAGTAATATTACGACAAAGATTATAGTACTACGAAACCACATCATCATCCCCAACTGTCGTAACGCCCACCACAATTCCAGCAGGCTTCTTTTCGAAAGAAGAAGACAATGGATACGAAAGTGATGGCAATAGCAACGATAACAACAATAATAATATTAACAATATTAACAACGATAACAACAGTAATAATGTCATCCAGCCAGGGTACAAACCCCCGCCTGGTGTTGAATTGGGGATTATAGTTCCTCAGGACCAAATTGAAGTGACCGCTTCTCCCAAACCAGATTATGATGATGATTACGTGAATCCCGCATTCCTTGGAGAGGCAGTTACTGTTCGGTCCCGTGACGAAAACTACAAGACCTTTGGCATTACGTTTTGTCCCATGGCCAAGGAGGATTATATTATTCAGTGAATGTGTGTGTTACGCTATATATTGCTATTATTGTTTCTGTAATAAATCTATCTATATTTATTACTCTACATTCGGCTGACTACATATCTTCGCGGATACAAGTGAGGATATAACAACTGGCGCAGTCTACACGAGCAGAAGAAGAATTACGACGTGGAACCAGTTCAGCTCTCCACGACCTTCTACTGCAACTTCGAACCAGGTACTCTTCAATTTTTTGTTCTCGCCTTTAGATTCTGAATCTTCCTCGCGGAAAACAGAATTCCTACACCATACAAGGACTGAAGAGAGAACAGAATGGATAAACTCCCGGACCTCCTAACTAAAATGATGGAGACGATGAAAATTCAAGGAGAATCCATCAAGAATCTTGCTGCGACGATGGAATCCAGCATGAAACTTCCGTCGATCGACCGAACTTCAGCTCTCACCCACACGATGTCACTCCTGGGACAGTTCACATACAACCCAGATCAAGACTACACGTTCACGGAATGGTTCGGCCAAAACGAGGCCATCCTGGACGACAACTGCAAGGATGATGCTGAAAGGAAGAAAATAATCCTGAAAGCACTGGGGAAGGATGAATACGTTCAACTAAAAGGAAGAACTTCGCCGAAGACGCCCGAAGCAATGGACTATCAGGAATTACTGAAGATATTGAAAGAAATTTTTGGTTCGACGATGTCCCTCTTCCGGCGCAGACACGAAACCCTGTCCCTCACCCTCCCACCTGGAAAAACAGCAGATGAGATGCTGAACGAGGCAAATATCAGAGGTGACAAGTTTGAATTCACTGACTTGAATATCAATCAATTCAAGATCTTCCTCGCCCTTCAATTCATAAAGGACCCCTCTTACAAGAGCATCCGATCCATGATTCTAAAAGCCGTTGACCAGAAGCCGGACATTACCATCGATGAACTGCGAAAAGTCCTCAAAAGCTTCGAAACACGAATGGAAGACGTGAACCTGGGAAACTCACATGATCCTAGCACCTCATACGAAGTCAACGAGCTACAAAAGTACCACCGTCGGCCGAAATACACTCCCCGCGGAAAGACGGTTCACAGGAACAAAAACCAGACAGCAAAGTCTGCGGGAGACTACACATGTTACAAATGCAACGGACCCCATCTGGCAACTTCGTGTCAGAAGACGAACCTATGTTGTGCCTTCTGTAAGAAACAAGGACACAACGAAGCTGCATGCCTCAAGAAGAAGGCCAGACAATTCAACAACATTGTGATCAATAATGTTGGCTCTGGAGACAGTCGAGAATACGTTACAGTGGGAATAAACGCAAAAGTGATGGAATTCAGAATCGACAGTGGCGCCGATATGTCAATAATTGGCCCCGAAAAGTGGAAGGCACTAAACAGACCTCCACTTACACCATTCCACATAACTTGCTCATCCGTCGATGGTTCTCCCCTCACTGTAAAAGGAAGTTTCAAGGCAAACCTGAAGTATAATGGTCATTCATATACAGATACCATCCTAGTCCTTGCAAAGAAAGACACCGCACTACTCTGCGGAAAAGCCTCAAAGGAACTTGGAGTAATTACATTCCACAACAAAGAAGAGGCAAATATCAACATCGTCGACTCCTACGCCCAGACGATGGCGGTCCAGTACACGGACTTATTCAAGGAAGAATTGGGGAAATGCACGAAAATGCAAGTACATCTCCAAGTCAAACCCAATGTCAACCCCGTCCACAAACGCGCAAGACCTGTGGCTATTGCCGTTCAAGACCAAGTAAATACAGAACTTGATCGACTGCTGGACAATGGAACTCTGAAGAAAGTAGATACATCAGAATGGGCATCTCCAATCGTGGTCGCAAAAAAACCTGGAGGCAAAATCCGCCTATGTGCCGACTATTCCACCGGCCTCAACGACGCCCTGGCAGACATTGAACACCCCCTCCCAAATATGGAGGAGATTTTGTCCAAATTCACGGGCAATACGGTCTTCACTCAATTAGATCTGTCTGACGCTTATCTTCAACTTCCACTCGATGAAGAAAGCCAACGGTTGACAACAATCAACACTCATCGAGGACTGTTCCAATACACTCGCCTCGTATTTGGTCTAAAACCGGCTCCCGCCATATTTCAACGGACCCTCGAGCAAGCCCTTTCAGGCATTCCGGGCATACTGATCTACCTCGACGACATACTCGTTATGGCCCCCAATCGTCAACTACACGACGAACGATTACATCAGGTTCTATTAAAACTTGAAAACTGGGGATTCAGACTTCGTCTGACCAAATGTCATTTCAATGTCCCTGAAGTTACATACCTGGGAATGAAGATCACACCATCTGGAATACAGGCCGATCCTACTCGAGTCTCCTCCCTCCAGAATATGAGGATCCCCAAGGATCAGAAAGATGTACGATCCCTCCTTGGACTCATAAATTATTACGGAAAATTTATTCGAGATCTCCACATTTACAAAGCCCCGCTCGAGCAGCTACTACACAAGGAGAAGATATTCAAATGGACTCCAACACATACACGTGCCTTTACACAGATCAAGAAGGTCCTGTCCAGTCCGCTACTCCTGGCACACTACGATCCCCGCCAACAACTGATCGTTGCAGCTGACGCCTGCCAATATGGGATCGGGGGAGTCCTATTACAACGATACACAGACGGATCAGAGAAGGCAGTCTTCCACATTTCGAAGTCCCTGACCCCCTCTCAACAGAACTACAGCCAAATTGAGAAGGAAGCCTTTGCCCTCGTCACTACAGTGGAGCGGCTACACAAGTTCGTCTGGGGACGAAAATTTATACTACAGACGGATCACAGACCCTTACTCACCCTCCTAAATCCCTCAAATACAAAAGGACTGAGTGACCGAACCGCGGCAAGACTCAGGAGATGGGCGTTACGTCTTATTGGATATGACTTCACCATAGAGTACATCAAAACCGATCAATTCGGTCAAGCCGATTGTCTCTCCAGACTGATCCAAGCAGCTCGATCAGATGAGGACCCAGAACTCGAGACGGTCATCGCCTCCTTCGAAGTCCTGGAAAGGGAAATCAATGAAGTCATCACTGAAAATTTGAGTACGTACACCACTCAATCGGAGTTCATCCAGGCGACGAAAGCCGACCCCCTGTTCCAAACCCTCATACAACGAATTTCGAAGGGATGGAAAACCTCCGACAAAGATGATCCGCTGCTAAGACCTTACGTTCTAATCAAAGATTCCCTATCAGAAGTCAAAGGAATCCTACTCTACGATGACAGAGTGATGATCCCAAAAGCTTACAGGAAAAAGGTTATCGAAAAATTACACCAAGCCCACCCAGGAATTACACGAATGAAGAAATTGGCACGAAGCCATTTCTACTGGCCTCAAATGGGCAAGGATATCGAGATGGCGGTTAAAGGTTGTCAACATTGCATCGACACCGCCAATACACCCCGCAAAATCCCACTCCAACCTTGGCCAGAAACCCAAAAACCATGGTCTAGGATTCATCTCGATTTCGCCGAACCTAAGAAAGGTCATCAATTCCTTATTGTCGTTGACAGTTATTCCAAACTCCTGGACGCGCACTGGATGAACCCTGCGGACTCCAAAAATTTGATCGCCTACTTACACATCCTGTTCCGACACTTTGGAGCCCCGGAAACTCTTGTCACAGATAACGGAGGACAGTTTATTTCCGAAGAGTTCGCCAAATTCTGTCAAGACCTCCAGATCGTCCACCTCAAAAGCGCACCCAGGATGCCTCAAAGCAATGGCCACGCTGAAAGATCAGTCCAGACACTGAAGAAATCGTTGGAAGCCAACAAATCTTCCCTCGATACAGCGGTACTTACGTACAATTACACCCCCAATGAAGCTCTTGATGGACGAACCCCCAACGAAGTCTTCTTTGGACGCCAACTCCGTACACCCTTTGATGTTTTCAAACCAAACTCACCTCACTTCCCAAATATGGACAAATCCGATGACATTACACAGCTAAATCGGTCCCAGAAGATCATGAAGAAGAAATTCGATAGCCACCATGGAGCCAGGCCTCGATTCTTTACAAAGGGAGAGATGGTGACGATACAACTCGTTACTGGTAAACGAGTCACTGGGAAACTCATTCAGTTCTTGGGGAAGACTATGGCAAAAGTTCAAGTGCAGGACCAAGTACACACTCGCCACTTCAACCAAATCTGGAAGCGGTTCCCTTACGAGTACGATACGATGGTGGAAGAAGAGAATAATACACCCCCGGTTGTTCCGAACCGATCTAATGGACCTGACGCACCTCCTACCGTTGCCCGGCGAATACAGCCCAGCCGAAACGCCAAGAAGCCCTTGGACTATCAACAGCTCTCCGGCCGTCGTCAAAAAGCCAAGCAATGATCCTTTTCCACAAAGGGAGATGTTCGGTCCCGTGACGAAAACTACAAGACCTTTGGCATTACGTTTTGTCCCATGGCCAAGGAGGATTATATTATTCAGTGAATGTGTGTGTTACGCTATATATTGCTATTATTGTTTCTGTAATAAATCTATCTATATTTATTACTCTACATTCGGCTGACTACATATCTTCGCGGATACAAGTGAGGATATAACAGTTACCAAAAGCAGTAAGTGCAACCCTGAGAAATAAAGTTCGGACACTTTGCACCCTTTTTTTTGTGTTTCTCGCTGCAATTTCCCATGTTTTTCACTTGTGCCATGCACCTTTTCGCGAGGCAGCCCCAATTTTCAATCACGACGTCGGCGATATACTTTTTCCGAATTTTATTCCTCGAGGATATACAACACTATAGTAGCGTTTAGAAGTTAATACTGCTTGCTCGTCGATTTTTCTTAGAACTTATTGTTTTATGGTCGTATTTATAGTTCCAAAGCCCATCCGGAGTATCCAGGAGCATCAAAGACGGAAGAGATCTTTGAATGACGTCAGATGTAATCACAGCAAGATACGATCGTTAATCAAAAAGGTTGGTTTTATGCAGTCCAAAATATGTCTGCTCCAGATTGATACGCAAAATCCTCGTAACGGAATTAAAATGTTGAAAAGAGACATCACCAGACATCTTGGTCTTCCTGTAAATGTGGTATGTTCAATCTCTGAGATCGTGTTTGATGTTAGCACTGACACTTACTGCCAATATTCCGTAAACAACTTGCATTGCCTTGTATTCCTACGATGAAATGTCAATTCGTACCAAATATTTTCATTAAAATGTTCTAATAATAAACACCCCGGGCCATGCTTTGGAAATTGTTTACGGGATCTTTCTCTTCTCTCCTCCGTTTTGAAATGAAATTATTGTTGATGATGTAAGGGTAATTGAAAGGTTTCTGTCAGGGATCTGGCTGTTGCATTAAATGGATTTTCTTGGTGTAAGTATAATCCAAGTCCATCGTATCACTCTCATAGAGGTTAGAGATTGCAATTACTAAGAACAGAGAAGCCCAGTAAGCAGTGAAAGGCTTCAATCAGCGACAACATGATGAATATTGATGACACAAGAAAACCTGGGGGCTATGAAATGACACACTGCAAAAACATTGCGTGCAAGATACCTACCTTTTCGTACGTCAGAATTCTGTAATCGAAAGGCAATGCGTAAAGAGCTTTACAGTATCCTTTCCAATACTTTCATTACATATAAACAACTATTACATACCATTGAATATTTTTCTAGAATGCTTCCGATAAACACCTTAAGTGCAATCTTAGACCTATGACGGCTATAACATCCGAGTTTCGCAACCCAATCTATTTTATTAACGGCTCAACACGGACTCGACATCCTCTAAAACCTAACTTTAGTTCGGCCGCCCGCACTCTGACGTTTTTGCGAGCATTTGTATCACCTTTTGGTATCCCTCCTTGGAAGTTTTATTCCATTGACGAAGGCTCTTAATCCCCCGAAGAAATGAAAGGGTGGAGTCTGATGGATTCTCTTCGTATTTAAGTAGCCTGTCTGGATTTCGGATTCAATTACAGATTTACATTGCCGTTCATTTAGATCTTTCTACAGCGCAAATCATGTCCCACATTCTTTATGAAGATGATTATGTAGAATTAACCGAAGATTTTCTAACTATAAAACGTTATTTCTTCCCCATGATGAAGCCCAAAGTTGTGAGAGTTAAACATATTCGGACAGTCTACTTTGATGAGCAAGATAACACCAAATATGGACTAAAAAGAACCTGGGGAAAGAGCGAAATGTCTGAAGTTTACTGGGCTATCGATTTCCGGAGGTAATTTATTTTATTTTAAAAATTAATAATATTTTTTTTGATTTCAATAATTCTATTTCTTCAGATGTCTGCCAGGTGACAAAGGCGGTAAAGCAGATGTAATAGTGGACGTCGAAGATGGACTAATGAAAGGTTTCACCGTCAGAGATGTCCAGTCATTCCTGCAGAGCCTTAGATACGCAGCCCCCATGTCCCTGATTGTGGTGGACAACCTCAATTTATAATTTTTCAATATTTTTTGTTGTCTACAGGTTCACAATTGTATATAACGTTGCCTTACACACACTGTTGTTCCTAGATGCAATTAACCAATTCCAAACTTTGATTAATTCGGGTATCATTTTAATAAAAATGAATAGATATTATAAATAGTAAAATTATTATTCGAGATTGTACAAACAATCGAGTCTGGAGGAATTCTCCATTATAAAGCATCCTCAGATATTTGTGACAAGGTGGCCACTCGTTTGGAATGTCCTATCATTCGGTTGTAAAAAATAATCCATAGGAAGAAACATATGACAATGAAGATGATCTCGAATATCCAGATGGGTCGCGGTCCTTTGTAAGTGTACACTCGAGTTAAAAAGATGGGGCCAATGATATTCAGACACTCTCCGGACACAATGAATAATCCCTGCATCGTTCCCTGCCTGTAAAAAATACGGTAAAATCTTAAACTTGGACTGTAAATATTTATCTGTGTGCAAGCTGTCATATGGCCGACTTTACCGCCGAACGGATTAATGGTAAGATTACTTTCGGTAGTTGGAAAACAAATCCCAGGCAAAATTAATATCTGGGAACTTAATCTCCGTTGTGGGAGGCATTCGGCTTAATTAAAGTCCCAAAACTCGAGGCATGGGTGCAATACTACTGTAATTTTCTTTATCTCGATTTTCATCCACTCTTAATCCAGACCCCAACCTGGTTTTTGAGCTATGGAAAGCCTGAAATTACCTGATGTTTCCCAATACTTTCGAAAAAAGGATATCCAAATTAATAAGACACAGAGGAAGAGCGAAGCCAAGGACGACGATCAGGGACCCCAAGAACACAATCATATTCACGGCTGGAGTATCTGCACACCAAGCAAATGCAGGATTGCAACCAATGGAGTCAGGGACAGTCACATCGGATAGATCTAATCCCATATCCATTATCACTGTTGTGTTTGCATATTCAATCGTCCCATTTAAAAACCACCACGGATAAGTAACCATGTAAGCAATAAACAGACAGAAGATGGCGAATATAATCGCTCGACGTTCAGATAACCGTCTTCTCAGATCGAAGAAGACATAAGCACAGTTCCAGAAGACGATATTTAAACCAACGAGACCCATGCAGACGGAGAGATAAAGCACCGACTGGGATGGAGTCCATTGGAAGACGGTCATCGTATATGGAGGACCGATCGTCATAAAATTCAAGGTGCACAAACTAACCAGCATCTTTGTTATAAGGCAGACAACAACAGCAACTACATCGTAGTCCCGTTTCTCCTGGAAATCTTGAAACAAAACCAATTCCGAATACGGTTAGATGGCGTACCTTTGTTGATTAAACCCAGCTGGTCCATCCGGCCGTTGAAGTGGCACACCAACAAGTAGATTCCAACAATCGATATTACAATTGTCATCCAAATAGGTGCTGTATACAGATTTAAATGGACCCCTAAAAGGGGGATTCCGGGGTAACCGATGGCCGTGAATAAGATCTGACCGACTGGACCCAAGAAAAGGCCTATTGCCGGGGCGAGAGAAGAGATGCCGACTGCGCGAGGCCGATCTTTCTCTGTACTGGCCATGGCAATATGGGTTCGATAGATCTGAGCTGCACCCATCGACATTCCCAGGAAGAATTCAAACATCAAGAACATTCCTAATCTTTCCGTTCTATTCATAAGCTCGATCATCAAGTAAAGGACACACGAGAAGAGAGCCATCGCTTTGCCAAATACCATTGGCCATCTGATAAAAAAGTATAATAAAATTATAAAGAAAGGATTACTTCGTATCTTGTTTGACGTTGCTGATGTATCCAGCGATCAGAGCTGTCAAAACGGTGCCAAAACTGGCGACGGAATGGAGGAGACCGTAGAAGTTCTCGGTAACAGCCGGGTCCATCATCTTCATATAAGGCCATACCCCCGGGGCAATGCAGTGAGTGTGGACGGAACCGATAAAGGCCACAAGAGTGACCACATAAATACTTCTCCAATCGGTTTTACGGGCACCTGAGAGCAACTAATTTTCAAAAACGGCACACTTACCGTCTTTCGCCTCCATCTGACTGAAAGTAAAACCAAACCTAAAAAGCAATTTTTTTGTAAACTTTTGGTATTTCTGTCGCTCTTTTACCACAAATTTCGAGATCAAGAGCGACTTTTTCCATCGGAAATACAAAACACAAGTCGCAATTCGAGTGTATCCTCTCCTTTTACTTCCCAATTTATAACGAAATAGACCATCTGAGATCGGCGATTTGCATTTCGGATGATTCACACTAAACAAGTTTGATTCTACATCATAATATATATGTGGATTTATGTACAAAACAGACACTTAGACAAAGTCAGACGACATCGGAGTCCGAAGTTCAAGAACGAGACCTCATTTCAGAATAATCGGATTTTAGTCGCCGGTTGAGGTCTTCGAGAAACATTTGGTAACTTTCATCATGGAACTCTTTACTATTGCAAAACAAATTATTTGGCTTCTGGTTATCGTGCTTTGCATGTGTGATCATTGATTGTAACTAAACTTATGAATAATATATATCAAAGAACGAACCCACCTCCGAATTGATCTCAAATAACTGCCGTATGTTGTCCCTCATTTCATCGCTCCTGTTTTGATACTAAAAGCAAAATATTACGATCATAAACATATATTTTAGTCACCAGTAAAAGTTCAACAAACCTTATTCATTCGCTTCTCTCTGACAATATTTAGTAGTCGTGCTTGGAGACATGCTCGATGATCGCTCTGGTCGTGAGAAGGAGGTTCCTTCAACAATTGTTCATTCCTCTTAACATGATTAGCCAAAGTCTCCTCAATAACATCAGGGAAGTTCTTGGGTTCAACTACATCATCGAAAGCATTATTAATATAATCCAAAACTGCTTCTTTCAAATTCTCTTCGTTCATACCAACATGGATAAAGCACAAAAGCGCGGACAATAGCTACGAAACTTCAAAATTGCGAATGAAAGAAATTTTATTATTTTCTGCCTGGGTCATAATGCCAGAATTTTTTCTTTTTGCTTGTTTTCACGGCGAAACGCAGATGAAAGAATTCAGTTTCAGTGGGCTTTGACTCATTGTCAGCTAGGGTTCGGACGGGGTATATATCACGGCCGTGGTACCACGGGTATATTCCCGCCCGGGATCCCGGATATCTACGGGACGTAGAGCAGGTGGATCCCAAAAAAGGGTTGTAGGAAGTGCCTACGAATAAGAGGGGTTAAAAAAAATTTTCCGGGTAAAATTTTTTTTTCGGCCATGATGATCGGCCACGCTTTTCGGACATAGCAATTTTTTGCTTCTGCACTGTATAGGGCACACAATAAGCAAAAAGTACGCCATTTGCGAATGGTTCTTTCCATTGTACCGTTCAGAACACGTCTTTTGAGCTCTGCAAGTTGCGAGACATAAAAGTTGGTATGGTCGAAATGCGTGGCTGAGCATCATGGTCGAAAAAAAATTTGAATTTACCCGGAACCCCTCTTGAATCCTGCCAAAAGCCGTTGGATGGTCGGCGGACACTCGGCGAAGACTTGCAATATTTCCACTTTCTCTAATTTTAGCAATTACTGGGTAGCATAGAAAGGCAACAACAGTTCGAAATGCATCAATATAAAGGTGGTCATATAAGATCTCGGAATTTTTTTCCCCAAATCGCGATTTTCGGTGCACAAAAAAGTCGACGCCCAAATCGAAAAATTGGCGTCGACTTATTTTTTTCTCGGCACCGAATTCTGAAATTCGGTAAAATTTTCTAAGTTTTTCGAAATCAGTGCACAAAGTCTTAAGTCTGCACCGAAGACTTAAGTGCTTAAGTCAGCACCGCATTTCGGAATTCGGTGCTGAAAAAATTAAGTTGACGCCAATTTTTCGATTTGGGCGTCCACTTTTTTGTGCACCGAAAATCGCGATTTGGGAAAAAAAATTCCGAGATCTTATATGACCACCTTTATATATCTCCAGAGTCATCAGATGTTGATGGTGACAGAAACTTAAGATTTTGCAAAGTGAAATTATCACGTTCAGAAAGAGGAATTCGGTCCCATATTAACATAGTAGATGCAAAGATATGCCAATGCATAACTAGGTGTGGATTTTAATACTGGCGTTTACTGTATTACATAGTTCATCAAAATATCTAAATTTTTTGAAAAAAATTGCAACACCTTGCACTGATATTATGTTTCGTACGAGGAGTATCATGAATACAAATTCCCGTCCAATAACCCTGGACTTTGCGCATTATACTAGCCAAAGGGGGAAATATTATATAATAGATGTCTCAAACAAAATAAATGGCAAAAGTGGAACGTCGTCAGTTTTGGAAACAGACGATTGGGGAAAAAAGACAATTGGGGAAACTGGAAAGTATTATTTTTCTTCGATGTAAGTAGACATGGCTAGTGGGCCGGGCCGGCCCGGCCCGGCCCGGCCCAGCCCCCCGGGGGGCCGGGCTGGGCCGGGCCGAACGAGTTTTAAAGGCCCCGGGGCCGGGCCGACCTCTTCCGGCCCCCGGGCCGGGCCGACCGGGGGCCCCCGCCAGGCCCCCAATAGGCCCCCAATGACTAAAATTCTCAGTCTCAAAGCGAAAATTAGGGCTGCCAATAAAAATAAAACGCAGAGCCAAGAACCGATTGGGTTTTTTGAAGTACTTTAGGAAATGGTTGGTAATTTTTTGTTTCAAAAATTTATTGTCGATTGTTATAACAAAAAAATGGGGACTTGGGTAGTACAACCCGCCAGCCCAGTTCAGCCCCCCTGGACCCAGTATAAACCCCCTCATCCAGAGCTGAACTACCAAAGCCCCAAAAAAATGTGTTAGATCTCGCAATGAATGCAGTATTTATATTTACAGTTCGGCCCCCTGTCGGCCCCGGCCCGGCCCCCTGGGGGCCGGGGCCGGGCCGGGCCGAGAAAATTTGAAGGGGGCCGGGGCCGGGCCGACCCCTTCCGGCCCCCGGGCCGGGCCGCGATTTTCGGCCCGGCCCGGCCCCCCAGCCATGTCTAGATGTAAGCGTCGAAATTAGGATAGCCGATGGCGCTCATTTCGGAAATGACATTCATTTCTTTGACCGTTACTTTTTCCTTAAAGTACGCACTTCTGGAAGCCTAGCAATACACTTGGCCACCTGCAAATTAATTCCCGTCGGGACCCAAAAAGGGATTTGAATTTGTTTGTGTACGGTAGAAAAAAAATATTTTTTTTGCGGCGGCAGCCAAGGATTTTATTTGTTTGTTCATGGAATCAACGGTTTTGGAGCCTTGGCGTGGTTTTGAGTAAGTTTTATGTATAATAAATAAATCGTTTGTGGTTGGTGTATATTTTGCCGTATTTTAGTTTTTTTTCAATAAAAACTGATGTTTTAGGTCCGAATTTTAGCCAAGAAACGTGATCGTCTACGGGTTCACGTGCGTTGATGAGTACGATGTCCAGCAACGGAAGGAGTTCGATGTAAAATGAATGCCGTTCGTCGCCCGAGGAAGTCTTGAACTCCATGAATTCGAATGGGAAAAGCAGAGTTTGCAGAAAAAGGTCAAGATTCATTGAGAGAATCATGAAGGATCAGACTTTTGTTGGCTCGTTTAACATGGGGTAGATACATGGGTTCCAAGAAGAGTTTGGAGATCAACCCTGAACACTGTATCATGAAGTAAGTTCAATTTTTTTGACATTGATTACTCGGTTTTAGGGCTCTCTGCGAACGTGTCAGAAATGACAAGATCCCCTGCCATCTGGATGTCCATCTTCGAGACAGACTTCGTGTTCCTTCCTGGAAAGGCCCGCCTCTTACTCCAACAGAATCTGACGCATGATCAAGTGTGGTTTGGATCTTGATGAAGCCCCGATGCCGTCACAGAGCCTACATCTGTCCCAGTGGAGACTTATGTAATTCGTTGAATAATAATAGCAAAAATAAAGATAAGATAAGCGGTTAATAAATTTATGTTATAAATATTGATTCTGAAAAGGTTGGAGGGAAGAAGGCTTCTTGCTAATCACAGATAATCGGGAGACAAAGAGACGAAGCTGCTGTAGTAGGCGTTGCGGTATTGGTTGACGTGATTGTCGTCCAAAAACTGAAAAATTCAAGGAAAATAAACGGATAATATCGGAATTTTATCAACAAATGGTTCATCAGGCGAAATTTAAACTGACAAAAGAGAGTATGAGAGAGCTTGTTCAGGTTTTTTTACAGCTTCTTTAGACGATAATACTAACAAATCATGGATAAGATAGCATTTTTCACGAGAAGAAAGATAATCTGAACAATTTTGAAAGAAATCACAAAAAACAGCTAGTAAACGACTTTCTCCAACCGTCCCTGAGCTCGCCGTCTAGAAACAAGCGAAAATAAACATAAAATAACTTACTGAGATCAATCCATCGCGATATCAAACAATAAAATTCTCGGCTGCAGCCGCAAAAAAATATTTTTTCTACCGTATACAAATAAATTCAAATCCCTTTTTGGGTCCCGACGGGAATTAATTTGCAGGTGGCCAAGTGTATTGCTAGGCTTCCAGAAGTGCGTACTTTAAGTAGTTCTGTAAAGAAGTAATTTTTTTCATAAATACTCGATTTTGAGGTTTTCGATGTTGCTTCGAAAATAAAAACATATAACATAACACAGCACACTTTTAAGAGTGTGCTGTGCTGTGCTTTTATGTTAGCAATGGCTTCAGATACCACCTAATTCAGTTGCTGGCAAAAACGAGATTTTTTGAAATTCTCGATTGAAATTCTTTTTTTTGGTGGTGCGTCGATTTTCCTATCAAACAAAATAATTTGGAGGGCCTAGAAGCGCCATAATAAAAATTAGCACAGCAAGTACTCGATAAACGAAGAATTTTAATTCTGCACTTCATACGAAACGAAGAAAACAATGACTGAAAGACTACCCCACGTGGCGGATTTCAGATTCCAGGTTTACACATTACTGTATATAGGCGGTATCAAATAACAATACCTATCAATGACTAAGCAGAGTCTAGACGTCGATGATCGTATGACCTGATTTAGACACGTTGCGGAAGGAACAATAATTTCTGATCTCAATTTCATAATTTTTAGTCTCCCACAATTTCGCTGACATTCTTTTGCAATTTCGGTCTTATAACGTCGCCAAACTAGAAGAAGAAGATGCTAAGAAATGTGATTGATCAATTAGAATTAGATGTGATGTAACAGAATTGACTCCGCCGTCGTCTTCACACTTCTCCATCCAGCAGGTGACCTCTGATCGAACGTCCGACCATTGTTTTAATTTCATTCCCATTGCTTCTCGCTGGACTGACTGGTCGACTTCAGGTGACGTCTCCCTTTTCTCATCCCACGTGTTTGAGATTTGTTCTTAAGGGGAAAAGATTTCTCAATCAAATCATTCGATCGCGGCTAGGGAGCAAGGAGAAGATTAACCAGCTTCCCTTTTTCAGATGAATCGACTTCTGACTCGAACTTGCTCCCTTATCAACTGCCGGCGTCCAAATGCAACAAAGGTAAGGCTACGGTAGTTGTCTTACTGTAATAAACGTTCTTCTCGCTCTATCTCATTTTGCATGGATTTCTTTGCGTTTTTTATCGTAGGATTACGGTAACTAAAATGAAATTGAAAAATTAAACTAGCAATAAAATTAAATGAGGATTTGAAAAAGTTACAGTCTCGATTTTACTTCCTTTTGATTACGTGGCAATCGCATAAACGCCTCCAAAGCATAAACCAACTCTTCCTTCTGATGATGACATAGCCGATTGATCATCCCACTCGAAATTCGCTGAAAAAAGTCTGGTTTGTCCTTTTCTTCCTTGATTTCCTTGAAATTTTTGCAGTGATTTCATTGATGGGAATTGGTTTTGGCGGGAAGAAATATCGCAACATTTGAAATCAGCACGATAACAAATAAAAAGCAGTACAAGTCTAACATAAATTAAATAGATAAAGACTGTCCATTTACAGACTGATCCCCTCTTCCGCCTCTATAAATACGCTTCGACCACTCCGATTGCTCCTAAAGTGTTGATTACTGGAGGATTGGGACAATTGGGAAAGAGTTTGGCTTTGGTTTTGCAGTAAGTTTATGGTCAGAGAAAGCTAATTAATGGTTAGGGCCATATATGGGCACGACAGTGTGATCGTGACAGATATTGGAAAACGGCCAGAGTATTTGAAAGCGGTACCCTTCTGTTATTTGAATATTCTGGACAAGAATTCGATAGAAGAGGTAATTGTGAATAACAACATTGATACTGTTGTTCATTTCTCGGCTCTTCTAAGTGCAGTTGGAGAAAACAACGTCCCTCTGGCATTGCAGGTTAATTCCCAAGGAGTTCAACATGTTCTGGAAGTCTGCAGGTGAGTAATGCGAAAGAATTCTTATGTTGTTTTAGAGCCCACAGTCTGAAAGTGTTTATCCCGAGCACAATTGGAGCCTTTGGGCCCACGACTCCTCGGGATTTGACCCCTGATCTCACTGTTCAACGGCCTAGAACTATTTATGGAGTAACCAAAGTATACGCCGAATTGTTAGGAGAATATTACTTTGAGCGCTTCGGATTGGACTTCAGATCTCTCAGGTTCCCTGGAATCATCTCAGCCATCCAGCCCGGAGGTGGAACTACTGGTAAGCAATCTAAATGATAGTTAATATGATCGTATGTAGTTACTTGATCCTTTCATTTTGTCATCATTGAATCTAATCCGACGTTGTTTTTTACAGATTATGCAATTCAAATCTTTTTTGACGCTTTAACGACCGGTAAGCATGTTTGTTATCTGAAGCCGGACACCATGTTACCCATGATGTATGACACTGATTGCACGGCTTCTGTTATCCAGGTAATAACCAGTTAAAAGAAGGTGAATTTAAAACAATTTCAGATGCTTGCCGCTCCGTCTCAATCTCTGTCCATGAGGACTTACAATGTGACTGGGTTCTCGTTTACCCCAGAAGACATCGCCACTGAGATACGTCGTTATATACCTCATTTCCAAATTGAATACAATCCCTGCCCCATCAGGCAGAAGATTGGTAAGTTCAAAGTTTTTCTTTGATTTTTTTGAGTGTTTTTGGATAGATTAATTTAATTTTAGCTGATTCTTGGCCCCGTTCCCTGGACGATTCCCTCGCAAAGGAAGATTGGGGATGGAATCCGGAACATAATCTGGCCACAACTACCAGATTGATGTTGGAATTGGTCGAAGAGAAGTTGGGGAAGACCCCCAAAAACACTCCCATCCAAGCCCATTTGTAAAAAGTCTACTTTCCCTAAGGGCTTTGATCTTTTTAACCTTTCTTCGGGTGCATCCAAATGAAACTCCAACTCTTGCAGAATTCACGTTTTAAAGTTTCCGGTATTTATTTCCATTGGCGAAATATTGTAATAATATTGCGTAATGTTTTACAGTTTGTTGTGCTCTTCAACTTCTGATTATCTTCCTATACGATGTAGCGGAAGAGGCGGCATTATAAGAGGTTGATTGTGGCGCTGTGTTACTGTACGTCGCCTAAAAGGTTAACTTATCATTATGATAAGAACTTAGATGTATTCATCTTGTATCTAGGTACTTACTGGGACTTCTTCGGCAGTTTCAGCCACGGCAGGAGCTATCTCAGACTGAGTGTAACTTGCGCCCGCACCAGCACCTGCATTATAGGATGAGGAAACTGTTGCCTGGTTGTAGGAAGATGACGACGCGGAGGCTACGGGGCCCTCGTTGTAAGCGGAAACAGATGGCTGCGAATATTTCTCCTGAGCTACTTCAACTGTGGTGCGCTCAATGACTGGACGGTAATACTTTTTTCGGATGATGTAAGTGACAGCTGGAAAACATCTTTTGGTAAACAATGCCGACGTTCAGAAGTATGACTGTAAATACTTACGTCTTGCTGCTGGTCTGGAGACATACGAAGGGATTCTGTAACTGACCACTGGCTGCCGTACTCCGTATCCTTGCTGCAATCCATATCCCTGCTGAACTCCGTAATCTTGTTGGATCCCTTGGAATGCTTGTCCAAAAGGATCTCCTCCATATCCTCCTTGGCCGTATCCTCCACAACATCCTCCTCCTCCGCCAAGACCCAGGAGATCCCAGAAGATGGCTTCGGAGGGATTCATAGACAACAAGAACACCACCAAGACACTGATCATCTTCTCGCACGTACCCTTTCTGCTCAACTGATTGCTGAAACTGTGAATGGCCAAAAAAAGAGAAACCGGTTATGCTCTCCTGCAGGGCCCCCTCCACCCACCATCGGGCATTATCAGCCAACTCAATGACGTCATTCGAATCAGTCTGAGACCGAACACAACTTTTTCCGGAACGGAGCGTAACGTCAAAGATGTCAAGAACTGTTTACTATAGTCAAAAAGCGCACTCTTCATCGGAAAACAAAAAAATATTTGGAACAGAAGCCGGAGTCGGGAGAACGGAGCGGAGTGGAGCCGATGGACTAGTCTATTTACTTGCCCCAGGCCCAGCCGAGATCGTGCCAATCGGGGTTCTTCTTGATTGCTTTCATCGATCTCACATATCGTTGCAGCATTACCTGAAAACAAGAGTTAGGAACAAAAAGAGTTTAACAAAACAACTCTTGCGAAAAAAGTAATCAAGTTCTGTGGGTTGTGTTAGAAAAGAGCAACACTCCACTTACGTCCTCAGGATCGACCAATTCCACAGCCACCGACCGCTTTCCCCAGGCCCAACCGAGGTCTTCCCATTGTGGATTATCTGAAGCCTTCTTGAGAGCTGATCTATCTACAATTATATAAAACATGTACATATATATAAATAATGAATAAGAATTTACCCATAGGAGATGCATGTGTTATAGCTATCGTTATGCCAACAACTGTTAGTGTGCACAGAATCCTGGTCAACAAGGACATGATAAGGAGACCTGTAATCAGACTCAGTACAATATAACGTATAATGTCAAATACTGATTGTACAACTTATTCTACACGCATCTAAGCACAGAAAGTCACAGGATTGCGTCATCGGAGTCCCTAAGAAGGGCCTGGGGCCAAATTTTAATTAAAATGTTACGGCGTATGTTAATGTGTGATAAGCCGGCAGTAAACCCCCGTAGGCACGCGGTCTATCGTAATCAGAAGAGAAATAAATACGAAGGTTTCCAGATATGGGACTTCCCCAATTACTAATACAAAATACGAGTATACTACCCCATTTCCTATTTTCAAAATACTGAAATTAAAATCAGATAAGGTGGAAGCTAATTACGAAGAAATGGATTTGGTCCCACGGCCTTCCGAGTCGCAAATTGAAGGGGCAGAGGGGAAAGAAGAGGAATGACAACACCCACAATCTGGCCATCAGAGATACGACGCATGCAGTGATGATAATTCGTATGCAGATTTCGTATAAAGAGAGGGAGGGAGGCCAAAACTAGCAAACCGCAGCAAATCCGCATGTTGCATATGACAGATATACGGAGATGGACGCCCAGTGAAACATTCCTGTTGTTTTAGCCACCAAAAATCCTCCGAACTTCCCCATTCCACCACTTCTACACAGAGAACAAGAAGCAGTAACCGCTCTCATTAAATTTGCATCTTATAAACCGAGATTCGACGCCATAAAAACGAGGCCCAATTAAATATCTTCTCAGTAATCAAAATGTAAATATTAATTTTTACATAGTAACCTAATCCACAACTCCCACAGTACCAGGAAGACCTTAAGTTGGGGTGGATTAAAGTACAAGATGACAGAAATTTCATAAAACGTTTATTCGAAGAGGTCCAAAGGGACTGGCAAGGGGACGGAATTCCGATATTCGAATATTTCAATTAGCCAAATTTGCATTTTGACACGTTTCGGCAATTCTCTCGGTTCTGTAGAGCAGCAAGAAGACGGCGGCTAAGAACAGCAGCAGCCATGAAACGAGCTCGTAATTGCCTCGGGAATAGTCCCTCATCTGTTGGAGCATCGCTTGTCTTGTGAATTCGTCGATCATCATCTGATTCGAACCATGGAGAAGAGGATCCGTCGCTTGAGTCTTTTTGGATCGACGCTTGACCAACGAAGAAGGACGACTGTCTACTTCGGCAAAACTGACAACGGTCTCATCCCTGGATACATTTGCTGGGGGAGTGACCACACTAAAAGTGAAAACTGTCAAATTATAATATGTTGCGTATCTTACCCATCCGGATGATTATCTACTGTAATGTCTGGTCTCTTGACCTTTTCTGAGGTTGAATTCTTGCTATCATCAGATGCACTACTGATCAAGAAACAGGGCTTTGCTGCATCAGCCTTGTACTAAAAAAGTAATCAATATTTGAGATTATGGCTCCATTTGGGGCAGATCGGGTATCGGTCACGATCAAGTAAAACCATAGTGCCTATCACACCCCGCCCATTTCTTGTATTTTTCTTTTTATTCCAATTTTCGGCGCTACGACGTTTCGGGTCAGGATCAGCTCGGGTCGCGACACTTCGGGTCAACGACATCTCGGGTCAACGACATTTCGGGTCAACGATGCCGTTTAATATTTTCGCTTCGGGACTGGGAAAAAAGAATTTTTCGGTGAATTTGAAAAATTTTTGAAATGTTTTCGCCTCGGGACTTGGAAAAAAGAATTTTTTGGAGAATTTGAACAAAATTTTGAGATGTTTTCGCTTCGGGACGTGGGAAAAAGGATTTTTTGGACAGTTTGAACAAAAATTTTTGAAATGTTTTCGTTTCGGGACTTGGGAAAAGGAATTTTTCGGAGAATCTGAATAAAATTTTGAAATGTTTTTGCTTTTAATTGCATACAATCACGACTATAAACGACTATCTTCTTACCGCGCTCTCTGGCACTGTCTGTGTTTAAATCCAGTTAAAAAACATAAACAATGGATACGATTTTCTTATTTGCTAGACGCTTATAAACACTATTTACCTAAAAAAATTGAAAATAAACCTCAATTCTCCAAAAAATCCTTTTTCCCAATTCCCGAAGCGAAAACATTTCAAAATTTTGTTCAAATTCTCCAAAAAATTCTTTTTTCCAAGTCCCGAAGCGAAAATATTAAACGGTATCGTTGACCTGAGTTGTCGTTGACCCGAGTTGTCCCTGACCCGAAATGTCGGGACGCGCAATTTTCATACAGCCATTTTCTCGTGTCCGTACTTTTCGCGTCAGGCAGTTCGAGTCAACGATACATTTTTACACACAATTGAAGAAAAATACATCCATTCTTTATGATACATTTTTTACAGTAATTAAAAAATTTATATTTTTTTATTCTTTATAAAAACAGTGGATTTAGTAGGGTTTTTAATTTAACAGATTTTTTCAAAACGACGTCAAATTAGCGGCATTTTGGCTAAATTGAAGCTTCTGATAACGAAGCTTTCAAACGCGAGTTTAACACAGACCATGATGAATGCCGTTAATATTAGCCGTAACTAGTATTACCGCTTATTTTATCTGTCGTTTTGACAAGGGGCAATTTGGTTACTAAAAAAAGTGTTTTCGTAGGCAGTCGGCAAGCCCACGTTTTCATCAACTCTGTAAATAAAACTATCGGAACAAGGGACAAGATTTTCAAAATCAGCACATTCGATTACATGCAAAAATGTGTTGTTGACCGAAAATTTTCGTTGCAGCCCAAACTCTATCGCCCATTTGCTAAAATTTCGCTTTTGGAAACCTTTTTGTTTAGCGGACCTTTTCGGCACTCGCGTTTTGGACTTGTGTATTGTACAGGGTGTTTCAAGAAATTTGGAACAAATAATTTGCTTATATCTTTTTGTTCTTTGCAGCTATCAACGAATTTCTTTTTGCTGCTAAAAATTGACAGCGTGCGTTTTTAGAATCTCAAAAAAAAAATTTTTTCGGCGGCGGAGGGCCCATTTCTCGGCGGAGAAATTTAGGGCCTTTTTTAAAAATCACAGCGTATTACGTGGCGGAAACGCCGTTGCAATGGCTGAAATCAAGTTTACGTAATACCTCCATCGATTTTACGGTATGCATTTTTTTGTTTTCGATTTTACGCACTTCCGCGGATGCGCGGCGGAGACCTCAGATTTCGGCGGACGTTGTTTTGGGCCTTTGGTTTTTGCAATTCATGTTGGAAAAGGAGGTTTGGGTGATTTTTTGTTGTCATCCGATGCACAGATGACAAAAATTTCACGCTTTTTTTCCCTGGCGGAGGATTCGGCGGAGGCTTTATCAAAGGGTCAAAGCGGTCTTACGAGTCCGGGAAAAATCTCAGCTACAAGAATCCATCAGAGCAGCATTGTCTTTCAAAGATTTTTGATTTTTTTGGTCCGGCGGACAAATCGGCGGAGTTTTGTTTTTACCCTTTGATAAAGCCTCCGCCGACTCCTCCGCCGGTGATAAAAAGCACGAAATTTTTGCCATCTGTGCATCGGATGACAACAAAAAATCACCCAAACCTCCTTTTCCAACATGAATTGCAAAAACCAAAGGCCCAAAACAACGTCCGCCGAAATCTGAGGTCTCCGCCGCGCATCCGCGGAAGTGCGTAAAATCGAAAACAAAAAAATGCATACCGTAAAATCGATGGAGGTATTACGTAAACTTGATTTCAGCCATTGCAACGGCGTTTCCGCCACGTAATACGCTGTGATTTTTAAAAAAGGCCCTAAATTTCTCCGCCGAGAAATGGGCCCTCCGCCGCCGAAAAAATTTTTTTTTTGAGATTCTAAAAACGCACGCTGTCAATTTTTAGAAGCAAAAAGAAATTCGTTGATAGCTGCAAAGAACAAAAAGATATAAGCAAATCATTTGTTCCAAATTTCTTGAAACACCCTGTATAATAACTGATGCTAGAACTGGTTTTCCACTTACTGAAATGTGTGAGCTGTCCATGTTTTTCTCTGATTTACTCTTTTTGGACTTTCTCCGTCTAGTCGGCCTGAAAAGGAATGAAAAGAATTCTTTAATCATCAGTTAATTACCGTGATTTCTTTGTCTTCTCCTCCGTCGATGCTTCCTTTTGAGCTTGATTCTGTTTGTCTCTTGGACTTTTCGTTTTTTTCTCGGATTCAAAAATTTTTTGGGATTCTGATGGCGAAATAGGCTTCTCAAAAGCCGGGTTCTGGGAGACTGAAGACTTCCCTGGCGTCTTCGAACCCTTGATTCCTTGAAGATCTCTTGGCTCCACCTGTTTCCAGACATTTAGATCCAAATGAGGGGACCTCCGGCGATAAAGTGGCTCTACCTTGAGAGTGATTTCGATTGTTGAATTGTCCATTACAAAGCTCGACCGTTCAGTATTCCGAGATTCCGGGAATGACAGCAATTGGCACAGCTTTATTTGTTCAAATTCCAATGGTTTTATTGGAAAACGAAAAGAAAAATGCAAAATTTATGCAAATCAACAAGAAAATAACGTTTTTAGAGACCAAAACTTTGAGCAGATCGATGTACCGGTCAACGAATCTCCACAAAACTACAACAACTAGATACAATACCCATGTCAATACAATATAATAATCTTATTCGAACTTCCTCTCTTCTTCTGGTTCACATAATTCTGGATTAAAGTAGAAGAATCCAAGGGAATAATCGATATTGCCGGCTTCCACAGTGACATCGTTGTATCCCGTGTAGTCGTCCAGTTCCAGGTTTACTTTGTGTCCTTTACTCGTCATATCCCAAGCCACCCATCGCAGATTGTCCTTCATTCTCATGGCAGCCGGGATATCTTGGAAACTCGGTTCTTCAGTTGCACAAATGCCCACCTAAACAAAATTGTAGTATAACCTAATGAAACAGCGAAGGCATCTTGAGATTTGCAGCAATTACCTGAATTGACGTCGTGAAATCGTATTGTAAAAGATGAGATACCGCGAAATACAAATCTTGAAAAGGTAGGGGCATGCAGACGTTCCGGAGATAGGGGCATACAAGGTCCACCGTCAGTGACAGGGATTTAAGGCTTTTGAGTAACGCCTCGGGGGCCAACGCCCAGAATTGTCCGATATATCCGCCCACATTTAACATCGGACTGTCTGTAATATTATAATTATAGTCTTTAAAGAGCCGACAAATCGTTCGTGTAATTGCACCCTAAACCTGTCACTCACCGAAGATGGGACCATTTCCTGTCCCGTTTTTCAGTTCAAAGGTAAATGGCGCTCTGATCGCGATGGATAAATGCTCCAGATTTGTGCAGAGCGAGAGGATATCTGGCAATCGGATTGCGGGGAAATGGAACCGAGGCCCTTCCTCGTTCTCTTGGAGAAATGTCTCAGCAGATTCATCGCTGATCTGCAAGATCTTGAAGACACGGAATGATGGCCTTATTGCTCGATGGACCCTGTGACTGGTGTCCTAAAAGAATATAAAATAGAGCAATTAAATAAGGAACTAAAATAAAACTAAATGGAATATTTATTGACTGTAAAAGATTCGGAGTCATTAAAAGTTGCGTAAAACGACAGTAAACTCGTCGTAAAAGATGGTATCTTACCATGAAGTTGAGCCTGTCCTCGATATTCATATCCCTGCCAATGTTTTGGAGAATGAATAATGGAAGTCGGTTGTAAACCAATCCCGACTTTCTCCTCTCCATTCTGAAATTACATGAGTAAAGGGACGTTTCGTATGTTCTGAGACGGGATATCACAATGAAGTAAGTGGTTATAACCCTGTGAGGAGAGGTGCGGTCAAGTGCGGGCGGGGAGAATTGCAAGAGTGTTCGAAGTATGGTTCTATGGGAGTTTCACGGGCTTCCGGGATACGATATATGCAGAATTAATTTTGTGAAACATTTGGTCTCATACCGGGAAACACTGTACGCGCAGCTAGAGAACAATCCTAAAAAATATGTAGGAAATTGGGGAGCTAAGTGTCTATGCCCGTCTCAAGAGCAGACATAAACAAGTGTCATATATCAGCGGTCACCTTATAAATACGGTCGATTGGATGCTAGGAATCTTTCTAATTCGATTAGAGCGCTGACGGAAATGGTTGGGAAGTGGATCTCAGGGCAAACAGACGGGAATAACGTTACAGTTTCCACTTACACTGAAACATTTCGTGTATACACGACATGCAAAGGTCGATTATTTTGTGACTGAACGGAATAAGGCGCCAAAAACAGCGGTCTGGGGGTTTAAAGGGCAGTTTAAGATGAATCATTCTTCTACTACTTAGAGTGGAGTATTCGAACTGTAATCAAATCATTCTACAATTAATTCCACCGATCTAACATCCCTCCCCACCCATCTTTTTTTACAGTAAAAAGAGCCAAATGACCAGAGACCCGACGAGCTTCGAGAACTTAATCCCGGAAACCTTAAACCGGAAGCGCTGACCTTTGTCGTACAGACTCTGGAATTTGACGAAGGGATTAGATGACCAATTCAGAAAACATGTCACTATGCCAGGTGGTCACTCCCCTTATTGTGCAATCACATCTCAGGCTACAATTATTCCCCAGATAAAAAGAGAATCGCGGTAATTTGGGGTTCTGCAAGATATATGCAAGGATTCCCAAGTTTTTTGATAGACAAATAATAACAGCATCTGACATTATATTGGACATGAGAGAAGAGATGTCGATATCAGCGATCAGAAGAAATAAAACGCCCGAAAACACTTTCCACGTCCCTCTTTCGTGCTCATCAAATAAAAACCCCATTAGCACTGGAAATATTGGCGGAGTTGTAAAAAGTTTTAAGACTTTTTTGCGTTGCGCGGCACAGGTTATAGCGAGCCATTAAAACTGGAGATATCTCGAGAGAATTGTCATCTTACACCTCGGGACGGGGCACTTGAGAAGAGAAAAGGGACTTGGCTGAAGGAATCGCACAGTCCAACTTGCTACAAACATCGCCGCCGGATTAATTGCGTAATGCCCAGATAGCCGAGATAAGTGGGAAGGGAGGTTGGATGGGAGTTTATTAAACAAAAGAATAAATTATATTGTTCACAGACGGAGATCTCATTTCTTGAACCTCCTGAGCATCGGGTAGATCTGGTTGAAGGCATCCATTACATCATTCCGCTTCTGGGCACCCGTTACCACGATCTGAAGAAAACCAATTAGACCGCAGGTAAACATATTTAGATTCTCTTGTGGCGTCATAAAAGAAAAGTTTGCATAAATAACAAACAGAGAACCTTAAAAAATCCATCATTAAGAGATGAATTTTCTAAGATTGAGCAGCCATGTGAGATTTTATTTTTTATACTCACCTTCCCACTGACAAAAATAAGAAGGACGACTCTTGGCACAACCATCCGATAGATAAGACCCGGGAAAATCTCGGGTTCGTAGGTGCTGAATTGGCTGTGAGTCAGGTTGATGCCCTCCAGGTAAATTGAGAATTGCACATCCACGGCGGCTACTAGATTCTGAACCTTGAAATCCAGAAAACGCGCATTGAATCCAAGTTTTTGAATAATCCGGGCAAATTTTCGTGCGGCCAATCTGAAAAAGTTTCGTATGTTCTGACTGTTATTTTCTTTACTTTCACATAAATTTTAACTTTTTTTCCTTACTTGGAGGCATCTTCAGACTTGGCTCCAGTGACCACGACCTTCCCCGAATTGAAGATCAACGCCGTCGTCCTCGGTTCTCGGATCCTCATGATGACAGCAGCAAACCTCTTGGGATTATATTCAGCATTGCGGGCATTCAAAGCGATGTGTTTTAGATTAATTGCAGTACCCAATGAACAAGTGGAGACAATGTTCTCAATGACTGGTGAGGGTATGATATAATTGGCCAGAGAAGTGCTGGGAATGGCCATGGGGATCTGGCTCGGGACTAGTTTGGGGAAGTTGTTGTTTAAATCTATGGATTCATTGAAGGCCGAGTGATTGGAAGAGGATAAGGGAGTCATTGGGACGTTCAGGGATTCCTGAAAACATTAAATTAATACAATAATTTTAAAACTATTAAGACTTACTACTTGATGATGGGGAGTGGCCATCGGGTTATTAGGTTGTAGGATGCTGGTGTTGTCTCGGGGAACAATATTGCCGGGACCAAACATAATCGGCCGAGATCAAAGGATGGAATGGGACTAAAAACTTTTAAAATCAATTCACATTTATTCAAAAAAGAACGCCAAGTTTATTCGGAAACAAAGTATATGCAAATATCCTCGAAATAAAAGAATCGGAGGGAGCTACCCTCGTCGTCTCTTTTGCCCTCAAACGCTCCTCTTCGTATAAAAAGGCCAACAGAAAATGAGCGCGACAAAAAAAGAGATGGCGCCCAGAAAACTGATCGATGCCATGGTGAACATAAAGACTCCGATCTCAAAAAAAGGCTGGGTCCGGCTCCAGAAGAGAACCAGGCCAGCCATGGCTGAAGTGAGGGCCGAGAGACAGATCGGGCTGAAGATTGTCTCCATCGATTTACTGGAATATTACAAGGGTATATTGACAGAAAATTTGGACAACTTACACAACTCTTTCCAAAAGACAGAGATATTTGGGAGTGGACTTGAAGCACACAGCCAGATGTAAAGTGTAATCGAAGGAAAGCCCGATTGTAATCACTATTATTACTGCTTCCACTACATTTATTTTCCAACCTAAATTAAAAAGTAATCACTATTACTGTAGACAGCACTTACCAAGCAAAATAATGATGGCGATGATCTGCATTACCGTGATTGTAATAGTCATAATCGAGAGGATGGAGAGATCAAAGTCCCACGTTGTAAGAAATATAACAATCATACTAATGAGGACTGAAATGAGTACCGAAATCAGCGTATTTGGGAGCATTATATCCATTAAATCGGCCATTTTTGATACAAAACTGATGGGTGAAATGACTGGTTGATTGTAGCTGTGATTGGAGTTCTGAAGAGCAGTCTTTACTTGGTCTAAGGTAATCATAAACTGGTTGATATTTTTATAATCAAAACCGAGATCATGATAGGTCGGGATGATTAAAAAGTAGCCAATAAAGTTGTCATCCATATCAAATAAGGGCCCGTCTTTTACTGTCATCGTGAAATCGTCAGGGAATTTGAATGTGGGAATGTAATTTACGAATTTCTTGATAAACTCTTCAAAATGAAAGGGCTCTTTCTGCTCATCCACGAAATCTTTGAACTCTTCGATCCACAGAGGAAGATCGAATGAATTTTTGGGTTGATGCAACTTCGTTTTCAGATACTTGAGGGTTTGTTTAAAGGATTGTACATCATTTGAAGTCTGTATTTTAAAAGTTTTGTCAATTCTGAGATCTCCAAATTTGCGCGGATCCATTAAAGGAACGTCTCTGGAAAGGATTTGTACAAAGAATATATATAACATCAAGTTTTTTTATCAAAAATACTTACATTGCCGGTTCCAGACCCCAAACAAAATACATATTCATCTTCCTATTCCCTTGGTATGTAAAATTAAACATGGAATTAGAGTGCTCGGAATACCACTCAAATGGATGATGTGGTCGGAGTAACTGTAAAATAATTAAATTCGTTACCGATTTACCTGCATTGGATTATTTTGTGGTAATTGGACGCCAGGGTAATGCAAAGTAATCAGGATACTCATCACAAAGGATAGCACTCCGACCATTACAATTTGATTTTTTACATCGAACACAAACTGAGGAAATCGATAAATAAAAAATAATTTAATTTTTTTAAATGGAAGAAGTCGATAGAATAAACTCAGTAACTTGTAACTGGCACAGTTCTTTCGATCAGTAAGTAAAATCAATGCTGGCAATCCCGTTACTGCGAATAAATAATTGGTCATAATTGTGAGGCTGGCAAAGATCCCAAAGCATCTAAAAGTAGAGGTAAAGCAGGCAAGGGGGTTGTTACTGACCTTAGAATTAGAATATCCGATTGCACGTTACTGATAAATGCAGCGGCCGTTGTAACGGACGTTACAAACATTCCTTTTCCACAATGCTCCAGGGCACAAAACATGGCTTCTTTTTTATCAAACTGTAAACATTATTTTGTTTTAATAAGAGTTTAAAATAATCAACTTACAAATCTCTTGTAATGCCTGTAATGAGTTAACAGTAAAAAAAGATCATCGACTCCAATTACAATGCTTATAACGAACACTAATAAGTTTAGAAATGGGAAGAAATTGATTTGGAAAATCAAAAAATAAACGCAAAATCCAATTCCAATTGATAAAACCATCCCAACAAACGAGGTTACGGTAAGAATTGCATTCCAAGTGTGGAGTAACACTCCCAAAAACACTACGATAACCGCGATTGTAGCCAAAATGCAATCGAAAAGGAGGTCTCGTTGAAAGAATTGGGTCTTTATATTCAATTCCAGTCCTTTCAAAGTTACAGCACCACCTTTATACTCCTCAGAAAGAGTACTGTAAATGTGCGAGTAATATTCAAGATCATATCCAGAGCTGATTGGGATCTCAAAAGTAATCGTATTTACTTTCACCTACATTTAAAATGGCTGCAATGTAAATGGGAGACTTGTGAATTGAAATATCTTTTTCCAAGATGTAATTCCGAAGTTGTAAACCCAGGTTACTTTGACAGATTGACGTTTTGTCATCATTATTTTCACATTCGATTACTTGTTTTTTGAATTTATCGATACTGAACGAGTATATTATTAATTTTGCACTTACTCCGGCTGGCGTAGATCCTCACAGTTCTTGGTATAAGACGAGTTCATACATAAAGTGTAATGCGGGAGATTAAATGTGAACGGAAGTTCTGTTTTCTTGCCGAATCTTCCGTTGACGTCCCTTATAAACCCATCCAATTTGCATAATTTTTTAAGAGTTTCCAATGTAAATAACTGAAATGAATTTAAGTGGGGTCAATATTGGCGCTACGGCGTTTTGAGTCAGGGAGTTCGGGTCAACGAGTTTTGGTCAACGAAACCGTTTTATTGGTAATCGAGGGATTAGGTCTGAACAGTGTACCTGACGAATTTTGAAATGTTTTCGCTTGGGGAGTAGAAAAGAACGATTTTTTTTTTGGAGAACTTCAACAAAATGAAACGTTTTCGTTTCGGGACGGACAAAAAGAAATGGAGGGATTTACTTGTTAATTGCATGCAATCATTACGACTATCTTCTTATTCCACCTCGTCTATGCTTAATCCGGTGCTTCCAGTTAAAGGCATAAATAATGGATACAATTTTCTTATTTGCTTGTTGCTTATAATCACTGTTTTCTTAAAAAAATGAAAAGAAAACACAACTACCCCTCAAATCAACGATTTATCTAAAAAATTCTAAAAATAACATTTTTACCTTACTCTGTAAAAAAAATTGTCCCCGAACCGAAAAAATTTCAAAAAATTTTTCAAATTTTCCAAAAAAATCCGAAGAGAAAACATTTCATTGTCAAATTTTGTTCAAGCTCTCATAAAAATTCTTTTTTCGCAAAAAAATTTTTAAGCAGTAGCATTAATACTTACAATGTCGAAAGAATCGACTTCAAAGATTGCTTTGGCCATTAAATCGACCAAATTTGTTGGAAAGAAGCGCCCGAGAGCGTAATACTGTTCGCATCCACTGGTAATGTCACTGATTCCGATCGGCTGGTTACCGTAATCATTGTAATCAAGGCCTCCGGAGCCATCTCCAGATTCTCTTTTTGTTCTGGTCGATATCCTTGTTTTGCTTTTTTCATCCAAAAGTTGTAAAAGGGCCCTTTCTTTGGACATCTGGGTCCCTCGAGTTTCAAATCCCTTAAAAATTCATGGGAATTCAAATAAATTAGACTTACTTCTTGGGGATCAGTGGACACAATACTCATCCCAAAATGAAGGGATATTCCTGTGGTTAAGAATGATACCATGAAATATATTAAGACTGCGTATTCTGGGTAATAAGACACCGCTCGAAAACATCTAAAAAGTATAATATCAAATTTATGACTGAAAAGGGTGAAAGAAAAGCTGTGACAACTTTTGTAGATTACTGTAGAACCTACGTTTTGACAAGCCGATCCATTGCGGGGTGCATGATGATAAGCCCTGAGGTTATGAGCCATCCTTTTCGGATCTTCTTGAATAAAAAGTAAATGTTTGTCTCGGCCTATTCAAAGGAAGTTTTATTGGATGGAAGAAGGTGCGGACGTGCCCCGCCTTGAAGGGAGGGGTCCAAGAATGGGCCCCAGGGTAATTGAGTGCGGTAAATGGGCCAAGGAACCCGGACAAAAATTGTGTTTGGCACATCGACGGGACTCGATGAAGAGGGATATTGAACAGCCTCTGACTCCGAGGAGAGAGAGTTCTTGTTCGGCATTTCCCTTTGATCAGCTACAACAACGACAGGAATTCAGCAACAGAATCGCCGATGTAAGTTTCATTTTTTGAAGGCCTCAAAAGTATGTTCTATTGTGACGAAAACGGAATCGGGCCACCAAAGGACGATCGAGTATTTGTAACAAATTCCCTGGCGCTAGAACTCGGCGTTTACTACGTTGCAACGACTATTACTAATGCGTTAACAAATATTTATGCTGTTTGATTTTCATTTAATTAAAACTGTATTTTAGGTACTCATAAACACAAAATGCGATCGTCGGGCTAAATTCACAATGAGTTTGACCTTGGGGTTATTAGCTGCCATTATGCAAATTCCTCCCATATTCTTGCATTGGGTTACAATCAGAGAGCCGAAACCAATCAACCAGACCAACGAGAAGGGAGAACAGCTCGTAAGTTCATCCACTTGAGCTCTCATCTGACCTTTTTTGACTTTTACTCTGTTATTTTTTCGGTCCGTAAATATGATAAGTAGTCTCGAAATGGGCAGCGGTCATTCTAAATCTTATTTGAATATCTTAGGAAGTCCCGTTCTTCTTCGAAGTCGGCTATTTCGCGATGTGTAGATATCCGGCGTCCAACCTGAGTGAACTGAATGTGGACGAGAGCAGGATTGTGGCCGACTATCCAGAAATCTGTGTCGTTAATCCATACTTTACTGGAGATGATTTGAGTGACTTCAGTTTTGCCAGTAATGTTGTTAACGGCAAGTTTTATTCTATTGAAGCATTACGATTAGAAGAAATGTTTTTAAATATTCTTAATCGAAATTATAATACAGAATTTTCAAAACAATAAAATATTCAATTTATGGCTTAATCCCCATTACCATTGAAATACATTGTATATTAGGGTGTCCCATAAGTCTTGTGTATTTTGGGGTCGTTGACTTGTGCGAATTCCTGTGAGCTTTGTAACGAGTTACGAGAAATGTTTGACATACAGTTTTGAAGATCAGAAATTGCGCTTTTAAACCGTATATAGCAAGGCTGCAGGAAATTCACCTGCTACCCGCACTACCCCAATATTGTACTAGACATCAAAAAAATTTTGCTTGCTGATGTTGAAATGGGTATACAGTTTTTTTTTTAATTTCTATGCTGCTTATAAATGTAAGAGATGGCGGTTTCAAGAGTACCAAACATTAAGGGGTACATTCGTTTAGGCCTTCGCAACGAGACTTTAATTCTCACAAGGAAAGTACTTTTATGGGGGCTCCTACTTTTTGACGGGATATACCTCAAAAAATCAGAAAAAATGTGCTGATCAAGAATATATAAATCTTAGCTGCCCATTTTAGGTTTTTAGCGGTGAAAAATCCATCGCAAGTTGATTTAAAGTCCTATATAAACCCCTTTTCGCTTAATTTTTCACAGGTTTACAATTTTTATTTTGGCTTAAAATGATGTTTATTGTGTTTCTAAGACGTAATAAATTAGTCTTGGCACAAAAATTTATTTTTCCGACCTTCAGCTTCAAAAAAAGTTGATTCAGCCCAAAAGGGAAATCGAACCCGTGCGGCGTTCCCCTTCTTGATTCCCAGACTACGGCACTAACCACTCGGCCACACCGCTCTCTTCCGAAGGGAGAGACCGACTGCGCTTTTTATCGTTTCGGATTCCTGTGCCTTTTGTAGGGAAATTAGACCAGTTTTTGGGCATTTTCGCCCCTAAAAACCCAAAATGGGCAGCTAAGATTTATATATCCTTGATCAGCACATTTTTTCTGATTTTTTGAGATATGTCCCGTCGAAAAGTAGGAGCCCCCATAAAAGTACTTTCCTTGTCAGACCCAAAAATACACAAGACTTATGGGACACCCTAATAGCTTACGCAACTTCTATGTAGAAATCGTCATGAGCAAAGAAAACTTTTGAGTATAATATATATGTAAAAACGATTTTCAGGCCGTCTAGCCATCCCGGGCCTCCTCCATCTTCCTGGAGTTGTTCTCTGCTCTCTGGCCGTAATATTCTCCATATGGGGAGAAGTCCGTGTCAGTAATCGAACCCTACATGCAGCCGTTTTATATGTCCTGGGAGGTAAGATAAGTGATCTTAGCCATTCTCTTACAGGCCTTTGTTTGTTCGGAGCGCTCCTTCAGGTAATTGCGGCGGTCGACGATGAAATGACGCCTCGGATGAAGCCGAACGCCGCGGGGGATCCCTCGCATTTCACTTACACATATAGTAAGTTTTTTATGAATCGAAAATGTTTTATGGACTGTGAAATTTTGGAACGGGTTTCCGATTCCAAATTTTACTTTACAAATAAACTTTGCAATCTTGAATTGTAGGTAAAAGTTTCTTATCAGCATCTCTGAGTTTCCTGCCCCTCCAAATCTGCGTTTATCTACAAACAGCGTCATTCTTCAGCAGATTCCCGCAGCCCTTGGATAAAGCGGGGATTGTCCCCGGGTTGAGGGAGATGAGTAAGTATTCAATTAATGTCTCCTTCATGTCTCCCTAATCCACATTAATCTTCACCGTGATGTCTTTAATTAGCTTCTGTTTATAAGACAAAAAAGGGAGATACCTCCAAGTCATCTTCTTTATATAAATAATTACGTCATCCATATTAAAGATGAGGAAATAAGTTTTATTTTAGTAAATGAGGTCATAGACAGAACCAGGAAAGGAGGGCCGGTGCACAGTAACAGTGGAGCCCCCTTAAGTGCCAATTCTCATCGTCGAGAATCTCGATGTTCGCTTGGATACAGCGGTCCGGCATTTGGAGCGATTCAACAAGAGGTCCCCCGATTGGCCCCTCCTCTGACAGAGAATGTTCATCGAGGCTCCATTCAAGTTTACATATAAGAAATGTGTCTTTAATATGATGTAATTTGATCTCAATGAGCTCTCTCTCCATTCAATCCAAATTGAAACGGCTTCAGAATCCGGTGTTCGCCGTTCCATTGGAGTCATCTTTTGTGACACTCTCTTATCAGTCGTGTTCGTTATTGATTAATTGTCCAAGTAATAAAAAAAATATTTTCCTCGGTTGCGTAACCATGCCCTAAGGGTTGGATCGACGGAGTAAGAGGTTTTCTTTGGACTCTCCATCCTCCTCTCGTTCTCTCGGCTCTTAAAGGAATTTTTTTGGATCGGTTCCATTCGAACAAAAGTGAAAGTTGCGCGATTCATTGATGGAAAAAGAGATGCGACGGAAGAGCGGGTCTTCTTGCTGGGCCCTGGGGGTGCGCGTCGCTGAAAGGCGGAGTCGCTTCAGTTAGTTCACCTTTTGGGGCGCAAAAAACTTGAATGGAGGTGTCTCCGCTTGCTCACTCATCTGAAGACACCTTAAGGGGCTCTATAAATGTCGTCGGTCAACGGATTCACTTTCATCCGACGCCCCACGCTTCTGACTAACGGTGCTTCCTCCGATGTCCCATTTCTTATCAGATTCCGGCTGCTATCAGCACGTACTGACTGAGGTTTCATTGTATCCGGTTTGGGCGATTGCACTGTTCAGTGTATTGGCAATATTGCACTCGTCCCGGCCTGATGCAACCACCCATTTACGCTATTGAGGTTGTTTGAAGCAATCTTGTGGAAATGGTAAGCTCAGTTCTTTTCCCTTTTATACCGTCACTGTGGTATGAAACAGGAGGGAAAAACACGCGACCAGCCGATAAGCCGGGCAAACGCTCTCCCTTTTCCCGATTCTATTTTCGCGCAATCGAACACCTTCCCACCACCCGGTCCCATGACTTCTGTTGCTTTAGTAATTGTATTTGCGATCATTAGGCCTATCTGTGTCCGTTCTCTTCATTCCTTGTGATCTTTTTCTTTCTGCGCACTCTCCAAGCAGCATTCTATTTTCTCTGATGCCCGCACAATCCCCATCGAGAGATTACGGACTTTAAAGAGATAAAAGCAAAGTCCAAAGAGAAGAGAGAAGGGGGAATTGAGAGGCAGCAGAGACTCCCCGGCCAGGGCAACGGAATACTCAGTCTCTTGCCCGTGTACGCACTGCCTCTGGAGTTAAGTGGGGGACAGTTTAAAGGAGGGTTCTTCAAAGGGGTGTTCCGTTTTTGTTGGATTCTCTGGTGTTTTTCTCCTCTTTTACACTACCACATTATGTTTCTTTCCGCGGACTGTAAAAATGTGAACGCTCTACACTCTTTTCGGGCCCGGGCAGCAAGGCGTTCCATGGTTTGTGAAGGCCCCATCTTCTCTGGGGTATCTTCCTCGGGGTTGTTCTTTTATGTTCCCCAACTTTAGCGAAAACAAATTACGGTGGTAAGATGTAAACGACGCTGAATCAGGGATTCTCCTTCCCTTGATAAGTGCTATGCAGAAAGGCTTTGACTAACCACGTTTTTGTTTGCAATTATCTCCAAAAAAGTGGTTCCTCTTGGGGGACAAATGATAGCTGTGTCTAATGATCATCACTTTCGATTAACACTTGACAACATCTCTTTCGTAAATAGTTTTGAAGCAAAAAGTAAGGAGATTCTTTCCAAAGAAGAAGCCCATTTACTCTGAGATCACGTGCTTGCTGGCCGTATCTTTTAAAACACGCAATCCGAGTTTTCTTTCCCCACCCCCTGCCAATACACCTGTCAAACACGATAACATTACTGTGTGATGTTACTGTAGGTTTTCTACCGTAATTCGAGGTAGAACCCCATCCCCGCACGCAAAGGTCGATGTCCGGCGACCTTGAATAGATATATTTTGTCGATATAAAAAGGAATTTCTCAACTCGAAACAAAACCCCCGAGATTCGGCGCCTAGATCCTGTGATAATTAACTAATCTCTTATTGTCCTCGTCTTATTTACATCTTTTCTACCGTAGTCATCGCTTACGTGCCCTCAGGGGCGCACTCTTTTTTGCCGGGCCCAGGGAACGAGGCTTGCACACACCCAAATGTTCTGCCTTCAGGGACTTTTGGTAGAAGCCATGCTTAACGCGTTGTAAATGTTCGGAATTAATTAGCTTTACCTATGGTTTTACTTGTCACAAATGGACATTAGATATTCGTATATTTCTGGGGCTCTGTATTATTTATGAGGCTATATTTACATCATGAGGTGTAAGTCGACAGATTAATTCAATACAGCTGAGGCGTTCGTTGTGGCTGTCTTCTCAATTAGGTCTTGCATTTCCGTTGAATTTTTTCTGACATATTTATACAGTGATTATTTGAACTTGTAATGTACGATCAGTAATCAGTAGTCGACCATCTCCGAGTCGCCGTCATTCTTTTGGGCGTACTGCGCGACGTTACAACGGCCTTGAGAATGGCCGTTCCGCCTTTGAAAAGTGTGTCAATCCTCAGAGATAAATCTGGAACTCTTTGCACCCTATACTTCCCACATCTCGGGAATTATTAGCTACAAAAAGGTTCCTTTTGCCGCGTTTATTTTGTCTTCCCTCGAAGGTCGACTTTTTCCCAATTAACTGTAAGTTTTAATAGAAAAAATAGGTAATCTTTTACTGAAGTAATAGTAATATAGTAAAGTTCTCTCGAATATACGCGTTCTTTACTATGCCAGCGTCTTTTTAAACTTTTCCCGTAGCAATTTCGCCCATGAGGGTCGTGTCATTGGTGTAAATATTAATGGCATACTCTCAACAATTTCGCCTCTGATAATTCTGCAGCTCTGACATGACTCGTGCAGACTTGTTTACCCCCATGACGCCCTTTAATTTGCTCTTCTTTTTATGCTCCGTATACGAGTAATATTTAATTTTTTAAAATATTTTACAAGTACTGTACTCTAAGCCGACATTTGGAGTCTCTAATTGGACTCAACTAATTTATCCTTGTTTACTTTGTCCCCCAAATCCCAGTGTTTCTAAATTTACATCGGATTCATTACTCGTTGGATTAGATCAGCTTCTTTTATCGATGCCAGATCTCTCCCCCTTCATTTCCAGCAACTTCCCTCCCCGTTTTCTTTTATCGATTACTTTTTTTGTTTCTAATTGTAATATTTGTCGTTTTTTTAATTGAACATGCATTGTTTATAAATACTGGAGGGTAATTAAAACACCATTTTTGAGTCGATAAAGCAGGTCCGGACGTCTGTAATTTTTTTGAGTTGTTTTTGAATTAATTCAAAGGTACATGCCTCAAAACCATATCCCCAAAATATTTTTCCTTAATCAGGCCCTAAAGGCATAAATTTGCATGCTAAAATCAGCATAAAATTATGATACTTGGACACTTCAGAACGAAAAGTGAAACGCAAGTAAAAATGACAGTTTTCCATTGTCTGAGGCAAAATTTTACCACAAATTCCAATCTGTGAATATGAATTTCATAAATTTTAATCTAAAAGAGCTACGGCCGTTTCTATACGGTCAAATAATCCTCGGTATCGGAATTGTGGGCACTACGACAATTCGGGGCAGGGACAGTTCGGATCGGCGACGATTCGGGTCAACCATACATTTGCTTAGAATACCGCAACGTCGATGAAGGCCTTGTCTAGCGCCCTAGGAAAAGTCGTGACTTGCCAGTTTAAAAAAATGCCCTCATTTAAAAGTCATATGCACTCCGCCGAGTCTTCCCCGAGATCGCCAGACCTTCCTGGCGATCTCGGATTAATAATTTTCGGTATCCTAAACAAGGAGGAGCTGCATCGTTGACCAGAACTGTCACAACCCCAGCGATGAAATTAAACGCTGATATTTTTATTATGATTTAGATATTTAAAAAGGTTAAAATCGATTTTTATCGACCGATTTTATGATTTAGTACATTACAGTAATCCTTCAGTCCTTAACTTGGCGTTTTTGAGCTCTGCAGCCTCGATAACTTTTACATGGATTTTTTTTCAATTAGTTTACTCCATAACCGGAGCCATTGAAGTCATCATAATTCTCAAAAAACGAGAATGCAAATTTTTGCCTTTAGGAAAAAATACTTCGTGGATATGGTTTTGAGGCATGTGCCATTGAATTGATTTTAAAAAACGCAAAAGAAACTTTTTACAAGAGTCCGGAATTTAATGGCTGACGCCGCGAGCCAAAAATCATCTTTTACATAATGATAATGCAGTATTTAAGTAAAAATGGCCAATTCTACCGGTCAATTCAATCAACTGGGGAACCAATTAATATTTAAATTACCCACCAATTTGTGAGTTTTTGAATTTTGTCATCAAATTGTATTACATGACATTTGATGACACCTAACTTATCGTTATTGTAGAGTGAATGTCAATCCAATGATCCTGATTCCACAGCAGCCTATCTACATGCCTTGCAATCTTTCGTATTTCCCTCAGAACCTCTTTATGCAGATTCAGCAAAATAATTTTATGCCCATGGTTCAGCCGCAGATCCAGCCACCCATGTTTAATTTAACCCAATCCAAGCTCCAGAACGAGATCATTACCCTGCCCATTAACGATCTGGCCACTCCCATTCCCCAATTACCCATCGAACATTTCGAGGTGAGTTCTTTTTATCCATGCGTCTTTTCAGTGTTGTTTTACATTTATCTGTTCTTTTTTCCCTCTATTCTCGTTTTCCAAAATATTTGAATGGCGTTCTTCTGGCCGTTTCGTAATACTTTGCCTTGTTTTATTTATCCGAACAACAAAAATGCCTCTGAGAATGGAAACTTTAGAGTAGGAATTGGTATAATATATAAAGGTGGTCATATAAGATCTCGGAATTTTTTTTTCCCAAATCGCGATTTTTGGTGCACAAAAAAGTCGACGCCCAAATCGAAAAATTGGCGTCGACTTATTTTTTTCTCGGCACCGAATTCTGAAATTCGGTAAAATTTTCTAAGTTTTTCGAAATCAGTGCACAAAGTCTTAAGTCTGCACCGAAGACTTAAGTGCTTAAGTCAGCACCGCATTTCGGAATTCGGTGCTGAAAAAATTAAGTCGACGCCAATTTTTCGATTTGGGCGTCGACTTTTTTGTGCACCGAAAATCGCGATTTGGGGAAAAAAATCCGAGATCTTATATGACCACCTTTATATGTAGCATGCCCGAATCCCCACAACATTTCTTGCTTCAAATGCCAGTGGATGGGAATGTTGGATTACCATCAGACCATCATCACATCCTATCACAAGTCCCTAATCTCTTTGTTTAGGCAAGGTTTTCGCCTCAGGGGATTAGGGGGTTGTGGATTATACTTGATTTAACTTTTTTTACTTAAATGTTATGCAAATTAGGTATGTGTTTGTGGGAAATCAGCCATTAGGAGGGATCGAGTTTGATCTAAGACAACATCCGATGCCATTCCCCCGCTTTTTTGCCGCGAATTTCATTTTTGAATGGCCACTGTGACGCCGCCCAAAGACGCCGTCGTCTCTCAGAAATCGCCCTTTGTGTCTATGGCCATGTCGCAATCATAAAAGTGACAGGTAGACCGAGAGGGGGATTGAAAATGTTTATACTAAAATATGAGAACAATATTAATGCCCAAAATAACATTCCGTTCTTTGTCATTACTCTTATCTTCTTGAACTGTTATTTAGTTGTTTTTTTTGGGTCAACAAAAAGCAATTGCTCTCCAAATTTCCCCAACCTTCTCAGGGCATCCCTCTTTCACCGCAGGCCATGCCATCTAGAAAGGGTTTCCTTAGATCTTTTTATAATCCCATAGTTAGGGCCGAAATGCAACTCACCTTTTTTCTTTTTTTAAAAAGATGTAAATTAATTAAAACCCCCAAGCCAAAGTACAAAAAACATTTCCCCCAGCTGTTTTTGAATTAATAGTTAATTATCAGTTATTTACTTGTCTCGAAATAACACATAACTCTGTGTTTGTTTTTTTGTTTATATTTTTTCTCACATGCCCCCAGGTTTCGAAATCTTCTTCCTTAAACTCGAGTATCATTCAAAATTACGTAACGATGACTTACTTATTTCGAAATCGGATGCTTTATTTTAAAAAAAATTGCTGCGTATTTGATTGTACATTCTCTTGGGCAATTTATTCCACATTTTCTGGCATCAAGAGCCGTTCTTTCGGTGGTTTGAAGATTGGGTGGATGTGTTTGCGGAGGTCATTTGCCATTTAAAAACGGGGATATATTAGGCGTCCTTTTTGTCCTTCTTTTTTTATTTCCAATTTTTATTTTTTCTGTGTCGGTCTAATAAAGCTGAATTTTTCGTTTTAGGACTCAGATTTAACCCCGCCAATCTTGGAAAGAGAGCATCCAATCTTCGACGATCAACTTCCCCTTTTACCAGACACTTCAGAACTTCTGGACACTGAATTAGAACCCCCAAAATTAGAGCCGGTCAATTACTTAGAGCCCATTTCTCTGAAACCGGGAACATCTCAGCCTTCCAACATTCCTGTCGTTCTTGAACCCGTGCTGGACACTCCTTTGTTGAAGCCCCAACCTCTTGAATCGGAGATTTTCCCAAGTCGCCTATTGCCTCAGGCGTATTGTCCTGAGAAGTCTGACGATTTTGCGGAGATTCTAAAACCAGAATCCGATCAGGCAGTATTGATGGAAATAAGGATGGACAATCAGGAAAACGCACCAGAATTATCACGAGAAGATTCCTTAATGGAAATGCCCATCCTCGAAGACGCCAGTAACACGTCTTCATCTCGTGACTTCAACGAAATGTCTCTAGAGAAAGATGTGGCATTATCTCCATCTACAGTGGAACTCGATGCTGATGCTTCATCATCGACCATCACTTCAGAATTTACAGAAATCCCAACGCTTTGTGACGTCACCAAAGAGAACAAGGAAATCGAAATGAGTAATATCACAACAGTTGAGAAATTGAATGAGTCGTCTTCAAGTGGCGTAAGTAGTGCGGACTCATCTCTCTGGAACGATTCGGCCACCTCAACCGGGATGATGCCTGAAGTGAAGCCCCTCACTTCTGTCCACAATATTGCCGAGAATGTGAGCCAAAGAAGGCAAAGGAATGGAGTCTCCAAGAAGAAGGGAAGAGCCACTCAAATCAGAAAACGCAGACAGATCCCCTCCTTTAGCTCCAATTGGAGACCTCTCGATGAAGGGTACTTATGTGATCTGAGGCTGCCCACGGAACTACAGTCCAAAAAACGGATTTGTTATACGGCCATCAGACACATGAAGGAGCGCGATGAAGTCATCAGAATCCGGGATTGTGTCCGAGTCTGTTCTTCGGAAGGCTTGGAAAATATTGGAAAGATCTTCCGACTGTTCTTTGATGAGGATTCGGGTAATATTTGCGCTGAAGTGATGTGGTATTACACCCAGTCTCAGATCCCCGAGGATATTTCCGTAATGGAAAACGAACTATTGGCCTCTAAACATATAGATGTGATCAATGTGGACAGTATTGAAGAGCATGCCTTTGTTCTTTCGTATAGCGAGTACTGCCGGTAAGACATGTTTGCACAACTGGGCTTTCGTTGTGACGTCAATCGTATCACGGTTGTTTTGTTTACGTCACTTACGATGACTTTTTTAGATTCATCGCCGAAACCAGAATCGATGAAATGCCACCATCCCGACGCCCTTTGGAGAGTCGCGAAATCTGGCCTCGAGGAGAAGAAGAATACCAAAGGAGGATCAGATTACCGCATGAGGATACGCCCATGGACCTGGTAGGTGTTTACAAACACAAGTTGGCTTTAAATTATATGATATTGGCTGTGAATCAGCATCCTTGTTAATTTAACTATTTTTAGATTTATTTCTGCCGGAACGTATACAGTCTGAAAACGAGAAAGTTGTGTTTCTCCATACTCTCTCGTCGTTCGTCTCTGAAAACAAACCGACGTCTCAGTAAGGGTCATCGCTAGTAAAATAGTAGTAGCTGAACATATTATACATTCCTGCCCCTCTCTTATCAGTGAATAGACATGTCTGATAGGCTCATTCTTTTTAATTTATCACTTCATTGTTATGGGTAATGTAAAAAAACTTGTTAAAAATAATAAATGTTATATTGTATATACAGTAATCACTTCATCTTGGCAAAGTCCTTGAATTTTTTACCTGAAAAATAAAATATAAATGCTCACTCAAAGGGATTCAAGAAACGGCACAAAATACAAAGATAAGAAGATAAGTGGTACTGAATGCTATGCTTACTGTTCAGAGTATTGAAAATCTTTGGGTACACCACCTGAACGCCCGTTCTTTCCGATTCTGATAGCAAATTCCATCGTCCCAAATACTTTTGGGAGAGACCTTTCAATTCTTTATCATCACTTTCGTAGAGATCGTTGAACAACTAAAATCTTTTTTTAATACATTGCTGTAAATGTAGAAAACAAAGGTAGTGTGTGAAATCATGGTTACGTCATTCAAGAAATCCCGGGCTGGTTGATTCAATTTACTCGTTTTTTCGTTGATCAGTTGATAACTTGTCATCAATTTGACCGCCAATTCCGGATCTTCCACATTCTCAGAGTTAACGAACTTTTCTTCTTCTTCTGAAGTCAGACTATCCATTAAGTTTTCCAATTCATCAGGTAGAAGATCTACAAGGTCCTATCATCAGGCTGGCAATCAAAGAATTACCTTTGAGTTCTATTTCCTCCTGAATACTTAGTGATATACAATTTATCTTTAAAGTTAGGAAAAGAAGAAAAATACGGGACATTGAGAGCAGAGTAAATAAAAATGAGAAGGTAAAAATAACCCCGGGGAAGGACAGGTTTTAAAATTGGGCGCCCATTTAATTATTGTACAGTTTCGGTAAGAAATCAATTGTTTTTTGTGCGGTTACTGTGTTTGCAAATGTTGTTTTGTTTTCACGATGACTATTTCTTATGACATGTTTAGATGTTTAGCAAAAGATTGTTTTAAGTTTAGTTTATGTAATCCAGCGCGCCTGTGAAATTCCACTCGAACAGTCATTTTAGAAGCGGAATCAGAAGTAGCCGGCTTCGACGAGCTGTTGATGGTTCCCTTTTTTGGTGTCGTGTCGTTTCTGTATTCAAGTTACAGTGGAACGAGGTCGTTTATTCCGAAAAAAATTTCCGAGCATCATTTTCCGGTTTTTGTTTTGCCGATGTAAGCGCCGAGCGTCATTCGGAAGGCTTCTGAATCCGCCATGAACTCTGTGGGATCGGTAGCGGCATGCAATGTAGAAGAGCGCAACGCTTTCCGGATGCCCTGACCTCTTCGGAAGGCGATTACGAAAAGAAATGTGTGGTACGAAGCCGTCAAAGAGAGCGTAGCCGGCAACTCAGATAGGATGTGATGGATGAGAGACGGAAGAGAAGACGAGGAAATCATTAAAGAATATTATAAATAGAAATGGGAGAATCAGAGCCTTCGTTGAGAGTACAGAGATGAAAACTCCAGAGAAATACGCGGAGATTCTCAAACCAGGGGAAACAGCGGAAGGCTGAGGGGTCAGAGCGACGCCGTTCTTCTCCGCCTCCGGCGCTGCCCTCCAATCCTTCTGAATCCACAACACGGATGAACGATGCCGCCCCGAAATCTGGGTGACCGACTTTCTCTTTCTGCTTCTCCAGCTTTCACTTTCCACGCTTTCCGCAAAACAATCCATCGCCGCTCCAGATTTTCACTTTCACACCGAATATTTCACCTTCCGTTCGCTCGGTGACATGACCTCATCGTTGGCTCACTCAGCTCAACGCCTTCTCGAGCAGGTAATTATCTGATACCATTTTTATGTCTTGATTTGTCTATCAATCATTATATTTTTTCAGCCTCTACTTCCTCTTGATCTCAGCTATTCAACCCTTTATGGAATCTACACTGGTGCCAACACATTCAATCCCTCCGCTCTACAGTATCCTGCAACAACCACACTCCCCATAAAAATAGATCCTCAAGATGTAGAGAATAAGATGCCGTTCTTATCAGATTACCCTCTAAATACAAGTTCAGGTGCCTCCCTCGGTCTTCTCGATTGTTCAACAACAATATTACAGTCCAAATTAGATAATCATCTAGCTTCGAATGCTTCGGACAGTGATGGTTGTCTCTCTTCGACTTCATATTGCAGTAATAAGAGTAAAAGCGGAGGTGAGAAAAGAAAAAAGGAGCTGATCAGAGACCAGGCCTATTGGGAAAGAAGACGGAAGAATAACGATGCGGCCAAGAGAAGTCGAGACTCCAGGCGAAAAAAGGTGAGTCTTCTACGATAAGACATGTGTTTTATTCAAGTAGAGTACATTGGAAAGAAAGAGGTGGAATTTAAATAATGTATGATTACAAATGGCTGAGAATACATACAAGCAAAGTTATCTCTGTTCTTTTATGAAGAATTTTTTAAGCAAGGATGACCTTTAGACTTTTACTTACAGGAAGATGAGGTGGCCGTTAGAGCAGCTCTCCTTGAACAAGAAAATCTCAGACTTCGGTTTGAAGTAGAGCGATTAAAGACGGAAATAGAACGACATCGAGTCGTCGCCCTGAATTCCAAGATCCTGATCAACCCGAGTTTCGAATCGTTGGCAAGGATAGAATGGGACCGAGCCCAGACATTGACACTGTAGATCAAAGACTAAAACGAATCAAAGAAAGGCCCGGCCAAAGAGAGAATGGGTCTCCTCATCGCAGCTTAGACGGTCTATCACTTCCCCGATCCACCCCATCCAGTCCATCCAATCCAATCCTCAGCCGGTCCCTTCAGGCTCCATTCTCCTGATCCTTGTTCTAGTCTCTTTCGTCGCTTTAATCCAACGTTTTCTAATCTAATAAAATTGTAAATAACGACGACGGATAAGATTTATCACCGACCCTTGACCATAAAATCACAGGACCCGGAGATCTCGTCAGTTGGTCCAAAAAAGCCTTTCTTTTCGCTTCTTTTTATCTTGTTCTGTTTTATTTTAATCCCAGGCACAAATGAATCGCTGCTGTCTTTTATTACTGCTGTTGATTGGGGCGGTAATTGGATGCAAGCAAGGTGGCCGTAGTTACAGTAATAATGAGGAATGGGTAGGTTGAAAAAATTGTAACGACAATTCTTGCATAGACTGAGAGAAATGCCTTTATTATGAGATGTACAATCAGAGATAACGGCTCCTGGAAGACAGAAGTGGTCGCCTGTCTCTCGCCGACGGGCGCCAGGATCCCCTTAGGCGGTAAGATTATTGATGACAACAGTGAATGGAGTTGCGCAACCAATGAACAGGGGAACGTCGCCCTAAGTCAGGGTCCCAATCCTCATGCAAAATGCGGAACTCATGCAGTTGGTAAGTCGCATCCTCGATAAGCAACATATGTCAGGAAGCCGATGGCAAGAGAAGTCTTTCGAATTGGAATGCCGTCCTGGAGGGGTCCGTGAACTGAAAGCTTGTGTCACCGAAGACGGACAAAGGATCCCCGTGAATGGCACTAAACAAGTCGGAGGATTTACTCTGGTCTGTCAACAATATCACAATGGAACTGTTGTTTTCCATGGATCAAAGTCTGTGAAGGCACCTCAGAACTTTAGCCAAGATCATGCCACTAAATGTATCGACGAACAGAGTGGCCAGAGAAGTGTGGGAGAACATTGGATCGAGAATCATCGCTTCAACAAGACCTGCAAACCCAATGGTGCTGTGGAAGTTGTGAACTGCATCTCTAAGGACGGAACCGTGATCCCTTTGAATGGCCAAGTCATCAGAAACAAGACCAAATACAGGTAACAAAGGACAGTTTTATAGGACACTTATTACACGTTACGAGTACATATATCACGCGGGTTGGTTACGCCACTGTGTTTTCAGTTGTGAGATGACTTCCCAAGGCACAATCAGATTCGCATCGGGACCCATCGAAGGCCAATAATCACATAATATGTTCAAGTAGATACATAAGTAATGCTGTAACCAAGATCCGGTCGATCTAAATCCGAAGTAAACTTGAGGGTTAGATCCTCCTCATTAAACACGTATGTAGTTCCAGCTGCGATATACCCAGAGAGCCTGAAAGAAGATTTTGTGCATGTCTTGCTGTTGTAGTTTTCCTTTTTAAAGTTTGTTTCTTAAAAAGTAATGCACAAATAATTACTTTTCCGTCTCATTCCCATGGTAAATGTACAAGATGTCAGCATTCTCTTCGGTTTTGAAGAAATTGAATGTCAGAGTGATATTGCAAGCGGGGGAAGGAAGATAATACACACAACAAGCTTGATTTGGATATAGATCTGGCCAATTGGGAGAGATTATAACTCCGAATGGGTCGGTCAAATTTTGGGTGACATGGGGACAATCCTCAAGAACTGGGAAGGTTGATTCATTTCCTGCAATCATAGAACAACATTTCTAATCAGGGATTAAATGTTCATTTGCGTCATAGTGGGCCTTAAAACTTACTAGAGATGACTCGGTACTGTGCATAATATCCTTGAAAGTTGCGGTCTAAATCAGATTTGAATCTGATTGTCATCGTGCTGGTCAGATTTGTTTTGAATACATCTCGGACTTCTCCACTTAATCTGCAAGAATTTACGGATAATTTAATGGCTGTTAAAATGATTACAATTTGATTTTAATAATAATTTTTTCATGATAGAAGGAATGCAATTGCTTTTTTAACAACAGAAATAGTTTCCGGTCAGTGTAACCAGTTATTTATATCGCCAAGCGTATTCTTGTAACCTACTTTGCGATCAGTGTCTTGTTCTCACCTTCTCCATCATATAGGAACACATAATCAGCATTGTCTTCGGTGTCGAATACATAGAATATTAATTGGATAATATCGTCCTCATTCTCGGCTCTGATTACATGATAGCATTCTATAGAATTGGGATATTTATCAGGGAACAGAGGACTTGAAATAAGACCAATGGTGGCATTGTTGATATATTGGGTGGAACAATCCTTCGCCACCGCAAAGGGCAGCCACACAATCAACAAGAGCGAAAACTGAATACTCGGGTGCATCGCTCCTCGAACATGATATCAGAATAAAAGGGTCCCCATTACCCTTATCAATGGACCCTTCAGAATTCCATTTCAAGGAACGTCTCGCCTCTAATCCTCGAAACAATGTGAGTAATGAAGAAACACAACTATCCGTTTCCGCGAAAACAACAAATCAGAGAGCAGAGTACGGTAATCTCAGACGGTTTAATTATTCAACAACAAAAAATCAACAAAAAAAGGGTAAAAATTGTTGTTACTCTTGGGTGAGTGCCTTCTTCTCTTTGGCCGAGAAATCGAATTCATATTCGTAGCCAGCTTCCTTCAGTTTCTTCAACGCTGAACGCAAACTTATGGCAATTTTTATCTAAAAAGTATTCCTTAAACATCCGTGAGGCACGCCCTATCAGAGTCTAAAAATATTTTCCCTCAAATTCTGAAAAACAAAAACATTTTAACTATCTGATGTGTCATACAAACCGTAGCCACCTACGTTTTCCAACTTTGTTTCGTCGTTTGTTCTTTCACGAGCATTGTGAAGAGCCTCGTGCTTTCTGTTCTTCTCGAATCCTTCATGGTATGCAAAGGTAGGTCCTGACTTTATAACATTTGGTACCCGATCTTTGATAACCGAACATCTGACTCTCTTATCATACATTAAGTAGTTATCCATCGCTTCTGATGCCAACCTCGCAACCTCCTTATCATCGAAAAGGATGTAAGCCTTGTTCTTGAAAAGCCCCTAGAAAAAACAAACATTGTTCATCAAATAACGTCACGGATTTCTAAACGTTGAAGTAATCAAAATCAAGAACCCTTACCCTCTTCGATTTGGGAACTCTGACTCTGACAACACGACCAAATTGAGAAAAATATCCAAATAATTCTTTTTCGAAGAACCCATAGGGGATGTGATTTAGCCTAATGCAACAATTCTTCAAGTCTGCTGTCGTCTCTGGCATGATTGAAACGAAATACGTAGATAGATCTACAATCAAAAATAAAATAACACGCAAATATTCTACACCAACAAATTTATTTTATCCTCGAATAAAAATAAAAAAAACTTAGACTGGGCGCTAGTCGCACTTTTGCAGGCTGGGTGGAAAACTTATACGATCAAAATTGTCCCTTAAAAACTTGTTAGTCGATTATCTCGGCTTCTAGGTGGAGATAGCGGTTTCCAGATTCGATATCCCCATTCCGCCGCCTCTATTGCCGTAACAGTCGTTTTTAAAAATTAATCAGTGATTTAAGTGACTCGTAATTGAGAACCCTAATGAAAGTGGATCATGCCATTTTTTCAAAATTCTTATTTATTCACTCTTATTTGATAATGTAGAACTAAATTGACTAATCTATTATAATATAAACAATTCCGTATTGCTGTTATTGAATTGGAGATCTTGCAAAGACTTAGAAATACACCGTAAGGACAAAGATTATACAAACAAAACAGTAATCGATGAAGATCTGTTTCCCCGTATTAGTTGTCTGATCGATCAAGACCTTATGAACGACGTCAGACCTTGTGTAATTCCCGGTCCCTTTCACAAAATTGGTGATCATCTGAAGGGCCGGACCGGGTCGATCACTCACGAAATGACCGGCCCCTTTAACTGTGAGAACGTCAATGGAGATATGGTTGTGTTTACTGAGTTCTTTCTTATATTTTTGAATATACCCGGCTACTTGATTCCTGAATCCCCAAGCAGATCTTTTTTCGGCTTTGAATCCGTTTTTATGGGCGACGTTGTCCATATGCCATGACACACCAATGAAGTTGCACACGGTATCCCTAAAGGATATTATTTACGATAATTTTGAACTTACACGTCCCCATTAAAGAAAAGCATCCGGAAGTTCTTTGGTAACTAAAACAGTATAAAAAATCAGTACTTCAACTATATCCCCGGACATAAATTTTTCGACCACTCATATCTTAAGTGATTGTAACTCAATCTCTTTAAAACTTGGCAGGTATACTAGTCATGGCGGGCAGAATTTGCCACGTAAAATTGTATTTCGTATCTCTTTAAGTGAGTTATGCAAACTTGCCAAAAATTGGTGGACAAAATTTTCTGATCACCTAAAATAACTAAAGAGCTACAAGTACGGTGAGTATATCCATAATACCAAATTAGGAGTGTGTCCTCAAGCAATTAGTATTCTCGCAGCGCTCTTTTTCGGGTTGAAATCATGCCCTAAACGACAACAACTACTATTTTGTTTTTTATTAAGTCTGGCTGAAAATTCTCTACAGTACTCTTTAATACATACTCGAGAACGTAGCTGTTATTATTCACTTACGCGCTTGCTACCGGGAGTTTTTTTTTAATTTCCCAATTGTATAATATTATTTTGGGACTCTTTGCTTCTGACGTGAGAGGCTAACAAGGTGGAATAATCACTTTTAATATAAATACTTGTCACGTATGAGACGGATAGTACGCTTCAACCTATGCCAAAAAATAAAAATTTTTTCCGAGCTTGAAACACTCAGATCGATGCTCTGCCGGTGTGATGGATAGAAGTTGACTGTATGTGATCAATTAAAAAATGCGATGCGCTTTTTATCCCTTTATCCCACCACTAGCAGTCGTATACTAATGTAAGAAAAATAATGAGTAGAACACAAAATACTTTGCGACGTATATATGTTACTATTGTCCGATTTTTTGCCATAAATAAATTCGTCTACGTCTGTGCTATACCATACCAATAGTTTTAGCCCCGTAGCAAACATTTGTCGGCAGTTGCGAATGATTACTTAGTGATCAGAAAGTTTAGTTTCCCATCTTTTTGAAAATGTTCAGAAAACTTAAAGTGCAAAGATAAAAAATCCATTTTACCAAATGTTTTGCTGCTCCTTAAATTTGGAGCAAGTAGATCAACTAACAACCGAAATAGAAGGTGGTCAGAAATAATGTCCGGAAGTATACCTTTTTCCTAAACTTGATTAATTTATCGATGATACCCTTGAAAAGATCAAATGTGTCTCTGTAGGTGGGTCTATAGTCATCCGTAATGTCATCGCTGCAATCTTATATTATAAAATTATTTTAAACGTACTTGCAAGTTTCCCATTCCGTCTCCCGGTTTCTCATCCACTCATCAGACACATGTAAGGCCATTTGAACCTTTCTTTTGTTCATATAAACCTTCATGGCATCCTCGTTCCAACAAGGAAATCCCATTTGATTATCAGTTGTGTCATAATTTATAAAGTTCTAAGGAAACTTGCTAAACTAACAGATCTTACCGTGAAAAGTAACGAGTTTTGTTTGAGAGACCTCCTACTCGACCTGATCTGTCCCGCTTTGTAACAATCGAGGTAATAGTTGTATTCATTTTGGCTGAAAGAGACATTTTATTTTCTTTAATGCTCACTTTTCCGGCATGTTGAGAACGTCGATGAATTCTTTGCCACATTGATCCAAGGCCCAGATTTGAGTAGAATTTTCGCGAATATGGGCATGGAAATTGCATTCCTCGATGTGCTCCAACCCGGGGCAACATGTGTGTTTTATATTGGACCATTCTCTGAAATCATCGTTTATGACGTCATAAGTTCAAGCGTACAGTCAGGGCGTGGGCTACGCCCCTCTATATTGATCCGCGGATCGCAATCACAATCCGCGTCGACAGCGCCGGATAAAGATCAGTCGAGTGATCGGGCTCGTTGCCAGTCGGCAGCGAGTGCCGCACCTCTCTTTTCTAACCTTTATACCTTTAATCATAGGTCTAACAGTAGCCCTTTTACTTTTAGTATTTATATAAATTGGCAGTAATAAATAATTATTATAATCAACCCTCCACGGAATTATTTCTGCACTTACCGTACCCCAATAGCTCCATGATAAACATGCCAGTGGATCAGGGAATTGGTCAGGTTCTGGGAATTCAGATATCCATTTCCAATGGCCAAGCCCTAAGTAAGGCAATTAATTATAGCTGGGCACTTTACTCACTTGGAACTTGGGATTTGGGAAACGATCTTCGCTGATCGCCTCAAGAACAAGCTCCGTCAAGGTAGGAATATAAATTCCCGCATATGATTCCCCAGTCAAGAACCATCTCCTATGCCTATATCTCGGCTGAACTCTCGAAAAAAAGTCGACCAACGCATGAAAGTTGAGGTCTGATAATACGGGTTACTAATCTAACAAGTCTTACCGGCTGTCTCGTCATCCCCTATGCTATATTTTAACGGATCTCCAACCTCGTAAGAGAAGCCAACGCCGATTGGAGATTCAAGAAATAAAATATTAAATTCCCGATTCCAGGCAAAGATGTTCTCCACCAAATTATTTCCATCTTTTGTGACATAAAAGGGCCCATATTCCGCCAGGAGACCGCCAACGGAGCTACAACCAGGACCTCCATTCAGCCAGATCAACAAAGGGGCTGTTTCTGAATTCACAGCGGCTTCAGTCAACCTAAACTATAAATCGTGAGAGGGCTAACTGAGGGCTCTGACTGACTAAATTATATTACGCAACACTCACCAATAAAAGAAAAGGTCTTTTCCATCTGGAGAGGCCTTTAAGTAACCTGAATATTGGTTGAAAGTAGGATCAAACGTGACATTCGGTAGCCCAATTATACGATCTTCTTCACCCACGGCCCTCACTGTGCCCGCGATCAAGGCAAAAAAGCCTATCTGGTATAACATAAGGTCGCCAGAACTTTAAAAGTGAGATCCGGGGAACGAAAGTGAGTGAGCGGAACGAGGGACGCGCAACGTTCTGACGCAGGGAAGGTGTTTGGGTATCCAGTTTCGTGTAACGGGTGGAAATATAATTGTTTCTTATCCCTCACCTCGCTTCTGATTCATTTGACGTCGCGGGTCGCGGCTAAAACCCCTCGAATTCGAATTTTTGCAAAGCAATTTTCTCCAGAAGAAAATCATTATACGGGTCCAACTACATATAATTATTGTATTTTATTGTCTAAAAATTGGAGAACAGGACTTCGGGCCTGGTTTTTATGGGTAAAAAGTAGTCAAAAAGGCCGGTTGTTTCAAGACATTTGTCTTGGCCCAAATCAGATAAAAGGAATTGTTCTATGTGGAACGAGTCAGTGTTATACGGCCATAAGCAAACATGAAAAAGAATAGGCCTCTATGCGAACGAACCTTTAATTCGGAGTAAACATGGCCGCTAACTCAGATTAAAGGATTAGGGTCATTTGCGGTCACATCATACCAATCTTTGCATACCACCCAAAAAGGGTAAATTTAGTGGGGATCAAAGACGAAATAGGTACCAAAGAAAAAGATTTGAAACATTTATAAATAGTAAATAAAAAATGAACATTTACTTTGGTTTAACTTCTAATTCTGTCATTTTCCTTATAGTTAGTGAAGGTTCGGGCAGAGGATTGGGAACATTATCATCCTCATACAGGTAAGTTGAAGCAATCGCCAACATTGATCCATCCGGAGTAAAGCAGAGAGAAGTCACAGAGGATGGGAATTTCCTGAATTGACACAATCGTTTCCTGTTGAAGGGATCCCACATATTAACCATCTGATCCGAACCTAAGAAATTTCTGGATTACTTCGATTCTGAATAAAAAAATATCCATCAGGGAGTCACTGACCTCCTGTAGCGAAAGTTCGGTGAATTGGATGAAAGGCGATGGTATTGACTGGATAAATCAGTTCTCCATGTTCATCCTTCACACGATGACATTTAAATGCGTATTTACTCTTCTGAACATCCGGATTTTGATCAAAGTATTCGACCGCCACTCGGCCTTCAATCGACGAAACAACAAACGCTTCCGCAGACGGGAAGCATTTGATGGCTCTGATTTGGTACTAAATCAATATGAATAACAAAGCGATTTCTTACTTTTAATGGGGATTCTTTTTGTTGTAGAGGATGAGCAAAGTTTCTCACGTCCCAAACATAAATCTGCTTGTCCTTCGTGCCCGCTACGGCCCTGTTGTCAACCACATCCAAGGCGTAAATCTTTTCAACGCAATCCATCTGACCCACTGGAAGAAGAGTTCGAGTATCCCAAAGCTAAAACATAAAACTATATAACAAATAAATAATCCATACTTTTAGATAGCCATCCCATCCAGCAGACACCGCCGTTCGCATAGTTTGACAAAATTCGAGACATCGGACTGGCGCAGAATGTTGGCCCATTACTGTCTCTAAAAGGTCAAGTAGACTACAGTATAAAATGCACTGATTACCTCTACCGGATTCGACATCAACTAATTTGACCACTTCATCAAGTCCGCCACTTACCAGGCTTTGTTGATTCTAAAAATCATACATCATAACAAAACAAAAACTCACCGCAAACGTACAGCATAAAACAGATTTCTTGTGGAAGATATTTCGTTGCTCAATCGGATTATTAGGATTAGTGAGGTCGTAGATTTTCAAATAACTGTCCCAAGACGCTACTGCCAACAGTCTTTTATCATTTGAGGGGGAGAACTAGAAATACAACTTTTTTGCAAAACCGTACCTACCTGAACCTTGGAGATGCCTAAGGCTGTTTTTATTGGGATAGGGAATTCATTGGCTGCAGCTACATAGTGAGGATTCATTTTTATTTCGAAATGGAGATCACAATGATGCAAAGTACAGATTGCATACGTATGTATACACAGACTTGCAAAATCTTTTTTTTAGAAAATTAAAAACCGCCAACACCGCAGTCTGCGCCCGAGGTTCGAGTTTTGCAGATGAGATCTTATACGATGGAAGAAATTTTGCTACTGTATGATTGTCACCGGTTTATCAATGTCTTCGAATAGAATTGCATGAGTACACAAGTAACTTTTTTTGCTTTCAAAGCCGGTAATTTTGATTTTTTGTTATATAAGAGGGAAGAAATAAGATTGATTTTAGGATTTTGAAAGACACGAGAAATTTCGTGCTTTTTTTCTCATGTCAGGTCTCGTTTTATCCATGCTATTTTTTCAAAAAAAGTGAGGAAAGCGTTTTTAGCGTTTTGCTTCGGAACCTGCAAAATTGGTTGACTAGCTTGCCAGGGGGTAAACCTGTGTTCACACCGGACGATAGTTCGCTCTCGACCAAGCATAATCAAAGTGACTCTCGCACCCCAATAGTCTAATTTGGCCATTTTGAGAGTATTTTAGACATACACCTAGACCTCGGCCACGACCTAGGTTGCGAGGTTGGTCATGAGCGATCTATCCTCCGCCCCAACAATTTTGCAACATTGGATATAAGTATAGTCGCGACATAAAGTCCGTAGAATTTTTCGCGGCCCCCAAATCCCGTTGCACCCCGAAATGTCGATTTGTCGCTGAGAAAAATGAGAATCGCGCGCGACAATAAGGCAAAATCAACAAAATTGCACAGTGCAAAATGTGTTTTCGGGTGAATGCACAGTGCATAATGCTTTTTCGGGTTTATGCACAGTGCAGAAAATTCTACGGACTTTATGTCGCGACTAGTATTTTGCCCGAAATGACGGCTAGCCGTCGGAAAGCGATGATGGGCGATTCCAAGGCCTTGGCCAAGGCTCGACGACCCGATATTATTTTCCCGACGGACTGATTTCTGACAAACTATTTGTGAATTTCTTTTAGATTGTTTGGACTTTTCTTTAAAAACGAGCTGGCCACCTGTTCCAAAAACAAAACTAATATTCCTTTCGGACTGTCCCGTACGGAATGGCACTTTTGGAAGAAGAATTACGTTCAATATTGAATTCCTTATCATATTTGTCAGCCCAAGGGGATCTCCCTGTTCAAACCTTTGCGACTTTGGTAAAGAACGCCCGAACTGATGTTCTGGTTGAGCATTTACATCAGAGATGGCTCTCCGATTCAAATTTTGGGAACGCCGCTGCAAGAATTGTGGCTTATATTCATCGAGTAAGTAAACCAGCAAACAAATGTACGCAAAATTGTTTAGGACAATCCAAACGACATGAAATTACCATCAAAAGTTTTGTCATTGTCTCTGGATGACTATAAGAAGAGATACGAAATGAGGAGAAGTGATCGCAAAATGTTCAGAAATTATTGCCGAAGTCTGGTCGAGTTAATGCCCATATTTTTGTAAGTAAGAATGAATTGAAGACAACTTTTTATTTAGTGATATTGATAAGTATATGGGCACCAGTCTGGTCCGTCCTCTCTTCGATTGCATGTTTATTCTAACGGAGTCTAATCCTGATGACGGTGATCTTCTAGTAAGTATAACATCACAAAGACAACGCTTTCAGTGTGTGGCGCAAATTCTGATAAGGTCAGGGCAACTGTTATACGAATTGGATCCCCATGTCTGCGATAAGATAATCATGAAATGTCGCCTTTCCCTCTGCTCCAATGACATCCGTTTAAGCGATTTGACAAGGTTCTCACTGCTTAATGTAAGATGATTCAAGATGAAATCCTTACAGAGAATTTAGGCGGCTGACCTTTGGACATATAGATGGAATTTGCAAGCAATGCCATACTGTCTACTACAATTCTATCAAGCACAATACGAAGCCTATCATCTGAATGAATATGAGGATAAACGATGGTTGCCTCAGGGCATGTACCAAAGCTCTACAACAACGTTGGCACCTAGTTCGGTCTCCTCCTTCTCGAAATTAACAAACGACGACTTTGAGAGTATAGTTTAATACATTCTCAAGAAAACAATAAAATGTAAATACAACATTGTATAGCACCTAACAATTGAAATCTAACCTTTCTAATGTCTCCTTAAGTACCGGTATGAGAGTACAATGCCAGCTCCCAACGCCACCACTCCGATTGAAACGAAAAGGACCTCGGTTAAGATTGACGGACTGAAATAAATACAAAATAACGAAAATAAACTTTTTTTCAAAAATATCAGTCTGTCGGGAAAATAACAGCGGATTGTCGCGCCTCGGAATCGCCCATCATCGCTTTGCGACGGCGGCCGAAACTGGAGATTTGGCGATAGCGGTGAGGCGAGACATTTTGATGCGACGACCCGCCGTTATTTTCCCGACAGACTGATATAATAGAAAAGCACTCACTTTGAAGGGTCTAATATGCTAGTCGGCTTTTTCGGAGTACGAGGGATGTCATCGATAACACTATGAGCTATACTCGGGGCCATACTCACGGTAGAAGCTCGATCTTCTTCATCATCCTGTACTTGATTAAGATGTTTTTGGGGACCGGAATGGGCAAAATATGTCGAAGATGTGTTGGACATAGTCCTAGATCTTACATTTACTTTGCATGGTGGAACAACATTTTGTAGATTACCCTGCTTTTTGTTTGGCACAGTTCCATTTGAAATTACCTCGCTGTTACCCTTCGACACTAAACATGTTATATCAGACAAGAAAGCCAACTTACAATTGTTCTGATTGTTACCATCCTCCCCTCTCTCAAGCTCTTCTTCTCTTTTCTTAACATCTTCAGTGACGTTTACACAATTTTCTTTCCTCTCGACCTCTGCTTGATTTTGCATACCATTCTCTTTAGCCGCTAAACTTTCTATCTCTTCTCTCACAACTTCTGCCTGGAGTTTTTTGTTGTTTTCTTTGACTATAAAATTAGTTTTCTTCGAATTTCCCTTATTTTTAGCTGAACTTGGAGAAGAACTTCTGCTAGAATTATCTGACTTTGAGCCGCTTAGTGGAGTTTGATTTGTTGAAGAAGATGAGCGTACGATGAGATCAGAAGGTTGCTAAAAAACAAAAATGATAAAATCAGCGAACTTACAGATAAAAGAATCCTTTCGGCGTCTGGTTCGACGGTGAGGACGCATTCCTTGGAGGCACTTTTGAATATTTGTACAGCTTGATCGTGGGTCAGTGGTGTGATAATGGTCCCATTTACCTAAAAAATAAAAATAAGAATGAAAGCACTTACCGCTACGATACGATCTCCAACATTCAACCGGCCGTTGTCGGCCGCCGCTGAATTAGGGCGGATCCTTGAGATAAAGAAGCCATCATGACCGGGTATATGAGGTGTATCGACGCCTCCCACAATGTTGAAACCCAATCCTGAATGAATTCAAGCAGATTACTTTAAGACCTTACCATTCTCAATTCCCTGCAATTTGACCTCGATGGTGGGAATAATGGACTCGTGTAGATTTTTATCCAAAGTTTTTGCCATTGCGCTAGTTCGTTTACATCTAGTCCACGCTCGCAAACAAAAAATTTACAATTCCTTGTCAAAGAATAGAGCGCAAAGGGACGAATTAGGGCGCAGCTTGCCGTCTTTTCCCTGCAGGCTGCCTTTGTTAGCCTAAGCTAAATCGAGACTGTAACTTTTAAAATATTTTTTGATATACAATCTATGTTTTTTCTCTTTATGACATAGAACCATGACGTAAAGAAAATAAAATAGAATCCACCTTTGGTTGTTTTTGTCTTCCCCTACTGTAAGCTTAAGAATAAGAATAAACGAAACCAGGTGTCCCGGTTACAAATGCATCGCAGTCCGTTGAAATTCTCACTGAATTTTTTTTGGGATGAGAACAGACTATCTTCAAAAGACAATTTTACTTTGTAAAAACCAAAAAATGGGCTAGCTGTATGCAGTAGATTTTTCAAATATTTTTTTTTAACAATTCTAACAATGTAAGCTACTAAGTTGTAGTAATGGTAGCCTGATATTTTTTATTTTCGGAATATACTTTGCTTTCCTTAAGACGTCTAAAGTGACAACCTGTGCCTAACAACAGTCTGTCGTATTCGGTTTCAGAAAGAACCCGCAAAGACTTTACGGCCCGCATTGTATATATTTAATTACTTTGTTGTTGGGCCTTATAGGCGAACTATAAACAAAGCCTCATTAAGAAACCGTTCCACTTTTTTGGAGGAAAGAATGTTACTTTTCTGGCGGATAACACCCTGCTTTTATATCATTAGTCATAAACGCTAAGGTATAATGTAACCCGTTATTGGAAACGATTGCGCAGTTTGCGGTGGTATTATGGCGACTAAAACGGGCTAAAGAAAGGTCCAAAAGGCCATCGGATTTGCATGTTTTTATGTTTTTTTATGTCGGCGGGAAATCTTTTATTGTGACTTCCCAAATAAAATTGTTCCAATTGTTTTCCGATATCAGAAAAGTCGAGTTAAAAGGCCTCGAGACTTGATTAAGGCGAGAAGTGAGTCAAATCCCATGAACGATTATCTTTTTTTCGGGCCCATTCTGCAAAAACACTTGGCCAAACTTTCTTCACCTGCACTCATTTGAGGCCGAGGATATTGCCTCCGGTCGTTCTCGGCCTTTCGCTTTGCCCGGCCCAGCCAGATTCTCCTTAATAGGCCCTTTTTGGCTCGCTGATGCGTCGATTCGATTGTTATGGGGAAAGGTTATTGTGCCATCTTGTCTTTCCTCCCCTCCATAACCGATTCGAGGCGTCCGACCGTGCTTAACCGAGGTGTCTTCTTCTTAGGTTGGAAGGCCCAAAATAGGAAGAAAAACGGCTGAGGAAATACTTAATTGCCATTTCTCTTCTTTATGAGTTTGGCTGATCCTCTGGACGTAATCATGAAAGGGTGCCGGGGCTCGAGTGCTGGCTGAATAGAGTGCCTTTAATATTGTCAGCCAAAGTATGGGGTCAAGGTGTCGTAAGGCCTTTGTGACTCTCCCATCTGATGATTAATGGGGCGTTTATGTAACGGCGACAAATTTGTCAATTTCCGGAACGAAAACTAATAATTAATCTCTCGCTCTTCCAGCTTTCCCACATAAATCCAGTGTCCATGTGTTGGCCTCCAAGATTAGCAGATCCGGTGATTCATTTTGGGTATTTTGCCTGCGGCCATGTTCATAGGGCTCGTTGTGTTGTCCACTTCCCGCTCGCCCTTCCCTGACCCCACTATATGGAAGGAGGCGGAGTCTGGCGGGGCGTTTGTCAGTCATTCGGGCATTCCCAGTCTCTAATAAGTGGTTCCTGTAGTTTTAATTGTCCCCGTTCGAGTTGGGAAAGGGTCCGCCGGTGTCCCATGGGATCAGGTATTGTTTCCAATTGCCCTAAGGTAATTTATGAGTGTCTTTGCGCACTCCCGACATTTTCCAATCCCCTGAGGCTAATCGGCGACGGACTGGTCACTTCGGATGGACGTTTTTTGGCGTGCTCGGAGAAATTTACATGGGTGCTATTAGGGAACTGGAGGAGTGACATGTCTTGATGTCCTGCCAGAAGTGCCATGTTTCTTGGAGCTTTGACGTCGGTTGCTTTCGGGCTGCGCAAACAGCTTTCGGGTCTGGTTTTTTGGGCTTTCCGGCCACCTGCTTTTCCCACACGATTTATAGTTCAAATTCACAAAAACTGATGTCCGAGTTTTTTCACCTTTAATCCTCTCCTTGCGGCTGAGAGTTAGAAATTCTAGGTTTGTGGACATTGACTTGTTTGAGAATATTAATTTTATTCGTATCTGCCGATACATCTATGTTTATTTTTTCCGTGAATATTCATACTTATAGTCTAATAAATCGGTGTTTATTGCAATACATCTGCCCATATCGTTCTTCCAATTATGCAAATCCCGTTTTAATCTTGCATATTTTTGTTTGCGCATGTGCCTTGGATTATTCGAGACACATGATTTGTTAATGTCATTACTTTGTTTAGCCATGGAGCAGGAGCTGAGATGCCCGCTCTGTCGATCATTCCTGACAGATCCAATTCTACTACAATGTTCGCACAGTTATTGCCGAGAATGTGCGGTAAAGGCGCTTCTCAAGTCCAGTTCGGTGATGTCTCCACCCTGCTCTAGTAGTTCTGGTGAGCATTATTTAGGTTACTGTACTTCGTTCTTTTCGGTTTAATATCATTGTTTTTTTCAGCCAGTGATACCGCCTCGATCTGCATATCAGACCCCGACCAAGAATGCGACAAGCTGAGCATGGTGAGCGAGACCGACTCGGGTGTTTGTATATACAACAATGGCGCAAATGGCAACTCTGGCAAAGGTAATAAACGGGGCTTCTCAGGTCAGGCACGGCTCTTATCGGTGTCACTCATCTGGCGGCAAACATTCCTCAATGTTTTTTTTTATTGTAGGCTCAAGGCCGAGCAGTTTTCTTGGGTCCCTTCCCAGCTCGTCAACACCCTCTTCTCGACTTCAATCGTTGATTACACCCCTCACAACAGGGCATACCATCATCTGCGAAAAATGCCAAAAAACATCGTTTTTTGCTGATGAGAATGCAGTCTATAATCAGTCATCAAACTTGGCCTTGAGAAGATTGGTCGAGCGATTCAAAAAGGCGCAGATTCAAAAAGATTCAGAATCCTCATCAAATTCTCCGGCCTTATTTTGTCAATGGTGTGAAGATGGAAAACAGAATCAGGCGTCATTGTATTGCGAATCCTGTGGATACTTTTACTGCAGCGATTGCCAGCCGATTATCCACCCTTCCAGGGGACCTCTGAAGGATCACAAGTTTGTCCCCGCCGAAAGTATTAGTCGGAAGTAAGCATTGTCTGAAATGATGGCATTAAATTTTTATAGAAAACTCTTGTCACAACACGAGCCCGTTGAAGAACATCGTTGCGAAGCTCATGTGGAAGAGGCGTTGACAATGTTCTGCTCTAGTTGTAACATTCCCTTGTGTTGCCAATGCATTCAGTCAGCTCGTCATCTAACTCATCAAGTTCAATCGCTGGCGACTACCGTAAAGACGAAGAAGGTCGGTCAGGGATATTACTTTTTCGTTTTCATTGCTTTTTAATCATATTTCATACGACTCTGACAGTTCCGCGTATCTTATGCAAATTGATTTCCTTTCTGAGACTTCTGAATCCACTTGTAAATCTCAGGAGAATCCTTTTTTCATTATGGAGAACTCATTAAGGACGGGCAATGTAATTGCATCAAGCCCATGGGGAAGTGCCGAAAAGGCGTTCGCTTCCAGGCGGATGAGTTTCCTTAATTAGAGCCAAATATGGGGTCGGGGGCTACGTCAGATTAGAGGGGAGGGAGGCATGCGCGCGGCAAATTGATCGCACTTCAGCTCTGATTTGACACTTCGAATGGCCATTCATTATTCTTTGATAGGCCAATTCGGGACAAGCCGTTGACAGATCTCCAGTCAGCTGGGCTTGGGACAAAATGGCGCGGAATCAATTAATAGGCAGCATGTCTTCTTCTTCTCCCCTTTGCCTTCGTATGCATTTTTTGCGCCAAATGTTTTTCGTCAGGAAATGGAAAAACCCCCACGAAACCTGACACCTGCAAGCTTCCCGCAGGTGTAATCGAAGAACATGTCCGAATCTTACCTGCAGGGAGCTTACGACCTCATAATCCCATAAATCTCCTTGCCGAGGTCATGTTCGTTGAGAGATGCCATGAATCAAGAAGACCTTAAAGGTCAGTTTTCCAACTTGGGAATGGAAGAGTACTGTAAAATTTGTATTCAAAAACATTGGGAAGAGCATTCCCTTTGTGTCCCCATATTCATCGCTCATCAGAGGATCCGATGCATTCAAAAGACATGATTTATGTGCTGTGCAAGACGCCGTGTGCAGATTCCGGGAGTTCCTTAATGGATTCCGGTCCCTTCTCTCATCCCTTAAATCCCCTTCTCACGCGAAAAGGTCGGTCAAAGTTGAGGCCTCCCAAAACGGCATATTGTTCTTGTTGCCTGAAGCAAGAAGACGGAGCCGGTGAGGCGTGAAGCCGGCTCTGGAATGGACAGATTTAATTGGGGATCAGAGGCGCAATTGTCCGTCCGCGGGAGTTAATTGCAGAGCCTGGAAATCCGCGCGCCCTGAGGGCATGTCATGTTTTTGATGCATTGTTGACGAGACATAACGAGTGACATAATCAGGACGGGACATGCCAGTGTTTGAGGGATTAAGGCCGGAAATCCGATTCCCTGATCGGCAGCTGCAAAACTTGGTCCATCGGTCATTGTCCGCTGCAATTTGTCGGACAAGGAGATGACATAATCTCGGTGAGATATGGCCGCGCGCCTCCCCCTCCTCGGGCGGCTTCTATTTGTTATCCTAACCGCGCTCCGGGATTTGTGGCCCGGCCTCGGCCCTAGGTGGCGGCGTCTCCACTTTGATCCGTGGATCGTAAACCCGGCCACGACCGCAAACACCTCATTAAACGGCCGCAGATCTTGTTAATAAAGCTGTACACAGACGATTAATCCGACATCCTCGCAGACACCTGTCATTTCCGATTAATCCATAAAAGTTTTATAAAAAATAAGTGCGGATCGGAGTCTGTCAGAGTCGATTACGGTTACGGAAAAAAATTATCAAAAATAATGCTGAAAAAAGTTGCTTTGCAGAGCGAATTGTCCCGAATACTACAAGAATTGTCGGAAAAGGTGAAAAAAGCATCGGAAGACATCAATGAGATTAAAAAGCTGCATCAGACAGTAGAAGTAAGTGGAATATGTTTAACATCAAATTAATTGCCAGGATAATTGCAACGAATTCCAAACGGGGCTTAATGTTCAAATCGACGTTTTAATTCAAAATCTGGAAGAGCGAAGAGCCAAATTAATGGAATATGTGACAATGGAGAAGGAGAGAAAGCATCGGACTCTGAAAGAACAAGTGGCCAAATGTGCTGGCCAACTCAACAATACCACGGCCTTGATTCAGTTCTGCATCGAGGTCCTTAAAGAGCCCGATCCCATCGCTTATTTGCATGTAATTATTTTAATTAAGAGTTACTGTAATTATCGTACTATGCGGGTTTAAGGGGGCACAAGGGCAGCGGAGGTCATTGTCTAATTCGACCACAATTTTAGATTGATCATGCCTTATGTCATCGAGCGACCGAGACCGACTTCTTGTGGAACAAAAATATGATTACAAAACCAGATATCAACCCCGAATTTGTGTTCAATATAGACCTGAGACAAGTCCAGGCAACGATCCAGGCCATGGAATTTGTGCAGCTACAAGGTAATACTTTTCACAGTAATTTATAATACTTTTTAAGCCATTATGCGAAGACCATTTTCCGGTGATAATGAGAGAGGTAATTAGATGTAAATAGATATTGTAATTGTAGTAGTTAGATAGCTTAAGGTTGCTTGTTTTGTGGTAGATAATATTATCGAAATTTCATTCACTTGTTATACGATTTTGTTCAGCTCCTCCAAGACCGTTTTTCTTGGCCAATGAATGTTCAGCGGAGAACAATTCGGTTGTTTTGACATGGGATTGCCCGAGGAATGGACAGTCCGTTGATGGGTTTATATTGGAATTGGACAGTGGTAAAGATGATGGGCGATTTAAGGAGGTCTACAGGGGCCCGGACTCCGCTTGCACCATCGACGGACTCCACTTTAATACGCTTTACAACGCCAGATTAAAGGGATTCAATGCAGCCGGTGAGAGTTCTTACAGTGAACCCATTTGCTTACAAACAGCTCCAGGTATGTCCTACTTTATTTTTGTTTTAGTTTTTATATTACTTGTTATTGCTCATTTATTGGCCGGACCGCGACGATTGGGGAAAAGGACGATTGAGGAAAATAAAATCATTTTTTGCTCTAGTGGCCAAAGTCATACTTCATTAGCCCAACCTATAAAACTTCACTTACGTAGTCTCTTTCAACCTTTGCTTGATCCACCTAACCTCTAAAACATAATTTATAAAGCGGCATCTAACATAATACATGTACTATTATGTTAGATGCCGTTTTATAAAAATTAAAAATTTTCGACCTCCTGCAGAGGTTAATATCGTTTCTAGGCCACTAAAGGGCGTGAATAGTTAAAAGCGGTTACAAATGGGGGTTTTTTAAAGCAAGGCTAGCGAAGTATGGTATTAGTTAGCCAAAAAAGCAAAAAAATCTTTTATTTTCCCCAATCGTCGTTTGGGGAAAATAAAAAAACTGGATTGAATCACCTTTTATGGTTTTAGTCGCCTGGTTCCAATTGTGTAAATCAGTCTCCCAGATGGATGTCCAGCTCTCCAACCAGAGTTGCACAGTGACCGGTTCTTCACTCGATTACTCTGTAGTCCTAGGCACGGTCGCCTTCAGTCGAGGAGTCCATTTCTGGGAAATCTCCGTGGATCGTCTAGATATCAACACGGATATTGTTGTCGGGGTTGCGCAGCCAAGTGTGGATCGTCATAAAATCCTGGGGAAGGATATCCATGGCTGGGCGATGTATCTGGATGTCCGAAGATCCTGGTTCTTCCATAACGGAGATCATCATGGGAGAACGGAGCAAGGAGTCTCTGAAGGGGAAGTGATCGGCGTTAGATTGGATTGCGATCAAGGCAGACTCTCCTTTTACATAAACGGACGACCCTTGGGCTATGATGGGCATCTCTATGCTTTCCAGTAAGCATAAAAATGTTCTGTTTAGAATCATCCTTTCGTTTTAGCCGATTACCCCGAGGTCTTTACTATCCTGCCTTCAGTGTGAATAAAGGCGCTGTAATTACTGTACATACTGCTCGAACAGCTCCCATTATTGATCGGGAAGACACACCGTCGATTCGAGAAATCTTGTAGCACATTTTTACATATTTAGATACCACAGTTTTAGGATATACAATACGGGTTGTTTCAATAAATAAATGATTGTTTGAATTTTTTATATGTAAATATGTATATAGATATATAAGGATGGTGGCATACAAATCAAATCGGATTTCGTGGCCAGAAACCGCCATTTCTTGTTTGTTAGGCTTCTAGATAAGAAATGTGTAATTCTTGTCTGAAATTGCGTAACATTGCGCAAATTTTTGCTCTCTCCTCACGAAGATTTTTTTCTTTTTTTCTCTGCTCAGAACATATACAGGGAGGGACCTGATCCAATGGCAAAAAACGTCTCCTTTTGCATCCCGGAAGGGACCAAAATGACTCCAAACCTTTCCCTTCTCTAAGCTAAAAAACTCCGCCTTGAAAAGCGCGCTCTTTCCTTCAAGGCGGGCCCTTCAAAGCGGGGTTTTTTAGCTTAGAGAAGGGAAGGGTTTGGAGACATTTTGGTCCCTTCCGGGATGCAAAATCAGACGTTTTTTGCCATTGGATCCGGTCCCTCACTGTATATATATATATATATATATATATGTTTGTACTGTACGTGGTGCTGAAGTTCTGCAACTGACTATAATGGTCAAGACACTTTCTTTAGGTCAGGTCGTCACCAAGCTCACGACCCAGGTAGTGACTGACCATAGTCATGTGTGGTTTTGACCCGACCTAACTGAAGTACCAAAGCCGTCCAGAATAACTAGTAGAATAACTTTTTTTCTGCAGAGTTTGGACATTAATCGTGCCTTAGGTCAAGATCTAACTCGTTTTTCCCAAAAAACACCGATTTCATCATGGATTCATGACGTTGACCGTAGAGTTCAGCCTTTTTTGGGGTAGAGTTGAAAAAGGGGTAGAGTTCAGATTGGGGGACAGTTCAGAAAAGGGGGAGAGTTCAGGCTCAACCGAGAGAAATTGCGCAACGTTGTGTAAGATTGCGCAATTTTTAACTTTGGACTAAATCCGCCGGGTTGGGATGGACTAGCGCGCTGAAATTTATACGTGCCATACTTGCCAATGAACTTTTTCTGCATCATTACGTTTGTAGGCTGTATTGCTAATTGTGAAATAAATAAATACAAAAAAATAACAGAGACATTATAACCATCTTGTACTGTGAATAATTAGACCCGGGTTTGCAGAATGAATGCTTGAGATCGGGAATGCTGACTTAGACCATGGGGCTGTCGCTGCCCCCAAAACAAGGAGAAGAAGCCGATTCCTTCGGCGACGTCCTCTTCATCGCTCTTGGAGGGGGAGTTGGAGGTGGTTCTGCTGGGAATGAGGACTAAAAAGTAACTCTTAATTGCTGATTAATCATCATATATTTTTAGATTTTGAAAAAGTGGTCTGTGACATTTTCTATGCAAAACTTCGAAATAACATTACAAGAAAGTTTAACCAACAAAAGTGAAACGCGCCACTTCTCCAAAATCTTAAACCTTCTTATTCCTTCACTCTTACATACTGTGGAATACACCAAAAATAAATTTTCCGTCACTGCAATGTGTTTTGCAGAACCATTAATACATACATATATTATTATTATCTTATTGTAATTACCTGAACATCCGGCAGCTTGGGGAAGAATTCTCTCTCGATCTTGTACGGGCTTTGTTTGACCGAACAAGTGTCGTGTAAAGTGGAATCATCATGGGATGACAGGCTCGGCTCTCTGTTCGAGAACTGAGGTCTTGTTCTCAGCTCCATCAGTGGCTTTGAACATCGTGATTCGTAGGGTGGGAATACATTAAAGGAGACCCCTTCTCCTTTTGTCGGCATTGAATGAATCGAGGAATTGGTGGTACTTTCAGACATCACAGTGCTCGCGGTTGCCTGACTTGTCCCAACTTCTTCCGTTGGATTCAGAGAACTTGACGTCTCACTGGGAGTATTCTGACGTTGTCTATGGAGTGTGGGAGGAAGGGGAAGATTGGCCATCATCGGGTCCGAAGCCAGCATTGTAAAGAAACTGACCAGTTCTGTAAAGTTGGGACGGGCTTCGGATTCAGTGTGCCAGCAACAAAGCATCTCGTTGTAAATCTGCAATATCATTAATGAGGATGACATAATATTAAATGTACTAATGGTTCTTACCTCTTGCGGGCAACCAACGGGAGGCTCCAATCGTCCTCCAGCCACGACCAATTGCATCACATCTTGATTGGCCTTCATCGTGTAAGGCATGTAGCCCATGGAGAATATCTCCCACAAAAGAACTCCATATGCCCAGACGTCTGTTTTGGAGTTGAAAATGCCATCTAGAAATGCCTCCGGAGGCATCCATTTGACGGCCAAAAAGGCTCGGCCTCCCTTCCGGTAATATTCCTGACTAAAGATATCCCTGGCCATTCCAAAATCAGCGATTTTCACCATACGATCAGGCCCTTTGGAAGTCAGAAGACAGTTGCGAGCAGCAATGTCACGATGGATGAATTTACTCTGTTCCAGGTATTCACAACCGTAGGCAACATCCAGCGCCATGTTAAGAAGATCCACCATCTTGAGCTGTGCATCCTCGGATTTTTGGTCCTCGAAAGAGTACTGTATCAGCAATGATGACTTACTGGCTTGGGCCTTTGTTCTCTCAAGAAGTTACGAAGATCTCCGCCTTCAAGGTACTCAAGAATAATGTATTTTGGCAATTTTTCAAAGGAGACTCCATAGAATTTAACAATGTTTGGATGATCGAAATGACTGAAAAAAAAGATAATCGGTCATTCAACTTTGGGCTTACTTGAGTAACCGGGCCTCCGATTCGAAATCCATATCTGTTTCTGGATTCGAGCCCATGGGCAATGTTTTGACGGCGACTTTGGTTGTCCGACCATCCAGAATGAACAACCCTTCATACACTTCTCCAAAAGCCCCGTGTCCAATGGATTGCTTGAGCTGGAGGAAGTGCCGAGAGATCTGAGGGAGCTCCATCATGGTTAGCCTCTCGTAGATGGGATTGGGGGTAATCCGATCACTCATCCGGATTCTGGAGTCGATTGTATCACTCATCTCCATACCTCCAAAGTCTTGATTATGTCTTTTATTCCTCGTCCAACAAATTTTGTATTTCTTCATGTAATACAGTAACCCTCCTCGGCGGCATGACAAGAAGAGAATCACCAGAAACACTAAACATCGTAAATAACTTTTATAATTCTCGTCGTTTCGTGCAATAACCTTAGAACTTACAAATCAAGATAAGGAAAAATGCAAAAATAACCAAGAAAGCGAAAGGAGAATTCAGACCAACGACCTCTTTGGACCAGACTCCCAAAAGCTCTGAAACGATAATAATTCATGTAATGACTGACGTCATTTAACTCACCAAGCAGAGACATGGAGCTACAATCTCCATTCTGGTCGGTCTCTTTTCCGTTTATGCAGAGACAAAAGGGTTTTGGAGGTGTCCCCAGTTCATTGCTCTCAAATCGACAACTGGAATTGGTCGGACAAGGCAGAGAGCATCTCATGATGACAATACGCCCGTTTCCATTATGAATTCCGATGGCATAGTCTGCTTTTACATCTTTTAATAGCACAGCGCTGCTGCCTCCACTTCCGTTGGCCTTGTATCCAAATTTTCCTCCAATAATTCCTCCGCCACCACCAGCGCCGGGCCCGCAGCTTGCGCCTCCGCCTCCAAGTCCACCGGTTATATTCCAGATCCGCGATCGAGGACATGAGCCGCCAATAACATGGGGACCCTCAGAACGCCCGTTCATTTTGCGACAGTCAAGACAAGTAGAATTGTGATTAAACTGAAAAATATTAAGTTGAGTGCTCCATGTGCAACACATTGTCTAATATTCTGTGTCACATTGTCTAATATTCTCATACAAAGATACATGGAATATCTATCTAATCCTTGTAATCCCATGTCTAAACTCCGCCCACCTTGATCTGGCAAGATCGGGGATCGGATAAGAGAAGATGGGAGATGGAAGCTCGGACGGTTGCGTCCGAGCCCGTCTCTCTGGCTGCGCAAGCAAGGCTTTTAATCAAGTGCTTTATAAATTCTTGTTTTCACCTTTCTCTTCAACATTGTCTGATCAGCTAGCCAATAAGTTGAAATCACAACCAAATTTTTTAAACGGCTAGCCAAAAACCTGGGTCGGCCAGCCAAAAGCGTTTCAAAAAAAGCAAGCTTTTAACGGTTGGAATGGGCGTCACCGTCACAGTCAAGCATTGAGACCATTTTCGGGTAATTTTAGACAACCTTCTTGACCTCGGTCATGATAGGTGGTCAGCTTAGTCATGAGCGCAGTTCCGCAAATGTCCAAATTCCGAAAACGTTGCGGTGCCTTATTTTTTTCAACCTTGTCGAAGATTTTAGGTCGCTAAAAATCTCGGTAGTTTCTGCTAGGCTAAGGGTTGAAATTGTCTTATTAAAAAACAACTATAAGATCTGCTAAATTGCGCGTCCCGACATTTCGGGTCAGGGACAACTCGGGTCGCGACAACTCGGGTCAACGACACTTCGAGTCAACGACACCTCGGGTCAACGACATTTCGGGTCAACGATACCGTTTAATATTTTCGCTTCGGAACGTGGAAAAAAAATTTTTTGGAGAGTTTGAACAAATTTTTGAAAATTTTTCGCTTCGGGAATTGGGAAAAGGATTTTTTGTTCTGAATGTTACAATTTTATTTTACATAAGGTACGAATGTTATTTCTTTAATTTTTTAGATAAATAGTTACCTTAGGGGTAATTGAGGTTTAAAAAATTTTTGGGAAAATAGTGTTTATAAGCGAGGGGAAATTCTTTTTCCCCAGTCCCGAAGCGAAAACATTTCAAAAATTTGTTCAAACTCTCAAAAAAAATCTTTTTCCCAAGTTCCAAAGCGAAAACATTTAAAACGGACTTTTTTACAAAGTGAAGCATGGCCCGGACATTGTTGCGGTGACCATCACCGAATTTCTTCAAATTTGGCTCATAGAACACCCACAAGGCATACATCAAAAGCGTCAAACGTTTTCCCAAAATTTGCATTATTTCGGGATTACTGTAACATTTTGTGTTTTATAAAGCGGCCGTTGTCGTGGACCAGGTGATCGCCCTACGGGTCCGAAACTTCTTGTCTGTATGTTTTCGAACATGGCCAACATTTTTCTAATTGAAACTTTTTTTGTATCTTTTCGTCTTTCGGTAGTACCGTAATCGTCATGATACCATATCGATTACTGCCGAAAATTGGAAAGAGTGTAACAAGTTTTCAAACCGGATTATAAAAGTTGGACACCCTTCCCGTAAAATAAAACAAAAAAATCAAAAATAAAAATATAAGTTTTTGAGATATAAGCGTTCAAAGTTGCTATGTTCGGTTACTGTAGGACCAAAATAGAGACGATCAATTTTTAACCTTTTCCATTAATCTCTACGGTTCACATATTAATAGATCAGCCTGAGAAAAATATTTTCAGATCAAAAAATAAATATTTGAGGCTTTATTTGAGGCTTTATACGATGGTTACTGTAGTTTCTAACTTTTGTTAATTTCGCTAACAAATTTATTGGAATGACGAATTTAGACAAGCTATCCGGGTCAGAAACGCGCATACATCATGGAAGGCAAAAATCAGAATCGTAATACTACCCATTCCTGAAATAGTGGGAGATTACGGTAGCCGTACCCACTTTTTTCGCTGTTTGGCCGCGGCATTCTTTGGAGCCGCGAGTGTAACAACTTTTGAGGCCTGAAATTCATTCATAATGGACAGAGGAGTATTTCAACAAAAAATCGCGAAAATAAAAATATAAGATTTTGAGAAAAACCTGGATTACGGTCATTTTAGGGGGTTTTTGGGCCGTCTGGCCGCGGCATTCTTTGGAGCTGCGAGTGTAATAACTTTTGAACCCTGAAATTCATTCAGGATGGATAGTAGAGCATTTCAGCAAAAAATCGCGAAAATAAAAATATAAGTTTTTGAGAAAATCCAGGATTACGGTCATTTTAGGGGGTTTTTGGGCCGTCTGGCCGCGGTATTCTTTGGAGCTGCGAGTGTAACAACTTTTGAGGCCTGAAATTCATTCATGATGGATAGAAGAGTATTTCAGCAAAAAATCGCAAAAATAAAAATATAAGTTTTTGAGAAAATTCGGGATTACGGTCATTTCAGGGGATTTCCTCTCCTAAACTACCGTAATCCGGGATTTTCTCAAAAACTTATATTTTTATTCTCGGGCTTTTTTACATAGGTACTTTCTAGAGCATCGGGGATGTATTTCAGGCTTCAGAAGTTGTTACACTCGCAGCTCCAAAGAATGCCGCGGCCAAACGGCCCAAAAACCCCCTAAAATGACCGTAATCCTGGATTTTCTCAAAAACTTATATTTTTATTTTCGCGATTTTTTGCTGAAATGCTCTTCTATCCATCCTGAATGAATTTCAGGGTTCAAAAGTTGTTACACTCGCAGCTCCAAAGAATGCCGCGGCCAAACAGCGAAAAAAGTGGGTACGGCTACCGTAATCTCCCACTATTTCAGGAATGGGTAGTATTACGATTCTGATTTTTGCCTTCCATGATGTATGCGCGTTTCTAACCCGGATAGCTTGTCTAAATTCGTCATTCCAATAAATTTGTTATCGAAATTAACAAAAGTTAGAAACTACAGTAACCATCGTATAAAGCCTGAAAAAAAGCCTCAAATATTTATTTTTTGACCTGAAAATATTTTTCTAAGGCTGATCTATTAATGGGTGAGGCGTGGCAATCAATCGTACCGTTTGAAAATTGATCATCTCCTTTTTGGTCCTACAGTAACCGAACATGGCAACTTTGAACGCTTATATCTCAAAAACTTATATTTTTATTTTTGATTTTTTTGTTTTATTTTACGGGAAGGGTGTCCAACTTTTATAATCAGGTTTGAAAACTTGTTACACTTGTTCCAATTTTTGACAGTAATCGATATGGTATCATGACGATTACGGTACTACCAAAAGACGAAAAGATACAAAAAAAGTTTCAATTAGAAAAATGTTGGCCATGTTCGAAAACGTACAGACAAGAAGTTTCGGACCCGTAGGGCGATCACCTGGTCCACGACAACGGCCGCTTTATAAAACACAAAATGTTACAGTAATCCCGAAATAATGCAAATTTTGGGAAAACGTTTGACGCTTTTGATCAGCATGCTCAGGCCCTTCTACTGGCCAAGTTTCAAGAAATTTGGTGATGGTCGTTGCAACAATGTCCGGGCCCCTTGGAGGGAAGCTTCAAGTACGCGCGACGCCATAACTAGGGATACACTTGGCCAATTATAAAATAATTCCCGCCGGGACCCAAAGCAAATTTGAAATTATTCGTGTGTACGGTAGAAAAATATTTTTTGTTGGAGGACGAGACATTTTCTTGTTTTGTTGATAGTACTGCAAGGTATTTGGTAAGTCGAGTGTGTGTATTTTGTTTGATTTTGTTGATTTTTGTGTAATAAAGATATAACTTTGTCCATTTATTGTTTATGTGCCGCATTACGGTTTCAAGGCCGAATTATTACCTTTCTGGCGGCTCCGGTTTTAGCTATCGCAACACGGAAGATAATCTCTGCCCAATCGTTGGTCCGGAACAAAGAGGTATGTTGTTTTTGCTAATTTTGAGGTGTGTTTTTGGTTTTAGAACAAAAAGTTACCTGTTTTTCTCTGAAATCTTTGGGAGAATCACTTTTCGGTCAATAAGGGCCTAATTTTTTGTTGTTTTTAATACTAAGGGTGCTTTTCAGTGGATTTCACTGTACCAACCAATGAAGAACAGCATGGTTAACACAGAGAAGGATGGTCCACTGGCAGATGAGGCGTCAGAAAGAAAGGAGAAGGCCCTCAAAAAATGCGAAACTAATAGAATAGCCATTGTGAAAAAAGGAAAAGTGATGTAGGCTGTAAAACGCTGGTTAATGATACAGAAATGGGGAATTCGGTGGACGACATTTTTAACATGGATAAGATGGAAAATGTATTTGGCTCCAATTTTATTTTTAATATTGAGACTGAAAAACAGTAAATTTGTTGTTATTTGTTCTATTTTTGTTATAAACACGTTGATTTAAATGAATTGAAAGTTTTAATCTTGATTTCCAGTAGCTTGACGTGTTATCTTTGTGAACACAAAAATTTTTTGGAAACACATCTTATTTGACTTATAATCCAATACTGCCAAACGTAAAACATCGGCGGCCAAAATGGGGTAAAGGAAACTAACACGGCCCAGAAAATCAGCGTTAGAACAAGAGACCTGTTCGTCGTAAACCATCAAAGGACAATTAATTAAACCAAGAGAGCATTCAAGTTCATTACGATAAATGAAATTCAGATATACATTTACATAATTTGATATTATCCTGATATTGCGGATCTATGACCGCGAATACCCATTCCAGTTTTTTGATGGCATTTCCTTTGTTCACAATGGCTATTCCATTAGTTTCGCATGTTTTGAGGGCCTTCTCCTTTCTTTCTGACGCCTCATCTGCCAGTGGGCCATCCTTCTCTGTGTTAACCATGCTGTTCTTCATTGGTTGGTACAGTGAAATCCACTGAAAAGCACCCTTAGTATTAAAAACAACAAAAAATTAGGCCCTTATTGACCGAAAAGTGATTCTCCCAAAGATTTCAGAGAAAAACAGGTAACTTTTTGTTCTAAAACCAAAAACACACCTCAAAATTAGCAAAAACAACATACCTCTTTGTTCCGGACCAACGATTGGGCAGAGATTATCTTCCGTGTTGCGATAGCTAAAACCGGAGCCGCCAGAAAGGTAATAATTCGGCCTTGAAACCGTAATGCGGCACATAAACAATAAATGGACAAAGTTATATCTTTATTACACAAAAATCAACAAAATCAAACAAAATACACACACTCGACTTACCAAATACCTTGCAGTACTATCAACAAAACAAGAAAATGTCTCGTCCTCCAACAAAAAATATTTTTCTACCGTACACACGAATAATTTCAAATTTGCTTTGGGTCCCGGCGGGAATTATTTTATAATTGGCCAAGTGTATCCCTAGTTATGGCGTCGCGCGTACTTTCAGTTTGTAAAAAACTCTCTTTTAAAAATTTTGTTCAAATTCTTCAAAAAATTCTTTTTTCCATGTCCCGAAGCGAGAACATTTCAGAAATTTTTCAAATTTACCAAAAAATTCTTTTTCCCCAGTCCCGAAGCGAAAACATTTCAAAAATTTGTTCAAACTCTCAAAAAAATTTTTTTCCAAGTCCCGAAGCGAAAACATTTGAAAAATTTTTTAAATTCACCAAAAAATTCTTTTTTCCCAGTCCCGAAGCGAAAATATTAAACGGCATCGTTGACCCGAAGTGTCGTTGACCCGAGTTGTCGTTGACCCGAGTTGTCGCGACCCGAGTTGTCCCTGACCCGAAATGTCGTAGCGCCCTAAATGGCGTGGTGCCATTTTCATCGGCATCTCACGTCAGAATGAAAATAGAAGAAAAACGAAATTTCGTGAGGGGCCGCAGCGAAAAGCAACGGCCGATTTTTTTCTTCTTTCTCTGACCGCTCTCTTCCTTTTTGTGCGTGCGCCCTCTTCCTCTCGCCAACCGCAAATCGTTATTTCGCGGATCGCCACGGCTTTGACGAAATTCCCTTTTTATTTTGACGTGCATCTGAGCGTCGGGGACTTGAGGTATTTCCATCTAAACAAATTTGATTTCTTACCTTTGGATTGAAAGAGAATCCGTATCCGGAGGCCCAGTTCTGTGAATCGTCGGCCTTCTGGTCCTTAATTGCAACACCGCCTCGGGCATCGATCTCCTCGGTGGAAGGGATCACATCAGGAATCACTCCCCCTCCTCCTCCAGCAACAATACTGAGCTTGGAGTCGATGAACAAAGCCGACGCGCCTCCACCGCCAGTGCCGAACAGATTGTGGACATCTTTGCGGAGGAGATCGACATCTCCATAAGTGTCAGAACATACAGAATTAAATATTTTAGCATACGTCACCTGAATTTTTTACTTGTTTATGGAACACAAGACGTACCTTATTGGTTATGTTTAGCAGACTGCCGTCCAATCCTTTTCCACATGGACTTTCTCCTTGTTGCCCCAGTATCAATCTGATTTCTTGTCCTTTAGCCAATTGAAGAGTGGTCTTGACAGCTCCACCGTTGTTGTTGTCATCTTTTACATTGAATTTTCCCCCTGCTGCTCCATACAATTCGATATAATACTCGCCATCCTTCTTAATGATCCAGGAATCTCTGATGGAATCGTTGATTTTTTTGAGGGAATCTAGTCGCAATGAATCGGGCAGATATTTGGTGTCCCAACTGCTTTCTAAATTTTCAATAAATCGTCTACTAATACAAGCATACCTTCTGAGAAACACATGGGAGTCATTGTAAAGTCATCAATGGCTACACTCAACGGTTGCTTGTAGAGTTTGGCAAATGCCAATTTAAGGCGATATTTGACGGATTGGTGTGGGATCACGGCAGTGGCCTTTTGCCAAGTGCATGGAGATGCACCTGTAGTCTTGGGTGGTGTCCAGAGAACCTCCTTCTTATCTCCCCGTTCCAACATTAACTGGAAAGTCGACGCACCCGTGTGGCAAAAGAAGAATCGGACCTGAAATTATATGATGAGAATGATCAGGTAATATTTTTTTATTACAAAAAAAAAATTTTACCATGCACGCTCTGTATTCAGAAGCTCCAATTTCATTTGTTTTCGGGGATGTCGGCTGGAAAACAGGTGATATCGCTGAGATATAAAACACTTCACCCGTGTTCTGGCGTTCGAATTCAGCGCCAAATGTAGAGAAAAACAGGAAGTGCCCTATAATGGGATTAGTTAGACACCATGACCATTGCCATACCTGTTTTTCTATGCGTCCCATGATGAAAATAACCATCAGGAGGGAGTCCATGAGGGTTAACTTTCTTCGTATCATCCAACGAGATCCTTTTCAGATACCTCGAATTGTTCTGGCCCTTCTGAAATTTCCATTCCGGGCATCCAGACTCCGAGTCCATCTCGAAATCACATCTCGCTCCAGGAGGTACCTGATCACATTTATTGATCAAATCATCTTCATCTTCATCGGCCTCACATTCGGGGATCATATCACAGACATCAGCATAATCGATGCATTTAGATTGATCCCCCTTTGAGCACAAATACTTCTTAGATTGCTTGGATGAACAGGAATCTGGAGTCCAAACTTCTTCGTCACAATTCTCCAGATGGATGTCATCGACTCTGCATTCCACATTCTGGATGTTCGGATCCTTTTGTTGTTTTGCACTATGGCATTCAATCCGGATTCTGGTGGGATACAAGATTTGACCGATTGCCACTCGGCTTTGAATCCATCTAAAATACGTTTTTTACATTAGAATACAACAATAATACAGCCATCAAAGCGCGCTTTACCTTTCCTGCCCTTCTCTGGTCGGTCGATAACTCGCTCTGAATGTTGGTCGAATCCAATCTTCCTTGTCTTCATCATTATCATCGAATTCCAACATTGGTTTGTGATCCAGATGCTGAGTTGTGACCAGTAATTCTGATCCAGGAAGTCCATGAACTTGGTGTTTGAAGATTAGTTCACACTAAAAGAGTTCAAGCAGAAAATATAAGTCTTACTGTAGATACAGTATGTTGAAAATAGGAACTGATGACCATCGGAATAAACTTTTTTGGTTCCGAACTTGAGAAATAAGCATAATGATCTGAAACATGATGATTTATGAGGCAATTTAAAAAAAACAACAGATGATCTGCTTGAACCTTACTCGAATTGTTGAATCCACTTCCCACAACAACTCTGAAGTTCTCATTCTTGTTGAATTTCCCGGGGGTTCCCTCATTATCTACATCTTTGGAGTTGGTAAACTTCCACAATTCACAAGTCTGCCCATTTTCAAAGTTGCAAATCTCGGCTGCAAGCACAAATACACGTTTTAAAGACTTCAAAACCAACCTGATATTAGCCCAATAAGGAGGAAGTAACCCCAAACCATAATAATATAAGTATTCTAATTATAAAACAATTAATCCATGGCCAAGAGAATGGGGAAGGGAAAATTAGAAGTCTGTAAGAGTTTAATTCCAAGTTGGCACTCTTTGGATGAGAAGAAAGAAAGCAGTTTTGGACCCAAAACCTCGCGATCAGTGCCCGGAACAGCTGTTAAAGAGACCAGTCCGAGAGGTTTCCAGTAAGTGTTGGTCGCGAGAGAACAGGTAAATTGGATCGGGACTTTCGTTTCCAGAGCATCCGCTTTCCAAAATGCCTTCAGGGACACGTGCGATGGCCAGAAGTGTCGTGCCAAGGGAAAACATTTGTCAAATCTTATGTCGGACATGAACAAGGTCGGATCGGGATAAATATACCTGATCGGAGAGACGCTTAATCAAAGCCTTCTTAAGTCATAGTCCAGAAGCCAAGTCGTTAAATCAGTAAAACGAGGTTAACCTGCTGGGAAAAGTGGGCATATTACAGAGGAACTCTTAACTTAATTATCTAATATTGCACTTTATTATCCATTTAACGAACGTAAAAATCAATTGCTTTGCTATTCTATCAAAATTTATGGCTGACTCGAATGTTACATGACAGCCTTCATCCCTTCCAATTTATCACCCATTATTCCACCGAATTGGATGTGAAAGATTGATTTAATTAGAAAAATAAATATTATGAACCCGAGAAGTGAAAGCAAGATCAACAACATACCCTAAAGAAATAAACCAAATATGTCAATCTTAAACATAAACATAAATAGTAAACTTGTTTGATATGTCTCTTTTCTTTACCCTACGACTTCCCATTCTTCGGAACACTGGGAGGGGATCGAACCGCGACGCTGACTTAGATGATGAAAGTGGTGGGCATGGTCGGAGAGCTAAAATTACTAAATTGGAAATATAAAAATGACTCAATGCTTACTTTCCTGTGAATTTCGTTCAACTGGGATTCGTATTTTTGCTGGAGATCGTCGGCCAATTTTGCAGCATGATCCAATTGTTCATACTAAAAAAAGATTAACACTACAATCAGTACATAAACTTTCAATAACCTACAGCAACGTTGATGGCCATTTTGTATTGCTCCGCCTCCCCATTAAGCCTGTCAATTTGCTGCAAAAGATCTTCAGCCATTTTGTCATTTTTGGTTCCATTTTGAGTTGATTTGTGCTCGGTGTGCACCTTGCCATCATTTAGGGCTTTCTTAAACCATTCCTGGATTGATGCAGCAGTAAAAGATGCAGGGGGGTTCAATCCAACAGATTTGGCGACTGATGAAATCACAGCTTCAACCTCACTGTCACTCCTTTTCTGAAATGTTATTTATAAAAAATAAGAAACGCAAAACAAAAAATAGTAAAATGTTAAAGCGCACCTCAACCTTGACTGGACCCTGTGAAGAGAGTACTTTCCTCACGTTTTCTTCTGATTCTTTGACCAATTCGTGCAGTTTGTAATTCCGCTCTCTCAACTCCTACATAAACCATGTTAGTATGTTAAGGGAAAAAAAGTATATAATACGATCTTACTTACTTGGCTTCGTTGTTTCTGATACTCCAATTCTTCTTCAAGTTTTCTCAGTTTCTCCGAAGAGCCTGAAGAACCGTTGACTTGGGAAATTTGAGATTGGAGGCGATCCCTTTCTGACTGGAGATCTTTGTTCACGGTTTCATACAAAGTCAGATCTTCAGCCATTTTCTTCACCTTCTGATTAAACTCCGCTTTAATGTTTTCGAACTCCTCAATTTTATTTTTGTATTGATCCCTGTTAGAGTCTTCCGAGTCGATCTGCTTTTTGGCAGCTTCAACTTCCGATTCAAGTTGAGCTAATCGTTTCTGGAGGCCAATCACATTTTCTTCCATTTTGCTTTTCTCAATTCTAAAACGTAAAATACAATAAAAACACTAATAAAACATACAGTATTCTTTTCTCGTTCTCTCTCACAATTTCCAATTCCTCTTTCAATGTCTTGGCCAGACTCTCCGCATCCCGGATCTTCGTGAACTGTTCTTCTAACGCCTTGTAATTCTTTTGCCATTTGCTTAGATCATTCCTCAAGTGATCAAGCTCAGTTCCGGATTTATCTCTGACTTCATTCAATTGAGCCAATAGCAAAGATCGTTCATTGCTTAACTGGTTGACGGACTCATTTCTGCGCTCAATCTCTGCTTGAAGACTTCCAATATCACGTTGAAGATTGCCGATGGTTTCGCGTTGAATATTCTCCTTCTTCTAAAATTAGCTCAATTTAAACCTACAATAATATACTGTATACTTACCGCGAATTCATCGAGCTTGGCAGAGAGTCGATCAATATCAGCTGACTTTTGAGGTGTTTCGGTAACCTTCTTTAGCTCGGCTTCCACTTGTTTTAAATTGGATTCACTGATGTAGATCTTGTTATTCGCTGATGCAAGTGCCTGTGACAAAAGATCAACATTGTTCTTCAACTTTTCATTTTCTTTTTCCAATCTTTCAGCAGTCGCCAATTTAGCTGAGGCCTCAACCATTTGTTTTTGCAGAAGATTAACCTTCTCCACCAGCTAAAAAAAATAAAAAATATCATAGAAGCGTACCTGACGATGTTCATTGATTTTGGGCTTCATCGAAGTTTCCAAAACTTGATGTTTTTCTTTCGCCTCAGCTAAAGCCTGCTCCAGACTCTTTATTTTGGCCATATCGGTTTGGGAGGATTCCAGAAGGTCGTGAAGACGGTCGATTTCTCTCTCCTTCTCATTCACCTCCTTCTTCAGTCTCAGTTCTTCCTTTTGCTTCTTCTCTCCACTCTGAGCCTGCTCATTGAGACGACGGACAAAGTCCAAAACTTCAGACTCCAACTCGGCTTCCGAAAGGCGATTCAGAAGACGATCAAAGTTCAATGGGCTAGATTTCTTCGGTTTTGGCTTCGGAGGGGTCGACTTTTGAGCGGAAACGGTCTTCAATTGTATAACTTCTTCAACCTCAACTGGGATCTCGCCTTCAAGCTCCTTCTTATGCTCAGATTTCTTGTTGGCCTTCTTTTTGCTACTTGTGGATTCTAAACTTGGATATGAAAATCATATTAAAAATTCGTTGCAATTAGATTGTTGAGTCGTCAACTGGACGCGCCGGCCACTTTGTCAAACAGCCGTCATTTTCGACATGTCATGTTTTTCTATCACTTTAAATATCAAATTGAACTTTTTTGGGAATTTTTTTGTATATTTTTACTAAAAAACCGTAGTAATTAAAACATTTTTTAGGAACCAAACAGAGTTTAGCGGTATTCATTATATTAAACTCGCGTTTGAAAGATTCGTATGTAAGAATTTTCAACTTATTGTTAGCCAAAATGACAAAAATGGCGCTACTTTTGAAAAAAGCCGTCTACTTAAAAAAAAAACCCTACTAAAAATCCTACCCGTTGACTCAACGTCCTTTGATTTAGCTTCGGAATTCTGTTTCACTTTTTCATCTTTGCCTTCTGGTTTGGCCCTGTTATCCTCGGCTTTCTTTTCATCTCCAGTGGTCTCTTTCTTCTAAACAAACTAACAACTTCAGATTATTGACTTACTTCTTTATTTTTCTTTCCTTTCGGCTTCGGCTTTTGTTTGGAGCTATCGTCACTTAAAAGTTTGATGGCATTCTTTCCATAGGCCTAAAACAATAAACGGTCAATTAATCTAAAAAAGGAACAACTAAAACATAAAGATCTTACCTCCTCAAAAGATTTCTCTTTGGGTGCCATCTTGATAATAAAGAAACAAACGGCAGAGAAAATTAGGGCCACTGAGATCAGCCCAATGGAGACTGGATCCATGACTTGGACTAATTACTCGACTACCTAATCGTTACAAATATGCAGGAACCCTGAAAGAATGATCGTGAAACTCTCGAAAAAAAGTAGGCGGACGATCGAATCGGGGTCAGGCAGTAGCGGGAGAGACGGTGCGACCGGCGTGAAAGAATTCGAAACGTGAGATTTGCGGCTGTCTCGTACAGTCAAGAACGCTCTAATTGATTCGGAAAAGAACGCCGCGAATAACGGAAAGTATATTCGAAAGGGCTCCATGGAATGAAAAATTTGTGGGCAGTACAAATAGCTTTGAAGGGAAAGGGTGGATTAACATGCCTATCGCAAAAAAATACAGAAGCCAAAAAAACTGTACAAAAAATATAGTTCTTGTAAAAAACTGTAAACATTTAATTATAAAAAAAGCAGAATCACTGTCCATTAAATTATTTTTAAGTAATAATTACACAACAAAAATATTGTACCGACAGTGTAAAAGCTGTCTGTCATCGTGCCGCAAATGATTGACATTATCCGCAAGCTCTAGCTGCGCCCTGAATTACGAGAAAAAATTTCCAAAAAGGAAGTTGGGTCCCGCAACGAAAAAGTGATTCTTGTATCTCTGGCGCCGTAGGAAAACGGAATTTACATTTTTTCGATATATCGATGGGGTTTTTCTTACTTTATGATTTTTGCTCCTGTGTTTATTCCAAATCCCAGGTTAACAGCTGCAAGTTTTGTTAATTTCTGTCCTCGTGGGTGTCATTTATTGTTGCCGCGTTTATACTGGACAGATTAGGTTTTTTTATATAATCTATAAATTGTTTTGCAGGGATTAAAAACATCTCGAAAACATGGCCGCCAGAAAAGGAAAGACCAAGGAAGAGCAGCCGTCTTTGGCCCTCGGACCTCAAGCTCGTGAAGGAGAAAACGTTTTCGGAGTTGCTCACATCTATGCTTCCTTTAACGACACCTTCGTTCACATTACCGACTTGTCTGGACGTGAAACCATCGTCAAAGTTACTGGTGGTATGAAGGTAAAGGCCGACAGAGATGAAGCTTCTCCTTACGCCGCCATGCTGGCTGCTCAGGATGTCGCTGAACGCTGCAAACAGGTAAATATTTCTCATTTTTGTCTCTGTTTAGAATCAGTCGATTTGAAAAAAATACTGCGAAAGCTTTATGCGTTCCTGTTGTTTAAAATTTCAATACAATTTTCGTCCCATTTCGACATTCTTTTAGCTCGGAATCACTGCCCTTCACATTAAACTGAGAGCTACTGGCGGAACCAAGACTAAGACTCCAGGGCCTGGATCCCAATCTGCACTCCGTGCCTTGGCTCGATCTGGAATGAAGATTGGTCGTATTGAAGATGTCACTCCAATCCCAACTGACCGCACACGCAGAAAGGGTGGACGTCGTGGTCGTCGATTGTAATCCATATTCGAACGATCCTTGTTATTCGATATTAAATTGTTTTCATTTATTTTTGGTCCAATGAAAGTCGTTGTTTGAGATCGATGGAATATTTCGAGTAAACGTTGTGAGGTTTAATGTATGTATTCATAGAGATTGTAAGTAAGGAGATGATCAGATTTATTTTGATCCAAAATCGGGCTGGGAAAACTCGCTTGGCAAAATGGTTTATGCATTTCGATGATGATGAGAAGCAGAAGCTAATCGAGGATGTGCATGCCATTGTAACCATCCGTGACGCTAAACATACGAACTTTGTAGAGGTAGGAGTACAAGAGCACCCGGTTTAGTTTCGAGTTTAGTTCCGGAGTTTTAAAATCGTCTACCGTCGCTATGCTGGTTTATATTTCTGCATTTGCGTGGACATTGGAGATAACAATTTGTACTACCTTGAAGCCATTCACAACTTTGTCGAGGTTCTGAATGAATACTTCCACAATGTGTGTGAACTAGATTTGGTCTTCAATTTTTATAAGGTAACGCGCTCTCGCTCCTTTTAATACTTTTTTAGGTGTATACAGTTGTGGATGAGATGTTCTTAGCCGGAGAAGTGCGCGAAACGTCACAGGCCAAAGTCTTGAAACAACTGCTAGTCCTGACCTCACTTGAATGACATTCCTATCACTTTGCATTATATTATACGTCGGCAATACTTTTGTACTTTGGCATAATTTAATAGCTAGTCTTTGTATTTGGTTTCGGATTTTAAGCTCAAATCTCAGCCTAACCCGTCTTGTATTTATATATTGTAAAAAATACCGTGATGATAAAGGATCAACACCCTCCCCAACTTGTTTGAATTGAGAATGCGAGGATAAAAGATGCGGTTGGATGATTTACAGTCCTTTTTTCGAGATGAAGAGGAGCATGGTGATGATGCATTCAGCGCTTTACGAGCTCCCGGGAATCGGATTTGGGGGTTTTGTAGTCAATTTGAGTAGAAAAGGTGTTGACCAATTGAAGGGGTTTAGTCGGAGCCAGAAGCCCTTCCTTCAGTCAGTCAGTCACTTGTCATCTCTCGATCCGGGACCTCGAGGGCCACTTCAAGTTGTTTTTGAGGCCGATCGGGTTACCTCGGTAAATTCACGTGGCGTTTTTATTGTGTTCGTTTTTACTGCGGCGCCTCTTTTAAGTGAGAGACGGGAAAATTCTGCGCATTTGGGTAGACGGCCAACAAGTTGGAACAGGCCGTCAGTCCGGTGGAGCTTCAGCTACGTCGCGAATACACAACGTCCCCGTCAGGCAGCTGGGGGAACCCAGCCTGCCCCCTTATCAATACTCCGGAAGGATTAACAACCAGGATTCGTTGACCGATTCTTCTGATACCATGGCCCAAAGAATGTACAGTAACATTTCTATGGGCTTAAGACTTTTTATTCTGGTATGTCTGCAATCCCCGTGATGATCTTGTTTAGTTATTATGCATCATTGCCATGATCTTAATTATGGTAGCCCCAGGCGTTTGTTTTTGGAGGACGATCAATGGCCAACAGACGAGTCGTGAGATATGCCCTCCTTCCAATGCACTGTTCCCAATGAATATTGACCGATGGAATACTGCGTTACATTTCCAGATGAGAGGTCAAAAGTAGGTCTGCGTAAAGTCGATGACCAAAATATTTGTAGTGTTTGGGGTCAACTAGCCATTATAATCTTGTCCATATTGATCGCTATTCCCCCGCTGATATTCAGTTGTGTATATTACACGTCTGGTCATTCAAACATTACATGGGTGAGTCCGCGTTGTAGTTGTGATCCTTTCTATTCTCTGGTTTTCAGCAAAGTATGGCCTCTTTAATCGCGCTTATTGCCTTCCTTATCTTCGGTGCGGTCGAGACTTGGTATGCGACGGGCTTTGATCACATGCCCGCATTCATCCGGCAGATTGGAGGGGGAACTTTCAGTGGCTGTGCTGGGATTCCTGGCTGTGAAACTGGCTTTGTTGTAAAAGGATGGGCAGCTGCAGCTGTAAGATGATCACTCACAAAATAAAGACTCTACTTTCAGGCTTTTTACTTTTTCTGCTCCCTTTTCTACCTGGGGGATCTGTGCATGGTCTATCTTCGGAGAGAAAAGTAGCGATTAAATTATTTGGCCTCTCTTACTGTAACTTCTACGCATCCATTTTGAGTAACGCTGTTGTTTTGTTCACTTATTTTGCTGTGTGTCACGTTTCTGCGTTCAAACTTTTGACGTCTTTATTTACAAGTTTTGGTTGCGTAATACCAGAGGCTGGACACGATTTAATGCTTAGATCCGCTCAGCTACAGTAATCCGATTGTTGTACTTGCAGCGAGAAGAACCAGCGGCTTCTGATCACACCAGGCACTGCCCACCATGCCTCTTTCTGAATTTACATTACTCTTTATTCGCATAAATAATTCTCGTTTCATTTTATTTGGAATGCCATTGTAGACCGTTCTCGTAACATGTTTTGTTCGTATCTTCTTGTATTATAGATATCGGAATACTTCTCTGAATTCATCGAGAGTCTCTGCATTCCTCGAAGTAGAGTCCATAAATTGTTTGAAAGATCTAACCAGTAATGGGAGATCCACATCAAAATCTGTGGATAATACGACCGCGTGTTTTACGTAATCTACGTGAAGATTACGCAATTCCAATGTGCAGAATCTGGGGATTCTGATGCCTTTGTAACTCATGGCCAGTCGAAGTCTCTGTTGGATTTTCGGCCAAATGGCCCGAGGAATCATGAAGGTTACGATTTTACGGACAAGACCAGACATGGTGCCACTTAGACCCGCCTAAATGAACGGAAAAGTTGGTCAAAGGTCATATTTGTTTAGTCATCATGAGTCAAAAACAACTTACTCTGTGCACTTTGAAGTCGACTCCAGCCAGAAGAATATCGCTGAAGAGGCGACTGTGCCTGAACCTGGGTTTGATCTTTAGCCATTACTCGAACTTATAACCTGAACTTACATTCACCCGGATCACTCCATTGGTTGTCAAGATGTTGTGGGTTTCGTTGTTGCGGAAGAAGACGGCGCTGACGTCACCTTCGAGCTTCAACAGGATGCCATTGTTATCGATCTGACTATCGGGGACTCTGAAGGATGATCAGTTTGTACTCAAAAGGGCATACCGACTCAGATTCGCTGTGATAAGCAGTTTGCAGTCGGAGCAGACCAACTTGGCGATGGGGCGGAACACCTTCGGGATATGTCTAATCCCATAGACCACCGACACATGACCCATTCCGTGGTCGTAGATCTGATGGAACAAAGTGTTGGACACGTATTCGCTGAGAATTAGACCCACCATCTATATTAAACAGAATATAATTATAAACTTATATTGTGGTACTCTAATCTCAAAACATTCTCACCTGGTCTCTCAATACAGTCACCTCGTTGAGTTTGGGCCTTTCGCTGACATTTTTCGGCGGATTTCCATTGACCAGGACACCTCCATCAATTCCAACGATCAAATCCTAAACCAATAATCTTTGAAAATATAAACTCACGTTGTCGGAAAAGGTTGGTGGATACCTGAGACTGAGGTCTGGCACAAATTTGTGGCCTTTGTGAGCAATGCTGACCGAGGGTTCGTCATCATCTTCATCGTATATATCAGGGATGTAATCCTTATTGTCATCGATACCACCACACAAATGATCGATTACCGATTTGGACTCCTCCTTGGGTCCGATTTCATTAAGAAGTGTTTCGTCTTTGGGAGTGCGAGTTGACATTAGCAAATCAATCTTTGAATGCGATAAGACGACGTAGTTAGCACCTACCTTCTCCCGCAGAAATTCCCTGACCAACGGGGGCAATATGCAAATTTTATCTTTTATAGCACCATCGATTCCTTCTTGGATTAGATTACCTATGCTGTAGAATTCGCTGGCATCCTTCCCATAATAATTTAGCTTCAAAACTCCTGGATTCACAGAACAATGAGATACCTGCAGACCATACGATTACTGTAATTTATGTTACCGCGACATTCGTAATGCTTTCGTTGAGATGTCTTCGAATTGAAACTCTCATATTTACAGTCATATTATTAGAGAGAGCGACCACTTGAGAAGAATAAGATGCAATCAGGAAGTCGAGTTCGGCATTCCCTCGGATCTCTAACTCGGACATTCGGATCGAGATATCGACACCTGAAAATAGACGGTAGTATTTATTTCAATAATAAAAGACAGATGGTCGATTTTCTTCGAGCTCGTCCTTACCATATCCCCTCAAAAATTTGACAGAAATGTCAGGTCTTAGAATCTTTGTGATAACGGCGTCGTGTATCTTCACACCGCTCTCCGAAATGGTGGGCAACATCATCCGATGGAAGATGAGAGGGAGCCCGTCCGAAGTCAGATCGGCCAGGTAATCCACTCCCCGCTGACTAATTCGGAAGTAAATTCCCGCACTTTTCTCGGCAGGATCATTGATCTCGACCAGGTCATAGCCAGTGTATGATCTGTATTCTACAAGAATTCAAATAATAAATATTACTTTAGACCTCTTACCTGATCTTTCTGGAACACAAAATACCCCGGAAATGGAGAAAAATGCCAAAAGGAAACCGAGAGCGCCCATCGCTGCTCCCTCAATTAAAAGTTCTGATTAGTGATTGTCATGTGGAGTGAGTGAAAAGGGGCTGGGGAAGGCCGAGTCGCGCCTGTCCCCTTCCACAGAGGTCAACGGCCCCGTGCTCTTTGAATATAAAAAACAGCTCCCGTTCATATTATCCCTCCCCTTATCAGGGTAATTCGGCCCACTTTTCGGCCGAAACTCGGTTAGCCCCTCAACCCGACCTAGCCGGAAAAAACATGCCATACTCGGGGACTACACGGACCTATGAAAATGGTCAGAAAATGGATTCTTTGCTGGTACCTGCTGCAGATTCCATTGATGGAAATGGCCAAACAGGAGATTGCCATAGGGCTTGTTTATCAGGTCGGTGTTTGTGAGTGGTCGGATGATTTGATGACGTCATCCTGTTTGACAGACGTGTCGAAAAGAATAAAAATGTCTTATAAAGGTTTATTGTAGAATTATGCCAGAAGCAAGGTGTATTATAAGGCCTTCAAAGAGACGCTACGCAATATAAACAATGGGCAGTCAATGTCCGCGGTCAAAAGATTGGCTGACCGATACACCCTCGTCCCATACGATTGTATTTTGCCCAGGGGTCAGTTCTTGCCCTCAGATGTCCTGTCCTGTCTTTGTGACACCCTATTACATCACAAGGTTTGTCGATAGACAAACAATAAACATTAACCTAGGTGGCGTTTATAATATTCGTCACGGCTTCTGAAGATTATGAATCCACAACTTCAGCTGGCCAATATTTTTTGCATTTGGCTGGTCAAACCGGGATCCCCATTGTTGCATGGAATGCTGACAATTCTGGCTTCACATTCCCTAAGGTACCGTTTCTGCCAGAGATTGATTCTGCATACTATGTATTACTTATAGCCACTGCCCCAGCTACGAATAATCCAAATGGCCCCTCCAATTGAACATCAAATCAGGGCGATGTTAGCACTGCTCAAAAGATATAACTGGTATAGATTTGGAGTGGTATGCTCAAAGATACCAGGCAGTTCAAAATTTATAAAAATAGTGCAAGATCAGATAAAACAAAACGTTGAAAGGGACTTTAGGTTAGTCATCTTCATCTACAATGTCACCATTTGTAGATTTGAGATGGTTTACCATCAGGAGATCGATGATGCCCTTGGAGAACATCACATTCGCCGTAAATTGATGACTCTTCGAAGATCTGATGCACGAATAATATTACTTTACAGTACTGTAACCAAAGTGAAGCCCTTATTCAACGTAGCAGATGACCTCGGCCTTTTGTCCGAGGATTATCTCTGGATCGGGACGCAGTCCGTCAAAGGAAGTATGACATCAGCCATCCCTCCAGTCCAGCCGGGGATGTTGACCATCAACTTTCATACCGTATCCCATTCCATGTTCCCTCCTCCAGATGATGTGCTACCCATGATTATTGGAATGGCCCCCAAACTTTTTGCTCTTGGCTTAACCAAACTAAATCCACCGATTAATACAACTTTTCAACCAACCTCAACTTGTGATAACTCCTCGAGAAAATGGGAATTGGGAGGGGAATTATATGAGTAAGTTTTTGTAAAATGCATCTACTTTGTTAGGAAGATGAGAAGAGGATTCTTGAAAGGAAATCCAAATCATCCCAAAGACGGACAAGACTCCTTTTTCTACACCTTCGACCAGGATGGGCAACTCAAAGACAGCTACTTAACGATATCCAATCTGAGATATGGACGGAATAAACAAGGAAAAGACAATGTTTTGTACTGGGATCAAGTAAGATTACCAATAAGATCATCGAATTGTTAGGTTGGGGAATACACAAACAACGAGCTGAAGATGGCTGACATTGAATGGCCCGGATTCCGAACCAATCCCCCTCCAGGAACCCCGGACAAATTCCATCTGACTGTGGTTACGTTACAAGAATCTCCTTTTATGACCGTCTCAGATTTGGATCCGGAGACAAACAAATGTCCCGGGAATCAAGGAAGTGTCTGTGATTGGGGGACTGAGTAAGAATGGCACAACAAACTAGTATTTCTAGGAACACAACTGTTCTCAAATGTTGTACTGGCTACTGTGTAGACTTACTCAACAAATTAGCCGAGGATATTGGCTTCACTTACACCTTATACAAAGTCAGGGATGAGAAATGGGGATTGAAGGGAGAGAACGGATGGAATGGCCTCATACAAGACCTCATCACCCATAAGGCTGATATGTGTGCAACAGCTCTCAAACTGAACAGCGAGAGGGCCAGGGACATTGATTTCAGTATGCCTTTTTTGGAGACAGGTATTGCCATCATCGTGAAGATCAGAAGTGGAGTTCTGTCACCAACTGCCTTCTTAGGTAGGGCAATACAAAACATTACTCCCTCCTAGAACCGTTCGAATACTCTACATGGGTAATGATCTTGTTTGTGAGTATCCAGACTGCAGCCTTCTCCATCTTCCTCTTCGAATGGGTCAGTCCTCGAAGTTTCAACATGACCACTCATCCTCCCCCAGGGCATAAGTTCTCGCTTTGTCGATCCTACTGGCTCGTCTGGGCTACTTTGTTTAGTGCAAGTGTTACTACCGATGTTCCCAGATCTCATGTGAGCCGAGTAATGTCACTGGTCTGGGCAGCCTTCGGTCTTACCTTCATGGCTGTATACACAGCTAATCTGGCAGCATTTATGATAACAAGAGTACAGTATTACAATTTGGAGGGGATCGATGACGAAAGGGTCAGTTTTTAATTTAATTACCTTCGCTTTTAGATACGGGAAGCCGAGTTTCAAACACCCATGTTCCGTTATGGAACTGTTCATGGAGGAAATACACACGAATTAATGAAGATGAATTGGAAGGATATGAATAACTATGTGGAGAAGAACAAGTTCTTTGTAGAAAACATATCACAAGGAATAGAAGCTGTCAGACAAGAGTACGTAAATTAAACAATAACTAGACTCTTCCAGGAAACTAGACGCTCTAATCTATGATGCTGTCGTACTAGAACATCAATCAGGGAAAGATCCCAATTGTGAATTGAATACTGTAGGGAAATGGACAAGTATGACGGGGTATGGGATCGGATTCCCAAAGAACTCCCCATTGGTCAAAAAAGTGAACAAATTCATGTTGCAATATCAACAAAAAGGCAAGTACAGTACAGGGTGATTCAAAAAAAATGGACACTTTTCTTTCTTCGATTTCTCTTGGCTTTGAACCTTTCTCGGAAAAAGGTGCACATGGCATGAAACTACTATGTTATGTGTACACCCTCATTGCAAAAATTGTTCACTAGCTGCAAAAGTTGCCGACATATGGTTGCTTAAAAATTGCCGGGTTAACGCACACATTCCCGCCGCGAAATTTGGAAAGTTTTCGTTCCTAAACGTCTTAAGGGTGTAACAGAGACGTTCTGAGCGGCCTCAGCGAAACACGGACGTCTATTCTATAGGACCTTATAAGGATTTAATCCAGGTCTTTCAAACAATGAAAAATCAGAGGCCAAAAGTTAGACAACCAGCGAGGGAAAATCAACGCTCATTTGGGCGGCTTTACAAAAAATTAGCTCTGTCGAAAGTGGTCAAAGTTTTTGAACCAATTCCATTTATACCATGTTTGCTGCTCTATTGTGAGTATACTAAACGCATTTTTCACAACAGTACCCTTCAATTGGCAAAACTGCAAACAAAATTTCGACTTTTTTTACTTTTTGATTGGTCATCGCAATGATACGCGGATTCTGAAGGCTAGGTTTGTTCAAATTAACGGAGACCAATTCAAAATTGAAGAACGGACTTATATGACTATCGTATAAATGCAGCCTGTCGTAGTTGTCCGGCTTGTTGAAGAACGCCAACAAAAAAGTAAAATTTTTCTGGTCAAAAAATATCGGCGTCTCTGGGTATAGCCGGCTAAACTTTTATAAGCACAGTACATGGCTAATGCAAGCTACAATCAAATCAACTGCTGTCCCATGTAAAGCAATGTTAGATGTCTTACAGGAATCACTTTTTGCCGTTATTAGCACAAGTTAGGCCGCCCTGCTAAGTTTTGAAACCCGATCATCCCAAAAATCCAGAACTATGTGGATGGGTCTCTTGTGGATCACGTTGCGAATTGCTGGAGCGTTATTAATATAATAATATCAGCGTTTTCCCTTCTCTAGATTCCCCTTAGTATCGTAATAAACAGTCAACACGAAGTTTTTAGCTGGCTGTAAGAATTCAGGCCGTTAAAGTTTTTTGGACCTACAAAATTCTTGGAAAATGTGGTCAGAATATGGGCTGACCTAGTATTTTGCTTCGTACAAGCCGTTCAGCAAAAATATTTCAAAATTTGAAACGGGTGTCATGAAGCAGGATCGTTGACAATTATAAAACTATTTTTCTTTCCACCGACTGCGGTATTCGTGGTGGGATAAACCGACTTCAAAATTTGTCCATTTTTTTTGAATCACCCTGTATTATGATGACGTTTTTAGGAGATCTGGAGAGATTGCAAAATTTTTGGCTGACTGGAAGCTGTGTCATTGATACAAATACCCAAAACACAAGTGCGCCTTTAGGGATTGAGAACTTTACCAGTGCTTTTATCATGCTGACTGCTGGATCGGTAAGTGCAATACATATAGTCCGTCCGTAAAATCGGTGGCATGATTTTTGGCGTTTGCACTGTGCGAAAAAAGTGAGAGTGCGAGCGAAGCCGAAAAAAGCCATTTGCACGGTGCAAAAAGCCAAAATTGCGCGGTGCAGGTAAACTTTTGTTTCCCACAGTGCATGTCGCCGAAATCAGTCCAGCGACTTAGCGAACGGACTAGTATTGTAACAAATTTTACTCTTTAAGCTATTTTCTGTCCTCTGCCTTCTCTTGGAATATTTCTATTCAAAACAATGGAGGAAAATTGTGAAATACCTGGAGAAGAGAGGCTGGTGCAAAGTAAGTTTGAGTAATCAAATCCCAATTATAATATTCGATTTCAGCCGGGAACCGCAGACATGTCACTGTCAGAAGTAGCTGTTCGATTTCTGGAATGGAAGAAGCGAAAGTCCATGTCATTTTGATTGAGCTTTTCATTTTACTTGATTGCAATGGCAAGCAGAACAAAACAGAACATAAATACTCGATATTAACAAAGAAACCTCGATTCGCAATAGACATTTTGTGATAAGAACGCATGAGTGACAATCAGATTAAAAATGTACAATAATATAAATTAATTAGACTAAGAATAGGGGTAATACAACTAGAATCTGATCACAAAATTCATTGTTTTTTCATAAAGAACAAAACAAATACCCTAGATGGACAATATAAAGTGGACGGAAATGCGGAATCTTGGCTCAAAGGGAACATCGGAATCTGAGGAAAGGAAACCGAGGCATCTCTAGCCAGAATGCAGGGATTTTTTCTGGAAGGACAACTAAGGCACCGTGAAATTTAAATTATGCTAATCGTGGCGCTGCCAGGGATACATACTGTACATAGCTGGAGGAATCATCGTATCTGAAACGGCGCCATATGTAAAATAATTTCATGCATTTTGGGTGTAAACCTTCAAAGGATTCTGAACACAACACATTTTACTATAACCGAAAGTGTCTGCAGCCACACAAAAAAAGAAGAATCTGGCAAGGAACAGGCACTCACCTCAAGGCCCATTCTTGTCCTTATCAAATCCTAATGCAGTCATAACTCGGGACTTGAGGCCACTACTCGATTGGGACGTGCTCATGGTCATCTTATTCATGGATTGTGTCATGATGTCATCATTCATGGAGGGCTGGGGACCACTTTGAGGATCGAACTAAAAGCAATTACAGTAAGCAAAAGGGAACTAACTACACATTCAGCTGTTACCACATCTACGGCCGTGCATCACACTCGCTATTCCCAGCATTAGCTCACCTCTCTTTTCGCTCGAAGTGCCGTGTCTTCTAAGACCGCAGCTGCGTTGTATTTATTTTGTTTTCGATATAATAACCCCAGATTCCTCAATGTCACGGCAACAGCAGGATTCTCTTTAACACACTTCAACCATTTGATCTGATCTAGATTCTCGGTGGGATCTGAGTCCTTCATATTCTCCCTCTCCTCGGCTATTTGCCAGATCACTTTGTTTTCGGGGGTCGGGGGTCCAAATTCCTTTTCATGGGCCCGCGATAGAATTTGTTTGTATAATTCCTCAGCCTCCTGGAAATCCTCATTTAAATCGGAATGGGATTATCGCAAATCAAATAAACTTTAAAGACTGACCTTATACTTGTTCTGTTTCAAGTAGGCCGAACTCAAGTTGTTCTTGGTCTTAGCCACATTAATATCATCCAATCCAAGTTTGGATTCGTAGATCTCTAAAGCTCGTTTGTAGTGATGTTCCACTTCTTGATATTTCCCTTGATTTTGACATAAAAGGGCGAGGTTGTTAAGTTGTTTGGCGACATCAGGATGATCTGCCCCCAGCACCTTCTCCCTGATCTCCAGGGCCCTCTTGCATAAAGGTTCGGCTTCACGATACTTCCCTCTTTTGCCATGCAGAACCGCCAGATTGTTAAGAGTAGCGGCTACTGCTGGATGATCTTCTCCCAGACATTTCTCTCGGATGTTCAAGGCTTCGTTCAAAAGACTCGCGGCTTGTTTATAATTCTGTTGATCTCGGTAGACTAAAGCCAAGATATTCAACATCGTAGCGACATCTGGATGGTCATGCCCGGAGGTCTTTTCCAAGTCCTCAAGGGCTTGTTTACACAAGGGGACCGCAACTTCATATCGCCCTTGGGATGCATATTGAATAACCTGAAATCCAAAAAAATATTAATGCATTAACGAATTAAATAAAACAACTCAAAACATACCAAATTGTGAAGGGTCTTCAGCCGATGTGGAATTTCATATCCACCACTAGCACTAGCAGCCATGACACTTGGAGGAGTGGGTTGGCTCACACCGAAATTGGAGTTTCCATGCATTTCATCTTCATCTTCAGGTCCAAATCCAAGCTCTTGGAGAGTACTTTGATGGTTCTCCTGTTTAAGCTCAACAGACTGATCTCGAGGTTCATTTACTTGATCCTCATCATACTTCTTTATCGAATTCATAAACTCTAAATGTTTGTTTTCTTCCTCTAGTTGTGCCACTTGTTGACCCAAGATCTGATGTTGTTGTTGGACTGAATTCAATTCATCTCGCAGCCATGCATTCTCTTGACATAACCTCTTGACTTGACTTTTCAATTTCTGTTTTTCGGCTTCCATGTGTTGGAGATGAGTCGCCAATGCCATCATCACCTAGAATAAGATAATTTATGGCTTCGTACACGACACCTAAAAATAAAAAAAATAGCACAATGTAACTTACGTGAGCCTCCTCAATTCCAAGTTGGACAGATTCTATGTTCTTGGTCAAAAGATTAACTTTTTCTTCCACCACATTTCTTTCCTGAGGCTCCAAACTTTCAGCTGTGTTGAGAAGTTGATTCTTAACGGTTTCATGTTCTTCCTTTAGTGCTTCTAACCCTTGACAAACCGTTCTCGTGGACTGAAGAATCTCGTCCTGTGATAGACCATTCATTTTGCCCACTTCTTCGATTTTTCGCCTAAAAAGTATAAATAAACATCAAAAATAAAATAAAATGGGGAGGAACAAAGACAAAGCCTTTTTGAAACTTGGAAAATTACATTAACTCCATAAATAGCCTCCCAAACCCTGAGGTTAGAGAGAATCGATAGAAAAAGAGTAATAACTTTTTCAGAGACAGCGAGCTGCGCCCGAGATTATCGTATATTCTCGAATGAAATTAATACGAAGGACAAGAGCTCTTTATGCAGGTCTGTTTGAGGTTTATTTTAAGCCTCCCGCAAGAGTACATTTGTGGATTCAGGTGTGGAATAAATGGGATAAGAGAGGCGCCCAGCAATTATCTAACTTACAGGCGATAGGCATTGTAAGTGGACATGGAATGGGCCTTCTGGGGTGGGCACTTAAATCTGTTCGGCTTTGTCTCTCGAATAAAGCGCAACCCTGTTTTTCTAACCAAAAACGGCCTGGGGAGATGCCCAACTTTATGTTGGAGATGCTTCGGACACTTGGCCCGACGGACGGTTTCGAAATCTTTTTTGGGACGTTTTTTTCTGGATTCGGGTCTAATTGAAAGAAGGACGGCTTCGTGTCCCCAACCCGGGTTTAGAATACGTCCCGTTTCCTACTGCGCAATCGTCAAAAAATTGATGACTTTAGATTTTAATATCTTGATAAAGTAACATTATTTATGTACTTTAGCCATTTTATTTCCGACAAACAAAAAATAAAAAAGACAGACAAAAGGTTTAACATAAATATGATTTTGACGTGGATGACGCTTATGCACAAAAATATCACTAACGATTTCGTTTCCGAGGTATTCGAGGTACACTTCGAGCACGATGAGTAACTTTCGGATTCTTCAGATGGCCTGGAGGCGAGGGCGTATCATTTCGGGATTTATTTGGGGGTTCTTCAGGATGACTGGCACATGCATCGATAGAGAACTCATCTAAAGTTGCGAGTTTGGGGGGCTCTTTGGCCACTAAAACGATCATTGTTTTCTTTACCTCTTCTCCATCATCCCCATGAAAGGCCGAATACGCATTCTTACAATTTGTGGCCTTATAAAGTATTATCATTTTGTCCACTGCTGGTTTTCCAGGGTCCCGTACTACCTAAAGTGCGTTTTCAAGGTTGGTTTGTAGGCATGTGGTAATTGAACCGAGATATACTTACTAGTATTCTCTGAGATTCCCCCGGCTCCAAGACATAATAAACGGGCGACACTCTGTACAAGGCATTGTTACTGCACTTGATTTTGATAGCCAATCTGATTGGAAGTAATAATTCATAATTATTTTCTTACTCACCGCTTCTCTGTTCCATTCGCCATCAAATGCCTTGAGGCTCCTCCTTTTAAGGATGAAAAGTCCGCTACATGAGGGGCTACGAACAGTCCATGCTCTTCCTCATCTTCATCGATCTGACTGAGGAACATCTCCTTGAATGAATTCTCAAATAAGAAGCGTGGAGAAAGTGATGTGTAATCGGGAGTGTAATGTCCACGAAAAAGAGGCCTGGGCCTATGATTTGGCCGAAGAAGTTCCGCTCTGGGAATAACGCCTCAGGGCTTTCAAGGCATGGGGAAGATATTGGTATCCGAAAGGGAAAACACAACAAAACACGTTTGATTCAGAGACAAGGCGGACCGGAATGAGCGCGGCGAAGTCTCATTCTCTCAGCCATGGATGAAGAAATGTTCTGAAATTGATAACATGACAAATGCAAGTGCTATATGGAGATCAAACATCAAAAGAATCACGTGCTTGTACTTGATTCACACAGGAGATTCACGGTTCATTTATTGGGTTTAATGGTAAAGAAAGAAACGGAGAAGACGCTTAAACTCAGGGCTGTGTATCTGAAGACAAAAACTTTAAAAAATAAAGAAGTCAATGGAATAAATTAATGGAGCATGTAAATCATCCTCGGGGTAAGTGTAGAGAACACGCTAAGCAAATGAAACATTAGCGTAAATTAATTATGTTGATTTTACAAAAACATGACAGAGCGGGCAGCGCGCAATGGCGTCAGATGAACAATAAAATTGAACTTGTCTGATTTAAGCTTGGTGGTCATAAAAAGCAGACAAAGATCTGAGGAAGTTCAAAATAACAAATGTAGTTTGGAAAAGCAGATAGTAATTAAGTTGTTCAAATTACACAAAAAGAAGATGGCTACACACATGTCTTTGTATAGTCCTATGTATTGTGTATGTATTGCTGTGTCTTTATCTCTCCATGGTTGTGATGAACCAGGAAGTCAGAGGCTGGAATTATATCCATCCGCCAAACCTCCAAGCGTCATCACTCTTTTTTAAAACAATATCTTTTTGGTCCATGCAAAGGATACTGTACTTTCTTTTGAATTTTATTTTTCTTCATCATGTTGATAGCGCAATGGGACTTTACTTTCTTCCTTTTTTACTCCAGAAAGCAGTTAATTATTCCCGTTTCCTAAAATATTTAAATTCATTAACGCCCATCACTAAATTTGTGACATGTCACCGACGAACAGCCAATCGTAAGGTGAATGGCAGTGCCCTGAGGGCAAGTCGCCCAAAACACGTTTTTCATTTATTAGTCATCAAAACTTGCAGAGCCAACTGATGGCTACGTTTATTCTTTGTAGATAAATATTGAACGGCACGTGTTCTTATAACGCCTGGCCCTGCCCATTTATTTGATATTGGCTCAACTTGTCACAATATTGGGCAAGTCGAGCGTCGAGGTGAGGCCAGAGGTTGGGCCACGCCGTTTGGGGGCAATGGAGGGCTGTTTGCACGATCACTGATAGTTAATTGTTACTTGGATAAGGGCCGACAGGTGGGGAATTATTCGACCAGGTCGGTGGTTATCTCGGGGTCGGCTCCTTTATAGGGTTACTCTTGAGTCTGTTACAGGGTTTCTTCAACTTTACCCAATTTTCATAATCTTGATCTTTCGGTTATCCTTTTTTATACAAACCGACTTACCGAGTAGCCACAAAATTAAGACTTTCTTCGCCCTCTCTTGTTGTTACCCCAGGGAATAATTGTTAAGTTGCTCATATTTTCCTTAATATTCATTTATGACAATTGAAGCGGAAGTTGTTTCCCTGAGTTATAATTTATTGGCACCTCAACGGAACTCCCCCTCAAACCAAAGACATAAAAATAGACCGTCGACGCTTCTACTTACGACCTTTTCTAATCTGTCAACATCCGAAAAATGACATCGCCGGTTTCTCGGGGATACTGTCACAAGTTTGGGGATGAAAAGGGCATCAAGGGTGACTGTCTTCAACTCCATTATTCCGATTTTCAAGTGCCTTTCTTTTAAACTTGGCCTTCTGGTACTTCAGAATTTTTTATTTGGGAATTTCAGGGACTCAGTAAACGGTTTTGGAGACATGGCATTACTCAGACCTTCTATTGTTGTGGCACTGACACTGGTCGTTGTATACGGACTAGACTCTTTTGAGACAACGAAGCGAAGATTGGGACGCCCCATGAATCCTTATTCATGGCAGAATGGAGGCTACAAGATCAAGAGAAGTCTGGAGAATGAATTGGAGACCGAAACGGGCGCATTGCCTGAGGAAAAAAGAGCCCCAATGCCCAGAAATCCTTATTCTTGGCTGGCCCGTTCACAAAAAGAGGTAATTGGAAGGGATACAGGATTTTTTTTTGAAAGCAGATGTTTTTTGTATAGTCAGCTTGCAACTCAACAAAAGTTTATTTTTTAACACGCTTCTTTGCGTGCTCGGATCAAGCAAGCCAACAAAGTTTGTGAAGCCTGTTTTTGTGAGGATCTGACGTTTTTATTTATACCTCCGCTCAAATTGACAAGGAAACAAAAGTCAAGGAGCGAGCTATACGATAAATCAGGCCGAAAAAATAAAAGGTCAGGAGCCTGAGGGTTTAATTATCTCATCTCATGACGCTAAGAACACGTTCTTGCAGGGGCCATACCAGCAGAAAAGAACTCGGGACGCTTACTTCTGGAACAACCAGGATTTCCTCCTTGATTCCCTTTTCCGCTCAGAAACCAAGAAGTCGCCGTATGTGGGGTTCAATGGCCGCAGGGCACGGAATCCGTATTCCTGGATGAACTTTGTGTAAATACTGTCCACGTTACAGAAACCACATTCCCGGTCCTACTTTCGTCACCTTATTTGAATAAAATTTAATTTATCAAACCCTGAGTTGCTGGAGAAAACAAAAATAAAATAAATATGTAGTATACAATGATGAATCTCAGAATTTTCTGACTGGAGGTTTTAAAGACGTGTCCACCTGGCTGTTGTCCAAGGCCGTGGCGGATGTGTAGACGGTCTGTCTACTCGAATATCCCGTCAAAGTCATGTAATTCTCGGATCTTTCGCCCGATTTGTCCGAAAAGTTGGTATTCCGGTTTTCGAAACAGCATCTGGCAGCAAAGAAAGCGATAACTGGCATCGTCCGAAGTTGAGCACGATATCTACTAGAGTATTTGACATAGAAAATAAAGGAGGAAGAAGAGTTGACGACCACAAGGATGTTGTTGACATCATTCAGAAGGAAACCAATGTGATTCTTGAAAAGATCCGGATTAAAGATCTCCAAAACATTCAGGCAGAAGCTCAGCATATAACAAAAGATGAATACTGAAAAAAAAAATTAGAAGATAAACCTTGGATTAGGCATAAACTCAAACGAAAATACCCACCAATAACCACGAAAAGCATCATCTTGGCAGTACTGTGCTCCCGTTTCTCTGAGGCGACCAATTCTCTTCGGGTCTCCCCAGCTTCTAGTATTGTTTTGGCCACCTAAAGTAAGCATTGCAAAGCCGTAATTGATTATATTCATCATGCTGACTAAAAAGCTATTGGTTCACCTGAAGATTGAGAATGCATAGCACCATCAGAGGGAGAACAAACTGGGTCAATAACATGGCGATGTTCTGATAGAGCACCATATAAATTTGGTTCTCCCTCAGCAGCCCCACAATTAGCATTTCTTCAGGCATATTCGGGTCATCACTTATCGTATACTCCCAGAATCTGACAAAATTGTAACCGACGGAGAATACAAAGATGACGGCTGTTGTCAAAAGAGCTCTAGTACTAGAAACAAAGATATGTATTCGTCTTCTTCATATTTTAAAATTCATTAAATTTAACCTACGTTGTACAATACACCCGTACGAGAAAAGGATGACAAACAGCCAGATATCTGTCCACGGTGATGCTAACCAGCATCCACACAGACATGGTCTGAGCCATGATTGTCACGGGATATGCGTAAACAAGGATCTGGGCCAACATTGTGAACGAGATCCCTGGAAAAGCACGGCCGTCATTGCGGTTATATGTAACCCTTGTTTATGATGTCCACAAGGGAAGGCATAAAAGTTATGATGGATGAAAACATACCTGGAATTATCTGCTGTAACTGCGAGAAGCAGAAGACGGGGATGGCCAAGATACAGAGCACCAGATCAGAAGCACTCAGGCCACTCAACAACACATTAATCGACCGCTTCCGGAAGGAGGGCCGGGTGAAGATAAACAAACTGACCGTATTCATGATAGCCCCGGCCAGACACATGCAGACCATTATACAGGAGAAAAACAAGCTCAGCGAGGAGAAGAATTCTAAACCATCTTCTTCTTGGAGGCTACACTTACTTTCGGTCAAAGAGATGCCTCCGACCACAATGATCTCACTCGTACCGACGTCATCCTCCACACCGATGGTCGTCAAGTTGATGATGCTATTTTCGCCTTCCATGGCCTCAACTCCTCCACATTACTGGCTCTGAAAACAATGAATAGTCCGATAATAACGGGAATATAATGAAACCCGTGCCAATGTCATCAAAAGACCCTCAGGGCCGAAGAAATAACGCTTTCCACAAAAAATAGAGTCGAGGAATGGAGGTCGCGGAACAGAGAGGAGAAACAAGTTCCCCCGACCTTCAAAATGACACTCTTTGTGTTTAAAGGTAGAGTAAAAAACAAGCGAATAAAACAAAGTAAAGTCGTCGTATCCATCGCTAAATACGAAAACAAAAAAACTGACAAAAACATACGAAAACTCACGTGTTTTGCAAAGATTATTTCAAAACAATGATTAAACCCGACCGTTTCAAATGTCATAATAATGCCACCAGTCACACGTTGCAGACAAACCTTTAAAAACCCCCAAGCGTTTATTCGAAAGCAGAAGTAAAAGCGTAAATAAACAAATTACCTACTTACACTTTAAGTTATTCAAATTAATTTATAAAGTAATCCTGTAACAATAGAACTGGGAATTATTTCGTCATCATTCAATCTGCAAGTCCCTATAATAAATATAACAATATCAGAGCAGTGATCCGGACTGTAACCAGATTACCCGACTCTCCAGGATCCTCGCCATGGCTGGGTGAATCCCATGTTTGAAACATAAGCGGGGAAACGGTTTGTCCCCTCCGGGGCCACCATTTTTCCACTCGATTCATCTTTAATTAGGCCGGACTAATTAAAATATTTGGCCCCCGGAATTTGAACGGACGGGTCGCGGTGATGGAGGTGTGAAAAGACAACTCAAATTATACTAATTTATCTATGCAAACGACTCGGGATGTCAAGGACATCCCTTGGGAGGATTTGTGCCTAATTTGAAACAAAGCCTTAAATTCCCTCAGGCCTTTAACCCACGCATTCTCGTCCTTTTTGGAACGGCAGCTAATCCTATCCCGTTCCTGATAATTGCAGGCTGGCCCCGATTAAATTGGTCGGATTAGGCATATACATAAATTTAGATAATTCAGGGATATAAATATCAGAAAGTCCTTTTACACCCCAGAGTGATAAAAACAATGATCCCTGGCCTTAATATTCGACGGCATCTGCACCCGATCATACCCATTAATAAGCCCATATTATCCATCTGCAGTCGCCGGGAAAGCCGAAAGCCCTCTGGGCATATTGAGCACCTTCAAAGTGCCAGTCTGACAGGTTGGCAACGTGGTCGGAGTTAATGCTCGTATTATTAATGACAGATTACAATGAAATGAGTAACGGGAAAGTGTTACGTAAGGGCTCAGAAATTCCTTTATTCCAAAAATTAGATTTACCCTAAACTCAGGTCCTGATGTTAACGACTGTAATAAATCTTTAGATATGAACTCATATAATCCCTCCAGGTGAGTAAAGAAAGCCCGAAAACCCAGACCGGAATCCTTACAGCCAGTCAGGAAGTTGTTTTCCAGGGCTTGGCCCAGTCCTTCAGACCTAATTAATTTGGTGAGTGCGCGAAATAACACCCACAGGACTTGACAAAAGTTATATTATAGAACGTTACGAAAACGATGGCACTGTGAAGTAGGGACCGACCCTTTATAGGCAGGGGCCCGTTCTCACCCTCAGGGCCCGGGTTGCATCGCCGAAACAATCAGAGTGCACTGGACATTTGTGTGGGAATGACACTTCCCTTCAGGGCATACGGTACGGAACAAAGAAGACACATATCCATAAATGTCATTAATGTCCATAATACGAACAAATGGAGGTGAAGGTGAGGATAGAGGTGAAAGGAGGCAGAGAGCGGGGCACAGGACGTCCACGGGCATGTTTACCGCGTTCCGAAGGTTCTGTCAGTCTGATTCCATGCCCTTTCGGTTAAATAATTGAGGAAAAAGTGGAATTTACGGACCTCAATGACTCCATAGGCATCGGGTATAAGACGAATAATATGTGAAAGAATTCCGAGAAACTCATCTAAATTTCAAGAGAACGCCGAACTCCTAATAACAATGAAGCGCATGATGTATTCGGCATGTACGCCGGAAATCGGGAATCCAGTCAAAGGACACACCAGGTCAGCTAATAATGTGTTATGACTACAGCTGAGTAACCATTCCGGTTTCCATTGGGAGCGCCCATAAACAATATCCAATATTTACCAATTTCAAATTAAAAATCCCACCGAAATATTTAAATTAATTTCTTGGCAACAGAACAGAAGAACCCGTAAGGCCGTCGATTGGATGTCTGATCCTCGAATATGTTATCTACAGCTCGGAAACCTTCAAAAGTAATGTCAACAGAGCTGCGCGGACTTCATCATAGGTCTGTTGGATTAGTTCTCTGGGTGTTTCGAAGCCAACATATTGTCGATTGAACTCTCCCGTCGTCAGCTCCATCGTGTACACGTACTTGATGCCCAGGGATTTGGCGTAATCATCGCTGCAGCCAGCTGCTGGATCTAAACTACGAAAGATAATGTCATTTAAAGTATCCTTCTTTCATATGATAGAAAACCCACAAAGTTGGGCTGAGTTTATGGCCGTGTAATTGTTTCCATAGAGCGAATTCATGGCTCTAGTCATATCCAAGGCGGTCCACATCTGTAAACAAAACATGCGACATTACTAATTAAACAATCGCATCCCCGATTCATGATATTCCCATACCAATTCATCATAATCTCTCGGCCTGGCGTTACTTCTATAACCAAAGGGCACTAAGATCGCATTATGGTATGAGTGGAGACTGATGTATGCCCTGAGGGTATTCGCGTGCTTCGAGAGAAACTGGGCGACAACTCTGGCCTCGGGCTCACTCAGAGGGCGCGGGCCGTGGTAGATCTCTCTGAACTAGGCTTGATATTTTTAATTCATTAATTAATCATCCAATGTGAAGACGCTACTTACGAACAAGGATCGTTTGAGGTCCCTTGTCCCGCCCAATGGAAAGGGAAGTTCCGATTTGCATCCACGCCTCTACAGTTCCTGAAATTGGGTGCCAGAATAGACCGAGTGTTCCTCCAATCACGGTCGAATGTCCTCGTGTACTCATAACCATCTGGATTGGCGACGGGGACAACATAAATGTTGACATTCGAAGGCCAATCATTTGTTCTTGATAGCTAAAACAGTTAATAAAATTCTTGCAGCAAGATGTTTACATTGTAAATGAGTCGAAGCGCCGTGGCTACGCTGATCCATTCTCGAGCATGGAAGCCAGCATCGATGAAGACCTCTACAGGGGGTCTGGTAGTGTCGAGAGCACTGATCTGTAAGAAGGAGATCCAAATAAAAATGTTATTACCTTTACAATTGGAATATGTCTCTGTTCGGATGAGAGCCCAAGGGACCGAACTCTGCTCCGATTATTTTGTATCGAGTTCAAGAATCTTAGAATCTAAAATATCTGGATAACGTCATCATATTGAAACAGGGAGTAAAGATTATTTTAATCAAGCTTACCGTATTATGGGAATGGTAATCATTCAAATCAAAGTTGTTCACAATAAAGGGACGGTAAGAGGGAGGTGGCTGGACAGCATAAACCACAGTAATTAAAAGGAGCCATGAGAACATGGTCCGTTTAATTGAATATGGCGACCACCGGAAGAGCGACGGGGTGTGGGGAGAGTCATCCGGGAGACTCATCGCTGAATCAGTCTGAAGACGGAACAGCCAGCGAGATCAGAGGGTTACCTTGCCCCGATGCCCTCCTTTCCCTCCGTTTATCACTCGAGAGTCAAGGTCGTCGTTGCAACGCCTAGACTCTGAAGCGGGGGTGAGTTCAGAGTCTGGTCGCGCAGCCTATGTAAGGCCTACAAGTAATCAGAGAGTAAGTTTTCTCGGTATTGATGCCAGACAGACCGTTGGGCCCCCAAACTAACTCTATTTAGCGCCCAGTCAAATGCCTTGAATACCGGAAAACGCCCAGCTCGTCTGAAAGCTCTGTTTTTAATCTATCTAATCGACAATGAACGCAGTGACTGGATTAGATTTATTCTTTGAACAGAAATTTTGTTATTTTCAAGAAACAAATGTTAAAATAATAATTTATCACACAGAAAATATTCAAACAGACGACCCAAATATCAACTGTACATTAATTACAGGGATCGGACCAAGTGAATTAATGTTACAGTAATATTAAGCAGCTCTGCTTAAGCGACAGTCTCCTCCTTGTGCTCGAGGATCAAGGCTCTCATTCGAGTTGTATCCACAGCATTCTTGGCCGGCTTCCCAGTGTCAATTAGTTTTGCAATCTCTGCCCACCCTTGACCATTGCTCTGAGATTCCACTAGATTCTTGCTCAACTTTTCTTCGGCTATTCTAAAAATAAAAACAAATCATTAAACAGCCCAAATGAACTTCCAAATAAATTAAAGAACGATTACAAATGGTTTATAATAGAAGTTACCTGTTTTGCTTCTTACGGTCGGCAATCTCTACCTCCTTCTGTTTGTGCCAAGCCTCTAATTCCTTCTTGGCTTGTTCTCTCAACTCATTTTTCTGTTTCTCTTCCAATTCATCTAAAACACGGAATAAAAACTTTGAAAATTACCCACCTTTCTCTTTGATGGATTTCAGGTGCTTCTCCCTCCACTTCTTGATGGACTCGGGTTCTTCTTGGCTGGTTAGGTAATGACTGTGATTGCTCGAAGAGTGGACTGAACTGGCTGGACTGGCGCCGCGACCTGAATTTGAAACATGTATCCAATCAGAACTGGACGATGTATCACCATTAGTGGGCTGCAGAACCGCTGGGGGACTTATATCACCTGCCTGACCGACAAGATCGACTCCGGAGTCTTCGTGACTGTCCTGAATGCCATTGGGCTGGAATCCATTCACAACTAGAATAGAAAATCAATCAATAAAGGGAGGAACAAACCTGGAGCTGCTACAACGTTATTCAGTTCTTCGTCTAAAGCACCATCTTCACGAGCTAAAAATTCAGCTACAGGATCGTCAGACATGCCGACCTAAAATAGTAATATAAGATAACTAGTGAAAAACACAAATCAGGCAATCAAAAACAAGTAAGACACAAAACAAGGGTAAAAGAGACCGCGGGTCAATAGATTTCAAGGGTTTGCTGAAAATTCGGCTCGCAAAGTAGAACTTCCAAATATACTTTCGGGCGCAGACTGCCAATGGATTTTCTTATACGATGAAAGTGGTGCAGCGTCACGCAAGGTGAACTGCTTGATGACCAAACGTTTAGAGCACAAGTGCAAAAAAATGCAAATAATTTTTGTGAGGTTTCCAAACTATCCAAGTAGAAAAGACTTATTATTTTATTCATTTTTTTGAAGTCGCTGTTTTCAATATGTGGGTTGTATTTTACCTATCTCTGTTCTTACCATTAAGAATAGAAGCTACAGCGAGCCAACACAGTATAAAGGCTTTGATGAAAAATATTGAAGGGCATCCTCTTCATCGTGTTATTGAATGCAAAGTATGGTTTTGTCAGCGGTCGCTGTCTTTCCCGTAACTTCATTACTGAACTGATTATGTTTAGGAAAACAGAAGCCAATGTGTCACTGTGGTAGTATCATCAAGGGATTGCGGGTATATGGCCTTTGCAACTCCCGAAGATCACAAACTGCCATGGCAATGTTCGCTTAAGGTATTTTTTTATTTTTTTATTTAGTCATCATTTTTGTTTAGATCAAGGATACTGTGGAAAAGTTTGCAAAAGAAGTAGTGGGCCACGGAATGTCTAAGATCTATGCTCCCAAAAATGTCCTTGTCTTTGTGTCATCTCATGATTTGAACAAGGCTATGATCGACCCCCTTCCCAGTGAATACAAAGGTTCAGGTCAACCCCGGAAAGGAGAGCTTATGTTGATTCCCGTCAACTTTACATCAACGCCAAATAATGGGCCGGTTTTTAATGGGACCGATATATTCTCAAGTTTCTATGGCGATGTAAGTAATGTCTTAATAAGCAGTGGTGTGTGCATTTATATTATAATAATAACATACTACATATAATAAGATCTTATTATTGTTATCTAGTTGTATGTCCGGAAAGAAGGCAGCCAATATAAAAGTTGTTTGCCTCCTTCATCCACCCACAGACCGTACGTTTGATTTGTCGTTTTTACTCTCTTCTCTAGATACAATTGTTACATTCGTCAGAGCCAACTATGTGTGATGATATCCCGGGATGTAGGATACACAAACTTGGTGCGATTAGAGAGCAGAAACGGATGTGCTGCAATAGAAACTGGAGTAGACCCAGGAGATGAGTGGAAGTCTTTCTTTGTTTATGGAGGCCTGTTTGAGAGGATTTCAGCACCTAATAGAAAGGAGACCGGCCCAAAATGTTGTAAAATAAAATTTGGTGTATTACGGGAAGAAACAGGAATGCATGTTATCCAAAATGAAGTGTGGTGTTCCTGTAAGTCAGAATTGTTTGACTTTAATTACATGCTCATCATTCTACAAATGTTATTGACTTACAGCTACGATAAGCGAGGAGTTTAAGAAGGATTTTTCAATTCATTGCGGTCTTGAATCCAACGAGTGAGTACTCTGAAATACATAAAGTACCTATAGATCGCCTATATTTTCTTAGCATTACGCTTGAATCCATCGCCACTCTTTGTGAATATGATGTTACCTATGATGTTCAACACAATAGTTTTAAAGTCATCAATGCGCGGCCGCTTTACAAAGTAGCCCCGAAATACTATGAGAACGTGTGCTTCTATTCGTCTACTGTCAGTTCAGAAAACAAGAAGTAAGTTCTCAAAAGGTATTTTGAATTATTTTAATCATTCTTTTAAGCCTAATCATGCCGCTTTACAAATGTCATATAAGAGTTGATCACGAGTTCGTGGTAAGTAATGAGAGACTTTCCATTGCTGCTATTTGTAGAATGTGAGTATCGATGAGATATCGAATATAATCGGAGAGAATATAAGAGAAACATACGACCGCGATTTTGACAATGGACGGGTCCCCAGTAGACTGATATCATCTGCGGCCAGTGTAAGTTCATATCTTTTAAACATACTTCCATTCCAGTATCATAAGACATGTTTGCACACCGATATGAGCATGGAAGAGAGATTTTGGAGCGTGGACTTTATTCTCAGCGTTTTCTGCTACTTTGTTCACAAATTGGATGATTACGAAATAATTCAGACAGGTAAAATAGAGTGAATTACTTTTGGAGAATGCCTGAAATTGTTTTTGCAGGCATCTACCTCCCAGCTCAATACAACTACAGTCTGATAAACAGTCGGGCGTCCCCCCAGGTCCAATACATCTGTGATCCAGATAACTGGACCCCTGAGAACTGGATCGATGGATGTTTTTGCAGCTTTGGTCACTTTGTCCCTGCAGAGCAAGGCCCTCAGAATGCTTGTTGTTGCTCTGTTCTCAATTACCGTGACTTTATGCATGCGTATCAGAAGGCCATTCACAGTCTCCCTAAGGGAAAGAACAGGAATCGGACTTCAAATCAAAGCGAATAAACTGTTACAGCCCAGGCGTAATATCGGTTATAGACAAAATTAATAAGGGTTGCTGTATATGACGCAATAGTCTTGAAGCCTGGGTAGTTCCGAATACCGGACGTTCCCCGAGCATTTCCCTTGTTGGGTTCTTATTTGACCCGTTTGTTTGTCCATCTTAATATCCCGGACTCCTTTTCGGTTCTGCAGAACAAAACCAGTGCTTACAATACTAGTAATGTCTCTATGGATATTATGCTTGTACAGTCATCTGATCCCTGAATTGTATGCCGTACTGCCATTTCCACTGTTGGATTTGAATCTTCCTTTGAACGATGAGGTCGAATGCATGGGTAAGAACAATGATATTTCAAGTAAACTTGAAGAACAAATTGGTTTAAATCTCGTATTTTGCAGATTACTCGACCGATTGTGCCGATAAGAAAGGGTTATGTAAAAACGAAGCTTTCAAAGAAATAATGTACACAAAATGCGCAAAGACTTGTCAGGTCTGCGGAGAGATTATAAAAGACGACGATCCGCTGTATAATGTCAATATCCAGGATGCCAGACATGTTGATTACGGTAGGTTTGGGACTTGTTTATCACCCATTTCCAGAAACAAACTGGAAATACCCACGAATGGACACGGATAAATCTTATTCGTTAGAAAACTATGGGCACTCTGAGGAAATCCGGAGTGAATCCATTGAGGCACCGAACATTAACCATCTCATTCTCCGACCTCCACCTTCTCCGCCGATTAAACATAAGCCGAGGAAGATTGCTGTCCAAAAACCTTGTTTCGATGTAGCCCCTAACTGTTTCTACCTCAAATCTTTGTGTTTTAACAAGTTTTATCTACCAGTAATGCAAAATAATTGTCGAAGGACATGTGGATTCTGCTCGATGGGATCTCCATCAGCGGTAAGACAAATTTAATTTTCTGGTATCAAAAAAGAAGACATAAAATATTTATTTGGTTACAGCCTCCTCGACAACCATCTTATCCAACATACAATCATCGCTGGAGGCCGGGTGCTCGACCTCAACCTCAGGTCTACGAGAATGATCTCTGCACGAATCGGGGCTTGGATTGTGATGAGAAATTACATTTGTGTACTCATTGGCGCTACTGGAAACTGATGCGAAGGATATGTGCACTCAGTTGTGGGTTCTGTGACCCAGAAGATTACTATAAAAGGAAATGAAGAAGATCCTGTTGAGGACTCCAGCGGAACAAAGGCTGTCTGCCCTGAGGCATTCGAGGTGCGGAGATCGTCATTTTTCGGGGCCAGAAGTCACCATTTAATTGCTAGAGAACTGTAAATAAACTACATCTACACTTACTACGTTCACACCGAAGAAGCTCCGGTACTTCTGGGGGATCACGTTTACCCTCTTCGCCTCGGGATCCTTGTTTTCAAAGGATCTGAAGGGATATCGGGGGTGTAGAGACCCCTGAAACTTATAAATGACATGATACTTCCAATGTCATATTCAAAGTTTAATATTAACAAACCTGAGGCAATTGGAATATTGAAAATAGTATAAATAGACTAGACAGCAAACGCATTTCGATAGTAATAGTAATAACAACCTCTTTACCAGGAATTCATAAACAACAACATAATGTATTCCCTCACGATATCTGAACCCAGCGTCTCTTCCGGAATTGTCTTGGCGGAGTGCTGGGGATCTTGTCGTTCAGGGCGTGGTGGATTAACTGGTCTTCGGTTAATTTACAATCACTCTGGAAACATCAAGAAATCATAAATAATAAAATTCAACCTACCGCTTTCCAAAGGTCGTGTAAATAATTTAAGATGGCCTTAACTTTGGGGCCCTTAGGCACTCCGTTCGTCATCAAAGAGAGGCCATTTACGGGGAACATTACCTCCTCTTCAGACCATTCTCTGAGCCTTTGAAGAGTGTCTTTGGCCCCTATGTATTTGAGTAATTCGATGGTAAATCGAAGGGAGGGATCACGAGCTTGCACTGAAATTGGGAAGGGTTAATATTCATATTAAACATTCCGAATTCTATTAATAACGGAAAGGCGCAAGCATATCAAAACCATTTTCAGGAAAATTAGTATGTCAACAGGTGTTACAAAGAAGTCACCTACCTCCATATAAGAAAGAATTGTCGAGAACGAGATCCCGGAAGAAAGCGAGGTCATCCTTCCTTTGTTTGGCCTCATCTCGATATTCTACAATAAATTCACACAACGATTTCTCAACTGTAGACAACTTAAGACGGGAATTTAATTTGTTTACATCCTCCATGTTCTCCAATAAAACTGCTAATACAGTACTCGGCAGGGGTTGCTCGGATTCGGAGGAGAGAACCTTAATGTTCATGGATATGCTCTTGAATATATCCAACTTCTCACGAGCATACTGAGATGGAAGGGCCAAATATTCTGCCAAGTCGCAATCTTTCACCATAACTCTAATCAATTCTGATGCAAATCTTCCCACAAGGATCTTCTTGAATTCAGTCCATATCCTTTCCCCGCTCAAACTCTAAAGAATTTAATTAATCATAACAAGATGTTACCTTTATCCCCTCCCTGTTATTTTTTATAGTTTCCAAAGTCGCTTTGCAATGACTATCAGGGCGATCAGCGATTCTTCCGAAAAATCTGAAGTATCGGAATATCCTTAGATAATCTTCTTGTATTCTCTGCTCAGCGTCTCCAACAAATCTGACTCTACGTGCCTTTATATCTTCTGTTCCTCCAGTATAATCATACACAGTTCCATCCAGACCAAGGAACAACGAATTTATAGTCAGATCTCTTCTGAAGGCATCCAGTTTCCAATCCGTTGTATATTCGACTTCAGCTCGTCGTCCATCACAAACAACATCAATCCGAAGTGTTGTTATCTCATAATTCTCTTTATCATTCAGTCGACAAGTAATCGTCCCATGTTCCTCTCCTTTCTTATGCAGCATCCTTATATTCTCCTTTTCGAACAGTTCTTTCATCTGAGTTGGTGTAGCAGTCGTAGCAAGATCAATGTCTTCTGGCTTAATCCCCATCAGAAGATCACGAACAGGACCCCCAGCTATCCTAAAAAATCAAAAAAGCTCACTTTTAATACTTACCGGAGCTCGTACTGATTTTTCCCAAAAAGAGCATACAAAAGCTTCAATTCTTCCGTAAAAAGGGCGTCGAATGTGGGGCCAGACAACTTCATGGTGACCAATTGCCGAAGACAGGTCCAGCGCCCCCGTTGTAGCCGCAGAAGCCTCCGAAACAACAGTTTTATTATATTACTTCCACTCTCGAAATATTGCACCTTTTCTCAAAAATAAATTTTTGACTCTGTGAATCAGCCGAGGACATAGGACAAAATTGATTTTGAGTTTTTTTGCATTAAAATGACTGTTGGCAGGTACCAAACAAAAGCAAACAATATTTTTACCCAAATCCTTCGTCAAGATATAATTTTTTACAATTGCTACAACCAGAGATTGCCACGGCTCCGGAGCCGGCTCTTGGCTCCGACTCTGAGCGGCTCCCGAGCCCAAAATCATGTTTTTGACCTTTGCGATGGAGCTTTTATCAAAGCAGATTTCTTCCTATGTCCACGCCTAAATGACGGCTGATTCACCGACTCATTGTCAGAAAATTTCCTGAAATTCGGCTAGTCGCGTCCTTGCTTCGCGCGTGTGTCAAAAAACCACTTATACGAATGAAAGATAACTACTTTATTTGTTAGTATTCAAAATGGGAATCTTTAGGGTTGTATGAGAAATTGTTTATGTTCTTCATTCCATCCGAGAATCCCTCATTCAGGCCATCATAAATGGACCGCCCATTCACATGGAAGTGGATTATATTTTCATCTTTGAATTGACCAGAGTTCCGAAGGTATTCAAAGACCATGCGAGGAAGATGGGGAAGAATAGGACCGTTCTGGATCTCAATTACATACTGATGTTTCTCTTTTCGAAGTTTTTGAGTTCGAATCTGCAAGTAAGATTATTCAATACTTTATGAAAAACAACCTCAAGGGAAGTAAGAGACGCATTCATAAACTGCTCTGTGGAAATTAGAGTAGGTGGAAGTCCTGCTTCTGGTCCTGATCGTACCCATCCAGTCTTGTTATTGCATAAGAGAGATCTAAAGGCATCTATGGAATTCACATCCGATAATACCAAGGTCGTTCCAGCAGCCGGTTTCAACGAGTCTTGGGAGTTACAGTCCATTGAGAACTGGCTACATGATTGGGAATCCCGAGTCTCATTCCTCACCATTACACTCGGGCTGAGGCCAATCCGTCTGAGGAAGTCATCGTTGGCTACATCTTCTCCCAATTTCATCGGACTAAAATGGGATATTCAATAATTATAAACTCCATCTTACCTCACATATTCTTCCTCTGGGTTTACAGCTTTTAGAACCTGATAACTCTGGTCTGGAGTTCTCGCCCTTTCAGTTCGCTGACTTTGTAAAGAGAAAGAAGAGACGTCAAGGGAATCTTGAGAATCATTCATCGAGGCGAGAGACTCATTGATTTCTTCGGCTCCAGACGAGAAGACCTTTGTGTAAGAGATATCTGGATAAATAAAAAAAAAATCTATATAATACTCACCATTATCTCCCAGCCACTTCCTCAGACTGCGTGTTGAAGGAGTAATGATGGCTTTATATTGAGTGAACTCGTTGAATCCCATACATGACGTTTCCCCAGGATCTTCCCCTTCAGTTGTCGTCACTTCAGTTTTTTGGGATTTAATAAAAAGGACGGTAAAACTGTTGGAACATACATAAAATGCTGTCAGGTCGTAATCTTTCCACTGACAATACAAATCTTCAAATGCATCTTGCCTAAAAACTTTAATAATACCAATAAAATCCACATTTCTCACCATAAAGTCGCCGTGAGTTCGACAGTCTCTCTTGATATTGGATTATAAGACCGTTTTTCCGTTCTCAGAAGACCAGAAGCTCCTTCTAATCGAGGAAACTTGAGAATACTCGAACAAGGATACTTCCAGTACAAACAGGATGCTTGCAAAAGCACTTCTGGATTTTCTGACACCTAACAATCAAGATAAAAAATAATGGTTACCTTAGGATTCTTCAAATACGCTTGGGATGCAGTCATGTTTAACCTGACAGTCTGTTCATAAGTTGTTTGGGAGATTTTTGGAGTGAATGTAAAAGGGATACTCGATTTTACTATCAGTTTATTCCCAATTCTCAAATCCTGAGGCAAATTCTGCACCTTGACTCGTTCAGGGGAGCACCTCCTTCTCGGTTTCTTTGCTGGAATTGGATCTTCCTACAATATTTTGTAAAACCAATCAAACAAACATACATTTTCACAATTATCTCCTGATCCTGAAGTCGATGGTTTACTGAAGTCTTCGTCAACTTTTTGAAACAACAACGACACTCGACTGAAATCATACTTTTTTAAGTATTTTAACTCACCTTTTCCTTTTTTTTAGCAAGGTCTTCTGCAAAGAAGGAGAGTTGAAGGTCTTATTTTTGTGAGGCGATTTACGAGGAGATTTATAAGGCGATTTTTTATGGGCCAACTTCCTCTTCAAAGGGCTCAACATCATTGATACTACTCTCAAAATAGTCAAATAGATGGCTTGAAGGCTAAATACTCAAATATCAGATAAAAAAGGTTTCCCCTTCCGCGTCGATCCGACGAAAATATTCTCGCAAATTTTCGAAAAACTATTTTTTTTTTTGAGTTATCTGTTTTCCGCCATTTTGGCATTTCGTTTTACTGATAAGAAGACCAGTTTTGGAAGAATAGTGAGAATGGAGGTGTTAGACAGCTGTAAAATGCACGTTGATGCTTTGAAGTCGATAGCAGATTTCCTAGAGCTCCCCGTTTCCGAACTCCAATCAGAAACACTAAGACAATCTATTTTACCGGATATTCAGAAGTTTTCAGTGAAGGTGAGTGTTAAGATGAACAGTTCGGGGTGAATTTACCGATTTCAGGATGGAAGAAATAAGTATGAAGTCTACTTTTTGGACGAGAATGGGGAATTCGGCGGGTATTTGAACTACACGGGGTCTTTGGTAAGCTTTTGTGATATTTTTATTATTCATACCTAAAAAATACAGGGTGCGGCAATTTTTCGGCCTGATTTTTGGCTATAACTTTTTTAGTTTTTTGCCAAACCAATAACTACGAACAAAACCATGTATATATAATTTTGGTATTAAACGAAATCGGGATAGCTGAGAGTTCAGGGAAAAAAGGAATTTCAAAATTTGGCCAAAAACTAAAAAAGTTGTAGCCAATCAATTAAAATCACCCTTACTTCAGGCTGGATTTTACAATAGCCGGTATCTATTTGAATGGATAAAACACAAGAAACTTACCGTTCCAACAGGTCGATATCGCTGTTACATCCGGAATTCGTTCAAATCCATTCCGAATAATCGATTTATTATTTTGTTGTTGCAAATCCCATCAGTCGAAACTATTCAGAAGACCACACTCGAGGTTGAGGAGGTTTTCAAGATTGTCGATGTTTTGACAGAACTGCATGGTGCTAATGTTCGTAAGTATTACGGGAATTGTATACATTATGTTATTCTTCAGCTCCCAAGGCAATTGATACTGTAAATAAGGATAACTATATTCTTGTTCAAGGATTTTATTCCGTCTTCTTGAAACATCAAGTCAATCGCTATCTCGAGGAGATTCTGAACCGTTATTCTGAAGTTTTTATTCATCCTGAAATCACCTTGGATAAGGTAATATTTTAGTGGGGAAAAGTGAAGCACAATTCACGTTATGTCTCATTATGACAAGATGACCAATAATTAGGGTTGTTAATTTAACGATTTTTTTTCAATCTGGCGTCAAATTGCGTCAAATCAGCGTCATTTTGGCTAAATTGAAACTTTTGATATACGAAGCTTTCAAACGCGAGTTCAAGGTAGACTATGGTGAATACCGTTAATATTAGACACAACTAGTTTTACTGCTTATTTCATCGGTAGTTTTGACAAGAAGGGGCGATTTAGTTCCTAAACAAATTAAAATTCCTATCATTTTTTAGTAAAAATTGACAAAAATTTCCCAAAGAAGTTCAATTCAATCAAAATGACGATTTGACATAACCAAAATGACGACTATTTGACAACGTGACTGACGCGTCAAGTTGACGACTAAAACACTCTGCGAATAATATTGCACTGATTTCAGTTGGTATACTTGTACAAAAGTTTCCTTTCTCTGGAGTATGCCTTTTCAACAGATCCGAATGTTCAGAAAGTTTTTTGTCACGGGAATTTATCTCCGGAGAATATTAATTTTGACCAGGAGGGGAACGTAGCTCTAATAAAAGGATGGGAGGTATGTCTTTGTCATATTTTTGAAGGGTCTTGTAGAACTGTCATTTTGGAGATCCAATTGAAGACTTGGCTTATCTCATGTTATCTTCTTTGGATAAACATCAACGAAGGCCGAATGTGATGAAGATTCTGAAGAGATATTACTACAAGATGGTCGATTCGCATAAGACTCCTTGCACGCTGCAGATCCTCAAAGCTTCTTACCTCAGATATTTAAAATATTTTGTGTTTTTCAAGTAAGCAGATTGCTTTTTGTATTCATGATTATTGTTATGATTGTCGTTTCAGCCTGCTTTCAATTTGGCAACATTTAAATGATCCGGATGTCTTTTACAAAACGAAAGTAACTCTAGTCCGAAGATGGAATGATGTCGTCGAAGAGTGTTACAGCTATGAAAAAGGGGAATATCACCTCGAAGAAGAGCAGTTTTGATTTATTTTGTACTCGTATAAACATTAAGTAGAGGTATCTATCACAAATAACTATGATCTATGATCCTGTCATCATTGGAAGGCTCACCAGAAGATATATTATCCATAACACATCTGGTGGAAGAGGTTTCTTTTCTGGCTCGAACGGTGCTGTAGAGTCGGCTTAAGGGGGGTTTATGCTTGATAAACAACTGTTTGAACTTTTCTCTGAAATCATTTTTATTGTTGCATTTTATTATGGATAATATAGAAGTCAACGGACCTTATTATGTTGGAAAACATGAGTAAGAGCACTGGATTTACAGCCGAGTTCATGCTGAAGAGTAACATCACAGTCCAGGTTGCCCATTTCCCTTCTCCAGTTCCAATTGTAATCACAATTTGGCCGATTATAAAGACGATTGAGTTGAAAATACAAGGGATGATGAGTCTAAACAATGTATCTCAATATTTGAGCAGTATCTAACTCACCTGGCTTCGGTTCGGGATTGCGTTGAGACTGGCTTGGTAAACGTTTGGCCAATCAATCCGTTTTTTCGTTGTTTTAAGAGTAGAAAGAGGGCTGTTCCATAGAAAAAAGCAGGGATTATGATCATCAGGAAGTGGAATGTGGCGAAGAAAAGTGATTGCCCCTCATTTAAATACTTCTCAAAGTCCTCGGAGAGCATCCCATAGTGACTGGGTTCGTAATAAAATGTCACATACCATTCTTGAAAGTGGGTGCATAACACCTGAAAGGATAACATTGGCAGTATTGATGATATAATTATATCCTAATTGAAAGTTATGACTACCTGGATCATTGCGGCGACATAGCAAGCCAAACAAAGAGTGTAACTGAAGGTCCTCGACTGTATCCGGAAAGAAGATGGGTATCTGATGGCCGCAAATCGAGACCAGGCGATCACCATGTAGTGATAGCACATGGAGAACCAGACCCAATCCAGGTACATCTGCACCCAGTGCCTCATATCTGTGGTAATCAGTTCAGATTTGAAGAGGATTGTAAAAGCGGGCCATATAGTGTAATTAAAGAGTAAAAGGATATCTGCAATCGACGCACTGAACAGGAATCTGAAGCCGACGATATCCTGAAATATGCCAAGTATTTTGCATAAATAATTAACAACTTACTTTATCATGACTGTACATAAAATAAGCGACCAGAGAATAGAGTAGGATGAATACAATCCCCAAAAAAAGCAATACAAATCCAGCAATCATATCGTCCGGCCTTAAGGGATCCTCTTGCCATGAGGAGAAATTGGTCATCCCTCTGAAAGCATTCGAATATGGGCCTAAAGTTCAGACCTGATGCCGAATTGTACTTCCAAAGAGCCCGAGGGCATTTATTGGACAAAAGAGGATTAGGAAAACCGAATTAAAAGGAACGTTTTATTGTTTCGTGGAGTGCAACTTGTTATAACCAAATATGCCTGAGGTCATTATGACGTTTCATTTTCTGTGACCTCAAGTATAATGAAAAAGCAGTTGAGTAAATTTCCAAAATTTAAACGTCCTCTATTTAAACAATAACACTTAAAAAATAAATAAAGGGCTGGACTTTCTTGATGTCCTATTAATCCGATACATTCCTCCGAAACTCGATATTCTCTTCCGAAATCGAGAATCCTGACCTTTCAAACCATTTAATTTTGCTAATTTAAAGCATCATTTCGAAGGAATATAAGGCATTCTTATCATTCTGTCGGGAAAATAGTGAGCGCTCTGTCGCATTGCAAATCGTATCGAAGCTGAGAAAATGAATGTCGCGACGAACTCAAATTGCGTTTCATGACAGCGACGATCAAGAAATTCCACGCATATCAAGTCTCACGTGACATCATATAAATTGAAAAGTTGACAGCAGACCTTATCCCCCATCTTCTACTCTTCTGGCAGGTAATATTACGTCATCGAGAGTGGGGCCGACAAAAAATGAACAACAACGTCTACAACCCATCTTTATATCCGATTTCGATGTCAAAAGAAGAGGTCAGGGCCAGACTAAAGAACAATGCGCCATTCATATGGCGCTAAGATAAGGCATCTTCCACAATCTCACGCACGCTCTGCCGTCCATGATGCAGAAAAATAAAGGATAACAAATTAAGACCTAACTTAAAAATGGAGCCCAAATTACAGTAAAATAAATGCAAAGTAATGTTAAATAGGACGGAGGGATGTGCTGAGGGGAAAAGGTGATGCCCGAATTGTTCCCTCTTCATCGCGTGACCGAGAATCTTCCTCATTATAACGAAAATCTCTTCGAGGATTGCCTGGAGAGACTTTGGCCGTTCTTTTTCCAATTAACCGGTCCGCGGAGAACACGGTCCTGACAGGTCCGGCCTCCCTTTCATTTAAATAAAGGGTATTTGAAGTAACAAGATTACTGTAGCCGTCAGTCAGTCCAGTTTGGTGAGCTGTTCGAAAAGTTTGGGAGCCGTTGCAGGGCCAAAGCGGGATATTAAATTAAATTTTTTGAATGTTTCAAGCGGAAAGAACGGCCGAAAAACGGGGAAACGGAATAAATCAAGGGCCGACAGAGTAAAACAATTTATTCCTAAACGTTCGGAGCCCTCAAAGATGAGATTTTATCAGCCGCAACCTGCTGATATTCCTCAAACTTCATGTGGAAAGTGGAGAGATCGGATGAGACAGACCTCATAGAGCGAGCCAGGCCATCACTCTCACTCAAAGGAAGTCGGCCATCACCCTTGAGGCAGAAGAATCCAAAATCTCGGCTCTGGTCAGTTCATTGACGATATTATCCCCTCTTTCTGGCCGATTACTTCTACTCCGGGGCCATACTGGTTCCACGAGGAAAGTTCCGCTTTCTTTCAGTGCTTTGGAGACCGCTTCACTAGCACAAGCACTCAACAATGCGGTGTTGATTCACACCTGTACGAAGGAAGAATCATTAAAATCGAAACACAGTACAACAACTCGTTGATTGACTGGGAGAAAGGAAAATTAGGGAAACTGAAAAAATATTTTTTCCCGCATATATGGCTCGGGGCTTCTAAATCTCTCCGCAAGAGTCCATCCGAACCCTGCAAATTTAGTACAAAGTTAAAAGTTGAGCAATCTGACATAACATTGCGCAATTTCTCTCTTTGTAAGAATTTCTGCCTTTCTCTGTCGTCTCCTCCTTTTTTGTCAACTTTTAACTTTGGACTAAATTTGCAGGGTTCGGATGGACTCTTGCGGAGAGATTTAGAAGTCCCGAGCCATATATAAAACATCATAACTTGGGTTACGGTTTGATTCTGCATGTTTGAAAATTCAAATTAGCTATATACGAGTGAAACTGCTCGTTTTCAAATTCAAAGAAAGGAACCCTTGGTTTCAGGGTGTATTGCTGGGTTGCGGCAGCTGTTATGGAAGTGCTCTAAGACTATAGGTTCCTAACTACACGTATCGGTGATTGTTGACGATTTCATTTATTCACAAAGAAAGGGTCCCAAGAACCCAATTTTTGGCAACGGTCCATTAAGACTTTGTGTTTTTCCGAAAATCCATTTGGGGGTTTGCGATGGTGCTGATTTCAAAAATCATGTTAATTTTTTTGGGGCCGAGAATATTCGGGTGGTGAAAATTCGGCAGATCTCGGGTGATGAAGAAATGTTGTACTGATGGCTATTAAATAATTAATAATAATATCATGACATAAACCATAAAAATTTTGATTTTTTTTGCAATCGTATGAAAATGATGTTAATTTTTTCTGATTTTTACTTCTTTTTTTATGTTGTAGTGTTAAAAAGTAATTTTTGAAATTTTGTTATAAATACTGGATTTAGGGGTTTTCAAGGGGATTTCGAAAATCATGTTCATTTTTTCTGATTTTTACTTTTTTTCTTAAGTAGTAGTTTACGTGATATAATGCCTTAGGAGATTTACAGTATTTCGTCTTTTACGACAAAAAGAAAGACATACAACTGTGGCTATCGATCTTTCATGTAAGAATAAACAACTCACATGTATTTTTACGAGACTTAGGGATTTTTTAAGGAACCTTGCCTTGGGGAGAATACAAAAAATTTTGTTACTTTAGGTAGCTTGTTAAATTTATGGAATAAGCTTTGAAATTGTTGTTCGTAGTTGTATAATAGTATGTGGCTGAAGCACGAAGAAGTTCCGATATTTCTGCGCCTCCAAGGCTTCATTAAATTTGTTAAGAAAAATCTAAATCATCAGGTACTTTTTTTCCGTTCTATAATTATTATATCTTCAGTCTGCACTGCAACACCATTTTCAATCACTATGCAAAGTTTCACAACTTTTTCCAACTCTTAACTCGACTTATTGAGTCATCTTTACTGCTATTCGAATGATTGAAATCGTTGCCCGGGCTTTTGGTAAAACGGCAAAATGCTTGGCATTCCGCAACTAGAAACATTTTAATTATCATACTCATCAAACATGGTGTCTTTGAAAGACAAAACAGACCTAATATAACAAGAAAAATTCACTGATCGGGTCTATAGCTTTTTTCTGTCAAGATTTTGTTCAATTGGGCTAAATTACAACTTTTCAAATTTTTCGAAGAATCCCACAAAAAATATTTAACAGTACGCCAAACATTTGTTTTCGCGGCGTACACAGCGGACCCAAATAGACTTATAAAAACATATAATGACTTATAATGAAATGATTTTTTTATAAGTCATTATCTGTTCTTATAAGTCATTTTAAATGACTTATATGTTCATATATGATTTTATAAGGGTTCTCTGTGCGCTCTTGTTGAATTGACTTATAATTTCATATATGTTTTTATAAGTCATTTTATTTATAACACCGTGCAAAAAAATGAAGATTTATTTCAATCAATAACTTAAACAATTAAGCGGCACAAGTAGAATAAGACTTCAATGCACGAAGGACCTGCGATTTTTTGATGGGGCGTTCGTCGCTTCTGTAGGGGGCCGTAGATGGATATTATTGCTTCTAACGCTTCTTGATTCACTGAAAATATTTGGAGATATTAGAAAAAAGGTTTTTTCGGGAAATGATAATACGAGTTCGACTTAAACTCAACGTTTTATGCGTTTCTAACACTAAAATGAACTGCAAAAAAAGGTTCTGGCGGAAAAAATTCTGGACATGAGATTTGCGATAGTGTACTAGATCCAGGTGAATGTTATCAATCATACCTGAAGCAACCGGATGTCATGTTTCCATTCATCGTGTATACATTGTCCATTGAATTCCTCCATGACCATTTTTGTAGTTATCTAAAACCCAACGGGTTCACCTGGACCTAGTACAATATAACAAAACTTTGTCTTGAAGTTTTTTCGAGACCTCTGAAATGTGGAAAGCAGTAAAAAAACACTTACCAAAAGTAAGCAAATGGATCCTTTAGCAATCCGTTGGTTGATCGTGCATGTTTATACATCTTCTGGGGATAGATCTTCTTCAGGCTGGCATGCTCCCTGCACGGGAAGGCTGTTACGTTCGGGACCTTTCATCTAAGCACTGTAAAGTCTTGTAAAAGAAAAAAGTTTGATTAAAAACACCTTACTTTGATCGATCCAAGGTAGAAAGACGTTACGACGTTCCAAAAACTTAGAATTTCTAAGTCCAGCTCACGCGTGCAATAAGCAAAAAGCGTATTTGGCGCTCAAAAGTTTTCTTTGCAAATGACTTATTTGTTATTATAAGTTCTTATTTGTTTTTATAAGTAAATAGAGATAAGCCCCTCCTCTTTTGACGTTATTTTGACTTATAAGTCATTATCTGTTCATATAAGTCGTTATATGTCTTTATAAGTCAATTTGGGTCCGCTGTGTAGGCGACCAGAGTTCCGTGAAAAAACGTTGCGATAATATTATAATTATTGTTGTAGATTCGTCTTTTGACATTTCGTTCAATGGAATTTTAGTCGGTTATCATTTTTACATCATGAAAAATGGCTGGCAATCGTTGTGTATTGTTATGCTACCGTGGTTTTGTATATTGTTGCTTTTTGAAAAATGAAATTAGAATTTCAAAAGACGATGTGAGTAAAGTGTATACTTGTCGTCATTGTCTCTAAAGTGTTGTAAATTCTTGTTTTTTTTTTAATTAACAAAAGCTTGACATATAAAGTTGTTGTAGATTACGGTTCAGAGCGAAGTTTATGGGGAGCAGCAAGAAGAAGAAGCTGACTAGTGAGGCTTTTGTCCTCCCGTCAACCAGTTCTGAGTCTGCGGAAGAACAAGACCTGGATGAGGATGAATATTCAGGGTTGTATTATTACTTGCAGCCCAAAAAGAAACGAGAATTGTCAGTCACCGTCCAGGTAATTAATCAGAAACTGGAGCAAGTGTATCATGAGTAAGTTTACTTTGTTTCTTTATTTTTTTTTTAGATTTCGTCCATCTACTGAAGTTGTTCTGGGCCAGATACACTTGTATTCAGTGATTCACAAGCAAGTCACAGATCTGTTCAAATGCGTTGATGTTTATGCGTTTGGAAGTGCAGTTAACGGGTTCGGTTACTTGGAATCCGATATGGATCTTACAATAATCGGATTTTCTGAGCAGTAAGCCTATCCGTTTTATGGATGGTTCTTATTATTTAGTCAAATGAAACGAACAAAAGAAGGGCTATTGGAAGATCTGAAGGCCTATCTGATGGAGGAGGAAAATGTTCAAGAAAATGGCCTCTCAGATGCCATGTTGCTCGCTAAAACAAAGGTATTACTTTATTGTCAAAACTTTAATAATTTATTTTTAGTTTCCATTGATCAAGATGCAGTCCAATTTTAATGGCCATTCATATTTCTTGGACTTGGGAATCAACAGTCGTAAAGGGATCTCTAATTCTCTTTTACTCAACTGTTATGCCAGGTAAGGTAATATTCAGGTTTACTTACGAAAGTTGTGGTTTGTAAAAACTAATAGTTTTAGAATCGACAAGCGGGTCAGGTTGCTCGATATGGTTGTTAAAGAATGGACCAAATTGAATCATCTGTTTGGTGGCAGTAAACAGAGATTCAATAGTTACAGCCTCACATTGATGGTCATTTACTATCTCCAAAGAGGAATTAAGCCCCCTCTTCTTCCGAATTTACACCAAGAAGTGATGGACATTTTCAATGTACAGTTCAACGAAGATCCGTTTGAAGTGATAAAGGAGTTTGAGTTGAAATTTGGTGAGTATTATGATCGATTATTCAATTATTTTACAAGGAAAGTACTTTTATTGGGGCTTCTACTTTTTGACGGGGGATATCTCATGAAATCAGAAAAAATGTGCTGATCAAGGATATGTAAATATTAGCTGCCCATTTTAGGTTTTTAGGGGTGAAAAATCCATCGCAGGCTGATTTAAAGTCCTATATGAACCCCTTTTCGTTTAATTTTTCACAGGTTTACAATTTTTATTTTGGCTTCAAATGATGTTTATTGAGTTTCTAAGACGTAATAAGTCTTGGCCCAAAAATTTATTTTTCCGGTCTTCAACTTCAAAAAAAGTTGATTCAGCCCAAAAGGGCTGAATCAACAGGGAAGCCGTGCGGCGTCCTCCCTATTGATTCCCAGACTACGGCACTAACCACTCGGCCACACCGCTCTCTTCCGAAGGAAGAGACCGACTGCGCTTTCTATCGTTTCGAATGCCTGCGCCTTTTGTAGGGAAATTAAGCCAGTTTTTGGGCATTTTAACCCCTAAAAACCTAAAATGGGCAGCTAAGATTTATATATCCTTGATCAGAACATTTTTTCTGATTTTTTGAGATATGTCCCGTCAAAAAGTAGGAGCCCCCATAAAAGTACTTTCCTTGTTAGATCCTGAAGAACAAGAGATGACATTGATAGAATTGTTCTTTGGATTTGTGGAGTTTTACGATTCCTTTGACTTCAAAAACGAATTAATTGCTATTCACAAGAAAGAAAATGTTTCTTCCGGGTATGTGTTTTCTTTTGGGAAAAATATTTTCGCCCAGAATTAAAAATATTTTTCCCCAGAAAAGACCATTATAGAAAAACTCCTATTTTCTCCCAGAAAAAATATATTTTCTCCCAGAAAGAAAATATTTTTCCCCAGAAAAGAGAATTATGAAAAAAATGCTATTTTCTCCCAGAAACCAGAAAACATGATTTTGTAAAAATAAAGCACGGAATTAGTAAAAATTGATGAATAAGTAACTTTACTAGTAAAATAAATTAAGCAGTAGTGTAAAATATTATTTGTAGTAAGTTTTTGAGGAAATACTGGAAAGAGATGTAATCGACGGTGCTGATTTCGTAAATGATTCTAATTTTTCGTGATTTTTACTTTTTTGTGCTCAAAGAGTGCATTGAAGTGTACATCGACAGCCTTTCTTTTTCGCCTTCTGCGCCGGGAATAACATTCAGATTTACAATAAGAGAAATTCATCCTTATCTTCATCGGGAAAAAAAGATATTCAAGAATAAAACATGAGAGATTACTACCTTCTAAAAGATAGTGATGTCGAAGACGTTGATATCCTAAAGGTATAATTCAGCACGACAAGTCAATATGTCAGTCAGTTCGAATCCGATATTATGCACTTCTTTGGGACCCATGGATCGTATTTTACATTACTACTTGCAATAAAGCTGGAAATCCCACGTTTTTCTAATTTTTTTTCAGATTTTCAACTTCCAGATGATATTACTTTAGACGACTTCTTAATTGAGTTTAAAAACAAGTAAGAATTATAATGATTTATACAAAGGCATGCATGAATGAATTCTTTAATGGTTTATTCTTGGATGTCTTTTGTTCCCAATGAAAATATGGATGGGTTTCTCTTATTGTAAATCTGAATGTTCTTCCTGACGCAGAAGACGACACAGACAGGCTGTCAATGCACCCTTTGACCACAAAAAAGTAAAAATCACAAAAAATGAGCATCATTTTTGAAATCAGCACCGTCGATTACATCTCTTTCCAGTATTTCCTCAAAAACTTACTACAAATAATATTTTACACTACTGCTTAATTTATTTTACTAGTAAAGTTACTTATTCATCAATTTTTACTAATTCCGTGCTTTATTTTTACAAAATCATGTTTTCTGGTAGAAAATATTTTCTTTTCTGGGAGAAAATAGCATTTTTTTCATAATTCTCTTTTCTGGGGAAAAATATTTTCTTTCTGGGAGAAAATATATTTTTTCTGGGAGAAAATAGGAGTTTTTCTATAATGCTCTTTTCTGGGGAAAAATATTTTTAATTCTGGGAGAAAAATATAGACCCTTTTCTTTTTGTGTTATACGAAGTAATTTTTATGATTTTAGTTATCAGAGTGACGAAGATTGCACCTCGTTGATTAATATCGAAGACCCTTGTGAAGGCAATAACCCGGCTCGAGGCGTTTCCCAGGAATGTTTTGATGGTTTTAAAGCCGTTTTATCCCGAGTTCATACCTCCAAATGGTTTAATATTTTGTCTAATCCAGCTCAATTTGATCCCAAAACCTATGGTCTCGATCTCAAAGTCTTTCTCAATTACTTCGGAGTGGATATGCAAAGAGATGATGCCCTTCATAATGTGCAGCTAGATTCTTTATATTCCACTTTATATCCCCTGGAGGCTCATAATATCTTCCTTAGTTAATCTATACTGGTTGACAAAATTTTCTTTCCACCTGGGTCTCGGGAACTGCTGGGCCTAGAACCTTGAAATTGGGCACAGAAATCCGGTGGAACAGTCTAACACCATACCCAAAAAAAATCGTATCATTTGATGCACTTTATGCCCTTTTTTTGAAAAAGGCAAAAAACCGAATGACAAAATTTTCTTTCCACACGTTTGTAACTCATAAGCCAGAGGGTGTTAAGGCATGATTATGGTATCCCTGTGATTGCGAAAAATTGCTCTCTCGATTGGTGTCAGAACTTTACCGGGGTTTCGTTTCTTCGCCCTTGGGTGTCGGCTCATCGTCGCCGTGTCCATTTTCAGCCAAATTCGTGACCAGAGGAGCTCACAGAAGTTATAAGGAGATGAAAATGCCCTTAAAAAACTGGTATTCATGGTTGCAACATTGCTTACACCGGCAGTAGAATTAGATTTAATTTAAGTGCGTTGCAGGGGAAATGCGCGCTTCCAGGGTCCGCAAAACCGAAAAATCACTTCTGAACAAACGAAAACTCCTGTTAAATTGTGACGCGGATCGAGAGAGGACTTCTTCGCGAATACAACGATACCAAAATCATGCCTTAGCGCCCTCCGGATTATGATTTGCAAACGTTTTTCCAAAGTGGAAAGAAAATTTTGTCATCCGTTTTTTTGCCGTTTGCATAAAAAGTGCACATCAAATGATATGATTTTTTGGGTATGGTGTTAGATTGTCCCAGGATGTTTCTATGCCGAATTTGGAAGGCCCAGCGGTTCCCGAGATACGAGGGGGAAAGACAACTTTGTCAACCAGTATACCATAATTATATTTATATGCATATCAATAACAATGAACAGGTACTAAGGCCAGTAAATACGACTGACTACAATTTGGAAAGTTCTTGTTTGGCCACAGTTTCCAGATGGACAATATCAGGGCCGTCGGCCAATCTGAGACTCCGAGCCCAGATAAGGAAAACGGCCAGTGGATAGTCATGAGTGACTCCGGCTGCTCCGAAGGTCTGGATAACCTTGTCGATAAGAGTAAAGGCCATTCGGGGAACGGCCACCTTGATCATGGCGATCTCTTTGGCTGCAAGCTTTGGGCCGACAGTGTCAATCATATGTGCGGCTTTGAGGACAAGAAGACGAGCTTGTTCTAATTGGATCGTAGACTCGGCCAGATCAACTCGGACATTCTGGAAGGTGACCAACTTCTGGCCTTGGATTTTGCGATCCGATGTCACCTGAAAAAGTTTGGGGTTTATAAAGGTTTTTCTAACGGGCTTACTCTTTCTTTAAACAATTCCAGAGATCTAGTACAATGTCCAATCAATCTCATACAGTGATGAATTCTTCCGGGTCCTAGTCTTCCTTGTGCAATCTCAAATCCTCTTCCTTCTCCAAGTATCAGATTAGATTCGGGTACAACAACGTTCTCAAATGTGACTTCACAATGTCCCCCCGGTGCGTCGTATGTCCCCAAAGTGTTCAGAGCTCTTACCACGGTGACTCCGGGGGTATCCATAGGCACAAGTATCATGCTCTGTCTCTCATGGAGCCTCTTCTTTTCCCATCCTTGGACCTTTCCCATGAAAACGCAGATCTTACAATTGGGATGAGCGGCATTGGAAGTGAACCATTTCCTTGAATTGATGACAAAATTCCCTTTTCCATCCCTGACGATGCTCCCTTGGACATTGGTGGCATCAGACGAAGCGACATCAGGCTCCGTCATTGCGTAACAAGATCTGATCTCACCTTCCAAAAGTGGTGTGAGCCAAGCTTTCTTTTGTTCCTCAGTCCCGTATTTGATCAACACTTCCATATTACCAGTATCAGGAGCCCCGCAGTTGAAGATTTCAGGTGCAAACACACACTTCCCCATCAGTTCGCAGATCATTGCATACTCCACATTGGTTAATCCCTTTCCGTATCTTTCCATTGGATCGAGATGATGTGGAATAAACAGATTCCAGAGACCGAGGGCCTTGGCTTCCCTCTTCAATTGCTCCGTTAATGGATTCAACTTCCATTTGTTGTCACTCTCCGAGATTTCCAGGAATTCTTGTTCTCTCGGGATGATTTTCTGAATATTGTTATGTTGAGTGGGCCTGGTCACTTACCTCATGCACAAATTTATATACAAGTTCATGGTATTTCTGAGCTTTAGGCGATAATGCTGAAGGTACCACGGCGAATTTTCCTGGACAAAATAAGATTGTTTGTTATATGAATTACCGTAATTCTTGTATTGTAGAGTTATATAGCTTTGTTCCAGTAATCTTTTAACCAAAGGCCCATAAAAGGCGGCATCTGGAGATGACGCCTGGCCAGTTAGATGTCTTTTGTAAACGCCTTGACTGATGGCGGCAATTCTGAATAACAGAAAAGCCACGTAGAAGTTCCATTCCGGCGCTTTGACTCCAGATTCCATCCATTGAGGCTTTGGATTCACTCTGAGAAGATCCTTGTACACTTGGAATAACTCGTTATCCTGGGGTAATCCTCTCTGTTGCAACGTATTAATTGGTTTCAGAGTTGGGAACAACTTCTTTTCATCATGATAATAGTTGATCAAAAGGGTTCCCAGGTCAGTCATCGGATCTCCAATCGTCGAGTTTTCCCAATCCAAAACGGCCACGATTCTGGGTTCAGTTGGATGGAAGATGACGTTATCTAATCTGAAGTCTCCGTGGACCAGAGTGACCATGGATTCTGAAGGGATCTGTTTGGATAACATGTCATGGATATGGTCGGCGATAGCCAATTCAGTGGTCTTTGAGGCATTATAATTGCGATACCAGGTCTTCAGATTCCTCTCAATGTAATTTCCGCCTTTGCCGTATTTATCCAGACCTGCTTTGTGATAGTTGAGGGAATGAATTTTGGCCAGAACCTTCACTAGCTCTAGCCAATAAAGTCTTCTTTGTTCTCTGGGGACTGATTTCAGTTCATAATCCGTTATTATACGCCCTCTGACATACTCCATGATATAGAAGGGAGTGTCCAGCACTCTGTAAATAAACGAATTTTGTCTTTCACCTTACCCTTCAGCATAATCGAGCACTCTGGCCACTGGGACTTCCTTCTGGACAGCCTTCTGAACTCGGTATTCTCGATCTATTAAATGAGCGGAGGGAAGAAGTTTCCCGCTCTGTAATACTATAACCAGTCAATCTAAAACACTTACCGGCTTCTTGCGCAGTACTAGTTCCCGATTGTCGTATCTGACGTAATACGTTGGATTCGACTGGCCATGCCCAAATTTCTTGACTTCAAGAGTAGTGGAGGACGACTGGAAAAGACTTTGGAGATACCTGGTGAGGGCGGTTTGGTCGAGAATTTCATCTAAAGCACTTTTGGTTGGTCATCATCGACTTACGGCTCAAGCAAGGTCGAGTTCCGGGTACTTGAGTCCGCAGATTCACGGATAGAACTTTTCCGATCTCTTCGATGCAATTTTCGATGTTGTCACACTGTAATTATAATACATTGAAAAAAACTCTTGTCGCACGCCCACCTTCAGAGTTTTCCATCCACGGTTTTTGGCCACTTTCAGATTTTCTCCTAGATCATCAATAAATAACACTTGCTCTGGAGGCAGATTCAAATTTCTGTTGACATGTTCATAAATCTTTTCTTCCGGCTTCCTCATTCCCAATCTGCACGATTCAAAGATCCCATGGAAGACTCTGGTATCAATGGGAAGAGTCGGAAGACATCTGGCTCTGTCAAAGAACCAATTATTCGTCAACAAATATAATTTTAATCCTTGAGACCTCAAGGATTCCAATATGGGGATCCATTTGGGATCAATAGTGGGACCATTTGTAAGCCAGTCCAGACAAGGGATAGACGCTGCATTAGTTCCATGTTGTCGGTTGTAAAAGAAAGTGAAGAGATTTCTGAAGTCATCCAAAGTCAGCTGGCCCCTCTCTAATTCATGGAATCTCCCAACAAATTCTGGGGACAGCAGGGTCTCTCTGATCGAGCCTTTCTTCAAATTATGCTCGTATTCTAAGGCTGCAATGTTCTTAAATACTTTAAAATCATGGAAGGTCCAACAATATCTTCGTTGGATAAAACTGAAATCTCCTTACCCTCCCAAAATTGGAATGGCGCGGGGATTAAAACCCCTCCCATATCGAATACTATCGCTTTAACTTGTGCCATTCTCAATGATCTTGAGTACAGTAGGCTTTTTACGTATTGGCACTGCAATTGAAAATTGAAACGAAGGAAATGTTTTCGCTTTCTGGGCTTTAAACGCGACTAGAGATGTTGTAGCTGAAGGAAGGAAATAATACGGGTTTTATAGTTTCGCGATGGTGCAAGCAGTCAGTGTTTATCTAAAGTTGCATGATATTGTAAGCAAGTGCATGCTCGTTGTTTCGATTACGCGTTGATTCTCTCCTGCTCTACAAAATACAACCCAAAGATACATCTTCCACATAAAAGAGGTCACAGAAGTTCTCAACCTTTACTTTTGCTGTTGCGTCGAATTTTAGTCCAAAGATTGGGCTGACATTGATTTTGAAAAATCAGTGCAAAAAAGTTCGAAAGTTTGTGAAAACCAGTGCAGATTGGGAAAATCACTGCAGGACAAAAAGTAAAGTGTGCACTTATCAGTCTGTTGGGAAAATGGTGGCGGGTTGTCGCGCATTGGAATCGCTCGTTATCGCTTTGCGACGGCAAGCCGCAGCTGGAGATTTGGTGCGCGACTGAACCCTTTTTTCGCAACATTTTGCTGCAATGAACTGCCATTTTTCCGACAGATTGATAATTGCGATGGCGGAATTTTTGGATTTGTGATGACTCCTCAAAAAGGCCGAGAAAGAACAGGCTGAAGCACAGTTACGTTACATTTACATATAAAACTTTAAGTTCAACATTTGATGTTTGTGTATTTATATGATTCGATTTTTATTTAAAGCCTGTTAATCTCTTTTACTGCGCATTCGGTCTTTATTATATATCTTGCGACATTGATTTTTACAATATGCTTATTATAATACCCTTAGTTGATCTCCATCTTAACTTTGGTTAAGGTGGTACCCCTGGATTGAAATGCTTGTTCTGGACTTCTTTTCACTTCCGTGTTATTTTGAGGACAACAGGGATTGTCTCGGTTCTTCTGGACTATATTTAGAAGGAAGTTGAGATTCGTATTCGCTGGGTTTGGAGGCAGACATTAATCTGAACATTTTCAACACTCTGTATTGGAAATCTTTCTTCAATGCGAAGTAGATGAAGATGTTAACTGAGCTCTTTAAAGCTCCAAACCAGCTGGCTGTCTCCGAGACAACAATATCCACCTGATTATAATTTGATATTACTGTAATTTTTTGGACTTACTCTTCCGTAAAATGCGCCGAATAAAGACAAAGCATTAGGAATTATAACAGCCATAGTGCTGATCAAAGAGATCAACACCATATAACGTAGGATCCGGAAGTGAGATTGGAGCTCGCGGTTTTTCATTTTGGAATGCATTTGTTTCAATTTGAAGAGAGCGATTGAGTTTAACAATAAGGCCAATGTGTAGCCCGTAATGGCCGAAATGTAAATAAAAGTGGAGAAATTACTGGAGAAGGAGGCCTTGCGGCCACAGTAATTCTGGACGGGGAGATCTCCACGAGAGTGGGCGATGCAAAAAGCAATAATTGATATGAAAACGGCATAAGTAATCACTCCCAAACAGGTTCGGGTGGTGCTGAAAATATAATATTATCTTATTTCTCAGAAACGTCTGCGTTCTTCAGCACCTTCTTATTGGCTTCATTATGCTCTGTTTCACTTACTTTTGAGCAATATGAGTTCTGAAGAAGATGGGGGTGAAAACAGCCAGCAATCTCTCAATCCCGATCCATAAAACGGACGCCGAAGGAATCACGGCACCCCATAATCGAAACCAAACAAACGCTTTCTTCGTGCATGACCAGGCTGTCTGTAATGTGTATATTAAACGAGATATTACATTGGATCTGCTGGAAAAATAAAATGTAGGGTTTGATACCGAACATAATATGACTTCGGAAACGTGTCATTCATGTAGATTAATGGGATTCGAGTGTGTTTTGAAGATGCAGGCCCTAAGGGAATACCAAAATGATGATTGACATTGAGAAGAAAACGTTTCAAGAGATGTCTTAGAACATTGAGATCTCAAATATCCGTTCTCTTATGTCATCAAAAATACGTCTTCAAAAATATACTATTATAGCTGCATTTTACCGCAAAAAGACTTCATCATTCAACGTATTCGAAAAACGTTAATCGACTCCCGTCTACAATTTTTATTTTTTCGCATTTCGATAAACAAAATTGTGTTCAAAATGTGCATAATTTGTGAATATTTTAATTTTAAAAACTGTTGTCTGATGTCCGACCGAATGCTCAAGGCCAAATTTACCTGATTTATGACAGGGATCCCATTTAATTCATCCTCGAAGATGGCCTTCCTGGTGTAGCCCAGAAGAAATGTGCCAAGACAAGCGCTTAAATCTCCAACTGCCAGCACAACCAACATCTGGAATGGATGGCTAAATAAACAAAGAGGGCGGACGTAGCAAGGGATGACAAAAAAATTTAATTATTATACATCTTGATGATATTCGTAACATTATTCGTGGCTCACCTTGTTCTTGAGGAAGAAGGTTTGTTTACTGAAGAAAATGGATAATAAAAATACATTCAGTCCAACTCCAATCAACCCAATGTAGACATCCAGAGTGTGGAAAAAGATCAATTGATCCAGGGAATTGCGATGTTCTTTCATTTTGGGACTGGATAAGGAAGTAAAGAAAGTAAAATGAAAAAGCAAATGATCATAATTTATGCACAAACTTGAAATTAAATAACGCGAGACCAGGGGGGGGGGCGGGGGACCAGTGGGCCGTGAACTGAACGGGTTTCCCATAATAATATGGCCAAATTCATGCCCTAAGGGCAAGGGAATGTCTGGCGGATTTGAGAAAAAAGAAACCCCAAGGTTAAATAAAAAGGAAAGAGTAACATAATCTCCATGAGAGGGTTCCTGACTGAATCATTACGCTCACATTCAGCTGATATTGTTGAATATGCATGAATGAAAGGATAAAGTAATACAATTATGGGAACATCTGACTCAGAAGAAGTGGCCATTACGGCCAGATGTCCTCTTCTCACAATCAGCCCGAATGAACTGAAAGCGATGACTTCAACTGTTACTAGTAACGCCTTGTACTCTTCAATCCATCAATCTTGCTATAAAAAAATAAATCTTGCAAAGAACGCCTGAGGCAATGACCTTCGGTCTACCATTCCCATATATAAAATTAATCACACAGAGATGTGTTAACCTCCTTAGAAAGTAGTGTTTCAAGTATAGTAGTACACATAAAAGTAAGCAATAAAAGAGGACGCCCAATTCCCGTGCCCTTTTTATTTGCCCGCCCATTCTTTGCCCTCAGGACTAAGCCTATTTAAACCCTTGAATTGCTGTGATCCGGTTGATTCCCTCAGGCAAAAATCAATCAAAAAATGAAACGTTCGGTCATTCCTTCCGTCATTCACGGAGGGAAAAGCCAAATTCAAATGTGCGTAAATTAAGTTTCTCCCAAAGCAAAAAACCTCGCCCATTTTCCCCTAAGCATTCTTGAACGCTGGAGTGCCTGAGGGCCCAAAAAATACTGGGTTTATAACGGATTTGGCGGAACAAAAAATAGATAAACAGTTAAGTAAACCCTGAAATTCGTTTATTTAAATCAAGTTTGAGATCAGAATGAGGAAACTGAGAGAAATGCCTGAGGGAATCAGACTAAAATACGATGACTTCTCGGACGGAACTGTCGGACTTTGAGCGATCACACCATTCACGGAGGAAGGAGGGTTTCGGGATGATCTAGGCAATGCATAAGTTTTGATATCTGCACAAACGGAGGGCCATCTAAAACAAGATAAAGTATTTATATTGCGATCTGAGTGTACTCTGTAATTGGAAAAAGACGTAAGAAAGTCGCTGATGAAGTTATTTTAAGGGCTTAAAGCTATTTAAAACTACTTGAAAGTAGTTTCACATGGATTCTGTTTACCCAACAAATGTTATATGTACAAAAAGAGCGCTCAGACCGAAAAATAACATTAATCTTGGGTAGTCTTACATTGTTTGAAAGGCTACTTTACGACACCAAACATTTTTTCATAAATCTTTAAAGTTTGTAAAACTACTTACTTGGCCACAGCCCCCGTATCTAATGCCATTTTTTGCATGGAACCAAATGATTTCCTGGTCAAATTGATAACAAGGTTGGCCGTATCAAATCCGCATAGATGGGCGATGGTTGGGACATCACAATGCATCGTGCAGATGACGTATCTGAAATACGGACATGAAATAACAAAAAGTTAAAAGTAACAAACAAACAAGTAACTATTAGTAACATAAGATTGGCAACTTACTCGCAGCTCTCAGCCAAATAATGCTCGGCTTGAGTGGAATCCCCATTCAAGGCGAGATGTTTAAAGTTTTGCATAAGCGATGTAACGGCGTTGTGATGGGAAGTGCAAGTCTTGAGACAATTCTGACTCACTTCTTTGTCCACTTTGTTCAGACATCCAAACTTTTCTTTGATCTCTAAGAATTGTAAGATTGTAATTAATTAAATTATATAATTACTGTTTTACTCACCTTTGTAACTGTAAACACAGAAGTGATCTACCACTTCCGAACTTCGTTGTAATAACTCCTGCATATAACCATGGGGACATTTCGAATAACAGAATTGGAAGTTATGGTAGAGACTGAAAGTAGGACAATTATTCAGGAGAAATTTAGGCAACGCGACATGTCCTAAGGAAACAATTTTTAGGACATATGTTTCCATTTACAATTAGCCAAAGTGATGAAAATGCCAATTAATTAGACGTCATTTTAAAAAATTCTGTGAAATTAGCCTTAATATAAGCTAATATTTTGTGACCTATATGAAGTGTAAGCGCAAAAAAATGTAAAAAAATGTAGTGCAAAACTGTTTTTATGTGAAAAAAGGGCGCTACGACTTTTCGGGTCACCGACAGTTCCGGTCAACGATACTATGGATCGCGTCGGTTCGTCGTTGTATGCATGGGGGAGGTAGGAGAAGGGGAGAAGGCTTATTTATTTGACATTTTACACGTAGTCACATCAATAATACCTGGATAAACGTTACGGATCTTAGTTTTTTAACGCAAATTTTGATCTTTTACATATATGTTAGAATAACTCAGGGTAAAGAGTTATTGTAATCCGCCGACCATCCACCGGCTTTTCTACTAATAAAGCTTTATTGAAAACTAGTCGACAAAATTTTCTGTCCGCCTGGATGTCGGGAACCCCTGGGCTTATAACCTTGAAATTCGTCATCGCGTTGCCTAAATTTCTTCTGAATAATTGTCCTACTTTTAGTCTCTACCATAACTTGTAGAAACATAAAGTGTATAAAAAGTAATGAGATGATTTTTTGGTTATGAGGTTAGATTGTCCCAGAGTGTTTCATGCCGAATTTCAAGGTTCTACGCCCAGGGGTCCCCGGAATGCAGGCGAGAAGAAAGTATACAGGGTGGTCCAGCTAAGTTCGCGGATGTAAAATGCTTATAACTTTTTATAGGATTGTTCAATTTTTATGAGCAATAGCTCATTTTATTCCTTAGTAGTTGCCATTTTGTTTAAAAAAAAGATCATAAAAAACGATCAATCCTACGTCGAGTTATGACCCTTCAAAGTCAAGCATGCTTTTTCACGTAAATTTTTTAAAAAATTTAATTTTCAAAAATTTTTGAATTGCGGTGTCACCGCTCGCTGTTACCGGGAAATGACGGCGAACAGACCGATCCCAGCTATGCAAAATTGGCCCAATTTTGCCAGTCTTTGGTATTCTTCCATAATTTGGCGCCTCATTTATTCATCCTGGCGAACTCGTTCCACCTCTTCTTCGATTACGCGCTTCAATTCCACGTCTTCGGGCGCCAATCCCTGATGAAAATCCGCTGTTTTAAGAACCCCCAAATAATTAACGGGCAAATTTGGTAGCCATGTATGGTTTCAGGCTTATATGAACACACATTTTTTCCTCTTTTTTGAAATACTATTGAGCGTTTGTCGTAAATGTCGCCACAAGAAAACTTAAATATTAGAATATAAATAAAACATACCCACAAAAGGTCTCAAAGAAGGTGACATTAGAGAAGGCGGTCAGGAAGTCGTTGTAATTCAGATTCAGAAGGCCCACGGACTGAGTGGGGCCCAGTTGTTGGGTCATCTGGTCCACAAATTGGAACGCACATTGTCCTACACAGGACTCGGAGGTGGGGGCTGTTTGAGGACTACAAAACATAAAATCATATTTTAAGATAAAGGTTATTAAAAGGATGTTACAGTATCCCCGATTTACCTAACAGTCGAGATAGTGGGATCCAGCCTCGGGGCGTCATCAAACGCCCCCACTGTAAGAAACAGCACCAAGCCCCACCAGCTGGAGGACATAACAAAAGCGTAAGACAATATAATAATTGCCGGAACTGGTTTGTTCCAGCGTTCGTTTGTTTCCTCCTTAACAAAGGACTTACCTGCGCGAAAAGGGACTCCTCAGGTGATCCAAACACAGCCTCGGATCATCCAAACCGGCTTTCGGAGAGCGCGCGCCTCAGGGCAAATGTCCGACCCCTCCCTTTCGATCCTTTGTCTAAGTCATGGTGAAATCAAAAGTTTTTTGGAAAAAAACAAATAAATAAGTGATCGGAAATGATTAGCCGGCTCTCGTGTAGTAGCCGTAGTAGAACCAGTAAATAAGTGTAAAAGAAAAAAATACAGAGGGAAATGCGATACGGCTATCTGGAAATAAAGAAAGATAATTGGTAATATGACATAGGATATACCATAATATAAATATAATAATTATGTCTGAAAAAACAATTGCGGATCCAATTACTCACAAGCATCGATCTTCCTGGCTATTCCTTCATTCTCTAGCTGACATCTGGTACATGGTCTTCCGATCTCCATGATACTGTCCATAGAGACATTACAATGAGTTGCGAATAATTCCTAAAACAATAAAAGATCGTCACAGTAATCTTACGGTAATCTAGTGCATAACAAAAGCAACTACAAGCCGGACTTACGGCGGTGTCATGCTCGATATCGAATACACTCTGTCGCTGTTGCTGGAATTCGATCATCAGTCTCTTCTGTTGTTGCTGAATAGCAGCCAAGCGACAAAACATCTGTCAAAAAGCAAACATCAACATAACAAAGAAGTAAAAAAAGATGACCTTGAACAGCAGATATATACATTATTGCATAACTTAGGTTCTAAGCATCAGAGTGCGGGATGAACTTAATTTTGGCAACAAGCAGGTGCAATGATCTTGAATGTATTCTAAATTACTCACCGCCGAGTGATTTACGCATTGTTCGACTCCCGTGGCTACAGAAAAAGACTTTCTGGTCCCCAGGGAGTTTCGATCCATGGAATGGGTCCTTCTTAACCTGGCCACACCTCCGATTGGATTGGCCAGAGACTCATGTCTTTTGGAGGGGTATTCATTCACACTTGCATGGGCATTATTATTCAATAATCGAATTCGAAGATCTTCTTGTGGAAAAGAAGGCGAAGGTCTGATATTTAGATGTCTGCTGGTGTCATCAGAGTTCTTATGTTTGCAATGATTTGTGCCTCTGGTCATGTAATAACTCACAAACGAATACTCGAGCAGGACGAGAAAGATTAATGCCTGAAACTTTTTGTGATTGTCAATAGAAATGTCTCATATATATTTAGCACTAATACGCCTCAGTGTACTAGAAACGACGTGCTAAAAATATTTTGAAAAGTTTCCTTATTTTGGAAAAAAGCTGAAAAAACCAAAATTTTGGTGGGAAGCGTGACTAAACATCAGTTATTGCAATTCTGCGTTTTAATTAGGCTATCATGAAACCCGTGAGTGCGGTTATAATTTTGCGACGAAGTAAAGTACCATTTTTTTCCAAAATACGGAATTTTTCGCACATCATTTTTACTCATATTAGTGCTAAATATGACACATTTCTAATGACTACCACAAAAGTTACAATCATTTTTTAAAGTGAGGTTATAATATGACCCGCACTGTATCATACCTGCGAAGCAAAATGCCAAACATCCAGGGCACTGATGTAACTGACCTGAAAAGATTATTTCGATGATTTGCCACCTGCCTGAGGCAGATCTTGTCTCGCTCCATTACACATTGTTGTTAAGGTTAGTAAACTGGTAATCGTTAATGAAATCCGAGCGGGAGATGCTCGTGGAGGTAAGAAAAATGTCATCCAGGAAATGGACACCAACATGGCTGAATCCAAATGTGTTTAATCATTATTATAAAACATTACCCGAGGGAATATAGGTCTGCACAACATGGTATAACATTAACCTTTTCATCTCGATTACTGCGCGAATACAAGACCAATTTCCTAAAAATTATAAAATTTGCTGCAATGTTATGAGTCTAAATTTGTATTACAACACTTACCGGTCCCTCTGAACATAGCATAAGGAACCGAGCACTTAGAAAAGGTGATGTTGGTGATCTCCATGTCATTCAATTTAAGGCCCTCATTACTCGCAATCGGATAATATGGATAGTCAACATGCCAAGATAAGTTGAGTAAGTTCTCGATGTAAGCATCTAGACATACGGAGCTGTTAATGGAGACTTACAACTCTGAATGGTTAAAGGGCAACTTTGTTTATCCATGGGGAAGAACTGAAGATCGACCATGCAGGATAAAGTAACCACAGTCCTCATCGATTTGAAGACCAGCCCATCTGGATAGACAAACATCATAAAGTTGGGGGTAGTAACTTCTTGCAGATATGCGTATTTAGCGTTTACGTAATACAGATCGGGGTTCCAGAGTTCATCGGCGACATGTTTGTGAGTAATTAGAATAGGATGGGTGCAGTTGTGAGACAATCGACGGTCGTACCATCCCATGGCTAGGTAACAATCCACTTCGAAATCCATAGTCTGAGCTTTTACTGAGCTCATTGACTCTATGTACAAAGCCACAGATAAATTGGTGGTCTTTCCTGAGAAGAGGATCAGACAGTTTACTTTTCATTTGCTTGTGATTACCTTGATGTTGCCCTGGCGGCATAAATAGGTTATATCCATTGCTGCTTGAGATCAATTTGAACAATCGATCGGCTGGTTCACTCCTTAATTATTTAAAATCGTATGAACCTTTGCAATTACCAATTCAAATCGTTGGTTTGGGATCCCGAATTCCAGGGTTCGCACAGGTCATTGGGCGCATAATCCGGATCGAATTTCGTATCCCGAAAATGATTGATTTGCCGTTTGGATTTGGGTCTAAAAGCATCGAATAAAGGTACAAATAAATTACTTTACCTATGGATATGCTCTGACCTCGAGGCCGTCAAAAAATTATGAAATCTCTTTTCGTTACGGGAAAATATGTCATTCTATAACGCAAACGAATTAAATGATGCATCAGAAAAAATAAGATGGATTGTAAAAACCATACTTACATGGCCCTGAACAAGCGAGCATAAACAAAGATATGTTAGGTAGTAGACGTAAGTGAACAAGTAGTTATAAAGCATTGACTCGAATCCAAATGGAGCCAAGAGCTCCAAGAAAAACAGGAAACGGGTCAAGGAGATGCAAAGTAATACGAGTGGGGAGATCTCCGTTTATTGAATCAGCTAGAAGAAGGTCCTCGAGCAGTCGCGGCACTCATTCCGGATTCATATCCCTGACTCAAGAATGCAGGATGACAGATGCTGACCCAAGCGGAAGGGCCGGCCCAGCCCTTTTTTGGGCCATTTGTGTCGGAAACTGCCTCGAGGCGAAGTTGACACGGCCTCAAGTATTTGGCTGAAATTGGATTAAATAGATTTCGGGACTCTTAAACTCCTGATCCGCCCTCATTAGGCATGCAGAACAGGTGATAATTTGGTCAACAAACATCCATTAATCCGATTGAATGACCGTGAGAACCTGCCCTCAGGCACTTCAGGTCAATTGGACATTCGAATAAAAACTGTGGCCAATTCTGACGTTTGCGATGCCTCGAGGGCCCGGCTTTTCGGCGATGGTGGGTACTCCACGTACTCTCTAGTGTTGCTCATGGCGAGAAGAGGCATTACAAGCACTTTAGGAAACGCCCAGAGACGAGTGATTTACGAGTTTGGATGGTTTGTGGTGTTGGCAAGGTTCAAATACAAGTTACTTAACTGGGAGACTAACAGGACGATGATCCCTTGACTTATCTATTCAACTTGCAGGAGAAGTTTTAGTAAGAAAGGGAGATTCAAGCAAAACAATTGCTCCAAAGAATTTTTAATCATGTTCTTGGACCTTTCTTTTTTTCGAACGTCATTCCCTGATTTTGACGTAGAAATCACCGTCTTTATTTATCCCCAACGACACATCCCCTTCTATTTATAAGCGTCAACTGTTTTCCGAGTATTTAAATAGTAAAGGTCAACTGGTTTGTGTCGTACTTCAAGTTCCGAATTCCAATTTGCCCCGCGGCGTGAATGCCAATTAATCCAGTAGCTTTCTTTGTACCCAGCGCCGTCCCGTCGATTCTTCTCTGATTCCATGGCGTCCAACTTTTCTGACGCCGAATCCTCAGGAGAATCACGTCTCTTTTCCGCGGATTCCCGCAGGCGGTTTTCCACTTTTGTAGGGCCTGAAGTCGGAAGCTTTGTTATTTTTTTTTGTTTTCGGATTTTCAAAAGACAGTTTTTAAGGAAAGCAAAACCAATATTGTCATGATATGAAATGGTCTTTTAGGATTGTCGGTTTTGATATTTACCATTGTATGCAAAGAAAGGAAGAATATCGGGGATTTGGAAAGGGCGGGCCTGAGGTGGCCGAGGAAATCCGAACTCTTTTTGGTAAACTTATTTTCATCGGCTCTTCGACCCAAGAATGGTTCCGGTGTCCCCGCTGCGGTTCCGGTTCAGACCCATCGCTTCTGGCCTTGCAGACCCAGCTACAATCGCCTCAGGCATTATGGGATTAAACTTTTGACTCTGCGTGGGGCGGAGGGGGGGGGGGACTTTCCGGGAAGTGCTAATTAATTCATACAGGTCCTCCAAAGACGGCGTCTGTTCAATTAATACCTCCGGGCCGGTTTTTTCTCGACCCGATCAGTGGTCCGATGGAGGGCATTTAATGTTCTCATGATTTATAACTGGATCCGATTCTCGTATTTTGGATCCATTTCCAACCCTTGGCACATTAAGACAAGGTATGCAGCTGATCGGCGTTCATCCCGCGGCAGCTGCCCTTCTTGACCCCAAATTCCTTTCATTTGACGTGCCCTGAGGGCTCAGTTGTTGTGTTAAAGTTTTGTGATGTTGAAGCGTTCGATTCTTTTGTCATAAATTTTTTCTTTGACATAAAACCTGTTTTTATGACCGGGTTTAATTGTTTTGCGAGATTAAGGCCGGGTAAATATGACATGGCAATTAAATGGGAAGTGAAATTAAAAGTTCCGGGAGTGGATACGACCCGGGTGTGATCGTTGACAGGGACTTGTCACTGCTTGACCATGTTTATGAAGGCCTTTTTTCCAGATTTTGCATATTTCCGTTCGGCCCAGCTTCTCCTAATCCCATTTCCTCTGTTTTTACGTAGTAGTGGTTCAAAGGTTTTGGATTTTACATCTGCGTCAATTCCTTTGGCTTTTTACCGCTGTCATGCCAGAGGCCGGAAATAAGAGAGGATATAAGATTAAGGGCATAACAAACATTCCATCCGCCCTCAAGTGGTCTCCGGTGAGGGAGATGACAGATGTTACATTCCACTACACTGCACAACATTTAATTTTTAACGTATTTTTTACTTTCTCAGTTTTATTTACATTCATTCACATATTCAATCGAGTAATCTGATCAGTTTTCCTTTACTTTATTTGTGTCATCGTTATTCTCTACTTCCAAAGTACAAGTATAAATATTACTGTATTCATCACCTACCCAAGTTTTGCTGGTTACTCTCCAATTTTTCCTGTTTTTTTTATTCAGCCAAAAAACGGTAGTCTTTGTCACCCTTTTCAATGAGTTGTCGGTGTTTTGAAGCAGTTGTTTCAGCGGCAGTGAATTCAATAATTAGTCATTTCCACGGTAAACCCCCTTCCATTGTACCTCCATTTATTTTTGGTTTGAATAGGTCCATGCTTCCGGTCATTATTGTCTTTTCTTAATTGCCCTCAGAGCTTCTGTGGACCGTAAACTTTATGAAAAGCGTTCTCTTTTTTATGTCGTTCGTTCAGAGTCCGAGTTGGACACCTGTTCTCACGTTAAAGTAGATCTTTTCCTTCTCTATCCATCAACTTCCTCTGCTTTCAGAGCGAATGGGAAACAGCGATTCTCATTTGGACAAGAAGGACATCAAACATACCAAGGTTTCGCGACAGATCACGGCTCCCGCCAAGAGTGACAAACGTCACTCACTATCGCCCAGCATCCAGATTCCGGCCAGAAGTTCGTCCTTGAAGTAAAATAACTTTCTTGGGGTTTACATTTATAAAATTTTTTCATTTCTATTTTACATTTTTAGAATTGGGAATGGAAACGATGATGTTGAATTCATAGAGGAGCAGAAAAGGGAAGTGAGTCGACGAATCCAACAGCGCCGCGCCAAGAGCTTCCGAAATCCAAACGGAAGGGGATCCGGAGGGAGCTTCAGAATCCCAGTCTGTCCCATAACTGGCCTCACCAGCACTCAGAAGAAGTTGGTCCAGGCCAAATGGATGGAGATGGATGGGGTGGGGATTCTGGACATGGGGAGAAATGTCTTCGAGACCTTGTTCCGAAGAGAACCCGCTTGTCTCAAAGCGATTGGCCTCGGGCATTTGACGCATGGGCGGAACTTGGAGTGGCGATATCACGTGAACTACAGGCAGCACGTTAAAGTGAGTGAAGATTAATTAATCGACTTTTAATTGTTTTAACTTCTTGGACTCAAATCAAGGTTAAAAATTACTTCCAGAGGTTTTGTGAGGCTTTCAATGAAGTTATCAGATCATTTGAACATCCCCGAACAAGCATTGATCAACTTCAAGAACTGGGCGCTCTTCATGCCAACACTTACCTCAAGGCCTCCGAGGAGAGAAAAGTGCCCAGTAATTATTGGGATGGCCTTGTCTTCGCCATTAATTACGCAGCCAAAGATCTTCAAGTAGAGTCGTCAAGTCGAGGAAGCGAATCTCCTTCCAACGTTATCTTCGATCGTCGATTTCTTCTGCCATCAGATGACCTCGGAAGCAGTACGCCGCCCTCCCCCACCCAGTTCTCCAGCCTGTGTGTAACTCCCCAACGTCGCTCAGGAAGTGTTTGTCCACGAGTCGCCGAAGCCTGGAATCTGTTGGCGATCTATGCGGTCAGTCAGATGAAGTTTGGGTACGAAATGGAACGGCTACTACAGTATGAACTCAAAAAATTAGAAAAAGACTATGGTCAAGTGGACAGTCTCTCAGGCTCAATTAATCGTAGAAGTACGGGCTCTGAAGACGGAACTTATTCATCCTCAGACTCACCTAGGTCCTCAGAAATAATTCGACCTGAACCTCCGTTGATAGGGAATGTTGCCTTCTAATCATATACATAAAATGCGTTGTTAATGGCTATCTAAACGACATCATCTTCGATTGGCTAGCTGTAGTCAAGAAACCAAAAATACTTTGATTCGAAAGTAGCGATGCTGCCGTTGGAGAGCCCATAGTCTCGGTGTATTTATATATTGTTAACGGGTAATAAAATATGTCTAAAACAGCCAACCTTGACAATATTTTTAATAGAATATAACCAATACGATAAGTGTCTTCCATAACCAAGAAACAATGACAAAACGCGTATTCGGGGCCCGCGAGGGACCCATCAGAGAGAGCGCTTAACATGCATGGTGCTAAGCACTAACTTCATGCCAGCCTAAGTACGAATGTGAAGCCGTTTGTAACTAATTCATTATTTTAACCAGTTTTGTAAATTGATTTTGATTTTTTCAACTAAACAAGCGGAAGAAGCACTTTGACAATGAAAAAATTTAAATATTCCAGTTTCTTTGAGGCTTGTAGTGGCTGCAGATAGTGAGTGAGTTGGCAATTTTATAGACCTTGGACAAGGTCGTACGCAGCCGGACCGAGCCCCACAGGTTTATTTATGGTAAAAATTCAAAAACTTTCGCGGCGCATCGCGCTGTGAAATTTTACGTTGCAACGTAAAATTAATGATGTGCATTGGTCCTCCTTACCGTTTGCTTTTTGTTCGGCCAATTAGTCATTTTTAAAATTCTCATGAACACCGGAAAAATTCCCAGGTCGCGGGAACTTGGGTATAACCCGTCCCCGTCCAAAGCCTAATGTCTAAATGCCCACAAAAATATACTTTTCAAAAAATTACGGCAAGTCCTTTCGAAAAATGTGTCATCTCGGCTTCTTTTTGTGGAGATCACTTTGCATTTTGTTGGGTTCCTTGTCAGTTTGAGCATTTAAAAAGTATGGAAATGAGAGGCGTTTGGTCTTTTGGCGTTTACTCTCAAGATTCTCTACTATCATCATAAAACTCAACAACCTTTTATTCGAATAATAATACAAAAATATCCGATTCCAGTGCTTATGCAACATTAAATTTTAGTGTCTATAAAATTGTAGGCCAATATATTTTTGAGCAAAAACGAAGGCAATTGCAGTGGAATCTTAGACTTCGTGCTTTCTAAATTGCCTGAGTGATAAGAATGTCAATAAAAAAGAGTCAAAGAGGCTTCTGAAATACCTTGAGACCGACTGAGTTTTGTGTGCTGAGACTGAGATGGTCATTGTACCCGTATCAAACAAAATATTGCGAGACCATCGGGGGGAAGTGAGATCATTCGGGGTTGTCAAAGGGGGACCGGCGCGTCGTTTTTGTTGGGGAACAACTTCTCCTTGCTTCCTTCGGATCCTGTAAGTCGTAATGCTCTTAGGGCACTCTTTGAGCGATTCTTTATGGCTGCCGAAACTCCTGAATCCACTGGCTCTGAAGAGGCAGAGCTGATCACGCTCTTATGCTGGCCAGAACGACTGTTTGGTCGACTAGACGGCGTTATCTGTATGACTGGGATCACTGATTCGGTCTTTTTCAGTCCTACCTGTAGTGGCGGGAGTGCCCTGAGGGCTTGGGGTCCGGTCTTGTTTTTTGGGAAGAGATCTGGAGCCGGATTGGCCTCGGTGGAACCGGAAGCTTCCTCCAGTGCGTTGAGAAAGGAATCGTGAAAGACGTTGATGTCCGCCGTTATGATTGGGGGTTAAGGAAGAACTTGAGCCGGCTCCATCACCGCCACTGAGATGCCGCGATCGCCGTATCGATTGTGTTCTGCAAACATAATGTGATAATTAATGCTGCGAAGTATTCGAAGCAATATAATATTGTTATTCCTACCGAGCAAAGTGAATGAGCGAAGAATCCTCGTCGATCAGATTCTCTGGATGCTGTGAGAGGTATCTTTTCCACAAAGCATCAGTGATCTCTGTGCAATACATGACTCCTGCATGTAGCGCGATCATTCTTAATATGAGGACACCGTCTACTTTAAGATATGTTCTCAGAAAATGCTCGACTTGTTTCCTGTTCTCCTTCCTGAATAGTTCAGGTCGATCGGGGTCCGATGTCAATTCGAGATGGCGGAGAACAAAACGGAAGCGATCCCGATGAAATAGCGAGATACTGAACCAATAAAGCCCATCTAATGTGGCCAGCACAAAAAGGATAGAGAACCAGAGCCAAAGCAAAATGAAGATCTTCTCGTTGAAGATGTTGATGACCAGCACACATTGCACTGAATGTCGCTGGTTGTTTCCTAATACCCGTACTTCAAAATCACACTAAAAAATAGCATAACATTTAAGACAATTGACAAAAAATGGGATACGTTGTTAACCCTACATATTAACCTGGAAGAAAGATAAACCGAGCATATTGGATGCCCATTGGTCTTTAAAAGAACATACCAAAGTAACTCTGGGGAAATTCCCGGATTCCATCCAGGAGCGGCCGAAAAGGAGATCCCTGAGCACACCCAGCCCGTAAACACTGTACTCGTCCGTCTCGAGGAACTTGTTGACCAACAGCAGATTCGTCAAGATGTTCCCTACGTAGAGCACTTTCGTCGCCTACAACACCAAATAACATATTCGAAAACAACCCACCAGATACAAGCCTGTCACATAACTCTCGTAATAACGCAAATTAAAGCATTTGAACACGCGATGTAAAGTGTACTGGGTGCGGGACGTCGCTGTGTGTTGGTATCTAGAAAGAAATCGTTTATTTACGATAACGAAGGCAATTTGGGGCCGATCCAAGGAATGGACTTACCGCAAAGCCGCCTCGATATGTCGGGCCAGGGACTCGAGAGTCCGGAGACGGTATTCCGGCTCAATGTTCTCCTTCTCTGTTGCCATCTGGACAATGTCATTTAGACGGATACCTGTAAAAGATAATTTTTGTGTCGAATAGTTGTTCTCTGGTAATAATTTATTGTCATTTCTTAATCTTTTGGAGAGTAGTAATAGTCCAATTAAGACTACTGCCTGACTTTGCATAAAAATATAAAAATTGGCTGAAGCAATTACCCGATTTGTCGCTCATTAATCTCCACATCAAGCAGGGGATATAATAAAGAAAGGCCTGAATAAGCAGAAAGAACGGAACCCATTGATAATATGATATTTGGCGGTATTCTCGGTCGGCGATGTCCACTGGAATGTCCTGAAACCGACTATTACAATACGTTCTAAATAACAGGGAGAATGTCATCGGAATTTTCGCAAATACCTCGTCAAATGGGACAAAGTATGTGTTTTTGGCCCAGCAAAACATCTCTGTGTAGGCCTCCCAAGAAGCTGTGAATTGCGCCGGTACCTGAAATGTCACATTACTTCTGTCATCTTAACGGAACCATAAACATCCCATGGGATCTGCGCGTGTCAACTTACCCAACATTCCAGAGGGCGCCCGCCAAACTGAAAGTACACGTGTTACTTATTGTACTCTTACAATTACACTGGCTAGATCTCGGAACGCCGTTCTGTCGGCTTCAGTCTATGATTTTTTTGCCTAGCCCCCCAAAGTTTAGGCTGAGTTGCGTTCGGTCTAAGGGTATCCTCAGCCCAATTACCAAAAAAAGTGGGATGGGTACGGAAATCCAAACACTACATTACTTTAGAGAAGAAAAGGTCCGGGAAACACATGAGCTTACTTGTTTGAAACTGACAAGAACAGCCATCATTGTGAGAAAAGAAGAGGTGTAGAAGTAAGACAGTCGGTCCACAAAGTCATCATCCTTCCGGTAGTGGAGGAAGGAGAGAGCACTGAACATATTCTGGAGCACCATGGCTCCAACTTCGATGACCGCTGCTTGGTGGTAATGCGAATCCCGACCGTGTCCTACAAGTGTAAAAAATGTAAACTATCCACGAAATAAATGTTGGTAGAAGAGAGTGAAGGGAAGTGAAGGCAAAAGTGAGAGAGTGCAGAGAAAAATACACTGCAAAAAGTTCACTGCAAAAGACATTGTAATCATAGGTCTTACGACAGTCAAAGCAAAAACCTGGGAGTGTTTCCGGGAGAATTAAATACAAAAAATAGCGTTTTTTATTGTTTCCATACGAATACAAGTCCGGAAACAATCGTTTTGGATATTAAGACAGAGTTTTAGCAATGACTGTCGAGGATGGTGGAGAACAAACTTTGTTCTGGCTTGTGCGCGCGACGACTCTTAGGAAGACTGGGATGACCGACTTCTTGCTGATTCTGGAGAACGAAATGTCGTGAACCAATAGTCCGATGCCGGGGTCCTGCACCGTGGCCTGTTTGTTGCCGTCGGCGGAGTTTGGATTCATTCGGGACTGCCCATCCGGACTCCGGCACCAGGACCACCGCACCGTGCGCTTGACCAAATCTTCTTGAGGGTAAAGTCGCCGTGATGTCGAGATGGACAGACAAAATTGGTCAACAGCTGGCTGAAGGCGAAGAAGAATGACGGTCGATTCGGTCCTTAGTAGCGCATCGAATACTCCAATAAAGTTAGTGAAGTCGCGAGGTCGAGTAATTGGCGTCAGTCTCTGGCCGCGCACCCACTTGGCCCCTCCTATTATAATTCCCTGGAACAGCAAAGATTTCTTCTCGGTGGCCAGCGTCTTTTTTGCCCTTGGGGACAGAACGAGCTCTTTCAACAACTCTACAAACACTGCACTCCAAGGTCTGTGGAAGCGGCCCCCAGGGCATGATGCCAGGCTACAGTCGGGGTTGCGTGAGTCGCGGATGACTAATTAAAAATATTAATTATTGATCGTCGCCCAGTGACCGCCTCCACAGCTTCAGAAACCCCTCAAGCAAACCAACTTCGATATCGGAAATGGGAGGACTGTCGATGAGGATCCCGTCCGCCGATGAATCCGCCAGAATTTCCACCGAACCAAGGTCGCATTACGGCCTCATTGGACTGCGCCTCTTTCCCGCACGACGCCGATCCTCAAAAATTGATTAAATTCATCAGAAAGGGAGCAGATTATGCTAATTATCTCTTCTCGCTTTGAACAATAAACAAATAAAATTGAGATGTATTTCTGACGCTAATCTAAACAAGGCACGATTTGCTGACGCTTGTTTTTTCTGTGTACTTAACAGGTGTGAATGCAGGCCCAAATGGATTTAATTGGGTTCGGAAATCAGAAGCCGGAAGGGAATTGCTAATGCCTCAGGGGATCCTCGAAGCGAATACAAAACGGAAGTAATTCCGATGCTACAAGACCCCTGCGTTCGAGTACCTACAAAACCCGGATAATTGAATAACCTTGCCAGAATTTGGCCGACTCTCACGATGGAAAAATAAGTCGGCCATTTAACTCTTCTGGCCAGATCCTCACCATTCTTGGACAATTAGCGTCTCACACGCCCAAAACTTTTTTGGGCCCGGGGCACCGAAAATCCACACAACGAATTGGACGCCGACGCGGTCAACGACTAGTCTTCTCGTTAGAGGTCAATCCTGGAGTGTCATCATCGATGTCACGCTCCAGTGCGCAAGCAGAAACCCGGAAGCGATGCACGAGCCAGAACAACGTCTTGCCCTCAGGCGACGTCAAGACAATGGAAATATCAGGCCACCATTACTTTTAGCTTTGCGAGGATGCTGTTTCATATACGATGAGGTCCGTTAGCTGGGGCAGTGCTGGGGGAGGTCGGTGTGTCATAGGCGAGCCTCCAGAGGACGGACCCGACCGTCAACTCCACAGCGACAATACAGGCCCTCAGGTCATCCTGATTCCCTTTACGGAATCCTATTCTGAAATTACACAACTTGACTGCAAATGGTACGTTAAAACACGACGACACGACCCGCACTAGGCGAAAGTACTTGGGGGACACGTTATAGTTTGAGAAGCCAGCTAAAATACGAAACAATGCTTTAAGAGATAAGAATCGAGACAGGAATACCCCATCTCACAATAGTAGATACCAACAAAATAATCGTCATTTAGCCTGGGCTCCCCATTTCCATTCCTCGCTTCATCCTCGCATATTCGGAGGTGAGGAAAACAAATAGGCCAACTTCTAAAGACCGCCGCTAATTAAAGTTAGTCCGAGCAAAAATAAATTCCCCGAGTGTAAAATAGTTTCTCGAAAGTAATGCCGCCCTAATCCCCTCAGGTCATGCTCGTCAAACGTCACAGATCAGGCAGTGGGACGTCAAGGATGGTCTGGATGTTCCACCCGAATTGTAAATGTAATTGTACATTCATGGCGGAAGAAGAGAGTGCAATCTCATAATAAAAAAACAAAAAAGCCCCTCAGGGCGTTTGGGCCGAGGCAGGATTATCTGGCGGGTAATCGGCGTAATGTAAGGACCCCTTCCATCCACACACCTTGTCTGCATTCCAAAATGAGTAGTTGGGTTGGGTGGGGCCAGATTTATGGGAATGTCCTGCGTACATTTTCGCTGTGAGAATACGTTCTGTCGATCGTTCGCGGTTTTCCCAACATTGAGCATTCCGTGAAGCAAGCTCAGTGCGAAATGTTCTGGTGGGAGTGCATAGTATAATATAATATGTACGAAAGGAGACCCTACAGAAAGAGTTTGCTGCGAGACCCTCAGAGGTAATTCTATTGTAATATAATAGGTGACAGAGGTGAAACGTCTCGATTAGATTAGCCAGGAAGGGTAACACGCACAAGTTGGCGGTGCACACGACAGAAGCGACAGTGCTAGGGGACCCACGTGCTAGGCGATGAGCTCGAATCTGGCGGTCTCCTCGAGAACTGTAGACCATCTTTTGCGCATTCGAACGCCTTCCGCGGCCAGCGGAGTTCTCAGGACTTGGGCGTCATCAAGAAGAATGGACGGTCGGGCTCGGGTCAACTGCTGGCTATGACCGGACAGGACAGGACTAGGCTGACGACGTCTGAAACAAAGACATGAACGGTCAAATTCTCGCTCGACTGCGTCGCAGAACGCCCTTCGGGCAAAGGTTTCACGACTGCAAGTGTCGAAACACGGTCGAGACATTCTGTTTCCGACCTTTTTCGGGGATTCCTGGAGACGTTGGTTCCGGAGGCGGCTCCACCCCGTCAATTACACAAAGAATACTATCCGGTCCCATTCGGGAAACGTTTAAGGCTCCACTCGAGGGAGGAGATAGGTAAAGCTTGGCACTTGTGGAAGCGTCCCGTTTCGGAAGACGGAGAGTTCGGGGAAAGAAAGAGAGTATCAGCAGGTTAAAAACAAATGTGAGTCGAGTTAACAGGCAGTATATCTTCGCGGGGAAGAATGCTTTCTAGTGTCCGGTTGCATGGCACAATTAATGTGCCCGTCCAATAAATAAGGTCTGACCGTTTTTGTGGCCCCAGAGAGGTTGGCGCCACAGTGCAACTCCGTCTTGGCGAGTCAAGCCGGCTCCCTTCGGCCCCACGCAACACATTCTCATTACATGCCAGCCTCATTTCCACCTTTGAAATCGAATATGTCAAAGGAGGACTTTTGGGGAAATCATCCGGAAAGTGTTGTCCTGAGGGTAATCAACTGGACACAATGTTTTCTTGATATGCCTTCTCCCAATTGGTGCTGCCCCTTTTCGGCAAGGCTTAGACAGTCAAAGGGGGCGCTCGTGTCAATAGTAATACCCCAGCTGTCCTTTTACGCGGACCCAATTCTTCTGATTTATCAGTGCTATTTGAGAATTACCCACTACAATTCGAAATAATCAGAGAGTAAGTAAACGGAGAGTTAAATTTAAAAAAGAAGAAAGGATGCCCTCATCCATGTGGTCTTCAAAATTAAACCCTATTTTTGCAATTGTAGCTCTCAAAAGACAGGAGCAGAAGCCTGCCCACTAGTACAACAACTGGATGGATACAAAATGCGGGAACTTGCAGCTCGCTTCATTATTTTTGCTTACATTAATTTAGTTCTTGTAAAGTCCGTTCCCATTCCTACAAAGTCCACCATCCCAACACCAACCCGGAGTAATTGAAGCCGGCCTCGAATTATTTCGGAGCCGGTTTGATAAGTCGGCGGCCGACTTCTGATTTGTTCCCTCGACTCGATTCCCCCGCGGGAATCACGGCGGGCATATTAGGGCATCCATCCGCCAGTATAAAAAGCGATATGGAGCCGGGCTGGCCAACGCTTTTCGAGTACCGGACACGATTAAAAGCGCCACTCCTCTTAAAATGGCACTTTTAAAAACTAGGAGTCTTTTTATTGTCCTAGCGTCTGTCCTCCAATTAAGCTGACAACTTACTAAGAAGAAGACAACACCCTCCGTCTTTACTTTTCGTTTATTATTCAATAGATTATGTAATTCACAATAGATTGCAAGATATAAAAATATTTTTGAGACCTTTTTCAACACTTTTTGAGTATTTTTGGGTTTTGTTTCTTCGAATATCAGATAACTATGAGAAGAGGCTAAAAAATGGGCAGCGTACCAAATGATCATCACGGGTGTATGCAGAAACAACAACAAAAAGAAGGCACTTCATCTGGGATACAACAATATACAAAATAATTACACTGGAGGGGGTCCGTCCACATAATGGAGCTGGGGCCCGAACCTGAACGACCAGTGGCCATTACGAGAGAAGATCTCCTCGTCCACCACCAGCCCCAGCAGCAGAGTTCCAATGGCTAACATCGCGATGCATACCAGGACTCCCTGCGCTGAAGAACTCGATCTCAACGGGCTGAGAAGACGGTCAGCAGTTAACCAGCTCATCCTTGGGGCTTCATTCGTTTCAGGGCAGCTTTCTTTGGTCTCCTCAAACAGATTTCTTCGTTTCCGTGGTTTGGCGATGGATTCCGGGAGCGATGAATCACTATAACTGTCATCGTGCTGTTGGGAGCGGGAAGAACAGTCAGGAAACAGCTTGAACAGACGGTCCAGTCTGGAAAGAAGGCGATAATTAATAAGAGGAGCGTAATTAGAGAGATCGTCAATTATTTTTTGCAACAAATTCTCCGAAATAAAACGCAAAATACAAAACTTTATATCAAAGAACGTAAACATGTTCTTAAAGTTTTATTTTCCAGATGACATCACACCTTAATTAACCCGAAATAAACTCAAAATATCCTGTCTCACTCCCCATCCTACAGGACTCACACATTTCTAATTTACACGCAAATAAATACTGGTAAACGACGTGAAATGCCAAGAAAAGGGAAATTGAAGCTTGTCAAGGCCAGTTTCTTGAGTAATATTATACTACCCGCCAGATTTAAAAAAAAATGGTCCAACCATCCCCCAAATAACATAATCCAGAAATTGGGCTTTAAGCAAACAAATCCCCCTCTCTCACCTGGTCTTGACTTGGGAAATGGTTCTCTTCATCTCCTCAAAGTCCTTGATGAACTTTTGACAGCATTCCAGCTCTTCATCGTCCTTCTCGAACTTTGAAGAATTCAATCTCGAGATGATTGCGTTACAAACATGCTCCAAAGAAGACATTCGGTCCTGGCAATGACTCAATTCTTCATCGATTTCCCTAACACGACGTTCCAGTGAGCCGTTCAAGTTGAGAACAGATCGCTTTGACAGCTCCCCCAAACAATTATCCAACTCTTTGACTCCTCCATCCAACTCCACGACCTTCTCCTTGACACAATAGAGCTCGTAGAAGTTCTCGAGATTGGAAACCGAACCATTCAGGACGTTTATATTATTTATAACCTTCTCCAATTCAGGGACCAGGTTTGGAACACGCGATACGAGAGTCATCATCCTCATGTAATTTGTTCGGAGTTGTTGGAAGAGCTTCTAAAAAGAGACTTGAATAAGCTTTAAAGGTATATATTATCCATCGAGTGAAAGATCTGCAGAGTTTGAACAAACGAATCTGTTTAAAATAATATTCTCATATTTGCACGAGAACAATATGTCCCAATATCCCCTTACTGCTTGAAACGAAAAAATGATCAACTCACTTTTCTTGTCCTTAGAGTATCCCTGAGGTCATCCAATGTGCTTTCCTTCAAGAGTTTCGCATCAGAACCATCACACATTGATCCAAACAAAATATAATGGTGGTTGATGGTTCGGAACAAGTCCATTACCTCATCGATCTCATACTGGGAGAGGGCGTCGTTGGAAGGCAGATCAAACGAGTTCACCAGATCCAGCCATTCCGTATGCAATTTGTTTAAAGCTTCCGCGCCACTCTGAAATATTCAAATAGAGTTGAGAAACGATAAGAACAGACGATTTCAAGCCCAGCTAAGCAGAAAATAGACGAACCAAGGGCAATCGACCATCAAAAGATAAGGGGAAAACATTTCTCAAAAGGGAAGACGATCAGAAGCTTACCAAATACACAATTCTATACAAAACAACCATCGAAACTAGAGCAACCCTGGATTTCAATTTATATCTTTTTGACAAATCTATAAAATCAGTCACTCGATTCCCAAAATACTGTCTTTGTGACTTTTTTTAACAAGGAAAGTACTTTTATGGGGGCTCCTACTTTTTGACGGGACATATCTCAAAAAATCAGAAAAAATGCGCTGATCAAGGATATATAAATCTTAGCTGCCCATTTTAGGTTTTTATAGGTGAAAATGCCCAAAAACTGGCTTATTTTCCCTACAAAAGGTACAGGCATTCGAAACGATAAAAAGCGCAGTCGGTCTCTTCCTTCGGAAGAGAGCGGTGTGGCCGAGTGGCTAGGGCCGTAGTCTGGGAATCAAGAGGGGGAACGCCGCACGGGTTCGATTTCCCTTTTGGGCTGAAACAACTTTTTTTGAAGTTGAAGGTCGGAAAAATAAATTTTTGGGCCAAGATTGATTTATTACGTCTTAGAAACTCAATAAACATCATTTTAAGCCAAAATAAAAATTGTAAACATGTGAAAAATTAAGCGAAAAGGGGTTTATATAGGACTTTAAGTCAACTTCCGATTGAGTTTTCACCCCTAAAAGCCTAAAATGGGCAGCTAAGATTTATATATCCTTGATCAGCACATTTTTTCTGATTTTTTGAGATATGTCCCGCCAAAATGTAGGAGCCCCCATAAAAGTACTTTCCTTGTAAAACTATGTAAAAAAAGGTTTGTGAAAAAAATAAAAGGCGATCAGAATAAATCAATCCCGACCCCAAAGCAATAAAATTCTAAATAATTGAGTGAAACACAAACCGGAAACGGCGTACTCTTGTGTCTCAGAAAATATGTCATCTACGACGCGTTTTATAGAGTCTATTTTACAGGGGAAGTACCCCAAGTGCGACGCTCAGATTTCGATGAAACTTGGCACAAATTTAGAATAGTTTTTTCTAAGATATATGCGAGAATCTTAGCTCGCGCTTTGCAGAAACAACCGAGATTTTTAGTCCGAAAGTCGGCGAAAATTTGACACTTTTTGCAGAATTTCGACACGAAAAGTTTCATGCTTATTCCTATTGTAATGGGTAATGCTTCCACAAGAAATGAATTTTTTCCGTACGAAACTAGCGAAGTTATGGCCAAAAAGTGTTTTTCTCTCTGACCGCTCTCCGCGGTTAGCATGCTCTCTCGACGGCAAAGATCGTCCAATATCTCGGCGGCGCTTGCAAAGCGCGAGCTAAAACTTTCAGGAATTGATACTTAGTCCATGCCCGACGTGTGTGCAAAATTTAAAGAAAATCTGAGCGTCGCACTTGGGGTACTTCCCTTGTTAGATTAATGGAGATTTTTTTAAAGACCAATATTGGGGCTTCATGGAAATTGGACAGATTTTTCCACTGCAAAAAATAGTTTATGATTCAATAGTGACATTTCGTACGATTTCAGTCCAATTTCACTCTGTCTAATTTTGTCCTGTCCAATCTCCAAACTTTGTCCAATTTATTTCTGTCGAGTTTCACTCTGTCCAATTTCCATGAAGCCCAATTATTTAGGCTGTGGGGAATTGGACGGAAGGAAATTGGGCGGGCCCTGCATACTTCTATTTCGCGTTAAAAATCCGTCCAATTTCCCCACAGCCATTTTTTACCCTACAATTTTGCGTTATATTCAAATCTAATGTTAGACTTTGCGAGGAAAAAATTTCTTCGTAAGTAGAGGGGATTATTAGACGCGCGATCTAAAGCCGACTCAAAAGTAAAGAAAAACTCACCGGATCCAAAGTGACTGACCCGGTCATCAAGGAACGGATACTCTTTAGATGTTCCGCAGCGATTCGGGCGACATTCTGAAAAGAGGGAAGGCCGTCTTTCCTGAGGGTTTCTTGCTTACCTTTACCTTCCCGCCCTCTTTATCGCTCTCGAGTGTGAGGCGAGCCTCTTTTAAGGCGTTTATTGATTGCTGAAGGAAGGTTGCGATTCCGCTCTGTTCGGCGGTGTCCATCAACGGCAATTCCGTTTGGAAATCGTCGTCCACCATTAATGGGGCCAAAAGGGGCGAGCTCAGGTCCAGACTGAAGTTGGTCGACTGTTCTAGGTCATGGGAAACCACCGATTCGTCCTGAAATCGATGTGAAGATAAGAGTAAGGGAAGGTCGTTAGAAAGTATTGACTGAATGATCGATTGGAACGATCGGTCGGCATAGCGGATAATAATGTTTTATGAAGTGTTGTGGAAAACAAAACAGTAATAAGAAAGTTTCTTTTCGATGTATTATCAAAAACAAGGGGTGTTGGTCTAATAATTTTAATAAACGAGTAAAGGCGTTTTCGAGCTTGTTCGAAACCCCATTGGGGTTTGCACGGAAAGCGCTCTTACTTTGCATATTTTCCAAAAAAGACCACGACTATTTCCTGTGTCTATAATCAAAAGAGCGGAATTGTTGTACGTTAGCTTTGAGTATTATGGCTGTTCCGATTTAAATAGAAAAACTTTTAAATCCTGAACAGGAGCCTCAACCTCAAAGCGTTGGAATGATACAACGTTCGAGTCAAACGCTTGAAAAAAGTGAAGAAATAGGGTTTTTGTGCTCAGAGGGCAACAGAAAACAACGCGTCATGGCAATAAATCCAGAGGAAGGACGGCCGAACCCAGAGAGAGCCGGGCCTCTTCGCGGCTTTTATTTCTCTTTGGAAAACATCGAAAACAACGACTCTGCTGACACTCACGCGAAAACAAAAAATGCGCAACCTCCCCCCCCCCTCAGCTTTTTTTACAAACGAAGAACTCAACTGTTTGTTCGTAGTAAGACTACAGTGAAAAAAAAGTTGGAAAGGCGAAAGGGAGTGCGAATCGTTTATATCGGGGACTTTTAAATAAACTGCCGACGGGAGTGGAGGGAATGGCGGTGAATATGACCGGATTAATTAAATCAAAGGGTCGAAAGTTAAGTGTTCAGAGTCGTCTCAGACACTAAGCAGATGTTATACTTACTCTGTAGTCATCCCATTCGAAATGCGCGTCTCCAGAGTCTTGGAAAGTGATGCCTGAGGAGTTACTGTTGAGGGAATCTCTTCGTTGAACACTTGTTTTTTCATCTAAACAAGTGTATGTTTATTTTTGATTACGGTGCCTACCTCCTAGAAGATTAGTGTTTTCTGAAGCGCTTCGATGCACTCGACGTTTCAGGAAGCGACGGCGATTATTCAGAGCTCTAGTGGATAGATTTAGCGATTGACTCATGAACTCGGGGGTGGTGAATTCATATATGGATTGATCCTACAAAAGATCGTGTTGCATGATTAATTTCATGCGAATAATATCAGTCTGTCGGGAAAATAGTGGCGGATCGTCGCGCTTTGTAAACGCCGATCACCGCTTTGCGACGGCTTGCCGCATCTGGAAATTTGGTGCGCGACTGCACCCTTTTTTCGAAGAGGTGAAACATTTGCGATCTGCGACGACCCTCCTCTATTTTCCCGGCAGACTGATAATCCAAACTGAATTTAAAAATTCTCACCATTTTACCACAAGCAATGAACGAATTATGAAGAGATTCGCTATGTTTAGAGGCACTGTTTCTTTGGTATCTTCGCTTTCTGATAGACGATGTTTGTGGAGTTGATGCCTTTAGGGCCTGGGAAGACCATCCACTGAATGATTCACTCATTTGCTGAGGCATATGAACGTCTGAGTCTTCAGAACTAGCATCACAAGACATCTAAAACAAGATATAATATTGCGCAATATGTTTGTTGCATATATTATTTACATCCTAAGAAATACTTACTCTTCCGGACTCTGACACAAAACTATGTCTGATTTGAGGTCTTGAAGGAGCAGATAGCCTCTTAGTATTTGATTTTAGTTCTTTCCAGTTAGTTCCCATTCGAGTAGGGTCAACGTTATTGTACTTCTCATCCAACATACTCATGACCTCTTTGTAATCATCGAAAGTATCGATGGTGGAATTGTGAATGGAATCAAAATTTACAATCATGGAAGAGGTCATTTCGTCTTCAGGGAGATTAATAGAGATCCCAGGAACGGGCAGCCTCGGGGTTTCATTGTCCGTAACTCCAGCATCATCCAAGGGAACAGTCTTGTAGTAACTACTAACCAAGCTTTGACTGCTCATCCAATCCTTCGTTGGAGAACTGAAATAACAGCATTAAAATTATTGAAATGGATACGCTTAAAAACCCGGGGTTCGGTCAATCGGGAAGCAGCTTAGACAAACAAATAGGTAGGTGAGCGCGAGCATGGTGGACAATCCCGAGCTCTTGATTCGAAATATTCAGCCTTCTTTCCCCGGCCATGAGTCAAGAAAATGCGTCATGGGCCCTAAACTTTGAATGAGGGAGAAAAAACATTGCATCGTATGGAGCCGTTTTCCCGTTATGATAGATGGTGCAATTCCGCCTCCATACCTGTCAATGTGGTTCAAAGCTTCGTGCAAAGAGTTCTCTCCACTGGAATAGCCGACATCCTGTGTCTTCGAGGAAGACCAGCCATCCTCTCGTTCGCTTTTGTTTGAGCCCTTGTCAGTTGAATTGTCCAGATCCGAGCCAATGCTAAAGGATGATATTATTGGTATATCAAAAGATGTCAATCACTGGAAACAAAACGGAATCTTTGCGAATGTTGAGATAACAGATGTACCACTGATCTCTCTAAGGCATAACATGATGACAAATTGATGGAATAAAAAATGCAGCTGTTCACTTACTTCTCGGTACTTGTCATGTGACTGGTGGGTATTCGTCGATATTCTTCTGAAGCGAAGGGAATGGTGTCCTCGTCGTCGCCAAAACTCTCAGTGTCCGAGAAGGTCGAGGGCCGGGCTCGTTTGCGGGCTGGCTCCAGACTCCCCACCGATTCAAGGTCCGAACCGTTCTGGTCGTCACTCTGAAACCATGCGACCCATTAGAAAGGATTCGTAATACATGGCGCCGGAGTTGTCATTAGAGGGGCGCGAGGGAAGTGGGGATGAAAGATTTCTAAAAATCCCATGAAGACTGGATGACGATCCGACTCCGTCCTCTCCCCGCAATTATTCAGGCTTTGGGTACAATACGGAGCGAAATTTGATATAAAGGGGCGGTGATCGGGGAATGGGCTCCCCCAACAACTTGATGGGGTCACTTTAAGATTAACCGTGGCCGAGAGCTGATCAAACACAAAAAACGCGCTCTGTTTTTATAAGGTCGAGCTTAGCCTGAATTACTCTGAATACAAGAGGACTTCACAAACAGGCGAGATCTGCGGTTCCAAAACAAGGACATTCGTCGCGCTTTTATAGCCTTTAATTTGGAATTGCCGATGGGAAGGGGGAAGTGGCGCGAAAAATAAATTTTGTATCGCACCTGTTGCCACAGGAAATAGAACCTCGATTAAACGGGAAGAGCCACAAAAGAATAACCGTGTGTTCGGCTATAAATAATAAGAAGATTGCCTGTGGCGGTCAGCCAAGCACTTGGCGGGGCCATTGCAGGTGGGAAGGACTGATCGGATCAAGACAGCTGTCGGCCCGTTTCCAGAGCGACAACACGACCACATCTCGACATGTCGCCGGATGTCCGGATGAAGATGCAATCGGCCCCATCGGGTGTTAATGGGGGCCCTCTGCAAATTCCCGCTGGACAAATCACATTGCGCAGAAGGTCATCCTGTGTCGATAATGCACGTACACTCCCTCCCTTTGCGGTCGTCGGGAAAAAGGTTATTAAAATATTTGTGCGCATGGAATTCGAATACTTTCGCATCGGCTTTTCTGGGTTGCGCAAACCCCCTCTTTCCCTGGTTTTGCATAAAAAGGACTTGAAATCAAATTCTAGTATTCCAGGAGGGAATATCCAAATTCCCGGATACGTTTCCCAAAAAGGCATGACCTCGGATGAGTAAGAAATAATAGTAATTACCTCAAACCTTTGAGCGAGATTATTAATTCTCTCGATCTGCTCAACTCCTCCGAGGTACAGCTTCAGCCAGCGTTGTTCCAGGGATTCAAGATTCCTTTGTACTTTCTGCACTTTTAAACCGTCAGCTGTGGGTTCGAGAGCTCTGAAAGGAATGGGACTCAGAAGTAATCAAATCCGTTAAAATCTTTTGAAATTACCGTTCTTACCTGTTAGTCAGATGTCTTTTCGCCGCCCGCAATAAATGACGACCTTCGGTGTCGATCTCAAGTTGGAGGGTCTGAAAGTAAAGAAGGAGTAAGATTTGAATGCGGGTAACCGTTCGCACAAAAAATCTTTGTGAGATCAGAATCTGGGCAGACAATGGAAGCGGCACTACAAAAAAGGACCGACTTTTGGGGCACTCTAGAGACACGGAAGCAAGTCATCTGGCGCCACTGACTCCGGATCCGGGCCCAGATGTCCCCGAATCGATTATTTAAAACAATTTTCGCAAAAATGGAAAGTGTTGATAAGAGCGACGGGAGAGAAAAACGGCTGGTGATCACACGCTTCCTTGCAAATTCAGAAAGCTAATAAAACCGTGCTTGTAAAGGGGAATGTTTTTGTCAATAAGTGGGGGTGACGGGTTGATTAGTGGCTTATATGATACGTTCTTTGGGAAAAGAACAAGTGCAATATAAACGCATTATCTATCTCGTCTGGAATGACCAGCATTATCTGCACTTCTTCTCGATTCCAAGAAGCTTTACAGTACTACCATTCTTGGCATAAAAAACAGTTTAGAAAGGGAAAGATGAGTGACGCATGCAATTTCAGTCTACCGTCCAAAGAAACAAGAAATATAGCGACAGTTTTAGAACTCTTTTCCTTCAAAAAACCCAGAATTATTGGTCATCCAGATACTAAAAAATAAAAAAATGTCAAAAATGATGTATGGGCGATTCCCCTGCTCGCAAAATCTCTGGAAGAGCCCGATTGCATTCTTTCACGCATAAATCGAACTCATATTCACGAACAGTTCAGTCATCATGCTGGGGGTCCGACGGAAATATCGAAAAGGCGTTTTTGAAACCGTTAGGAACACCCGATCTTATCGTTGGGCGTTCTCTAATAACGGCCCTTGAGGGTCCGTTCTGAAGTTTTTGAGAAAACTGGGGATTAACACGTGTTCATTGTATGAAAGTAGGGAAAAGCAACTAAACCAAAAGAGCATTGTTCGAACAGTCAAAGTAAACCGAGAACCAATAATTGGGGTTCATAATTAGCTTCTCTTAAGGTCATTTTTGGATTAACCGCACGCTTTGCATTGGGAGATTAGGAGATTAAGACTGACAGATCAGGCGGCCCCCTAAGGAAGGGGCGGCTGTAAAGTCAAGATCAAGGTCTTCTGGCGAAGTCAAGACAAGCGTTCAGATATTTGCATATAGGGACGAGAGATCTCTGACAAAATATAATTAGAATAGATTTACTTGAAGAGTTGCCCGGAGGCGTTGAAGGTCAGGTTGGGAATTGCAGAGGAGAAAAGTGTCTTCCTTTATCTTCTCCAAGGTCAGCTCACTGTTCTGAAGCCATTTACGGAGATGGGAAGCGGCCGAATTATCGCGAAATGCTGAAATGTCACCAATAGTATTTTGATTACTAAAAAGCATTATTATAACTACTTAAAATATATTCTACAGTAATCATGCAGTACTACTAACCAAATTTGGTGCTGGGTTCCTGTTTCAATTTCAATCTCTCCATATGGATATGAATCGTGGAGACTTTACTCTGGACATAATCATTGAGTTCGGCAGCCATTTCGGTAAGCCGATCTCCGTTAGCTTGTAGAATTACTTGGCGTTCCAACAAATCATTCAAGACGACTTCCTAAAATGAGCATAAAAAAAAGGTAAACCCTGAGGCCGTAAAGAAGACGTAAAATAAAAATAAAGTTGAGGAGATTTTATAGTTGATTTTACGACTCAAAACATTTCGTATGGGTATCGGGGGTACCGGTAAAGGAACTTTAATCCTTTCTGACAGATCACCGGCCACACATTCCCGGCGTTTTTAAGCCGTTCATGCGGTCTTTTTCCTATCTATTTGCGCTCATAAATTTGCATATGTAAACGAGACGTAAAACGCACTCGAAGGGATTGAATGCGCGACGGAAAGTGAAAACCTGACTCAGAAACGGCCATTTTTATGGACATTCTGTAGTGTTCACGCAAGATTTGCCGTGAAGCATTCACATTATAAAAACGCAAAATCATCCCGCCAATCCAATGTTTACCACATAAAAATCACAACAGCTGATACCATTAGATTCACTTGTGACTTTTACAAGGCCAAATCGCCGCAGGGAAAGATTAATGGGAAATCGAACACGAAGTATCAAGATATCCTTGTAACTGGGGTCAGAATTACATAACCTCATATGGATTTATAGTAATATCATAAATTCAAAAGCCCGAGGGTATTTTAGACTACGGAACACATAGAATAGATGGCTACTCGAACACGACCCAAATTAGGGAGAACATAATGAAGAGGCTCCCCTCCGAGCGGCGGCAAATCTTGCGTAAACACAATGGCCGAATGGTCAAGAAACGGCCAATGTGGCCAGAAACGCGCATTTGGTACATAAAACTCCCAGGGAAATCTGCACTCCATTCGGATGCGAACCTCCCCATCTTGATAACTCAATACTCGCCAACAAATGGGGCGAAATAAAGTCGTTCTCAAGGTCTTTTCAGGATGAAACAACGGCAATTTCTCAGCCGAGGCAGTCCATCAGAGGTCCGTCCAAATTAATCAAACGACGCACTGACCTTAAAGGCCATAAATCCTCAGGTCTTGTTGCCCTCAGGCCCCTTTCTTGGAGAAAGAAGTCGCGGCTGCAGCTCTCGACTTGAGTAAACACTTATGGAGCCGGTTATAAGCTCCAAAAACCATGTTCTTCTCAGCCGTTACGCAAGATTATTAAAGTAGTTTGCGGGGTTTTGGCCGGGCCAAGTCCATGAGTAAATAAAGTTTCCCCGTTTCGCGAGCTTTTAACAGCCGCGCACTGTTGATAAACATAAAAATCGAGTTTTGAACAAACCTGGCCTACGTCCGAATCATCTTCGGCTCGTCGTATATCCTCCAATAATTCCTTGAAGAGTTGATTGAAAAGGTCGAGGATCTGGTTGTGGACTCTCTGGAAAACCGAACATACACATAAATAAAATAAATGAGCCGAGGAAAAAAAAAGAATGCCATGTGTAAAATAATGGCGACAAAATATCGGGGCTGCCATTTTAGGGGGCTCTCGAGATCAGGTCGGGAGTGAGAGCGACAACTCACCGCTTCGTCCATATCGCTTTCCCAATCACTCGACCGCTCTCCGGAATTTTGTCGGCTTCGAAAGGTCACGGATTCGTCCCAATGAAGCCGATATGAGTCCACTTCGTTGGGGTCGAACACGGCCGTCCAGTCACTGTACTTGCTGTTCATCGACTGTTCGAAAACGTTCTCCTCCTGATCTGACATGATGATAGATACTGATGTTGCGTGACTACAGCGACTTCAGAGCTCCACAATTTCTGTGGATTTCACTCAAAGATTACTGTATGGTTGTAAAACAAATGCCGATTTAGGTTTTCCCTGACGTGAGAGAATGACGATTGGAAGAGTTCGGGTCAAAAGGGCTGCGGTTCTCTGCTCAGATTTCAGAGCACAAGATCACCATGTTTGGGCGAGAAATCGAGCACGATTTATGTGTTCGATCCCCTTCTTTTGACCAATGAAATCTCGCTCCCTGCAAATCAAAGTTAATAATTATTACACCTCTTCTTTTTGGCGCGATTCGAAGGTCGCATTCTAAATAATATAAAAAAACAAACCAAAGCAAGATTGGAAACGGCACAAGTAGTTGGCCTGATGGTATGCTAATCAAGCAGATCGGTTGCAAAAAAGGAAAATGACAAAACAAAAGAAGAAACGTCTTCCAACAGAAGTGAGAGGGCAGGTGTTGACGGGCTTCACAAACCCTTCCGTCAATAAAAAAACTGCAAAAAAGTCTTGAAGAAGAAAATATCAAAAACAATTGTAAAAAGAAGTTGACTCCAATAAAGGAAAAGGAATATTCTGGCTGAATGGCCCGCTAACTATCAATCAGAAGGAGAGAACTCCGATTCCAGAAACGATAGCGGGAACACCGGCCTTTCTTGGGAGCAATGATTTAAGTTACTCAAAGCGCATACTCCGGAATGTAAGCAACTGCTCAGGCATCGGAAGACCGCTTAATAAAACTCTAGGGAAATGGAAACCCCGATGTTGATCTGGAGTCATCACCCCCGCTCCCTTCCCCCCTGACCCGAACATTTGCTACCGTCCTTGGCACGGCGTTCCGGCGTTTTCGCGGCTTCTCTCAGGGTCAGCGCAACGCCGTCCCCTGCCTGCCCGCCGTCCGCCTCGGAACGCGGAGTCAGAGATTTTCTCGTAAAAAAGTCGTAAATTTAAACTTTTCCATTCCCCGCACAAAAAAATTAAAAGCTCGCCAAAAGTGATGGAAATCCCAGAATCGGATTTTATCCAAAAACGACTGACAGGCCCGAAAGACCGCCCGTGTTCAGCGGGGAGTGATCCCACGTCTCTCCCGCCCGTTGTCCGAGTGCCCTTGGCTGACCACAAACCGAGAGAGCAAGTGGATTACGAGGATCTTGGCTAGTCGATCGGTGGCTATTCTCGATTGGAACAAGCGGGCAAAACGAAAGAAAAGGCCGCCATAATCAGGGCGCACTTCCCCTCTCCTCAGGAGCCTTGTGTTTTAGAAATCGACGCTGAAATTCCCTTTTCAACCTTCAGAAAAGAGCGTGGCTGATCGGGAGCACAGACAACGAGGGATCCTTATCAGTGTGCGCGTTTGGAAGAGCCCTGAGGTCGGGAAGTGCTGCAGAAAAGCGGCCTAACCTTGACTATCTAATAAAACACGAACGCTCTTCTAATCAGCAGGAAACGAAATTTCGAAATCAAAAAAAGAGCGGTTTATGACAGCAAAGGGACTTTATAACAAGCGCATCAAACCCACTTTTAGGTGCGAAGCGTCCGTTTTTCCGTATACTTTTGGTCTTTTTTAAAAGGACAACATTCTTAAGCGAAAATAATTTTGCAGTTGCGCAACCGTTCTTTCGAATAAAAAAATTCATGAATTTTAGAACCCATCTACCGTATCTTTTCCGTGACATTTTTAGGGCCCACAATTTGATTTTATTGCTCGCAAAGGCGGACAGAAACGAAAGACGGTTAGTTAAAGGAGCGTATAGTATAGTGGAAGTGGGTTACAAATAGAAATGAAAGGTCCCGAGTTCGACTCCATCGCTCTCATATCTGTCGCTTGACTCTCTCAGTTGGTCGAGGGAATTCGAAGAGAGCTAGAGCGATGTTGGGCTATGCATTGAGGCTGGCCTTTATAATGACCGTCTCATTCTTCGTCCAAAACATGCGTTTTCGACCAAAAAATAATCGAAATGAGATTTTTTTGTTTTTTGGAAGTGATGGGCGAGGAAACCTGTCAAGAAAAACAAAATTCAAACGTATGAAAAGAAGATGGACTCCGGTAAATAAAAGAAATGATTATTGAAAGTAATTACAAACGCGGAGCAACAAGTCAACATTGATATAAAAAGAAAAAGTTGCACGATTATCACAACGCAGGTTGTTTATTTGCCTAATAAACCCGTGACCCTTCAAGTATTCGCTTTACGAGGAAACTTTTCAGATACCGGTATTGCCAAGAAGGTTTGCCCTTCGAATGCCGAACTCTGATAACAGCTTGATTAGAGGTCTCATATAAAATTATATGCGGCCCGATTCGTAAACCCATTCCCGTCCAGCTGGCGGTAATAAAGAAAACATTGGGGTCATAAACATCTAATCCAATCTTTTTTGTTGGTAATTAAAACAAAGCCCCCTTTAGCCTAAATTCGAAGTCGAGATTAGAGATGGCGTACAAGACGAACAGGATTCTGGAGAAGGAACCCCCGTCCGGGCTTAAGGTCGTTTCAATTAGGCGCGATAAACCCCAAAAAACTGGTCGACCCGGAGGGCAAACAAAGTCCGGGTGATCTGAAATCTGCCAGCCAATTGCCTTAGCACTGACCAGTGTCCAAATCGGCTGCCAATTTGTCTTGACACGCCCGATCTCTGCTCCCGTTCCTCTCTTAAAGCTGGACGCATGCCCTCAAGGCGTTACTCATCCCTCCTTGGCTGTTCGAAGAAAATAGGTTGCAAACGAGGAGCGAGGGCAAAGGGAACCCAAATTTGGAACATGACGGGTCAAAACGTCGAAATTCTACAACGGGATATTTTTGAAGAAGTTGCTTGTTCGGCGAGGGTAATGAGAATGAACAGTGAATTCACAAATCATGTCATAATTTTTTTTCACGATGTATTGAAAAAGTACCGTCATATGTAATGGCAAGACAAATTGCAATTATCGCGGAAATTTTGAAAAGACAACCAAAAACAGCTTTTTTGAGTTTTCTGTACCACACAAAGACCAATATTTAAGCCGGGTTACGAAACAGACAAAAGAAGGGCCAGTCTGACCAATCGATCACCCGACTTCGGCCCGACCACAAAGAGTCAAATGTTGGCCAATGTCGGAATATGCAAAGGAGAACACAGCGATCTAATGCGAAGACAAGATACGATGGCACCTGTTCCCAAAGTCTCAAATAATCAAATCCAATTTAAATTTATTTGATTTCACGGGTTATTGGATGGATCGGCCTGGTCCTGACTCTGGGGCTGTTTGGCTTCTGACTTGTTCGACATTTTGTCCTCAATTACGGGATCAGAATGTTGAGGATCAGCCTTGCAAGAATCCTGAAAGTACGATTTGTTGATATCAATCGGTGTTAAAAAGTCTAATAATTCATATGGACTTGGATTAATAAATTGCTTAATCGGATATAATAATAAAAATTATTAAAACTTTACATCCTCGTTTCTTGCCGCAGACACCTCAAGCTTGGCACTTTTCTTGTTGTCTTCCTTGTCTATATTTTTGGTCGTGCTCTTCGATTCTTCTCGTTTTGTCTGAAATAGTCATCAGAATTACAGTACCCCGTTTGTAAATTACCTGTTCTTTAGATGGATTAGTTTTATCTTTTTCTTTGGACTCCAAGACATCTCCACTGTCTATTTTACTGTTTTTAGCAACATTCGTATCTGTGGGAAAGACCTTTTGTGTTGATTTCTTGGAATTAATCTTCTTCTTACAACATTCAGGAATAAGAGTACCCAAGAAGATGAACGTGCAGATGATCAGAGCTAAATGAAAAAGATACGAAGGGTTGAAGTGACTCGGTCCGGGTACAAACATGGAAGAAATACAAAAAAGAATCGACCGGTTATCTGTCAGCCCGACCACGGAATGCCGGATATCTTCAGATTTTAAGTCCTTTTGCCGACTTGAAGGGCATTTGCGTTTATTTGTGTTGTATTCGAAGTATATAAGAAAGGATTATTAATAAATCTTCTGGTTTTTTCGAGATGAATGTGCTCTTTCTTGTTATTTCGATTGTATTCAGTGATACTGTGGTTGCGCAATTTGGTAAGTCATTAAGTTTGTAGTTCAAAGGCTCAGGTTTTTTGCAAATCCAGGGATAATACCTTGTAATTGAGGCTTTTATCGCGATAGTGTTAGTCGTCTTCTACTTGGAGAATTTAATGTTCAGATCTTACAGGAATGATGGGAATGAACAGGATGATGATGGGAGGCTATGGAGGCATGGGAGGGTACCCTGGCTTCGGTGGCGGAGGCTACGGAATGCCCGGAGGGGGCTATGGCAGTATGGGTGGCATGGGAATGGGCATGGGAATGCCTTATGGAGGAGGATATGGGAGTATGTTTGGAAAGAAGTAACCCCTTATTATTAGTGGAACCCATCTTTTATCTTCTCGTAATGTAACTTGTTGTGCAATCTGCTTTCGAATTGTGTCAGGAAGTGTTATTACTAATAAAGAAATCCTGGCTGCTTCCTGAAGTCAGAAGCGATCTCTGGAAGAATTGGCGGAGCGTAAATAAAGATATCCGAGATGAGATAAGAGCCGCGGAAAGGTGAACATCCTTGTCAGGAGGCCCTTCTCCACGCTGTAATTGTTCTCGGATCGTTCTGGCCAAATCCTGCAACCCTATTTAATGCAGACCCATCTTGTAGTGACTCCACTCGATGTCAGTTTTTGTCGCTACTTTTAGTAATTATGTTATTGTCGCGGGAGGTTGTTGTGGCGGGGATGAGGAGGAGCCGGTCTTCTTCAAAACTTATTCTTCTCTTCCAACCAAAAAATATAATAATACTTGCACATTACAGTACGCCGTGGTTGCATGAATTGGCGGCGATTATGGAGAGGGTTGTTGTCGATTGTTCAAGGCCAGTTCTCTGGACTGTAGGGCCATTAGTCCAGCGAGAGATGGGGGAGGAAAAGACGTCTTTCATAAGGCGAAAAAAGGGTTCAGATAAACATCAGCGCGACATAACCCGCGGAATTCCGTTTTCGGCCAGCATAACTGCACGATAAGATCAGACTAGCCCGCCTTGAAGGCGTCGGTTTGCCTCAGAATTGGTTCACTCGCGGCGTAGAGATCCCCCTCACAGTTTTGGGGTATGGCGCTAAGACGCCTTAGTTCGAGTCGGATGACCTCGAGAGTTTTTATTCAAAACATGTACACTACTTTGTTGTGGGAAAAAAGGATTTCGGCGTTTGGGGGTCGCCTGATCTGAGAGCTGCCCAAAACGCGAGCCCATCCGCCGAAGAGTCGGAGATGGCAGATGTAAATGGCCTACTTTTTATTAAACTTTCCGCTTTTTAGTTGGGTTTTGGAAGGAATGTTCCTTTAATTGATGTCAGGCATTGATGTCGGACCAATCATTTCGATGGTTATTGTTTGTTAATTGCAGAAAGAAACTTGTACCCACATGACCTTCGAGAGAGGATGACGTCATGTCTTAGACGAATTTTGTTTTATCACTTTTTTCTGCTTCATGACCTGACCCGGACCTGTATTACAGCAGTCGATTACTCCTTTCTTCCCCCGGTTTCATTTTTCCTCGCCCTCCGTCGTTCATTGATCACCTGAATAAGGTCACGGCCCTTGTACGGATAATGTAGGGGTTGTAGAATAATTTTGCGAAGATTTTCATTACCATCAACCCTCCCTCCGGCGGCTCCAGAATATTCAGAATTCATATTTCACGCATAATTATGTCCCGTTGTCTGAAGCCTCATTGATTTCCTGGATCGCCCGCTGACTGGGATTCTTTCCTTTGAATTGAATGCTTCTGTCAGCTCTCCTTCTGGAATCCTTCAACCCCCGCCTTTCCCGTCCCCCTTCCAACTTCGCGGTCAGAACGCGGCTTTTCGGTTCTGGGAAATACACTGATTCCTGATTCCAGAAGGGATTACTGTAGCCGTCGGCCATGTTCGAGAATGGGATCATCCGTCCCGACCCCTTGACTGCCAAGCCCATCGAGCTCTGGAAACGGTATTTGCGACAAGGCAGAGTCAGCGAGCCCGTGAAGACATTAAGGTGAGTAAATTAATATAGTTTTAATATAGTTTAATATAAAGCAATGCCATCAAGATGATGACAGATGCCTTCACGGGGATGATTAAACTGAACTCTGTTCTTTTGATCTAGTTCTTGAGATTACTCATGGTAAATAAAATGTTTATCCGAGGAACCGGTTGCTGTTATTGGAGCCCGGTCTTCTCCTGACGCCCCGGGATCCCATCACATGTCATCCAATTAGATCGCCATAAACTAGAAATGCCGTCATAATACTTCAAATTCCTTTCTTTAATTCCGTTTTTAAAGTATCTGGAACAAAGAGCGGAGCAAACAAAGCTTCAGGTTGTCTAAGTAACCATTAATCCTTAGATTAAATGCTCCAATCAACGAGAACAAGGTCCGATTTGTGTGTATCTCGGATACCCATGGTAAACTGGACGAGATTGTGGACGTTGTCCCTGACGGAGACGTCCTTATTCATGCTGGAGACTTCACGAATTACGGAGATGTGAGTGAAGTGATCAACTTCAATCAGGCCATGGGAATGTTGCCTCATAAACATAAGATCGTCATCGCTGGAAACCATGAACTTGGCTTTGAAGATGGCGAAGAAATGACGGTCCAACAACTGGCCGGCTTGAATATGTTGGGGATCAACAAGGCCTACGAACTTTTGACTAATTGCACTTATCTTTGTGACAGACAGATCGAGGTGGGTAAAGAGTAAAATTACAAAATGCTTTCAGCTATACGGCCTCAAGATCTATGGCACCCCTTGGCATCCAATGCCCGGATATTCCTTCTTCAGAGATCGGGGCGCTGCACTTCTCCAGAAATGGGACAGAATACCGAGCAAGGTGGATGTCCTCATCACCCACACCCCTCCTCTCGGTCAGTTCTTTCTCTTCTTGCACTATTTATTTTGACAGTTACGATCAAAACATATTTTTTCCAAATTCTTTTCAAAAATTACTGTATCTGTTGCGTAATCAAGATCGTATGTATTTCAGGTCATGGTGATTTCAATGCCTGGAATAAATTGGATGGAATCTTGGCTGGATGTGCCGAATTGTTGAATACAGTTGAATATCGAGTCAAACCAAAGTACCATGTATTCGGACATGTTCATCAACGACATGGAGCGACCACCAATGGCAAGACGACCTTCATTAATGCCTCTATTTGTGACCACAAACTTAACACGATCTATCCGCCCATCATCTTCGACGTCCCCTTACCGTACGGCCAAGTCAAAGAGAATGTCTTGGGATAATCTCAATCGACCGGTCGATGGATCAGCTCTTCTTCCATCGGAATATTTATCTCTCTTTTAACCAAATACCAAACATTCTTTTCTTGTCGTATCTTCTGTATATTCTACATTGCTATGATCTTTGGTCTCTTCCGGCCTTACTGTCGTATCTTATGCACCGTACTCTTTACAGTACCCCATGGATATATTTCTGAGCTTTAAAACCCGCAAAAAGAATAACCAAACACAGAAGATGCAAGTGTAAGTGTATGAGTGTTATATACGGGTTTCTCGTTTGTTTTCTTTAGAATTCTAACTGCAAGAGAAATAAAACAAATTTATTTGGAATCCTGTTTTGGTCGTTATCTCTAACCTAATTACAGCGGGGTATCCCGATTATTTGTCCATTCTGGAGATCTCGACGTTGGTGAATTCGGTGGTTTCATCGATTTCCCGTTGAGGCTTGATCGAAGAGATGATCTTGAGGAAGTACTTGTGAGCTCTCTCATTGAATCTGATGTAGATACAGGGGTGGACGGAGGAGCTGATCATCTCCACACAATTCGAGAGCACACTTCCCACCGTGTGGACGTCACGGTCAAGGCCTTTCAGCATGGGCGCGAACACATAATAAGCGGTCATTCGGAGGGTCAGCATTGTTACGATGAGGAGACCTTGCAAGATAATGAGACGACGTTTCCGCAGCTCAATCAACTCCCTCTTGTCGTCCTCATTCAAGGATCCTTTGGCTTCTAGAGCTCTGAAGATATTAGAATTATAATAATTTAGGAGATGTATGTAGATGAAAACCCATAAAGATTAATTGCAGAAGCGATTAATCCCTCACCTAATTCGTATTCGTGTGTTTTTAAATCCCATGATGTAAATAAAGTAAGCGGAAGAAATGATTACAACTACCACAATGTTCAAGATCATCCAAATGAATTCAGCGGTCTCTCGATCTTCGGTGCAAATAAAATAAAAATGGAAGTCGAACAGATCAAAGTCCTTCCGGCATTTGGTCATGTACATGGCCACCATTAAACCTGCACATTTACATGATATGTAGTAAATACTATGCAATTATTTACCTATATTGAATATCCATCCAAACATGCAAATAACAGTGCCCGAGGAGCTGAGATGATAAATTAATTGTTTTTGGTTGGGCAAAAATGGAGCGATCTGGCTGAGGGACTGGAGGAAAACGAAAGTTAAAGTAGACATGTGGCCAACAGTCTCAAAGGTCGAGAAAACATTGAACACATTCGTCCTTTTGTAAGCTAAACACATCTAATATATCAGTTTGATCCTACCCCAAGCATGGTGATAATCCATAATGGTCAAAGGCACAGCTAGGACCACTTGGCCACTGATGCATAAGAGATCACAGACCAAGAGATGTCGAGAGATGATGTAGAAGGGACGGCGAGAGAAGTGACGATGACCCATGATTAAGATCAAAGCCCACAAACAATTCAGCAACAAGCCATTTAGAGCGAGTAGTGTAAACAAGATAGCTGCCAAGTCCTTGACAGCCGTAGACGGAAGGTCTGTTACCAGCATGACATGAAGATACAACTGATATCCGGGCATGATGAGAGCCCAGTCAAGAGGTTGAATAGGCCTTGATTACGAATAAATACAGCCTAATAAAACATTAATACAATCTCTAACACTAATCCAGCGAAAGAAAAGAGTAAGCAAAAGAGTAAGTGCAATAAATGTACATGTCAGGTAATAAATATAATATTAAGCACTAATTGAGCCGGACCAAATATATTTATAATCCCCAAAGATTTAGAAAGAGGTTGGAGGAGGCTAACGAGCCTGTCGATTGTTGGAAGACCGGCGATTGTTCTCTGAGAGCGCCTGGAAAAAAAATAATATCAAAATATCAAAATGTAAGAGTAGTTTGTATTATACAAGCAGTGATCTGACCTTCCGTTTCTTTCCGTCATCCGATTCTTTGTTTCTATCCTCACTGCTGCCTTGACTAGTAGTCGTACTGATGGCTGGGGTCTTCGTTACTTCTCGACTAGTCAGATCCTTCTTCGATTGATGTATTCGCTGAAATACCCCCTCGCATCCCTAAAACTCATGTTCTTCTTACCTGTTCCCGTTTCCCGTCTCTTGAAGACTTTGATTTCTTCGAAATTCCACAATTTCCTTCGGCTGGTCTACACGGAATAGTGTCATATCTAGGCAGCTCTCTTTCGTCATTCAGCCATTCTATGGCCACAATATCACTGACCCATCGTTCCTGTTTCTCTCTAACTTTACAAGTGATACTAACACCCTTCTTCTCCAAATATCCAAACATTGAGACCTTCGAAGATGTAAATACGGAGCATAGTAGTAGACATAAGACCGAATGTAACTAAAAGATTACAAAACATATTTGTGACGTAATGTTACACCTGCCTGTGAAAACGTCCACCGATCCTCAGCCTTGACCCAGCACTTCTGAACGATGATGTCCCTGATGGCTCGAGGTACGTTTGATGGAAGATTGGGCATCTGATACTTCCTGATCTGAGTGGCGATCCACTTGACGGGCTTGTTCGGCCAAGGTTTCTTTCCTCCAGTGAAGATTTCATATATAAACACTCCAAACGCCCACATATCAGACTTGTTGTCAAAGTTCGGGCTTCTTTTCAATGTCTCCGGAGCCATCCATCGTATTGGAATCTGTGTAATCATTGATTATTCAAATGACTAAAGTTTCTTACTTGTGTATGAGTTGAATCCGGCACTTCTTTCACGTTGGGGGATCTGCTTAACCCAAAATCAGAAATCTTGAGGACTCCGCAGTTGTTGATGAGGACGTTCCTCGAGGCCAGATCGCGATGGACGATCTTCTCTTTCTCCAGAAATTTCATCCCAGAAGCCACTTCCTTCAGATACTGCACCCTTTCTGCAATTGGCCACTATTATTACATATTAACGATGTCACCTTACCACCAACACATATATTTTTGGTTGTCTGTAAATAAACATCCAGAGACCCTCCTTGACAGTATTCGAGAACAATGAATGGAGGTTGGAAAGAAGTCTAAAAAGCCTTAAAATCAGATTAGTAATTTACAGCATCCATTTCGACATCAGAATATCCAAACAGCTGAATAAGATGCTCATGATCGAACAGAGTCATAACCATGGCCTCATTCCGAATCTCTTGTAGCCAAGCTGGAGTTGTCTCCTTTCCAAAGGGAGTGATGGCAGCACCTGTCCTTATCACCTTCACCGCGACTTCAGAGCTCTTGATTCCTTTCTTATGATAAGTCCCTAAAGTTATATTACCTATCTTAGAATCCGAACAAACCTTTGAACACATCCGCAAAGTTTCCCGCACCAATGTGTTTGTCCTTGTAGACAGTCACATCATTTGACTTCACTCTGAATTCTTCGGGAACTTCATCCATGGGTCCGTGGCTGGTCGACTTCTTCATCGGATTTTGGGATCACCGGCCGTACGAGAAGACTTGAAATGGGAAAAATGAGTGGGTCCATTACTGAAGTTTTCTGTAAGAGTTCAATGTTTTTATTTCACAATTTTTCGGATAATTCGAGTTTGTCAAAAATGAGACCACGCGTTTTCAAAAAATTTATTTTATGTATTCCAATTTTGATCCACCTTCAAGTCTTTTCACACTTCCATCGGCGGAAGACCGAGTCGTGCGTATACGGTATCTTCCCGCATTACGGAACTTCTTTTGCAGTTTCGTTCCAAAAAGAAGACAATAATTTTGGCATTCCGTTCAAATAAAAAAATATTTATAAAATTTTGAAATATAAACTGCTGTCTTGTTGACTGTTTTGCAGTAAGCTTGCAGTAAGTAAACAACTATGAGCGATGAATAATAACGTCGAGTATGTCCCTTACCATCGGGATATCGGGAATACCAACTTCCGTTTCAATCTCTTGGATATCTCTCATGTGGGAAGTGTTTACGCCGTGGGAGTGGGATCACATACCTCGGATGGCAACATCAGATTGTTTGCAGACTTTCGTTATGTCTGGAATCATTCGATCCCGTACAATTATCCGTCAGTTCAATCACAAGTCATGAATTCTCATAGGTAGGTCTAAGTTATTTATTTGTTTACTTGTTTAGAGTCCAAAATGTAATCAAAGAGGTAGCGCAGGAAGAAGAAATCAGTGTTAAGGTGATCACTAAAAGAGCGTGGGGGTTTTACTATGGCATTAGAGCAGCATATTCAAAGATATGGACCAGATTTCTTGGATATCTAATGTTCAAGGTATTCCGGAGATTGATGAAGGTGCTATACGTCTCTCCGCAACAGCTAATACATGTCAAAGAAGCCGATGAGGTACTTTTTACTCGTAATATCTTATTTGCTTCTTTCAGTCAGGTGTCCCAGTTGTCTATCTTCCATTACATCGGAGTCATCTCGATTATCAGATAATCACGTGGGTCCTCTGGCATTGGGGAATAAGATTTCCACATGTGGCGGCTGGCGACAACTTGAATTTGTATGGATTTGGGTAAGGCTAATAATGAAATCATCGTGTTTCTTTTAGATGGATGCTCAGATATACCGGAGCGTTTTTTATCCGGCGAAGATTGGATCCGAATGATGAATCCACAAAAGATAAGCTCTATCGAACAGTTTTGAAGACCTACCTTATTGAACTTTTAAAATCCGGTATGAGTGTAGAATTCTTTCTGGAGGGAACGAGAACTCGAATGGGGAAATCTTTACTTCCGAAGAATGGACTCATCTCCAATGTCCTTGAAGCTGTTGATTCGGGAGAATTGAAGGATGTATATCTTGTACCAACAAGCATAACATATGATGCTGTGGTCGAGGGGGTCTTTTACAATGAATTAATGGGCATCAGAAAGGTCCAGGAGAACTTTCTGGGAGTCATCAAAGGAGTTTGGGAGAGTTTTAGCAGAACTAAACCATGTGGCGTAGTCAGTATTGATTTTGGGCGACCACGTTTGTTGAGTGTAGGTCACGTTGTTCGTGAGAAGTTTCCTGTTTTAGACAGAACTGAAAAGAATAACGAAGTGGATGGAGACGGTAGACATGCCCGAACTTGATTATGCTTCCAATACTAAGTCATACAGAGAACTTCTTCCTTGGTCAGACAACAGTTTAACCCATCGAAACAAAGTCAGAGCAGTGGGATACAATGTTGTTTACAGTAAGAGTTCTTTACTTTATGTTGTCCTTTTAGTGGCTCAACGACAACAACCAATTCTTCTCTCCAGTCTTCTAGCCACCTTATTCTTATGCAAATATCGCACAAAGAAAGTCGAATTTCATGAAATTATGACTGATATGGAGAGATTATCTAATGAGATTCAAAGTCTTGGCTTTGAGATTCTCGGATGGACTCCAGACGTCAAAAGCTACCGTGATCTCATCATTGAATTCAACAAATATTTTGAAAATTGTCTGGTTATTGAAGGAGAATTGGTGCAGATCATCGATTCACATCAAACTTTTATTACTCTAGCCTATCACAAGAACGCTTTGTTACCTGTTTATTGTTTAATTTCTGTTGCAGGTGAATCAGTTTTAAGGTTTTTATTCCTTTATAGCCCTGTTGAAACACAAACCAGCGGAGAATGGAGATGGAGGGATCTTGACCAAGAGAATGAGTGCCATCTGTGCAATTTTACGATACGAAATGTTAATTTGCAGTGTGGGTATGAATGGAATAACATTTTTATGATTGTAGCCGTGCGGAAAAATGCAAGATCACATCAAAAGTTCGATTAGTTTTTGGAAAGCAGGTAAAAGTGCCTTCGAAAGGTCGTTCTACCAAAACATGATAACCCCTTTCCTGATGACTCTCAAATATGTGGCCTCTTATGTAAAGGAGTGTCATGAAAAATGTGCAGATGTGGCTGGTAAGTGTTTTGCTTATAGTAATCTGTAGTTATAGACAACACGTTTATCCGCGATTTGGTCCAAGTTATGGCTTGTGATCCCAATCTCAAAATGCTTGAAGCAGCTAATTCTGAATCGATCTACAATTCTTTGAAAGCGCTAAGAGTATGGGGTTGTCTAAACGAACACCGGATCGAACCTGTCAGCGAATATCTGATAAATCAAATAATTAGAAAACTAGACTCCCTCCTGGATGCATAATAAACGCTTTATCGCGCCAAAAGAGCCGTTACAAGAAAATAATACCAGTAATAAAGGTTTAGGAAAAAGATTAATAATTAATTATGCTGGTGGCGTTCCCTCGACCTTCTTCTCCTTGGGAATGTCTTTGGTCTCTTTGGAGATGACAATTTTTGGACGGACCATCGAACCAGTTCTCGCCGAGGCGTCCTTATGAACTTCATATCTGATGTTGTCGTCTAATCCAAGCTTATTCTTCAAGATCATGCCAATTCGTCGGTTTACATCGTCTAATGAAGCATCAGAGGTCCACAAAGCGATCTAAAAAACATAAAATTAAAAAAAGCAGTCTTACCTTGTCTCCCTTCTGTCTGACATTGACAGCAGCTCCGCAAATGTATTCCCCGTGTCCTTCGAATTGTTCACCGACAATAGCCATCATAATCTCCAACCAGAGTTCATCCAACTTGGTTGCCCTCTGGGCTTTGTGCACAATAACAAGCCATCGGCCTCCCTTCACATTTTGGGGGTCTTCCCACATAGGCTTAATGCCCTCTTTGAAGAGATAATAGTCACTTCCAAAGGAGAGACCAGAAGCCGGAACAATCCGAAGGTAGAAACTAAATTCGAAATGATATCAGTGGCAACGGAACGTACCCCCAGAAGTCTTCGACACTGTCAATTACTACAACCTGTTTCAAACAATCTTCCCAATCTCTGGTTCGGTCGCCTTTTAGAAACCAAAACGCCCATTTGTGCTGCAGGGGATGTTTTGATTTCAAAGGTCTCTCGATCTGCTGCAATGGATATAATTGTTTCTGCGGAGCTTACCTTTTCCTCGTTCTCCGTAATTTCGGGCATTCTAAATGTAAATTCCAATTATTATAAAAACAATATAGTCAATGAAACAGACTCGAGTACTCGCTAAGTTTCCAAAAACTCGTTGAAAAAAAATAGAGCGCGCGCGAAAATGTTTTGACTGCTTGTGGCGGCCCGCGCCCGAGGTTCGCAGTTTGCGTGTAAGGAGAGACAATATAGAAATGGGGAACAAAAGGTTACAGACAGCCTCACCATGAACTCTTTAAATACTAAAAAGGCTCAATCAAAAATTTTATTCATGAAGCTGAAATCTGAAATATATACGCGGCTCAGTTTTATATATGTTAGTCATCAATTTTTAGTCATTGCTCATAGCTCATAGAGTCTCTATCTTCTATAGGTAAATAATTGAGTTGAATTGAGTAAACCTGGAGAGGGTACTAAGCGCTTGAGTTTATTTCTGAATTGACCTTGTAGTTGAAGAAGGGTTTGCTCCGGAGTCTTGATCCTTTTCCATCGCTCGTAATCGCCTTTGCAAGGAAGACTAAATTCTGGTATGACATAACATGTGTGATATGCAATAATCTCTCCCTCTTTCGACCTACTCTTCCCCATTCTGACCTTTAAATTTTATGATAATACGGTTTGGAAAAGATAAAAACAATATGGTTTGAATGTCTGGTCATCTTCCAAAACAAAAATTATATGATTTATTGTTTCGATTTGTGAGAATGCGAGGTATTATATTATGATTAATATAACTGTAATTGTTAGTTTGTTTTCAGTGTTTTTAGGGACTACCGTAATCTTTTCGGGCTGAAAAAGCGATCCATTTTTTCAGATATATTATTACGAATATATCTGATCGATCAACATTATGAGTTGTCTTTTATTGTTATAACCTTCATGTTCTTGCTTTGATTTCATCCCATTACCCCAATTTTTTATATCAATTTAGTTGGGCCTGGATGGGTTGAGTAAAATTATAAATTTTGTATTTGCGAGCTTCTCGAACGGACGTCATCAGGTTTGAATATTGGACTGGATCCTTTCTGGGGACTTTTCATCTGTTGAAGAGGCACGGCCTAAGCGGGACTAAATTCAATCAGAGCGCTTGAGTGGAATGGCTTTTGACATCTTTTCTCCGTAAAACAACTTTCAAGGTCATCTGGCCGAACTTCCTGGCCATAAGAGATTACAATCTTTAATAAATCTTGGCTGCAGTCTGGTTGCCTATGCGTCTGGAGTTGTTGTACATGTCCAACATTGTGAAAGTGAAGAAAAACAACTTGGTTCTTAGGAAACTACTGTTCTTTTCTTGATTGATAACAATTGATATTACTTTAAGTCGATCATTTAGAAGGGAGCTTTTACGTCAACGGAAAACATTGAAAACATCGTTTTCAGCGAAGAGGAACTCATTTTTGTAATGTAAAAAGTATCGTAAGAAAGTTCTCCAATCCGAGAAAGGAGATCCCTGGGGGTGTAACGATATCAACAAGAAATTAATTCTCCTTTGTTTTGTTTCCTCCGACACCTGTTATCGCCAGTCATATCGGAAGAATTGTTTTCAATTACCGGCTTTTTATACCCTTCGCTGTTTTTTAGAATTGTGGAAACATTTCTATTAGATCTCCAAGGTGTCTAAAATACATTTCTATGACTTTTAAATCCCCGATGCTTAACTCTTTGTTGCAAGTGGCGTTGAATCGAAATCGAGCGCTTAATTCTTTTCCTTTTTGTCCTTTGTCATCACTCAACAGATGTGAAAAAATGAGAGTTTAACGCTTTTCTAGAAGTGACTAATTAAATTTAATATCTGAGTGCTTATAGACTCGACGCGTAAAAGGCGAATTTTCAACGGATTTTATGCTTTCCCCCTGCCTTCTGCAGCATGTACCAAATAAAGCTTTTGGCCGCCACCAGTTCCTTTTTTTCAGTTTTTGTTGTGAGCGCGCATGAAGAAGAAGGACAACACAGAGACGACGATGAGCGAAGAAATGGAAAGCGGGTGTGTGGCGGGGCTTGCGAGAGTGTACAGCCCGGCCCCTAAACGGTGTGTTCTCCCTGGGTTGTTGTGGACTGGTTCTCACCTCGATTTGGAGCGGGCCCCTGAGGGGACAGAAGGGTTCTGCGCCAACTCCCGGCTCCCATCCATGGTCGCCGCTGGGATTGAGGACAAGCAACCGTCCTACCTGTCCCGGCCCGCGGCTTCGAGCGGGAATTCTGCTCGGTTTTTCGCTCCCCCAGCCGGCAAGCCCTAAGGGCTTGGATGAGCTTTCGGACCCGAGCGAGGAACGAAGGCCGAAGATGCCTTGACTGAAGGCGGCTCACTGCCGTCGGCTTGAAATGCGCGTCTTCCTCGTTTCGGGGATTTGTTTTGTACGGGAATGGGCCGTTGCGCCTCAACTCAGGTGGCAGACATCCCAGCTGGTCACTCGACTTCTTTTTTGTTTTAGCCTTCTCCCACGTGTCGGTTTAGACGGGCCCGTGTTCCCAGGGTCTTTTTCCGTTCCAAACCCAGTTGTCGATTACATTTTCTGCTCATTCCCTCTTCGGCCACTATTTTGTTTCAAACGTGATTAGCGGGATGTCGTTCCACAACGTGCATAATTGCATCTGAAGGCCGCTGAGTGACGTTCTAATATTGTCGTTTGCTTTTCAAAACAATTTCCGTTTTCATTAAGAAAGTTCAGGTCGTACCGGCGCGGAAATTGGTGAGTCGCGGGCTTTGTGCCTATACTCTTAATTCGGTTTGGGGTTTGATAATGGGGGGAGAGGGGGAATTAAGACGGCCACAAGTTTGCGAGCGTCCGATTCCGGATGTGGAGTGAATGGGTAGCGTCCGTATCTGTTATTTCCTGAGCCCGACCCAAGACATTTGCTTTTTTATGAGCTTTCTGGAATGAGGTCGGGGCCCGGCCATGTAGCCGCGGTCTAATGGATTTCTGGACGGTCGAATGGACACGTTAGGCGGGGCCTCTGGCCACACCTATGGCCATCAGACAGCACGGCATTTCCTTTTCCTGATGTCTTTTGTCTCTTCGGGGAGGCTAACAGCCGTGTTCCGTTGAATGCGTGATTGTCTCTATTAAAGGGATAAGTAGGGCAACAGCTTTTCTCCATTGATTCCTCGGTCAACCGAAGCTCTCCTTTTTTGGAATAAATCCCTTGATTAGCTTTATTTATTTTGCCGGTCTGGGACGCGGAAAAGCTGGAAAAGAGCTTGGCCAAGTCACACGTGCTTACTTACTCCTTCTATAAAGAATTCGTTGCTAGAAACGGCCGGACCGACCATCCCCGCATATGATTATGGCCTGCGAGATAGCGGTCGTGTGGGTCTTATTATAGTTATAATGATGTCTTCACATGCTGATGGGCATACTGATATGCTAAATGGGCGCATTATGAATAATTCCCCGAATGTGATGCGTCCCTTTTATCATTGGGCCTGGTTTGAGTCATCGCCTCACACATTCTCCCTTTTGTTCTGACTTCTTATCATATTCAGGTCGCCGCATTGTCTGAGGTCGTGATATCAATGTTTATGTTAAGGTGTTCCTCAGATTATATTACACATTTCAGGCGGCCCCTAACCATCTCGGGGGATCCTCTTGGCTGATGCTAAGACGACTGTCGAGAAGTCCAGTCCGTTTATCCCTCTTTCTTCTAGTCTTCCCCGTATTTTACAGCTTCAGCCCAGTGATACGGACTTCTGGGCTTCGGCCTTTGGCCGAGCCCGTTAATTAATTATGGCCAAGGAATATCAATTCAATTGGCGATCTAAGATCCCCGAGCAACTGCTGGAAGGTGATGTCTTCGACCGGTTCGACGACGAAACCAGCACCTTGGACCTCTCTTGCCATGTTTATTTTGAAGAAAGCGGGTTTTACATTGTTTGGAATCCAAAAGGAAAAGATGCAGGAGTATTGGATCTTGTGCAGGTCAGAAATCATCCTTTTGTTTTGTATCAAAATATTCAGGTGTGGGAGGCCAGATCGTCAGGAACGATTAAAGATGCTCGGATTCTCTATGATCTCGAACAGCGAGGGGCCAAGGAGCCCATTGAGGAGAGGACGGTCTGGATTACATACGGCCAAGACCTGGTCAATGTAAACAGCCTCTTCCTCATCGCTAAGACTGCCCAGATTGCGAAGGAATGGAGATTCCTTATCAACGAACTGATCAGAAACTACAAGTTCAGACATTGTAATTCCATGATCTCATTACAAAAACAGTAAGTTCAACCAACATGATGACATAATAATATTTTCAGTTGGAAGTTTCTCTGTCTGTCCACCAATGAAAGAGGCAAGATCCCATTGCGTAACATCATCAAGACCTTCTCCAGCGGAAAACCCGAAAGGATGGTCCATAAATGTCTGACCGACTTGGGATTGGCTGGAGATAAGGTACTACATACTTTATTTTGGTGTCGTCGTTGTGGTTGTCGTGTATTGTTATTGTTGTGTTTTAGTTCCTGGTTACTGGTCGTGTGATACGTGGTCGTTGGTCGCGTAGTTTCCGGGCTATCTACAGTTGCGGTACGGCCCGGAAACATAAACACAAGGTAGTGTTCCGTTGTGGCCATGATGGTGTACCTTTCGTTTATTGGTGCTATTCTGTACGTAATAAACAATTTATAGGAGCGAGAGGAGTTGGACGTGGGTCTCTTTACATTCGAGAAATTCCTTCGGCTTTATCATAAGATATGCCCTCGGACTGAAGTTCAAGAACTTTTTGTTAAATTGTAAGTTTTATTTTATAGCTTTACATGCATACATGTAATCATACTCACAATTATTTTTTTTGTCATCGTTTTCTTTACAGATCTGGGCAAAAAGAGTATTTGACCAGGGATCGGTTGATAAACTTTCTAAATGAAGAGCAACGAGATCCCCGGCTAAACGAAATCCTGTTCCCCTTCTTCGATCATGAACGAGTTCAACAACTCATCGCTAAGTATGAGACCGATGAGAGTTACATTAGTCAAGGAAAGATGTCGGGTGATGGATTTCTGAGGTTTCTAATGAACGATGAGAACTCTCCTGTTTTCCTAGATCGCACAGAATTGTACCAGGACATGGATCAGCCATTGTGTCACTATTACATCAACAGGTATTTTATTCTGACCCATCATGTATTTGTTATTTTAGCTCCCATAACACTTACCTTACGGGCCGCCAATATGGTGGAAAAAGTTCGACGGAGATATATCGACAAGTCCTTCTATCCGGATGTCGTTGTATAGAGCTTGACTGTTGGGATGGAAACGGTGAAAACAAGGGCGAGCCCATTATTACACACGGTATGGCAATGTGCACGGATGTGTTCTTCAAGGTAAGTTGGGTTTATTCATGGCTTTACCTTAAATTTAGGATGTTCTGTACCAAATCAGGGATACAGCTTTTGCTCGGACAGATTTCCCGGTGATTTTGTCTTTCGAGAATCACTGTTGTCGTTCAAATCAGCTGAAAATGGCCAAGTATTGTATGGAAATCTTTGGAGATATGTTACTTTCGCAGCCCTTGGAGGACTTCCCATTAGAACCTGGAGTTCCTCTGCCATCTCCCAACCGTCTAAGACGAAAGATTTTGATTAAAAACAAAAGATTAAAGGCTGACATTGAGAAGCATCAGATGGAGCAATTCTTGAGAGAAGGCAAACTGGATGAGGAAGACGAGATCAGTGAAACCCCTGAGGTCATAGGAATGGGGGAGGAGACCGCGGCATCACGTAAGTCTAGCCATCGCAGATAGGGAAGAAGGCACTGCTTGAAGGCTTCATGTTAAAGTCTAGGGAAGCACTCGGGTCACCCTCTTATCATTTACCTGGGTTCTGCACACGCCCCTTCCCCCCGATTATTCCCCTGTTAAATTGTGCCTTGTGAGTCCTTTGTCCGAATGTCCTATCCCCAATCAACCTCTCCTCTAGAACTCGAGGAATGTGAAATGACCGACGACGAGCACGACCGTGAATCCGAGAACGCCTCACCAGCGCCACGTGTTGTTGCTCAGTCCTCTCATGATGGGCAATTAACAGCCCTGGGGTCTCTCAATCACCCATTAAATTACGGTCGCCTCACGCCTAGCGCTTCACGCACGTTCGCCTCGATAAGTGGCCCCTGTGGCTCTAGACAGTCCTCCCCAAGGAATTCCATCGACTCTAAGTCCCTTTTGTTGGCCGCTTTTGGTGGGGATGTGAGAAAATACAGGGGAAGTCACAAGCAATCCAGCGCCTCCGATGTGGTGATCGACCGTTCCAACTCGAGCCGCTCTATTGGTGGACGATCGCCGCGCTTCCCCTTCCGGCATATGACATCCAGCATGAAGTCATCATCGACCAGCTCCCCGCCAGCCGGTGGACGAAATGGATATGGCTCTGGACCTGGCAGTGGATGTTTGCCCAGCACTCCGACGGGAACAGGTGTGACGGTGTTTTTGTTGGGTAGGGTTGTAGCTCCGGAACTGTTTTGGAGACTCTGAATCCAGACAGTTCTGGCGCGATTCTACTCGGTCGTCGTGATTGTGGTCGTTGCAATCGTTGGTCCTCTTTCTGTTCTTGCACTGTGCTAGTAACTGCTCTTTCCGTTTTTGGTTCTCTATAGTGATGTGCATCGGTTATTTTCAGCCTCTGATCAGCGTGCTCATCCTGAACAGGACCATTTGACCCCAGTCCAGGAGAACGTTCGACCTCAAATCGGTTTGTTTTCTTACCTTTTGGTTCTTGATCCTTCGTTTCCAACCAATTTTCCCTTCCACAGCACCTATTATAACAATAAATGGGATAACATTTCGAGTTTACTAATACATAAATATCTCAATCAACCTTTCCAATATTCATGATCTTACTCTATTTTCAGGAGAACTTAAAATCCCGGATGAAGCTCATCCCGAGCTAAAGCAGACCAATTTTATCTCAAAACTAAAGCCGCTGGGGTTTGCCAAGAAGCAACAGGTAAGTGCTCAGCCTTCACAACGGGGATAGGAGACGATAATATGTTTGCACTTCTTCGACTCTCTTTTGTTTTGTTGAGTTCCATATCATTAAACTTCAGTTCTGGTCACTATTCTACATTTCTTTTACGAGCACTTCTTTTTCTGTTCTCCTTCTCTGAGCTGAATCTACTCACCGATCTTCTCCTTCTGAACACCGTCCCGTCTCAGACAAGTCCCAGGTCGAGTTCATATTCATGTAATTGCCGGGGTATTCAGAAGGGTTATGCATTCCGCAATTTGGCCTTTTTAACTAAGCTTTCTTCCTTATTCGTCAGCAATGCAACCAACAACAATGGGGAGAGCAGATGTATCTTGACGTGAAAGAAGCTCAACAAAGTGGCGGTGGCAAAATGAGTAGTATTCTACAATTGGGACGTGACAAACGGTCGTTCCGTCGTCCCTCTGCCGAGCCAGCTGACCATTCCATATCGGCCGCATTGCTGGATGCCGCTCCCAAACGATCATCTTCGCATCGCGCCTCCAAATCAAAAAAGGCATTTGTTTTTTTCTTTGGTTGCTTAGTCCTGTTATGCACTGGTGTTTTGTCCGTGATGGTGACCGCTACCTTTTCCTAGTGTGCTTTCTTCATGCGTGGGATGTAGTGTCAGCCTCTGACGCTGTCTGTTTCAGCCGATACTCACCAAGGAAGAGGAAGAGAGGATCTTTGCTGAGTATAATTACACTGGCGCGACCACCAATATCCATCCGTTGTTGTCGACACTGGTTAATTACACTCATCCAGTCAAGTTCTCCGGCTTTGAAGTTGCGGAAAGTAAGAATCGTAATGTGGAGGCCTAATTATGACTTTAGGCAATGATCTTCACTTTCACATGTCCTCGTTTTCCGAAAGCACTGGCCTCGGATATCTGAAACAATCAGCTCCAGAATTTGTCAACTATAATAAACGACAATTGTCACGGATTTATCCTAAGGGTGCGCGTGTCGATTCCTCCAATTTCTTGCCTCAAATCTTTTGGAATGCCGGTTGTCAGATGGTCTCGCTCAATTTCCAGACTCCAGATGTATGTATGCAGCTAAATCAGGGAAAATTCGATTATAATGGTCAAACTGGATACCTCTTGAAACCAGACTTCATGCGACGGCCGGATCGGACCTTTGATCCCTTCTCGGAATCGCCTGTAGATGGTGTTATTGCTGCTCACTGTTCAGTACGGGTAAGATAAAACATCTCTATGGTAGTCTACAAAAAATTTTTCAGGTAATTTCTGGTCAGTTTCTATGCGAGAGGAAAGCGGGGACTTATGTAGAAGTGGAGATGTATGGGCTGCCAACAGATACAATAAGGAAGGAGCATCGGACCAGGACAGTACCCGCCAATGGACTAAATCCCATCTACAATGAAGAACCCTTTGTCTTCAGGAAAGTAGTTCTCCCGGAGTTGGCCGTCCTCAGATTCGCTGTCTATGATGAGAGCGGAAAACAGATAGGTCAACGGATATTGCCGTTAGATGGACTCCAATCTGGATACAGACACATCTCGCTCAGAACTGAATCCAATATGCCCATGACCTTGTCCACCTTATTTGTACACCTTGTCTTGAAAACGTATGTTCCGGATGAATTGAGTGGACTGGTAGATGCCTTGGCCGATCCTCGAGCATATCTATCAGCTCAAGAGAAACGCAAAGAAGCATTACATAACATGGGCGTCGATGACAACGACATCGTCGATATCGTCCCATCTTCATCTCCCAATTCCACAAATAAGAAGGATTTGAATAAGAGTAATCGACAAGATGCGAAACAGAAAGCGAATGGTGCGTCAACTCCTCAACAAGCCCCCGAAGCCCGTCCTTCTACAACAACATCCTCGCCCATTGTTGGAGGTGCTAATGGAAATCAATCAGCCAGGGTAGCATCAGAAGTTAATCCAGATAACCGATACAAGGTAAGTACTAGAAACTTCAGCCTCCGACCAAACAAAACTTTCACAAGCACCTAAAAAACGATAATTTAACTCATTAAATTTGCTCTCTCAGACATATTCTGGAGGCCGAAGGGGGTCGAATGAATTGACTGTGCATGTGGGTACTGGTCATCTAAGACCTCCCAGCCCTATTCCCGGCAGTCCAAGACTAGAAGGGGCCAGGCGTCGCTTCTCCCGAGCTTGTAGCCTTTTCCGCTCTACCGAGGTAGCTAAAAAACAATGTCGTCATCCCGTTTTTACAGTTAACCCGTTTCTAAAATTTTTATCCGTTTTTATTTTTTGTTGTAAACATAATATGTTAATGTTATTAGACAGGCCTTACTGCTAAATTGGTTACCGTAAGCGTGAACCTTGCCCCTCTAATTAACCGAATTTCAGTCAGATCCAATAAATCTGAATGACTTGAGGAAGGAGAAAAGCTTCGTCAAATTAAACAAGAAGTTCCACAAAGAATTAGACGAGATGAAGAAAAGACATCAGAAACAGAGAGACGCCATACAACGACAACAACAGATGACAATCGACAGAATGGTCGGGGATTCAGCCAGGGACTCTAAGAAGAAAAAGAAGAATGCCAGCTCCAATGGAAGTAGACATGCCTCTTTATCCAATAAGGATTCTGATTCTCAGAGTGGGATTCAGATCGATCAGAGGATGAGGTCTTTGGTTACAACTCAGACCGATGAATGGTCAGCTTTGGTCAAAAAACAACAACAAGAGGAGTTCGAACAACGGAAATGTCACATAAAAGAAGAATTCGAATTACTCAAGTCAGTTAACAAACACATTATAAAACTCTTTCTAGAAAGCTACTAATAGACAATCAGAAAGTCCAAATCACCGTCCTCTCCAAGAAATATGATGAGGATATGAAAAATATGAGGCTGAATCAGACCAAGAAGTCCATGGAGGACACCAAAGCTCTACAACAAGTAAGAAAATTTACTCGATCTTAAAAGACGATTTCTGAGTCAGTGAATCAGCCGCCAGTTAGCCGTGGACATAGGAAAAAATCGATTTTGAGTTTTTTGCATTAAAATGACTGTTGGAAGGGGCTAAGCAAAAGCGAACAATATTTTTTCCCAAATCCTTCGTTAAGGTATATTTTTTTACAATTAACTGTTTTAGAAGTAATCGCCTCTAGTTGTGGTATCTTGCCTTACAGTGCAGTGATTTGACGGCTACTGTAGTTTTTGACCCTTGCGAACACGATGGAGTGATTATTTTTCCCGGTTTCCTACTGTAACATACCGTAATACCGTATCGACCGCTAAAAAACGGTCGTAAAATCTTTGTTTCTAAAAACCCCCAGCTGATTTTTTGATATGTTAATCAGCGTAAAATTCTGCTCTAGACCCAGTCAAAAAAAGTGCAAAAAGTGGTGCGACAAATTTCGTGGTGTAGTGGTTAGTGGGCGGGACTACCATTCCAGCGTCCCGGGTTCGATCCCGGCTGGGTGCAAATGTCAAAAAAATGCCGCAAATCAATTTTAATGTAAAAATAAGGAATGTCCGAAGAACAAAAAGCAATTTTAAATGATTATGACACTTCTGTTTTCTAGTAAACCCGGTTTAATGTAATCTTAGCGGCTGAAAACGGAAAAAATAAAAGTGCTTCAAATGTGATAAAATTTATAGATATGGTTCTACAGGTTATTATAAGAAACTTTTCAGTTAGTCTTTTTTTGTAACTTACAGTATAACGGATTACTGTAGCATAATGCAGAATTTCGTATTTTGCGTTCTACATGGCGAAAGAGAGCTGGAAGTAAAGTCATAATGTGCAGAATTATTACCAAGAAGCTTATCTGTGAGAAAAAAATATTTTTTATGGCAGGATGATTTGGTATACCTGAATAATCTTTCACCGTATTAGCGATCAACGATGACGTCAGAACATACTCAAAATAATTTGGAATTTTGTTTCGGATAACGAAAGGCGACTTTTTTTGCTGGCAGAGCGGTCTAACAAAAAACCCCAACCTTTTTTCAAGAACATCGAAGGGAAAATCGATTTTTTATAAATAGTTTCATGTTACAGTAATCCGTTATACTGTAAGCTACAAAAAAAGACTAACGGAAAAGTTTCTTATTATAACCTGTAGAACCATATCTATGAATTTTATCACATTTGAAGCACTTTTATTTTTTCCGTTTTCAGCCGCTAAGGTTACATTAAACAGGGTTTACTCGAAAACAGAGGTGTCATAATCATTTAAAATTGCTTTGTGTTCTTCGGACATTCCTTATTTTTACATTAAAATTGATTTGCGGCATTTTTTTGACATTGGCACCCAGCCGGGATCGAACCCGGGACGCTGGAATGGTAGTCCCGCCCACTAACCACTACACCACGAAATTTGTCGCACCACTTTTTGCACTTTTTTTGATTGGGTCTAGAGCAGAATTTTACGCTGATTAACATATCAAAAAATCAGCTGGGGGTTTTTAGAAACAAAGATTTTACGACCGTTTTTGAGCGGTCGATACGGTATTACGGTATGTTACAGTAGGAAAGCGGGAAAAATAATCACTCCATCGTGTTCGCAAGGGTCAAAAACTACAGTAGCCGTCAAATCACTGCACTGTAAGGCAAGATACCACAACTAGAGGCGATTACTTCTAAAACAGTTAATTGTAAAAAAATATACCTTAACGAAGGATTTGGGAAAAAATATTGTTCGCTTTTGCTTAGCACCTTCCAGCAGTCATTTTAATGCAAAAAACTCAAAATCGATTTTTTCCTATGTTTTAAGATCTTCGAAAAAATGATTTCTAGTTTTCAAAAATCTTTTACCAAAATGTCTTCATCGATTAATTTTAACGTACATTATTGATTATTCTTTTTTGCTTTTTTGCGAATGTGCATCCTGGATGTTAATGTCCTCTTTTCAGGATCGTAACATGAGCAAGGCCGAGCGAGATCGAAGAATCCGAGAGTTAAATGAGAAAAACGTTAAATTATTCATGGAAGAACGGAAACGACATCACATGAAACGAGAACGGAACATCCAACAGACAGTGCAGAAGCACATTGAACAGAACGAAGCCCTTGAAAGGGAGTTTCGTCAAGTGAGTGATGAAAACAAGAAATTTTATATTGTACATGACCTCATATATCAATTCTTTGCTTTCAGAGCCTACAGCAAGAGGAGATGAACCAACAAGAGTCCATTCTTGCTGCCAAACCCGAGTCAGTGGTCTAATCCACCCCCACAGAGCTGGTTCTATTATATTTCACACGGGTCGCCGTCATTTTACTATTCTCTAGATAGATATATATTCAGAGTTATTGCATTAACAGGTCACTCTCAGAGCATACAGATATCATTTTTTGTAAAGTTATAGAGTTGTTGTAAGGGAGAGCATTCCACGACCGTTTTGGAAGAAAAGATATTATTATTAATTAATGTACTCTTATAAGCGCTCCCCGACAAGATCGGAAATTGGACAAAACGGGAAAATCGGAAACTGGATAAGAGCGTAAATCGGTATAACGTGCTTAAGATGTGTGGGGTAAGATCAGTCTTACAAGGGAAGTACCCCAAGTGTAATCCTCAGATTTGCTTTAGACTCTGCACACACTTCAGGCATAGGCCACATATCAATTCTTTAAAACTTTGACTCGCTGTAGCAGCCGAGATATTCAACCAGCGACCGAGAGAGCATGCGAGAATCACAGAAAAAAACGATTTTGGGCCATTGCCAGTTTTGAGGGAAAAAATTTTCTCGAAACATTATTTTCTACGGTAGAAATAATGAGAAAACTACGCAAAAAGTATCACATTTTTTGTTTTGCAACTTTCGACCTAAAAATCTCGGTCGTTTCTGCAAAGTGCGAGCCAGACAAAAAAATATTCTAAATTTGTGCCAGGTTTCATCAAAATCTGCACTTGGATTACATCTTCTGTTTGTTTAGACTTTGTTAGGCTAAGGTTCATACTGGCGTTTAATGATTTGAGGTTTGAAAGATCGCATCTTGTATCTTATTATGGGGACAGTTCGACAAGACACAGTGCACTGATTTCCGGTTTTCTCCGATTTCTGATTTTGCCATAGGCCCTTATAAGAATTTTATTGGGTAAATAAAAATTCATTTCGTCTTTTTGAGTATCGAAAGTGGTTGTTTTTGGTGATGGGCAGTCAGAATCCAAATGAAATCCAGATGAACGGAGTGGATGAGAGAAGGGAGGACGAAGTGGATCAGCTGATTCGCAATATCTGGTCCTTTATTACCAAATTTGTCGCCAATGAGACCGAACCTATGACGTACCCAGCATCCACTTTACTTAAGATCCTCATCAGAGCTGAGGAAATCTTGACGGCTGAACCTTCAGTCCTCGAATTAACTGTAACACTTTATAATAATAGTTATGCTTACGATAACTGTTGATATGAAATAAATGCATATAATATAATTTCAGGGATCGGTAATCATCTTCGGTGACATCCAAGGTCATGCTGACAGTCTTCTGAGCCTTGCCAGTTTAGTCGAGACCCCTCCTCAGAATGTTTTTCTTTTCTTAGGGAACTACATTGGTCAAGGACATGCTCCTCATGAATGTCTTTTCCTTCTCTTGGCTCTAAAAATCAAATATCCAAATCACGTTTATCTCCTCAAGGGCGGATGGGAAGACCCTGAGGCATTAAAAGTAAGCTTATAGAAAAAATGGTCTTATTGCGCTGACTTGCTCGTACCAATGTTCTTCAGGCCCATGAATTCGTGGAAGGATTATACCTTCGTGGACTTCTGAAGACGTCGATGACTTGGCAGAGAGTCTGTGCGGTCATTAACCAACTCCCAATCGCTGCTGTACTCTCCAATAAATACTTTTGTGTTCATGGAGGAATTGGCCCTCAACTTTTGAAACATGGACTCAAGAGGCTGAAGAAGCACGGAAAACCCGCCAAATGCTCACTTGATCTGGCTCTGGAACAGGAATGTGTTTGGGGAGCATTCAGAGAGAATGCAGCCGTCTACAAGTCTCATGATGGATGTCCAACATTTGGAGAGTCAGAGGTCGAGAGATTCGTCAAGAACAACAACTTGAAGATGATTATCAGGTCCCGGCAAGTTGTATTTGATGGAGTTCTGCAGCATCCCCAGAGAATGTTGACGGTCTGGTCAGCTGCTGTTTTCTTGGATAATTTCAGAAACATGGGAGCAATTCTTTGTTTGGACAGTGTTAATGACAAGGTATGAAATTTCATGGATGATATAAATTCTTTAGGCGATTATCAGCAGGATCAAGGTGATGGAAGATGAGCCTAAATCCTTGGATGAGAATAAGCCGACGCCTGGAAAAAATGCGATTTCTCTTGGTTGATTACAGAAAAATTTCCAAGGTCTCAAAATAATCGACTTTGTTTATGAAATAACTTGGCTCGTATGATTGAATCGGCTTCCCCAGCTGTGGATCAAAGTATTTGATAGCAATGAATGGGATTGGCGAAGAATTATGCCGAGAAGCTTCAGCGGAGGGATCGGCTTTGGGTTCACTTAAAGCCACCATAAAAAGTCTCTATTCGTCAGGCTCTCCGCCAATTCCTCCGCATTTGCACAACTCTGTCAATCACATTTAGTGGTACCAAATCTTTTCTTCCCCGGCTGGGAAGAAATCAATTGTAGAGGTTGCAACTGCGCAATAATTATGAGGTTGGCGACCACTTCGTCCGCCGCCAAAGCCCCAAAAATTTATTTAATAGCTTTGGAGGAAAACGCTTGTGAGGAAAAAATGCGCCCTTTATAAATCTTCTTTTATTATTAACTTTCTAGTAATTTCTTTATCCCGTAATTTGTTAATTTTCTTGGTATCCGGATCATAATGTTGGCAGGTTCTGCAGCAGATGCTTTTAATACTTTTGGCCACGCAATATCTTCTCCTCACCCCCTGTTTGAATCGTCTACAGTAATCTGCCCTCAGGTCAGCACATTCTTCGGTCATATAATTCTCGTTCTGGATGCAATCTCCTCGAAGACACCACTATAAACACGACTACTATGTATTATACAATGTTATCATAAAATAAATATTACGGTGTTATGCTTGATATATCCCACCTTTCCAATCCCGCATGCTGTCCCATCCATAACTGGTAAGAATGCCTTTGTTTCACATGTTGAATATCTCGGCTTCTTCCTGTCCTGACACCACAGTCTCCTGCATGGGTCGACCTTCCAATAATGGAAATCGTTTCTCTAAATGTCATCGCTAATATAATTCTTCATGCTTTTACCGAACATTTCCCATAATTCTGACCGAAAGCCAACCTGCATTGCATTGTACGGTCGAATATCTCTCCCGCTTTTTTACTCCTCCGTTTATTTGTTAGATTAGGCCTTGGAGTTGTTATATTTTTCTTCAAACAATCCGAATCTGAAGACCTGTAGTTTTAAAAGTACAGTATCACCAGATAACTTACCTGAGAAACTCCTCGATATGGTCCAAAGAACACTGACTGAGGAGGAAACTATTCCCAAAATTCTGATTTAATTCATTGCCTGAGGTCTGAGGAGCCATCAGAAAATTGAGAGATGGAGAACAAACGGAACTGTTGCCAGAGCCATCGTGAAACGCCCCCAAGCTAAATAGTGATTGCTTTATAAAATACACATACCTATGGGCCATTTCATGAGCAGCAATGGCCACAGTTGTGATTCCCCCGACATCCTCGACAACAGAAACAGAATCAGATTCTCGGCACATTGCCCGGACATAGGCCATCCCTTGAGTGGCACTTTCATTGTTTTGGGACAAGAGATCGCGCCTAAAAAGAGAAGATATTTGGCTGATGTTACACTCACCGCGTAAAGACGATAGCATGATCATGTTGGGGGATCAGAGCTTTGTGTTCTTCCAGCCAATCGTGGATCGAATGAACGGAATCCAAGGCATCGATGGGAGAGAAATTAGGAACGCTTAAAAAGGATTTATACAAGGAGAAGAGAGTACCCGAAGATATCCGTGGAATTGTCATATTCGGAGAGATTGAAGGTGTTAACCCTTTGGAGGGGGCAATCATCCACTCTGAAGATGGGCAGGGTACCCGCCAATCGGAGGAAAACGCGAGTTTTCTCGAAGAAAATAAGCCGATAGTAAATTGAGTATAACTAAAAGATAATTAACTATTTTACGGTCTTCTTACTTGATCAAAGATCACTCTCAAGTAATCCTGAAGGGCAAAATAAGCAGAATTAGAGTTATAAGGATACAATTCTTTGAATTTATGATACATAGAGAGGTCGGCAATGAGTAAGAGATCGAGGAACAGAGAATCAGGCACTTCAGTCACATTACCCTCACTCGGATTACTCGATTTGGACAAAGCAAAGTCTTGCACCACTTTATCGAGATAGGAAATGTCATCAAATAGCGTCGTATTGTCGTAAAATACGATCTAAATTTATTTTTTAAAATGATGACAATATTACTTTTGTAAATTGAACATTATCAAAAGTGGATTCCTTGACCAAAACTTCTGCAAGGACATCTGAATCAGAATAATCAGTCCTTTTTCCTATCAACTTACACTTGGTCAAGAGATAAAACCAAAGAATTCGGACCTCAGACATCAAATCTCTGACCCCGTTCCCCCCATCAGATCCTCAAACCGCTTCCAAATTAATGACCCGCCACCCATTGCTGCGACTAATTGCACTCAGCACGTAAATCACGTTCTCTTGCCCTGAGGCGGCTGTCGGTGTCAGTTGGATGATTATCTCAAATTGTTTTTGGCCCATTTTATTTGTGTGTTTTTTACAGTTTAAAGTCATTGGGTTCGGTTGGGTTGTTTTACGACTTTCCCCAAAGTTCTAAGCCAACAAATAATGTCATCGTTTTGGATATGAAATTTGATTTCAACGGGGCAAGAAATCATCTTTTTGAAGCCTTTTGCTGACATTTATTTGCCTCTATACCTAGTTTTGTTTTATAAAAAATGTTTTGTCATAATTGATGACATTTTCCATAAGCATTCCTGCAGGTGGCCGAATAGTGGGTCAGTGTTCTCTTTCATTCCCGAAATTGGCCCTTCGGAACTCTTAAAGGCCAAAAGCGAAAAAAGAAAAAAAACTGGTGGTCGGAACCGACCGCAACAGGATGCTAGCCATTTCGTGCCCTGTTGGTCAAGAAGGAGGCCAAAGCCGACGGCTCCAAGGAAGACGCCCTTAGGCATTGCGAGTCATTCCCGGCTTCGGGGTCTTGAGAAAAACGACACGGCCCCTTTATTCCAAAAAAAGCAGTGCAGCTCATAAAAACCGCAACCTCCGGCCATTCTGGTTTCTGAAGCCGGCTCCGGCACTCGAGCTTATCTCCGCCGCTTCCAGACACCCGGGCATCCCCCCTTCCACTGAGCGCTTAACCAACCAGCAAATTGGTTCTCGACCTGGTATGGCTGTTCAGAGAGTCGTTTATAATGTTTGTAAACCATCCCCAAAGTGTTGGACGTCCACTGACCGGGTCCATTCTTTTCTGTGACACAAACTTGGGCCGCAGAGTTTTCTCTTAACAAAATTCTTCTCGGATTTTGCGCGATGAATAAACTTATGATTACAATCTTTACACATAAAGTATGTGTAAAAGTTTATTTTACTTTTAGTAGCATGATAAAACGAATTTTTGGACGGAAAAATCTCCGGAAATCGAAATCCGTCCAAGAAGATTCGACCGATGTAATCCAGGCAGGGACCAGTAATGGGGGTCCACACTTAGCCCCAAGCAAAACATTCGATGCCTCAAGGTAAACGTTTTCTTTTAATCACCAAACCTTCTCCAGAGGGTATCGAGTCGAAGAATGCAGAAGTTTTATGGATGCCACGTCTTCAGCCGGCGCTGAAAATGCGCGTGCTGACCCGGAATTAGATCGGGCCATGATGCAGACGATCACAGACGTCAAATACGTCAAGCGGAGGCCCAAGTTCACGGCTGTGGGTAAGTGACAACTGACCTCCCTCCTATTTGCAGTCGATGCCAACTTTCAGAGGCAATGCATTGAGGCGCATAATTTGGTCAGAGAAAAGTACGGTTCCCCCTCCCTTATATGGAGTCAGGAACTGGCCGATCTGGCCAAAAGTTGGGCGACAAGCCTGGCCGATCGGGGGCGCGTAATGTATCCAGAACTTCCAGGTACTCACTCCATCGAGGTGTATTTAACCTTTTTCCTAGGGATTGGAGAGAATATCCATTTGGTGATCCACGAAACGGGAAATCATTTGACTACGGGAAGCGAGATCGTCGCTTTATGGGCCAAAGAGGCCGATTATTTTGACTTCGAAAATCCCCATTGGAGTCTGAGTGAGACCTCTCGAGGGTGATGTGAACTAATGTAATTGTTATTGCAGAGTGCAAAAACTTCACCCAGATGATTTGGCAGTCCTCGATTGAATTGGGAGTGGCTCGGCACTGGAATACGGCCAAGAATTGCTTGGCCATTGTCGCGTTTTATCGGCCCGGAGGCAATTCCAATACGCCGGGTAAGTGCCCCCAGGGCCTTTAATTGGCCTTATTTAGGCGAATTCGCGCACAATCTCCCAGCCCGAAATGCGGTCCCGGCCGATGCTCGCTCGGCCACGCAACTAGCCTCGATTCTCCATTCCATGAACCGGTGCGATCTCTCTGACGTCACCTTCCGTTCAGATCCTCCTCGATCATAAAAACATCAGCACTCCAGCTACTGCCAAACCATCTGCCTAAGTCAAGAAAAAAGATTTATTCAGTCGTTACATTATATATCACAACGACAATAAATACAAGACGGACTGATCATACATGAGATTGGCAGGATCGTTACTTTATTACATAACAACCAGATTTATCCTTTTCTAGTAAATGAGCATCTGATTACAAGTCTGGTGGAGATAATGGAGTCATTAAAAGACCATTAAAGTTCCATCAAAGGAGGTGCTAAGGGGATTTTTTGGAGGGCTTAGATTTAGCATGTAGCGAAATTACTCGTGTTCATAACAAAACATTACAATTCTTTCCGTCGACTCCGATCTGGCGAAGGTACCCTCCCCTGCCCCCTCCTAGCTGTGCCTCTGGTTTTAACTATTTCTCTTTTTAACCTTCAAAATGAACCCTAAAACCCAAGGTTAGCTTGTAATCAAAGGCTGAAACAATATGCAAAGAAAACCGAAGATCAGACCGTTGTACCCGTAGTTAAAAGACACGCTATTTGGGAGTTAAGGACATCGCTGTGTTCATCGTGCTGACCCGTTTTCTGCACTGTTGGCTGGACTGAGCAAGAGGGGCATCTCCTGACCGTTGGAGTGGACTATCTCCCGATCCGAGAACTGTGTGGACCTTCGATGCTCGGAGGACGAGGCCCGCGAATACGATGGGGATTCCTCGACCTTGTCCGCACTTAATCGACGGACCGATTGTTTGGAAGAATCGACCAACGACATGGTAATCGACCGGTCGGTGACATTCCCCGGATCCACTTGAAGAAATTGAGTGCCGGTCTTCGAAAAAAGTGCATCTGAATACCTTCTGGCTGTCTGGGGAGACCACCAACAACTGACTTGAGCGGGAATAAAAACCCGACGGAATTCCTGAAAAAAAACAATATTATGTATTAGATGCATTCTATGGACAAAATGTCACAAAGCTTGAAAACGCTTACATTTCTGAACTGGCCACTCATCGAACAGTAAATAATAAACGAGGTACATGCTTCACATAAAGATAACAGGTCAAGGATGTCCCCGACATTATTGTAGACATTCTTCCGGAACTCTTGGGATAAGAGTCCGATCAGAACCGCCATGATACCCTGAGGTAATTCGGTTACTAAGAACACACAAACTATGGCCAACAACATCCTGGTGGTTCGGTCTGCCCGTCCGTTTGCCCGAGTTCCCCTGCAATGACTTTTTTCAATTTTATTTTGATGCGCGACAAAAATTCACTTTACGCCTCAAGTAGTACATACAGTGGCGGTCAAAAAAAACGGCCACCCCAAGATGATGCGCTCTAGCGCAGAAGAGAGTGGTCGTAGAAAGATAAATATGGTATCATTGTAAAGCTTATGGAATACTAAGACGTGTGACTATACGCTTGTGGTACTGTAGTGCTGGCCTAGCACGTACTGGGGCAAGATGTTCTTTTGGCCTGGTCAAAAAAAAATGGCCACCCATAATTATTATGCTTTAAACGCGGTTTATGTTATAAATTGCCGCCATATGCGACTGGACTAGGATAACTACATCAATACACATCAGTTCCAGTATTTCTTACTTTGTACATATGCCCTCAGGCATCAGTTAAGGTTGATGACCTTGTTCATGGTTAAGGCCCGGCCAAATTTTTTTTTGGATTTGTGTCGTTGTTTTGATAATCCTGAGCAATACTATAGACGGTATTGATCGTATTCATGTGTAAAACTGTCCACTTCTGCCAAAATTGCGCCCCTTCTGATAATAAAACTCAAAAAAGAAGATTTTTTGGCCGAAATTTTTTCAAAAATCTGTTTTGGAGGCCGCTAAACAATTAATGTAGAATCTTAAACAGACTTTATTTGTACAAGAACATCATGGACATTTGTTTTAACACGGCACCGGTTAAAGGAAACGACCGCCCGAAACGACAGATACCGTTTTGTTACAGTTTTCGACTTCATGAAGTAATCATGAATTTTGCCCGTTTCCGAAACATCGTTGAATAGAAATTAGAATCTAGTCTTGCATTTGTGGCATAGCTGAGATACCACTCAATCATTTAAAGATAAATATGAGCCCCTAAAGTTAAAATTCGGGTTGCAGACCTTGACAAAGTTTATGATTATTTCCTGAAGTCGAAAACTGTAACAAAACGGTATCTGTCGTTTCGGGCGGTCGTTTCCTTTAACCGGTGCCGTGTTGAAACAAATGTCCATGATGTTCTTGTACAAATAAAGTCTGTTTAAGATTCTACATTAATTGTTTAGCGGCCTCCAAAACAGATTTTTGAAAAAATTTCGGCCAAAAAATCTTCTTTTTTGAGTTTTATTATCAGAAGGGGCGCAATTGTGGCAGAAGTGGACAGTTTTACACATGAATACGATCAATACCGTCTATAGTATTGCTCAGGATTATCAAAACAACGACACAAATCCAAAAAAAAATTTGGCCGGGCCTTAACCATGAACAAGGTCATCAACCTTAACTGATGCCTGAGGGCATATGTACAAAGTAAGAAATACTGGAACTGATGTGTATTGATGTAGTTATCCTAGTCCAGTCGCATATGGCGGCAATTTATAACATAAACCGCGTTTAAAGCATAATAATTATGGGTGGCCATTTTTTTTGACCAGGCCAAAATAACATATTGCCCCAGTACGTGCTAAGCCAGCACTACAGCACCACAAGTTTATAGTCACACGTCTTAGTATTGCATAAGCTTTACACTGATACCATATTTATCTTCCTACGACCACTCTCTTCTGCGCTAGAGCGCATCATCTTGAGGTGGCCGTTTTTTTTGACCGCCACTGTATAGTGTAGTATAGGCCGTATAAATAACAGAAGGTAATTCGGTATTTACCTGATAGAGTTAGTCCTATTGTTTTTCGAATATGGCGCCAATGATTGATTCGAATCCTTCCGGACATCTGGGATCCTGTTTAGGCCATTTGGCTGAACTGAATTCCCATTTTTTACTGATCCTTTCATCAATCTGGCCCTGTTTTCCTTCACTTCATTCAATATCCTTGTCAACAACCATACAAACAAGGTTAGCAGCATGCAAGGGAGTACTTTGAAGATGGTTCCTGAGATCCAAAAGGCCATTCTGAAGACCAAGCAGTTCGTTTCCAAGGCCAGATCAGAGACCTCGGGGAAGTAAGCCAAGGCCGCCATTACTGAGGGATCTGTTATTGTACATGTGTATTTGAGAGGCATTTCTATGATCTTGTAGGTCAGGAAGTTGGGGGAATTCATAATTAAAACGAAGAAAATAACCGCCGCTATGGAGATGTAAGAGTGCTTGAGGCCAATCTGAAAAATTGTATTTATTAAGAAAAGGAATGTACAATGGAGCTGTAAAAGATGATGACATTAGAGGATGTAGTCTTGCAAAAGGTGGCTAACTCCCTTCAAGTTTTTGGTTAAAGACAAAGCCCTAAAGGGATAAAACACGTAGACGATTATAGGATAATACGGGCCAAATAGGGATTCTAACCAAAGCGGGGGTGGCTTGCAGAGAGGCATAATTATAGTAATCGCAACATTTAACTGCTAAAAGGATTGCAAAAAGAACAAAAAGCAAGACTCTCACCTGCATTCCGGACATCCTTCCGCGATTCCTGAGAGTCAGATATCGGATAAGTGCCAACATAACTAAAAATAAACAGAAAGTAATGTCATATTGTATACCTCCACTAACCCGATAACCACACACTGGAAGTGTGTCCCACGAGCGAGAGATGGGCGTGGGAAACTAGGAACAGAGCCCAGCCATAGCTCCAATGCCGGGGATGACAATTAGCGAACGCCACAAAGGTGTAGTGGGTAGTATAGATGAGGTTGGAGAACAGCACCACAGTATCACAACAGGCCATTGCCGTGAGGATCATGTTGACCGGAGTCCTCATTTGTCGCCTAAACAGTCTCAAACAAACAAAATCAACGTACCTCGTTAGGACCACGATGTTGCAAAAATTGCAAACAGCCCCCAAGGCACAAAGAACGATGGATAAATACGTGTGGATGGGCTTGTAGAAGGCATGGAGATCTGCGAGACGATCGTAGATCACCGATTCGTTGGGCAGCTGAAACACCACCGTCTGACAATGATCGGCCGTGTCCATTGACGGGGAATCAGTCCACGGCCATAAAGGAAAGCAAAAGCTAAAAATGTCATGTCATCCAAAATCAAATTAACTTTAAATAAGTTCGCGTAATCTTATTACATTACAGTTTAAAAGAATTAAAATAAACTTAGAGTAAGTCCAACAAGTGTAAATCCCCTCGGGGCACGTGTAAATTTTTTTTGACACATCCCCCCGTTGTATTCGTATTCTCCTCTTATGACGTCCAAAAAATATGCCCAACGCCCCAAAAGAAAGTAAAATAAATGGAACGAGATGTTTTCAGGAGAGTTAATTGACAAGCTAATAACAGGGAAGTAAGTACCTGCGCGGCCATAAAAATCCCCGGCCACAAGGAGAGCCCCCATGCGATGAGAAGAGGGCTCATCTTCTCCCTCTTTCACTTTCAACAAAAACACCGAGAACCGAGAGCCGGGGAACGGACGAGATTAAAAGAATCTCAAACTTTTTTGGTCCAAAAAAAAGAAATAATCCATTTAAATTAATGAGTAGATCATTGGGGAATACAGCAAGAGTACAACTACAAATAGATGCAGCCGAGATTATTACCTTTGACTACGTTAATACCTCTGAATTCAAACCATCGGATTAGAACCCTCCTTTCGGAGACCATACCCTGAGGGTATATTATAATTAGAGTCCCGAAAAGTTTCGAATTCCATTAAACGGCCGATTTGCGTGGGGCCCAGGGAAAAAGACAGGCCCCAAAGTGTCAGCGGCAGTCACTCAGGGCTTCCGCTGATTAGAGCCCGGCCTGACGTGACAGTTCTGCCCCTCTTCATATGCATCTACCGCAACATATCCCCAGCAGAAAAACGCGGCCAAACAATCGGCCCCTCTCCGTTCCCACCCAATATGTAAGTCTGTTTTTAGGGATGAACAAGGTAGCAGAAGTCGGCTCCAAAAGTCAGAGGACGCATCGCAAACAAAAACCCGCCGGCCAAATGCATGGCCGGATCTCGGGGATTCCACTTAACTAATCAGAAGACAATGCGCGGCCGTTTCTAATCTGATTATAGTGCCTCGAAGGGAGCGTTCAATTCGAACCCAAGTCCTCATAACTCTTAAGACCATTACGTAACAGATGTTTATCCCGGAGATGTCAAGTTCTCAGAAAACAACCTTTTAATGAGATGCAAATGGCGCTCTGCAGCGGCGATTTGAAGCTATAATATATAAGGATGTCCCCATCAACAAACCCACTCTTATCTGAGACACGTGATCTCCGTGATAAACGTGAAGAGAACATAAAAAGTGAATGAATGACCATTCCGTGGCAGCTCTTGTTCCAAAAAAGAATGCAAAAATGTAAATTGTGTGGAATCCGGGGACAAATCGAATTAACGACCAGGGAAGGGCCTTGCAACAATCGGGGCTGTAATTAAAGCGCACTCCAAACCAGTGGAACAACTTCTGGAGTCATCATCCACAAATTTATGCATTTAAATAACTAATTGAAGCTGGGACAAAAGGAACAAAGGAATGTCTTGATGAGTTTCCAGTGGATGCCCCCAGGGTTCGGGCCAATTTCCAAAAAGTTTAAAACCTTAAGACTTCCCGCGAGCCAAAAATCCGCCGTCGAGAGTCTCGAGAACCGCGAAAAAACAACGCAATTATCAAAAAGACGGAAATAAATAAAACCTTGCCCGAGGGCAAAAAAAAGACGAGGCCGTGAAAGTGAGCGGCCAAGTCAGCCATCAAGGACAAGCTGATTGATCTTCGGCTGTCTTCATGTCACAGAACAAGCCCTCAGGTCATAAGAAAAAGACTATGCAAAACAATCCCCCCTTATTACATTGTATATTAATAATATGTCTGTAAATGACAGAAAAGTGATTAAGCCGGAATGTAACTGGGACTAAACAACGGGTCTATTAATATTCGATTATCAACAGAGCAAACTCTGCAACATACGAATCAGATATTTATGCGAGTAGTTGTCATCCATCGATCTCTTTTCATCATAAATCCGGTCTCCCATGACATTGGCCGAGTTCCTCCAAGACATCAGTTGTTCCGTTTCATGGCCCTACGAACATGGCCAACAAAACGTGTCAGTCAGAAAAAGGTGGCTAATTCGGTGGGAAAGCCGCCGATTTCAGAAACTATTTGACAGGCAGCTCCGCAGCCGGTCTATTATGCGCTTATGGCGCTAATTAAAGAGTTTGTCATTGTATTACTATATTGGAGAAGGAGTAAACTATATCATAATGGTACTTAATGCAAAATAAAATACTTAAAAGACAGTTCAAAGACCAAACCCGCACAATCGAGAGGATTGATGACAGCTGGGATGCGTTTCCCTTACAAACACGCTATACGTTGGGTCCATAATTACGAAGTGTACGTAGGAATGTTACAAGATGTCTGAGGAATACTGGTCCATTGGTAAAGTCGCCGGACTGATTTTTGACGTTTAAAATGTGAAAAAGATCATAATGCCAGTGTCAGCCCAAAAGGCCATTTCCACAGTGCATTCGCACAGTGCGCGTCGCCGAAATCAGTCCGGTGACACTTTACGGATGGACTGGTATCTAATAACACGTTCCGAAAGAAAATAACTTTTTTGGGTATAGGAACATTATGAAATCAGCGGAACTAATCGTCCCCGCGGGCCCCCGCAGCTGGAACCGTGCACCAAATTAGCTCAATAATAATGCTGTCGGCGACCAATTCCCCTCTGGAACTTTATGCCGTAGTTGTGTTCAAGTCCACAGCTCAAAGATGTCCGTATAAGGGTTGATGTGGAAAGCGCTCTAATCGAATTGGGAGACGGAAGGGACCTTCAAATCGGATTCTGTTTGGCCCCAAAACTTGGCCCCGGCGTTGGAGTCGAACCGGTTCCTCTTCGCGTATTATCAGCAGCACCTGCTTATCACTAAATTCTCCGGCTTTATGGCGTCCAACCCCATGACCCTGTGGCGAAATTGCTTGCAGCATTCCTTGAGCAAAGCCATTCCAAAAAGAGCAATTAAAGAAATGCAACCGAGCCGACAAAACGCCAATAAAACCGAGCAAAATCAACTTGACGTAACTCGCTTGTTGTGCCCGCAGGGGGTTTTTAATACTCGAATCGAATGATCTTTGCAAATGAGGTTATAAGAGGGGAAGAGACATAAAAGACTTCCAAAAACACTCAGGAAAAAGATGACTGTCATAGATATGAACAAATTACCAAATGACGACAAATCAGTTGCAACAATTCAATTTGAACAGAGAAAACCCGCGCGAGGCCGAACCTGGCACTCGTCCGTCCGTCCACCCTCCCCCTCCCATAACTGGCCAACTAAGTCCTACTCATCCCGGCAAAAATAATAACGCCTCAGGCAGTGGCTCATCCAAAAAACGAAGAGATGCGAGTCCATCCCGTGGAGGCCATTCTTTCCTAAATCGGAGCTACTTTGTACTTTGACGCCAATCCATCCGCTAATTACAATTATGAAGCCGCAAACTACAGCGACTCAAGATTATGGACATCCAGACATTCAATAGGTTATCCTACAAGAAGATTGTTGGATAAACAACCCACCAGACACAAGTAACCCAATTTAAATAGTGCAGAAATAGAAATGTGGGATCCTCGACTCCAGATTTATGGCCGTTATAAATCAAAAATTCATTTATTTTTACTACCAGCAACCAAGCGAGAGCTAAAACTAGTAAACGATGGATATATCAGCATTTTGTTTCAAAAAATACAAAAACAAATTACCCAGGCGTGACAGGGTTTTGAAACAGATTAGTGGAATCCTTTTCAAAACAATGCTTTTGGTCTGTTCATATAAACACATCCAATTATAGACCTGACTGTTCAAATGAGGAACAAGTCATCACATCGATAATAATCAGGCCGTGTCAATTTCACTCATCGTTCCCCCGACGACCTTTGTCACAATGAACACACGGCTGGTCTAAAATAAGACCCAGTCCGGACTGAACGTGAGTGGGGCCAATCGGGGCAATCGAGGGCACTTATGGTCCCTTTCGTGTTATTAGGGTGTTGTGTTGCCAGAGGGCTTTTGTTTGCATGAGTTGATTGAGTCTTTTATCGCATCATGTGGAGGCATCGCTGATATGACAAACCCCCTCTCGAGTGAAACCGCAAGGAAAGGGCGTCCTAATAAGGCAAGGGCGGCAAGTGTAGCGAGATCAGAGAAGGAGAAGTCAGTCGCTCTTAGATTCCGCCTCTCCCCACTCCCCTCCCCTTCTTCAGTCTCTCCCCGATCGCGAAAAAACGGTGCAGACAAAAGCGGTGGTGCAAGTCGCTCCAGGGTCCAGCGGGTAGATCATGTCGATCAGTGCCCTCCTCAGCTTGGCCCACACCTTTTCGCCGGATTCGGCCTCGGATCCCACCGATCTTCTCCATTCTGTGTTCACCTCCAATCTGATCCTGGTCTTCGCCGGCGTCACCGCCGCCCGCAATTTCCTCGGCCATCCATTACAGTGCGGGTCCGGAGCTCACTTTCCGTCCACCTGGGAAAAGGTTGGTCTCTTAAGAAGTAGTCATAAAGCAGTACTCGTCTCTTGTCGTAACTGTGGAGTCATATTATTACATCATCAAGGTCATAAAGATCACGTGATCGAGCAGGTAGCCATTTTATTGTCATTCTAAAACGACCTCCATCTTCGCCGATGTGTCATTTCCTTTTGTAATTCTTTCTTTCGGCGACCTTGAAGTAAATTATTAAACATCGACTCACCCTGAGGCACTAAACCAAAGATAAGAATCTCGTTTCTTGGCTACATGAAACCTCTTCCATAGGAATTAGGTTGTTTTATGTTCTTGAAAGTTGTTTTTGTACGATTTGCTGATCTCTGCTTTGGTCATAAAAAACTTGAAATTCGAAAAAAAAGAATCCTGGAATCTAAGAGACGACGATAAGACGGCCCATGGGCAGATTATGATAACATAACGTCTCTAATTTGGTTATTATCTACACGGCTCCTTCGGAATGTGTCGCGATCGCTCTGTTTGTACAACTTTTTGTCGGCCGAGATTATTCGAATTGCTTCTGAAGTGGGGACAACACTTAATGGACAACGGGCGATTAGGGGCCGCGCGAGGGGAGGGAGGGGGGCGACCACGTGCGAACAACCGACTGTCAGGAAACACTCGGCGGAACCGGTCAGGGGCAAATTGCGGCTTTTTCGGTGTCGCTCCTGTGAAAGTGATCGGTGGTGAGGCTTTTTGGGCCCCTCACAAATTAAGAAGACCCGTGGTGCGCAATCACTCTCAAATATGATTCCGTTGGGGTTTCGTTTCGTCGATGGAATTATGAGTCCTTGAGTAATCAAAGCAATCGATGGCTTTAATTGATAGGCGTGAGACTCTTTGTCTTCTCCCTGACCTCGCTTTCTTTACAATTAGTTGACAATACTTAATCCCTTTTCGATATACTCTTCCAGGTATTTTTAATTACGCATCTCGGGTTTTATTCCCTTCTCTGAACCGAATGCATCTTTTCTCGGCCATTGTTCCGTACAATAATATCTTTTTGTGTTTCGTCATCCTGAGAGGCATGGGTTGGGGCCTTCGAAGGGAACCCTCCAGCCTGTCAGCCATCGTTTTGATTGTTCTGAACCGTGTCTTCCAGGTCTTCTCTTATCAGCCGGGGCTCCTTTAATCCGGCGCCATGATGATCGAGGCCCTCATCTCCATGGCCCGATACCTCTCGGCCAGGGAGGATGATGACTTTGCGGATCGAATGAATTACCTCTACACCCCCAACATGCTGCTTGCCTTCAGTGTATTGATCAGCTTCAAACAGTTCGGTGGTCGGCCTCTCGAGTGTATCTTTCCTTCCAAATTCAGCGGTTCGTTGCAAGAAGTCCGTCTTTTCAATATCTCCTCTTTCATCACTTTTCAGACCCTTATCAGTATTCTAATTGACTTGCATTCAGTATGCCGAGAACTATTGTTGGTCGGAGAACACTTACTTTGTCCAACCTGACATACATGTGGCCACTATCAAGGAATCGGAGAGGGTATCTCCGGAGAGGAAACTGAGTTATTATCAATGGGTGCCGTTCTTCTTGTTGTTACAGGCTGCTTGTTTTCGACTTCCCTCTTTTCTGTGGAAGTGTATGAGTATTAACTCGGGTGAGTTGTTGATAAGGATCTGTACTCAGATAATTCATATGGTCTTTGGCATCTGATATCGAAGTAATTCTTTTTACTTTACGCTTTTAGGACTTCGTATCCACGAGATTGTAAATCGGGCTTTGGATCCCGGGAATATGGAAGAACAGACTCGTCAAAAGAACGTCGAAGTTCTTGGGGGTCACATCAGCAATGTCCTCAAATTCCAAAGGCATATCCAGAGGAGGAATATTATGATCTACAGGACATTTAAGGTGCTCAACATTACTTATTCAGCCTGCTTCATCAGTTATATGTACTTGTTTACCAAGGCGTTGTATGTTGTGAATGTTGTGACACAACTTTATTTAATGAACAGGTAAGTCGTTTTTTAATTTAATTTAATTAATATTACTGCAAAAACTGGTAAAAATTACGCAAAAATAATCGGATTACGTAATAGATATCGTGGTTTCAGATTCCTGGAGACTGACAAATACACTTGGTATGGCTTCGAGGTCATCAGAGATATTGTGAGAGGCGTTAACTGGCAATCTTCAGGGTTCTTCCCGAGGGTTTCTATCTGCGATTTCGCGGTAAGTTCTTATATTTTTTATATCAGCATTTGTTTATAATTACAGGTCCGTTCCGTGGCTCAAATCCAAACATATTCCGTCCAGTGTGTACTTGTAATTAACATCTTCAACGAGAAGATCTTCATCCTGCTCTGGTTTTGGTACACTCTCCTTACTTTGGTCACAATTGGGTCCTTTGTTTACTGGTTCTTAGTGGTCGCTTTCCCCTGTTTTGGCCGCTGGTATGTAGCCACAAACCTAGAATTGAATCAGACGGAGGAACTGGATGTTAAACGTAGGTTTTACACTTTAAAAAATACATTTACTATACTGACATATTTTGTGTAATCATAATAAATATGATGCAAATTTATTCTCTTTTCTTCAGGGCATCAAAAGAATGTGAAAAAGTTTGTGAACGAATACCTAAAACAAGACGGAATCTTTGTTCTGCGAATGGTCTCGATGCATGCGGGGATAATCTTCGGGACGGAGTTGGTCATGAATCTCTACAAGATCTTCCTCGGCTACCAAAGCCAATACAAACCTCTTCCTAAACCCGAAAATCATTATTCTTCCAATCTTTCGGACTCGCTCAGGAATCGGAAGAAGCCCAAAGACGTCGAGGAGACTGGGCTCGACGATTTAGCCACTGGCTTCATACCCGGCACTCCCAGTCATCGCTCCAAATCCCATTCCAGATCTTCTTCCAGCTCCTCGGACTCGCGCCGTTCCATAAATCAAAATATTTAAGTGCCCCACCTTGGCTTTATGTCTGATCTCGAACATATCAGAGTAACTTCTACCTTAAATAAACTTCTATTCATTGCTTTTGTTGGTTCCTGTTTGTTGGAAATAAAAAAGTTTTATCGATAATGGATTAATGATTGTTGAGGGATGATTAAAAGGCGTTTTACCCACTTCCGGCGCTCTTCCGATCATCAAAAAAGTGATCGATTGTGATACCCCAACTCTGTAGATCATCTCCCCCATCCGTCATGCACTTGTACGCAGATTGTAATCGTCAATTACTCTGCAGAATGATGGGAACATTCCTCCCACGTCAGCCCTATATCAACATGTCATTTCGATTCCATCAAAGCCCGATTATTCGATTACTTTTGTAACTCGAATAGACTTCCTGATGTCCTTTCGAGTCATTTCTGTCCTGCAGAATTGTATCCCGTGTCCATGTTTACTTGTTTCAAAGTAGTTTCGTCATTGTCGGATCTTCTCGAAAACGTAAAAAAACAAAAAAATGAGAGCTAAACGAATGTTTGTAAATCACCCAGGAAACAATGTAACCAGAAAAGAAGTGCCCGTGCCCTCATACACAACACTATTTGTTATTCTTGGAGACCCTTGATCTACTATTTGACCTACAAAATGACGAAGACCCACACCAGATTCCACATTCTCAAGGTCCTCAAGATCAATAAGATGTAAGTATATAATAGAAAGCAATCAATACTTTCGCAAATCATTAGCAATGAATGATTTTCAAAGTTTACATAGGCTCCAGGTTGGTCTGGTCTAAAGAATTTTGAATTATATTTTATTGTCTTCAAGTGCAAAAGTAATCTAAACAGATAGAAACTACTCAAATAAAAAGCAGTGCCCTGTATTATTTAGTGTTATCAACTAAAAAGTCCAATCTTTTGCTGTTTATAAAATCATCCTCAGATCATGAATGATCCATCTTCTACTTTTTATATTTAACGTAGTCATCTTTTACATCTTTTTCGTGGAAATGTTTTTTTTGCAGCTATTTAAGGAAGTCTTTGAAGTGCGAAGTTCAGAATTTCTTGAAATTTTGCACACAGGACGGGCACGGGTAACGTATAAATGTCTGATTAGAGACAAAAACACTTTTTGGCCGCACTGGTATGAAACTTTTCATGCCAAATTCGCCAAAAAGTGTCACACTTTAGCCAACTTTCGACCTAACAATCTCGATCGTTTCTGTAAAGCACCAGCTAGAAACCTCGCATTCTTACAAAAAAATATCTAAATTTTTGCACGGTTTCATCAAAATCTGAGCGTTGCACTTGGAGTACTTTCCCTGTTAGTTGTAAATATAAAAATAAAAAGCGAAATAATGCATTCAAAGTCCGTCAACTGAAAGTTTTCTGTTCAGCGAATACGACCGCTCTTTTTATTTACCCATATTTATTATCACCGCCTCTCATGATTACTACATTTAAATTCAAATCGAAGGAAATAACCTCAGTTATAATAGACCAATCTATTCTGAATTTCAGATCATTTAGACTCCCAATTTTGTAATCCATTTAAGAACTGTCCTTTTGTTGATAGTTATTCACAGTTATCCGAAACCGGATACTGTAATCGTCATGATTTCGGGAAGATTCCAAGGTGGTTTCAATGGAAGTTCCCCAACTAAATATGAACCGTAAATAAATCAGCGATTCGCCAAAAAAGGCGCCCCCTCCTTTTTAAAGATTGGTCGTTATCAGCGCGGAGTCGATTAGTCACATAGGATCTGTTTACAAAAACCGTCGCCGGCTTCATTTCCTCCCATTCTCCCAATCTTGGCCACTTTGTTCGCTTTCCAATGATCCGAAAATTCATTTATTTCCTTCAAAAATCCCGTCGTAATGACGCATTTTATGAAATCATACCATTATTTTCTCGCTTTTGTCGCCGAAGCAATCTGGTTTTATGTTGCACGCAAGGACAAGGGACGATATGAATTGAACTTTTGATTTTTACAAAGAAGACTCCACTTTTTTTATCACAATTTATGGCTAATATACCTAAAGCAATTTCGATTTACCTTTCTCCTGGAAAGTCTTGCTTGATGTCGGGACAAGTTTTAAAAAAAAGTTCACGTGAAGCGGCGTCTGATATTGTTTTCTTCTTGTCCAAATCCTGTTATTTTTGTTTTCAATCAAGGATAATATAATTCATATTCGACTTGTTTTGATTCTGGTTTTAGTATTCATGATTGATCGTTATTGTGGATTCTGGGCTGGGCGTTGCCTCGATTGAAAACTGACCTATTCATGGATAAGGTCTTTAGTCGCTGTGGGCGTTATTATTTTTCTTATCAGTAGACCTTCAATTATGGTATCCTTTAGGACAAACTGCCACCGCGATTCCAATATGAACCCAGTGGAAACCGGTGGCATCGACTTCTTAGAACGAAGATTGGCTGATCACACCAACATCCTCGAGTTGTCTGCCTTCAAGGAAGATTCTACGATCTTCGAGAGGAGTCGATTGTCCAAGTCTGAGGTAAGTTGTAGCTAAAATCTGTACTTGGTGATTGGAGTAGCCTTTTTTCATTTGCTGTTGTTTTTTGTTTTGGCATGTACTTTTATCATGGTTAAAAGCATTTGCCTTTGTTTTCTCTATTTATATTACACTCTTTTCAGCCTAAAGACGAAACAAAATTTGCTTTGAATGAATTTGAAAAATGTAATCCCTTGGTATCATTCTCCGTTTACATCACCTGGGTTATTCTAATGTTGATGGCTCACTTCCGCGAGTTTCTTCGCAAATATGGTTTTGAGAAAAATCTTGCAGCGGTCGAAAGACCCGAACAGAAGGTGAGTAACTAGTTTTTTTTGTGAGGTACTTTTGTTTTTAGGATTTTGCACCTTTGTACAGCTCGTTCGAGTCAGTGTACTCTCGTAACTGCTACAATCGAGTGAGGGATGTCTTCGAAAGGCCGATTTGTTCAGTCCCCGGAGCCAAGGTAACCTTGCTCGATCGGGTTACCAAGGATTATGGATGGACTTTCGAGTATGTACTTTATTTTTTTCCGTTATTTTTTTTTAGTTTTACTGGAGGGAAGACAGAAGTTATCAATGTGGGATCTTATAATTACCTCGGATTTGCGGAGAATCATGGAAGATGCTCAAAAGAAGCTTTAAAAATACTAGATGAACAAGGAATCTCCGTCTGCTCCACGGTTTCCGAGTTCGGGATCCCGAAAATGCACAATAAGCTTGAGGATTTAGTGGCTGAGTTTCTCGGAGTCGAGGATTCCATTTGTTTTAGTATGGGATTCGCGACCAATTCAATGAATGCCCCTTGTTTAGTTGGAAAGGTAATCAAAAACGACGGAGATTAATGTTTATATCACGTTCAGAACGACCTCATTATCAGCGACCAGTATAATCACGCATCCCTTGTTCTCGGGTGTCGTCTTTCGGGTGCTGGAATTAAAGTTTTTAAACATAATGACATCAAAAGTCTCGAGAAAACCATCAGAAACGCAATTTCGAAGGGCAATCCGAAGACTGGAAAACCTTTTGGGAAGATCTTAATTATTGTGGAAGGCATTTATTCCATGGAAGGATCTATTTGCAACCTCCCAGCCATCATCGAACTCAAGAAGAAATACGGTTGTTACCTATATCTGGACGAAGCTCATAGTATCGGAGCGATGGGAGCCAATGGGAGAGGAGTTGTTGAATATTGGGGATGCAATCCAAAGGACGTCGACGTTCTCATGGGCACTTTCACCAAGAGTTTTGGAGCCGCTGGTGGTTACATTGCTGGCAGTCGGGTAAGATAATATTGGAATAAGTAATTTAATTTAAACAGAGTGTTATCACTCATCTCAGGAAGACGTCCCCAACTGCTTACTATTCAACTCCTATGTCTCCAGCCGTAGCAGCCCAGGTTTATGCATCAATGAGCATTATTATGGGCAGGGATAACACAACCGACGGTAAGATCCAGAAAAAAAAAACAATATGCTTTATTTTTTAAATGTTAGTTATCTATATGAGACTTGTATGGGTATTTTAGGTCGTGATCGAATTGAACGGCTTCATCGGAATGCTCGGTACTTCAGATTACACTTGAAGAAAATGGGATTTATTGTTTATGGATCAGATGACAGTCCTGTGGTCCCAGTCATGATCTATTATCCTACAAAGTGTGGACTCTGGGGTCGGGAGATGTTGAAAAGGAATGTCGGAGTGGTAGTGGTGTCCTTCCCGGCCACAGAGATGACAGAATCCCGTTGTCGTTTCTGTCTTTCGGCCGCCCACACCAAGGAAATGCTGGATGAAGTTTTGAAGGCCATCGATGAAGTCGGGACGATGAGTCGGGCCAAACACTCATACAGAACAGCATTGTACAAAGATCTGAACATTGAATGGTAGAAGTAATTGATAGTTGTCCAAAGTGCGGGTCTTGGATGCTTTCCTCGAGAGAACCACTTCATTCCATGTACAATATATTGTATCACATGCCGGTTTTCTCAGCCATTCTTCGTAACACTGCTTGCTCATTACATAATTTCATAACATTCGAATCGAATAGATTCCATCATCATTATTCGAATAAATTTTTATTTCCTCGCACAGCGTTTCAAAAATTTTTCGGCGCCGTTCGGTGTCCGAAAATGAAAAAAAATAAAAAGTGGTGCTTACAATTCGTCGTGTACCTGTCTAGCCACAACAGATATCAGTGAACTAAAAGTGTGTATGTTCCAATTTGAGAAATTGCCGTTCCAAGTGAAACGGTATGCATCGTATAATTCGAGTTTTGTTTTTTGGAATTAGTAAAAGAGCGGCCTGCGCCCTAATTAAAAATATTTCTAAAAAATGTTGCATATTTTTGTTATAAATTGTTTGTAATTGGTGTTTAGACCCTCTGATGCTTCTCAGATGCCACATAAATGAGTATTCCACGGTTAATTCCAGCTTTGCTCAGGCCTCTCCTTTTAAATCCTAGATCTCTTCTCAATGGATCAATTGCCAGTCTCAGTTTCACCCCAGAATATAGTAAACAGCGAAAGCGAACAAAACATGTAACTCCTGTTGTGGTAAAGTCTATCAAGTCCAAGAAAACACCAATTGAGTTTTATCATGACATGACCTTAAAGTAAGTTGACTAACTTTTGGAAATTTACCTAATATTGGTTTAGAGAAGCTGCTGAGGCCCTCAATGAGCCGCTGGAAAGCGTCTTGGAAGCGATGGTAGATGTGAATCCGGAAATAATTGATCTTGCTGATCAGAATAAAGGTAAACTCTTGTTATTTTTTTATAAATTTTAATTTTTAGCCGTCGATAAACGAATACTTATGAATTTGGCCTCAATCTATGACAAAAGACCTCGATGGATTCATAGGCCGAGCGAGAAGAAAGCGATGGAAAAGTTAAGTAAAGATGAAGTAGACGTCTTCCCCCAGCCTCCTCCACCAGATGAAGAACTTGTCAAAAGGGCACCCGTTGTTACTATCATGGGACATGTTGACCATGGAAAGACAACCTTGTTGGACTCGCTGAGAAACTCGAGGATAACAGCTGGCGAATTTGGAGGGATAACTCAGCATATCGGCGCTTTCTCAGGTGATTACTTACTTTCTTTAAGCATCCTCTTCAGTTGTTCTTCCACATTCTTCTGATCGAGTAACCTTTATCGACACTCCTGGTCATGCCGCTTTTAAGGAAATGAGATCAAGAGGAGCTCACTCCACCGATCTTGTTGTTTTAGTCGTCGCGGCTGATGATGGAGCCAACGAGCAAACAGTGGAATCGATAAAGTATGTGTAATGTGTTTAAAAATTGACTATTTACATATTTAGATATATCAAAGAAGCCGGAGTTCCTTTTGTCGTCGCAATAAATAAGATTGACAAGCCTAACGCAGATATCCAAAAGGCTAAGAGATCTCTGATGCAATATGATGTTGTGTTGGAGGATATGGGAGGGGACGTTCCTGTGGTCGAGATCTCGGCACTTCAGGGGACCAACTTGGACAAACTTCAAGTAAGGGATCTCCATTTATTTTATATGGTTTAGGAACTTCTGGTTGCACAAGCCGAATTAATGGAGTTGAAATCAACCCCTAAGGGGTTGACTGAGGCTGTAGTTATAGAATCAACCACGGTGCAAGGTAAGATTTGCTTGAAGTTTATTCGTTTCCCCTCCTGTTTAGGTGTTGGAAAGATGTGCACACTAATTGTAAATCGAGGGACCTTGAAAAGGAATGCCGTTCTTGTGGCTGGAAATACGTGGGGACGAGTGAAGAGTATGGTTGATGAGTTTGGAAATAATGTCAACGAGGCCGGGCCAAGTACTCCAGTAAAAATATCAGGTTCGAATTGGTATCCCAATATCTTTCTTATGTGATATTTAATAGTAATGTTCATTAATTTTAGGGTGGAAGGATGTTCTTCCATCTCCAGGAGATACTGCATTAGAAGTGGAATCAGAAGAAAGAGCATGGAAAGTAGTTCAACTGAGACAAGAAAAGTTGAACGAGAAGTTTGCCGAAGAAGTATATGTAAGATGACGAAACGTTTCAGAACATGTTCTTGTTTCAGGAATCGATAGACGCCCAAAGAGAGGAAGCCCGACAAATTTACTTGACGAACAGGCAGAAGTTGATTGACCGGGGAATGAGATATGGATCTACAATAAGAAGAGTTTATCATAAGGAGAACAAACTGAGGAAGGATGATGGGAAAAGAGAGAAGCCGGCTCTTCCCATTATCATCAGAACTGATGTGGATGGGAGTTTGGAGGCGATTACGAATGTTCTCAAGACTTATAACAACAAGGAGGTTGATCTGCAGATTGTCGATGCTGATGTTGGAGTTCCAAATCCCGAGATTGTTGAGGTCGCGGCTGAATTTGAAGGTATGTCGTTTTAATTGAGAATATTTTAAATTATAGTTTAGCCAAGATAATCTGTTTCAATGTCCCAATTCCTCCTAAAGTTCAAGTTGAAGCAGCCGAAAAGAGAGTTCAAATTGAACAATTTAATGTTATCTATCGACTGGTCGATTTCCTGAAGAATGATCTGAATAAGACCTATGGTCCTATTGAAGAGATGAAGTTGATTGGAGAAGGGCATGTCCTCAAACAATTCCTGATCAGAGATAACAAGGGGAAAAAACGACCGATTGCAGGGACCCTGGTCGATTGGGGGGTCTTCCCAAAGTAAGTAATTAGTCGTGGATCTTACGGTAATATAGGGCTGCAACTTATCGGGTGATAAGTACGAAGACTGGAGAGGTGGTTTATGAAGGACCAGTGGAATCTCTAAAGAAGGAAAACGAGTTCGTAACTGAGGTATCGACTAACAACGAAGTCGGCATCGCTATCGAGAACAATCCCGTCAAGTTTAGTCCTGATGACATCATCGAGGCTTATGAGGTTGTAATGACCCCTAGGGAGGTTAACTGGAACCCTCCAGGATTTTAGGATCTTTAATGTTAATTGTTATTTTAAAATATATTTTTTAGGTTCTTTTATTGAATATGATTACGATTGGTCAATACTCATCTCCGGACTATTACTTGATGTTATTTTGTTAGTGTCGTTGCAGTTTGGTGCCCCAGGCAATGTGTGTAATGCCGTGCTGATAGTTGTATGCCATGCATTTCTTGCCTTGATCTTGTATTGGATCAATTTCCCTTGCCAAAACAAGTACAATTCGAATACAAATATTGCTCCGGAGAGAATAAATCCTCCGGCTGCGATGATTACAATCCCAAAGATGGACATCATAGCTGAAAGCTCTGATTTATATTTGTAAAGCAACTCACTCAGAGGTTTTCTTTTTTCATTCTCGACCTCATTCTCAAGACAGATCTTGGTCCTTTTCTTTCGGGCCAATGGAATCGAGAATCCCTCGAGAAAATACTTGTGATGGGTCCTGCGAATAAAGTCCAGGTTCTGAAGAATGGCGTCATCGAATTCTGAGAGGATTCTGGAGTTCTTTGAAAACACAAAATGGGCCGTTTTCTCGTTCATTCCTTCGGCTACATAGGCCAGATCACAGCGGTCCTTGGCCAAAAGAGCGGCGTAGGCATCTGCCTGGATAGGATATATGTATTTGCCAGTGGAAACCAGATCCAGGGCTTCTTTTATACTGCGGACTGTCTTCACTTTGTTATCGGTAGTGATGTTTTTGAGGAGTTTCATATGGCCAGTAGTTACATTCGAATTCATCTCTTCGAAATACCTGAATTGAAAGAATTAAATGCGGTTACTCTTACCAATGTCCCACATAATTGGTGACAAAAGAGTACTTCTTGTCCTTGACTTGTTCCAGAATATCATCTGCGTTACTGAACGGCGATCTGTCCATTGGTCGGAGTAATGATGACAATAATAAATTCTGATACATGTCCAGGAAAAGGCGACATTGCACCATGGAGAAGACAAGAATGGTCCAATTCCCTGTAAATTTTACAAACAGGTCATTTCATGAATGCAGAAAGGAGGTACCTGCCACGGTAAAGTGATGGACGTTCAGAGGTTGATATAACTGAAGACGGATCAATTTCCAGGTGGTCTAAAGAGATATGAGAGAAGGGGACGGGCCTTACCTCTAACGGAGAGAAGATTTCTCCTTTCCCGATCTCAATTTCAACTCGAGATAGGAAAATCATAAAGATAACTTGGACGAAAAACATGGCCAGATAGGCAGCCCAAGTTGTGTTTTCATAAGGACTGAACGCATTCCAAAGTCCTGAGGACAAATCATCGGTCGTCCTTTTTACAATGTAGATGGGGCGTACCTGAAATTGTTATTTATCAGTCCGTTCGCATAGTCGCTGGAATGATTTCGGCGACGTGCACTGTGCAAGAAAACTCAGGGTGCGGGCGACAGCCCAAAAGGGCCTATTGCACTGTGCAAAAAGCCAACAATTGCACAGTGCAAAGTGAACTTTTGTTTTCGCGGAGTGCATGTCGGCGAAAACATTCCAGCGACTTTACGCACTGCCTAGTAAAAGTTCAACTGCTTTTGATTAACCTCTAAATTGTATTTTTTTTATCTTATTACCGATGTGACTGGATAAGAAAAGTCAAAGAATTCTCTTCTGGAATCGGTTTGCTGATAGAACATGCACACAGTGTCTGCGGAATTGTTGGCGATCATCCCCAGCACTCCATCCCATGTGTTATTTTTCTAACAATAAAAAATAGTCAAAACTACAGTAAACCTACGTAATTCCCCCAATTAATGTTCCCTCTATTGTATTCTAACAGAACAGGTTCCACTTCGTAGTGCAGGAACTCGGCCAAGTGCATTATAATCTGAATTTTTTAGTTATTAGCACCGTATTTTACCTCCACACACCAACCAGGAAAGGGGCATCGCAACGATGGCCTTAGGGTCGGAAATTGGATACAATTATCGAAAACATCCGGAGGGTTTCTTGGAAAAATCACTTTTATTTTACGGTTCTCCACGGAAGAACCCATTTCATGTTATAATACACCATAAAAGAGGGGCATCTTCAAGGAAAGTATGACAAAAATATTCCCAGGCATATTGGATTTCAAATAAAACAAGGAAATGTGGAGGGAAACAAGAAAAATAAGAATAAAAAAGAGACGCAACAAGTAATCAGAATATCTAATTAATTTAACGAGAATTACTCCAAGTGTGACACTAAGATTTTGATGACACTTAGCACCAATTTAGAGTAATTTTATCTAACAAAAAACATTTTTTTCGCGCGAGACTATCAGAGATACGGTAAAAAATGTTTCTCTATCTGGATGCTCACCGCATTTCGCGTACTGTCTCGGCCGCAAAGATCGTTGAATATCTGGGCTGCTCCTGGAAAGGGCGAACTAAAACTTTCAGGAATTGATACCCCACACAAGATCAAAAAAAAATCTGAGCATTGCTTGGAAGACATCCTTGGTTGGAAAAGATTTAATGAACTCCATCTAGAACGTTGAGATAATGGGGATCGATGACCTTAGGCACAATTAAATAATTGAAAGGGATGAATAAAAAGGTGATAACAGGGAAAGCCAACTCAACCGCCGGCCAGGGGGCATGGCCAACCACCACTAACACAACTAATTGTAAGAACTCGATGGTTGTGAACAGATGGACAATCTTCTGGGGTACCCGGCGGAGATAATGGAAAGGCGGATAAAGGCGCTGAAACGGGGATAAAAGAGATTTATTAGCTCAGACTTGCCTGCTCAGTGAACATCAATGACATCCTGTCCACAAGCTCGTTCCCATCCATCGAAGTGATGGCTAAATAAATAAAAAGTCCATGGAAAACGGCAGTAGGGATTAATTTGAGGTAAGGAAGAAGGAAAAGGTAGGTCGGGATCATCAACAAATGGGCGAGGAGGGTGGCACAGCGGGTCTCGCGGTTTTTCACAATACTAAAAACAATCAGAATGTAAGTTGAAAGTACCTGCTGTCCATTCTTCCTTCAATTATTCTGTCTTCTACATCAGCCAACGCCTTTAAATGCATAAATGCCTGAGGCAATGCACCGTGCATCCAAGGGAGTCCCAAAATGGAGAGGAAAATGTTCATGATGGCCACAATTACTAGATCCCAGTTGGAAGCAGACCCCTTCTTTAATTTGTTTTGATTATTATCCACAGTATTAGTCACAATTAATTGATCCATAAAGAATAAAACGGCCAAAGGGATTCCCAAAAGGAAAGAGATTAGATGAGCGACGACTGATTGGTCCAGGAAAAAGGTGACTGTAATGGGAGGGTGATGGTCGTCATCATACGAGAAACTCTGCATTCGGATATCTTGGAAGAGTAAAAGGTAGATTAAAGAGATCAAAAGGACTCCAATTGGCAGCGAATAATCAGCCAGGAGTTCTCTTTTTAATCGACTCAAGTAACAGGAGACGCGGAAACGGTAAAAGAAGAAGCTGACGATGAAAGTGCCAAATAACAGAATCAAAAACATCAAACCACTCGATCTCGAACACGGCATTTGACCTGCGGACATATTACAATATGTGTCAATCTCGTACCTTCGTATTCAAGAGAACCATCAAGGCATTGAGGCGGGTGATTAATAAGGGCAGCGAACAGAGCCTTACAACTCCGGATGATCAAAGCCAAGGAAATAAAAAGGCCAAACAACTCTTCCAATGACCTTAAAGCAATAAAATAAGTTCCAGAACGACTGCTCCTACCGTCTGGCATATTTCATAAGTTTTGAGAACTCCAAAATTGCCGATACAATCAAGAAAAAGGAGCACCAGATCCCGGTCATGGTGTATATCTTGAAGAAATCGAGATTATACTGAAGAGAGAGTTGCTGGATGACCTCGATGTAGATACTGATCGGGGCTGTACTCAACATGACCAGAAACAATTGGCCCCCGAGCAGACCGAACCAGAGTCCCCCGATGATTTGACTTAGGATTTCTTTTTTCACATCTAACCATAATCAATGATGTCTATTACGAATCTCCTTACTTATTTTTCCATTCGTATTTTGATCATTTAACATGCCCAAGGCAATGGCCGTAGGCAAAACTGAGAAATAAAGGAAGACAGCGGCACTGAGCGTCTTCTGAACATCCCGGGCATTTCGGATTCCTAATTTGTCATCATTAATTTGAAAAATTTAAAAAATAATCGAATCTACTGTATTACCGTCCAAGTAATCATCCTTGTAGCACTTCCACCGTCTTCTGAAGTCATCTCTGATTCCTTTTCCCGGCCACCATTCCTCTTCTTCCCCCTTTATTTCATCTTTTTCTTTCTTATTTTCCTCCAATTCATTACTAATATTAATTAATTCTTCTTTAAAATCTCCTTCCGTTTGAATTTGAGACAGCCTCAAACGATTTTGCGGAAATGCAAAGACCGTTGCAAACGACTTGGAGGTCTCCAACGAACTTTTAGATGGCTTTTCAGCATTTGATGACAATATTAAGATGACGAAAGTAACCTCTTCAAGGGAAGGGCCAAAGTTTACAGGGTGTTTTAGCCGAGTAATCGAGAGTTTACGGCCCGTAATTCCATTTACATCAGTACTAAAATAGAGCTAGGTTCATTTAAAATTATGAACTTACTATAGTAACAGCCAATTCTGATCCAGAAAGGAGTCAGATCCAGATATTTGAATACTCTGTAATCGACTCGTAATGAAAGTGACTGTAAATTAAACAATTTTAAAGTTATTTTTACAAACATACCATCGAAATTAGAGCAATCATCTACGCTAAACAGACTTCCGAAAACCTCCGCCTTTTGTTGATTTCCCAGAGAGATCGAATCCAGCATACTGTAACAATAAAGGCACCGCAGTATACAACTTTACCGGTTAATGATCACCTCCAGATTGGTCTCATCCAGATCCAAAATAATGGCCCCATCTCTGGCCAAACAATTCACATCTTTTTTGGCCCGGAATTCGTTTTTAAAACATTTTAAATCAATTATTTGGGACTCAAACTTAAGTAGTGTGACATGGCTACTGCCTACTGCATTATCCACACCCCCGGCTTCCAGGGAATTTAGAACCGACGCCATTTTTGAATGAATCAAGCAATAGAAGGTCAGGGTTTTCAAAATTCTTTATTTAATCCGATTAAAAACATTCAAATTCAGATTCCACTTTCATTTCATCGTTTTTGCATCAAAAGTATTCGTATTCAAGAGGAAATTCCCCAGGATCTGGTGACGATAGGCGTTCCCGTCTGGCAGATTGGCTGTGTATAAGCCCAAAATAAGGTTAAAATTAGTCTAATTTTCGTAGTTAAATTACACTTACCATACATTGGCCAGGCTGTGATCAGTTGAATAAAGGCCAGAAACAATACAATTACTCTCATTCTACAGTAATCCGAGTACAAGCAACTGTTCAAAGAGCGGAGTAATCTACTGAAAGCCCTTTACAATAAGTGTGGGGGTTTTCGCTCGAATTCGTCAACTTTTTGGCCCCAGCTGGGCGGTCGTTACTATTAATCGAGGCTTCTGAGGAAAGGAGTTACTTTATTACCCGTTTTATTTATAACCCAAACAAGTCGGGGGATCTATGGCACAAATTTGGGACATTTATTTTTGGTTGAGGGATACTGTAGGTCAAGGCGTTTTACAAAATCATCGACAATCTGAAAAAATATGATATCCAGAAAAAGCATGGATAAGATTACCTGCCGATAACCACTCTTCCAGACCTTCTTCTTTACCGCCAATTCATTGGGACTTTCTTTTTTTTTGATCCCCACATGAATAGTGAATAAATCATAAACAATCGCGAATCTGAAGCCGGCTCTGCACATCTCCGAGCACAAATGAGTATTGGAACTCATTCGAAAAGGAAAAGATTCATCGTGGAGAGGAACTTCTGAATTCAGACCAACAAACTGAGGCTCCCATCGAGGATTTGGATAATCCATTATCTGAAACGATGAGATTACGCTGTCTGTTAATAGTAGTACGATTTGCAGTGAACTTACCCTCTGAACAGAAGTGTTATTCAAATCTTCTTTGTGATTAAACCAAGCATCTATATTTGGAATGGCATGCCCGACCTGGTAGAAATATCTGTGAAAGACTACTGCTTTTCCCCTGTTGTAAAGTAGCTGTAATTCGTTCTTTGTTTTCGGTAGTTTAAGTCCGTTTTCCACTTCAAATCGTCGATGAACCAACGCCAACTTCTCTTTGCTGCTTAAATATTTAATTTGGTTATGAGTTATTGTAATCTCCTTACTTAATCAACTTCTCCATGGCCAGCTTTCTCATCCTGTGTTCATAGTTTGTAACAAAGTAGTTCTCGATATCTCCGGAGATAAATAATTTAGTTTTGGACCCTTTTCGGGCAATATTCCTCGCAACATTAATCGGATATATCGAATCCACATCAGAATATGTCCCTCTCGTCTCTGCTGTTGTTATAGTAATATCCCCACACGCGGTCGTATTCGTCGGATTCCTGTAGAATAAATGGATCCCCACGATTCCAGAGGACTTTGCTGTTTCCAGAGTTTCCAATTTGGAAAGCACTAACTGAAAAAAATAAAGTAATCTTATATTGTAATCAAAAATACTTGCCTTCGTGTTCTTAATAAAGTCGTTTTCGTCGGGATAATCGATAAAAATAGCCAAGGAAATGGCCCCGGTCCAAGAATCTATCTGAAATGGACGAGAATTTAATTTAATTTAAAGCGAAACTTACATGTTTCTCTAAATATTGTACATAATCTATTGTGGAATGGACAACGAATGTGATCCTATCCTTAAGATGATCTGAGGGCGTCCAGAAATCATATAAAACACAGAATTCTTTATTAGAATATTGAGAAAACTTGAGAAAAATAGTCTCTGGACTGTCAGAAAATGTAACTGTAGCTATCTGAACATAGAGATTAATAAGGTTTTATCAAGTCATACTGAGACTTACAGTAGACTTGGAAAGATTGAAAGAATTGAAGGAGATGGTGGTCAGCATTAAAAGGCCACTAATCACGCAGATTACCCGCTTCAGAAGAATCATCGCCAAAGCATTCTGTTCTAAACAGTAATCGTAAGAGCACTCAATAATATTGTAAAGGTAATCAAGATTAAGCTCGGATAAAACGGAGAAAAGGGACAAAAAGGAAATATTAATTACAATAAATAATTTTAAATAAAATCGGGCAACTGTAAATTGAGATTTGAAAACGATGACATAGAATGACGATGCATCATTCTATGTCATTCGCTATGCTGTGCTATGCAATTTTAATCATTTTTCGGAATAAAATTGGAAAATTGCATCGATGAAAAAAATCGGCGAAATTCTTTTTGTGAACGTTTCAAAAGTGTGGCTGCCGATCTAAAACAATAAAATGAAGCCTTCGCACCCTTAAAGACCTTAAAGACTCTGAACTCTCTTACGAAGAGAAAAGCAGATTATCAGAAAAAAATCATAAAAAAGACCCACATGATTACAATATTTCTACCTTCTCCAATCCAAAAAAGATTTATTAAATTATAAATAATATTGTTAACTATGAAAAAATGATTGCAAGGTCAAGAGATTACTTTGTTTTAATTTTTGAAAAACCCTTTTCTGAGATAAAGAGCGGAGGTAAAAATAAAAAGTGAAAGTAATGGGAGAAAGTAATCAGTCGATGAAGCGTTTCTTTGGAGAGAAACCCCTCCGAACAGGTCTTGTCCCTTCCTTCCCTCAAAAGGAGTTTATTATTCTTGTTATTCGAATTATTCAATTAAGAGCTCCTTTTCCTTTTTCCATCCATCACCAAGGAGAATATTATCCTCTTCGAATACAAGCAAACTCTCCACGTTTGATGAATTATTCAGTCCGGAATACGATCTGTATGCATGCATCTTCACGTATAAGGAAACGCCCAAAAACAAGAATGTTTTTTGGAAAAACGGGATGCTGCCGATCTTAAATGTCTCAAATCATATTCAGAAACAAAAAACAGTAGAACTTATAAACTCAGCTCAGCATGCTGCAAACCAAATTTAAGGAAAATTTGAATTTTCGATTTCCGCAATTAACCAAAATCGCTTTGGGACACAAAAAAACACTGTAAGAAACCGAAGAAAACCCGGCGGATTTCGACAAAAAAAGCTTTTGAATTGTAGAAACAGGATCTTTACTATTACGTGATGGGACAGCCAGGAGCTGGAGATGATGGAATGCCGGGAGCTGCTGTCCTCAAGGAGAAGATCACCGATTCCCCGGACAAGGAGAACACAGTGAAGGCTTCTAAGGACAACTCCGATGAATCCAAGAATAAGGTGAGATCAATTCATTACGTTTTAATTTGAGGAAAACAATTAGTTTTACTTGAACACCTTCGCATGAATAATATAATTGAAGATTTTCTAAAAGAACGGTTATGGTAAACTTTGTTTGTAGAAGGTCGAACGTCCACTCCACAGTCGTCATATGCTTCAACACAAATGGGCCTTTTGGTTCTTGAAGGGAGATCGGACCAAGAATTGGGAAGATTGTCTGAAACAAGTTGTTGTTATTGACAGTGTCGAACTCTTCTGGCGGTAAGTGCTTTTTATTCGGTTCGTATGTCTTTAGCTTCTACATCCAGATAATGCCAGCCAGTTGTCTTTCCTTCGGGAGTGACTACTATCTCTTCAAGGAGGGAGTCAAACCGATGTGGGAAGATCCCCATAATGTGAATGGCGGAAGATGGCTGGTTGTGGTTGACAAGCAGCAGAGACACACCAAATTGGATGAGCTTTGGTTGGAGTTGATGATGGCTGTTATTGGAGAACAGTTCAAAGGAAATGGAAAGTATATTTGTGGAGCGGCGGTCAACTTGAGACAAAAAGGCGACAAGGTATGGGTAGTATAATAGATGTTTTAAATTTGTAGGTTGCTTTGTGGACGTCTGATGCAAGCTTGGATGATGTGAACCGCAAGATTGGCATCACCGTGAAAAATAAGTTGGGAATGGAGGACAATATCCGGTATGAAGTCCATAAAGATGCATCTGCCAGAACCGGATCAATGGTCCGTCCAAAGATTGTGTTGTCTAAGGAGAACAGGGACAACACATCTTCCAAGGAAAAGAAGTCTGAAGTTCCGACTACTCCCTAAAGTATGTCGTTTATATTGTTATATCTTCTGTTGATATCCGAATAAAGTGTATGTAGTTGAAGTTGGTTCTTGTCATAATAAAAGCAGTGGGTAACTGGGCCGGTGCGTTATTTTTTTATTTTCTGTTAATTTAGTGTATGGTTCCGAGGAACGCTTGTAAAAATCATCAGAAATCACCAGGGAAAATGTTTCGGCGAGGTCATGGTTTTAGTCAGGAAGACAATTTTTCAATCTGACGTCAGATTGCGTCATATGCCCTCATTTTGGCAAAATTGAAAATTCTGATGTACGAAGCTTTCAGACGCAAGTTAAACATATACTATGATGAATGCCGTTTATATTAGTCGTAACTAGTTTTACTGCTTATTTCATCAGTCGTTTTGGCGAGAAGGGGCCATTTAGTTCCTAAAAATTTTAAATTCCTACGAGGTTTTTTTTTTGTGAAAATTGACAAAAATTTCCAAAAAAGCTCAATCTGACATTTAAAGTGACAGAACAATTTGACATAACAACCCTAGTGTTTATAAAATATTTATTTAGTTACAATTCGAATTAAGGACGGTTGATATTTTACATTATTACATCTGGTGACTATGGAATGCGATCTAGATGATGCATTTGTTGACATGTTTAAGTTGCTTTTAGTAGTTACTACTCACTCTAGGTCGAGCTAATAGATGAGCGGGTCTAGATAAACGGAATTTCCTAATAAGCAAAAGGATTAATAGGAGGAGGTATCTGTGGTTATCCAAATACAAAAAAGGAATCTTTGATCGCTAACTCTTACGCAATGTTCACTTAATGCCCTCAGGATGTGGCAGTGAGAATTGCGTAAGAGTAACCGGGTTCTTAATGTGAACACAGATACGATAACAATCTGTTATAGACATGATATTGTTGTTCTCAGGCGGGATTTCCATTATCCTTTCCGTTGACAGTCTGGACCATTCGATCTAACTTATCGCACAGCCCATTCATGGCTACAGTAGTGTCTTCTGGGTTTTTAGATGATCCTTCGATGGCTTCTCCATCAGATTCTTCAGATTCATATTCCCAATCGAACAGTTGATCAGCTTTGATGTCATTGTTTTTCATAGCCAATTGAATTAGATCCCGGAGGAAAGTGTAATCCGGATGACTCAGGTATCCGAGCCCATCGATGTACTTCATAATCCGCCGGAATTCCGTCTAAATTGACATTTTGTTTCCATCAATTTTTACTTACCCTTGGACAATATTGTAGAAGTTCGGCGGTTCCTTCAGAGGTTCTTGCGAGCTCTTTGGCCTTCTTGGCCATCTCTCGTTCCCTCTTTTTGTATATACTCCAGGGTAATTCTCCAGTCAGGAACTCCACCAACACATAAAACCAGCTCTCGAGATCATCCCGAGGCGACTGTTCGATGCCATTGTGAGCATTCAGAGAGGCGTAACGTTGTGTTCCTCGGAATTGGACCTGGTCACGAGCCGGTTTGATGTCGCCGTTCTTTGATTTGTATTGCCGGCAGAGCCCGAAGTCGATCATATACACATTCCATTCGCCCATTTCGTAGTTGACGGCGAAATTGGACGGCTTGAAATTTTTTTTGATAAGGTTATATCTGGACGCTATGCCTACCTTAACATCCCTGTGCACAAATCCAATGGAATGGATCTCTTCTAAGGCACTCAACATCTCCAATCCTAGCCTCAAGGCAGTTGGTGCTGAGAAACGGTTGGCTTGGAATTCTTGTCGAAGTTTGTCCAGGTTTGGTCCCAGCTGAAATCATCATGAAAATGGTGGAAAGGATAGGCTCACCATTTGCATTATCATGAACTTAAAGTGACCTTCGATCTTTCCTCGGTCGATTAGTTGACAAAAATGGGCGAGTTTAGCTTTATTTGCTTCCTTAAGAACGTTGTAATCCATGTTTAATCCATGGAAGTGGGTATCGGACACTTCCAACTTGGCCGCGAAATGTTTTCCATCTCCTCGCCGAAGAACCTATAAATTAATATTGAAAAGCCAAGAGTGTTTTAACTTACCTCATAGACAGCCCCATAACGCCCTGAGGCGATTTTCCTGCCGACAGAATAGACGTTCTCCTGACCTCGGATCACATTATTCGTGTGAGGCAGCTTCTCCGTGACAAATGACGAGGCCTCGGAGGATGACCGTTCCAGACTGGGGTCCCTAGACATCTAGGATTGCGCAACGTCTGTTGGATCTAGAGTTTATTCGAATTCAAACATTTCTTTGCCCTTCGAGAGGAAAACAAATAAGATATAATCAAGGTCAGGATAGACACATCACCGCCTGGGAACGGCCAAAACAGCTGGGGTGGGGCGATTGATGGACTCTGAATCGGATATTTTGGGGACACGTGCGGGGGGCCAAGCTCGAAAACCCTTGTCCTACAAAAAACAAACTTCCACTAGGAACACGTCGGTCCGATAGGGAAGATTGTTGACAAAGTCATGAGACCTCTGAACAGTTGTTCTTATCCTTCCTCTCGTTCTGACGCACGGCCGAGAAAAAAGGATATCATCTGGCTCTGATTTTGAACAAAAAGAAGAAGAAAACATCGGACACAGACTTTCCAGAGCTGATCCGAATATCCATAGCAAGATGACAGTTTTTGGAGCAGACCAAAGATAGGATGACTTGGGTTCTGATATGATCTTCAATGAGATAAGAGTGGGGTTGCTGTATTTATTTCATAACAATTAATCTGAATCACTATCCTCATTGAATTCGAATGGTTTGAAGAGCTTCTTGACCCGTTGAGTGGCGTCGATCTCATTTTCATTGCTCAGAACACACTCCCGCCAATCCACCTTCTCGGGGGCATTCAGGAGTTTGGGACCACATAACACCTGTAATAGTGATCGTCTAGATCTGTAAATCTCTTACTTCCCGAGGAAATTGGATTGGAAATCCGTTCATCGACTTGGTGAAAAGGCGGGTTGAATCTGGGAGCTCCACATAAAAGTAGGGTGATCCCTCGTTTACAAAGTCAGAAATCTGCTCATCTTCTTTCATGAAAACGAATTCGATTCCCCGTTTGGAGCCTTCTTCCACAAACGATGATCGAAGATGTTTGGCGACATCCTTTGGAAGTGGAACAAATTGAACTTGGAGATGAGAGGTCTTATAATTCCTCTCGAAAATACATAAAGCCATTCCTTTCTGGTTACAAACCAAAGTGTAGGCATCTCTGTATTTAGCGACTTCTTCTTTGAGTTGTTCTGACGCAGCGGCCAATGATTGGATATGGCCTAAACGAAACAATTGTGTCATCCATTACATTTACAGGTGGTATCCATTTAAATAAACTTGCCAACACTTAATACCATAACATGCAAATCATTCAATGGACCCTTAGGCATGGCCATATAACTGGACGAGCCAATACTGACAATCAGATGTTTCTCGGCTTTCTCATTGGACAAACAGAACCAGCAGTTCTCCTCGGTGATGTTCTGCTTCCTCTTGGGTGGAGGTCCATTTTCCTGATCTCCTCTTCGTCGCCGTCCCCGAGAATTTTCTCCTTCCTCCTCCTCATCTGAATAATGCGCCGTATCGAAGAAGAATTGGCTTGAATTCCGTTGCACTTCCTTTTCTCGTTGCCTAAAGTATTATATATTACTTTGCCATTTAGATGCTTACTCTTGGACATATTCTGTCAAAATTTCCATATAAGGGAACTCGGTAGTATTGGGTGGCTGAGTTGTCAATTCAGGTCTGGTGAGGAACCTCATCGGCTTTACATTGAATGCATATATCCACTTTTCCTTATTCGGATTCCCAACTGGAGCTAGTCCAATGAATCGGGTCACGTGTTGGGCGGCTTCTACAAGAACTCGATGATTTCTATAAGGCGACCTCTCGTAATGAGGTCCCATTCCAGCGAAGTGATAGCGAGGCTTTAGGGCAGCTGCTAATCTGGATATATGCTTAGATCCCTCATTTTCGGCATTAGGCTGATTTATAGAATGTTTGGCCACGCTGGAAGGCCATACGGAAGTCAGTAGAACATCAATACCGAGGAACCCTGACTGAGTTCTGACAGGAAGTAAGAGATCATCAATGTCGTCTTCTACAAACTGGAATGGATTTGCAGATTTCCCTTCGATCCCACTCAAATAACAAATCGTGAGACCAGAAGCGGCGTGCAGGATCCCGCGACGTCCAAGGAATGTCAAGTTAGGAGAGAATTCGACTCCAGTTTCTGGATAGAAACGAGCTGTCGACGGGCAGTTTGGACCTGAATATGGGTTTTTGGAAAATAAGCAAAGTCGAAACATACCCAATATATACAAAGGGATGGGGAATTCTATCTTCCCCTCCACCACAGCCTGATTCTCCTCCTCATTTGGGCCAAAGAATTCCCCCACACAAAATACGAGGTCAAAAGGACCATTCTGAAAGTAGATCAACTCTAAAACGTGCCTACTTTTTTGTTGATTACATTTAACTTCTTCCGTAGCAAGTTGAAGTTCCCATTTACATCTCCTACCGCCAACACTTTAACATCTTTGTTAGCCATCTTAAAGTATTTGAAGCTCTTAGAAAATTGGATTAGTATTAGGTACAGAACCACAAAAATTAAACAAATCAATTTCTAGGTTTACATTTTATTTACACATAGTTTAATCCAGATTATCTTCATCATGACAGTCTCGTCTTGGTCCCGGACAATTGGAGGAAAGATCTTCTTCGGAAACAAATGCGCATCCACACCATACACAGTAAAAGTGATGCGATCTCAGATAATCGGTTACTGTAGCTAATCTAAATAAAAAGATTAATAACCGCAGAATCAAACTGACCGAAATATTAGGTCATCCATCTCTAACGAATAGAGATCTGGTTCCTCTGGAGCGACAACACCACTCGAATATTTGAAAGTATACTCTTTATTGACCTGCTCGTGTCTTGTCCTCTTTGTCATATATTCGAATTCTTCAGTTTCCACAACTTCTCGTATAACCGGCCATAAATGCGCCATATCTGGAGCACTTTTACCCTCTCTGCAATAAAGAAATATGTACTAATTCACACCAAATTACCTCAAGTCGAGATCTTGACATGCTTTTCTGGACTTCATGATGTCCCCCACGACACTCCTCACATTCACATCAAATCGTTTCCTTTTCCGAAAATCTTCTGCCAACTCATCCTAAAAGCAAAATAAAATCCAAAGGGATTAATTACACTTTGTTTAGCCCTCTCCGACATGTACTTCATGTGAGCTTCACATCTCTCTACCTGATCTTCCTTCTCCTGAGTTTCATGACCCAATCCTTTCCTTCCAAATTTTATTTGTAAAGTGATGGGCTCGGTTCTTCTTCCCTCCTCGGAATCCTTTGGTTTCCCCAAACTCATCCCCGGTTTGTATCCCATCTTGGCCAAAAGAGCGAATCCTTTGTTCTCATGCGAAACAGGTTTACTGAGAGCTTCTTGACGTCTCTGAGCTTCCAATTCATGTTTGGGGAGGGTTGGCTTATACTCACGCTTCAGAATATCCAATTGCCTCTTGTGTTCTCGATTTTTGGCAATACCTAAACATGAAAAAGATTACAAATTGCTTAATTACCCGGCTTTACATCTTCCACCTTTCCGAGGATAGCCTCGGACATGTAATCGTCTTCTGAATCACTCATTTCGTTTATCCTAGATGTGAAAGCCACAAACTCGGTAAAAAGGTAAGAGGATAACATCTCTTACAAAAAAAAACAAATAGTAGAAATTATTTTTTAGAGAAACACTTGACCAGGACATATCTATCTCTAGGGCAGGAGTGGCCAGCGGGCAGCAGGGGTGGCCACCGGGCCGGACCGTTTAGGCCGGGCCTGACAAATTTGAAAACGTCACTCCTGCCCACAGCAGGGTTGCCCACCGGGCCGGCCCGACCACTTCAAGTCGGAACAAGAAGATAAAAGGTCCCCATTAACTACCGAAAGGAACGTCTATAAGCTACTGTTCGGACGGGGTATATACCCAAATACCCGAGAGGCCGGGTACCGAAAATACCCGCGAGTATTTTCGGTTATTTATGGGAATTTTCAAAGTACTTTTGTATTCAAAAAAGGAAAAAAGTGGAATTTGGTCATAAAAAATCAGTGATTGGTTGACATTTTGCCCTAATTCGTTTTTTGCCGTTCAAACCTTGGTTTTGAGGTTGAAAACTAGTTGGCCAGTTGCCGGAATCGGTAGATGAAAGGGAAAAAATTCGAAATCTGACTGCGAAATATTGGATTCTTAAACTTTTCATTGTTAAAGTACTTGTTTTGTTCGTTGTAGTTGGGAAAACAAAGAATATCACTCCGAACGTGATTAAAGTAATGAAAAAGTTACAAACGACTACATATTGGTATTATGTTGGGCTAATTTAAGCCGATTTTATAAATACCCGAATTTTCCAAACCCTACTATAAGCCGATAGATTGACGAACTTCGAACTAAATGCTTTATTAGAATTTTTACAAACTACAACTAAGACTAACTTAGCCAATGACATGAAATTAATTCATAACAAACAAAATAACAACATATAATACATATGTATCAACCATAAACAAATGAAAATTTTAACAATGAACCCTAATACTATAAATATAACAACTTGAAAAGTTACTCTCTGCCGCGGTTGCGCTTGGGGCAATGGCGTTGAGTATGGGCGTCGTCCCCGGAGCCACCACAAATCGGGCATTGGAACATTCGTAGGCAAGGGCAGGTCACACGGCCATTTTGATCACGAAGATTGTGCTCCAACCACCTGCCAGGACCAGTAACATCACAACCCTGAAAGGAAAAACAATCTAATGTTACGCCTATTTAGCACAATCCAAAAAAATAAAAGGAATACTTACGTTAACTCTCGCATTGTTGTAACAGAAGCCGCAGAACGTATTATGATGCTTCTTACGATTGTCATTAAGAAGAGTCTTGGTCGCAAAATCGGCAGCAAAGGAATTGAGATTAAAATCGAAGACCTGTTTGTTGTTTCGAACAGTTGGAGAAAGTGGACTAACTGGCGAAGGAAATTGGAACGTGTTCGGAGAAGTTGGAGAAGAGTAGTCCGACGTTGGCGAAATATGTGACTGGATTGGTACCAACTGAAACAAATAACATATATTTCGCCAATTTCCGATCATGGATAATATCGTGCCTATCCGTCAAAAATAATGTATCATATAATTAGGTAAAAACGTTATAGACTCACATAATAGTTTTCGAGATGGGAATGTCTGGCATCAAAACACGACCCGACGTCGGTCTGGGTCCCTTGATCAAGCTTCACTCCTTCATCTTCACCATGAGGAATTCCATCGTGATAGAAGGCAATCTCATTGTCACAATTCCATGAAATATCAAGGGTTAGGTCGGTTCTCTTCTTCGGCTTTGCGACCTCGCGAGCCGTCTCATAACGGGTGAAGAAATCGTAGCCCTGAAACCCAAAACTTCATCAACAGGGTACAAGACCGCAAAAAAATTCTAATAAGCCTACAATTGAATCATCTAGGTGGTTGTCAAATTGGCCGTGGTCAGGGGAAACCGGAGTCTTGGCCCAAAACGACGTCATAACCGAGTGGAGAGGAAATTGCAAAAATTTGCAACCCGTTGTCTTCATTCCGTTTGAAATACCTAAACCCGCAAAATACGGTAGGTCTTGACTGGAAAAGTGTGAAAAAAGCGGGAAATTCAAAATAAAAGTTTGACATTTTGTTCAATGTATAAATGTAAGCAGTTGTAAGTAATCTTGAAGCATGAAGCATTGGACTGTTACATTTTATGTATTAAGACTATCCGTAATGATATGTATGACGCTGATTTCCGCCAAATTCAAATCCGAGTTGTCCTCTTTTTAGCCAAATACGGAGAAATGTGTAGGCAAAGGTTTGCAGAAAGCCATTCGAGAAACAATGTTCAACTCTCGGACCGGATATACACTTGCGTAACTTCAGTGGAAAGAGTTTGAAAGAACATTTACCCCTTCATTCTCCCTGGAAGCCGAGATGTCGCTTTCTACTGATCGGAACGAACAGAATCTGAAGGGACGCTACTTCAAATATCTCGAGTCATTATGTGTCTCCAATGGAATCGAGATGGACAAATTGAAGGCAATGGCGACAGATTACGAGCTTTTGGAGATGTTTTTTGGGGGATTGCCTGTTCTGGTCGGCCTCCGATATTTCGATCACCTACAGACCCTCCGATTGATGGGACAGGAGATCCAGAACCTCAGCCCTTTGTCTGAAGTCGCCGAGACTCTCGAGGAATTGTGGATCTGTGAATGCTCATTAGATGACATAGCAGGAATGGAAGCTTGTACGAAGATTCGGCGTCTTTATTTGTACAGTAATCGAATACACGATGCTTCTGTGTTATCTTATCTGAAGTCGCTAGATATTCTGTGGATCCAGGACAACCAACTAGACAGTCTAGAGGTGACTCTTTTAGGTTCTTTTTGTCAAATTGTTTCCAGTTTCTGAAAGATCTCCAATATCTGAGTAGTCTCAAAGTTGGAGGAGATCAATTCAACGATTCCCTGGCCCTCTCCATCTCCCAATGGCCTCCCAAACTTCAATTTCTAGACATTGCTGGCAACACTTTGAGTTCTTTTCAGGTACTTCCATCCAAATAATTCATTAATTAATTATCGTTTATAGAGTCTTCTCAGCCTTTCTTGTTGTGAAGTTCTCCGTAGACTCAATATTTGCAACGACAAATACCCCTCTAATGGATTAATTCGAGAAGAAGAGCAACTTGTTTGGCTCACGTTCCACTTCCCTTTCTTGGAAAGTTTCGATGGGGACACATTAAATGAGAAGTTTATCAGCAATTATACAGTAAGTCTATATGGATTACTGTAATAATCATAGAACAGATGCAAGCTGAGAAGAAAGCGGCACTTGAGATGAATAGCATGATAAAATCATCACGAAAAATGATTGGCCAATTGGATTCAATATCCAAAAACGAGGCCAAGATGCAAGAAAAGTTGAGTTCTTTCATCAACGCGTTGACGAAAGCCTCATCTGTGGTGTCGAAGAAAGAAGGCCGGAGGGAATTAACCCTAAAACTTCATGATCTTTACAATCTCAAGCTCAAAGCTCTCCCGAATTCTCAAGGTAATGTTATTTTAATACCACCAACCTTGTAGCTGGATGTATCAAATGTGAAAAGGAAGTCTTTTACATCTCTAATTATCTTCTCCCTTCCTGGAAAATGGAGAGTGCTGGCAGAACCATGGCTCGGGAAGCTCCCAAAACTGAACTTTTGGATCTCGAACAGACTCTCCAAGGATTCTGCACCATCGAAGAACCAAAGATCAAAATAAAAACCGCTGTTTTATTCAGCCTGACTCCACTGGACAAGACGGAGATGAAGAATTTATTTTTCTTGCATCCAAGTTCGGAGACTGCCGTCTGGGATTTCGCTGATCTCATTGAAATTGGGAATCAACGTTTGGCAATGGATGGGAATCTCAAATGCAAAGTCTTCAAAGACCTGTCATCACTATCCAATGAAAGTTACAAAACTGTAAGAGAAGGTTAAAAAGACAACCTTTGATTACAGTTATGCACATGTTCGTGGCCTTTGGTTAAAGTTAAAGCTAACGCCAAAGCTGAGAAGATCGAAGATCAAAACAACAATAGCTATGAGGCTCAAGGTAGAAAGCTTAAAATGCACATCAAATACAAAATTCGTTTACTTCAAAATATAATTTGGAGGTTCTATTATCATTGGTCCTTGTATGGCGAGGAACCTATAAATCTCTGCGCCCAAGTCCATCCCGAAGTTGATGCGATTTGAAAATTTAGGATTAAAACGGGCGTGTATACCTAATCTATCAAGGCGAAAAAGTCGGTATTTACAGTATGTCATAATATTAGCGTGTTTATACATAACACTATTCACCATTACATTTGTTAAGTTTTGAAACTACAATCACTGAAACAAAAAAGGGATTGATTATAAGCTCAAATTTAGTTTCAAAACATCCGTTTATACCCTAACCAATTCAAACATTTAAAATAAATCGATTGTAGGGAAGGACGAATGTTACTATTGGGGGAACCTAGAGTTGGTTTTCCTCTGCGTAATCGAACTACAACGCTCTTCTTGGCCTACATTCGAAGAGGTCAAGAATATTCATCATTTTGACGAGCACATCAATAATCAAGTCAAGACCTTAAAAGATTTGGGGATCGAATTAAAACTGGAAAAGGTTGTTTTACCTTTACAAAAGCAAGCGACTGAAGAAGAAGGAGCTGAAGGAGAGACTCAAGAGATTGTAAAACCAAAACAGTAAGTCAATTGGGTAAATTAAGAATTGTTTCTAGACAAAATAAAGTTTCGGAAATCATCACGGAGAAGTTAACTTCTGGCAGATATCGAATCAATGGTCCAATTTGGAGCGGAAAAGAACTAAGCCTTCGAAATCCAATCGAATTGACTTTGGCTTACACAAAGAGTGCCAAAGTCGAAGAGTCCAACATGTTCGTAAGCGTTATGATTACAATTACAGTATGCTTTCAGTCGCAAATTGTTGCCTTAAATCTGGAGAATTTAAATATAAATTCTTTGGATGGGATCGAACAATTGGAGAAGTTGCGGTATCTTTCCCTGGCTTCTAACAATCTCTTAAGTGTCAAAAGATTAAGAAAACTGGATAAGTTATTATTCTTAGACATCTCTCAGAACAATATCAGCAAGATTGATGAACTGCCGGGATCTCTTTGCGGTCTAAAAGCTTTTCAAAATCAATTAACATCTGTAACATTCTGTTCGAAATTACAGGTAGGTAAAATGATATACTGTAATGATTACTCTTGCAGCTATTGACGTACTTAAATCTATCTCACAATCGGATAAAATCGATGAAGGGGATCGAAGAACTGAAGACTTTACACACATTACTCTTGACGGATAACATGCTTAAGGATAAAACGGAAGTCGAATTACTGCAGGTGCTGACTATTAAAATGTTATGTAAAAAGTTCTCCAGGAACTCCCAAATCTTCGTTTTGTCGACTTAATGGGCAATCCTTTGGCTGACGATGACAATTACAAAAAGGTAGTGCTGAATGGAAACAACTCGAATGCAGAGAATGAAAACTCAAGTGATGCTGATAAACAAAATCAAGTGGTCAGAAAGGCCGGCAAGATATTAACCATGGACTTTTTGGAAAAGGAATTTGGGGAATCTTTGGGACAGGAAAATGAATTCAATTGGAGCGACCATCAATTCCAGATGATAGCTTTGGACAGAACTGCCTTGGACAAGTAAGATAGGCATAAAACAAACACTCTCTTGCAGATTACAAAACATAACGGCCATTAATTTGTCGAACAACCATCTCCAACATCTCTACGAACTAGTTCATCTACACAATCTGGTCGATCTCGATCTCTCCTCCAATCAAATTATATCACTTACAACTGAAAATCTTCCAGAGGTAAATCCTAATAATTTTAGAAAATACTTCTTTAGATCCTCCCCAAATTAGAAGTTCTTAATTTTTCATCGAATAATCTGACTTGTCAGTCCCTGGCCAGGGTTGGATTGGCCAAATTACCTCAATTAAAGCGGCTTATTCTAAGTGGAAACAAATTGACAAGATTCGACGGAGATAGTTTCGATTTGGAACGTCTAGAAAGCCTGGATTTGAGTGATAATGACATCAAAATTATTAGAAAGAAGACTCTCAAGAACATCAAGGAAATAAGTCTCGCAAACAATGGTCTCAAAGACTTGGAAGGCCTTAGTCTTCCCAATGTTACAGTACTCAATGTTTCCAAAAATAAGTAGGATTATTGCTCTGTTACCCCTAGTTTTGTTTAGAATCAGTTCTTGCGCAGCCATGAAGAGTTTAAAGGATATGAAACACCTAAAATCTTTGGACTGCTCGGAGAATCCAGTGACGGCCAGAAGAGTTTATATTGATTACATCAAGAAACAACTACCAGGACTGGAAGAATTGGATTCGGAGGTTGTAATACGAACAGTACCCGAGACAAATAAAGAGGAATCGAACGGAACCGAGAAACCACGAATCCGTGCCCATATAAAAGCCAATCCAATGGCCGTTCAAATCGCCAATTCAAAAAGTTCGGCCGCAAAAAGATATATCGATTTCAAATTACTCAAGTAAGAGCCAAGAAGTAAGACACGCATTGATTCAGAGAGAAGTCGGACGTGACTCCCGAAATGGATCCACAGGATAAACAAAATACATTCCAATCTCTTCAAAAGTCCCAGAGTTTATTCAATTTGATGGCACCTGAAGCCACCAATCTCAATGTCCAAGACTTCATCATTTCCGGAAAGAGGTAAGGCACTTCGTGACACAGAGAATGTAACAAGTTCAGGATAACAAAGTATTCTCGCGTTTACAAAATGAATTGAGAGCGTCAACAGAGCAAACAACCACTAGTTTAACAACAGATTAGACAAGGCCGGCCTTTTCTCGGGCTTCCAACATCTCCGCTCTTCTTTTGATATCAAAATCAAGTTGACTTCGGGTTCTTCGACGAGCAGTTGGACGCAGTTTGGGGAGAGCAGCTGTAAAGTACGGTATATTTTGAAGTAAAGTTGTAATATCTACCTGGATAGGGATCCGTTTCGTTTTCGTAAAATGGGGCCAAATACTTTTTCGCCGTCGCCAACGATGACTTGAGGAACATATTTCTCGTGGTCGTGCTAAGGGATGCCTTTGTTGGATACTGTAACACAGCATAAGACAATTCAAAACATACACTTACATCCTTCGCATTCAAAAGTTCTTCGTGAGCTTTCAAGTAATCTTTGTGACTGTATTCCGGTTCTTCTCCATACAATCTTTGATGCAACAGTTTATCCCAATTCTCAGCTCCCGTATCCTCCACAATTCGGCCATAAAGAAGTAATGACTCTGGCCTTGGGAATATTCTAATAAAGTCCCCAGTTCTCTTTTCCTCAGCTCTGATCTTCCTCTCAAACAAATCCAATCGCGAGTTATAGGCCGTGTTTAGATCCCCGCTGTCATAAACTGGCTAAACAATGTCCGGTCGGAACTAATATTACAACCGACCTTTACGAACTGCTGGGCCTTCTTCAACTTCAAGGATCGGAGATTATTTTTCCTGAGGGGTTTCCTCTTAAGCGAGTTTACTCTGCCCGGTTTCTCCTCAGTTGATTGGCTATTGTCTTGATTATTGTCACTGGCCGCGGAATGGGTATCATACCCAGAATCAGCGGTGGCAGGGCTGGCAGCAGCAGAATCACTTCCAATTGAAGCATTCGATGCCAATTCAGCCAATTCGTCAACTATTGGGTTGTGCACGGTGCCCATTAGTGCAGTGACCGCCGTATTCTTCTTGAGGACCAAGGGGACACAACACAAATTAAGAGTATCACAAATAAGATGTGTCTTGATTATAGAGTCCAGAGGGGCATCACTGAAGAATTCAAAATATACAGTGCAGAACTTACCACGCAAGACTAGGCGACAGATTAACTTCCAAAAGCCAGGGTTTCATATCATCATCCACCAAAATATCAAATCCAAAGAGTTCAAAACAAGATCGGGGATTGATGCTCAACTTCTTACAAGTGCTGGCAACGACTCGTTGAATCGAAAGTAAAGTTTTTACCACAAGATCTTCTATTCGTGCAATCAACACTAAAAATATGAAAAAATGTGTATAAAAGTGAAGAAATAAGTCCACACCAATCGCTAGGAACCGCAAGATTAAATTTTTCGTGATTTTTTGTTCATGTCGGTCTCAATCTTTCCATTCTATTTACTTAAAAAAATGATGAAAGTGTTTTTAGAGGTTGCTTTCCAAGCGACTTAGTACTTCTTCACTCTTACTAGTCGCGACATAAAGTCCTGACACATTTGCACAGTGCATTTTGTTTTTCTTTCGGACCCGTCGCGGCAATTTTTCTCGCGCGACACCCGCGACAAAATGTGTCAGGACTTTATGTCGCGACTAGTATATACAAGGTGGGTCACCCGGAGCTTCCAACCTTGTTTCAGTATTTCTCCGCCAATTTATTTCTCGTCCACCAACTATGACCGGCACGGCACGTTCACTGGCCTTTGACATTTTCATTTCAAATTTTGAAGCCCGAAATCGGTAAAACAGAAAATTTTTGCAATGATTTTCAATTGAGTTTTTCGGACATGGAAAATATACGAGTCTTTGGCTATATGAAATTACGGCAGCCAACGAAATAGTCGTAATTATTCCTTCAACGTATTAATTTTTTCGGGGGTAACAGGCTTAATTCATCGCAATCTTAAACAATGTGAACAAATAGGCGAGACTGTCTGCATGCATCACGACATCCACCACGAGATGTGTTACAAATTTCCAGCCCGCCATTTTCGGTGGACAAAAAATTACGTGTCTCAGCTTCATTTTTACAAGGAAAGTATTACTTTTATGGGGGCTCCTACTTTTTGACAGGACATATCTCAAAAAATCAGAAAAAAGGTGCTGATCAAGGATATATAAATCTTAGTTTCCCATTTTAGGTTTCTAGGTTGTGAAAATGCCCAAAAACTGGCTTAATTTCCCTACAAAAGGCGCAGGCATTCGAAACGATAAAAAGCGCAGTCGGTCTCTTCCTTCGGAAGAGAGCGGTGTGGCCGAGTGGTTAGTGCCGTAGTCTGGGAATCAAGAGAGGAAACGCCGCACGTCAAGAAAAAATAAAAGAAAAACGGGCGCCCAATGAAAAAGCCTAGAATTTTTTTTGGCATTCTGCCCGGTGCAAATCCGTTTTTGTCCAAATGGTTTGCAATATTTTGACATAAAGATTAATAGTAAATCACAAGATATTGATACCAATAGAAAGCTCGAGAGCTGCTTAAGCTAATAGAACCAAAATATACCCATAATCATAGTGTTTTGATAGTCTTCCAAGGCGAAGAATACAGCGTCTAAATAAAAGTTTGTATCGACGATACCGAGTCAGAGAGCACTGGATGGGGGTATAGGCTCTACGTCAAAAAAATCCTTAAACTGTTCTTCGAGTATCTACACCGGTCTCGTCCCGGTTGATGGGACAGTTTTTTGATATTCGGCCATGAAATTTGCACTATTTTTAGCCTAGCTTGAACCGTGTTCAGAAAATGCGTCACGATGACACCCATTTAGAATGTGCCAGCGGTATAAAAAACAGTTGTATACGACTACCAGTACTCTCTAGAGTTCCCATAAAAAAATTAGGTTAAACATTGTTGTTATGTGCGATTTGGATGACAGATTTTATGAATTTTTTTTCGCTGTGAGAACCTTTGCAATGCCCGAGATTTCTTGACGTGCGCCGCATTCTTCGGGCATTGCAAAGGTTCTCACAGCGAAAAAAATTCATAAAATCTGTCATCCAAATTGCACATAACAACAATGTTTAACCTAATTTTTTTTATGGGAGCTCTAGGGAGTACTACTAGTCGTATACAACTGTTTTTTATACCACTGGCACATTCTGAATGGGTGTCATCGTGACGCATTTTTTGAACACGGTTCGAGCTAGGCTAAAAATAGTGCAAATTTCAAGGCCGAATATCAAAAAAACTGTCCCATCAAGCGGGACGAGACCGATGTAGATACTTGAAGAATAGTTTAAGGATTTTTTTGACGTGGAGCCTATACCCCTTCCAGTTCTCTCTGACTCGGTATCGTCGATACAAAATTTTATTTAGACGTTGTTTTCTTCGCCTTGGAAGACTGTCAAAATACTATGATTATGGGTATATTTTGGTTCTATTAGCTTAAGCAACTCTCGAGCTTTCTATTGGTATCAATATCTTGTGATTTACTAATAATCTTTATGTCAAAATATTGCAAACCATTTGGACAAAAACGGATTTGCACCGGGCAGAATGCCAAAAAAATTCTAGGCTTTTTCATTGGGCGCCCGTTTTTCTTTTATTTTTTCTTGACGTGCGCCGCACGGGTTCGATTTTCCTTTTGGGCTGAATCAACTTTACTTTTTGAAGATGAAGGTCGGAAAATAAATTTTTGTGCCAAGAATGATTTATTAAGTCTTAGAAACTCAATAAACATCATTTTAAGCCAAAATAAAAATTGTAACCCTGTGAAAAATTAAGCGAAAAGGGGTTCATATAGGACTTTAAGTCATCTTCCGATTGAGTTTTCACCCCTAGAAACCTAAAATGGGAAGCTAGGATTTATATATCCTTGATCAGCACATTTTTTCTGATTTTTTGAGATATGCCCGTCAAAAAGTAGGAGCCCCCATAAAAGTACTTTCCTTGTTATATAAATTGTTTGGCGGAGAAATACCTGAAACAAGGTTGGAAGCTCCGGGTGAACCACCATGTGGTTCACCACTCTTACAGTCAGTATCTTTCCCATCTTTTTTCATATGTCGGAACATCGCGCCTAGTGTCCACTTATGGCCATGACTTTCGGACGCTGTACTTGTATTTCTGAAACGTACCAGTACACGTCAATCCATCGCATTTTCTGAACCGTTTGGACGTTTTATCCACACACGAGCGAAATACCAAAACACTTTAGATATCAAAATTCCTTCGGAACAAATTTTGGAGGACAAAATTAGTCTTGAAAAATTTTGAGCGCTATTTTCTGACCAGAAAGTAAGGTTTTGTCCCGGTTAGCCAAGAAAAAACAACCAAAGATTTTCTCAAAAATATCTATTTGTGACCAAACGCCGCATTGAATAAATCTTGGTCGCGAAATAGCTTCAACTACGCTGGATTGACGTGCACTATCCATTCTAAAGTATATTGACTTACTTTATGAATTTCTCGTTCGTTTTATGTAAAGAGTAATTAGTTAATTGGGCTTCTTGTGATAATCCATTCTCATCATTATCGTATTCTTCAACAGCAAACCGAGTTAATCCGTCTGTATACATATAGGCCATCAAAGGATAAAATGAAGTTACGGCGACGTAAACCCTGAGGTCAGATTTCTTTTTCTCCACCAAGTATGGGTTGGAAATGTATCGCGAGACAATAACTTTGTCGTTATCCTTGATCTCATCCACCTAAACACAAATTCCGAAATATATTACAGTAAATTACCTGTTCTGGTTTCGACACAAACATGATTCCCCGTCCCCGAGATGAATTAGACGGCTTTAAAATAAAAGAACATCCAGTTTCCTTGGCCGCTGATAGGTCATTCTTTATCCTTTCTCGCTTCTCCTCACTCAGTGGTGTGTTATATGATTCTGGCATCTAAATAATTTATCTACGATGACAAAGGCTTAACCTACAAAGTCAAAGATATTCTCGCCATACTGGGCTTGGGCTGCGCGAATATTGGTATAGAGATCGTCTTTTTTGGTGATCAGAAAGCTACGTGGAAAGTGGTTTACTCGTTGCCTAAATTACAATTACACATAAAACCGCACGATGACATTCCGGGCTTGACTAACCGACCTATAGTGTTTGTACTATGAGGTAACCATAATCGTGTATTGTATGACTATTATACACTCGCACTTTACGAGACTTTTTAAAGACTTGTGGGTACAAGGACCTGCGGGGCACGTCAAGAAATTGCGGGCGTTACAAAGGTTCTTGCCGCGAAAAAGCGATTCAGAAAATCCGTTATCCAAATAACATATAACAGCAATTTTTGAACTAAATTTTTTGTGGGTACTCAGGACGAGACTGGTGTAGATACTTGAAGAGTTTAAAGATTTTTCTGATACAAAGTTTTTATTCCCGCTGTTTTCTTCGACTTGGTACAGTCAAAACACCATGATTCCGGGTATATTTTTTTACGAAAAAGAATATAATTTTTTCGCCCATGATGCTCAACCACGAGTTTCGCTCACATCAATTTTTTTGTTCTGCAATGTGCAGAGCCCAAGACAGGATAAATCTGAACGGTAAAGTTTCAAGAATTATTCACACCTTGGAATGTCCCAAGCCCGGAATGTCCTCAACCTGGAATGTCGGCGTGCCTATAAAATACGGCGTAAAAACGTACCACGACTTCAATTGTCTCAACGAGTTAGAATTCAGATGTGTGTTGGTCCAGAAAACGTTGAAATTTTGATTCTTTGCAGAGCACTAAATAAAGAGTGTTATAATAAATCAGAAAAATCACCTGAATAAATCCATAACTAAACAACACCGATTTCACAAGCCGGGAATCACTTTTTAACATCTTGAAACACATATTGTATTGAGCTCCAACTTCGGCAAACTTTCTGCTTTCATCAGCTTCCCTCGAAACATGCCGAAGGGCGTCCACGGAAAAGTTTACGTACTAAAAATAAATTAATAATCCATTAAATCAACTTACGGTCTCCTTTTCAATATCCTCAGGCTCCGGAGATGACCCGCTGATCTCGTTCTCCGACATTGTTATACCTAAAATCAGTAGAATTAGATCAATCACACATAAACCACCCCCCAATATCATAAAAAACGATTAAGGACTAAAAGTTCGAATGTCTGAAACGAGGAGGTGGATGGGGATAAAAGAAAAAGCAAAGGGTAGGAAAGAGAGAATATCAAGATGATCGTTTGGCCGCCCACTATCAATTAAATATCCATGTGACCTGAACCCGGTCCCCGAGAAAACGTTACAAAATGATCGTAAAGTGGAAAAATGCGAATAATATTGGTTCAGACATTGACCACAAGCGCATCTCCGGTAGGCCTTATATTATTGAGAATCGGGCGCCTTTTTTTGGAAAGTCAATAATCAATGATTTTGACACTTCGTTCACATAATTATAAAAAAATATTTATTTTTTGAATTACGCAATTTCATCGAAAAATCGCCGATGTCCACTGTAATTGTGTTCTGTCCAAATGCTCGTCAACATAAAGTCCAAGTGGCACCTGGAAAGCCTATGAAAGAGGTATGCCTTACTCTTTGTATGTTACTCTTATAGGTCTTGACTGAGGCATGCTTACAACAAGGTTACGATGCTGATATTTATGGTCTGCAATTCCAACGGAAGTTTATTGACCTCTCCTTGCCATTTAGATTATCCGGGTTACCAAATAATGCTCATCTTGAATTGATCGAGAAGCCAACGGTCTCCCAAAGCCCTGTAAAAATCGCCCTTCAGGTAAATTTCATATGATATCGTTGCGCAACCTCTTCAGACACCTCATGGACGTTTTGAAAGCGAGTTTGCCATAGAATGTACAATTTGGGAGGTTCTCGAAGCTTTCCAATCGTCTTATAATGTGAATTTATTGAGTTTTGATGATGTGGATACTGTACCAGCCGTCTCATTCATGCAGAAAACAGTAAGTTATCACTTATTTTTGAATTCTGATTTAGTTTAAAGGTCAGATGCAATTGTCGCAGACAACTTTGAAAGCGATGGGCATCGAAGGACGGGTTTTATTTCGATATCTGCAAATAAAATTAAGCCCGGAAGATAAAGCGCAGCTAGAAAAGGAGATTGAACTGAATAAATTGAAGCAAGAGAAGTTAGAACAGAATTATCTTGCTAAGAAAAATGAGAATGAAGAGAGATTGCGACTTCAGAAGAAGTTTGAGGATGAAGTTTTTTCGAGAACTGAGGAAATGAGGATCAGACAGACCGAATCTCCTGCTCAGATTAACATACCAACCCCATCTGAGGTCTCGACAAGCGTTGCGAGTATTCCAACTGCATCTTCAGAAACATCTCGACTGAATCAATTGCAATCTGTCCTCTCTACTCTCTCTGACAGTCTAAGTGAAGGAAGGGTCGACGATCTGGCTGATAGGTTGTTGACTGATACTGGCCGTATTACTCTTAATCCACCTCCACCGCAGCCGCTTGAGTTTATTAATTTTAAAGTAATTTGACTGCTTTATTTCTAAATTCGGGTTTATTTTTAGTTTCCGGATAAGCCCGTGGCTACTGTAGGTGATCTTCTGAAGTTGGAAAAGGAAAGAGGATGTGTGGAAGAGGAAGTGGAGATCCCCGAGAGACATGCTCTTGTCTTTTCCCCTGAACCGAGAGACGTCGACATGGAAGTTGATGAGAGTTTCTTTGATCTGACTGTTGAAGATGCGAAAAGATTGCAGAAAGAGTTGAGGGAGGAAGTGTAAGTCTGGTATTGAGTTTAATAAAAAGCTACTATAGTAGAAGATCCAACCAGCAATCTCTTCTTCCGGCGTCTTTTATTGAAAATAGAAACAAACAAAAGAAGAAAAATGCGTATAAAAATACAGTAATCCGCATTAAATTGGCCGAGAAGATTATTATCCAAGCTCGATTTACCTCGACAGAGCCGGGTAAGAGAAAAGGGGCCTTTTTCTTACGTATTTATTTATTTCAGTTCAAAATTTATTTAAATTTGTAAACCAAGTTATCCGATGGAATGAATTCGAATTAATCGCTGTGCTGAAGATAGACAAGGAGTCCAAGAGGGATCTGATCGATGAAGGATTAGCTCCGAAGAGTACTTTAACGGTTCAATGGAAGGGCGTTAAGTTTACTGGTATGTTTTTGTTAGTTTTAGTTAATTTAATGGGGAGTACCTCAAGTGCGACGCCCAGGTTTTCTTTAATTTTGCGTGCACTTCGGATAAATTATTCTTTGCAGACAGGCTACATATTAATTCCTGTAAATTTTAGTTTGCTATTTGCAGACGCAGCAGAGATATACAATGACCTTTGCGGCCGAGAGAGCGCGGAAAATTTTTTCTAAATTATGCCTAGTTTCATAAAGATCTGAGCGTCGCACTCGGAGTACTTCCCCTGTTAATTTCATTTTTGCAGAAGACCTCATCAATTATGATGTTCTTTCACGTGTAAGCGAGTCAGAGGCGGATTCAGATGTTCATGAATGGCTCTCGGCCAACTCTAATTATAGTCCAGATCAGTTTCTGGTTGATGGTATGCAGTCTTCTGAAGCTGGGACCAAACGAAATTACGATGGCCCTATCAATAAATCCCCCAATTCGGGTCCTTCTTTGCCCAAATGGCTCAAGAAGTTTTAATATAGCATATTTATTTACGTGTAAATGCCAAATTAAAGTACTTGTGAAACTATTTCGAGATTGGTATTGATTCATGTTAGGTTTTAATTTAAATATTTACTCGATTCTAATATTTATTGAATCAGAGACTAATGTCACAAGATGTACAGCGAAGGAATGCGGTCCCAACATAAAATATGTAAGCTCTATGGGTCCCTTTAAATAATATTGTTATTATTGGCCGAGTTGAGTGAAGTGAGACTGGACGTGCTGGAGTTCGAGCTCCCATTTGGACTTCTCTTTCATCTCGAACTTCTTGATCTTCCCGGTTACGGTCATGGGGAATTCGTGTTTCTCTTTGAAGAGAATGTATTTGGGGATCTTGTAGTGTGCAATCTAGAGTAATGATAACACAATACTTTTTTTATCATGTTTTATTGTTGTGAACAAAAAAGAATGAAAACTTACTCTTCCCCTGCAGAAGTCGACGATGTCATCAGCCTTCACATTCAGATGCATAGCCTCTCGTTTTACCCTGATCCAAGCACAAACAGCCTCTCCAAACCGATCATCAGGGACCCCAATAACATGAACCTCATCTACAGCGTGATGTCTCATCAGAAATTGCTCGACTTCTGTAGGATAAACGTTCTCTCCTCCTCTCACGATCATGTCCTTGGATCGTCCGACAATGGAGACAGCTCCATTTGGATGCATAACCCCAATATCTCCACTGTGATACCATCTGTCAGCCGTGATACTCGCTCGGGATTGCTCAGTATCTTGCCAATATCCTCTCATTACACTGTGTCCTCTGACTAGAAGTTCTCCACGTTGTCCTCGAGGTGCACAAACGCCATTCTCATCGATGATTACGGCTTCCAAATGGTCCATGATGTGCCCAACGTTCTTGATCCGATCCAGAGGAGCGTCTTCTCGGATGCTCATGAATGAGACCGGACTTGTCTCTGTAGTTCCATAACAAACTTGAAGATCTTTCATTCCCAGCTCGTTCACAAGCCGCTCACACAATGCCACAGGGCATGGAGCTCCAGCCACAATCCCCGACCTGATGGAAGAGCAGTCAAGGCTCTTGTAATCCTCATGATTCAACATGTCGATGTACATGGTAGGGGTCCCATAACACGCAGTACATCTCTCTTCAGCGATGGCATGGAGAGCTGCTCCAGCTTCGAAAGACGGAGCTGGGAAAACACAGGTCTGATTGAACATAAGGGCTGCCAGAGATCCCATCACACAGCCAAAGCAGTGATACAAGGGGTTGGGGATACAGATGATGGTCCGGGCTTCGTGGTAACCAGCTCGGCGACCCACGAAATATGCGTTGTTCATGATGTTGTGATGAGTTAGAGTTGCTCCTTTTGGTTTGCCAGTGGTTCCCTGTAATCGACTTATACGAATGAACATGACTGCTTACACTAGTGTATTGTATGTTGGCGGGATCATCGGGTTGGACATTGCGTTGGGACATTCGGCGACGATCTTCTTCCGTGCCCATTTTTTGGACATCCGAGAATCGCCAGGCGCCTCTGTACAAATACAGTTTTATCTATGAGGCGTACTCTGCCTACCTGTAGGCTTTATCTTCACCATCAAAAATAATAATATGCTTTAGTTTGGGGAACTCATCAGACTGTAGACCGCTTCTGCCCTCGGGCATTCGAGTGAGCTGAGGAATGACTTCGCAGAGAGTTTTGTAATATTGAGACCGTTTAAACGCCGGAGGGGCGATCAGAGCCTTGATCCCGACCATGTCGATGGCATAGGCCAAGTCCTCAGAGTGATACATGGGGTTCACATTGACAAGGATGAGGCCGGCAAGAGCCGCCGCGAACTGGGTCACGATCCATTCGTAGTGGTTGGGCGACCAAATCCCCACACGATCTTCTTTATCCAGACCGAGGTGAATCAAACCAAGGGCTAGCTTCTCGCACTGAAATAATTTTAGATTATACTTGACTTCCGCAACATTCGTATGTCATTTTTAAATAGTTTCTTTAGAGATTATGTCATTATCAATTTAATCCTTCAAGAAATAAAAAAAAATTGCGAAAGAATTAAGGTTAGGGGGCATTCTATATTTACTTGCAGAAGGGACGGAGATAAGAGGAAACGTTCCTTGATCTGTTACGTAACCAAAAATAACTACGAAAAGTGCAAAAACAGTTGTACCCAAACTGTAATAGCAATTGTTTTGCCAACTTTTACTTACATCTTCAAGGACTTCTTCATAAGTTTTCCGGATTCCATCTTTTCTGAAGATTACAAATTCTCTGTCTGGATTCTGCAATAAAGGTATTGTTATTAGAATGGTAATATGAAAAAAACAACTTGAATGCTATGTTTACCTCTCTGGCCGCCTTCCGAAGTCGTTCTCCGATGGTATCGTAGATCAGAGGCACCGTCGATGCACCGTGAACGTAACTCAACTGTGCCTCTGCTGAAGAAGTCATGACGACTGAAAGTAAATGATGCTATCACAGCCTTTTATACGCTATGGCCAAATGCGGAGTAATCAAATCCGGTTCATAAACCCGTATAAAATGGGGTTAGGTTCATCAAAGGGAATAACATAAGCCTTGATCGATAAAAAATGTTATCCTTGATGAGGAACGATTACAAATAACAAGACGCGGACACGGCACGATGAACACAAAGAAGTCATGGGAGACGATGACGGGCGGGGTAAGCGCGGAAGATGTACATAACCAAACAATTGTTGAGAAGGAAATTGCCTGGGTCAAGAGGTTTCCGAGCGCCGAAAACGGGAGACTCCAGAAGAAGAATCAGATAATAACCGAGGTAGAGAAGCGACGAGGTAAAGTAGAAGGAGACTGGTTGGGCGAGGGCTTATCATCCCCCCATCTCTCACCCCTCCCATAACCTCCGGGCCACAAATCTTCGACGAAAATACCAACGCAAAGAAAGGGCGACGTGGAATGTCACAAAAAGGGAGGCCATTTAAATAATAACTATGAACTGGATAATGTAACACATTGTCATTAGCATTCTTTATGGTCGTTATCGGAGACCACGGAAAGATCACAGGATTGCGGTTAATTAATCTACAAGGTAATATGGGCGATTGCGCAACATTATCTCATCCAGTAACCCCGGGATGCCAAAATATAAAAACGGCCTGGAATATCGACATCTCCCGTCATACGAAGAGATTAATCGCGCGGATGGGAATGTAATTGGAGAACCTTCAGAAGCCAGACAATGAGGAAGATGAATACAAAGGCGAAGGAGGGAACACCTCCAAAACCTCCATGCCGCTTTCGCCTCAGGCATTCGGATCAGCGATCGTAACCGACTAAAACATGTTTGTCGGCTTTTGTGCGACAAGAGAAATCGTCTACCGCATTTATCAGAGGAAATGATTCATCCGAAGTAACGACATCTTACATTTTAAGGGCACTAGGCGCAATAAATACGTTTGGATTTAAAACTTTCAATTTAGATGAGTCAGCTCTCGGAACCTGTGTTGGCACTTATAAAAGGACCCCTGCAACCTCCAAAAAAGGAAATAATTAGATTATAAGGTCAAGGCCCTAAGGGCAAAGAATCGGAAAGAGGTTCGCAATTACTTCCGAACGGGGATCGTAATTAAATTCACCCTGATAAGACCGGAACAGAGACTTTGTCCGACTTTTCCGATCAGCTACACCGTGACGCCCCAAGGCCATTTGTCTTCTGGCCATCGCATTCCAGACGTCCGTTTTAAGGCCGCCCTCTTTTATGGAGCAGAATCCACTCGGATTAATTGGAGTTGACCGCTACGGTAGCTAATTGGCGGCCACTTAGATGTGAATTGCTCTTCCTTTACATCAGCAAATGTCATTCCTCTCCCGAATTACATGGACTGGGCCGGTATCACTTTTATAATCAAATTCCGTTCGGGCGGAGTTTTATTTGGTGATAAGCCGGCCGAAGGGAAAGTTAATGGCGTGATTGGATTGGTTTCACAGTCTTAAGCTCCTTGTTTTTTCTTCGCAACTCTGTTGTCCATTTGCAATATGAATGTAAAAAATAGGTCAAACTTTTTTCAAGGATCACAAAAATATAATGAGAATTAATAAATCTGAATATAACGACGGTGCGATTAAAAATTTTCGTCTTGACTGGCAGAAAGTCCCGATTTCTCGGCGGGAAAGATCTAATGTCAAATTCTTGATCAAATAGCGTAACTTCGCATAGTATTTCGCAAGCTTCTGCTCTCTCCTCATGCAGATTTTTTCCTTTTTTTCCTGCTCAGTCTCTTGGCTGGCAGCTCTCCAGCCAGGAAATTGAGACTTTTGCCAGTCAAGACGAAAAATTTTAGATCGCACCATCCTTATATTCACAGTTTATTCTCGACATGCTTCCGGGCCGAACAAAATTTGAAACGGGCCGGAGTTTCGTCCCATCGGCCGGCTTGGTCAGATCGGCAAATTAAGCCTACTAGCAAAAAAATTGTAATACTCAAATTGAAATTTTTTTTGTATATGTACTATATGATGGTCAAAGTGATCTAATACACTAGCGGGAATTAACTGGGCCAGACTTCCATCGCTCCGGGCCGGACCGAAGGAATCTTAGAATGGGGCAGGCCGGTTGGCGATTTATCGGCCCCCGGCCCGGGAGACATGTCTACAGTATTCCCAGGGAAATTACAACGAAATTGAAAAAAAGTGGAAGAAATGGGGAGATAAATGAAATCCAGAGATTAAGACCCCGTCTTGGAAAACAGCGATAGGAATAGTGATAAGCCTTCCAACGGTTGTATCAGTTTTCGGGGAAGGAATCTCGGGAACGCTGACTTCACAAAATTCAGTTCAAAGAACAAAAAATAATTGGCAGACCCCCATACTAAACTCTCAAAAAGATAGATTAATTTCATGTTACGACAAGATAAAAACAGATCAAGCTCGACGAACGCATCAGTCATATTCATCATGATAACCGATTTATTGCGCAATATAAGTAATAAAGGAACGATTTCTCATCTTCGTGCAAGGTCGGATTGAAATGAATTTTGTCTCGATACCGTAATTTGTGAAATCTAAAAGGGCATTCGAAAAGCCATAAAAAGACGACTGACATTGCTGGTTATCAGTGAAAACACTGTAAGATTGGAGAGATTGTTTTTTATTTCTTTTCATGAGGACAGAACGAGGAAACAACAGTCAAAACCCCCTTTCCAGTCAGTTATCTCTATCTGACTCCAGTCTAATGTCAATAAGGCAGTACTGTAAGTGATTGGCATCTCATTTTACGATTTCTTTTGATAAGACACAGTGTTTTTGCAAAATTATTGCAGAGATTTAGAAGACAACGGTTTATTCACTCATAACTGTAAGAATTCGGGAATTGGTAGTAGTAATCGGGGGTATCGAAAGGCCGCAGATATTCACGGAGGACCTAAAAGACGTAATGATTTTTGATATATTATCAATATATATACGTAGCTGCAGTATGATTTTTGGTCTTATAGTTAAATTTGTTTACTACTTTCTTCGAAAACTTTCTTTTTCCTATGATTTGGAAGTAAAATATAACTTCAGACTAGACCCGTGACTAAATTTACAATCTTACTGTCAATCATAACATCTCTTTAATCTTTTTTTCTGACTTACCTGGCCAACAGTGACCACTTTGATGTTCTTTTTCTGCGTTTCCGTCGCTTTCTCATCCATTTTTCGACCAATTTCCAAATCAAACTTGGATAAAAATAAAGTTTTCGCAACTTATTTTTAAAACTGCATATGTGGAAAAGCTTTGTTGGGGTACCATAATATGTAGGTATTACTCGATAATCTCCCGTACGATAGCAATTGCTTCATGGAATTTGAAACGGAATCACCACTTCAGGACCTTCCCAATACCCTAACATTACGCAATTCCCTCTGATCAAAAGTCCTTATTTGTGTCCTCGAGGCAAACAATCGCCGTGTTCATTGGCTTTCATTGCCTCAAGATGACCCAAGACTTGAGTCCATTCCTGATCTCATCTGAAGAGACCGGACTTGTCTCTGTAGTTCCATAACAAACTTGAAGATCTTTCATTCCCAGCTCGTTGACAAGCCGCTCACACAATGCCACAGGGCATGGGACTCCAGCCACAATCCCCGACCTAAAATAATAATACGCCATCTTTCAGACACACGCTGACACCCTACAATTAATGCTACGTTGACGCTAGACTTCACGTGAGGGAACAGATGCTGGTTTAAATTGGGATTGAAAGATATTTTAGGTTTAGAATTTAAATCTGAAAGCTCATGTGTTCAGAACGGCCAAGTCTTTCAAATATCGATAAAACTTTACTCGTTAAGGTTAGCATATTTTACATGACAAGTGTAATTTACTTCTGATTGAGACGTTTGAATCGTTGAGTCAGGTCCTCAAAGTTGAGGTTATCTCCCTCCGACTTCCCCCCTCCTCCTCCGTTCTTTTTGTCGTCACCAAAATCTGATGGCGGTTCTGGGAAGTCATAGAGGAAATCTGAAAGTTTTAGGTATTATTATTACGACAGGATCACAAACCTGTGTTGGAATCGTCTGGAGGGGATTCGTAGATGTGCTCCTGGGGCTGATTAGTCGGAGGCTGAGAGGGTTTGGGTGCCATATACTGCAACATAATCATACTTTTATATAGAATAAAAAAGGCTTTGCCAGAAGATGACAATAAAATTACACTTACTTCATTCGGCATGTGAGGAGCCACACTGTTCAATTGCGGAGGTGGAGGAGGTTGAAACTGCGTTGGATGTGGTTGGAACTGATTAGATGGAGGCTGGAAGTTGGGTGGGGGCATATGAGGGACTTGAGAAGTTGGAAGTTGAGGTGGAGGAGGCTGATAGAATTGCGGGGGAGGAGGCCCTGGATGATTTGGCGACGAATTCGAGGGTGGATTTGGAAGATTCACACGTGGATCAGCCACATTCCAGCCAATGTTATTATCCTGGAAATGGATAATTACACTGCTCCACGAAATGATAGACGCACCCTGTTTTTAGCGATTATCTTCCTTGTACTAAATGATATCGAATAATGTTCAACAGATGAAATGTGGCAAATTAAACGAGAATTCATGTCCCGTAGCGATTTTGGAACATAATTTTGCCTTGACTGAGATATGACATTTTTAGGCTTTTTTGGGGTCCACAAAATGATAGACGCAATTAAGTAATTTTTTGTTTATTTAAAAGAATTTTGAGTTAACCTGCTCTTATTACACTTCCTCGTGTTCTCTGTAGTATTAGAAAGGTAATTACATTTATATCCGCCGTACTTCATCGACGCAGCGGCCTTATGAGCCATTTCCGACCTTGTACATGAGGTAAATATTCGGTTTGAAAAAAACTGTAGGTGATTCAGTTTTCTTGGGCGAAAAACTAGCTAATACTATCACATTATACGTGTAGATCTCACTGATGAAAAAAAAACGGCTTGCTCAAGGATCCCGAGCATTTTCTTGGCATATCATCTTCAACAACTAGCTACCTTAATACTTTTAGACCCCCGAAATACCAAGGCGAATAAAGAGAATGACAAAATTTAATTTGCAAATTCGAACTGAGCATGCCTGAAAACGTAATGTTTTAATCATCAGCCGTTACAGAATACCTTTGGTCGGTAACGTCGTTCGACAAAAAAAAGTTCACAAAAATAGGCTTGTTTTTACACGTTTATCTTTAATCAATCATCTGTCAATCATCATGACATTTAAGCAGGCAATAAGTTGCGGTTTTAGGTTTGTTAACATGCTGAGTTTGATTTTCTGAGCAAAAAATTGACATCGATAGTAATCTTCTGTACTTTTAGAGCCTTTGAAGGTTACTGTAGAAGGTATACGGTAACTTAATGGTCGATTAAATGACTTCAGCGAATCGGTATTGGTTTATTTTATGTCTTATATTTGCTACTAGTAATCTATGATGGTTTAAGATGTTTTTTTGGCGAAAGCAAAATCGTTAATCAAATTTTTTTTTCAAACGAATTTTTACCCCATGTACAAGGTCGGAAATGGCTCATAAGGCCACTGCGTCGATGAAGTACAGCGGATATAAATGTAATTACCTTTCTAATACGACAGAGAACACGAGGAAGTGTAATAACAGCAGGTTGACTCAAAATTCTTTTAAATAAACAAAAAATTACTTAATTGCGTCTATCATTTTGTGGACCCCAAAAAAGTCTAAAAATGTCATATCTCAGTCAAGGCAAAATTTTGTTCCAAAATCGCTACGGGGCATGAATTCTCGTTTAATTTGCCACATTTCATCTGTTGAACATTATTCGATATCATTTAGTACAAGGAAGATAATCGCTAAAAACAGGGTGCGTCTATCATTTCGTGGAGCAGTGTAGTAGCCGGCTTCATAAAACATATCACGATGTGGACGTCTAACTTACCTCGTTTACAAAGTTGATCAGATTCTGTTCGGCCTTGGCCAATTCGTCGTCATCTTCTCTCATTACTCGTGGATCAGGAGTAAAATCAACACCAGCACATTTCGCAATCTCGATTAGGTATCTAAAAACAGTAAAAATAAAAGTGCGAAACAGTTTGCTTACTTTTCAACAAGAAGTTTGGACGGTGCACCAACGTTGAGCTTAGCCACCAGTTTAGGGGCTACTCTAGTGGGCTCAGGGAGCTGGTTCATCCTTGCGGCCTCAGCAAACTGTTTACCATACTTTTGAGTTAACTGATCGTTTATTACCTAAAACACAAATTAAGAAAGGCATTATACATACTTTAAATTCAGTTACTTCATGACAAATCCGCGGAGCTACCCACAACATGCTAGTCACGGCTTCTGCAATACCGTCGTCAATTTCTCTGAAAAAAATTTACTTTAGAGACCTGTGACTTACTTCATTTGTTGAATTACTCCAAATCTCGCCAACAATAACTCACACAACATTTCGAGGAGTTCATAGGCTTCAACAACAAAGTCTTCCCTGATGATGGACTCTACTCGGATTCTGGCTCTATCTGCCTTGTCATCTAAGACTCAAATCAAGAAAGTAGAACCAACAACTTACTCAAAAGCATATCAGCAATTTCAGTTCGGGCCTTCTGTGCCATCTCCGTCTTCTTCTTTTGGAGTAACTTCAAACGATTAGCGCAAAGTCGGAGGTTAGTCTTCAGTTTGGCATATTGAGTACCCCACGAAACGGACATGACAATACTTTTGCAACGGGAAAACTGAAATTTAAAACCCTCTTTCTTTTAACGAATATGAAGTTAGACGCGGGTTTACCAACGATAAGCAACTGCGTTTGAACAACATGACGTCCGACAAAAAAAAGAATTAAGAAATAAATAAATGACTCATCCAAAAACATCTTTCTAAATCGGAAACGATAAACAACGATTCTCGGGCTTGCTGTGATTATTGGCAGAAAACACGATAACTATCCAACGACAAGGTGAATAAGACGACTAAATAATAAATGAACATGAAATGATCGATCATGATAGAATTCTAAAATTCGTTTCATTTTCAAGAGGAGCACTTGGCACATTCTGAAATGTGTCAAGTCTATTTTTAAAAAATTTTTGTGGATAACGAAATTGGAATTTTGAAAAAAATATGCCCTTCTTCTAACCCAAGTAGCTTAGTTACAGCGTAGATAGACATGACATGCGATTCATTTGCCTCCAATTTTGATGGAATTGAAGTGGATCCGGAGAATATTCGATTTCTGAAAACACCGGATGAATTTTACAATACTTTGATTGTAAGTTTGTCAAGCTCTTTTCATTATTTATTTTAGGATAAAGTTGGTAATGCTCAAAATCGAATATATATGTCCGCATTATATTTAGGGACTGGAGATTTAGAGAAAAAGTTGGTAAGCAAGACTGTGAAATATGAAATACGATTTTAGGTAACAAAATTAGAAAGCTGTTTGAATTCAAAAGAAGATATAACAATAAAGTTGCTGTTTGACTACTTGCGAGGAACAAGAGGCGGAGAAAAGAGTTCAGCCGGGATTCTTCGGCATCTGGCGGATCGGTTGGAAGTAAGTGTTCTTTATGCATCAGTGTTATCTTTTTAGGCTTACTTCTTCCATACACCCGATCTTCGGGGGGTTTCCAAGAAGTACTTGCCCGAAAGAGTTAATGAGATTGTTGGATTACAACATATGAAGTTCTTTATTTTCGATGATTCAATTATAATATCAGGTGCCAACCTCTCTGAAACTTACTTTACCAATAGACAAGATCGATACGTTGTTATTGAAAATTCTCCCAAATTAGTTGATTTTTTTGTTGCCTTGTTCGATGCTGTGTCGTCTTGTTCTTTCCAGTTGTCTGCAGAGGGAAAACTTGAACCGAAGTGTAACTGTCATCCTTTTAAAGGTGAGTATTGCTCTTTGATACAATAAGTGTTTAGGAGACATAAATGAATATCGAGAGCGCTTTTTGTCCAAGACAAACGAAGTTTTGACAGTCTTGAAGAAGAAAAAGGTAGAAACGGATACTTTTGTCTTCCCAATCATCCAAATGGGGTCATTTGGCATAAGACAAGAAGAAGACCTGATAAAAAATATATTTAAGCGTCAAGATGAGGACATAGAAGTAACATTAGCAAGTGGTTACCTTAATCTCTATGATGAATATCAAGATTTAATCCTCAGAAACTCTAATTTCCCGGTTGATATTGTTTTTGCGTCCCCTGAGGTGAGAATTATATAATTTTTTAACTGTTTGTGTTTAGGCTAACGGGTTTTATCAAGCAGAAGGATTCTCAGGCTATATCCCAGCTCTGTATGTATACATATCTGATCTCCTAAATAAGAAAATCAATGCCTTGGGAAAGAAGATACGGTTGTTGGAATACCAGAGACCAGGATGGTCATTTCATGCCAAAGGAATCTGGATAAATTGGAAGGATAATTACGTGGCCACTGTCATCGGGTCTTCTAATTACGGATACCGAAGTACCATACGAGATCTCGAAGCTCAAATTATGATCGTTACCAAGAATGAAGTCTTAAAGCAGAGGATAAATGAAGAAAAGAATATGATGTTGGAATACACGAGACAGCTGGATAATGTGATTTTAGCCAAGCCAGATCATTATGTGCCATGGTGGGTCAGATATGTGGCCCATGCCTTTAAGAACTTCTTTTGAGAATAAATCAGATTTCTGTTCATTTTGAGTTCTTCTTTATTGTTTTTGATCAATCAGATATTTGTATTGGAGAACACTCTTATTGATGTTGAGGATGCCATTTTTCATGACTTCGGGAGGCCTGTTGGTCCGGGAGTTTGTTAAACGGATAAAACCAGTTCAACGAAATGGGGCCGTCGTCCCCACAAGGGGTTTATTCACAACAACCGTCAAAAGAACCCACCGAAGGAGGACTAAGGTAATGTCATCGACCAATCCTTTCAGTCCAGATGAATTACGACAGAGAATTGGCGGATTCTCGGCTAGAAGGTTGGCGTCGACGAATGCGGAGGGTACCGAGGAATGGTATGATATCTTGTACTTGGCCTTACGTTTCTCTCCAGGATCCCTGTTTATCGTTACAAAAAGATCTCATTGTGCTTTATGATTGCCAAAGCTAAGCTATATCAGACCATTCTGAGTGTTGGGTTGATCCCTTGGCAAACTTACAAGATGGTAATGGGTACCTGCACCATGAATGAGTACTTCTCCGTCGTTGGTCTGGCTTTTGTCGCTCCTATTGTGCTGATCGGATTCGCGAATCTCTTCAACAAGATCATTGGGGTCGTCTCTTATAACCCGGAGAATGACACCTTCCGTTTTGGTTATCTTTCGTTTTGGGGAACCAGATTGAACAAGATTGTAAGGGCTGATGAAGTCATCCCTCTTACTGAACATTACTTTACATATGACAACAAGGCAGTACTCAAGCTTACGTTCACTGAGTAAGTTAGTATACAAATATTCCTAATTCATTTAGCGGCGACTATCTGCTGTTATCAACACGAAATGCAGAGTTACCGGACGAGAAATTGGCCAAATATTTATTCAAAGATTTGAATTATTTTCCTGTTGAAGACGGAGAACATAAATAAGTGGTCGGTGAATGGTCTTAGTGTTAGCATATTGTACATGATTGTTTAGAAATAAAGTTTTACGAAGCTTTTATGTTTCGAAATGATACAGTTTCGATTTCTGGATTCGGAATTAAATTATCGGGAAACTTCTGTCGTATAAAATGTCCCTGTCGGTTTTTTTACAAATCATTTTTCTAATTTCACGGTTTGCCCAAAACGACAAAAAAACGCCCGAAAAGACTTTTCTTGTTTTTTGCGAAAACCACTTTATACGATCAAAGTTTCAGAGAACTAACTGGGACTTTCACCTTGCAAGGCATTCTAAGCGTTACTGAAGATTGTGATTGATATAATTAGCATAAATAAACACAATATTATCATCCGGTACTAGAAATGTCTTGTTAATAGACAAATATGATCGAAGTAACGAATAGGCCAAGTAGCCAACAACACAACTTTTTTTTTGCGTAATTCTTGGATTAAACCGGAATTTTTATTATATTTTTGCCTATTTTTATATTGTAGATGCACCACGCTTTTTGGTTACACTCATCTACCTCGACTTGCACCCTATCAACACATTTTTCGCCATCTCTAGTTCATTTGGGGACTACCCTCGTTCCCTGTCAGCCCTCTGTGCTTAAAAAAATTGAAATATCACAATACTCAGTGCATCATAAAATTATTCTCCGTAATAAAATTAATATTATATTATGTAACAATAATATAACTACAATCATCATTCTTCAAATATTAAATCTGTGTGCCGCCCTTCCATAAAGATCATCATAATGGGACATTAATTTTTTTTCTACTACCATTACCAGTTTCCCGATGGTTTTGTCATCTTCACCATGATGACACTCTTTTTTCTGATTACCTTTTCACAGTTACCATATAAGTAATATTGCCTCAATGCTGTTTATCTTCTCACGTCAAAATCTTTAAAAAATCAGGACAGTATCGAACATTTTTGTCAATAATTTTTAAGGCATTATGTTTTTGATACCATATCTACGGGATTTTGGTCATGACAGAAGCTGTTAAAACCCACGGTACAATAAAAAATTGCATCTAGCAGTGCAGTTATTTGTTATACAGCTTGGGAGAACCGTCACGACATCCACTAGCCATCATGAAATTTTTTTTGCAAAACTTATTGTAGTCAAGGGGTGATGCTTTCATTGGGGTCCAGAAAATCGAATTAAATTTTAGGGCTAGAATTCTGAAACTTTCCAGTATTTGACTCTAGTGTATCCCTCGTCTAACAGAATTAAAAAATTTTCGCAATGTTGTGTTCTACAGTATTTATAGAGTACTGTAAAATGCCTACTTTTTGCGATTTTTTCTTCCGTACACCCCTCACTCCGAACACCTATGCCTGAAATCAATGGATAAATGTGGAAAATGCAAGTCAGGTTTGATAAATGCTAGTGACACTCAGAGCAGAACGGCTGTAACGGTTTTTTCGACGTAAAGTTGTTTTACACATCAATTTCCAAGTACTTTTTGTACCCTTCATTGGGGTCCAGAAAATGACCCTTCAAAATTCACCAAATTGCATGAAATTTTCAAGATATGCTGTTCTGATAGTCGTGTAACTAACAAAAATCAAACATCTTGAAAATCACCTCTAAGAAGTCATATATGACCCGCTAAAAAGCGCCTTAAAATTGCACATTTTCGAAAGCTCACGGCAAGTCAGAGTTTCGACATGGACGATGGGGAAACATTCAATACGACAGAAGAAGTGTGCAAGAATTCATTTTTACTCTTATTTTCTATCTTTCTGTTAGTCTTTGCTGTCTTTTACATTCAAACTTTTACCCTATAATTCCGGAATTTTTCACGACTCGGGCGCGAACTGCGAAGGGCTCGGGCGCTTTTTTGTCGTTTTTTGTTCTATGTGGGCAAACCGTGATTTGGGCGTTGTGTGGATTCACCGTGATCGTGGATGGCCTCCATAGCGCCTGATGTGTTGGAAGCAAATTATGAGAGGTTTAGGAAGTTGTTATATGAGAGTAGACTTAGTCTGAACAAGGCGATCTCAGCCGACGAAGGCTGTAAGTTCACAATAAGTCAATTTGTAATTAATTTTTAGCTCTCAACACAAAACGACAGGTCTTGATGCTTTATAAAAAAGCCATCCGTGATATACAACAGGCATGTTCAATATCATCCCAACGATGCCCACAAAATAAAAGAGCCGAGGTGGAGAAGGACAGAGCAACATTGATGAAGCATCTAACACTAACACAGGAGAGGATCAATGACTTGAGTAAGTTCCCACTTTGTTACAAAGTCATTTGATTTTTAGCCACGTATTTAAAAATGGATGTAGAAGAAACTGTGAAACCGAAGGTGATGTCAACGTTAGGATCAACACCGTCGACCTCAAAGGAGTCAAATGTACCTAAAAAGAAATTATTAGTGAAGAATGTAGATCCTAAATTAGCTGAAGAGTTGTCTGGAAGTGTGATTGATACTACTGGAGTCAGAATGGAGGATATCCTGGGGAATGAGACAGCTAAAGCAGCACTCGAAGAGACTGTCATTCTTCCCAATCTAAATCCGGGATTGTTCACAGGTCTTCGGGAACCGTGCAAAGGGATCTTATTGTTTGGACCTCCAGGTAATGGAAAAACGATGTTGGTAAGTACTCATTGTTTTGCGTATTTTTTAGGCAAAGGCCGTGGCCACAGAATCAAATTGCACCTTTTTTAACATCTCCGCGGCCAGTATAATGTCAAAATGGGTGGGGGAAGGAGAACGGTTGATGCAAGCACTCTTTTCAATGGCCAGAAATGCTCAGCCATCTATTATATTTATTGGTATGTTCAATTTTTTGGCGTTCATTTTCTTTGATGATCTTATTTATGTTTTGTTTCTAGATGAGATCGATTCACTTTTATGCTCGCGACAGGAAAACGAAAATGGAGCCAGTAGACGGGTCAAGACGGAGTTCCTACTACAGTTCGATGGGTGTGTCTCGAAGGCAGAAGACCGCGTTCTTGTACTTGGAGCGACTAATCGACCTCAAGAGCTTGATGACGGTGTCCTGAGAAGATTCCCGAAAAGGATTTACATTGATTTACCTGATGAATATGCTCGAAGTCAGCTGATTCGGAAGATTTTCGAGAAGAACAAAACCAAATTTTGTCTTTCGACAACGGAGATCAGGTATTTTGATTTTATTAAATAGGTCTCTTTGTATTAACATGGGTAACCCGAGGATTACAGAGATATTGCTCGATTGTCCAAAGGATATTCCTATTCGGACATGACCGCCCTGTGCAAGGAAGCGGCGATGGCACCACTCAGAGGACTTTCAAGACAACAATTACAAAAGATAAGCGCCACGAATGTGCGACCAGTCAATTATGCAGACCTGAGGGAGGCGACTGCCGTAATCCGAGCAAGTTCGAACGAAGAAAACACAAAAAAATTAATGGAATTTGCACGGAAGTTTGCTCAGCATAAATAGAAATCTGTGTAAAGCTTGTGGAGGATCATAAATGTGATTATGGAAGTTATTGAAAATAATATTCGTTGGCCTCGGAAGGCAGGGACCAGCCACTGGCCGACAATTCCATGAGTAACATTATCATTTTTCGTGCCCAGGGTTCATGCGCGGCTACAAAAGCGTCTCGAATTCGATCCTTTAGACTCCCCAGTTGGTCGGGACAGTTCCGTTCCAGGTCATAACCAACACTCAGAAGACAGCCGATCACACTTTCCAGCTGTAACAATCACATTAGTCAAGTTTGCAAATTTCAAATGGCCCATTACTCATAGTTTATACTCTTTTATGTGGGTCACATTAATCATACCAAAACCTTACTTCTTCGATCTTCAGTGTCTCCAAGATTGACTCTTCCAACATGTAATCGAGTACTTTGAAGAGTAAATCCACCAATCCACCCTCATATTCGAATCCAATATTTGCATAAACATCACTAAGAAAGCTGAGGAAATTGATCCAAACCTTGAGATGAGTCTCTCTCAACTGTCCTCGGCATTCGTAATATTGGTTCAAGGATGCCAACAGACCTTTGTGGAAAGAACTACCGGTGGGACAGCTGAGAATAAGGGCAATCAGTCTCGCTATGGCCCTCTGGACTTGTTTATTACTCTCTTCTATGGCCTGTCGGGTTAAGCAAAGCGCCAAGGATTCCGTTATTTCTGGCAACTCCAAGTTTGCTGCAAAGAATACAGTAATATAACTTAAGGTAGGACTAACAGTTTATAAAGTCCTCAACGATCTTTTGGTCTTTTATGGCTTCCAACTTCCGTAGTCCAGTTACAATGTCGTCGAAGTCTTTTGAAGTAAATTGTTTTTTCTTTTCTGTCGGTGTTGTAACCGAGGGTTTATTCTTTGGTTTTGGTTTCTCATTCTTTGTAGAAGAACTTCTGGATTCAGAACTGGCATTAGAAACTGTAATCAAAAGATTTGAGAATGCATTCAAACATTGCAAACAAATGAAGAATTCAGGTCAAGGTTATGAAAAGTAAAAGTAAAAACGTTGGTATTGCAAACCTGCCTCGGTCTTGTTCGGTCTTTCCAAGGGTACTGTACTTCACTGAAGTCGGTGAAGCGGGCAGTTCCTGGGCATTTTTCTCATTTTTTTCTCCTCCTCTGAGACCTGAGTTTGAGTTGAAGAGTTTGCGAGGGCCGAGCTTACCTGGAGGACGATAGATCTGCATGGCCGGGCGTTCCCTTTTCTTGGCTTGGCCTTGGGCTTCGGCATTTTTGAGTTCAATATCAGCCATCTTCTATTTGTTTTTGACCTGCCAGGAATTGGTATCGGAACGAGAAAAAATTTGTTAACTGCAGCGGCTGCCTCTTTGTTCGAGAGAGTCTAGACCCTTCAGGGGCCGATCTCAATCGCTGTACTCCATCGTATAACTTGGTTGCTCCTTTTTTCAACATCGGGCGCAGCTCGGCACCCAAATATTGTTTTTCGCCGAAAATCTTTCGGCGATTTTTTGTGGAGGGAAATTCTCTGGATTTTTTTGTGGGTAGAAAAGACAAGGGCGGTGGATGCCTTCTTTATTGACAATACTTTGACGAGCAGACAGCAGTTACTGCAAACTTATCTTTTGTCAGGCGGTGTTTTCTTTTTATGCGGAGGATACTTTAAATAAGGAATGTTTTCTCTGCTCCGTTGATTGATAATTTGTGTTTATGAAGATCACATGGTTTAATAACATCACCGTGTTGAGTAAGATGGCTCCCTTTCCGGAGGCCCGAACTCTCGTGAGACTCTGCTCGAGAATCCTTTTATTTCTTCCATCTCCTGCTGTTTTTCCCATTCTTTCCGCGCATTCTGTGGGGCCAAGCCTTTGGAAGTAGAGGATTTGAAACGATTTGGGTGCAGACTCTCGAGTTCCGGCAGTCTTTTTATGGATTTGTTCTTATAAACAATGGGGGCGCTTAGCGGTCCAATTATATTTGCTGGGGTCCGGGTATTCTTTGGTCCCTGGCCTGACATTTGACACGAACAATTTCAACTTTTTGTGTTACGGGACGGGAATTCGATTAGGTTGCTTTGAACAGGGATTTAACGATATTGTTTTAGGTATTTATCCCATGGAATTTGTTTTGTAAATGGAGTAGACCAGTGGAGGATGGTTGAACCCTTTCGTTGTTGCTCAATCCCAAATTACCTCCCATTCTAAACTCGCTTTCACCTGACAGACGAGCATTTCGACGCGTTTAAAATGGAGCCCCCAAGTTTTGGCGTTGTTCCGATGAGATTCTACGCCAATTGGGATACGGATCGGGCTTCGAATTACAGTATTCCGAGGTAAGTGCGCTATTTTTTAAATGAGAATGCTTTATTTAGACAAAAGGAAGCAGTTCATCTAGTTTTTTACCTAAAATAAAGTAGTTCAGCCAATTTAATATCTAAAATAAATCATTTTAGGGCGCTTTCTATGGTATTATCCCGTTTAACGTTCTACAAATGCATTGAAATTGAGAATACGATAGTAATTTGTGTTCGCCTGCAAGGCCACAAACGTTCCCTCAGATCGAATGACATAAGTGTCCCCAGCATCCAACAGGGCGTCCGGGTTGATCTGGACATTTCTTTTATCATCCAGTATTCTCATTTCGTCAAAAGAAAAGCCAATGTTCTGGAGATCTTCATCCAACGACGGAAGAAATACAAGAATCGCCAGATCCCTGGGTTCAAAACACTGGCTGCGGGCTTCCTTAATTTGGATGATTTATTGCAAATGGGAGGGTCAAGGGAGGTCAAGATATTCTCCATGAATCAGCTCAGCAAACCGGATGTGGATGTTAACGGTAGGGATATTACAAGATGAATCTTTTTTATCCACGATAAATCTTAATTGTTATTACCTATTTTGGTTGTAATAATTTTTCAGACTCCCATGTCGCCACTATCTTTATTTCCCACTGCCAAACCGTCGCGATCGAAAGTGGTCAGAAGAACCTAAAACATTCTTTGGCCAAGGATCTGACGGCCAGAGACGACAGCGAAGACGATGTTCTGGAAGATGAATCAAGCGGGGAGAGTGAGGAAGAAGTGAACGATCTCGTTGATTTCGATTCTTCAAATAGAATGAGAAGAAAGCGAAGAATTCCGACTAAGAAGAGTCAAAAGAACCTGAAACAACGGCTCACAAAGCTGTTGAGAAGATTCAAAGTTCCTGAAGAGAATGTAAGTTAACTTCTAAACTCACATAAATGGTTCAGGTGGATGAGGGAGACACACATTCGGTGCTCAAACCAACGGCCGAGGAACTGGAAGAGATCTTTGAGGAACTGGAGAACATCTCGGATTCGGGTCCCGAGATCGAGATGGATAAGCTAAGCATCCGCTCCAACCCCCGGCCAGGTCTTCATCGTCCATTCTTCGGGTCGAAATCTGATATTCTCCCAGTTATCGATGATGCCATCGCTTCTGAAGAGTCGGAAAGTGAAGAACAAGAGCAATTCAGTTCGGATAATGAGAATAATCAGACCATGGAAGGAGCTCATAATCTGAGTAAATTCGACCAGAGAATCCTCAAGCATTCCAATACGAACGGATCCATCAATTACACTCCAAATGACGTCAAGCCAAACGCCGACTCAACCTTCACTATAAACGATATGGTGAGGTTATTGTACTTTTTGAATCTAACTTTTAATTTGTTTGGATAACACTTTCGGAGTGCAAGTGTTATTTATATCGTGTGGTTTTAGTTGACGCGCTTGGACAGTGATTCGTCGATTGTCGCCTCGAATGTTTGGATCTGTTCCTCGACGGATTTTTCTTGGATTTCGCGTGTCGACTTCAGCAGTTTAAAGAGGACCCGAGTTCTTGATTGTCCGTCAGCTTCAGATGTCCGCACGGTCGTTCACAATATAATTTCGAGGATTCAGAAGTTGTAAGTACTGCTTCTATCGGTCATTGTTTCAGTTGTAACACCAACTCCGTTGCCCCCTCTCCTACTCTGATCGGTGTCTATGGCACAGATCGTCATGTCTCTCACATTCTCCGTGCCTACGTCGATTTCCTCCAGAACAAACCGACCCAAGCGTGGATTACACATCTTCGATTCACAATTCTCTGTCCTCCGGCTTCAGCGTTGGGACGATTATTGTCTCAAGCGTCAGATACCGGTCATGCTGAAGCTTCTTGGAGGTCTTTGAGTAAGATCGCAAGCCAATTTGAGGCCGGCGACATCACTCCCGGGAAGGTGAATGAGATGGAAGAGATCCTTTTCAATGCCATGAATGCCGCTGTAAATCCTTCGGAGAATCGTCTTCTGAATCTCCCCATAGGCGAGGTAATGCTTCAACTGAGTCAGAGCAATTGGGACTCCTCAAACAATGGAAATCAGCCGGAAAACAAGTCGGATACGCAGCTCTTTGTCCCATTTTTATCCGAAATCCATCTAGGGAATCTGGACGAATTGAATTATTTATATTTTATGAAGAATTCTTTCGACGACGCCCCTTCCCAGAGCAATAACAACAGCAATCAGTCCTCTTCTAGTCAGCAATCCAATCAAAATAATCCCGTCCAGCTCTCCAATAATCCCTCAAGCATTTCCCCACCCGTCTCACCTCAACTTCCAAAGTAAGATTACTGTTTTTTAGTTTGATTATTATTTTAGGCAACAAGAGTCGAGCAAAGAATTGCATCTGGAGTACTGGACCGATCTTCCGAGCACTTCCCTGCCCACCCATCATGATCTAGATCCATTGGACCAGAGTTTTATGCAGAATACTCCAGGATCAGCGAAGTCTAGTGTGATGGGGAACAAGTATTCGATAAAAGCGACGCTAAGGACCTTATCCATTGCTAGGGAGTCCATGTCCAGTCTTTTATCCATTCAATTTGTGAAGGAAAAAAGGAAAGATAAGGTCCTCCAAAAGTTGGGAAGGAAACCCAAGCCGGTAAGGTTATATACTTTTGTTCATTATTCAGTTGGGTTTAATTGTAATTAATTCGTTTTTTCAGAAGAATGCGGAAGGATTTGCGCATTCCCAAGCACGGGTTGTCGCGAATGTCTCCCGTCTTCTCTGTTCTGGAGGAAAGAACTCGGAATTGGAGTTATCCATCGACGGGGTCTTCTGGAAACACATCCGCTTCTTCCAGGTGGCCTCACAATGGCAGACTCACGTCAAACAATTCCCCATTTCGATGCCCTCTCCTCCTCAAACTGCTCGCTGATCTATGTTTGTATAATATATTAATGTAAGTGTAAATACAACGAAATAAACCATTAATTTCTCGATCTCCTGTGTTTGACTGATGGGATGTATATACCTGTACATGCGATGAAAAATCTCTCTGAAGTTGGCTAACAGTCCCATATGACGAGTCCGTCCCTTATGGGCAGATGCCGTAAAGGGCAGACCATGAAGGGTAGATGTTCTGAAATCATTGGGCGGAGTATGTAAACTGAGCCCTTCTCAGATGAAAACGCTAACTTCGGTGGGATCGGAACTGGTTAGACCCCCGCACGGTAACTGTGAGAACATTGGTTTATTCGATTATTAACTTTATGCACAATCAATCTATCGCTGTAATGGAGCCAATCCGAGCTTTTTCCTGAGGGCATTGGACTCCTCGATCTCCCGTTCTTCATCATCTTTGCTTTTGTTTTTCTTTTCCTTCTTCTCTTTCCGTTCTTTTTCTCGTTCCCTTTCCTTTTCACGGGCATTGTCTCGATCCCGTCTTGAGTATTCTGGAGAATCGTGTCGCCTCCTTCTTTCCCGACCTTCTTCTTCACCTCTTCGTCGATCTTTTTCCCGTTCTCTGGATGTGGATCTTGATCTACTTCTATTTCTTCTCTTTGTCAATCTCTAAAACAATAATTCAAAAGTTTTTTAAATGGCCAACCAGATATTTTATGCATAAACAACTGCAATCTAACCTTCGGTTTCTCTTCTGGTTCTTCTTCGCTTTCACTTTCGGATAAATTATCGAGATCTTCATCCAATGACGACACATAGGTATCAATCTGATCGCTCTCTTCCAAAGCCTGTCTTTTCTAAACCATATAATAGATTAAGGCAATATACGCTTACTTGCAATCGAGGCAATTGAATATCACAGTAAGATTCATCTCGGAGCAGATGATCAATAAATTCATCCATATAAACCAACTCAAATTCTAAATACAATTTTTATCGAAGGTAATAAAACATACGTCCATTTCTATTCATATATCGTAACTTCCGATAATCTCCATACAACGGCTCCAGAAAGGTGAAAATCTCGACGGAATTGAATGTCAATCGAATATACAAGGCTGCGAGAGCTCTGAGATATCTAAAAAAAGAAGTAAGGCCAATAAAAAAGAAAAGGTTTAACTTGCTTATAATCTGTCTGTTTCAAAAATTCCAAAACCACATCTTTATCCGGTTGTAATTGAAGTAACTTCAAAGTCAGGCACAAGAATGGAGTTGGCTTCACATTTCCGGCGTACACACCGCCAATATAGCGGAGTTCAATCCCTTTGTCAATCACAAGTTCGGCTGTCAAAGCAAAGCAATGTTCTTTCCAATAAAGCGAGTCGTAGATCCGAGTTCTGATGATCTTCTCCACCAGATACTGCGGATTGGTACCCTTGATTGTGTGGGCATCTTTTGCGGTTCTGTTCGCCATAGTTAGAAACGTTGGACGCGTCCAGAGCAGATCCCCAATTATTTCAAAAAAATAAATAAAAATTCTTTTCTATAAAACGAATTTCAAATATTGATTGGAACGAAACGCCACTAACAATTGGTAATTTATTTTTTACAACAGTAAATGTGACAATGAGAAATAGACAACGCTATTTTGTAAAAAAGATAGTGAATAGTGTTAAAATGTGTTTCATTTAAAAAATAGAAGCCGATGTGGAGGCTGCAGGTTCCGGAGCTTCGGATGGCGCAGATCCAGTGGTCACATCAACCCTTTCTTTGGTTGTCGGTTCTTCGGAAGCAATTGAAGCGGGACTAGCTGTAGACGGAGTCTCATCCTTATCCATCTTGCTCTTGATATCATTCACAATTTGCAGAATCTGCTTTAATTCAGCGTCAATTCCTTCTTTCTGCTTGGCCAAGGCTGAATTGAGTTTTTCAACAACGTTTTTCTCCGTGTTCGTCTCTTCCAAATGAATGAACTTCTTCAATGCGTCAATATCAAAATCATCCTGCGGCTTTTTTGTTGATTCTGTTGGAGGTTGAGTGGTCTGAACTTCTGGGCTCACAGTTATTGGGGTCTCGGCTGTGACGGGGGGAACAGGTGGAGCGGCAGTGGAATCCGGCTTCGCATAGCCTGGAGCTGTGGCTGCTTCAAGCTCGACAGTTTCATCATCAGGAACCTGCAATTATTACGTTACCCATGAACCTGATGATTACCAGTTCTAATTTAACCTCAAGATCATCATGCTTGTTTAACAGTTCGTAGATATTCCCCAGGATGTCCCAGTTCTTTGTAACTGGTGCTCCCTCAACACGTACTGTCAATAATACAACGATTAAGCACACAATCTTCATGATAACTATGAATAATGTATTGGATAAGACCCATTCCCTTTTTATACCGAACCTGAACGTTACTCAGATATCATTGCTATTGTTATCTGGACCCAAAAGCGGTCGGAAACCTTTCTTCTAGAGGATCTCTTGGTTATTGTAGGTCATGTGCTTTGCCAGACACAAGAAGGTACGCTTGCCGGGAGGGATAATGTCTTCTTTCAGAGGAAACGACGGAATCAGAGTCCGCCTGAGGATCTCAAGGACGAAAGGTCAGGCTATACATCCGTGACATTCCAAAATGGTTTTTGAAATAATTCTATTCGAAATGATACCTCAAATTTGAGGTCAAATAATTGTAAAGTTTTTTGCAGCAAGACCTCGCCCAACTCGAAGAAGGACGAGAAGAATGATGGTGAGACAAAAGGTAGGGGTTACTGTAAAAATAAGCTTGTTTGGATTCCTGCGATGACATAATTTTTTTTGATTTCAGCTCCCAAAGAAGACAACTCGACCAAACTGAACGATGAGACGGCCAAGAAGATGTCGGCGGACAACACTTTGAAGGAGGTGCCCAATCGAATGCCCGAGATGGAATTCTTGCATCCTCGAGTGGCGGAGACCGTGTATTCGGAGGATCAATTACTTTGATCAATAAACACCTAATGTAGCAATACTTTTTGTAACTTCGTTTGCCTCGGGCTCTTAGCAAGATCGGCCTCACGAGTTCTTTGTTTGAACAAACAATAAGTAACGATACGTGGTTTCATATTCTGGGTGCTAAAAGGCCCTCACTCAGCCCATATTTCTGTCCAAGTGCGCGTCCATAAGTTGCGCCTTTTTGAGATCGCTCTTTTTCCCGCTTTTCTCCGGCCAGATCCCATAAATTGAGGCCGGAGATGGAAGAATGGTGGCCATAACGCCTCTGATTCTTCTAACTCTCAATTTTCTCGGATTTACGGATGGCCTCCAATGTTATAGGTGTGTTTCACCTTATATTATAGATGTAAGTCTTGAACCGTTACTTCAGTTCATCCGTTTATTTATTTTTTTAGGTAATAAATTAATGGTTTTTGTTATTTCAGATATGGAACCAAGTGAATTTGACTAGAATGAATCCTGGCGATGAGGTAATGGGAACAAGTAAATGTCTGAATGCCTCGATGAACATAGAAACGGTCAGATGTTCTGAATGTGGACTTCTAAAGGTTTACGGTGTTATTAATCACGAGGAATATTTGTTTGGTAAGAATACTCACTTAGTCGCCTTTTTTATATTGTACTACTTGACAAGCAAATGTATTTCCAGGTGTAATGAGAGACTGTGGCAGTTCACGGTCCTTCCGAAAGTTGAAGTCACAAGTTAATGAAGACCAGGCCGATTCCTTTGAGTCCATAATTCCGTCCAGAAAGACCTCCCGAACCCTCCATTTCAGAATTTGCCATGAGGATTACTGTAACGGCCAGAAACGGAAGTCCAACTTCTTCTCACCCAACTCTTCGTTTTCGTTTTACTCCGGTTATATTCAGGTGGTATTTCCACTCTTTTTAACATTCGTAAAGGTTTTGTAAATTCTATTTCAATAAATCGGAATTTTTTGCATAAGTTCACTCGACCCTTCTACCCTCAAAAGGATTAAATTTTTGTGATAAAACGCGCTCTATTACAGTAAGGTACAATCCTTGTAGACCTAGGGTTATTTATTGGAAATGGAATAGAAGTATAACTTTGTCGTTTTTACGGCTCATAATTCAATCCAAACAAAAAAATTGCATTAAACTTTATTTACTTATAATCATCATTAATTACGACATTTTCTCACAACTTGGGCAACTTTCGAGCACCAGTAAAAATTTTTTATCGTCGTATTCAGCGAAGCGCTGCTGCCATTTGAAACGTTGAACCGATTCGCGACAGATTCTTTCTCACAAACCGCGACCACCATAAGCTTTTGATGCGGCAGCAGCAACGCTTTTTCACATTACACGTGCAGAGTAAAATTTCCCGCAAATTGTTACAGAGAAATGTAATTTTTCGACTTTTTTAAATAGTGGATTTATAGGTTCTCGAAGGTGCTGATTTTTAAAACCATTAAATTTTTTCTTTACAGCGTAGTGTAAAAGTGTATTTTTTTAAAAATTTTCTATAAAATAGTGGATTTATGGGTAATCGACTGTGCTGATTTCAAACACCATATTATCCATTTAAGGCCTTTTTTTTAATTTGTTTCCGAATAATAATAGAAGCCAGATCACACAAGATACAAGAAGCACAAGAATATAACATGCAAAAAACAGATGATTTTTGAAACCAGCACCATCGATTACCTTTATATCCCATATTTCCCGCTTGGGGGATTCTCTTCTATGGCATTCTCTTTCCATTCTATCGTGCCAATACAAAAAATCAACTTCAGATCGTTCTTAGATTTATTCATTTAGCTTGTACAAGATCGTGTACCACTAAAACAACTACAGTATTTAGGAAAATTAAAAAATTAGAAACATGGAAAGCTTAGAAATAGACGTAATACTAGAGGACGGACAAACCGGCGAGTTCAAGTGTATGAAAGATAAATCAACAATGAATGGTGGATCACCAGACTCAGAGGATGGCACATCGGCGACGGACGGCCTGGATGGCACCCTCTGCCCGGTTTGTGAGAGTGGCGCGGCGGTTGGCTTGAAGTTCTTGTGAAGATTCTAAAACAGAAAATTGGTTTACAATCAGAGATTGCCACGGCTCCGGAGCCGGCTCTTGGCTCCGGCTCTGAGCGGCTCCGGCTCCCGAGCCCAAAGTCGGAGCCAGGCTTCCCAGCGGTCAGAAAAGTAAAAATTTCGTGATCTTGTTAAACCAAATTGCTTGGAAAACACTGCGGAGGATGTGACTTGACTGCAAAAACGTTGGCTGTATGATCTCTGGCGCTAATAACTTTTATTTTTGGAAAAATATTTTAAAAAAAACATTTTGCATAGGAGCCGGGATTCGGAGCCGGAAGCCTTTTTAAATTTTGCACGGAGCCAAGAGCCGGAGCTGCAAATTTGGCCTCGGCTCCGGCTCTGGGAGCTAAGAGCCTGAGCCGAAATTTTGACCGTGGCAATCTCTGTTTACAATGCAAGGTCTTGATGCGTGACGTCTTGAGTTCTTTGAAAATTGTAATAGCTAAAATATTAGAGCGCGCTTTTGGGCACTGTTCACCGACACAGTCAATTTTACAAACTATTTTTTTCTTTGGCTTTCTCGCCCTTTGTTTATGTTTTATTTTGTTTCGCTTTCGCATCGATTGCGCAAGATTGCGACAATGCATTCAGGGGAATTTCCCGAAAGGCCTAGAAAAAAAGCAAACCGGCCGAGCCGATTTTCGCGGCCCGGCCCGAAGGTGTTAGGCGCCCGTCCCTGTTAAGCCCCTAGTACGAAAGGCCGGACATATTACGGTGCGGTGATTATTGCTCAAGAACATGAAAGGGTTTAAAAAAATTGCTATAATAAATGTACAAGTCGAAAAGGTTACTCTAATACCCAAGAATTCAACCTTCCATGTTGAAGTGATCAGGCCGGCCCAGGGATTTTCAAATTTGCTTAGATCCGAGCCCGGACCAAACACCGGGCCGGCCCTATTGCCACCTCTAGAAGGGCCCAGTCGGACAAAAGCCTAACTCTCCATTGCTGTTCTCGGAAGAAACATTAAATCTGCTCTAAAATCTTCATAAATTACTATGATAGCCTCTATCATTGCGCCAAAAAGACAAAAACACATCGGGAACTTTCCTTGCTAGATAAACGTGAATAATCGAGATAACAAATAATGCCTACCTTCATTCTTAGGTCCAGTCTTGGTTTCCTTAACCTCAGCAGGCTTCTGTTCTTCCACTTTAACTTCCGCCGGTCCGGATTTGACCTCCACCGCAGCAACGTCTGGGAGTGCAAATTCTGATTCAGAAGGCTTTACTGGCTCGGGCTCCTTGACCGGCTCTGGCGTTGGCTCTCGGACAGGTTCTGGAGTTGGCTCCCTGATCGGTTCGGGAGTGGGCTCTCGAATTGTCTCAGGAGAAGGTTCCCGAACTAGCTCTGACTCTTTCTTGGGTTCCGGGGTCGGCTCTCGAATGGGTTCTGGAGTTGGTTCCCGGACGGGCTCCGGACTTGGCTCTCGGATAGGTTCTGGAGTGGGCTCCCGTGGGGGCTCGGGACTTGGCTCGCGAATAGGTTCTGGAGTGGTTTCGATGACTTGCTCAGGCGATGGTTCTGGCTCGGGTTCCTTCACTGGTTCTGGGGTTGGCTCTCTGATTGGCTCGGGAGTGGGCTCCCTGACAGGTTCGGGAGTGGGCTCCCGTACTGGCTCTACGACTGGTTCAACCTCTTGAACTAAATGTTCTGTGGCGAGATCAACAATTGGTTCAGGAATTTGAATTTCTGGCTCATCGACCTTCTCTGGAGGTGGAGACGGGGTTTTGGATGTGTGACTTATCAAAGTCTTCACAAACTCATCTTCTACTTCCTCCTTCTTCTTCTCGGCCGTTTCCAGAATGGCATTTACCTTTTCGACAGCCTCTTGTGCAATTTGCGTAACCTGTAAAGGTAACGTAGTTCATTTTAATCAAACCTACCGAAGCGCCGGCCTCCTCTGTCAATTTTTCGAGTTTTGTAGCAGCATCATCTTCTCCCTTTGAGTCTTCTGACTTTGATTCTGCAGATGGAACGTCCTCAACAACTTCAGCGGTCTACAAGAACATAAAAAGAACAAATCGCGACTTACCGCATCAATGATGTCATTGTGAACCTCTTCTAATTTCTTTTCTGCCTCCTGCACAGCGGCGTTGATTTTCTCAGCAACCTCTCCATCAACTTTGGTCTCCTCCTCCTGCGGATGAACTACATTGTGAGCCTGAAATTTGAATAAAACAATAAAATATATGGGGGCATACCAAAGCCTTTGCCTTCTCAGCATATTCATGGAGTTCAGAGGCGGCAGTTGAAGTCAAGTCCTTAACATCATCAATCAGATGTTCCGCTTTGTCGTGGACGGAATCTTCTGCACTTTGAATAGCATCTCGGGCATTAGCAGCAGTCTGGTCAATCTAAATAAAGGCTTGTTGAAAGGTCAGAGCCGCCAAACAAATAAAACAAACAGATAACATTATCTAATCAATTCTTTTCTTTTGCAAAAGCTCAAACTGTTTTACTTACGCTCTCTTTCAACTCGTTTGCTCTCTCAGAAGCAGTTTCCAGAAGTGCCTGAGTTCCTTCGGCGATAGCATGGCCTTTCTCTTCTAAAACATGTTCCAACTTTTCCTCCGCATCTACCAAACCATGATGTACCTAAAATATTAGGCAAGAATAATGGGACTCTTACCGACTCGACTGCGCCAGCTAATTTCTGTTTGGATCCCTCCAACAATTCATGAAGGCCTGATGAGAGGTCGTGGGCATCTTGCTTGATCGCCGTATCTCCAGCTTCCTTGGCATCTTCATGGGCTTGAAGAACAGGATCAGCCACTTCCACCGCCTTGTTATCGTCGCTCATATTTTGATTCTCAACGAACAAACCTAAAAATATGAAAAAATTTTAAAAGGAAGCTCTTGGATTAACCAAAATCATCAAAATTTGATATGCAGTTATTAGAACATGGCATTTCGACGCCAGTCACATCAGCAATCACGTCGGATGAAATGGAAATTAATGTAAGCGTATGGACCCGAGATTGGGGATGATTCATTTGACAGGAGAGAAGGGGTGGAGAAGATGGATTTCAAAATAAGCGGCCGGTCACTTCAGTGGCCAAAACGGGTCCAACCCTGTCCAGAATTAAGTGCAAACGGAACAGCCATTTTTTAGGCGGGTCAGTCTATTCGAAAATGCAATTTTCCTCCCGGCTTCGATGACATCGAGAGAGAAAGGTCCTCAAAGTCAATTCCAAATTGAGATTGGTCTGCAGTCACTTTACTGGAGTTGCGTTCCATCCGACGGATCACAAAAACAGCAGCACTATTGCGCGGAGAGGAATTCTAAATTCGTCTAGAAATTGCCTCATCTGGAGAGTGATTATATAAAATAAGTCGTAAATCCCGTCATGGGCGCATTTATGTTGATTTTTCGAGAAAACATTGATCTAGCCCAAATCTTTTATATTCCATTATAAATTATGGGAATAACCCTTCTAATTGAAAGGCAGGGAATTTTAGGCCCAGGGGGGACTCCAGCCACACGGTCCGGTTGTAGACAAATGCCTGAGGTCACGGATACAATTATTACAAAACATTGATAACGACTGACAGCTGAAGATCACGTAGTTTGCATCAGTCAGCTGTCACCAATTAGATAAGAGTAATTGTCAGGATTGGGGAACTCTGTTCGGACTGATAAATAGCCGCGGGACTCCGAGCAGAACAAGGATGACCTCTTCGTTGTTTTCGTATCAAACATAACGGCCACAAATCCCACAAACTGACCCGACCAACGCCGTTGAAACTGGGTCTAATTTGTCGGGGCCCCCCTTGTTTCGCGTGATCCCTCACCAGCGATTGCCCAAACAATGGCATCGAGCCTAAAAGTTTTTGAAATGGAGAGGACGCGATGATTCCGCATGTCGAGTTGCGGCTCGAGGTGGGGCCAACTGGCCTGATCGGCCGCGTCCCTCGCCTCCTCCTCGGCCGTTGTAACGCTTCAAGCCTGGCGTTCTCCGTCTTGTCATCCGATCGAAAAATCGCGAAACCGCATCAGGGAGGGCGGCTGGGAGTGCATTCGCCTCTGGCCCCGAGAAAATGCACTACTCAAATCACTCTCGGCTTACAACAAAAGAGGAGAGTACAGCAAAGTAAACGAGGAATCGGGAACCGAAGGCGGGCTGATTGGAGGGAGCTTGCATCATACGTTGATAAAATAAACAAAAATCACATAGCCTTTTAACTTATTATTTGTCTCTTGAGTCGTAAAGTGCAAAAAAAGACGTTCATCTGACTGGTTTGATGATAACAAGATTGTGCCTTTTAAGCGGTATAATCGATGTTATGCTGAGGCGCCTGAGAGACCGGAAACATTTTACAGTTTAAAAAAGTTCCCGATTAGGGATGGGGAATGAAAGGAATTCGGTTTACAACGAAGGACATCACACCTGTTCGGGCGCCGATTTATCGACAAAAAGATATTGGATATAAACTAGAAATAAATTAAGATTAAGCAAAATCCATAAGGTTCTTGATTTCCGATTTGAGATCGAATGTCGGGGCTGGACCGGAAACACTGGGAGCTGTGACTTCTGGCTTCAGAAGGTCCGTCGCTTTCGGGAGAGGTTTCAAATTACGCTCCTGGAAAGGAAACTTGTCAAGTTAAGACCTTCTGAGTGACATTTAACCTGTTACTTTTAAAATAATGTGACGTTCTTTCGTGATTGCACCGTGCAAAAAGTTACGATATAACATTTTTAAACAAATCAGTTTTCAAAATATATTTGAACGTAATACAAGTTGACTCGATTACGAAACGTTACAGCATCCATGACAAATGAAAAAAAACCCCCTACTAATATAGCGAGTCACAGAGAAAACACTGTTTCTATGTAGTTGAGCATACCTTTTGTTTCTGTTTCTCATTTCTCATCTTCTCCATTATTTTTCGACTGTTTTCATTTATTTTCGCCTGAAATAGATAACAAGCTGATACAATTACATCCACTTCTGTTACCTTCAGCTGTTTCTCCACTTTGTCGCTGTCCTTGATTAATTTGAAGAAGACTCCGCCCGGTGTTCTTCTTCTGGCTCCATTCTCCACAGCCATTCCTCCTTCTTTCTCAATCTTCAATGCTTCATTGTACAATTCCAAAGCTAAAGGTACTCCAATTGTTTTCACCGCGAAACAAACAGAGGCCTAAAAGTAATTTTAACAATCAGATCACATTACACTTGTTTTGACTTACATCATCCAATTCTCCGAATACTTTGGCTATTCGCTTTCCAACTTCTTTCTCATCCAGATCTCCAGGAATCTCTGATTCAAACATCTGATCATAAGAGAAGCCATTACTCATAAAAGGAAGGGCCAGCACTTTCTTCTTTTTCGCTTTGTTGTTCATCTTAAATGATCCTCTCGAATTCGGACGGGAAGATGAACTGGATGCTCGCGAAGACGATTCAGGGGATTCCATTCGTCTCTTCCTTGAGTTTGGACTCAACACATCTCTCTTAACACCAAATCTTTCTGACACTGAGGCTACATCAAACAAGTCAACATCACCTTCCTCATTCTAAAAAATGTATTAAAAGACGGCAAAGCCGTATCATAGCAATACCAAACAAGCCACAAGTTTGAAAAAAGGTCAAACTTACAATTTGGTGTGATTGTTCAGGGGGATTACCAAAGACGGCCTCTTCAGGAATATGAAAGCTTTCGGCCCCTCGGTCCACATAATTTCCCCCATCTTCAGTCACTCCAGATGCTTTAAATTCGTCTTCTAGATTCTGTGATTCAACAACTTCTGCCCAAAGTGCCCCCGCATTCTTCTTTACAGGTTTCTGCGGAGGGGGAACAACTTCTTGATCAGATAACTCTCCTTCTTCTGATTCAGAATCGTTGCGTCTCATCATCTGCAAGTTGAACTTGTAAACAATACTCAGTATGATTCATCTCCATGATTCCACTCGAATTATTTGGGTACCCCGAAAATATCTAAAATAATTTGATCGGTAAAAACGATTGAATCTTCCAAGAAAGTACAAAATAAGATATTTATTAGGCATTGTAAAGGCTACAAAGATAACACCAAACAAACAATATAATACACCACCGGCCGCATGAGATGATCTGATATTCAGGTGATATTCTAGTAAGCGAAGTGGAGCAGCCGATACTTATCCTTTCCCGTACATGTTTCCCCATCCTCGGGGATGAGTGTCCTTATATTCATCCATTCGCATGTCTTTTTGTCGCTGTTCTTCATCTTTTCGATCTCTGTCGGCTTCAGATTCGAAGTCTTCGTTCTCAGATTCCCTTTCATTGCCTTCATTTCCGGTAATTGTTACTGGTTTCTCGGTTTTGAATCGACCAGAACTAACTTGTTGGTCGTACCATTCGTCGACTGTTTGTGTAGGAATTGAAGGATATCCGAGACCGTAAACTTGCTTCTGTTCTGTCTCTCTTTTCGGAATAAACATAGTCTTCAGGGGAGTTACTTCTAAATAAGTTAACAAACAGCACGATCAAAGGCAAACCTGGTCTCTTCGATAATTCTGCTCGATCAGCATCACTCATCTCATTTCGGAATTTTAGCAGTTCAATCTCCCCTATAACGATTATTAATTTTCATAATAACTCTTACGATTAATCATTTCGGTAAAACGAACAGCTCTCAAGCACCATAATCTCAACTTCTTCTCGTAAAGATTCCTCTAAAATGCCGCAACAATATTGCAAATTTTAATCTTACTAATGTGGCGTCATCTGGATTCTTCTGAACCTTGAGGGTATCGACCTCCCTCTTTAAATCGTCTTCCATTCCAAGCAATTGTAATTTTCTATTTCTGCTGATAACAGCATCAGCAATAAGCCCTTGAGTAGAAGTCCGATCCACTGCATCCCTTGGGAGACCTTCATTTAATGGACTGAAGCCATAAACCTCCGCTGTTACCAGATATCCGTTGTATAAACCCTTGACCATTATTATCTTAGATTAAATACCTTACCTTTACTTTTTGCAATTGCTTCAGCCGATCATGAGCATGTACATTCTCCATGACTCTTCCGAGATAAACCTCAGTAAGAAGTAATTTCATCGTTTGAGATGAGAAGTCTTCCAAACAATCATTTGCACTCACAAAATCAGAACTAGTCATTATATTCTGCAGCCCTTCCAGTTTCTCAATTGTTTTTGCAATCTAAAGGTGTGAAACCTGTAAAGTATAACTTACTTGTTCATTCGGCACCGCATCTGAACTTTCTTCCAGCTTGTCCACGACAAATTCACATTCATTAAAGTCCTGTTCAAGAGTTGGATGATCTCCTAAACCGTCAGCCATTTTCGCTTATATATATACTATGGCCAAACGAAGATCTTGAACAAACTTCCTTTCGTTTCGCAAAAAAAGAAGTTATTTTTTATTTTCGGACGCAAGCTGCTAATGTGTGCGGCAGACTGCGTCCTCGTCCGTTGTAGCCTGCGAATTTTGTGCCGCACGAATTTGGATTTAAAATAAAAATTCTGGAATTTCGAAATTACAGATACGGCCAGAATTTCCGTGGTTATGGTGAACCGATCCAGTCCTCGGCTAGCCAGGAAACGGGTATCCGATGAAGTCGAGGGAGTTTCCATTTCGAAACCGAAAAGAACATCTTCTAGAACGCCGAATGGACGAATCTTGGCATGCAGCTCTCAGGCCGCGAAACCGTACAGAAATCCTATTACTGGAGAAGTTGGTAATAATTTACCGCAACTGTCAATTTTCTTGTATTTCCTTGGTTTGTAGTGCTACGAGTAGTATTTTAGGGATCAACGAACCTCTGAACAAGACGCACATCGTTGGTGGATCGACGCGGCGGATAAGCACCAAAGTATTACCGTCTGATCCTTTTAAAGTAATGGCAATTCCTGAGAATATCGGGAATTCTTATAAAATACTTCGAAATGTGAAGCAATTTTATGGTAAGACCCAAAGGTTGGATAATTGTTTCTTTAGATTGGCAAGTGGAATGTCTATGTGATCATCGAATGCTTAGAGGATCCAATTTCATTCTGTCCTTGCCTACTGGAGCCGGTAAAACATTGGTTGCAGAATTGTTGATAATCAGGACATTGCTGACTTTGAAAAGAAGTTGTATTCTGATTCTCCCCTTTGTAGCCATTGTTCAAGAAAAGGTAGGATTCTGATTTATTAAAAATCTTTTGTTTAGACTACAGGATTGCATAAGTTAGAAGAGGAAATGGGGTTCAGTATCGAGGAATATGCGAATACCCGAGGGCGTATTCCCCCGTTGAGAAGAAAACAAAAGTCCTTGTATGTCTGCACGATCGAGAAGGCTAATGTGTTGATTAACTCTTTGATCAGTGAGGACAGAATTGGTGAAATTGGCCTTGTTATTGTTGACGAAGTGAGTTATTAAAGTATTATGTTGTAGTTAATTTAGTTGCATATGATCGGAGAGAACAAAAGAGGAACCATTCTAGAGCAAACTCTCAATAAATTGCTGTTTAAAGGGAGTTGTCAGATTGTGGGAATGTCTGCGACGTTGAGTTCCTTGGGAAAACTCAAAAAGTTCCTCTCGGCCCACATATACGCCACGAATTTCAGACCTGTCAAATTGAATGAATTTATGAAGATTGGAACTCAACTCTTTTATTATAACGAAGAAAGTGGAGGGTTCGATTACAAGAAGGATGTCAAAAGATTGGTGAGTCTCTGTTTATTAAATAATATTGGTTTAGTTAGATGCGAAGGTAGATCCGGATGGTCTTGTGCCATTGATTGCTCCCGTCATTCCCCAAAAGTCGATTCTGATATTCTGTCCGTCGAAGGAAAACTGCGAGAATCTGTGTCAGATGTTATCCAGGAATGTACCAAAGTATGCCTTTTGTATTATGGTTTTATTTCAAGGATACACCGTTAAATATACTTCTTTAGACCTGTTCGAGACCATCGGGCAGTAGAAAAGTTGGAGATCATTGAACAGATAATGGAGAGCAACGATGGAGTGATCTGCCCAGTAATGAAGAGCGGGATCAAGAGTGGAATCGCCTATCACCATTCCGGATTGACGAGGGATGAGAGAATTTTAGTGGAGAATGCATTCAAAGTAAGATTGCCATTGATTGCTGTTTATCTTACTTTAGAGCGGAATCATTTGTGTGATTTGCGCAACCTCCACATTAGCTGCAGGCGTCAATCTCCCTGCCAGAAGAGTGATTATAAGGTCTCCAAAAGTTGGCCGGGATTTCATTGGAAAGGCCCAATATCTACAAATGATTGGGCGGGCGGGCCGTGCAGGATTGGATGATCAAGGAGAAAGTTTTGTGATTGTCCAGGAAATGGAAAGGAGTAATGTAAGTGTGATATGAATTGCATAAAAGTATTTATTTAGTTTCTAAAAATGAGGTACGATGAGTTGCCGGAAATTGTGAGTGGTATGGCAGATATTGCCAAATTGGAGAGCTTTATCCTGGATTTATTAGCTCTGAAAGTTTGCAAAAATGAAGAAGATATCCAGGCTGCCTTGCGAATGTCATTTTTGGAAGATGAAGATGCAATTAAAATGATATCTGAGGCTTTGGAGAGACTCATTAAAATGGGAATGATTACTGTAAGTCTTGATTTTTATTTTTTTAAGTTTTTAGGATGAATTAACAGTAACGGAATTGGGTCTGGCGTCATCGAAAGGAGCCTTTGAACCGACTTCTAGTCCCAATATTTATAACGAACTGGTCAAAGCATTAGATAAGGGTAAGTTCTTGCTGTTTATATTGTAATTATAATTCCCAAGAAAACAATTATGAACTGAATCAAGGTCTGGTGCTGTCGTCTCACTTCCATTTATTGTGCACCATCGCTCCGTTGGATGTCGATCTACCAGTGGTCGATTTCAATTTGTTTTATCAAGATGTAAGTAATTTATTCTACTTTTATTCGTATTTTAGTTCAACTCGCTGTCATATGGTGAGAAATTGCTGCTGGTCGAATGGGGAATCGACCACAATTCGATTATGAAATGTATCATTTCCAGACCCAGATTGGTAGGTTAATTTAGCGTTACGCAATGATCTCTTGAAGAACGCAGGGGATTACCGTTTACGTGTATATATTGCCTTTATGTTACGTAATCTCTGGGCGGCCGAGAATCTTTCCACGGTCGCTGATCGGTTCAAGGTGAGCCGAGGATGGCTGAATTCTACAGTTCAATCAGCCTTATCTTACGCTAATCAGCTAACCCGGTTTGTAAATGTAAGTTGAGTTTAGATTACTATTGCTGTTTAGGAAGTACCTCAACTCTGGGCATATCGTCAGCTTCTACCTGAACTCCTGCAGAAATTAAATGTCTGTGCTCGACAAGAGCTGGTCCCTCTTCTAGAGATCGACTGTGTTAAGAGGTCTCGAGCTCAACAATTGTTTGATCTCGGCTACAAGAATGTTGGAGCTGTTTCCAGGGCGACTCCGGAAGAATTGACTCGCAAAATTAAGTGCCTTGGAATGCCGCAGGCGCAAAGAATCGTCGCTAGTGCCAAGGTTGGGTAACTCGAGTCAATTGAAACTTTTTTAAGGCAATATTCCGCGATTTGGTAGCCGAGAAAGCTGAAGAATTGAAGCAGATTGGACTCCTGGATGGAGATGAAACCAAGGATAAGGAAGATCTGGTAGTCAAATCAGCCACTCCTGTCAAGTTCAGGCCGCGGCATTCAGAGAACCGAGAGAACATGTTGAGTGAATCCTGTTGAGTATATTAGTTATCTGCGCAATTAGTCACTAACCTAGTAAATCTACTGTTTTGTCGGTCGGTAATTGAATTCAAGCGTTTTATTTGCAACGGCCGATGGGAGATGAGCGGTCCTCTTTTCTTCGTCCATCCTTCTCAATTCCTCGACTTCAAAGAAGTCCTGCTCAACGATTCAGTCCGTCTCTTTTCCCGTATTGAGATCGAGAATATTGCCCAGACGAAGATCGCTTATCGGATCAGAACCAATGCCAAGGATGTTTACACTGTCAAGCACAACCCCGGCTTTGTGGAGAAGGACTTAAAAAGCGAAGTCTTGATCTTTGTGAAGCCCGGCAAGGTCATCAACGCCCGTCATCGCTTCGTGGTTACGGTAGCCGAGTGCAAAGACGGTAAGTTCGAAAGACGGCACCGTTAAATGCTTCAGATTCGGCAGATCGCAAAGATTTCTGGAAGAATAGGGATGGGAATGACAAACTGGCACATTGGAAATTGTCGGTTCGTGTCCCTACCATGGATACCGAGACCACCATGTCCATGTATCAACAACAAGTAAAGGCCCTCAAGATTGAAAATCAGATGCTCAGAAACAAATGCGACGTGATGTTGGCCGCGGGAAAAGAGATTGTGGGAAGTGAGGCGGGCTCAGGGGAGACGACTCCTTTCTACAATCAGAAAATCGACACTTCCACGGTGTTTCTGATGTCCTTTGTGGCGATTCTCTTGAGCCAAATCATTATTTATGTCTTCAGAGTGATTTAAATGACTTAAGACTAATCTATAAAGTATTTATGTACCAGAAACGCCGTTCCTCCGACCAGAATACCTCCCGCGATCCCATATGTTGTCCATTTAAGGATCTAAATCAGTTTTTATCGGATATGTGAAATCCCCGTACCTGATCTTGTCTTTTCCTGTTTTCAACCACTTTATGATAAGGAGTTCGTGTAAAGGTTACCATAGAATAAAGGGGAGTCCATCTTTGACCGAGATACTTATTCAAACAGAGATCCAACTTTTTTCTGAGCTTGTAACCTCTAGTGTTAACCAAATGCTTGAGTTCGTTGTAATTGTACATGGCGAGGTCATTGATCGTATGGGCGTCATTCCAGCGACGCTCTGAATATGTCCTCGCTGCCTTGACTGAAGTAATATTAGCGTAATAAGGAATAAAATTGCCAAAAAGAAATTTAATTTATTCCTACCCAAGTCACCGTTCTCTTCGTTTATGATCTCATGTAGAATTAGACAGTCTTCAAACCCCTAAAATTAAAGAAATAGAAATCTAAAAGGAATGTCGAATCAACCTACTTACACAATTCATTCCTTGGCCATAGAATGGGACCATGGCGTGAGCAGCATCACCCATTAAGATCACAAAATCCTCGAAAGTAAAGGGTTTACATTTAATCGAAACCAGCGCCGAGGCATTTCCAACTCTGTTAAACACCTATAAAGCCGTTACCAGATAACCCAAAGGCTTACTTGATTCACGTGATCTTTTGACATCAAGCTTAGAGCATCAGGGAAATTGTCCTGAAAGAATTGGATCCTCCTTTCCTCCGTGTCAAATAATTCTTTTTCAAACAGATCAAACGGAGCAAAGAGGGTGACAGTGAAAGTACAGTCGGTGTTGGCCAACGCAATCAACGTAAAATCCCCTCGGGGCCATAAATGGAAAACATTTGGTTCCATAGCAAAGCCATCGTTTTTGGGTAAAATGTTTAATTCGACATATCCGTGCTCAATGTACTCCTAAAATCGTTCCGTTTGAGAAATCTGAAGTGGAAGTGAAGCATGATTTCGTACCTGAGAGAAATCGAACCTTGGATATGCCATGAGACTCCTCCTGACTGCAGAATAGGCCCCATCACAGGCTAAAACAACATCTCCGGAGAAGAATTTCTCCTCCCCATCCTTTACAACAACTACTACCTTCTTCCGCAGGTCTACTTTGCAAACTTTGTGATTGAAAAGGAACTCAACATTATCATACTTCTCAGCTTCCGTGATCATAACTTCATTGAGATGTCTTCTGTTTATTGATACAATATGCTAAAGTAATTATATTACTGTAATCTGAGCACGAATATACCTCTCCAGGTTGTCCATAAGGCTGTCTTTCAAACCGCTTCCCATCCTTACTATGGATTAATCTAGCATGCATCTGAACCCCCCGATCAGTGATATAATCCTTTAAACCAACAGCTTCCAATGCTTCTTTCCCGCGACAAGAAAGGGCGAGGTTGATGGAACGACCAGGGACATGTTCCATGGTCCGAATGTCATCTCTCTGTTCGAAGATATTCACATCCCATCCCCTGCGGGCAAAGAAAACCGCATTCAAAGATCCAACAAGACCAGCTCCAACAATCAAAACTGTGGGCATTTTACCAATCAAAGGTTAATATCAAAAAAATGCGTGCAAAAGAAAAGGTGAAAAGGCACAAGTCGAATAGAAGACACACTGACCAACTGATCATAATTCGTAAAAAGCGCTCCTTTTGGGGAGTGGCTCTAATAAATTAACAATCATTGAAAACTTTCTTCATGACAAAGAGGTTTATTGTCACTATTATATACATGACACGATGACTTTTCCAGTAATTACAATAACCCTACCGAATCATCATTGAGATGCTCTGAAATGGAATAAAACGGAAGGTAATGGGTGGTACCGGTCTCCAAAATTACCGCATTGTCAGAGTTAGGATCGTCCATCTTGAAAATATTCACGTTTACATGCTTATGCACCTTCACAAAACATCGTTTCAACTCGGATCGATCCTTGGAGACGACCGGCTTATCCAACCCTGGGGGCAAAAGACCGAGAAAACTTTGATTGAAATAATTGCAATTGGATCTGACAATATTCTCGGTGAAGGTGACTTCATGAGCATCAAGGAGATCTGCATGTCCCTTTTCATTGGCCTCCAAATGTCTGGCCATTACATCCGCTGGATTTCGCTCGATCTTCTGGAGTCGGCATCTAAAGCAACATAATGAGAACGATGAGGGATTTTGTTAGAAATAGAAACAAATGGTACCTTAGATATGAGTTAATGATGTATCGAACCCTCGCGACCTCATACTTTCTTGCCCCCACAATCTCATTCTTTCCAGCAACTCCGGCCTTCTTCGCCTCAGCCATCCCTTTCTCCAGCTTGTCTAATTCATTCACTAATACATCGACCAGCTCTAATCGATGAGGAAGAAGTAGAGGGCTGACCCTTTCAAATTCCCATACCTTCTTCATTTCATTTAATACCTTAAAATCGCACGCACATTAATAAAAAAACTTACCTCAACAATCGTAACGCCTTCCTGAGCTTCTTCATTGATGTTTTCAAAATCGTGAAGGTCAGCAGGAATATCTTCATCCATTTTATATATTTAAAAAAGAGTTGTAAGTCAATCAATTGCTAGCTAGTTATAACTATAGGGTCTAGCTATAGCTAGACAATTTTTGTACAAAAAAAAATTAAAAAAAAATTCGAAAAGAATTTGAAAAATATTTTCGCGGCTTGTGTCGTTGAAAGCAGCATGCGCCCATGCCTCATGTCCTGTTTAGCAGTTTTTAGGACCTTTTTAAACCTTTACGGTACAAAAATAGAACAACTATAGCTATAATAATATATTACAGTTTATTACAATCTTTGGTACCGAAGGGGAGGGTAAAGATCAACGGAAATTTGGCCCCGACGCTGACCACTCCTGGCAGAGCCTCGAAGAAGAGCTTGTTCTAAATCCCAAAGATCTGAATGTGTGAAATCGCAAATTTATTTGAATATTAGTTACCAAAAGTTACAATTATCTCTAAAGAGTAGACAAATATTTAATGGTGAATAAATAGTGTATAAAGTAATTAACAAACATAAGATCGGAGTATTACAGATGATCATTTCGGAGTTATGTATTGATGGTCTTTACAATTACTGTGGCGGAGGTTGTTCTTGACCTTCTCCTGGCTGTGTTGGTGGGGGATGAGGGGGTTGACCTCCTTGTTGGGGATAGTACTAAAGGAATCTTACAAGTACTGCTTACAACTTACTTGACCACTTGAATATCCTTGGGGATATGGATATTGCCCTTGACTCGGTGGGTATCCTCCAGGCCGTCCTTGTTGGTAATTGTAATCATATCCAGGCCCGAACCTCTGGTTGTACTGCTGTGGTGGTGGGGCATACGGTCGTGGAGGTCCACCTGGAGGTGGGGCACCTTGAGAATAGTATTGTTGGGGTGGAGGAGGCTGCTGTGGTGGATAATGACCAGCTGGAGGAGGTTGGTGGTATCCTTGGGGATAGCCCTGGGGCGGAGGAGGAGGTCCATTGCCATACGGAGGTTGGTACCCGTAAGATTGAGCTGGAGGTGGTTGACTCGAGGCTCCTGACGACGGGGGAACTGCTATTGATACCTGAGGCTGGCTTAGATTATCCGAAGGAGCTCCTGGAGGAGCTGGTTGCGGAGGTGTGGGCTGCTGAGGAACAGCCTGGGCGGGGGGAGCTCCAACTGGAGCAGCCGTCTCAGCCGGGGCGACTTCAGTTGGCTTCGAATCAGATGGTGCTCCATTGGCAGAGTCTCCTCGAGGCGGTAAGGTCATTCCTGGAGCAACCGTTGGGCCTGGTTGTGATGGTACCAGTTGAGGTTGCATCTGCGGTGGACATCCTCTAACTTCAAATCCGGGCTCCAACTCTCCTTTCTGCATCAATGCATGATAAGCATCAGTCTTCGATCTCTGCTGCATATAACGGAGTTGATCTAGATGGAAGTATTGACGTTCCAATATGAGTTGTTGCCTTTGATATTCAAACGATTCTCGTTCCTTGTCAGTAATCGCTTCCAACTGAAAAAATATAAACGACAGTAAATCATCCTACCTCATCAAAATGTTTCAACTTCAACTCCAACTTCTTCATTTGAGTTTCTACTAATTGGGCAACAAGACTCTTCATTCTCCTTTCCTCCAGATTGGCTAAATGCTTGGCCTTTACAGCCGCGGCAGCCAGCGCCGAAGCAGCGGCCGTCTGAACTTTCTCTGAGACTAACTGACGGGCCTCCTTTACAACTTCACTTTCAGGACTCTTCTCCTCATCCTTCTTCTCATCAGTTTCCATCGATTCGTCTTCTTTATTGGTGTCATCAGTCTAAATAAAGATGAATGGATACAAAATTTCTCTTACCTTCTCCTCAACAGCAATCCCCGATTGTTTCAATCCAATTTCCGGATCAATCTCTCCATTATTTGCCTTGGCATGGGCTTCAACATTTTTTGCATGGGCCTCCAACAACAGCGGAGGGATCTCGTCCTTCATCTTTGTATACTCTTCTAAAAATTATAATTTAGGTACCAAAATTTTACTACCTAAAATAATTAAAGAAACACATACGCAAAGCAGCTTTGCATGCAGCAGCCGCAACTCTTGGCTCGACAACACTAGCCAAGAAGGCGACTGTACTCATGACGGGATTCCCAGCCTGACTGAAAGGAATGGGCTGGTAAGCCAAAGGACCAAGAACATCATCCGCACCCTCTTCCAAGAAGGGATCCTGGATAGGAAGTTGGAGAAGACGAAGAATGCATTCATCCTGATTCCTTGAGCCCACATGATCAGCGACTCTGTTCCAGTCGTCCTTATACATTTCCAAGGCTTCTAATAACAACAAGGTCTCTTGATCATCCCAATCTCGGCCAGGGGCCGCACCCTTTATCTTCATGGCAGCAAGTTGTTTTGCATATTGATCAGTCTTCAGCCCAGGTTCAAATAACCTTCCAGACTTCGGTTTCTCTACCTTCACCTTGATCTTGCTGCCCTCTTCTCCTTCTTCTCTGACCTCCTCTTCCCCATTTTGATCAACTTCTCTATTCTCAACCTTTTCAGTTTTGACAGCTCGGTCAGTTAATTGGAATCCATGTGGGAATGGATTAACGGGCTGAACTCCATTCGGAGCATCGGCCAAAACCATAAAGTGAGAAGTTGCTGGAGGGCCGACTGGAGCTGGGCGATTCTCGGCATCAACTTGGTAGTTGATTAGACCCCATTGCTCAAGGAAGGAGTGGACTCGGGCAATGGAGCAAATATCCCCACACAAATTGCGACGGCAAGCAGTAAATGAGAGATATTCGAATGGATTCAGACGATAAGTGTCAATCATGAAGTTTCGGTAAGTCATGTACCTAAGACAGAAGTTAAGGCACTACTATTTCACTTACACTTCGGGAGTTCGGCTTTTGTTGTCGTTTCTAAAAAAGTCCGGCACTCCTCTCTTCTCGATATCATGGATCGAATTATAATCAAACCAAGACGCATAAGATGGAATGATAATGTAATGAGTTTGGTCGACGACAGCCGGACCATCCTCATCTCTTGGAGCCTGAGCTTGTGTCTCCTCGTCGAGATCCGTCAATTTGTGAGTTTTTGGAGCGGAGAACTCGGCATCCTTTTCCCTGCCCTTAGGCACGGGTACCGGGGTCAGACGACTTCTGCTATCCTCATCCTCAGGATAAGCATCAGCGGCATCGCCGTCCTCGTCCTCACGTCTTCGTTTGGTGCCACTGTAAAACAACACGGTAAGCGAATCAAAAAATCTCCTGCAACAAATTTAATATACTTACCTTTTTCGCATTTTCCAAGCACGTAATGTAAATGTGGAACCCAGATAATGGAGATCTGCTTATTCCTTGCGCAGAGAAAAAGGGAGAGAAAAAGCGCGGCGTGTTTTACATTATGGCACCGCGCAAGCTGCGCCCACACTTTCCGCAGTTTGTCGGATTATTATGTACGGGAAGCAAAGATGGCAAACGGGCCTCAGGGCAAGCCCGGCAAAAATGAAGCCCGGCCCGGTGAATGAGCCTGACCAGCCTTGACGATCAGCGTATTAAAATTTATTCTAAAGCAAATGGACAAAAGCGTGTCCGTCCATAATGGGCAGACACAATGGGCATAATGGCCAGATTTCCGAAACCCTCGCAAGTATCCTCGACGCCCTTATTTGTAAAAAATGTGCATTTTATGCAATGTTTATATTTTTTACAGGGTCAAGTACAAACATATTTTTTTTTTGAATTTCGTCTAAAAATAGTAGATTTATGGGTAATCGAGTGAATCTGATTTCCATCGTATGACATCTCACACCTTATTTTTTAAAAGACGATTTTCATGCATCAGCCGTCAGTTAGGCGTGGACATAGGAAAAAATCCTGGTCTTTGCCTTTCCGTATCCAGTGATCATCACTCGCATAATCCAGCCACTTCTCATTCAAGACATTCGAAATGAAAATTAATTTCAACAAAATTTATTTAACTCAACAAACAACGAATAAAATAACAATTAGAGGGCCGAGGCGACTGTGTCACAGAAATGTAAGAGTTGGTTCTTGTTGAGCAGACAGACTTTTCGGAACGGACGGTAGGTGATGCCATCTTTCTTTGTGGCCGCGAACTTGCTGGTGTTCTCGACATCGGATTGGACTGGATATTGGAAGTATGGAAACTTCTCGGGGAATGCCTAAAGAATTGAATTTTGAACCATTTAAACGCTTACTTCGAATAATAGGGCTTCTTCATTATTATCATAACTAACTTCAGTGTCCTCGCTCTTCTCTTTTTTTAGTTCTTCATCACTGATTCTGATTTTGACGATTATTATGAAGTTATCCATATCATTCAAAGACTTTTCCGCTTTAATATCTTCTCTAAAACAATATAATTTCCAAATGTTACAACTTACTTTAAAGCATTCAATGTGGGTCCGGCGATCTGAGCAGGGAAATGTAACATTCTCTCGTTGATAACAAGCCCAACTTTAGATCCATCTTTGAACAATTTCTCCAACTGTTCTGATGTGGCTTTGTCGGCATTCTTCTTTGCTCGCGAAGTAAGAAAGTTGAAAATTCCGTAGTTCTGAACCATCATCTACAACAAAATGTTAACCAACCTTTTCTGCAGTCAATGGAAGCACCGACGAGATTCCGTATAAACAATCCTGATTATCTTCGTCTGCAAACTCCTCAGCCGATTTTATGACACTTCCAAAAGGAGTCAGATTAACAACAGCCTTAGACAAGTTGTCATAGTCAATATCCGTTCTCAAGAATATCTAAATTTATTTAAATAAAGATTTTGGATAAACACCCACTTGAGTCAGCAAATTGTTTACTTGGTCGGCATCATCTGGAGAAGGAGGAAAGGCTTCAAAGTCGAAATTTACTTTCTCCATGGTGTCCATTTTCTCGTCGTCAATAAGCTCCTCGTCTTCAGATTCCGCATCACTTCCGCTGTCAACTTCAGCATCTACGACTACTTTATCGTCAAAATTTTTAAGATGCGTCATTTCAGAAATTTTTACAGAAAAAAATTCGGAAGTAAAAAAATCCCAAATAAAAAATAAAATAATGTTTTTACATTGCGCTTACTTGATATCGCAACGAAATGTCAACTCATCTTATCCCACTTTCAAAAAGTACGATAATGTTTTTTACGTAAAAAACGCGCAATTATCCAAGAAATACAATTTATTCACTTTTTACAAGGACAAGGATTGAATGAAGGGGAATATTGGTAAGTGGGATATCCATAATTAATTTGAGGTTGGCATGGACCACATGGATCAGGGAATGGAATTTGCGGAGAGGACTCATATTGTCGGTGAGGATGGGGCAGTTGAGGTTGATAACCACGATAATGATCGTAAGGATAAGGCTGTGGGGATCTTTGGGGAAGATATTGAGGCTGGATTGGATTGTAAAGAGGCTGGACTGGTGGCTGATTGTAAGGGATTGGCTGTGATTGGGGCGGTTGAGGAGGGATTTGATGGATTGGTGGAGGTACAGGATGTTGGATTGGAGGTAATCTTGGAGAAATTAGAGCTGGCAGAGGGCTTGGAGGAGCAGAGATTGGCTCCTGATAAAATGGAGATTCATAGGAGGAAGGTGCAGGTAACGGAGGGGGAGAACAAGGCAAATTCCTGACAGTAATGATCATCGAATAAATTGGCGGACCGGCATTTGTGCAAGGGTCGGAAAAGGAATTGTAATTATTGAAGCTAGGGAGCAATGGCTGACCAAAGCCGCAAGACGAGAATGTAATCAGAAGTAGGAGACAATTGAAGTGATCCATGTTAAAGAGTCTACTTTTTTCCGTTTATATGCATTCCTTTATTTACTGCGGAGATCGCGTGAAGATCGCTTTAAACGGATTAATTACATTGCTGGTTTGCTCGAAAAAAACAATTGAGGTTCAATTTCTCGTTGTACCTATGTTGTTGGACAAATTTATGAGGATTCAAAAAATTATATGTATAATATAGAATTTCTGAAAATTTCAGATTGTAGTATGATTCTGTTAGCAATTTTTTCATGCATGTTTTCTTTAGTGCCAATCAAAATTTTATGTTCACCAAGTACCCAATGAATGCGGCTTTTATTTCATGGAAGGTTGTTGCATAAATGTCTGTTCGTCCTAATCATTAGGATAACGCCTAGGTATTTCTAATAACGTCCCTCTATTACTCATTATATATGTGTTTCTTGGGGTGCGTGACAAGAAACAAAAAAATTCCGTAGCTGATCCCCGACCTTGTACTTGTACAAGTTGCAGGTGACCGAACAATGGGACAAAGGAGGGTTATCTGCGGAGTTTATATTTGACTTGGCTTTTGACTAGCCAGACTTTCGGATAAAAAAAGAGAGTGGCCGTTAAAACCGGAACACGCACTCCCACGCGCGTTCACGCAATCCCCGCAGGGGATTGTTCGCTTGGAGTGGACAGAACCGCGGATTAGAGATTGGGACAAGGAAGACAATAACACCCGCTATTTGCTAAGGGCTCAGGTCCACGAGTGCGCTAGGGGCGTTGCACACCACTGATCTGGTCATATAAAAGCCCCCAGGGCATAAGTTGGCATCATCAGTCCCCGGTGAATCCCCATCTCCACAATGAATAGGATCCTCTTGTGAGTTTCGACCTGTTGTATTTCCTTTGTTGTTTTTCTTTTTTGATTACAATTACTTATTTTTGTTTTTACAGCGCCGCTGCCGTTCTTCTCACTGTCCAATCTCAACTTGTCCCAGCAGCCGTATGTTTCTTCTCGTTTATCGTACAGTTTTGTTTAGATTGTTGGTCGATATTTTGCGACTGCTCCTCTTCTGGCCCATCCTCCAGCTGTCCCGGCAGCCATTCCAGCATTGGCGCCCCCTCTTCCCCCACCTCCAGCCTTTTTTGCCCCTCCAGTTCCTGTTGCTAGACCGTATCTAGCCCCAGCCCTGCCAGCTGCCATTCCAGCCTTTGCCCCTCCCCCACCACCACTTTTTGCTCCTCCTCCTCCAGCATTTGCTCCGGTTCCACCACCAGTCCCAGCCTTCCCGGCTCCATTGCCAGCCCCGGTTCCCGCCTTTGCTCCGGCTCTGGCCCCTCCTCCTCCTGCAGTTCCATTCTTCGCCGCTCCCGCTCCAGTCCCAGCCATTGCCCCAGCTGTGCCTCCTCCAGTCCCAGCGGCCTTCCCAGCCTTTGCTCCAGCTCTTCCCCCTCCAGTGCCTGCATTCGCTCCAGCTCCGGCTCCATTGTTGCCTGCCTTTTCTCCTGTAGCTCCGGCTCCATATCTGGCTGCTCCGACTCTGTTCCCGGCCGTCTCTCCCTTCACTCGGCTAGCCGTTCTGTTGGGTTCGGCCAAGTCGAAGCGTGATGTTTCGAGCGTCCAAAGCGGCAAAAGCCATTAAATTGCTCATCGGACAGTTGCCTTGTCTGTAAATACAGGTGTCGGTGTTATTATTATTCTATTCCAATGTTGTGCTGTTGTTTTAATTAATCAATAAACTTCTATTGCTTCACTTGCTGATTCAATGTCAAAATCTTGTAATCGAATTGAATGATAAAGAAAGTTATAACAACATTAAAAAACAAAATATATAATAAGCAATCATTCGAGCTACAGTAACCCGAAGAACATGATGCATTTTATAATTGAATTACCGAAGGATTGTAAATAATTTGAAGTAGTAATCGCATTTCCCCACGTCGAAAGGGGAATGAAATGTACCGCCGTGTCTTGCATGTATTTAATAAAGACATAAACCACGTAATTCTCACCCTATTGTTCTCTATGAATTAAATATAAATGCACTTATACAATAAAAATAACCGACATAAAACTGAGGTCAAAATGTAATACTTTAGAAGTGGTTTAGTTATACTCTGAAGTAATCAAAAGAACTTTTTAATCAAAAAATACTCGTTTTATTTATATTCACATGTACAGACAACATAATCAGATCAAAATTCACTTCTCCTTGGCTGGTGCAGAGGTCGTGGGAATGTCCGTCTCGGTCGAATTATTCTCTGTGGGATGTCTGGCCTCCTTATTGGATCCGAAAGGACCAAATCCTGCATATCCGAAGCCTGGAGCACAAGCCGGGGCAGCAAAAGCTGGAGCGGCCGGAAGCAAGGCTGGGGCAGCTGCTGGGATTGCCGGATAAAGAGCGGGGCCAAACGCCGGAGCTGGGACCGGAGGAGGAGGGCCTAGAGGAGGAGCGGCTACTGGGACTGCAGGAGGGGCCAAGGCCGGGCCACAAGGATGGGCAGCCGGGACTGGACCGGGCGGAATGGCCGGGGCCACAGCTGCCACAGGAGCTGTCGCGTAATAACGCCCGGCAAGGATCGACTGGCCTGAGATTAAGGGGACGAAACAGAAGGCAAGGCTGCAATGGAAAACGACTTTTAAAGACGAATGTTATTGCAAACGAAGTAAAATAAGTTCTTACAGAATATTGGCTGAGGGGCGACGCATCTTGGAACGCAGAAAACAATAACCCCTGGGGTGACATCACGCTTTTATAGGGTGGCCTCTGACCGGTTGTGGCCCGAACAATCAGACTCCGTCTATTTCCGTTCTGGGCAAACATACGATGAATAGTTGCGCGCAGAGTAAGAGATTTTTGTCGCGCGCATGAAAAAGATAAGCCTCACGAAGAGCGCCAGTCAGCTGATGATATGATTTATGTTATTTACAGAAACAACCAAACAACAAAGTGAATAATAATACAAGGAAAGGAAAGCATACACTCTTGAAACAATTAAATCGACTGGACGAGACTGGGATTTTCAGAACCCCATCAAATATTTTGCTGTTCCAATCACTAAACCAAGAACAATATCACAGTCCCTTCCAGTATATACAAGTATGAAACGATGAGGTGAATGGGTCCGGCATGCCCCAGCTCAACCCTTGAGCGTCTCCTTGTACTTGGCCAGCTCTATCTGTGTCCTAGTCCAAGGCCTCTGAGTGCAGATTCTTTCAGGAGAACATCCTTCCAAAGATGGTAATTGGTTTGATAACATCCGAGTCAGGTTTTGTCCTTGGGGTTTACTGTAACTTAAGAGATCAACAGAGCATTAAAAGAAGCCCCGAAGGTCATAAGAAAACTGCAGGAGCAGACAAATAGAGGCTTCGCTGTATAAGCCACTGTTTCCATTCAAATGGCAATTAAAAAAATTAAATAAAGTTATCTTACCATCGAAGAAGCGATCCATTGGGCAAGAAATGTCTGGGGAAAGAGGTGAACGTCTGATTGAGAGTATTCCTGTCCTGACTTCGAGATCGTTCCCTAAGCACCGCAGCCGTTCTGCTGGCAGATCCGATGGTATAAGTTCGGTTGAGAGGGGTCTGGTCTTGCTCCCCCAACTTGTTATGCGCCGGTTTGTATCCATATCGTTTATCTTCTGTCATCCTCTGCAAATGACGTCATATTATAGTTTCATGAATTAACGCGATTAACACGCAATACTTAAGAGAATGAGTAAACAAAATACGTTATTACTTATACTAAAAAAATCAAACGATAGTAAGACCATTAAGATTACCCCATAATCCCTTCAGGGAAGTTGAAAAGTAATTAAAATGTGGGTAAAAAATTATGTTTACAGCCGAAAAGTCGGGAATTCACCTGGAAAAAACAGGTGGAATTGGTGACAATTGCCTTAAGCGTTTACGGCGGCACGCCCGGAGGAAGTCCAGGAAGTGCCCTTAATAAAGACAAGGACGTTTATCTGCTATCACGCTTACCTTTCCTTCTCAGCGAAACCTTTCAGTAGCCCCCCATGGCAACCGAGATTCTCCCATAATCCCCCTTTCCCACCCGACTTTCTCAAGGGTTGTAACACTTGACGGATTCTCAAGCCTGTCAACGGTAGACACGACTAAGCTATTTCAAAAAAATTACACATGAGGATTCTGGAAACAAGACTGGGCTTTGGAAGTGTTACAAGTTGAATTACTCATCAAAGATTAGGAAATGAAAAGAACCCCTCAAAGGGCAACACACACCTTTTCGGGTCGACGACAGTTCGGGTCAACAAAAAATTGAGCGATACGACGCGTATGACAGGCGAGGACCTAAAAAATCGAAACCCGGAAAGCCGTTGCATGCTGGGCGGACAGTAGGCGAAGGCTCGGCGGAGACTGGCGAAGACTTTCAACATGACTACTTTTTCCAACTGTATCTATTGCCAATCTTTGTTTTCATGACCTCGAGCTATTGTAACATAAAAACAACCAAAACTTGCCCAAAAAACCGTAAGTCTTAGCAGGATATTATTGCAGTGATATACGTAAAATACTTTAAAATAGGTGATAAATTATTTGATTAATCTTATCATTTCTGTTAGCTAAGCCTTCTCCTTGCCTCCTTCACATTAAATCGAAACAACCCAAAGTATCGTCGACCCGAACAGTCGTAGCGCCATGCACACAAACAGCCTAGGTTATGAATAAATGCAACAAAAGTGTGACATTTGCATCGCCACTCATTAAAAACAACCAAGAATAGGCTCTCCTAATTTAATCACTTCCAATTGCAATTATCCAATTATAGCAAACGAGTTTGGCATTGCAAGAGAATGCCCTCCGGGTGTAGTGTAATCCTTCATAATTTTTCTATCTAAAATGAGCTCCGTACATTACTAGTTTAGAAGGCCGTGGTAAGGCTACTTCAACCCCAATTTATAATTACACTTTTGGTTGTACTGCTGATATAAAGTATTGTCATGATTGTAGAGAGTATTGTAAAAATGTTGATGCCTTTGTTGGCTTGTGAAGCCATTTTGAGTGAGTTGTGGGTGGAATTGTAGTCAAATTCAGTTACCCAATAACGAGATTAACACGGAACGCCGAGAGAAGGGAAAGAGACTTTCTGGGTTTCGGAGACGAGAACTCGAGACTCCTGACGCAAAAAAAGAGTGCCCGCAGGGCCTCGGGACTCCCAGCGTCGGTCCTTTTTTCTTCCAGAGGTGCCAAGCTCTGTGGAAAAGAAAACATTTCAACGACTTTTGACGAGACTTTTTTTGGGAATGGTCCGGTCGTTTCACAGTCACACAATATGGTCTGGGTAGCCACCATCCTCTACTGGATTACTGTAACGCGAGCCCAGGATCTCGAGGAAATCGGTAAATCAAATTTTTTCCTTTTTACATCACTCCATGATTCTCGGACCTCCGGTGTTTCGAATGTCTAATTTTATTATTTTTTAATGCGATTACTGGGAACAAATAGGCTGAAAATTGACTTTTAATGGTATATGTTAGACCAGTCCTAATACTATGCATAAAAAATGAAATTTCAGAGAAATGTTACAGTTGTTCCTCGACCACTTTCGCCCATCGATGGCCCCGCACTCAGAACAGCACCTATTTGTTCATAAGGGACCCTCCAATCGTGGCCAACGAGACCTGTGATAACATGAAAAGTGCCCTTCCTGTGGTCCCGTGTCCCAATAGTGTCTGTGTAAAATTTGTTTTGGTCGAGACCTCGGCCAACAGGGCTGTCTGCAGTGCTCGTAAGTTGGTTTATCTGTATTCAAAATAGTATTTTCCAACTAAAAAATGGGGGTCAATTTAAAGACATTTTTATGAAACGAATTAGAAGGACGTAAAATAAAAATGCAAGGGGAATTCTCATAAACATTAAAATTAAATCTCCTTATTAATCATGCCGATGAAATGATGCTGCTTACCGTAAAATAAGATAATTTCAGTCCAATCCCCCATCATCGTTAGAGACTGTTGGAGTCGGATCCTCCATTCAGACGACCCCGACCTTCAACTCCGACCTCTTGACGACAAGCCTGTAAGTATTTCAAAAAATTCAAATCCAAATAATTTAAACTTAGGTGCCCCTTATCGGAATGGCAGAGTCAGATCGGACAATCGGTGCTGTGTATACCTGCAATGGATATCTATGTAACTCCTCGAGCTTATTAAATGTGAAGAGTACTCTGATTCTTGTGATATTACTAGCAATGACGATAGTCTTTCGAGTTAAATAAACTTTTATTTATTCCTTTATTTTCTGTTCTTTCTTCTGTTTCTCTTGTTCTCTCTCGATCTCGGCTTGGATGATCGCTGGAATCAGTGAGCAGTACATGTTTGACTTGGGAACCCGCTTATAAAATTCATTTTGCTCAAAGAATTGACGAACGGCAACTGAAAAAAAGTATAAAAATAAAAATTTCATGACGAAAAGAGGTGTTCGAGGGTCAGAGGACTCGAAGGCCATTTACAGATCCCGCGGCCGAATAAATCTCGACAATCGTCTTGGCCCCACGTAATTCGATAAACACAATAAATTTGTTTACCGCCAAGAGGGGGTCGAACCCACGAACGTCGGATCCAAAACCCGACCCACTACCACTATACTATGCACACTCACCTTTGCAATTGCAGAAAAAGACTCGGATTCCCATGTTTGAGAGATCGGAATAGGCTTGTTCAAGAACCTCCAGCCCCATCAAGTCGATGTACGGAAAGGAGGAGCAATCGATGATGAAATGACTCAGATGGATGTATTCTTCTTCCCTTTTCTTTCCCTCAGGTTTTGTTCCCATTTGAGGTTGTTTCTCCTGGTCTGGAGAAGCAGTAATCTCCTTTGAATTGGCATATCTGGTACGAACATTTAATTCAATTGGTGTCCGATCATCCACAACTGGGTTCAGACGTTTAGCAACAGTCTTTACACTCGGGTCGGGGGTCTGAGACAACGCTTCTCCCTTCCTTTTCTCACGCTCGGCTTTCAGTTTTGTGTAGGCCATCACTGGGTCCACTCCCAATGCTCTGCAAATAATTACTTTTTTTTCAAACACTTACAAATGCAACCTCCTTAAGAAGAGTTCCGAATTAGCGAAATACAAAGGGGCGTCGAATCGGAAGACTCTGATTCCCGGCAATTCTGCCGCTTCTCGATAATGATCCAGCCCTTTGAAGTCGGTCGTTTCTGGGATTCGACCCATACAAGTACTCTCTGCCCACTGAGATCGGAAAACTACAGTAAGGAGGGCAAAGACGACACCACAAAGAAGACCCCAGTTAACATTCAGCAGGATCACAGAAACAAATGTAACAAACCAGATTAACTAAAACAAGAGTTAGTATAAAGTATCATACTTACAAAGTCAAACATCGATTTCTGCATTAATTTGACCGACTGACCAATTTGGACAAACAGATCCTTAAGGGCGACCACAACAATACAGGCAAGGACGGGCTAAAATGCGACCAAATAAAACAAACACTTACTTGAGGGAGATAAAACAATAAGGGAGTAGCGAAGTACACACTCAGTATGAGTACACAGGCACATACTATGGTAGACATCTGAGATTTGCTTCCCAATTTGACCGATGTAATGGTCCGGCTGAGTGAAGATCCACCAGCAAAACAGCCAAAGAAAGCCGCAATAAAATTCATCATGCCCAAGGCGAACCATTCTTGGTTCGCATCTACTGAGTAATTCAACTTCTTGGAGATCAATTTGGCCAAGGCCACATGAATTACAAAGGAGACTACAGCGATGGAAAGGGCCGAGGGAATCACCGCTCCAGCATAACCAAAGTCAGGAACGAACGGAGGGATCATCCCTGGCTGGACTGGACCCACAATCTTGATGTCCAGATCATAATCAGTGCCATCGGAGAAGTAACAGAGGAGAACCGAGAACAAAACCACAAAGAATTCCATCGGGAACTTGATCTTCAGCCATTTTACAAAGATGGGATCGAGGATTTCCTTGGAGAAGATCAAAGTCAGACAGACAACCACGGAAGTGGAGGCTGTATTCCATTTGATGGTGGTGATATTCTTGAAGAAACAGACATAAAACTAATCTCACCGTGTTACGTAACAAGTCGCTACTTACTTTCGCCATTCCGGAAGTATCCGCGGTTCCGGGGACATTCTCAACTCCAGTCATCGTGGTGATCTGACTAGTTAAAACATGAATCGCAGCTCCAGAAGTGAGGCCTTGAACCAAATGATCAGACATCCAAACCGCCAGCAGTCCAACATTCAGGATGCCAAAAGCGATCTATATAAACAACTGAAATTACGGTAATCCACATACTTGGATCAAGCCAACGCAAACTGTTAAACAAGTGACAATCTGGAGAGCAGCCTCGGGGGCTACATCCATTCTCTTGGAGCGGGAACAACAAAAGTAAGTCGTGTTCAGGACTTCAGTGCGCATACTGTCATTCAGGGTTCCAACTTGTTCTACTGCAACTCCAACCATCAGGGCAGTTATGGCAAACGCACCTGCAAACAATTAGTAGCGTTATTTAGAAAAGTTGATTGATCGGTGTCGATTCTTCTCTCCCCGTTTTGTCACCACCTACCTGGCGACGCATGTTTGGAAGTTCCCAAGACCGCATATACCAAAGGTCCAACAATGCAAGTATACAATCCATGAGTCGGCTTCAATCCAACCAGAAGTCCGTAAGCCAAGCCCTGAGGAATAGACATTATGGCCAGCATCACTCCACCAATGAAATCCATCAATAAATCATGCTTCCAGTCGTAATCGGCTAACCATTGGGTGATGGGAAAAAAGCCTCTGACGAACCAAATCCATTGAATATAGCTCCATCTTCTGGCTTCGGCGACATAATGGTAGATTCTGGTAATTAAGGAGAGATCCACTCTTCTGAATCCGTACTTCTTATCAAATTCCTCTTGATTAATAACTGCAGGGACATAATTCTGGGTTTGTTGATCAGCTAAAGGATTTCTGAAAAGCAGAATTAAGATGAGTTAGACAATGTACCCATTATCCTTTTGTCTTAAGTATTCAGGAGTCCTGGAATGAGCAGTATAAGACTTCTCAAGAGGCCGGTCCACCTTCTGCATGAGATCAGCTAGATTAATAACTTTCGTCATCTTCTGCATGGGGAGAGAAGGCATCGTGGTCGGCTCCAATGTTTGTAATGATGACACTAAAAGTACAGGATGTCCAGAGAAAAGTGTCGGAAAGTTTTCGTCAATTTCTTGTCGCTCAGCCGAGATATCCAAAAGATTCTTTTCGCAGGAGAAAGAAGATTGGATTTGCCCAAAATTTTCTTTTTTATGCTTATCAAGCGTTCGGCGAAGACATGGCGGACGCTTGCCATCTCGGCGGAGGCAATAACTCAGCTCCGGATAACGATGCAAAACTGGAGAATAGCTCAACACAACTCTTATGCTCTGAGTAACATTCCCTGCTGGTTTCGTATCCCTCCAATCTTTCGCCGCTAATTTTTGGCTGAAGTTTATGTTAGCCAAAAAATTTGAACGCTTTCCGGAAGTTTCAGCATTGCAAAGCGTTTAAGATTGGTGTGATGACCAAAAAAAGTGCACAAAAGTCTCCGCAGAATACGCCATTTTCCGCATCGGCGGAGAATTTTTCGGGCAAAAAACCTCCCATCTTCTGTCTCCTGCAGAAAGAATTTTTGGTCCGAGCGCTACATTTCTATTATTTTTTATGACATCGATTTCTTTCTGTATGATAAATAACTGACTGGATCCAATCTTCCTCGGGCTTTTGCTGGGCGGAGTAACCTCCGGGAGATCGACCATCCTGGCCACATCATCTGGAGCTTGGTCCGGGAATCTGGCCGTAAGGGTGTCCTTGTTACTCTCAGGTGTCAAATCTTCCTTCACATCGCCTGACTGACTTTGTGTGTTCCCTTCTTGATCGACATTATTCTCTTTTGCTGTTGGCTTTTCTTTTCGCGACCGCATTCGGATGTTCAAAAGAGTGAAATAAAATAATTTGTACAGTATGATGTTGGTACTTCATATTTTTTTTTATTTTTCATTTTTGTAATCCAAGATGGGTCAAGCTATCAGAATTCACAAGAAGAAGCAAATTGAAGAAAAAAACGAAGAAGATAAAGATACTTGCATACGGAACAAAATCAAAGAAGCGTAAGTTACAGTAACCCCAACTCGAATTATAGAACTGCAAACAATGTTGTTTATCAGCCGATCTATGTTGGATCCAGCACTGATACGCTGTCATCAGAGAACACAAGTAGCTCGTGTTTCTCCACACCCACCCAATATACAACAAGTACAATGTCAACAGGTAATAATAAATTATTTTTAACTACATAATTTTTTGATGCCACGTTTTTGCAGATTTTTCCTTTCTTGACACCAATCATGACATCAGCGATCTTGAACTTTATCCACCAAAAGAAACCTTGGAAATTGACCCAAACAAACCTCGGATCAGAATCTCCGAATGGGAAAAGATGACACAAGAATTCGATCTACGAGAACAGACAACGAATCAGTAAATAAACTATTTGTATGACATGTACTTCCGTGAGAATTATGAGAAGATTAGGGACGAAAAGTTTTGGACTAGCCACTCTCAAAGCGCAAACAGAGACCGGAACTCTGATGATCTAATGCGTTGAGTGACCAATTGTTCGTCCAAAGCGTGAAGATAAGTGTAGGGGGCGGCCAAAATTATTTAAAGAGTCTCCGCGAGATCCCAGGCATCGTCAGATCCCAGTTGTCACCTCGGAAAATGACGACGTCCTCTCGGCTCTCGACGTTGTAGGTTCCTTAATTCTTACTTTTATGACATTCCCATGTTTAATAACCCCTTAGATTTTATAGTATGTTACTCATCTCCGTCACTTCTACCTCAGCCCAATATGGTCGTTACGTCCTCGCGGGATATTCTTATGCGGCTTCTCCAGCTCTTGCTGGAGTTTCTTATGATCCCCGAACTCCGTATGTGGCATATTCCGCTGGGGTAGCAGCTGCACCAGCACCTTCCCTCTATGCTGCTCATCCAGCTCCTGCCTATGCAGCCCCAGTCCCGGCCTACCACTCCCCACCGCCTGCCCCTCCACCGGCAGCTTATGCACATCCTGCTTATGCTCCCCCACCACCTCCATCGTACGGCCCTCCAGCTCCACCAGCATATGGACCTCCAGCTTATGGTCCCCCTCCTCCACCGGCCTATGCACCACCCCCACCAGCCTATCATGCACCTCCCCCACCTCCGGCTGCCTATCCTCCTCCAGCTTATCACGCTGGCCTACCACCTCCTCCAGCCTACCACCCGGGACCAGCCCCACCACCATACCCAGCTCCCCCTCCACCAGCCTTCTCTCCACCCGGGCCCCCACCATATTTCTCCCCTCCCCCACCACCTTCTCCCATTGCTCTTCCATTCTCACCACCTCTTCCGCTAGCTGTTCCAGTCCCATTAGCAGCTCCAGCTTATATTTGTAAAATGGCGTCTTGCAAGAAGCCTCAACCTCAACCACCAAATGTAATCATCAAGCTAGACACAAGCTCGACTGGAAAGTCCTCTTCTCCATCAATGAATCAGCCAATGAATCCATCGCTCAATCCACCCGTAAATGGAATGGGAGGAATGAATGTAAGATCGATGGGAGACATGGGAAATGGCGGTGCTATGCGATCGCCTCCTATGGGCAACAACAACCGACAGATGAATCCTTCGGGAATGGGCGGTAATGGTAATAGAAACGGATGTGCGGGCTCCAATCAGAAATCCGGTGGATGCTAAAACACCGTCGTTAATTGTCTGTATATATTGACAAGGATGCTCGTAATAAACTAATAAATAAGTATTTACCAAGTCTTCCTCTAAAGTCATAAGTTTCAGTTTGAGAATGAAATCAACGTGAAGTGCCGTAATGGCTAAAAATGAAGTACCAGTTGAAGGTTGAACCAATATCCTATAAATCTACCATGATACACTCTACGCTTTCGACCCATAAAAAGGGTTACAGATCATCGAAATTAACTTTCTTTATCCAACGTTTGAAAAATTAATTTTCCGATTTTTGCACAACGCCAAGACTTTTTGGCACTTATAAATTTGGCCGTGGTGGGACAAACCAAAATTAGCCAAAAAAAAACGACGTGCGCCGAAAAATTCCGTCGAACACGAAGAAAGTTCCCTCTACCCAATTTACATACTCCGCACAATTCTTTCAGCTCATCCCAATTTCCATGAAGCTATTTTTTTCAAGAATATTGTAATAGATTCTCCGATAGAACGTATCTGGATCGATTTTTTTGGCTTTGTTAGCCTTCAATTTTCGTAACAATGAGTAAAAAGGTAAGAGATAATTTCGAGTTAAAGGTGTTTCGTTAGACATCTCCGGAAGAAGAGTTGGAAAAACAATACAGGGAATACAAAGCCCAATTTGAGAAATGGAGGGAAGCAAACAGGTAGGTTCTTGTTATCATCAACATAATATTTTCAGGGGTTCCGAAGGATCAGAAGGTTATATTCAATACGTTAAACAGTTCGAGAAATGGGAACGAGACGTGGAAGCGAGGAGGCGATCTGTAAGAGCAAAATCTGAGCAAGAAAGACGACAACAAGCTTTGCAAGAGCAACAGAAGCAACATAATGAAGAAGGTGAGTTTATTAAATGGAGTTTTAGTATTTTTAGAAGCCGCAGCCAAATATGCTGAGCAACAAAAAAGTTATATGGCCATGCATCAAAAGGCGATGCTGGAAGAAGAACGGCAACGGCAACAACGACAGAACCCAGCACAGGCTCAAGGCCATGCGGATGAAACAAGTGAGTAAAGTATGATATTAATTTATACCTAAAATTTGGAATTTTAGTAAAAAGAGGTCCTCACATTCAAGCAGAACCTCAGCCCTTGTTTTCTACGCAGAATGTTCAACGGTCTGCTCTTTGGGGTCCGGATGGTGCAGATTTTCCTCCAACAGATCCTATGTCTATTCGATGGGGAATCAGAGCGGCTCCACCCAACTTCAAAGTAATGTATGAACCTCCACCGAGCAATGTTCCAATTAACCCATCGTGGTATTTGATGAAGAAGATGGAGGATCAAGGGCTTTTCTACGGATATAATGTGAATTTGAATGGGGTCCCGGAGATTTCTTCAGAAGGAATTCCGCCATCGTTATTCAATGCAGTTAAAGATGGTCCCGAAGGAACGATCTTGCCAATTACAACCTCTGGAGGCCAGGCTTTTCCACCACCGATGAATCGATCTCTTAACGTCCCTCCGCCACCGACAGACTTTTCGGTTCCGCCGCCTGGTCTAGTATAAAATATAATAAATAAGCGTATAAATGAGATTAAGCCAAGCCATACGAGTATCGTTTATTGTTAACATTAACTAATTGATCTTATCTGATTATTTAACGGATTTTGTTAATTAAAATTCTCTTGAAGTGTCTGCATTGATGTTATAGATGACTTTATTCAAGCAGATTAGATATGGGACTCCGTTCTTCCCAATGACGGTCACCAGAATATTGCCATCCTTTCCTCCTAACTCGTTTTTTTCGATTACTGACCCCGAATCATCTAAAGTGAAAGAAATGGATATCATGGTAATCATCTTCAACTTTAAATTACCCTTTAGGGCCCTCGATCTTCTGAATCTATCCTAAAAACAGTTGGTGTTCCGTCAGTCTCTGTCATAGTGGGTTGCACAGAATCCATGCAGAATCTGTATCGATGGCAACAACAACTTATCTACAAGATGGGAAGAGCTGGTTTCTCCCAGTATATGACAAGGCGAATGAGGATTGGGACCCGTTTTCATAGCGTGGTAGAGGCTTTACTCAAAGAATTGAAGGTTCACGGGGAAATAAGGTCTACTCCGGAAGAGATCTTAGCATCAGTAAGGCAGAATTAACTTTAAGAAAGATGGTGATGACTCTGTTGTTGATGGATTAATTTTTAGAAACCAAATTGGAGCGAACTGTCGGGGGAACTGACTCCTTATTTTACCGGCCTGCTCCCATTTTTGAAGAGCTTGAATCCCAATCCGAATATTATCCTGGAAGGAAAAGTAGATAATCCTTTTCTTTGTTTCAAAGGCCGGTTTGATGCAATTGTGGAGATTGAGTAAGTAACTTGTATTAATGATGACATCGGTTTAGTGGAGAGTTGACCTTGGTAGATTGGAAAACTATCAATAAGGAGTCCGTTAAGAGCAACAACCTGACTGCTCAAACTCCAGAAGATCTCTATACGAATCCCTTACAATTGGCCGCATATGTTTCAGCTGTGAATGCATGTTCCTTATATTCAGATCTTCCTCGAATTCAGAAAGCTGCCATTGTTTTGGCTTATGAGAACCGAGATACGGTAGAAGTGGTTAAAATGGATTTGGAAAGCATACAAGTAAGTACGGATCGGTAGTTTGTGATATGTTCAGGGTCATTTCAAAGAATTCTTGAGTCGAGTCAACAGATTCTGGTGGGATGTTGAACATAAACCTGAAAAAGGGGGACTTCTCAACTTCGTTCACAATCCTAAAGTAGAACAGGCGACATAGACGAAAGAAACTCTTCATAAGAAGGGTTTTGTTTTTAATACCGTAACCTTCATTTATCAATAATAAACGTAACCAGAAATTAGGGGCTCTTTCGGTACTTTGACTTTTTATTATTACTTTTGAATTTTATAAACGAAATCGACCGCTATTTTTCGACCAATCAGCGCTCGAATTAGAGTCTTCATACAGACAGACGGAAAATAGGCAAAACATGTATGTCTGCATTCTCTTCCTTACTATTCTCGCATCTTATTTACACGAACGAGCCATCGCCCGGATGCCCATCTTTACGAAACCTGGCAGCTGTTATAAAGACCAATCTGATTTCCATGAGGCCTTCCCGGATCACCTGTCCCAATCCAAGTGCGTGCTAAGTGGAAGGAGCACGTGTGTCCTGGAAACGTTCTTTAAAGAACGTCAGGGTATCGGTTATCAGGTTACAAACAGCCAGTTTGTTCAGATGAGTCGCTTATTTCAGCCAGATTATTCGAGTGTTTCTTCTTCCTATCGACCGTCTTTCCGGTCACTTTTCTCTACTCCAACATCATCTTATGGCTCAGCGCATAGCCCGTCCTATAACCCATCATATGGAGGGCTGAACAGAAACAGTAAAGCCCTCCCTTACACCAGACCTTGGAATGGGTTCAACTCCGTCGTAGCCATCCATCCAAGTCAGTTGAGACAACGCAAGTATAGAAGATATACTTTTGATGAGAATGCCTTCAAAAAACCACAAGAGTTTGTCAGAGTAAGAAGAGTGTCGAGTACGGCATGGGAAACACCAAAGTAAGTAATAAATAGCTAAGTAATCCAGTACGACGTTTACTATATTTTCAGCAGCAAAGATAGCAATGTGCAATTCGCTAAGGTGGTGGACAACGACAATTTCTTCAGAGTCAAGATTGATTTGAACATGTTTGAAATGTTCGAAAAAGAAGAAATCGATGTAAGTCCTCAAAACAATCACTAAAAATAACAGGTAAACGTTTATGGGTATGATATTCAAATATACGGAGAGAAAGAAAACCCGATTAATCCAAATCGCCCGCTCAGAATTCTAAATCGCCAATATCGCCTACCAGACGATGTAGACTTGAAGACTGTAAATTTGCAGAGAAAAGCGACGGAAGTAGATGTAGACGCCAAAAAGGTAACGGAACAATAATAAAAAAAATATTACTTTAGATACCACTGAATTATGGCGGTCCTATTGCTCTTCGCGTCACAGATGTTACCGCCGGAGGGCAGAAAGTGGAACAAGTCCATGGATTCTAACAATACAGCCATTCATATAATTTAAACCCTTTACCTCCGAATAAAATTATTCATGAAAAAATTAGTTGATGTACATGAGGGAGATCAATGGCCATACCGCTGGAACTCCCATTCTCTGTTATCCAGGGGACAAACCTGGCGAGTCTTCAGCCAGCGGGAAATGCAATGGAAATGGAAGGCATGGTTACAAACTCCCCATGCGACAGTACAGTCCGTACTGTTACTCGCTGCCTACAAATAAAACAATACGTAATCCTTATCTAAAAACGAAAAAGTCAAACTACCTGATTTGCTTGGCATTCAATGCACTGATCCATGATATGATTCCGGCAGATGGCACAGGTATCCACAACCATATCCCATGACCACAGAGCCACGGCATTCCATTTCTTCACCTAAACAGAGCAAACGTGGCTAAAATAATATCAGCCTACCTCAAACCTTTTCTTGGATCCTTCATCAACCTCCATGCTTTCGTTACTCATGTTAGAATGGGAGGTTCACCGAGTTATTCACCAAGAAATATTTTCTGCAAAATAGTTTTTTTGCTGACAAAATTACGAAATGCCACAACATGTTGCAGAGTGTCACTATTGACTCTAACCCAAGGGTGGACGACAAGTCGAACTATGAAACCAAAATTAATGATGAATAAAGTCAGCTTTTGATATTGAAGTGCCATCAAGGTTGTCAGCATTTGTATAAATTGTAAAATTGGTGTTTCAAAAGTTTGATTTCGTAGAGGCCTAGAGGTAATCAGAAAAAATACAGTAATGGTCGGTTACGAATGACTGAACGTTAAACTATATTTTGAGAACACGGTGTGTATTGTGCTAAACAGGAAACAAAGATCATCCCTTATCAGATTTTGTGAAGGGTGTTTTCTTTTATTTTCATTCCTTTTCTTCTTTGTAAAATGCGGAGATTTGGAAGATTTTTCTGCGATTCTGTAGCTTCGAAGACAGCAACAGCCCCTCAGAATCACGCATTGGTTGACTCTTTTGGTCGATTTCACAGTTACCTTCGTATTTCTCTGACCGAGAAGTGCAATTTGAGATGTAAGTTTAAATTTTTTATATTATCTATCAAAATTTAGGTACCTATTGTATGCCAGAAGATGGAGTAGAGCTTACTCCTACACAAAAATTACTGACTAAAGACGAGATTATAAAACTGGTAAAACTTTTTGCTCAAAATGGAGTCGATAAAGTTAGACTGACAGGTGGAGAACCGACAATCAGAAGAGACTTGGAGGAAATAATAAGAGAAATAAGGGAAACAAACATGATAAAGGAGATCGGAATCACTTCAAATGGGATTGTACTGAAAAGAAAGCTCAAGAATCTTGTGGATGCAGGATTAAATCGGATAAATCTGAGTTTGGATACATTAGATGAGAACAAGTACATGATAATTACAAGAAGGAATGGATTCAAGAAAGTCATGGAGGCCATCGAAGAAGCGTTGCCTCTATTTGACCGAGTCAAGTTGAATTGTGTGGTGACCCGGGGAGTAAATGACATGGAAGTTGTCGATTTTGTGGAGATGACTAGGGATAAAGTAAGGTGTCTAGTGTATTATAATTTTTTTTAGAACCTGGACATTCGTTTTATCGAATACATGCCCTTTGGGGGGAATAATTTCAATTCGAAGAAGATGGTCTCCTTCAAAGAAATGATGATCGGCATCTCTAAGAAATACGATCAAGTGATCAGATTGAAAGATAAACCAAATGATACTAGTAAAGTAAGTTGCGATAAGTGTTGTCATTTCTGAATATAGGCATTCCAAGTCAATGGATTTAAAGGTCAATTTGGGTTCATAACATCCATGTCCACTCCATTCTGTAGTACTTGTAATCGACTTCGAATCACCGCCGACGGTAATCTCAAGGTCAGAGATAACTACTATTTAATGTTTTTATAACTTTAGGTATGTCTTCACGGAAATACAGAAGTCAGTCTGAGAGATTGCCTGAGGGCAGGAGCTTCGGACGAGGAGATTCTGGAGGTGATTGGGGCGGCAGTATTCAAAAAGAAGGCCGCTCATGCCGGTAAGGGACTAGTTCTATTCATGCTTTTTTTAATGATAATATAGGGCGTGTGTGTGCTACTTCAGTTCCGCACAAAACCTTGATTTCTTGTCTGTGAGCCCGCTAGACAAGAAATGAGAAATTTTTGTCTATGTGATATTGTATTTTTTCAGGCATGGAGGTCCTCGCCAAACAGCCAAACCGTCCAATGATTACAATTGGGGGCTAATGTTAGATACTAATAGTAAGTGATAGACATTGCTCTCGGACCCGCCCGCGGCCGGAGGGGGTCGAATTGGCCCCTGACTTCCATCGTGGGCCCGATGGAAGTCAGGCACGGCCCGGTTAGGCCCGCTAGTGTATTCTACCATAACCAAAATTGGTAAACTAGCCAAACACTCCAAAAAATTTTAAAAAATAAAAAACGGCTGCTAATTCAACACGCATTTACTTTGAACATCATTTGGTACGTTTTAAATAATTTTCCCTGGACTTTATCAACTTTTTTACTATTATAAAATTTTTTGCTAGTAGTTCAATTTCCCGGGCCGGCCCGTTTAAAATTTTCTTTGGCTTGTGCCGGGAGTCATGTCTAGTAAGATACGACCTTTACTTTTATTCCGCTTTAGAAAGTTTATTTGTCTCCACCAGACTTTACTCTACGATTAAATTAAGTCATATTGATTTGGATGGAAAGGCTTCGATGGTTGATGTGTCTGAGAAAAAGTCGACTTTTAGAACGGCGAGGGCTTCGGGGAAGGTTGTCGTAAGTGTAATGTCATCATTTATTGTTATTTTGTAAAGGTCACTACTGAAATAATGGAAGAGATCAAAGCGAATAGGATGAAGAAGGGGGATGTTCTGGCCACAGCTAGAATTGCTGGTATAATGGGAGCCAAGAAGACCCCCGATCTCATTCCTTTATGTCATCAGCTGAATCTGACCAATATTAAGATCGATTTCGATCTCAGAGAGGTAATCTATTTTGCCGCGCATAATATGAATTTCTAGAATACAATTGTCATCACCTCTGAATGTCGCTGCAAAGGAGAGACTGGAGTTGAAATGGAGGCCTTGACTGCAGTTTCCATCGCCGCCCTTACTGTTTATGACATGTGTAAAGCCCTCGGGTACGACATCCTTATATCGGATATCAAATTGATCTCAAAAACTGGTGGAAAATCGGATCTCAATCTCCAAATCTAATCCTTGCGATTGTTTTTTGTTATTTATTGATAAGTCGACCTTTTTAAACGAGGTCGATCCCCTGGACTAGGCTGTTCCACTTGTTGTTCATAATTAAATCCAACGAGATTAATTTCGTTTTTTTGTTTTCATAAGCAAAACAATCCAGAGCAGAGAGAGAATAACGACGACAGTTGTAACGCGAAAGACAATCGAAGCGATTTGGCCGCCGGAGGGCGTCATTTGGCCTGATGGAATTTATGTGAAAAAAGAGAAAGGAACCAAAAAACAGCAAAGTGGTTATCTTTGTACCTCCTCTTATTGATTATGAGTCTCGTTCCTGGATGACGTCCTTGTTGCGCAAGTTTGTGTCGGCCAGGCAAAGGAGCAAGAGCCCAGTGAAACGATCCCCTCAGGCCAATTACAATTACGCAGCCGATAATGAGTTCGAGCATTGGACCCGGGGCCCTGAGACTCGACCTCCGCCTCCTCTGCAACGACTCCCACCTCAGATCCGAACCCAGTATGTGGATGAGGACCTTGAACTTCAGACTTTAACTGTAAGCTTTAATTAATTAATATCATCAACAGCTGCCAGAGAGGTGTCAGATATTAAGAGAGTGTGATGGATGAGTAGAGTGTTCGACTAAGTCTATTCCTCCTTTTCAGAACTTCCAACATCCGTACTCTGGTAATTATTGGCATCCCGGGACAGCCCCTTCCCACCATCATCAATCCACGGTGAATGGATGGGCGGCGACGGGGATTCAGCCGCCTCTCACCTTGCTACAGCCTCCCAGTCAGGGTCATGGTTCTTCAGAAGTAAGAACACCCCATTTTATTTACAAGATCTTCCAGTATGTTAGCATGAACAACAATCAGAACACCTTGAATACGGCGACTCTTCGGTCGAGGGAGAGTTCCAATGATTTTGGACGGTCCAGTTCGAAAGTCCATCTGACGGAGCCCGAATACACGATGACAGAGCCTCGGCTCCGATCCGAATCACCTCAAAAATCGCCACAAGAAGTGTTTAGTAAGTGGCCTGAGGGCATGTATCAGGTTTCAGTTCATAGATCTCGTTCCAAATCCCCGAAGAAGAAAGTTCCCACCAAATCCCCGGTTTCCTTCAAGCAAACTTTTGATTATCTTCATTCCCAGTGCCGGATCGAGGGCTGTTCGGCCTCGATTATTGTTGATGTAAGTCGTGTTAGCCATGACGACATTTTTTATTTACAGGATGTTCGTTTCCTTGTATGTAAACATCAGCTTGCTCATGTTTCCGAATTCTTTCGAACTCTTTTTCTGAATAATCGCGCTCTCACTCAAAATGGCGTTAAACAATTATCGACCAATGAGTATACTATCGTCGTATCGAGCTTGAAACATCCCCCACAATATGTGCAATTCCAATGGTTCATTGAGTGCACCGTCCCCGGCCCAGTCCTCAAGGATATGACTGGTAAATATAGATTACGAATCTGTTTTACATTCGGATAATATTAATTAATTGTTGTTACTACGTCGCAACTAAACCGATACTTTGTAGACGATGTTCTGGAGACTTGTATGAGATTATCCAAGCGATTTACAGCCAAGGGGTTGGAAGTTCGATGTGCCCGGTATATCAGAGAGAACGTAAGTCGTCAATGAAAGTAAGGTGACTCGAAGTTTAGGTAGACAGAAAAGCCCCGATGACAGCGTTATGTTGGCTAAATTGGGCGTTAAAACATCGATTTGACAAGTTGGTTCAGGAGAGTTGCATGTTGGTGGCAGCCCGGCTATCGCTGATTAATCTGGAGAAACATCGGGATATGGTCACCGAGAAGATTTTCGCCGACATTCTGTCAGCCAAGTTGAGGGTGTGCTTCAAACAGGTACGGCATCTCTAAAATCCTGTTTGTGGCACTTCTAATGCTTATATTTTCAGACAGCGAATGTATTCCACACCATCCACAAGATGGATCATTTCCACGTTGAAGTAGAGAAATGTCCTCGCTGTTCCCGGCAAAGGGAACAAGGAAGGATAAGATTGTTGGCTAATCCTTGCCAGAAGTTGATTGGATGTGAAAGATGCCTGAAAGATCTTGGATGCGAGATCGAGAGGAAGTCCCAGGATCAATTGCAAGCCTTTTATCAATGCGATCATGGTCTTCTCTCGTTCAGCGATGAAACTGAGGATTGCCAATGTCAACAGAAATATTACAGACGGCGGGTGGACATCTCTCAACCTCCTTCTGAACATACATTCGACGGAGAAGCTGCTTCATCTCAATTAAATTGAATAAACAACCTGTATTCAGAAGAGATTAATGATTATTATGGATAAGCTAAGGTCCCGGTTTTTGATGAGGTTAAAAGGTGAGAAAAAAGATATCACAGAAATTCAGACAAGGCAAGGCGATCATGAGATTAGACGTCTCTCTTTCGAATGCATTCAATGGCGCGGATTCTTTCCTTGGCCAAAATAAAGTTAGATTGGAGGGCCAGAGTAGAATAATAGAATTGTAAGGCATGGTCATAATATCTAAGAGACGCATAAATATTGGCAATAGTGAGATGGACAGAGACTTCGTTGGTCTCCGAATTCTTCAACGCAAAGTCGGCAGCGTATAAGGCACTATGGAGAAAGCCGGCTTGATGATAAATATTGGCTAGGCCACTGGCAGCCACATCCTGCAAAAAAAATTAGTCATCATGAATAAAGCTATGTACATCCTATAAAAATACTTACTCTGTATTGTTTTGGAGCGTATTTGAGAGCATACGATAAACAATTAACAGCATTTACAGCGTCCCCTTGTAATCTCCAGTACAATGCAGCTATCGTACTCAATTTCCAGAGCTGATCTTTGTTATTTCTCGATTTCATGGCCAATGTTAGCTTCGTGGCCAAGGATTCTACAGTGTCCTTTTCTTTGGCGATACTCAAGAATGGCTGGGAGTTATTTCGTTATGTCAAGGGATATGTGAACCAACCTCTTTGAGAGCTTTCTCTGGTTTATAAAATTTGAATTTGCCCTGATATTTAAATGCGGCCAGATTATCGAATAAAGCGATGGAAGTGGCGGAGGTCAGAGGACAATAAGGCTCTAAAGAATCGTTGACGGAAGTGGCTTGGAGCTCAACAAAAGCCTTCAGATCAACACCTTTGGCTGTGATCAACATATCCGTCGAATATGGAGCCAAAAGCTTCGAATCCAGACTCGGAGGACACGAATCTAGAGGGGAGAGGGCCAGGGATTTGTACAACTTCTTTCCTTTCGTTTTCAGATATACTTCTGGGGATGGGAGAGGCTAAATCAACAATGATAAGGTCAATTTGATTGCTTACTTTTGGCGGAGACATGTCATACTTGAGGATCTCGCCCCAGGACACAGAATCAATCGATTCCAAGACCTAAAAGTAAAATAATTTCGTACTTATATTACCTTGGCCTTCTCGGTGGCCTCTGAAGTCCGTTTGAAGGCCGGGTTTATATATTTGTGGACCAAATTATCCGTATTCAAAGTGACTTTCCCTCTGAATTTGTTGATCCTTTCTTCCGAATACCCTCCGTAATCCAATGGAAACTAAAGAATTTTTGTTACGAGTACCACTTACGGCATCGGTATCAACTTTCTTCTGTCTTCCCTTTACAGTTTTCTCTCTCATGATTGAATTTATTTTATTTTCCACCTTTTTATTACGCAATTTGCTGATTGGATGGATAAATCCGATGAAGAATAAAATCCGGGCCGGAGGAAGGAAAGAGCGGGCCTAAATCATCCAAAATATAAACCATTTCCTTACCGTATAAGTCCCACTGCATCTGAAACTGGACAAGGAGACATCAGTGGTGTTATCGTCGACATTGATCTTGAAGCAGCTCTTCTCATTATTCGGATCTCCAAAGCAATAAATATTGTGTTCAGTACTCCAACAACAAATTGGTTGGAAGAAATTCTCGACGGGGATTCCTTTGCCTCTCACATTCCGACAAAACTGATAATAAAGTTGTTTTTGGAGAGGTTTGAAGGTTGGATCCAGTTTATAACTCCTCAACAAGAAGTCGACTCTCTTGTCCACATCATTACAATTATCTCCCATTAAGTAGTAAGTGAGAGGCTAAAGAAAATAAAAACACTTATACATAATCGAGTACTTACATGCTCAAACTTTGAATTTAGTAGAGCCGCTTTTAATAATAAGTTAATGTCATCAGTCGCGTTCTCAATTCCACTTTCTCTGATGATTGATACCAATTGGACCAAAGTCATATCAGAATTGGGGATATCCTCGATCTCATCGCCACTCAAATTCTCCACAATGCATTCCAAAGCATTCCTGAAACGCCCTAAGGCACGGAAATAAAGGATCGCCAACTCATTTTGAACCCATTTCGGACCAATTTTCTAAAAACTTGATATCCAATTTATCAAATTAACATACCAGTTCCTTAAGCAGATAAATTCTATTTCCAAAGTCCGCAAGAAGAAAGCTGCCATCACTCCGGGATCCCATTAAATCCTCCAGTTTATCCATGAAATAAGATCTCTCAATATCTGAGGGGAACAGATTCGGAGAATCCCATAATTCCTTGATTGTATTTATCTAAACAGCAATCAAATAATAAAAGTAACTTACATTTTGTAACAAGGTAATGTTATTCAATATGTTTACATTCACTGGATCACAATTTGGTTCGGCCCATGGGAAAGGAAGAAGGTCGTCTGGGGTTATCCCAAGATATTTGTTTAGTAAATCGTTCACACTGAAAAGCACAACTTCAAAATTAGATTAAACATACCTGTAACCCCGAGACTCAATTGAAATAAAGTGACCAAAATCAAATGATGTCGCTGATTGACGGCCAAATTCCTTTGTGCAAAAATCCTGAGTATTTGGAGCTGTGAAAGGGGGATTCTGCTCTCTTAAAGCACATTAAAAATTAATTAAATTATTCTAACCTTACCTTAAGTATAACACAGGTAAAGGAGGTTCTTCCAATGTCAATCCTTGATACGCTTTCACGTTCTCCATAAATTCTATTTTATTTTGATTATTAATCTTCGCTTCCAAAGTTCTCTTTTTGTGATATGCATCCATTACCCTCCGATCGCCATCCTAAACATTACAATTAATTACAGTAATTTCGACTTACTTGTCTCTGATCTTCCAGTTCCTTTAATTTTAAAGTACTGACTTTGTCGAACTCTTCGATATCAATTAAAGTACATTTAATTCTCGCCCTTCCCTTTTCATTTGAACTTTCAATACATTTGAGACCTAAAAAGCAATTATAAAGTGCAGCAAACTCACCTGGAAGGTATCCAAATTTTGTGTAGAAAAACTCCAGAATGGACTGGAAGTGGTCAATGGGATCAATGTCATAGCTGCTGATCAAGTTGTGTAATTTTAATTCCCTTTCGAATCTAAAAATATTTAAGTTTTTTTCTTACCGTAATCTTACGCAGAGTGATATCGATTAAGCTCATCCAATTTTTTCATCAATTTCTCGTTTTCTTTGGTAAGACTGTCATATAGTAACTCTCGGCAGTTGTAAAATTGTACATTCTTCTTAAATTGGAAATTATTTTTGAGTTCTGGATCCACTTCCAGGGCCTGTTTAATATAATCATTATATTCTGCGGTTTTGAACTTCAACGAATAAAAAGAAGCCATATAAAGTAACGGGGCAGTACTCCCTTTCTTCTGAATCACTTTTCTAATGTATTCGAGGCCCTTTTTGTTATTGTTTGTAAACATATACACTTGGCCTAAAACAATACTTAGTAATCAAACAACACCTACCGAGTATAAAATCAAGTCGCGAGTTATCGGATTCATCCAATTTGTATATGTCATCAATCAAATTTAGATCCAGAACTTGTCGTTTGAGTAAATACAATACCGAGTAGTACTTTACATGTTCTAGTTTCTCTTTTCCGGCCAATCCATAGAGTAATTGTTGTCCGATTCCGACAAAATAATTCAAATCTTCGGTCGTATCCAACTCGATGACTCTTTCTCTCTCCGTTTTATCACTAACAATATTCCTGAACCTCTCATATAAAGTCTTTTCCTCGATGTTTTTCGGTTCTTGAATGCTCAATGCACTAAAAATACAGTAATATTATAGATTGTACTTACTTAATGATGCTCCTATTGATATAAATAGTTGGATTTGAGTCTAGAAAGTCCGCATCCAGTCCTTTTATCACTGGGATTTCCTCAGTTTTCTGCTGGAATGTCTCTGCACAGTGCGGATATTTGGCAATGATCATTTCTTCCACTCTATTTCTGACTTTTTTGTCATACGATGACACCTAATCATAGAAAATATTCTACAATGCACTTACGTTGAAATCCGCGAACAATTTGTGCAATCTCTCTGCCTCATCTCTGTAATTCTCCCTTTGTAACAGCAGACTGAGATCATTACTCCTTTCGAGTGGTGTCAATGGCTTCAGAAATGTGAAAACTTTTATGTAATCGCCATTATTATTCTCTGAACGTATTACAAATGGCAACAGAAGTGCCAAGAGGGCTCTGCTCATGGCAAATGCATTGATTCCGTTACTAAAAATATTAAAACAAAATTTCGATTTAATGATAAACATTGGCAACAACCCAAATAAACGATTCCAACATCCGCAATGTTTTTAATATATCTTATTAAAAATAACAAAGTCCTATAAGTACTCAATGGGATGCGTGGGAAACAATGAAGTCCTAAAAAAAGATAAGTAATGAAAATAATAGTAATCTTACCTTCAAAGGTCCAACCTTGTCAACAAAATGTAATCCCAGAGACCTGGCCAAAACTAAGGGAGCAAACGATGTCCTGTATAACCTGTTCAGCCAATCTACAGAGACCATAACTGGGAGATTATGTCGCTGACTTTTAGTGTCATAGTCAGCCAGATAAGTCAACGAACCGATGTCTGACCCTTCTTTTACTGCATTCTCTAACGTTTTTGTTAGTAATTTGACATCTGACCATCCCAGATTTACTCCTTGACCAGCTAACGGATGAACCCGATGAGCAGCATCCCTAAAACATTAAATAAACAGTAAAATTATATAAATCATACCCAATTAATGCTGCCCTTGGCTTGACATAAGTGTGTGAATGTGAAAACCCAAGAGGAAATGAAGCACGAGAATCCACCAACAGTTTGGTAACAGTTGGGGGAGTCTTTAACTCCTCAGGGCATCCGAATTTTAAGAATTGTGCAGCCTTATCCATTAGATTTAATGCATTATTGGCAAGGTCACTTTGTTGATTATTAGTAAACTAAAAAACAAATAAAACCATCAGAACCACTTACCAAATAATGATTCAATTCCTCGACGAACTCGTCGGGTCCCAGACTTAATAATCTCTTGGCATCAGCTGTTTTAGATGTCCAAACAAGGGAAGAGAGCGAATTTGTGAGGGGTAGCAGTGCGATAGGCCCTAATGGAGTGAACCTTTGCCAAGCTATGACGTTTTCGCCATTCTAAACAATACAATATTTACAATTAGTATTTACACAGGCAACTTCTAATGTGCAAACGATGGCCATCTGATCATAATCAAATGCAGTTGTCTCTACTTCCATCGCTGATCTGATACCACTTCGAGCTCCATCAGCTCCAACCTAAATAAATAAGTGTCTGTAAACATGCACGTACAACAAGAAGCGCCTTGATTACACTTCCATCCGCCAATTTGATTTTAGCGGGATCCTTGAGATCACGGGGAAGACTAAAACCAAATAAAATTATATGAAGTAACCTGCCTGCAACCCATAACTCTGACTTTGGTCAAGAAATCGACGTTAGAACAATCGTCCACAATCTTGCCATACAACGCTTGGGTTATAGCCTCGTCTTCTATCAGATGGCTAACATTATTTGTCCCAATTCGAGGATCAAACTGAACCTTTGATCGGGAACAAGCATCCAAAACGTACAATCCACCAACTTCCTTCACTCTGTAGTCTTTCAAAGTTTGCCAGATGCCCAGTTCTAGATTACAAAAAAGATTTCAGGCATCAGTTTTACTTTTTTACCTTTAAACATATTCACTGAGGCGGCATTACATGCAAATACTCTGTTACTGTACACTGGTGGTGGTGATCCAAGTCTCTGAGGCTGTCCTGCTTCCAGTACAACTATTTTCTTGTTCTTCAGCCATTCGCTTTTTGCTGAATTAAAAATAAATAAAGATTATAACTGATCTTACACAAAGAGACCGCAAGCGCATTTCCCACTGGTCCACCGCCCACAATAGCAATATCTACATGACGTTCCAACTGTTTTTGGGCGCTAAAGAATCGCCGAAACATGTATTGAAAATATCAAGGTCGTCTAAAAAGAGCAAAGATATCTTCAAGGAAAAAATTAAGAAAGACTTGACAAATCTTATCTCAAAATTGTAGAAATATTTTAACTGGATCTTGATGGTATCACTTACGTTGTATAAAGCGCCTGCAGTAATCGTAATTTTTACAATTTCCATTTGCAAAAATTATTTCTATTTTTTATTATTTGGTCCCGTAACGAGGACATTATCTTGGCAATGCCAAACAATCTTCCTCGATTTTAGCTAAAAATCTTTCTTTACAATAAAAAGTTTGGTGTAGCTTTTTTATTATATCTGTGACTGTTATGATTTCAATTTTACATTTTTTATCCGTTTAAATGCTCTATTTAGGTTTAATCAATCTCTTCCTTCTCGGATTTTGAGTTAAGGGCACGCGATCAGTTTAGATTTTGTGAACTCCGGTTATGTTTATGCTGTCTGAATTGGTCGTTACAATGACAATTATTTACGCGTAGTTTACTTTTATGATTGATACGTTTTTTTCAAAGATTCAGCGTTTTTTGTTGTTTAAAAAATGCCATTGTCGTAAACTGCTCTCCAAGTAATTACATGATAATGTTTTAGGCATCCAGTATGTCTCGTCATCCAAACGCCGTGATCCTTCCCGAGCCTATCCATGTTTCACCTTTGATCAGATTAGGAAGATGGGCAGCTCTGGGCTTGGGTAAGGAGATTTTGTTAAAATGTTTACGATTTTTTAGGTGTTGTCTACGGAGCATATAGACTGAGTTACCTGAAGGAATACCACGCTGACATCAGAGCCTGGGAACACGAAAAGGCTGTCGCCAAGGCTGCTGAGGAGGCCAAGAAGAAGAAGTGGGCTTCTCAGGACGAGATGAAGTACTTAATGAAGGTAAGTATAAGACGAGAGACGGTATTGAGACGTTATTATACTCTTTTTGCATGTAGCATCTTATAGATAATATGATATTTTGATGACCAAAACAGATGACTGATCTTTCACTTTCAGGTGGTCAATATTCCATTCGAAGAGGGAGTCGCTCAGTTCGGAGTGGAAGATCTGTACCGCGAGGATTAGGATTGGCACGTTCTGGAACGTTTCCTTTTAATAGTCTGAAACAAATAAATTGTTCGATAGATTTAAAACTTTGTTTTTTTTATACTTTCTTGGCGGGGATTAAAATGTCGGGGCGGAAAGGCTCCTCGGCCAAGAGGAGATGCCCTCAGGGTGACACTTGTTCGATTGTCGAATTTGTTTTTCAAGCCCGTTCCGATCGCTTTCGACTCTTTTCCATGGATAAGTTAAAATAACTTAACGTCAATTACAATGAGAAGAGTCAAATCGTCTACAGTCCCGCTGCCCGAGTTCTCGCGACAGGCCGAGCCTAGCGATCGTTTGTCTAGATTACAACAGAAAGTGAGTACTCGGCCAAGGCTACTGCTTTAACTTTGCTATTTGGGACAAATTTCCTTTTGATTGTTTTGACATTTGATTTACGGTAGGCGTTACGTAATAAAATTTTGGACGATAGCTCTATAAACGACGGCAATAGTGAACATTCATGTCGGGCTCAGTATGGAGTATAGAAACTGACTTTAGGTGCTTTTCCGCATCCTCCAATACCTCCATGCTCAAGATCTGCTCTCTCTTGGTGCTTGTAATCGTTTTCTGTATCACAAATCTTCTGATAATGACCTCTGGATTTGTTTTTGTGAAAAGGAAGGAGTCTACCTCCATTCAGTCAGGAATTCTAGAAGTCCAAATCCATTGAGGGCTTTCTCCGAGAAGCTGAGATCAGTCGTTTCCTTCGGACAGAGGTTAGATGATTCGGATATCCCCCATGGACATTACAGACGGGCTTATTTGAAGTAAGTGAATTTACCACTCGTTAACTTCAGCCTAGAGTCCTCTACAATTGGGCCAAGAATAAATCTAACAGTACTAGTTACAATATTACTCAGAGGAAGGGTACTGTAGTTCGAGGGGAGTATATTCTGGCCTGGTCCAACTCCGATGTTGCCATTATCTCGAAGAGAACAAAGAACGTATGTCTTATTCGTTGCTGTATGATTTATGGTATAATTACTTCCAGGTGACTACTGTAAATGTGAGTGGAGTCGAAGCGACCAGTTTTTTTGATGGCTCGACCAAATTCGTCGTCTTCATCCCATCTCCAGAGGGGTCCAAATTGAATACTTACAGAGTGGAGGATGGGAAACTGTTGAACAGCTACTCCTTCTCCCAATCTCTCCACATTTCACTTGCAGATTGTCTTCATATAAGCTGGTGAGTGTAATGTAAAGGCGATCAGTCATCTTTAGTGTGGCCATAAGTGGTCCAGATAAAGTGAACATTTATGATTTGAATACGGGGACCGAAGTGCATTCAACTAAGGTTGTAAAGTCGAGTAATCGCTTTGTGGAATACGATGGATTCAGAGTTGTGACTTGTGCCAGGGATTCCAAAAAACTTCAAGGATGGAATCTGAGGGAGAACACGGTCAGAGAAGTCGACCAATGCACTGATTTCAAGGTAACTGTAGTTTCTTTAGATTAATATTTGTAGGTACTGAGTGACATCAAACAAGTCATCGTCTTTTATGTTCGCTGGAAATGTGAGATCTACAATGTAGACACAATGATCAAGCTCCAATCAGTCACTCCCAGTTGTGGGGACTTTGCTGATGTCCATGTTACCCTCCATTACAGAGCTCGGACTTTGGTTGGATTAATGGGAGGACCCCCGGGAACAGGGACCCTATTCCCCGTGGTCAGTGTCTGGAATCTGACAGATGAGGGGTGGATCGACAAGGGGATCATCATGAGAGGACACGTTACTGATGTGGGATTCGTCAGCTCTCATTTATTTTTGTGTGAAACCAGAAAATCAGATCGAAGTGCTAGCCGATTCCAATTATGGCATGTGAGAAAAGGTAAAGTTAAAGCAAGTTTTTTGAGAAGAGCGAGCATTGAGAGCCAGGCTGTGCACACGAAGAATGTCACAATCAGTACCAAACATAGTACTTGTGATAAGAACTACTGATCGTTTAAAAAAATATTTTTTTGAGTTGTAGGTAGCATTTTCATATCTCATTTTTTGATTACAAAAGGGTTTCTTACATCACGTCGATTCGAACGGTACCAATCTTGCAATGCCTGCTTTTTTGCTGACAAACTTAGCCAGTTTTGGGCATTTTTGACCCTTAAACCCAAAATTTGCTAATTTTTTCATATCCTTGATCAGCACAATTTTTCGGATTTTCCGAGATATGTCCCGTCTAAACGTAGGAGCCCCCATAAAAGTATTTTCCTTGTGAAAAAGATCCGAAGCCAATCCGAGCCGCCGTTATCGAGGCGTACGAAAATGTTACAGAACCTACAGTAAGCTAAAAAATCAAAATTAAATTTTTTTGTATTTAATTGTTATTCCAAATGCTATCAGTGGTGACGGTATGAAGATCATGTTCTGAATTCTTGTTTCGTGTGCACTGGGTGTTCGACTCTCTCGCTCAATCTGGTTTAATACAAGAGATAAGAATTAATGTTACGCAATTACAGCGTCTCTTGTGGCTAACGTGAGTCTCCCATTGGATTGCAATTCGAACGATCGATCGCTGGATCCGAAACAATTAAATGCGTCTACAGTTGCAGTAGTTACCAAGGAGGGTGTGGTTGTAATAGACTTTAACTAGAAATAAACAGCCATTTTTAGTCTGTTATTACTCGTTCATTCGTAAATTATGTTTTTTTTCGATTTTTATACACAAGTTCGGAATATTAGGCATTAATTTGAATGAAAAAGATGACATCATCAGACTCAAAATTCGACCACCTACAATCTACATAAAAACAAAGTAGTTCGCGGCAGTAATGACTTCGTTTTGAAGACCTCTTTGAAGTAAATTGGCGGCATTCAGGCGATGTCCAAATAGATTCAATTTGGCGCTTGAAGGGAGGAGAAACGAAGAAGCCCGGAGGGGAAAAGGACGCAGAAATGTCAAGTCTAAATAAGAGAAAGAGGTAATGCGTTTTCCTCCCGTCTTTTGCACTTTATGCTCGCACAACGTGTCCTGTGCACGGGGATCTCATGGCCGATGAAGATCTTTTCCTTTGCTTTATTTGGTTTCGGGCGCTCTTCGGGAGCCCGTGCTGTCTTCCGAAGCCGACCCAAACCCCAAAGGCCAAGAAAAAGGTGCACTTGCTTCGGGGCGTTTTCATTTGCCGATTCCTCGAGATTACTCGGTTTAAAGGCCGATGCATTAAGAAGGGGGGATAGAAGTAGCGGGAGTAACAAAGACCCGCGAACGTCCGGTCGGGAAGTCGCGCGTGCTCTATGTCCCCAGGGGACGGGCCCCCAGTCCCATCGAAGACCGGCGTGGGAAAGTTTTGACGAGGGTTTGGGTTCGGAAACTCTTTTGTTGGGCAGGTCGGAACTCTGGTCGTTTCCGGCACTCACCTCTTCTTTCCCTCAGGCCGTCTTGGCCGCCGTCTCAAGGGCACTCGGTTTCAGTTTTTGTTGCTACTTTTTCGGGTACAGCCCTAAAGGGAAAGCACCCGGCTATTTATGCAAAACTTGAGTTGTTTTGAACATTTTCGGTTAACCCTCGAGTCTTTCCCCACTTTTCGGTTGTCATCATTTGGGTTGTATGCAAAATAAATGATCATAGAAACGAGTTTGCACCTAATTTATCTCTCTGAATCTGACTTTGATGGGCACCTTTTCGTAGGACTTTTGACATCTAAAAAGCGCCTGAGGCTAAGAGACTAGCAAAGTTTGTGGTGGGGTCAGATTTGCTGGGTGACAACGTCAGCCTAAGGAAAGGTTTTTGGCCAGAAAGGTGTTGTAATTTGAAGAGAGGGAAGATTGATTTTTTATGTTGCCAATAAATTGCTTTTCCTTGATTTATTTGAGAAGCCCTGTTACGGTAGATGTCCAAGTGTCCTAATCCCTCTTTACTATTACTTTTGTGTTTATTTTCTTTGTGAAGGACGCGGAGAGGCTTGGTTAACTTGAGGTCGCTGTTGGATACGAGTTTTCTTTGTTTTAGGGGACCCTGGGACGTTCTCCGAGCGACGCCATATTCTCACGACGCCCAACCTGGCCCAGCCGATCGTCGGCCTCGCGTGTCAACCGTGCTTGGAGGACCGCGGGGCATGTCCGGCCGAAGAGTTGGGCCGCTTTTGATCGACCATCTTCTTGTTTCAGCTCAATGGAGGTGAATGTCGAGCAGAGGCGACTGCTGCAGGCATTTCTCTTCTTCTCCTTCTTCGGAGGTAAGACTAATAACAGGTATGCGGTCAGACATGTAAACAGACCCATATCGGATGACAGTCAACAGGCATCCAACGTATTTCCCACTTTTTTTACGCACCCAGTAATCATAACTGATATTTAAAAAATATAATCTAATGAAATATACATAGTTTAATATTACGTAATACGATCAAAAAAGCTTCTGAAATTTTCAGTTAATTCGGCTGGGATAGGTTGCTTCGTCTGTAGTTCATTCAATCAGGGGAACCCCGAGTGCGAAGACATGTTCAACTCGAGTGTGTCGCACAGTGCAAAGGGATCTGTCGCCAATTATCAATACCCATGTTGGGCGTTCAAAAAGGATCGACAAGGGCTCTTCCCAGCCGATCATTGTGTCAAAGTCAATGGATATCAGAGTAAGTCTCAATTATTATTTTTTCACTCCTCATAATTTCTTGATTTATTTACTTTACCGTTCCAGCCGATGACAATTCCCAGACAATCCTCATTCGAACATGTGCATTGGACTCTGGGACTCTAACCGCAGACACAGGTATGTCGAAATTTATGCGATTAGGACTCATTTTGTGCATTCCTTGAATAGTTATAATCTAAAGCAGACCATAAAATTGTTCGCTACTGGTTTTTAACATCCGGGATTTTTATGGGCCGTACATTTTATGAGTCAAAAAGCACGAGTCCAAACTTCAGACCATACATGAAGTCCTTGCAGTTCCTCAAATTAATTGCCGTTAAGATAGGCATTTTGTAAAATTAAAATTTATGTGGTATCAAATTAAGGTGGTCATATAAGTATTCAAAATATATTTTTCTCAAATCGCGATTTTCGGTGCACAAAAAAGTCGACGCCCAAATCAAAAAATTGCCGCCGACTTAATTTTTTCTCGGCACCGAATTCTGAAACCCGGTGAATTTTTCTGTTTTTCGAAATCAGTGCACAAAGTCTTAAGTCTATTTGGACCGCATTTCGGAATTCGGTGCTGAAAAAATTAAGTCGCCGCCAATTTTTCGATTTGGGCGTCGACTTTTTTGTGCACCGAAAATCGCGATTTGGGGAAAAAATTTTAATATTTGTATGACCACCTTTATATTGAACCCGAACTGAAACAAAAATATGTACTGCCATAAACTTGTTTATCAAACATTTACAGAGATCGTTCGGATCAGTCACTGTGGCCATTTCAAGTACGAGGGAAAACAATATACGGGTTGTGTGCAGTCCTGTGACACCGATGGTTGTAATGGTGTCACGGGACCCGGGGTCATGAAGATGGCTGTTCTAGTGGGGCTGATCCTAGCCTCAATGTTATAAATTCCTCAACGCCACAAAACATTCCACATCCTTTCTTTTCTATTTTTTATATTATTTTATGAATGAAAGTCTTCAACATGACCCGTTATATAGAAATCTGGCAAGGTGCGATAAGTGTAACATACGAGCAGTGAGGTTCATGACTTGTGCTTCGGTTTGGGAGGCAACGGAGGGGCGTCCAGACTTTGAGGATCCTGAGGAGAAGGGCGCGCATCCTGGGAGGCCAGTCTAGGCTTGGGTGGGAGAGGGGGCGCCCGCATCTCTTCATTAGAGGGACCATTCATGCCGGCCGAAGATGGATTCCTCGACAATCCAGTCGGTTTGGGAGGTCGTGGTGGGGCCCGGGCTTCATCTGAAGTCACCGAATGCTCTGATCTTCCACCAGCCGAGGATGGAAGTGGGACCATCAGACTGACAGTTGGGGATCGAGGCGAGGGAGATCTGCTATCTTCTGAATAATCATTATCATTGTTCCGGTAATCACCAGAGCTCCACAGAATTCAAAACCCAAGTTCAAGTTGGATAATTTTTGAACGCCAAGTTCAGGAATTCAAGGCCTCCAAGTTCAAAACCAAGTCTATTTTTTTCAGGATCTTTGCTGCAAATCTTTTCCTCTTTGTGTGCATAAACTTCAGTATGCAGGAAGAAAACATAATTTTCCAACGCCGAAAATCGAGTTTCTTTAAAAAAAGTTTTTGTGTTTGAGACCCAAATAAGTGCCCAATTTCCGTTCAAATATCAGTAAATAATGGCGGGTCGTCGCAACAAAATCTTTCGCCTCGTCGAAAAAGCGTGCAGTCGCGCACCAAATCTCCAGCTGCGACTTGTCGTCTCAAAGCGATGAGCGCGACGACTCACCACGATTTTCCCGACAGATTGATAAACAACTTGCATTCGCGAACTTGAACTTAATTCGAACCTTCGTGAAACCCTGCTAATGACATACCTATATGATGATTCTGACGAGGTGGAATTCCCGGAGGATCATCCAATGAAGCGGAGAAGTCTTGCCGAATCTCTGAATGATTTTTTTATTAAATATCATAGTATACATGACACTTAGATATTGCAATTGCTTACCAGACTCCTCTTTCCTCCCCATTAAAGGTACCGAAAGCGGAGGAGAACTTGGATTCGGAGCCGGCGGCTTCCTTAAGGGTAACGTCTGAGACGATCCAGTCACATCTTTCCTCAATGGGGGCTGAGATAAGGTGAAGGTAGCATTAGTGACGGCAGGTAAGGCCTTTGGATTCATCTTGGAAGATGCCTGCGGATGAACGGGAGGGAACGCGAATCTTGTTTCATGGGATGATAACGGAGCCGGAGGGAATCTTCTGGAAGATGTTGGTGTAGAAGATGTATTCGCTGAGGACGGACTTCTGTGATCACTTGGAGAAGAACTAGAGCAAACACCAGCTGAATGCGGAGGTTGGGCGGAGATGTATTCGGATGTAAACGCCTGATTGATCCTTCCGTGAGCATCCCCAACCCATTTGGGATGGTGTCCTGGACTGATATCGACGATCGCAAAGGGATTCTCGTCCGTCGGATTTAACGCCGGAGGGCTTTTTTGGACCGGTGATGTTAGGTTGGACTTGGGGGCGGGTTTGTGAGGGAAGGGGGCCGGCATGGTATGGGAATGATAGGCGTTGTGACTACGAGATCGTTGGAAATTGGAGTTGGTCTTGGAAGGTTTGATTCCAGGCGACTTGAGTTCTTCTTGAGAATGTTTCGGTTTCTAAAGCACTTTTAAACTACAGCAATCTTCCTACCGTATTGTCGGTGTTGGTCCCTTCCCTCGGCTCCAACTCTTTTGATTTGTTGTAAAGGTAAGTCTCGAAATCATCTTTATCCGAAAATCCTTCCAATGGATCGATCTGCTCAAAGAATTGCTAAAATATTTTAATTCGTTTTAGAATTACAGTAACCCACTCTTATTGAAGGTTCAACTTGAAGGGCATAAGGTTGGTTTTGATACATCTGGATCTCCCGAATCACTGCAGCAATCTTACGACATTTCATAAATGAGACCAGCTTTCGATTGTGGGCCTCAGGGTCCTAGAAATAACTTTAATAAGGGGTTTTGTTACTTACGTTGTCATGAAGATCATTATCCGCTTGATGATAAGTACTTCGGCCGGTTTTAAAGAAGAATATCTGACTCAGATATGTTCCTGAAACATGAAATACACTGTTACATTCTCAAAAAAGACTCACCAGCAAAGGGAACACAAGGTGGATTAATTGACCGTAATCTCTGAAGCATTTCCTTCCAATGGGGATCACAGAGCTTCTGGAATCTACCGTACCATGCTTGTTTCTCCTTATCCAATCGCTAAAACAATAATTTCATTCATAATATTACTCACGGATTGACTGTCCTTTAACCTGAACACCGAACTGCAATTTAACGCCGAATAGAAGGCGACAACTCCATTAAAATTATTTAATTCCTCAAAAACACACATGATTTCAAGGACCCTGGAGAAGATCTCAACTCTCTCTTCCATCGATTTGGTCTCCACAATCGACTTGGCCACCCAATACGTCAACTAAAAATATTATTGTTCATTAACGAGACCCACTTTGGTACTATGATCAATCAACTTTAGTAACTGAGGACTCTTTTTGTACTTCTCATCCTGTTTTGTCCATGCAGCATCTACCAATTCAATTGGTTTTATAGCCCGATATAAATAAAAGTGAAGTAAAGTGACTTGACGACCAATCTCCAATGGATGTAATGTCAAGATGTCATAATTATCAATGTCACCTTGCTTGGCTGTATGCCATACAATCTCGGGGACATCTTGAGAGAAGGCGATCTCCACTTTGTTCTCTTCTACTCGATCTTCTGTGGGTGAGGAGGGATCGGCTTCCTTTTGCTTCCTTTCCAGAGCATCCAGAATTTTGGCGGCCCACTTCTTCTGATTGTTGGATAGCTTTATAACATTCCCATTCAAAAATTCCTTCATTTTCTTGCAAAGATCCGGATCACAGAAGTCGTAGGAGTGATAGCGGACCCAATGGTTCATTATCTGCATGACCTTGTGCTGTATTGGCTTCTGATATTCTTCTCTAAATCGATGAAAAGCCTGTTCAAGATTGGCTGGCGAGATTTGATTGTAAGTCTGCCATCCATGGGATTGGACCGTGTCATATCTCCCAGCAAGAGGACCTCCACTCTTGATTGCCTGAATAGGGGTTGTGAATTGTTGGTCCAGATGAGCAAAAACCTGGGGCACGGGGATGCTGAATCTCTCGATCAGATAGTCCATTAGGTCTGTAGACGAACAGAAAGATCGGTAGGTTGTCATAAACGTCTTCACAAACTCGCTGTCCACGTAATGGGGATAAGTGAGGCGCTCAACCAGCTTGAGAATGGTTCCACTTCTGACCACGGGGACCCCGCTATTATGGGTGTAATCCTCGAATATTATATTCTCATCCATATCTGGCTCGGCATAACGGTATTCAGCGGGTGTAGGGATCATCAAAGGTACCCTCTTCTCTTCCTCCTTCTGATAGGAATCGCGCATTCGATGAAGAATACTGGCTGTTTGCATCTCAATTAATGACGTCATCCAGTCATCTCTCTCTTCTACAGTATGACAAAACAAAGTTATCTCCTTTACATCAGATCCCTTCGTCGCTGCTCGAATTCGAAAGGCATTTTTGAGATCTGGATAAAATAGATTAGTTAACAAAATATATACAAAAAAAGCTACCTTCATCATCAGGAAGATCGATAATATCAGCTTTTCGTATATCAAACTGGTCCTTGTACTTGTAAACATCGCCTTTGTTTTGTTTTATTGTCTTCGTAACCACAAGAATGTTGTCGAATAGGAAGATATGCCGTTCGGTAGAGCTCTTTCCTCTCAGGATGTTATCTATATTAACAAAACCCAAATAAAAATGCAATATTACGCTTACCGGCCAATGTTGGACTGTGTCTAACCTTCTGAAGATCGCCTTCTCTGATAAAAGCATAACATTGACTTCCAATATTCTTCCCCACCCATCCGTCAATGCTCTTCTGAATCCTCGGAATGATTCCTACAGGCCATGACGTCTCTTTTTTAAAACGATGGCCATGTTTTTCTCTAAAGCAAAATAATTTTTAATTTAATGTCATCCGAATTTAACGCTGTACTTACAAATTATTTAGAGCCGGTAATTGTTTGCTCACTTGTACCAACAGCACTTCACAGTTGTAAAGATCTTCCCGATCCATCTCGGACAAACTACTCTTATACAACAACTTGATATACTTGAGGTAAGTGTAAAAATGGGCAACAACGGTGTATAACAAAGCTGGCAGAACGTATTTCACGGCCATTCGAAAGGTCTGGCCTGTAGGTAATGAGCTATAAGTTCTGTCTTCCAGGTCAAAAAAGGTTTTATATTTGGGTTCTTGGATAAGATGGATCACTTTCTGATGGATGTTCCCCTCGAAGATGGACTAAACCAATAATGTTGTAACCATAATACTTACAGCAAAATTAACAAAGGCCTCGAATTCCATTCCCTCGACCAATTCGATGAAGCCAGCACCAATGCAAGGGGGATCTGTCATCTCCATCCCTTCGTCAATCGTCCGATGAATTTTGATCGCCAATTCATAGATTTCCCCAACGTTTCCAAAGACCGATGTTAATAATCTCTATAAAGGGATTTAAACCTAAAATTAAAGTACCTTTCCAGTTGCATCAGTCCCAATTCCTTGCTCCAATCTCCTCTTAAACACATTCACAATAGTACTGACATCTTCGATAAAACTTTTTTCGTCCTTGCAGAAAGTCCTGCAGATCTTCTCATACTGATTGGCATCGGCTGTACTCAACTTGGCAGGCATTGTTTCCCGGATTACTGCATTCTCCTTTTCCACATCATCATAATCGCTTTCTCCCATTAATCCATCCACCAAATCAGCTAAATCTCGATCTGCATTCAAAGCTGTTCTTAATGCAGATAAAGTGATCGTCCTGTTATCGTCCATCATCTTATTTACATAAGTACCCGACCAATTAATGATCAGATAGTTTATGTATTCGAGGATGGCCATTATCTCCATGGTGGCATTGTCGTCCAAACGATGGGGGTTATTCTCTTTGACAATCGTTTGGAGACGAGTGAATGTTGAATTCAGAGATTTGGCTTCCTTTGATCTGCTCTTACTAAAGAGACCAGGGAGTTCCTCTTTCGGGTCATGATGCTATAAACAGGCATTAGAGTGACGACAGTAACCCTGGGGTTTAATTAATGATTCAAAATGCTCGTACCTTCATTACAAAACTCTCGAGAGTACTGGGAAAAGTCGCTCGGACCTTGTCCATGAGATCTGTTCGACTCTCCGGCTTCTGTCTGAGGATCTCCCCCAAAATATGAATAAGAACATCAGATATAAATAACATGGCCTCCCTCTCCAATCCCATCCCTGGATGAGTCTGATTGCATGTCTAAAAGACGAAGGGAATAAGAAAAAACACCGGCTTACCAAATATATTCTGTCGACAAAGAGATCTTTACATTGTTGATTCAACTTCTCCATCAAGAGGTGTCTTTCATCATTTTGCTGTGATTCCGAGCCCCCGGATGCAGCCATTGACATCAATGTTCCATCCAGAAAGAGCGTGGACAATTTTCTGAAATTAGATAGCTTAATTTCAACGCATAAAAACCGTAAAATGGGAGCGATACCAAGAAATATTATACTTGAGATAAAAAAATAAAACGCGGTATGCAAACATTGTAAGGCAGTACACTTACTGTTACGCACGGTAAACTGCGGATATCAGCATTAAAAAATCAAGTTAAAGAATATCAAAAGCGATTGGAAAAAGACAAAATTAAACCCGATAAGAGAGCGATATAGGTCAGAAAAGTGCGCAATTAGACAGAACCGATCAGAAATAACGTCCCCTGCCTTCTGTGTCGTCTTCTGATTTACGGCCGCCAAAAGGGTTTTCTTTTGTTTTATTTAATATCTCTTCATTCAGTCAGCTGTTGTCAAAACCCGAGTCCGAATCGACCTGAACGCGGATTCTTTTGTAAATAGTTTAAAGGTAAGGATACGGGGGTTTAAGATCTATGTTTGTTATATTTTATAGTGTAAACAAGTGTTAATTTTGCCCGTATGTACAGAATTCAGTCCAAATACTGAATTTGCCGCTTTTGACTGGATTGGAAAAAAAATTTATAATCACCTATATCTATAAACAGTTAACACTTCTTTTCACGTATTTATAAGTAAATGATTATGTCTTTTTGGAGCTGTTTTCGTCCGGAAAACAAGATATTACAGTTGATTTCTTATTCCAAACATCCTCGATCAATGAAATGATATGCTTTAAAGGTGCCTATCCTCATTTTCCTTTCATAATGGAACTGTTTGAAGCAATCATCGCACATAAAACCTGGATTTACAGGCATTCGATCACTTTCCGTCACCACAAATCTATAAAGAACATTACTACTCAAGATTAACCTTACGAAGCAATACTATCCTTGCAAACACAGCAGTTGATTTGCTTTATATTATCATAGACGAGCAAGGGATATTCATTTACATCTTGGACATCATTCGGGTTCATCAGTCTGAGATCAGTGAAAATAATCAGATGTTCGCAATGACCTACAATAACATAAAGGAACATTTTAAAAGTACCTTGATGGATGAACACGTAGGGCTGTCCCAGTCTAAGAGTTAGATCCCTTATTTTTACGTCCTTAATGTCTTTTACATGATGTTCCTTAAAGACTTTGTTCTTTCTGGTCATGAATTCTCGTGTTTGTCTAAAGAAGACAGTATTTTAGGTATACTAAAGCTTACTCGGATATATCCACAGAATTGGGATTAGTCCTGTCAATAAAAAACGTGTCGAATATAAAGAAGAAGCCTGACGGATACTTATTCTGAAACAAATTGTTCATTTTTTACTTAAAACTTAGCAAACTAACCAAAAAGTAATTGTTAGAATCGTTGGCTTCCTCGAAATCCTGCTTATTACACCAGAAGTCAGCTTGACAAAAGATCTTTTCCCTCAGCTTTGTGAGTAACATGTCACCTCTGACCTGATACTTCACTTCACATTGCTTTCTCATTGAAATGTCTGTTGCTTGATTGGACAAGGTATTCATGGGCGAGAGAAGACTGACGGTGACAACCACATCCTTCTCGGCGACCTCCACTTTTGCTTGTAAAGGCTTCTCTAATGCAAAATCTCTGTATTTATAATACTTTCCACGCTTTAAATAGGTATTCTTCAGCTTCGTTTTCCCTGCATTTCTTGTTCTCATATCATTCAGAACTCTAAAAAATAAACGTAAAGAATACTCCACTTACATGTGACTATGAAGAGTGCTATCAAGCGGAGGAAAGCCAGGCTCAAACTCGATAACGGGGTATTGCTCAATAATGTGCTCCAGATTAGCACTAAAAGAAGATCAAGGATAATATAATTTAACTTACTCAACTTCTTTCACTGTCTTCTGGGCTTCATCGGAGTTTTGATCATAATCCTGCGCGAAGGCGACGAAGTTCTCCCGTACATCCTCCTCTCCAGTTCGATCAGATCCATTAAAAAAATTAAATAATCCTTTCTCGGCTTCTATCGCCTCATTCAGAAACTCTTTTATATTGACGGGAGGAGAGAAATAACTATGTTTTACCGGTGGCTGAACATAATCCATCGACATCTCGATGTCCTGCAGTTATTTTGGGCTTCATAGAAATTGGACTGATTTCTTGTATCTCTTTTTTCCCGACACATGTGTATACCTCCTTGAATTCAGTCCAATTTCACTTTTTCGAATTTCCCTGTGTCCAACTTACATACCTTATCCACGTTCTTTTAGTGGAATTTCACTCTGTCCAATTTCCATGAAGCCACAAAAGCATGTTCTGCAAAACTAAATATTTTTTTTTCGGAAGCAGGATTCTTGAAAAGGCGTCATTCTGACAAAAACGAGCAGAAAATACGGAATTTCTTCTTCTTCCAGCTTGATGGAATCATGACCTATTCCACATGTGGACGGATACTTATCCAGCTAACAGCACAGGTAGTTATTGATACTATTTTTGAGGAGTCCTTTATTATTATTATAGCAGTCATGACGACGGGGTTTTTTAGAAATTCAACGTAAAATAAAATATTTTATTCGCAATCAGAAACGATCTAATGTGCAATGTCGTGGGCCGAGGTGATAGGATTGCTAAACTGGGGCCTTGGCCAGACGATAATTTCGAGTGTTATTTTAAGTATTCTCACTTTCAAGACCTCTTATTATTATGTGAAAGTCTTCATTCCCATGTTTATTGAGAAAGGACATTACGGACAAGATAGATGCAAGGTGAGCGAAGTAGGATTGTGAGAATTATGGTTTAGAGTTCTTCTGGACCTGTTGCAGAGCCATTGGGGGTCGTTGCAGCGGCTGTATACCTTATATTTATCTTCCTCTTCATCGCCGTGCCTTTTTATGAATGGAAGGCCGAAGTTCACAACTTTATGCCCACGATGAGGTTACTCTTTCTTTTAGCGGGTTTGATCAGCATTTGTACGTCAATTCTTCTTGGATTTGCTGATGATATGCTGGATCTAAGGTGGAGGCACAAGCTGATATTTCCCTTCTTGTCTTCGGTTCCTCTTGTTCTGGTATATTTCATTTCAGGTATGAGTTAGTTTTTGTTTTTCAGCTTTTTTATTTAGGTGAAAGAACGGCGATGTCCATGCCAAAGTTTTTGCACGGACTCCTTGGACAGCACTATATTGAACTTAGTGTTTTCTTCTATGTGTACATCATTATGTTGGTCATCTTTTGTACGAATGCCATTAATATTATTGCCGGTATAAATGGAGTGGAAGTCAGTCAGTCGATCGTTGTAGCGTCCAGTCTGGCCCTTTTTAATTTGATTCAAATTGGAAGGCTGGATGACTCGGAATCCGTGTGGTCTCACACATTGTCCTTCTGTTTATTATGCCCTTTCATCGCGACTTCTCTGGGATTATATCTTCATAACAAGTATCCGGCTAAGGCGTTTGTGGGCGACACTTTCTGCTACTTTGCTGGGATGACTTTGGCTGTGGTTGCAGTAATTGGCCACTTCTCAAAGACCTTGATATTGTTCTTGATCCCGCAGGTAATCTGAAGTCTCAGTATGATATTCAGTATTCAGATATTCAATTTCTTATATTCATGTCCTCAACTGTTCCACTTTGTTCCGTGTCCCAGACATAGGCTACCGAAGTATGATCAAAAGTCGGACTTGTTGAATATGAGCAGGGCCGAGTTCAAAGCCGGTGATGTTAAGCTACTGGGAGGTCTTATGATCAAGGTGCTGACTGTATTCAGACTCTTAGATTACACGGAGTTTGAGAAAGATGGAGAAAAGTAAGTTATGTCGATATTACACAAATGTTTTGTGTAATATTTTATGTGAATTTAAACATCTCTATTTTTTCAGGTGGATCTCAGTGAATAACATGACGATCCTGAACTTTCTCCTCAAATTGCACGGGCCAATGAGCGAATACGAGCTAAATAATTTGTTCATCAAGTATCAGATCACCTGTTCTCTGGTCGCTTTCTTCATCAGATTTGTGGTCGCCGGATTTTTCTACGATAATGTACTGTAATTTAAATATTTATTAGAATAATTTATATTAGTCATAGCTCGATAAATTGTTATCTTAGCCTGACCGGCGCTTAGCTATGATCCACATGGGTTCGCAATGACAAGTGAATAGTATTCTCTCGATCTGAAAGCAGAGTGAGGTTAGGTTTACAAGGCATAAACGTGCCTCGCGACTATAGGAAACGGCTTTTGTTGCGTAATCTCTGAGATCGGCACAATTTTTGACGTGCTGGATTCTGTATTCTAATGCAAATTGACCGTCAACATTGCTAAAATAATTCGTATTTATCAATTTAATTAAACTAGAATCTCACATTGCTTCCTGGGCAAAGGGTCCAAAAGATTGGAGTTTGATCTGGGTATAGCTCTCGAGGAGAATTATCTGCAAGAAAATGATTACTAATCTCACAACTTACTTGTTGTTTGATTCTCTCTTTGTCTACTGCAACCAACTGATCGTTGTAGGGCATCAAGGTGATCGCAGTTACAGTAGCCCGAGGGCATTCATCCTTTGGAGGTTCCGTCGTTGTAATCTTAGTGGTTGTAGTAGATGTTGATGTAACAGTTGCAATTGTTGATGAAGCTCCTGTGGCATTCGTTGCATCTTCCTCGTTGTTAGTCCCATTTCCACTCGAATTAATCTCCTCATTTCCTGCCTTATCATCTTCAGTGATTTTATTTCCATTCACGTCATCAATAATAGTACTAGAAAATAGAGGGCTTGGAGTGGTGGAAGATACAGCTGACAGGGGGGAAAGAGAAGTTGAGGTCATCTGCAGAATACTGTTATCCACATTCAAAGGCTGAGGTAACTTCAGAAGATCAGAAAGGGACGGGATTGGAGGTAGAGTAGGCAATGGCGCCAGGGATACTGTATTGAAAGTAAGGGCATCAGCTGGCTTGGCAGTGGCCAAAACATGAGGACGAGGGTCATCTCGGAGTTGTCTTGCTTCTACATCTGCACCTTGGAATCCAGAAACATCAGGACGACAAGAAAATGCAGTAGGAATCAAAAGAATGGAGACGACAAAAAATGATGACATAAAGAAATAATTATGACAACTTTAGGGGAATCACCGATAATCGAAAATCTGACCTCTATTGCCTCAGGGGAGAACTATTTATTTGAACGCGGAACCCATTAAAAGTTTGTTTGGCTATGACCACCGGGATTCAAAGGTCTTACAATTAATCACCACCAAGGAGGAGATCTGGGTGGATCGAGAGCCTCCGATTGCCTTCCTTGCACACGATGAATGACTAAAAATGGTTTTATTATATCCAGAGGCCTCTTACGGGGTTTTCACCAGCAAAAATTTGATCATCCGTATTACATGCCTCATTGAATTTGGTCGGACAAGAAATTGGAGGGCTGGGACAGGTATTTCGGAGACTGAAGACCCAAATTAATTAGAATCAAAAACTTACTATTTACAACTATTAAAGTGCTCTTCACTCTTCATTCTGTCCATTCGATACAAAATAAACATCGAAATAATGGTGAACATGCACAAAATAATCAAAATCAGAAGTCCCAATCTGGTGCGGTAGACCTTCCGAAGTTGCACTATCAGCACCAGATAGTCATGTTTGCTCTTCTCCAGGTCTTGGAGCTGTTCATTGTCACATTTGTCGAAGATTTCGTTCAATTTTCGGATCTTTTCTTCTTCTTCTTTTGTCAATTGAGGCCCTTTTTCTTTGGACCCATCTTTTTGAGACATGATTTTAGAAATGGTTTTGGAAATTTACTTCTTATATTTCATTCTACTCTATGGACGAAAATTCTCGCACACAATTACCCATCATGATGGATCATAAAATAGAAATGAAATAGAAAAAAGCGTCGCTAATGGTGTTGCCAAAGGCAGAAACCCTGAGGCCCGCCTTCCCTCAGAAAGCGATAAGAGTTGCAGTTAATTAATTCGCCTGATTAGATGCCAGAAGCACTACAATTATGGGGAAGACAGGCTTGTTAGTGCTGATTCTGAGTAAGTTCTGATGATTTTATTTTAACAATTACTTCCAGCCGTATGTGTGGCTCTTCTCGGGATTACAATTACTAATCTTGTGTTTACTCTGATTGATCATTTCAAACCTGAGCCCCAATCTGAGATTCTGAAGAGTAATCGCCCCCGTGCAACTGGGGATATTAGTAAGAAGCCAGAGTTTGCGGTGGGTTTCGTTTAATTTAATATTCAGTTAACGAAAAATATTATAGTATTATATTTTTGTTTAGGATGCGGCCAAAAGACTATTGGCCGGATTGGACTTTACACAGGACCCTTGCGATGATTTCTATGCTTTTACTTGCAATAAGTACCTGGAATCTGCGAAAATACCTGCAGGAGCATCAAGAATTGGAACTTATGATGATGGACAGGACATTGTGGACAGAAAGATTGTTCAAATATTAGACAGTATAGACCCAAAAAGTGAAAGTGAGACTGTGAAATTGGTCAAAAGAGTGAGATTACTATAATTTTCAAGGCTATCAAAAATTTTAGGTGTACGATTCTTGCGTAAAAAATGCTGAGAAATCAGAAGGAGATAAATCAAAAGAATTAGAACAAGAACTCAAGGCCAAGTAAGAGCCGTAATGAGATTTAAGTTTGCTTTAGAATTGGAGGTTTTCCAATGTTCACGAAGAAGTGGAATTCTAATACGGATCTACTGAAGGTGGCGGCAGAATGGCTCCAGAATGACAATCTGCAGACTTTTATCAGCCATGAAGTCACGGCGGACTTTAGGAATGTTGAGAAGATCGCATTGTTTTTGGGTGGGGTAAGTCCAATATTCTTTACGTTTTTCATCATTACTGGACGCAAGTGTAATTTCAAACACCAACTAAAAAAATGAGAACAGCGTTGCGAAGTGTTTCCGCCACATATTGGTGTCGAAAAAAATCGGCTACCCTTCATTTGGGCCGAATTTATTTGGGGAAGATTTTATTTGGGACAGACCGGGTATTGGCCCAAAATGTACAGTCAATGTTGCAAAATTGTTTGACCACCTAACCAATCAAGTTTTAAAATTTTAAAAATTTGGCTGTAGTTTAAAAACTACAGTCAAATTTTTTAAATGGCTAGCCAAAAACATGGATCGGCTAGCCAAAGTGTCAGAATGGCGGTCGAAGGTGTTGCCTACCCTTACCTATGAACGCATTCTGACAGTTTTGGGTATCCTACAGAACATTTGGCTAGCCGATGTACGTTTCTGGCTATAGTCTGTGATTGCAACTCATTGGTTCGCTGGTCAAACAATTTCGTAACATTGGCTATGCATATTGGGCTAATACCCGATCTGCCCCAGATGAAAAGTCGCGACAATAGAGCCTTTTTTTTTGAAGAATTATGCAAGAAAGGAATTTTATAAGCCTTTCATTACGAAGCTTGATAATGAGCAGAGGTGGGTCCGGCCCGTTCAAAGATTTGTCAGGTCTTCACGTTTTCGGCTCGGAGGCCATCCTTTTCTCTTACGTTTGTATAATTTTCTAATAATAATAATAGAATTCCACAATTAATTTTACTGTTTTATTTTGCAGCCCAAACTAAACCAGCCCCTTGATTTTTATTTGAAATCAACATTCCAATCAAAACTTCTAAAATACAAAGAAGGTTTGATTGATCTTCTCAAAAAATTTGCCAAAAGTATTGGTTATAAAGGGGAAGTGGATTATGAGAAAGTAAGTAAACATCTAAACGTTAACGGATATTGTAAGGAAGTAAGTGAAATGATCACACTTGAGATTAAACTGGCCATGAATGTTGTCCCCGATGATTTACTGACCAATCAAAAATTTGGATACAATCCGTTTAATGTCAGCGAGTTCAGAGAAAGTTTTGACAAACTCGGATCATTCGTGGACGGCCTAAAATTTGAATCTAACGATTACAATTTAATTGTAACTCAGCCCAGATATTACGAGGCCCTAAACACTCTCATCAAATTGAATACTGTAAACGAGAGTACATGGTATAACTACCTTGGACTCAAATATTTAATGCACTTCAAGGATTTTATTAACGGGGAAGTTGGAGAACAGGTTGATTTGATCTTGGCAGTCACCAGACATCCCAAAGAAGCAGTGTCCACTGATGATAAAATCGAATGCATGGACACAATCAGAGATTTGATGCCTTATGGACCCGGGTTTATTTATGTTAGGAGTATTGGAGCTGAGAACAGGAAGAAGATCGTGGATGACATCAGATTACAGGCTGAGTTGGTTATTGACTCTTTTCTCGAAAATGTGGCTACTATTAAATTTATGGAGGATTCTGTGAAGGAAATTACGGAAAAAGGTAATCGGAAAACTCTATTTCTTGTAAAATTACTTTTACTTTATAGCCAACGAAATCAGAAAAAATCTGAATTTGGGATATCCCGCGTTCTTCGAGGGAGCAATGAACGAAACCAATGCAGATAATGCTGAATTGGACGAGTACCATAAACAATACATTGATGACTTTGATAAGATTGAGAAGGATAAATCATACTTTGAGATACTGAGGGCCCTCTCCAAGGCCTATCAAAAGACGGAAAGACTTGGCCGCGTTGGAAAGACGGCCGATCGATCAGATTTCCAGGCATCTCCGGCTACTGTGAATGCCTGGTATGCCCCTGAATACAATTCGATTACAATACCCTTTGCCACGTTGAATCCTCCGTATTACAATTACGGATACCCTCAGGCATATAATTACGGAGGCCAAGGAGGTACTCTGGGACACGAATTGACCCATGCCTTCGATAGTATGGGTAAGGAAATGTGCAACTTAGTATTCTAGCTGATTATGTTGCATTTTCAGGTGTTCAATACGACCCCAGTGGCACTCTCTCCAGAAACTGCACCCTTGAATACTGTACTTGGTTAAGGCCCAAGTCTGTGGATGGATTTCTGGACATGGCTCAGTGTGTAATTTCACAGTATTCAGAGCAATGTTGTCCATTGGAGACTGGCAATGTCCATTGTGCCAATGGAGAACTGACCCAAGGTCGGTCTCTATTTTTATTATACTTGGTTAATCTCCATATATATAAAATAATTACAGGAGAGAATATTGCTGATATTGGAGGTCAACTGGCTTCTTTCAATGCCTATCGGACTTGGATCAGTAAATATAATAATGGCGCGGAGGAAGAGGGACTGCCAGGATTGGATGACTTCACCTCCAATCAAATCTTCTGGATATCATATGGCTTTTCTTGGTGTATGAAACAAAAAGAGGAGAGTCTTGTCAATCAGATGCTGACTAACGAACATGCCCCAGGCAAATGTCGGGTCAACCAGGTCATGCAGGATATCCCTCAGTTCGCCAAGGACTTTGGATGCAAAAGAGGACAGACTTTGTTCCCCCCGGCAGAAAAAAGATGCAAAGTCTGGACGGGGGTCTGATCAGACTTGTTTATATTGTTATTACAACCTTTAGTTAGTTTTAATTTTTATGAGTCTGCCGGAAAAATAACTTGCCAGGGAAGAACTCCAAGTTCGACGCTCACATCACTTGTCAGATTTCCTTTAAATTATTAGACATGGGCCGCGTATTAATATATGAAAGTTCTAGCTTGCGCTTTTCAGGGGCAGCCGAAATATTCAACTTTGCAAACAGGCGTGAAGCTTTCCCTGCTAAAATTGACAGAAGAGTGATTGTTTCAACTTTCGAACTAAAAATGCCGGTCGTTTCTGCAAACTGCATGGTAGGAGCCGCACATATCATAAAAAATTAATTTAAATTTGTGCCAAGTTTCATCAACATCTGAGCGTCGCACTTGGTGCATTTAACTCCGTAAATCTAACTTTGAAACCAATAAATGTTTGTCTGGGATTACATTACCGTATCTGATAGTAACACATGTACAATTTAATTAATTAAAGTAATGTAAATGGAGGAGACAAGGGAAGTCGAAGATAAAACCGGATTTAAATCTGTTTTCGAGAATAAATGTAGATGTAGATTTGATTTGAAGACGGCGACGATAACTTCGAGAACCCTTCTTTAAGCCCCGTCATCGCTTTTATTCGTTGCGTAATTTCAGTATAAATATCGGGAGCATAAAATAAGAAATAAAACATCTAGAATACGATTGAACCAAGTCTAGAAGAGTGAATGTACCGAAGAAACAGAGAAAAACGGGACGGCATCAACATATTGCATCAGAGGAGACGGATGAGAACAAAAACCAACACCTGGGCCCAGAGCCCGCATCGTCAGTGGCTAAATAATATTGGCAACAAAAAACAGCCCAACATGACGAAATGACGCGGTTTCTGGGCCATTAATGACATTATCCACTCATGTTGAACTTCCATTGATCGGCCGAATAACTGCCAGTGGCATTTGTGACAGGCGCTGTGTACTGTAGATAGTCCATGCCGGACCCTCCAGGGGTGTAGTTGTAAGTTGAGGCATATGGCTGAGACCGAAAGGAGGCCGCCACTGATGGGTAATTACTGTAATTAGACACATCCAGATACGATTGGGACAAGGAGGCCACATTCTTTATGTCCAAAGGATTCTCTGCCCCATTCTGCATATCAGCACTGCCCGCTGAGCCTGGCTCGGTGAGACCTTCTTCGGTTTTGATCTGCAAATATATTTACAGTAACTGGAAACTGATCATTTTCATGAAATGATGATTAAAACATACATCTGTACAGTCCCCAGCATTCGGCTGTTCAGAATTTGAACTGGACGATGAGTTGGAGCCTCCAGAAGTGGTTCCAGTAGATCCATCACTGCCCCCAGAGCCCTTCTTTGTGGAGGGTTGACAGGCTCCGTTTTGGGTCATCGACTTCTTCTGTTGTCGTGCCTTTGCGCGCCGATTCTTGAACCATACCTGCAACCAGATTACTGTAGATTCTATGTGTGCAGTCAACCGCTGACTTTTATTTTTTTAAATCGCTTCGCTTCGGAAGTCGCGCAGCGAAGAAAAACATTTATATCAGAGGGGGAAAGAAAGGGAAGTAGAACCGAAGTAGAACCAGTCCCCACTCACCTGCACCCTCGATTCGGGCAGTCCGATCTTCAGGGCCATGTCTTCTCTGGTGAAGATGTCCGGGTAGCGAGTCGACGCAAACACCGTCTCCAGCACATCAAGCTGTGCTCGGGTAAACGTTGTTCTTTCTCGACGTTGCTTCCTGAAATTTTAGCGTTACTAAATAAATAAGCATCTTGGGAAGAAGGACAGGACAACGGATTGAACGTGTAACAAAAAATGAGAAGTTACACATTCATGCCGGGAAAGAGTCAACCACAACAATTACACGATCGGGGGAATAAGCCAAGCTCCTTAATGTTGAAACTTGAATTAATCCCCCGATCCCCGATATCAAATATTTAGAGACCGAATAAAAGTGTGGCCGAAGAGATGGGAGGTGGAGGATTGTGGAATCGAATCCGACCTTGGGGGTGGACCATTGGACCAGCTGGGGCAGTCGGGCAGGGAGAATCCCATCGTTGGTTGCAGGAAGTTGGCCGCAGCTGTAGCAACGGGTGATGTAAACGATAACTGGGGAGTTGTGGGATAGGTTTGCTTCGAGAAATAGGCGGCCATATTCGCGGCCGAATTGATCGCTGTGTTCGGAATATAATTCATAGCGGAGACGGCCGAGAAAGTGTCGTAGTTGAAATTGTTGAAGTTGCTGAGGGCGTTGGCAACGTGATTCTGTTGATCTTCTGATTCTTCGGCCTTGGTCAGGTCTGAAGATTCCACTTTGCCGGATCGAAGCGGGGCTGGGACCGCCACGCTTTGTCTGAACATTAAGCTTTAAAAACGACCAATCACAATCACAATTAAAGTGGCGCAAGTTCAATAATCAAATCCCAGGAACATTTAAGTTTGAGTCAGCTAAGAGACTTTGAACCAACTATACAACCCCTTTCTACAGCTACATCTACAGTATCCACGCATCAGGAATCGGAAAGAGAGATGGCTAATACTCTCTCAGATCCTTTATTCCGATTGAATCCGGCATTTCTCGCTCTGGGCGGGCATTAGACCTGCATTACGCTAATGCAATGGCAAACAGGTGGGGACGTAAGCGATGTTTTTAATCAAGTAATGTCAAGGAATTACAAAAGATCTTGCCCCATACAAAGGCACGGGAACAGTGCTGTAAATAGTCATGCTTAATAAAAGTAATGTAAGCGGATTCCTTGGGATTGGGAAATGTTGAAACCCGTGACATGAGATTACAGTAACCCAGCACAAACAGAGAGTTTGGTACTTGGTAGATCGGACTTATATTGACTTAGGCTAGACTTCTACGGGCTCAGATTCTGCTAGTTGATTTTACATGCCTTTACTATAACTCTGAGTTGCTCATCATCTGGATTTGTCGATTCCTAACTTCTTAACGGCTTGATCCATTTCCGGCATTGTCCATTTTATGGATCGAGATGCCGGAATCCCTGCCATCCCCCGGTTGTTTGTTTGTTTATCGAAATTCAAACAAATTTAGACTTGTTAAGTTATTTAACCGCTTATCTCGGGATTAAGTGGGGGGTTAAATCGGCCTAAGCACGGCGTTCGTTCCCTGGAAGGCTCATCCTCTTCGCTTAATGCGATTTGTCGCGGTAAGCTGCCAAGTTTACTCATTTCCTAAAGCGATTATCACTCAAGTATTTCGGGTAAAGGGGTGGGACAAAAAAGGTGCGGGAGGTAAGCCGGCCGGCTTATCAGGCGCTAGCGGATTGGGGTTGGATTCCCCGAGGATCAGCCGAGAAAATCGTTCGCCGCGGTCCTAGCTGATTAAAGTCGTCGAAAAACGTTGGTAAAGCCGATTTCAGCAAAAAAATGAAAGAAACGAAGAGGACGTCAAGTCGAGGCTGTGAGAAGTCGACCAGCCCGGTCCCCCTCCTTTCCCACGCCCTGTTTGTTCTCCCAAGGAAGGGGCGGGGCGTCGTGCTCTGATTGGTTCGGTCCGCTTACTGTAGCCCGGCTCTCGACCTCTCTTCTTCCCTTCCAATTCCCATTTTTTGTCACGTCGAAAAGAATTTATTTTTCCGCGCATCATCTTCACAATCATACAATTCCCGGATATCATAGATCTTTAGAGGCAACGCTTTTCCAAGAGGATAAGTGTGAATTTTGAATGGTTTTTTGGAGACTCTTCTTCTACTTATCGGCATCCTCCAAATTTTTTCCTTGGCATTTCATTTTGCCTTTGAGTTGGAGGTGATAGTAGACTGAAAGTCACCAGTTTTTTTTCTAATCGATGCCCAGAAATTAAGGCGAGACCATACCCTGATAAGCCGCGAAAAAACCGTCACAGAAATTGTTACTAATCCCCTCGGTTGTTTTAATGATAAGAGTTTTGAGAAATGATCGATGTGGGCCTCTAAACCCTCTTTGTATAACACATAGGAGGGTCGAAAAAACAACTAAGCTGGGTCTGGGCTGGACTGATAACTGGCTTTCCTCAACTATCGTAGTCTACAGACAAGCTTTGTCGAATAAAAATAAAGTTTGCCCGAATAAACGTATCTTTTTGGATGTCGAATAGTGATGTGTAGCTCTGAGAAGACTGTAAACATCTGATAACCGAGGGCAGTGTTCGCTGAAAGAGCGAACTTATCCCCACCGATCTCTCCGCGGTCTCTTTCTGGCATCAAAAGTGTTTTTTGTTTGCGCTCTGGTATTTCGCGCACAACTTGCTAATCTGTGCCGGAAATGGGTCGCGGTACTCTCGACCTTAAAGGGCCGCTAATCCACTGCTCTCGAGATCAAAGGGAGGTTCAGTTGGGCATGTAATCGGTCCCTCGATCACACCTTTGGCCGATGTTTGGACCGGGCCAACGGAAAGTTTGACTTAAGGATTAGTTCAGCCAAATTTGAGGGAATGTTTGTTGAGGGAAAACGAAGCAGCGATTCACTCTCTCCAATGCATTGTTGTCATTGGTTTGTGCTTTTCTAAACCCTAAGAATGACGTTGGCCGGACATTCTGTTAGACATTACACATCATCTCAGACATTGGAATCTAAATGGATACTAGGAAGGTTATACGATTTGATCCTACTTTTTTGGATCTATCTTGTCAAGTTTTGTTTCTATTGTCCCTCCCCAGCAGGAGTCCCCTCAACAAGTCTGACCTCCTTAATCTCTAAACCAATGTCTGTTTTCTCTTTTCCTGATGTGGTTTTAGTCAAGGTTGAATAGAATCGCGGATTGGGGATTCAGGAAAAGTGTGGCATTCACGCGTCGCCACCCGAGTCCATCGGATTCTGGAAGTGAACACTTTTTTGTGACACATTTAAGTGCGGAAATAATTTCTCCTGCGGCGATTTGATTCAAATAAGAATCGACAGCGAACCAAGAGAGAAATAAATTTACTGTAAGACGGACAATTACCGAGGATTATTGCCTGCCCTTAAACGCGCCTTTCATTTTTCCAAATGTTGGTTTTTATAAACTACGGTACTAAAGAAGGCGAGGATGGTTGGGCCGAAATTCGAAGAAGAAAGTTAAATTTGCATAATGACCGTGATAAATAGTCGCAGTCTCTTTGGCCTGGGAACCGGCGCTTCTTGGCCAAGACCTCCCATTAGGAGTTTTGAGGGCCATCCAGGCAGATGCGGGCGGCGTTGCGCAATCGAAACGTTAAGGATACAAGTGAAATGAAGCGTGAGTAAATACTCTCTTGTTAGCTAATGACCCAATGTAAATGGGAGGTTGAAAGGTCATCAAATCATATTGAGAGGGTTTGCAAAGAAAATAATCAGAGGAGACTTGGACAAAAATAATATCAATTATACTATATGTTGTTCTGCAATGCAATAAGCTCCTCAACCATACTCTAACTCATCTCAATCAGCTGATATCCGGAGAAAAGAACATTAAAAGAATCCTCCTCAGAGCCAATTTCACAACTGTACTAACAACCAGGACCAGATTTACAATCCCAAAACCAATTTGTAAGAGTAAGAGCGGATGATAATGTATTCCAAAGACCTTCACCACCTTTAATACAGTAATTGAGAAGGTGCGAAAGACGAAAGGAGAGGTCAAATGGCATTATAATTGTAGGTTTGTAACTAATCGCTAAAAGGGTCAGATGCTAATGCACCTCTTGAGGATGGGATTAGTCGGGATGGGTATCGAAAATGTTCAAAATCGAATATATTTTACATTCTCAGGCCCTGACCCCGTAAAAGGAGGGCACTTGATTAGATCTGATGACCGGAACCCCACACTTGCGCAATCTAAAACAAGATGCTAATGCGATAAAGGTAAAACATTTTGCTCATAAAAAAATTGTAGCGTAAGTTTGTGCATGAAATTACAGTACGAATTGCGAGAACAGAGACTCCCCTCCAGCCTGATGAAGTTCTCCCATATCTCCTGGCTCTCCGAGTAATCTCTCAAGTCTTTCTTTCATCACTTACAGTTCCTCTTCCCTCACCAGAAAGTCGAGGAATCAATCTACGCGGAAATCATTTGATCGAAAGCTGCTTTAAACGGAAGGAGAAGCCCTTATCAATGGGCACTGATTGGGAACACACTTCACCACCCACAAGTGTCAAAATCCCCGAGGGCTTTGAAGAAGCCGCCAAAAATAAATCAAAATATTTTAATTGAAACAAGAAAAAATTAAGAGAACAGGACCATTAGAGGGTCCTTATCGCCGCTGATAAGTTGATGATAATACGGCGAAACGCAGGTGTGGTGTTTTCTTTTCCCCATAAATCATTTTCCGATTGTAAAACAAACACATTAAAAGCCCGTTTCGGGGAAAAGTTTATTCAAAATTAGCACATCCACGGTGGTGAATCCGAAAAAGTTGTAAGAAGTAAAAAAGAATTACAAAACAAGCAAAGGAAACACACAAATAAAGTTGTGATAAGACGGCCATCAGAATACGCACGACTTCCACGACTTGTGGCATTTAATCAGATCGGTCTGTCGTCACAACTGTAAAAACTCTACTATAAGCTGTTAATATCTCTGACAATAAGCGTCTTTTACATCTTTCCTTAAATCCGGAATCCCTGATAATGTCCAGAACATTTCGTGTACATTAATAGATTACAATGGACGTCACAAAGTGACTGTTTTTACAACTCATCTCGTAGGTTTGACAGAGATGAGATTTAAACATGCAAATAAGATGTATCTCCCAATAGTCGAACAGTACAGACGCTGGTAGAGATCACATTTGTCGGCATCTTTCATTTAAAAAACGCCTAATTCTCTGGCCAAATCCAATTTGGCCGCGGAGTAAAGGGATCGGGGGGATTACTGTAGGGTCCGCCATTGAAGCCGGATTCGTCTATCTAAATACTGACTGGGGAATGCAAATATTATTTGCTCAAACACAAGGAAATTAGCATAAATGACTCATAAAACAAATTTGATTTTGATGATTTTGGATCATTTGGTTGTGCAAAATAACGACTAAAATGAGGATTCTGGAACTTGCGTTTCTCGCCCAAATTATCCAAGCTCAGCACTTTTACGGCGATCAGATTCGCCAACGGGATTACAAATCATCAAAATATCAGGTCTGTAATGTAATTACTTGTAGCTCTTGATCCCCCAAAATGAAATCTTTGGTCTTCAGAATCCACAAGTTTATGATTTTGAGCTTTTGAATCGTCGGCCAGAGTCCAGTTCCGAGTTCCCTTTAAATCCTCAATCCCAAGAGGATGATGATTCTGAACCTGGGATCGATTACAATTATCGGGAAAAGTTTGTTTTACAGAGTAAAAAAAATAAAAACCGGCCTGAAATTGACACGGATGAGAAGAATGCAGTGATGTCAACGGCAAGAAAGTGAGTTTTCCTTCTGTAAAGAGCTCTGTAGATTAGTCAGAAGTATTATTACAGTATTCCAGACATTACAGTGGCTCCGATCAACATTCAGTTCGTTCGAATGTCGACAAACGGAACGTTGAAAAGCCCAAATCACAGTCAGGGGATAAAAAAAATACTTCTAAACCCTCAAAAGACCCTCAGAAAGATAGTCATCCGAAAACGGAGATGGTTATACGCGAGACGGTTACTCAACGTAAGTTTTGATGTAATCGTTTCGAAATAGATTTTTAGGGAACGGTCCATTATTAAAAGATAACATAAAGGGCAGGTTTCTGCAATCCTTGCAAATATCCTCAACAGCCCTGTTTCTTTATAAAAATATTTCACGTATATATTTACTTTTTTAAGTCGTACTGTTAAAAAGTAATTTTTGGATTTTTTTCTAAAAATACTTGATTTAGGGGTTTCCAATGGTGCTGTTTTCAAAAATGACATTCATTTTTTTTATAAAAGTGTAATTTTGAGAAACCGTTGTAAGTTTGATAATTTTTATTATATTTTGACTTGACACGAAAATATTGGATGCTACATAGTATAATATAATAAATTGGAACGGAAATCACTAAGGCTGTCTTAAACACCCCCGTACATGTACGGCCGTTACTTTTTAACAGTACTACTTAAGAGAAACAGTAAAACACACATAAAATACACATTTTTTACGAAGATACAGGGGTGCTGCCGATAATGGTTTTAACAGACGGACACGATTTTTAGGTCCTCCCGAGCTTACAACTGCGGAATCCGAGCGTTCGACTCCGTCTGAATCTTCTCCAACCGTAACAATAGCGGAAAATGAAACAACGATGGGCACAACAACCATTAGTCATACTCGTTACATCTTGAGCACTACACAGTCGGATCTTGAAGAGTAAATTTTTATGTACTTGAATTTACAGTTAGTATAGCAGTTTCTGACGATTTTCTTTTTTTTCAGGATGTCTGAGGGTTATGATTCGACCGGAAAAACCGTCATGGGAATCTCGGGATTCCTTGGCTTTCTCAATTTGGTTATGATAGTTCTGTGGATATTTTTGTGCATAAAGAAGAGACGGTTTAGAAAAGGGAACCCAAGTGAGTAAAGTTATTCAAAAGAAATGTTTACAGCTTCATCCCAAATCTCGAAATCTTCCAAATCTCTTAAATCAGCAAAGAACTCAAAGGGCAGAAAGAGCTCAAAGCCCTCATCAAATAGTTTGAGTTCCAGAGGCAGCAAGAGAAAAGGAGGAGGAACTGATATTTGGATGGTATGATACGATAGATCATCTACGCATTTTAGGGAAATAACGGAAACCAAGAAGGCTACTACTATCACTATAACCCGAATTATGACTATTGGGAGGCATCAACCCTTGAGAGAACTGGAACTGTTTCTATTACCGAGTAGTGTTTGTATTGTGATAAATAAAGTCTGTAGTTTGCACATAATTATCGTAACGATGACATCCAAAGGTGGTTTGAAGGAATTTATGAACGCTTAGAGACCTTTGCATTTGCTTTCTGCGTCTTTTCGTCTTTCCTCTGCTTTGAAATTAGCATCAATAAGCTCGCTTCTCTTTCATGTCCGGGTTCCGCCACGAAAACAAAAAACCGCCAAGTGAAGTTTCAAATAGAGTTTTTGGACGAAATTTTCCTTTGCAAAATTTACAGACAAGATCTTGTAACGGAAGACCTGCGAATCTCTGGAAGGGAATGGTCAAGACATCCATGTCTTGTGGCACCGCAAGTAAGTTATATTTTTTTTCAATCAAAACGCTGTTTTTATGTCTTCGGGGTGAGGGAGATTGGATCTGAATTGGAAATATACTGCTTTCACCTAATTTGCATTTATTGTGTTGAATTCATTTCAGCCCCAAAGAAATCGTCGGCGAACAGAAGGACAAGTATGAAGATTATGAGAAGATTGTTGGGACGGAAGAAGGATCCAGAGGAAGAAGACTTCAATCTGGATAGTGTATCGGCAACTCATGTGAGTACTGGCACATCGCCAAGAAGAAGGCCAAACAGTGTTTATGAAGGTGAGTGTTTTCTGTTTCACTTTTCACACAGAGAAACAGCTTCTTTTATGAAAATCTTATTCATGAGATTATCATGAATAAGATTTTCTTTTGTGTCTAATATACCTTTTTCAGCCGGATTCTCAAGTCCACAGAACCCGAGGTTCTTCAATCAAAGGTATCCTTTAGAATGGGTTAACAGCCAAAGTAGTAAGTTGTCATTTTAGAAGAAATGGGTTTTTAATTAAGGTCCTTTGCGTACGAAAAGGGTTTGTATGACTGACTGAAGGGCTCTTCCCAGTTCTCAAGCTCGGATGTCATGATTTATATCTGCGCAGTCTATAATTGCAACAGATGCAGGCCAGAGTGAGTGATGTCTCTGTTTTTGAGGCCGATGTATTTTTAAAGAGGAAGGAGAAGATGGGGGCTAATTTCTGTGTTTGGGTCAGGAGAGGGCTATCAGATATGCGGGGTTTGTCTCGGAAACGTGTCGGCATTATTCATAGGAAGGTCGCCGATTTGACAGAGTGCTCAAAGTCTTGGCCGTTCATCTGTTTGTCCTTAATGCAGCTCAGGTGGAGTGACCCCACTCTTGTCTCTCGCTATTCAGATATCTAAGAGAATATGTTTGGGCCGAGTTTTCGAGTCATTTGATAGCCGTTATCCAGTGTCCGCATGTTATTCTTGTTGTCCCCTGCTTGTAGTTGTCAGTCCGATTGAAATTCGAATTGAATTTGGGCCTCCAGATGTTCGTTCGGTGGTCGACAGTCCGTTTGCTCGGCCTGTGACAGTGTTTGGAGACCGGATATTAGACTTGCTCTTCACCCCGGACCTCTCTCACTGTTCTCTGCAGATTATTTGAGAGTGCCAGGTTGTTTTATTTGCGCGAGTTTGCGGTTTTTGTTCTGTTCCTGAGATTTAAAACATTAATAGTTTTTTTGGAATACCATGACCTATCCGTTGACCCATTCAAAGTCTCACAATGAGGTTGTCAGTTCCAATGGAATCAATCTCATCGATTGTTTCAAAAGATTTGCAACAAAATCCAGGTCAAAGAAGAAGCTGCCAAGTCTGGATTGGGTTCCGAAGCCGGAAGATGTTCATCCTTCTATGAATATTGATGCCAAGCCAAAGAAATATGGGTCGTCTTCGAATGTGAACCAACTGAAAGTCGATTATGCCCAATCTACTCTCAATTATATCAAGTTTAAGTCAAGGAAAGCTGATCTTATGAATCAATCTTGTTATGGCAAGCTCTCCTGTGATGATTATGACAATATGTCTGATTTTGTGAAGTATCGGGAACCCGAGATGAATGTCCGGAGGACAAGAAAGGCTGTCAGTGAGGTCGACGCTCCCACGATGAATATCGAGAAGAATAGAAACTCGGCTTTCTTCAAAGCAGTTCCTAAGACAAGAGATATGAGGAAGAGTTATGTCGAGGGGAGTCTAGCAGACAGGAATACCTATACCTCGAGCAGAAGTTCTTCGATTATCTGGAATGATGAATTGAAGCCTCTGATTCCAGAATTCCCACTATCCGAGTATCCTGGTTGTGGACAGAACTACGGTAAATATGATTGACGTAATTGCGAGTGTTGTGAGCCTTGTGGATAACATTTATTCTTCTTCGATAGATAACTTAACCAGTGTCCTTACCGATTAATTTTTTCAGTAATTGCGCGACGACCACGCCCGGTCTCGTGTTATGGAGAATTCCTGAAGCGGCGTGGAGCAGAAGCGTCTTCAGATGGTTTGTTTGTCACTCTTTTGGGGGTTTCCATCCTCTCTTTACTTGCTTCTGAGTACGGGAATCTGCCGAGGAGACAAGTACGCTCTCTTTTGGCGCCATCTCATTACTTCTCCGGGCTTTCTCTTCTCTTTGCTGTTCTTTTGCTGCGTTTCCTTTGCTATGCCGTGCCCATTTACAACTTTTCACACAGCTTTTTTCATGAATAAGTCCTTTGGGGATTAGGCGTGCTGAGTATTTTTATTTTATGTATTTTTGTTCCAGGCCACAGTGTAATCACGGGAGGCTCTTCCTCCACATTCTCCCCGCCGGTTGTGGCGGTTCCAGCCCAGTCTGGCCAGATGTGTCTCGAGACTGCATTCCAGCAATCAGATGGCGTTTTCTCAGTCGGAGACAGGTAAGATAGTATTATTTTATATCGTTATTGTTATTGTTACTTTTTATAAGAATGATAATGCTGGACGGGATTTTGATGGAGGAACTTTTAGTTTCTGTTAGCAGTTGAAAATAATTTGGATTTTTTGTTTGTGGGGCCTTCTATTTTACCCGGGAGTTTTGCATTTTTGATCACCATTCCATTTCTCCCAAAATTTCTTGTGTAATTAAATTAGGCATCTCTTGGCCGAACGCCTCTCTTTTCTTTTCTTTTGTAATCTCCGGAACCACTCGACCTTGCGCAGTTTTTATGTTTTTTTTGGCCTGGCATAGCTTGGAGCCCTGATTAACGACTTTGTTTATATTCAATAAGTTGAAGGGCCATTGTCTCCTTAAGGGTTTGACCTCCGCAAAGCCTGGGAAGACTTCTGAAACGCATTCCCGACGCTTTCTTTAGTAGACTGGACCTTGCTCGGTGCCAACGGCGAGAAAAGGAGGGCGCGCGGAAAGGCAGATGCATCTAAAGATTGGGACAGGGAGTAGAGCGGCCTTATATCGACCACGACGTTTTATTTATTCTGAACATGGGTTTGGGGGGAACTTCTTCCAAGAGCAAGTCCAGAAAGAAGACCAGGTAATCTGGGGTTTAGGTCTTAGGCGTTTGAGTAGATAACTACTCCCATTAGAATCGGAGTAGTTAGGGCAATGTCTTCGATCTTATTTATCTTTTGCTAAAATCGTATTTTTAGTGGTGCTGGCGACTTTAACCATGATTCATACCGTGACCGAACCCTCAGATCCCATTCCTATTATGCTGATAACCATTCACAAGAAGATGTAAGCAGGTTGTCATCCATTAGCCGTGGCCACCCCAGAGATGTCTACGCCCAAGTTCAGCCCCTGTCTTCACGAAGAGTTCAGCCGGCCAGGCTCGAGGATATTAAGGAAATGTCGTAAGGACTATCTTTGAAATATGAATTACATTAATTTTTAGAACGGATCCAATAAGAAATGAGTATCGCGATTACAAGCAGAGATGTAAAGAATTGGATTTGGCGATGAAAGAAATCGAAATGAAGTACAGGAGATCTATGGAAGAGTTAGAGGAAGTGAAGAGGGAAAGAGACAGAGAAGTTATGGAGAAGGAGGAGTGGAAGAAAAAGTTCGAAGATCTTAACGTTCTACATCAGAGGACAAAAGAGGAGGATGCAAACAGGCTGTTCGAGAATTTGAAAATCCATTCCAATCCAGTTAGTATTTTGAAGTAAAATATTTTAATCAATCTATATTTTTTCAGCACACCCCACTGACAGAAAGATTGGATGAATTGGCCGAGCTTGATCAACTCACCAACTCTGTAAATTCGATTTCATCCTCAGACCGACCTCCCCTTCCAATTTCCCAGTCCATGAACTTTTCGTTGACGCCTGCTACCAGATATGGTCAGGGTTTAAGTCGTCGTCCAACGTCCCTGATTTCATCGAATATGAACCAGTCCCGACTTGGATTTGCGCCGACTCCTCATTCTGCTGAAAGATGCAAATTGACGGGGAAAAAAGAACTTCAGGGGCGGTCCACATCAACTACACCCGATTCCGGAGCAATGTCAATCAATGGAGAATTGGCCCCCGAAATTGCGGCAAAGATGGATGAAGTCCAAAAGAATATGTTGATGATGATGAAGACGATGAGTCGACTCAAGGAAGATATCGAGGGCGTTTTGAAGGACGAGTACGTCAACGTTGCTGAGTATATAAGTAAGTCCTCTTACAATTGCGATTTGATGTTTCCGCCTCTCCTATCACTATCTTTTGTTCTTTCCAGATTTTGCCTTCGAAAGGATGAGCATGGTCTTGGAACGCTCAAAGCGGGTTACCAGCGAAGAGGTCCTAAATTTCTTGGAATCCCATGCCAAACAGTTATGGGAATTTTCAAATCTGGTGGAACAAGTGGACATTCTTCTTGTGGAGTTATCCAAGAGATCTGATCAAAAAATTGAATGCAATGTACAGTAAATCAATCATGTGAATTCATGTAATCGGGTCGTACTTTTTGTATAACAATATATTCTTTTCATTGGTGCTGTTTTGATCAAAAATGTGCCATTACTGACATTTGTATAATAAAAGTGATTGCATAAATGACTTCCAGTAGGTGTTCGATGTTTATTTTCGGCAAGAAGTAATGGTCATCCGATTTTTGAAAAAGAAAAAAAGTTGGACTAGAATGAAAACTTCAGCCAGCAGGCTGACGACCAAGGCCGTCAACAATCCGATGGGAGACTGGGAGTAGAAGGAAACCGTGTGTAATTCGGTCAACTTGTCACCATTTACAATGTAATATAACAAGGTAAAGGTACAAGAAAACGAAATCCAAAGACGACCAAAGTGGAATGAAGCATACTGGAAACAGAGTTTTGCATTTAGAATTCGACACTTACAATTCTTCTGAACGATGGTTTGATTGTAAACTCGAGGTGTCCATTCAAATCAACATCACTTTTCACATGCCATCGGCGATATTGGACCAAAGCAGAGGCCACAGTTAAAATCATCAAGACCAACGAATTCACGAGAAAGATGATGACGATAAAAATATGTTCTCCTGCCGTTAAAATCGCCAAAATAAAGAGAACCAGATACAGAATCTAAACGAAAGTTTTGATTATTCCTTGGGATGACTTACAAACTCGATAACGGAAAGGATCAGAGAAAAGAGAGGGAAGTCGAGAAGATAAGCACCCTTTTCTTTGGCCCCTTGGAAGTTCTCTCCAGGCACATAATGAGAGGCAAGGAGATTGTTGTTGTTCATCGACTGCTGCTGGGAAGTCTCGGATTTTTTTTTGTTCTCCTCATCCGGAAATTCACCTACACTACCGTTACAATCATCGTTATGACCTTCATTACCTTTCAGATATTTATCGTATTGTGATTTCCATTCCGTATTTTCCCATTGAGTTTTATCGAGATTATACTTCTTGGACTTCTAAACAATTTTTTTTAAAATTACCGTATACCTTTTCCTTATTCGACTTGATCTTTTCCTTTTCCTTATCGGTCTTTCTTTCTTGTTCCAGTTCTTTCTTTAATTTATCGAACTTGTCTTCATCTGGAGCCTTTATGGTCTTCTTCGATCGACCAGATGACTTTCCCGACCCTTCTTTGGACATTGTCTCGCCGGAGGCCTTCTTTGCCTTCGATATCCGACTTGACTTCGACGATTTCTTCAACTCAGAGCCAGCATTCTCCCTAAAAGATAGCTTAATTGTTTAAAGGTGACTTACGTACTACCTGCATTACCGGTGCCAGTGCCAGTTCCATCTTTTTCTTTTTTATGATCAGTAGAGCCTAATGGTGACTGAGATCATTGATTGCCGTCTCACTTACCTGATTTGGGCATCAGTGGGTGTCGAGATCGGCAAGAAATCGACCGATCTCAGTCAGTTCGCCAAATCAAAATGACGGCAGTCATCTTTTCAATTTTTGATTTAACAAATCACTCGTCAACTTCGTATATAAATAATTACCCTTTTATGTATTAAAAGCTCAAATACAATCAAAGAGGAGAAAACAAAAATAAAATATCACAGTAAACCATGCTATGTACAATAATCGAGATCTATGAAGTATTAGTGTTAGAGGTAGTGGTCAAAAACCAGCCACTGAGGTCTTAAACGTCTCGCGGACAATGCCTAAGTGTGTTGGCAGCGCTGAAATGAGGCGAAGAGATCATATCCCGTTTGGCATAGATGAATTCCGGCGAATGGAACTGTTTATGGGACATGGGTGGGAACTGAGGGTGTGGTAGGGGAGGAGGAGGCGGAGGGATTTGTTGATATTGACTGGCAACTAGATCAAATGGTAGTTTGGGGCCAGTGTAAGTGGCATAAGGGGTAGCTCCACAGCAGAAGAACCTCTTCCAACTCTGGAATGTCTTCGAGGAGAACACCCAGATCATCGAAGTCCAGCCGATCGCCATCATTGAACCTACTTTGAGCAAATTCAGGAAGTACAAGGTATCGGCTGAAAAAATAGTAACGTGTAATTTGCTTTGTTTTTTGTTGTGTTTTGGATAAGTGCCTCAGACAGCCAAGACTATCCTCAAAATAATCTTTTCAGACAAGAGTCGCGAAACCATATTGGATTATCCTCACGGGCACTCAACATTTGTAAAGGAAACTGAAAGCCCCCCAAAAGATGAGAAGAGAATAAACTGGGACCAGAATTAGGTCAGACGAGCAGAAATAAACACTCTCTCCGGGTCTCTTTTCCTGTCTCACGCCCTCTTCGCATGCGACGAACTCAGAAAGGCCATCCGATCGTCTCGTTAGAAGCCGATTCCCGTGGGTTTTCACCTTATTCAGGTGACGGGGACCTCCTTCGATCTCTTGGGGCTCTCATCATCGTTCGCAAACGCGACCGATAAGGTCGGGGACCAAAAAGTTCATCTTGCTTTTGAAATGAGGCGTTTTCCGAGAGAGAAGGCAAGAAAAACAAACTATTTTCTAATTTCTCTGCCTCTCTGCGGGCTCTTTATTTTCGCATTCTCTCACTTGTTTCTTCTTTTCTATTATTTTTGGCGTCCTTTATTTTTGGGAATAAAACTCACCATTAACAGGGATTTCCTGAGAACAAGGACATAAAAGACTTTCTTCCCACTTTGGACGGTTCAGATACTCGTAGATAAGTACCATAACATGGAGAATAACGGAGATCGTGTAGATCAGAGCAAACAGAACGATCTTGGACATCAATTGACTGAATTTGGAGGTTTTGTGATGAGCTTTCTGGAGATTTGAACGCAGCGACCAGAGGTATTGGAGGCCAACAAAAAGGAAGGAAACTCCAGCAATAAAGTAGATGATCATTGGGACTAAAAATAGATAACGGTGCGAAGACTTTAAACTAAAACTCACTGATAACGAAGTAGAGAAGATGATTTCGGTTGGTATTTCCCACAAAACAGACTCCAGATACCGGATCTCCATCAATTGCATTGAAAATATAGACCAATCCAGTCTGAATAGCCGGTAGAATCCAGGCAAATGAATGGAAATAACAAGAATATTTGCCAATCCATTCAGTCGACCAATGGGGAACTGCAGCTAGCACCCAGGACAAGGCGAGGACCACCCACCAAACGGCGGCGGCCATCGAAAAGTAGTAGGTGAGACCGAAAGTGGCCAGGCAGGACCATTGAACGCTACTTCCAACGGTCGCCTCTGGGGTCATCATTGTCCGAAGCATGTCCGCATCACAGCCAATCTTCTTGTTCCCATACCAAAATTGAATCATAAACCCTGCGGCCACACAAAGTTGGCATAAAACCAAGAATAATATTGGTCGTTCTGGATAAGGAAAACGGCCAAGATCAATGGAAAAGGTGATCACTGAGAGAAAAGAGATGCAGAAACAAGTCACCGTGCTGAAAATATTAGATTAAAATGATGACTATAAGTCATGTTGACCCAAAAAAAGAAGTTATAGTCATCAAAAAATAAGGTCTTACATGAAAACGATCCATTGTTTGTAATTATTGGTCTGAGAAACAGAATGAGTTGGGAGTAATCCCGAACAGGAGTACGCACAGTTAGAGACGTTCTGGATACTGTAACCTTGTCCATAATAGGAGACGGTTTCTGCTGAGACTGGATTGAATGGGCGCCCACATTGACAAGAACATCTTCCATCCGAATGTTTGATGGAGGAAGCCGGTTTCTTTGGAGTCTTGGGGACGTTGACTTCTTTTTCTTTGACTTCTGATGATTTCGAAACTTGAGTTGCATCTGGAGGAGCAGCACAGAGGACGCCCGTCTTCTCCTGATCCGCAAATTTTGGTAAACGATCGCATTTTAAAGTGTCTGGCCATTGGAATCCATGGGTATTCATGATCGGGGAACACTTTTTCTGAGCCTCCCGACACACTTCTTGACAAGGCATGATGGACATATCATAGTTATCTTGGCAAATAGGAGTGTATAAGGCACAAAGGAAGAACTTGAGATGTTTGTAACAGTTTACCTCGACCAGAGGATAAAACTGATGCACCTCGAGACCAGCTTCGTCCTGCTTCTCATGACCATAACTGTTTGGAAAAGAGGTCATATTATAGCCAGTTCCTTTGCATAAGGGGATCGTGATGGGTTCGCATTGTTTCTTGGCATCCACCGAATAAAGTATTACAAATAAGAACAAAAGTTTGACCCGATTCATCCTGAAAAACGCTGAATGTTATAAGAAAAAGGGCGAAAGCCCGCGTCCTCAAAACGGCGTTAAAAGAATCTTCTGGCCATATCGAATTTCAGGAACCAGAGGCCAAGAAGTCGACCAGGTGCCTCAGACTTTGATATACGATAAGGCCGCCTTTACCTCGGAATATGCGGTAAAGGGAAAATTATGGCAAAAAATAGAAAATATATATTATATATACATGATGTAAACACGAGGATATAGGAATATAATATGTTCGGAATAAAAGCAAGGTAAGAGAAATGCCACAAAAACAGAACTTCCGGAGACATCTGACATGTCCAAACAACAAAGGACAACATGTCGAACATCTCTCAAACCACACATTCATAAGAACGGAAGCCATCATAACAGTCTGTCCGAATAAACAAAGGCCAAACTTGGGAGGCGCCAAGGACCGGGACTTAATGACGCCCGCAGACATGACCTCAGCCTGTAGAGCAAACAGTCCGAGCACAAACATCACATCACTTTGCAGTATATTAGGAGCACTTGTCCCGCTACCTGAGAGGAGCGCGCCGGATTAAGTTAAACTTCTTGGGACAGACCTCTGCAGAGGTCCCGGCATCTGTCCCCAGCATGTGTCAATTACAATAGAGATCCCAGCAGATAGCGATGGGTTTTGGCGCATATGCTCGAGACTTTTATTTGCATAAACAAAGTTCGGAGTTTCGGGGCAACGCCCTCAGGGCTTAAGAAGTGGTTCGAAAAGGTCGAGAAGTATGCTAATTTACATAACTACGGGCTAATTGGAGCGTCGTAAAAACAAAACAAATACTGTAAAGAACATTATGCATACTTTGATTACTGCAGTAATCGTAGACTTGTTCAAAAATCAAAGACCGTATTCCCGAAATAACCTCGTCTTTAACCTTCGTATTTCCCCTTTTAGAGCGCGGTCTTGACCACTTCTCCCACACTTTGCCACCTCCTTATGAACCCTGCATAAACCAAAATATTCCGCAGAGAAGGAAGTTATAAAAGGCCCCAGAAAACGCAACATCCGGAAATTGCGCACCTTTGGTTGAATGGACATTTTCTCCGCAGTGCAACTCTAATTACATGTGGAGGGAGAGCAGAGGGACAAAGGAGACAAAGGTAGACATGTATAGCTACAGGTAATGCTTGGAGACCAGTGGTTACGCAATGCGCCCAAGTTCTCCCAACAAAATCTCAAAACTCAGAAAAGTAACACTCGAGGTAAACTCATGTCAATTTTGGGTTAAGTGATCGCGCAACATCTTCAAGATTACCCAAAATCAAAGTTGGCAGATCAACTCAAATTCTGAAGACTGAAAGATGTTACAGAACATAGGAACGACAACTTGAAGGCACCTTTTAAAGAGGAAACGAAAATCTGAATGTCCTATTTCGCAAATCAAATTCTGAGGGCCGGAGGCACTTGGCCGTAAAGGGACAAAACTTTTTTCTCTCCTCTTTTAATAATCTGGCCATTTTCGGACTTTGCGGCCATAAAATCTCGGCCAGCCTTTTTTTGGGCTGATTTCCTGCAAAGGCCGAGATAAGAGGCCCGGAGGGCAAGGGGCCACGAAAGCTTCCTTTAATGGCCAAACAGAGGAATGCCCTTCTTCAGGTGTAATTATAGACCCAGATAAGACGCGAATAATTAGTGCCGAGAATTAGTCGACCGTGAAATCTGACGGAATGTGGACTTAATGGGGAGAGAAACTTATTAACACAGTTGATGATGGTCAAAAAAGAATGTTGTAATAAAATGAAGTAAAGGCAGGGAATACAAATACCCAATACATTAGGAGAGCCTTGCGTAAGCAGCTCTTCCCCTTCTAATCCCAGAATCTTCACAGTGAGAAATCAACAAGCCGGGGAAGTAGGTCAGACATCTGTCAAGGTGATGACATAACCCTACAAATTATAATTACTCATCGATTTGTCCATGCGCATCCAGAGCAAACCTCTGTTATAATGGAATAACAACGCATAGATTACGCGATGTCGTGGGAAGCGACGCCCTCGCCAGCAAATTAACCCGGGATTACCACTGCGACATCTGTAATTGTTGCCAAATCAGGGAGGGAACGGTTGGAAGGGGTCCACTCGAGACAACAAGGCCCGGAACAACCCGAATACCATCTGGGCCACCGAAACACAGGCCAAGTTGTTCATAACGACATCAATTCGAGGCTTGGCCCCGCGCTCGGCCCCAATTAGCGGACCCCTCTTTAACACGCACTTATGAGTTTAGGCGCAGGCCGACGCAAGTGCCGCGCGTTGCCCTGCGGCGGTCACTCGTTTGGGGCCAGTTTACGGACTTAATACGCGCAAATTAACGAAAAGGATTCGGAGCCGGGATGGGCCGGTTTTTTGACAAGTCGGGTCTTGTTTTTGGTGTCTTGAATAATAAAATGAAGCCAAAAAGCTGTAAAAGGAAGAGGCCGGCTGAGGTGGCGCTTAATTAAAACTCAGCCCTTTTCATCCTAAAAATGGCCGGCCCAAAAAACGGCCAATTGGCCCTATAAAAGTACGAAGTCGGCTATATCCGCGCTTTCTTAATGCCGATGATCAAGGAGAGTGAGGAAAAGTAACGTTACACACAAATCTTAAAATTTAAGTCTCTTGCAACGAATGTCCAACGGTAATAAAGTGGACAAAGTCAACAACATGACGGATTTAATATGATCAACGGCCCGATAAATCAAATCATGGGCCGGAAACGGATTTAAACCCAACAAGTTTGTCGTGGGGCCTTTCATACCACCTGAAGATCTCCTAAGGGCCTTCAAAAATTTTTGTGACAACCATTCAAACTAATCAGAGACATCGATCATCTGTCAACCAGGACTGACCGAGGCCGCCTTTCGCTCTGACTTTTCGAATTCTTTTTTTTTTGATAATTGTACCGAAATAAATACTCGGCCGAAGTGTACAAGTTATCGATCAACAAAATTGAACAACAGCAAAACAAATTAGAAGAAAATCTCGGAAGTCACCGACCTGCCGATTGCAGGTGTATAAAACAAGTCAGTGCCACCCAAACTCTGCGCAATACTCTTTGGAAGAAGAGCGGATGAAGTCCTCTCTTCTCGCTTGTCACTCCAAATCAAGCACTTCCCGGCTGGCTGAAGTGACATCTCTTATGATACCATCGCTTCCATATTCGGGCTTGCAATAACAGTCCAGGATCCTCCATCAGATGGGACTAATGACTCGCTAATTCAGCCTTGTCTTTGGACCTCCCTCGACACCTGTTTTTTCTTGCGCAACCAGTGTCGCGGCAGGAAGTCCTGTGGTTTGGGGGCGTCTTTGTAGAGTCAGGCATCGCCGGGCGGTGATTAAAGGAATAATTCGCCGACTTTGGAATCGCCTCAATCCACAAACAATTATCGAGAAGACTCTGTTGCATCATTGGGGCATTATTTGGAGGAGGAGAGGGACTTCTCAACAAACATTCAATACCACCTTGCTCAAATGTATTTTTTAGGAACTATTCAAAGAATATCAGCATCATCATAAAGCTTAAAACAATATTATAAATTTTCTCATATTTTTTGCACTCTTTTAATTTTCTACTTGCTCTGCAGATTTTCACCTGGAATACGCTGCTTATCGGAGCTAACCTCTGAACCTGAAAATTTTATGAAATCGGCCGGCTGATCCCTTTCTCAAGATAAATAAAACGATAACAGGACACGTGAAAAGTGAAAAGAGGAAGATACTTGAGATCTTTTATCGTCTTTCCCTCACATCCACCTTTTGTTTTTTCTTGACTGTATAGCCTGAGGGTCGAAGGGGAAACTTTCGATTCTTTTCAGTTTTCTTCCAATTTTGATTAAACGAGTAAATAATTAAATAAAAAGTAATCAGGTTCAGGGTGTTTCGTTGATTAATTTGTTGAAGGTGAGACAAGATGGCCAATGCAACCTTGTTGTAAGTAAATTAATATAAATTGTTGCTTCAAAAAGATGACTTCTCGACGTTCTTCTGCACGTTTGGCGAGTTCTATGACCGCCCAGATTACCTGTATCTTCCGTATCTTCCCCTCCCGTCGTGTTTAAACCGCGCACCTTTTTTTCTTCAATTAAACCATCCATTAAAAGTCAGGTCGTTCCGTTTTCCTGATCAAGCCCATTTCTTCCTTCTCTCGACTTCCCAACGTTCCTTCAAACGCCATCTTCACCATGTTATTATACCTTCTTCTGTTCGGAACGGGTCTTCTGACTCATCTTCAGGCCTCAGAAGTCTGTCCAACCGGGCCATTTGGAGCTCAGTTGACTTGTGCCTTCAAATGCTGTGAAAGTAACCATGGAACAAATGTTGTAAGGCTAGATTTGTAAAGTTGTTTATGTTGCTTATTAGTCATCACTTCCAATTTCTGTTTTCAGGGTTATTATTGTTGTGGAGATGAGAATTCGGTGATATTAGGGAACCCGGAAGAGCATCAGAAGACTAGAGCCGAGCGTTTTGTTGCTTACAGTAATGGATTCCAGTAAGTTTTTCTTTGAATCTCTTTTAACCTTTGCGTCTTTAGAATCGATTACACAATGCTGGTGGTTGGATTGATCATTTCGATTATCATTTCAATCCTTTTGTCGCTCCTCTGTTGTCTTCTCTGCAATGGATGCTGGCTGCATCGTCGTCGCAACCCCCACATGTACGAATCTGTTCATGACTCTGGCTGGTATCCCCTGTGCTGTATGAAATTCTAATTCTTTGCCGTTTCCCGCTTCTCACCGCTTTCTTTTGTTCATTAAACCTCCAGAAGGGACGTCATTTGATGCAATTAATTGAGCTGCATACGGATGACGTCATTTCTGGCATCCCGTTTTAATTATTAATCGTCTGATTTTAGGCGGGTTCGGGATCCCGATGGGCACTATCGTTCTTAGCAACAACCCTCCCCAATTCCACCACACCGAGGGTACTTATGTCACATCGGACTCTTCAACTTCATCTCGGGGTCGTGTTCGCTTCAACGAAGATGGCACGCCTCGCGGCGTTCTCAAAAATAATGGTCACGGTTATTCATAATAATTTTTTCATTCCATTTATTTTTTACTTTTTAATGTACAGAATAAAAAAATAGAAAAAATGAGATCTTCCAGAGAAAAGATAGAAAATCAGGCAGAGATTAGATCGGCAATCACCGTAGAATACAAATTCCCTCAGGCCTATTTTAGAAATTTCAAAATTTGGCATTTTGCGGAAATCGTAGACTTTTGATGCTTATATGTCATCACAATTCGCATAGTTTTACTTTTTAATGACAGATGTACAAAATTAATTTAAAAAGCCATAAATGACTTGAATTTGATTAAGAGACCCGCATGAACAAGAGATATTCAGAACTAATTGTAGACGAATGTGAAGAGCACTCCTAACATTACAATCATGGGCAGTGGCCAAGGCGATACCGTCGCTGAGTTGCAGTAATCTGCATAACAAGTACAGACCTGAATTGAAGATTCATCCGACTGCTCGGGAGGTAATTTAAAAAGCTCTCTCTTCCGATAGATCCTGCAGGAATCTCGATGCATCCATCGGTACCAGGACACGATTGTCTGGTTGAAACCATTGTGCAGAAGATCGTCCAGGCATCCACGAATATTACCGCGGATTTTCATTCCTAGAATATTACACATGTATATGTATAATATTATTTTTATTGTGTACATTCTCGACATACGCTTTTTCAAAAGTGCATAGACTGTTTGTCGCAAAGCTTTTCGCTGTGCATAAATTTGCAGTGTACAATTCGAAAATCGCCCAAGGTTAGCTTTTTTCAACTGCGTCGCCGCGGATTTTGCGCAAGCAACAACAATTGCACAGTGCAAAAAGAAAAAAAATTGCGCTTAAAACTCTACTCACTTTTGAAAAGCGTAGCACAAGAAGTTTTAAAAATGACTGTACGAGCACATAAGACATGAAAATCAGAATCCTGAAGTCCACTAAGGAGTGTTCGAAGTCGCTCTTCTGTCACTCGTCAAGGTCGCGACCTTTAGAACGATCGAGGCCCTAATTATGACAGACTGGGATTCGAACCCTTTCCCATCGGACTCGCCCCCCAGCTCACTACCTCTACACTAAAAAGGCCGCCCCCGGTTTTGAAAGGGAAAAGCCTTACCCGCCACAGTCGCTTCTTCGGACATCGCCACACAAATTGTGGGACACGGGGTGTAGGGGACCTTGGTCTTGTCGATCTTTTCGTCATTACAACTATCTGTAAAGTTCATCGGCCTTTTGTAAACATGTGAAAGGGCTGGCCAGACAGCTTCGTAGAACTTGGACATGCAGGAATAACATCGGGCGGTGTCTGAAACAAAAAAAGTATGAAAATATTAAAGACTACGTTATCTCAACCTATTCAAATGATTTCATCGCTTTTGTTACTAATAAAGTCAAATGCTAACCAGCTTTGGGAATCTCCCCGAACATTTCCTCAGGCATTAATTGTTGATCGAAATGTCTGAAAAGGTCTTTTGTGGAGGGCTCGGACGGTCGATAATAAGGATGATCAAAGGGTGGCTGTGTGAACAGGTCCTTCTTTTTGTTGGGCTGATAGAAGGGCCCATTCAATTCCTCGTCTTCTGAATTCTCCGGCATTGGATACGGAAAATCAGAAGCTCCCAACAGAATCGGAAGGAAGAACCACCAACCTCTGAGCATGGCATCGCTTATCCAGACAATCAATATGTGTCATGCATAATAGCACAGACTAAAGAGAAGTCGATCAGAGAAACAGGAGTTCGCGGAATTGTATAAAGTTAACTAAAAAATACTGTCAAAAAATAACAGGGCCTGCCCCAGATCTAACTTATAAGGGCTTCTCGTAACGACCGAAGGAAAGGAAAATTATAAATCAGAGAAAACAACAAAATTATGGGGGATTCGTAAAGTGCGTGCTCCGAAATTTGCGTGTTTCACAACCCTCAAACCATAATCAGAATGGAAGGAAACGGTGGTATGTTCGTATCAAGCGCGGATGGACCTCACCAAACAACCGTTCGGGAATCTCGGTAAACACCTGATTAATCCGCTAAAGTGAAAAAGGCGGCCAATTCATGTCAAAAAAGGGATGGAAATTTGAGAAACTCAACAAACAAGGGCTTGTTTGAAAGGAAGTGGCCAAAAAGGCCAAGGGCTTTAAATCAGCCGTGAGAAGTCGATAGAATGAGAACAAGGATGATGACGCCTCGAGGCTGACCCCGATTTCACACGTGGATCAGGACAAAACGCCCCGAATTCGAGGGTAAAAGGAATTAAGAACCGCGTGAATCTCCGGCGACAAATCCCTCAAATCCATGGGAGGTCTTAAAAAAGGCCTCGACAATCTCCGCATACCCTGAGGCAATCGAGAGTTTGTTGGCACGCACCGCCGCTCCCAATCGAACAATGGATCCCAATCGGCTCCCAGACAGCTGGGGAGCCCAAGAAAGCCACACCTGTTTTCCAGACCGGCGATTTTCGGCCATATTTCCGGCCGTTCTTTTGGGCCCGGTTTCTTATAAAAATGCCTTGAGGCGATACCAAAAGATACCGAATCCGGGAATCCCCTGGGAGCAGGTTTGACTGATGCTCGCTGAATTGCGGGCCGCGCCAAATAGATTCTTCTCACCCATTCGCCTCAGGGGATACTTTCCTCGTGTTGCGCAATTCATCTCCCCGCCGGGAGGGCGGCAAGGAAAGAATCGGAATCAGCTCCAAAAAGGGTCGATTTTATGCAAATACGGAGAAGTGTCGCAACTTGGATTGATGCCGTCATCAGTAGTCCGCCAGACGAGATAAACAAACGGTTCTAACGAAAAAAGCCGGCTCCCCTACCCTTACTCCCTCAGGCCGTTTTATCAGAGTCTTCTGAGTTTTACTGCCGGTTTCGGGGACAAAGTCGAGCTGAATTAAAAGGAACCCAATCTGAGTGGGCAATCAAGTCGACTCCTACAGCAAAATTAAAGCCCGCGGGGCTCGTCCGACAACACCCCCCCTTGTAATCGCATTGTCCATTTGATTCCATAAGTGCGTTTACAAGCTGCTCGGGGTTTCCCTGTTTTAATAATCTGAGGCTGAAAAGATTTGGGTCTTAGGAAGACCTGGGGCGCTTAAAGGGCCGACTCAACAAGCCCCTTACCTTTTGGGATGGCTATTTTGGACTTAATGACAAGATCAGTCGTCTCTAAGACTCTCAAGAATCATCAGCAATGCACCTTTATGCAATTGGTTATTAGCCCATTAAAACTCTTAAAGTCCCATAAAACCGGGCAATCTCATAAAACTTACTGAGATAGAACTGGGTGTGCTGATTGATGTAGGATTCCTGTTGGGCGTTCACGTCCGTCCACATGATGTCGGCCATCAGAGGGCCCACACAGAGCAGAAGCCAGAATCGAACGAGGTGGACGATTCTGTCGCCCTCGACCATCACATGCCGCTGTCCGAGAGCGCTGCTGATTAGGCCAGGACGGGGATTGCAGGGTTTCTGCAAAGATTATCGATACTTATAAAAGAAAGAGGATGATAAACATACGACGAACAAGCAAGTTCCGCGAAAGGGCGCACTGACCGGGCCCGGCCCCTAATCAGCCAAGCCACGACTAATGAGCCCACAATTTGAGATCCGCAAACAGAAAAAGAGTATAGGTTTTCAGGATTGGGCCTCGGATTTCTTCTGGATTCTGGGCCATCGATACGGTGCTCAGATTTGCCCACGGGGATTGTTTTTGATGACTTTAATGAAAGAGTGAGCCCCCCATTCGGGCAGACAACTCGCTCTCCTGGAACGGTCCAACAATGCCCTCAGGGTTCATTAAGCGGATCCGAGTGCCTGAAAACTCGACAAAACAAAATCCAATTGCCCAAAAAAAGACGGGGTGGATAAATCTCGGGTCGAAACAAAAAACGGCTACGGCCTAAGTGAAAGTTTCGGCTAACACGGTTTCAAACTACGTGACGCCTAATTTGGAAGAGAAAGAACAACGTGGGACAATAATTATGGCCTGCTCCTCTCTCTCCCCGACCTCACTTTATAAACAAAAATCTCTCAAGATGCCCTTAGGCGTTGTCGATCTACACGCTTCGAGATCCCGCCAAATAAAGTGGCGACAATGGCCAGGACTTATTGCACACGGCCATTTCCCGCAAATCCATAGGACTCACTCGCTCGGAAAAGGTTACGCCAACATATAAAATACAATGATTATCTGTAATCTGGTTGCGCAATCGGATGCTACAAAGTGTAAACCAAAGAAGATTGTTTGACAGACATGTTTAAATGTATGTTTAAGTGCATATGGCCGGTCTTAGTTAATACTCTATGCTCTTACTGCCGGAAAAAATACTTGGCACGCAACCATTTTATATATTGCTTTTAATTTGCGTAAAAAAAATAGGAATTAGATAAAAGGTAAAATAAAATAAAAAATATTTAATTGCTTGACTTAAAGTTGGAATTTATATAGATTTGAGAAGAATTGGGCCGAAAACAAGAGAAATCTCATCGGAAATGAGGGACTTGACAGATCCCTCCTAAGTGATTGTCGCGACCAATTACATGTGTTTGGCGTCAAAAAAGAACAATCAATTAATCTGAGGACATGTCTTTAAGAGATCCCCGGCCACCGCCAGAGGGGATTAGCATTGGTTTTTAAGCGGATTTGGCCACATTGGGCAGGTAATTCCCCCGCCAGATAACCCTGTCATCGGGTAAATTAAACCATCGTGTCCGCAGGGGATTCATCAGGAAAGGCTCAGCCACACCTGCCAATTAGTCTAAACCAACGTTCCTGTTGTTTGATGTGGAAACACGAAGCCAGGGAAAGGACTAATCTGATTGGTATTGGCCAAGTATTAGTTGGCAAATAATAAAAGGCTGTATACGAAGACTAAGACCAAAAAGAATATGTTAGTTAGTACGAGCAAAAATTAGAATCTGAGAAATTTTATCCAAATAAAGCCCCGAGGCAATGTCCAGCGGCCATCGAAGGGCGTTCATTGTCAGGTCCTCCTCGTTAGAAGTAAGGGTCTTCCTCTGTTTGATGGCCTCATTGGCGTTTCTTGCGCCCAACAATCTACTTAACTTCTCTTCTCTCGTTTCAGGCCCAGCGGAATGGTCAGCCGTAACGGAATTTCCGAACAGATTTAGCCCTCGGGCAATGTTTGCGTGTCAAAAAAGAAAACATTTATTTTACAAAGATTTGAGCACCTTCTAAAGTAACCGGAGACTGGGGTATTGTAATCATCTAGGTACAAAAATAAAGATTACTGTCACCTAAAGTAATCCAGATGTTACAATTTCATACAAGGACAAATTGACTGGTAGATTGTACATACGCATACTCGAAGCTACGAATACGTTTAAACCGTTTTCCAAAAATAAATCATGGGGAGAAGGCGGAGAGAACCCCTTCGTTCTCCGAGTATCGATGGCACGTTGATTTGTTTAATCGTCGACTTTTCTTAACTGCGCGGATCAACAAGATGGCCAGTATCACAACCACCATCACCAAAATGCACACTGCCACAACCACTGAATAAGAAAAGGCCCGTCGATTTACACAAATCTGAAAAATATTATTTTATTTAAAAAAAATTAGAGATACCTGGGTTTGAGGCTGGAATTCAGCGATATTTCTAGGAGACTTGGCCATAACTGGCATGATCTCCTGATTGGAGGCATCCGTCACTTCTATCACATCAACACCTGGGGCATTAACATCGAATTCGATGGATGGGCCGGCAAACATCTTAGGGGAACTTGTTTTAATGGTATACTCAAAGGAAGAAACCAGATCGTCGATTGGCTTGGCAAACAAAGATTCTCCGGATAATTGAGTATCGAAGATCTGATGGGAAGACGAAGCGGAGATGTCATTTCTTTGACTAAAATCGAGATATGACATAATTAAAATTCCTTGATACTAAACTATAACTTGCCTAGACCTGTAATCCATGGCCTTGATTCTGGCATCGCCGTTATATTCGTCGAATTCTCTGATCTGCGTTGATGGTTCTACTTCAACGGAATTGTGTCCATGCAGTCCCTCAGCCCCATTATTTGTCTTCCAATCAGCTGTTGTCTGGTCAAATCCGAATTCAGAATCATTTGGCAGTCCTTTTGTTATCAATCCATCAGTTACCACGTCATCATCAATTGGGATCTGAGCATAATTTTGAAACCAAAGGAAATAATAGTTACCTGAGTTGGGGTTACAGTATATTCCGGAGTTGGGAATAAAGGATCATATCCTACGACAGGCCCTTCTACTGTCTGTCCTTTGTCAAAGTTATCGCAAGAATCAGAGGTTCTCTAAGAGAGTATTATGTTTACTGTTAGCAGTTGTAAAAATGTAAATTACTTACCGAACATTGTTCACTGTAATCATTTTTAACTTCCAGTCTCAACTGGCAACTAAAATATACTGTAGGTTTATCCGCAAATTTAAATACGAGTCCTTTCTTGTCAGCTTCGAGATCAGAGACGTAGTTTATCTTTCCCAATAAAGCCTTATCCACGGGGCATCTAAAATAATATTATATTAAATAATTTAGCAAAGTATTACGGCACCCATTGTAATCCAACAATTTTTGCATATTTCCATGTCCATCATCCACTTCACAACTATGTACAGTAAGGCAATACAACCTGGCATGTTCATCTTCATCTACTTCCACTTCTTTTGGTTGATCCAGCTCACAAAACCATCGATGAAAGATAGTTTGTCCTATTTTTGCATATGCTAATTTCTCTTTTTCATCGTTCAAAACCTCATATTTACATTTGGGGACACTTGCTTCTGCTTTTACCGACAATTCATCTCTTATTTCCATTGAAGGGAGCATACTGTAATTTTATTTTAAATATTTTTTCGCCTCTTACCTAACATCTATTCGATTTGTAATTTTCTGCGACAATTCGAGATAAACACACTCAATGTGGAAAGCCTTATCATTCTTAGTTAACAGCATCTGATGGAACATCAAGACCAAGGTCATTTCGATTACAATCCCCTTGGGATTTATCTGAAAAGAAATTACTCTGAAAAAAGCATTTAAAGATTCGGTAACTGGAAAGAAAGATCGGTAATAACTCGGAAAAGTACGACGTCACGCTTCTAATATGACTTTAGATTCCTTTTGTTGATTAACTTTGATCTAATATTAATTTATGTTAATTTAACTCAGTCAATTTGAAATGTGATTCGCATACCGTCCTTCGCCTCCTCATCCCACAATCTGATGTAATGGGTATTGTAATGTTCACCATGTTCCCATGTCCATCTCCTTTCACTCGACACGAATCTTTGTTGAAAAACCCTTTGGCGTAAACATTTCCCTCAAATGGTTCGGTCGATAATAAAGTCACTTTGACGGTGGAATCTCCACATCTTACTCTAGGGGCTTCTGAAATTATACTAGTTTTCCTTGTTTACCCTAGAGATGATGGGTAATTTGGGAAGGTGAAGATGAAGAAACGGTAATAATCCGGGGAAAATTAAATGACATGTGGTTGGATGGTGACCTTCTATGTTTAGCCATCAGAAAATAAAAAAAAATATTTTTGGATTTTTTTTCAATTTTATATGTAATCTAGGGTTCGGAAAATTCGGGCATATTCAACACGTGGGTGGGTATATACCCGGGTATATACACGAAACCTCGGGTATATTGGGGTATTTGTAAAATTAGCCCAATATAGGAGCAATATGAAGTCACTTGTAACCCATTGATTAACTTAATCACATTTGGAGTGATATTCTTTACTTTCCCAACTACAACAAACAAAACAAGTCAGATTTGGAATTTTTTCTCCGGCAACTGGCCAACTAGTTTTCGACCTCAAACCCAAGTTTTGAACGGCAAAATACAAATTATGACAAAATGTCAACGCTCGTTAATTTTTATGACCAAATTCCACTTTTTTTTATATTTTTTGAATGCAAAAGTATTGTACTTTGAGAATTCCCATAAATAACCGAAAATACCCGGCTTCGCGGGAGTTCGTGAATATACCGGGTTATATACCCCGTCCGAACCCTAATGTAATTTCAATTTTTGATAATCTTCCTTATTCATACTTCCACTTGATCCCTTATCTGATCTAATAACAACATAAACGGTCTCCAACAAGCCATGAAATCAACCCTTACCTGACAATTGAGCCGACAAGTAATCATCTTGCGCATTACCGTACACCAGCAACGAGAAGAGCAAGAGTAAGCGCGTCATAATTATGTGATGAGAGCGGACTTTCACTCTCAAATACATAACCTCAAGCTAGTGAGACCCGAGGAAAACAATAGACGGAAGTCAAGACATCAGAAGACTGTCACAATCACTGGTCCGGAAAGGAAGTCGGGGCGGAATGTTGTGGTAATTGTTGCGGCTTAATGCAGCTCCAAACCTGGAAACCCTCCCTCCCTTCTTGCGTCAGTTAATTGAGCCGCGAATCACGCAGATCTTATTAAAAAAAGAATTCGAACGGTGCCGACAACTTGAGGATGAACTCAAGGACTTCTGAAGAGCTACTGCATGTTACGCAATGCAAAATAAAAGTTGCATGGCGTTGACGACGATGGCATAGTAATTGTATTACTTTTATCTGACATAAATCCGTGAATAATCATCCCCATGATACAATTATTAACCGTGTTTCGATCTTGAGTGTGCACTTCAATTCTAGTCAACGAACTTATAAATAATCGCCGTAACAAGCAATTACATCCATCTCGAGTTCTGATAACATTCAATTAAGATAAGACCATGCTAGAAATGACTGTATATTAAACTCAACACTCCGTGACCTTCGGGCGTTCCCTTTTTTGGGAGATCATGCCTGTGAGTGCAGCTGTATAACGAGATCACCTCTTTCGAAACGAAATGTGTTTTGTAAACATCGATAAATGGTTTCAAAAAAGGCTGGCCATCCGATTTGTTATTCTAATCAGCTCCGTCTGCGATCGTATCTTTTTTGACGACAGTTTAGTTTTATCGAATATTCTTCATAGTGGCACATCGTAGTCTTCTTTTCGAATAGGAGGTCAAAAAGACGAACATTCAGACAGGAAGATCCCTTTGCCATTAAAATCCCTTGATCCCCGACTTTCGCTTTTTATGTTTACTGGAAGAGAACAGAGGAATCACGCGGATCTCTCCCCGAGGCTTGTGACTCTTAATGATACGTGTTATCATTCAATTCTCTAACTGAAAGGAAAACAAATCCTCCCTCATTCTTTTTTCAGTCTTTTTAGCCAGACTGCCAGCTTTTTTCGGATTGTTGGACCTTTGAAGGCGAGAATTTCGAAGCCACGTCCTCAGATTCCTTGATTCTAATGTCTTTTTTTGTTCACCAATATATTTTATACTGTGATTAACATAATAAGACAACAAAAACGTTTGTTTTAATTGCAATCACGAGTCTTCCTTGAAAGGGAAAGGCGTTTCAAACCATTTCTTGACATGAAGATTATAAATTCATCTTTATTCTCACATCACTCTAGGGGAATCTTGCGCTTAAAATTACTTTGACTCTGTTCTAAGAGAGGCAAATAAGGTCTGGGTAATATTCGAATTGTTTATACGACTCTGGGCCCGTATGGAAAAAGTAAACACGCGTGGACACGCCATTTACTGACATCACGGGACACGTAAACAAGGATTTCGTATCTTGCATTCCTGCTTTTTTAACTTATTCATACTCCGAAGCCTTCCTTCACTTATACTGGATAACCTAATTATTTTTTCCTTTTCTGTAAAATTATCCATATTCATCGTATAAAATCGATTCCCCTAAAAGTTAACGTTCTAGGACGCAGCTCGGGAAAGGTCTCACGGGAGTAGGCGTGTTTTTAGTTTTTTACGTTATTTTTTACAGAATTTAGGTAAAGTAACACCATTCTTACCTCTTGCTTTTAGGGTAAACGAGCAAAAGCAGCATCAATCGCTGGATTTATGGCTTCTGCCAAAACACCAAAAAACGGCGTGGATAAGGAAGAAACCGTCGTAGTGGAGCCGATCCACATTGACCCCGAGGCCGTTCGCAAGGCCAAAGAGCAACGTGATCGGCTCCAGAGCCAGGAGAGTATGAAGAGCGGCAAGGGAAACAACAGTAAGGTAATATTTGCATTTTTTTTTGATTTTGGACATTGATACGGTTTTTTTATCGTTTCTTTTGCAGAACCGTCGCTCCAGCCAGAATTTCAATGGCCAAAACTCGGTTGAGAAGAACGGCGACAGCCATAATGCGAATGAGCGTCGTCAATCTTACAATCGACACCAGTACAACTCGCAAAATAAGAGCATTGATCAGAGAAGACCATCAACAAAGAGTCGGACGCTTTCCAAGGACAAGTCTCAGGACGGAGCCGTCTCAGCTGACGAGAAAAAGAGAAATCGTTCTTCGACCACGGCTTCTGAAGGCCGTTTCCGAAATAAGAGTTATTCCGTCAACTCCAATGGCGAAAGCTTTGAATACGACGATTGTGAGTCCTGTGTTGTAATTATATTTTTTTAAACTTTTAGATGAACTTGAGGAACCTTTCTCTGATTCGGAGGACGAAGAAAGTCGTGGCCCTCAGAAGCCGTCTCTGATCATCCCCAGAGGTCGGATTCGAACGCTCTCTGGAACTGTTCCGCCAGTTGGATTCTCTCCTAAATGGGGTGGACCTACTATGTGTTTGAGCTGTTTGCAGTTCTTTGATCTGCCGGATTTCATCGAGAAATTCTCTGATCACCTGTTGACTGAGCATAAGATCCTGATCGAAGAAATGGAATTGATCGTTGATCCAAAGAGGTAAGAAATCTTATCTGTTACAATGTGTTGGATTAAGATATGTCGAGCACTGGCGACAACGGTTTGCCAAACAAAGCATTGCGGATATCTTCCCCAAAATCGAGCCGAAGGAGGGTGATCCTCATTTTGGCAAAGTGGATTATTACTTCCAAATGTCGGAGAGGATCCCCGAAGATTACTCTCTCCGTCAACGATTGGCCATGCGTCGTTTGGAGGAAGCTTTGTCTTGCCAGCAAAGAGAACGTGATGACACGACTCTTACTCTTCCCTGCATTTTTTGTCGTTATGTGGCCAGGGGAAATCGTTCCAAGATTATCCACCATCTTTACATGATTCATCATTTGAATCTGGGGTCTCCGGATAACTTGGTCTTCGTAAATGAATATATCGAACATCTGAGAGAAAAGATGCAGAGAAATGAGTGCATTTTTTGTGAAAAGACATTCCCGGACAGGAATGTTTTGATGGAACATATGAGAAAGAGAAATCATCGAGAGGTCAACCCCAGCAACAACTATTATGACAAGTTCTACATCATCAACTACTTGGTAAGAAAATTTTGATTTTTTATTTTCTCGTTTTTAGGAGCTTGGTAAACGTTGGTTAGAAGTTTTGGCCGAGGACTTCGAAGATACGATGCCAACATTTGTCGATTCAGACGACGAAGAAGAAGAAGAAAGCTGGCACGAGTGGCAAGAAGATAACACTGATGAGGATCAACTACGAGTTGTTTGTTTGTTCTGCACCAACAATCAGGCAGACATTCCATCCATTGCGGAACATATGAAAGATAAACATGACTTTGACGTCGTCAAATATATCGAAGAAAACAAGTTGGACTTCTATGAAAGAGCCAAGCTTCTCAATTTCCTCAGGAAGAAGGTTGGTTCACTTATTTTTACTAAAATTTTTAATTTGTCTAACGTCACTTTTTAGTACCACAACCCACAAAATCGTCCCATCTCTGCTGACAACAGCGACAAGGCCGAGATACCTGAGAAAACGGAATGGGATACCGAAGAAAACCTTGTCCCTTTCTTCGGAAATGATCATTTGGTGTGGATGTTGGAATCATATCTGGAATCCAAAAATTCGAATGGAGAGTTGAAGATGGAAGTGCCTGAGGCGGGAGATGCCAAGGATCTGATCGACCAATCCAAGCAGAACACTGTTGACGGAGTGGTCGCCGAGGATCTTCCCGACCTCGCGGAGAGTGTACTTGCCAAGGATGAGTTCTACAAGACCCTTTCGTAAGGTCTTTCTTCTGACTCCTCTCCAAATAATAACTAATGTTTTTGAAAATTTTCCATTGTGGCCTTAAACTGGATCGTTTTGGGACTCTTATTATGCTTATCTTCATTGTTTATTGTTGTTGTTGATAAATATTTAATGCTTGACGTCTAAATGACAGTAATCCTGTGTAGAAAAGAGCTCGTGGTTGCCGCTGACATTTCAGTTTTTCTTTTTGGCTATTGAACGGGCTTTAAATGTAGCTGGACTTCTTTTTTTGTCTTTTATTCCTATTTCCTTCAATATTCTCGAGATATACAGCCCACACTATTTGTGTCTGAAGACCCTTTATGGACATTTCATTCTTTCCTTTGATACGTGTGCCTTTATACAAATCCATTGTAAATAATGAGGCAAATAAAAATACGAAATCCAATCCTCGGAAATTAATTCTTGGAGCATCCTTGCCCTTGGAGAGCTGCTTTCTTGGCCGCAATCTGTTGTTTCAGTTGCTCGTTCCTCTCCTTCAACTGCTTTACTTCTTCTTCTGTGGCGGCATGAGTGGCCTTACCTTCTTGTATATGATCTATTGTCTTTTTAAGAATTTGAGCACGAGAGGCCTGAAGGAAATGAATTCTCTTCAGAATCATTAATAATATTACCCTATCACTCTCGTTGAGATTTGGTATTTCCTCGCGCAAGGAGGTGTACATGTCCTTAATATTATCCCTCCGCCGTCTTTCCAGAGCGTTATGTTGAGCTCTCGCATTCTTTTTGGAGTCATCCAATTGATGATAACTGGAGGAAGGCAAAGGGGAGTGTCCTCCTTCAACGTCCAACTAAAACAACGAACGTTTTTTGACATCTCAAGTATAATTAACCACTCACATCGCCATCACTGAACTCGTTATCGCTCATTTCGGGCCTTACTAAAGTGGCAAGTCAACTTCAGGGCACCCCGAGAAATGCCCCGGAAAGTTTTTGTCGATTTCTTGGCGCTTAGCAGACATAAATAACGATGTGCGATTTAATATTATATTTTTCGTTTTGTCTGACAAAGTCACGATTTCTTGACTCGAATTGTGTAACATTGCGCAAACTTCTGTTCTCTCGCCGTGGAGATTTTTTTTTCTCATTCAAGAATTTCGAATTTCTTGGCTGAGAACTCTTCAGCCAAGAAATCGGCCTTTTTGCCAGTCAAAGCAAAAAATTTTAGATCGCACCATCCTTATATCCATAAAATACTTTTTGCAGTAGAAAGCAGGGGATGGGCGGGTTTTACCTATTTTTTCTCCCCGCCAACGCGGAAAGAAGTGTATTCGGCAGTGACTTTTTATCGCTTTTTTGGTCATCACACCAATCGTAAAGGCTTTATTATGATGCTGAAACTTCCAGAAAAAATCTTAAAATTTCCACACAGTGGATCAGAAGGCCGGCGACAGCGCTATGCAATCGCATTTACCCATTGGGCGTTGCAGTCGCGGCAACACCGATAAAGTCGGAGCGCACCGTGCGGAGCTTTGAAACAGCAGGGAAAAGAGAAATTTGAACGAAATTATTTTGTTTAGAATTTTTTGGATATCTTGGTTGAGCGCCAAGAAATCAACAAAGACTTTCCAGGGAATTTCTCGGGGCCCTCTTTATAATAGATACATCAATTCAAAGATTTATATCATATGGATGCCAACCATAACCGCGATTAACAACAAAACAGAAAAATGATTTATATAAATAAATAAATTAAAGATCTAATGACCGTGATGATGTTGAGTAAGAGATCCGTTCTGACACGTCTCTTGTCCGTGATGACTATGACCATGGGCTACATCAGAATGACTATGGCCATGATCAATGCCATGACTATGGGAATGATTGGCGCTGGGGATGAAGGAACTCCGGTCCACTAATCCTACCCTTCTGTAGCCAGGGATTCTGGATTGCACTCTCGTCTCGAACAAAGTCTTTTCCACTTGGATTGTCATTTGCTGAACGCCGTAGCGTTTCATGATTTGTCTGACAATGTATCGTATCTCCTCCTCGTCCATATTATCGTACACTTGAATACAGATGGTAGCAACGTTGGCTTCTGATTTCAATTGCCATAAATGGAAGTCGGATAGTGACTTCACTCCATTTACATTGAGGATCTATAACCAAGTCATCATGGAGACCTAATTTTACCTCATCATAGACATGATCTACTTCTTCTTCGATTTCATCGGGGATACACTGTAAAAGAACTGATCCAGATGACTTAAGTAATGGGAACACAGAACTGCCAATGAGGAGGGATAACACCAAAGAACACAGTGGATCTACCCATTTCCATCCAAAATATTGCAGAAATAAAGTGCTGATGATGACAAACACACTGCCGAGAGTATCTGCCAAAACATGGAGGAAGACTCCCTGCATGTTCGCATTTCCTCCATGAGAATGACCATGATGACTATGGCCGTGATCACCACCGCCATGCGAATGGCCGTGATCTCCGTGAAAGGCATACATTCCATAAATATTGATCAAAAGCCCGGCAACGGCAACTAACTAAAGCAGAGAAGATGCAATAAATAAACTTGACCCACCATTAACTTGTCGGTGTTGATATCTGGAGGCGAATATAAACGACCAACGGCTTCTAAGAAGATGAAAAAAGCGATCACACTCAAGAACATGGCATTGATAAACCCGGAGAGAACTTCCACACGTCCGTAGCCGAAAGAATATGTCCGGTTTGATATCCATCTTGAAGCAACTGAAGCGACCAGACCCATCACTAAGGAGAGGCAGTCGAATAACATATGGAATCCATCAGAGATCAAGCCGAGACTGTTGGTTAAGAATCCATAGAGAAATTCAACACCACAAAATGCCTGAAAGTTACCATTATTCCATGATCGATGTTAACTTCTAACAGAAAAAAAGTAACAAGTTACCAGATTTGCGCATAAAAAGTAAAAGATCCTCCTCGAGTCAGAGTTGTCCAGGATCTCCTTCATCGTCTCCTGACAAAAATGCAGAATGGATCTAAGAGAATTAGGTAATAATAGTAATACTTACTTTGAAGTCTTTTTCAAGAATGCCTCTCCATAACTATATAAAGGTTTCCCATCATTTGATAGTCCAATATAATGCCCACCTCTTGGAGCCTTTTCCTTCGATGACGTTATCGACAGTGATGCTAAAGGACAAATTAATTTAGCTCATTTTAACATACCAAAGCAAAACAGGACTGTCGTTAAAAAGACCCCAGCGGAAAGAGGATGATCGCTTATGGCCACAGTCTCTCGTGCATACCACAACCAGGAGATGATAAACGAGCACACGAACATGGTGATGGGAGACCACCTGGCTGCCGTCATTACCGGATCTGGATCGTGCTAAAAAAAAGATGTGCAAAAGAAAAAAAATCACATCCCGACTTTTCGGGTCGACGACAGGAGACTCGCAAAAGTTGTAGGACAGAAGTTTCAATATGACCTTTTTTTAAATTTTATCAAGAAAACTAACAACTATAGTTTTCTTGCCCCTGCGCTATTGTAAAATAGACAAGGTCAAAACAAATGAAGATTGGTGGTGATAAACTATTCTAACAATAAGACCTGATCCGGGACCAATGATTGGAGAAACTGAAAAGCACTATTTTTTAGATGTAAGTGTCAAAATTAGGATAACCGATGGCGCTGATTTCGAAAATGACATTCATTTTTTATCGTTACTATTTTATTTAAGTAGTACTGTAAAGCAGTAATGTTTTGAACGTTTTCGTTAATTTTTTTGATTTGAATTCAGCACCATCGAACCATCGAAAACCCCTAAATCGAGTGTTGTAAAAAGGGTTAAAAAAAATTACTGCTTTACAGTACTAATTAAGCAAAACAGTAACGATAAAAAAATGAATGTCATCTGCGAAATCAGCGCCATCGGTTATCCTAATTTCGACTCTCTCGTCGAAGAAAAATAATACTTTACAGTTTCCCCAATTGATTTTCCTCAATCGTCCTTTTCCCCCAATTCACGATTTTCCACCTCAATCTTATTTTTTCTGTAAACAAAGTCTTCTCCTAGCCTCCAATCATGCAAGGCAACCCAAAGTATCGCCGACTCAAACTGGCGTTGACCCGAAAAGTCGTGGCGGCAAAAAACTTACTTTGAAACATATTTGCTCGGTATTGAAGTCAATAACAAATAAGAAAGCTGCTGCAATAAAAGAAACAACGAGGAAAGAGAAGAAGCCGTCGATGTGGGACTAAAACAATAACACAGTATACAACTATCCATAAAATAAATGTGAATAGGGTAACCTTACACTTGATAATAGTATCGAAAAAACCGCAAATGGCGTTAAGAATAGCCCTGACATCACGGATACCATCGCATGCAGTCTTTTCGAACCTCCAATCTCCACAGCCACATGTCTGAATTGAGAGTCATATCCCATCTTCAAGAATAATGTAAATAATAGAACGACCACTCCGCCCTTATGGTCAGAAATACCAAACCAACTGAGGACATGATAGAACATGTGATTTAGACCCCCTTGATGCTTGTGGGCCTCCGCTAAAACAATAATAATAATTTAGTTCAAGCAAGAAGAATAACTAGTCTTACAGTGATTCAGTTCAACTGTAGAATCCTCGTCCATAAAGAAGAGTATCAAGAAGCCAAAAATTATTCCCCATACTCCACGAGTCTTTGAGGTGGATCCATTAACTCCTATCAATGCCGTCACAGCGGCAAACATTACAGTCGGGCTCTGTTCAAACACAAGAATTGAACGGAGAGGCCCGCAAAACGTTATCCCGTAGAACCATAACACCTCCACCAAGGAATTATAGAACGCAAGCTGAGCTATCCGCACATGCTACAATTAATGTTAGACGATTAACAACCGAACTCTAAACGTCAAACGCAAACGCCAAGTCCTTACCACGGACTTCCTAATCGACTTCCCATTTGCAAACGGCTTTTGTAACGGCACAAGAATAGATGAAGCCCTAAACTTAAAATCAAAAAAAAAATCCTTGCGTACTCACATAATCTTCATCAGCCATAACAACGTGACAACGTGGACCTGTTTCGCCAGAAAATGTGAAAGGAAGATACCAAAGCATCGCAAAACTTTTGCAATAATTAACAAAAAAAAGTATTGCCTAAAATAATAGTTTACCAGATGAAACATAAAAGTATCTTACTTTGAATTGGATGGACTGGCCACATCCTTTTTCCCAAAATCTTGGACTAACATATTGACTAGCTGATGATACAAATATTCATATAATACACATTTCTAACAAAGTACACGATCGACAAAGAATTTGGTCAAAAAATCTTTTTACAGAATTTGTGGAACTGGGCGCAGCTTGCCAGACCCGTCGCGCACTATGCGCCCGATTTATCGATAAATGCAAAAAAATATTTTCGGCCACTGTAACAAGAAAATCGTAGTGTAATAACGGCTGTCTTGAAGCTGGTAATTAGTTGCATGTCTAACAACAGGACGCGATCGGTTAGTTTGCTGTTATATTGTAGTAGGCTATGACCTTTGAATACTTGGACGGATTCTTACTCAACGTTTTAGAGATCCCAGAGGTTGAAGGATGACAATGCTCCAAAAAGACCTTTGAATGCCTACAAGATCTTCTACAAGCATTATTATGAGCAGTTTAATAGGAAAAATCCGACAACAGCCATTGATGCCAAAACTTTGATATCTCAGATTGGCCGAGCTTGGAGGGGACTGTCGGAAGAAGAGAAACAGGTACTTTAACAGTTCATGAGCACTCCTTTTTCAGCCCTTCCAAGAAAAGGCTTTGAAAGACAAACAAAGATACGAAAAAGAATTTGAGGATTACAAAAAGTCCGCCGATTACAAAAAGTTTGTCAGTAAGTTCATTACTGTAGTTGTGAAGTTGATTACATCGATCGAGATTCGTTTATGTTTTCTTTCAGAGAAACAAGAAGCCCATTTGCCAGACATTCCAGTTTTCAGTAAAGAATTTGTGAAGCATAATAAAGGCAAGTTTATAAGGTAATATAAGGCGGCGCGTGCGTTCTTCTTTCGGACCTCCCCGTAGCAGGCCCACAAACGAGAAACCCTGAGTTTAGAACGCATGCGCCGTGTATATACATTTTTGCTTTTTTGGTATTCATTTCCATACACAATTTCAGACAGGGAAGCCGAACTTCGACAGTTGCGGAAGGAGATCTCATCATTTGAAGACAAAGCGGCTCCCATTGTTGATCGAATTAATGACATCCAAGAAGAGATTGATGCATTAAACAAGGACCCCAAATATCTGGAGATCCTCGAGAAAGAGAAGTTGATGGGAATCTGGACAAGGAAGTTAATCCCTGAATTAGAACGAGCCGGTCTTCTGGATGAACTTGGCATTTCTTTCGAGACCTCCCCTGAGGAGCTTATTGATGTCATGGAATCCGTGCAGCATGACGGGAGCACTATGAACAAGCTAAAGAGTGCATTCAACAAATTCTATCTACCTCTGTCCTCCTAAATAAGCTTTAATAAATTTTTTAAATTCATTTTTTCCCAGGATTCGAATACGTTTTTAATCCCTTTTTGGGTGGGCAAAGAGAGGGCTGCGTACATTCTAAAGGCCCTCCGCTCTAAGACGTAATAAACTTGTACATAATCTGGCGATTTCCAGGCACAAAAAAATTAATTTCGCCGACTAATCCGAGAGAGCGCGAGAATAGCCAGTGGTCAGTTGTCATGACAATCAACGGCCCTCAGACATTCCCTGCTTCCGGATACTTATATGTTTCAAGGGAATGAAGCGGGAGGAAGCCCTCCACTTAACCAATCATCATTACCGACTTTACACTTCCATCAGGCCGGTGGTCGACTGTTCTCCGCCCGTCTCTATGTACAGTAGTCCGAAGAGTAAGAGTAATAGGTAAATTAGTTGTGCCCTTTTAGGTGTCCATTATAAGCCATTTCCCATGAGACGACCCGCCAGTTGCCAGGCTCTTGCAAAGTATGTTCCAAATGGTCAAATGTAATATTCCTTTTTAGAAAACATGGGAAGGAAGAGTTAAATCACTTTCTCTCAAGGAAGAACCAGGAAATCACTCCAATTAATCTTGGTTTTAATGCATTTGCCAGATCCACATCAGTCCTCAATCTGAGCGAAATAAAAAAGGAAGGCACGATGAATAGAGTAAGGCCATTTATATTAATCATCATCTTTAGATCCAATCCAAACTTTTAAACAGTCGAGTTTATCAACCTCCAATCAAGGTAGAGAAGCCCCCAAAACCTCCAAGCCAACGAGACTACGCAACAAATGATGTGCAGTATCGCGCGGTACCTGAGAAAACAGAACAAAAACGACGGAATGAGAGATTGAGCAGTCATTACTACAGATTCAAGGACTATGTTCTCGACCTGATTATACTCAGAGGAGTGTTCACAGACAGGTAAGTGAACTATTAATTTTAAATCACATTTGCAGTGTCATCATGGAGTGTTTTGCTCAAGAGATCGAGAAGCGAACAGATTTAGATAAGGTAAAGCCGACCTAAATTAATATATTTTACATAATTTTAGAACAAAATGGAATCAATCATGTATGATACCTTGGCTGATCTAGGAGTAAAATCATCCGGCAGCGAAGCGAAAAGAAGTGCCGCCAAAGTAAAACTGAATGTAAGAAGATCCGGTTCATTGTAAGTTAGCTATCCAGTATAATATATCGTGATACCAATAGATCCTCTTTGTCTTCCGGACGTGGTAGCAGTACCCCACAGTCTTCTGCGTCCTCAAAAAAATCAAAGGATGACTATCAATCAGATTCGTCTACCCGAAGCAACGTCTCAAATTCCAGTCAGAATACCGTGTTTACAGTGTCCCCGGTGTCTTCAAAGTCGGTTCAAAGCGAAGAATTAAGTGAACAACTGTCCGCAAATAGCCTAGGAAGTCATTAAATTAGTTGTAGATGTTTATTTAAATGTCGTTATATAAAGTTCGACGAGATGGTAATAGTTGTCGCCAAACGCTGTAGCCACTTAATGTTCCAACTGAGCTCAGGCCCAAGACAATACCTGAGAAGACGGTCATCATGCTTTGGAAAGATTCACTTAAGGTTCTTTTTCGGGTTCTCTCGCACAGATATACTGAAAAGAATAATTTTTTTTTAAACAAGGAAAGTACTTTTTTATGGGGGCTCCTACGTTTAGACGAAACATATCTCAAAAAAATCCGAAAAATTGTGCTGATCAAGTATGTAAAAAATAGCCCGATTTGGGGTTTCAAGGTCGAAAATACCAAAAAACTGGCTAAATTTCCTTACAAAAGTCGCAGGCATTGAAGGCTTAAAACCTTCGATTAAGCTGATGTTCTTAAACAGCATAATTTTACGTATTCTTTGAGATGCGTTCCGTCTAAAAGTAGGAGTCGCCATACAAGCACTCTCCTTGTAAAAAGTATAAGCAATTGTTAATAGTAAACCCTTTCTTACTATTACTCCCAAAATTAGATCCAGTATTCACGGGCTGCATATCAATTTCAGGAAGGAATTCAACAATAATATTCTTGTATTTTTCATGGATTAAGGTCACATTCAGCCGGTCATTGCATACGAACTTTTGTCTGATAGGAGCACTGATCACTATTGTGTCATTAGGAGATCGAAACTCAATGGAACGACCTAAAATGTTACGGGCCTTTATGCTCAACCTACTCTTGAATTTCTCTGTGTAAATGACCTCTTTTAACTGCCATCTGAGTTGATCCACTGGCTGCCCAAGCACTCTGACGAAGGCTTCCTTGAAGACAAGTCTTATTTGTTTTCTTCTCTCTCCAGAACTCCACTTTGCAATCAATTCCGAAGATTTTCTGACTTCATTATGTAGTGCACAGTAGCCCGAGAGTTTGAATTCATTGGAACTCAAGTCAACCGTCTCCGTTGCGATGTCTGTTCCATTCAAATTCAAATTATACAACTTTAGTTGGAATTTGAGCACCAAACAACTCTTCTCCTCGTGATTGATCAGCCCAAATTCTTTGTGCAAAGGATCCACAAAGGCCTTGAAATGGCTGCAAAATACAATCCCAAATTGAACGAGAACAAATAAAAACGGAATAGTCATTCTCCGGGAAGACAACAAATAAGAGATGGCCAAGTGCCCGCTCCTCTTTGCGCCGAGATTAAAACATTTCCTTGAATGGTGCTTAAGCCCTCAGGCGTGTCATCAATAAAAAAAAACAGCCATACAGTAGGCATGGCTCTAGGCCGGGCTTTGCAAACGGCCCGGGCCGACTAATTTTGCTGCGAGCCCCAGGCTTTCATTTTCAGACCCGGCAAGGTTTTAAATAAAATTCGGAATTTCCCAGAACTAAATTCGAGAAAAAAATCACTCCAAAATATTGCAACATGACATTAACAAGTAAGAAAACGAAAAAATACCTGATCTTCCCCCAGAAAAATCAAAACAGAATTAAGAGTTTCTTGGCATCCGAAAAGACCCGGATAGGACTTTTTTCACAGAATGAAAATTTCCAAACTCAATAAATTAGACAGGATATTTTACCCGGACCGATCCTGGAAACATCGGCCTGGGTGCAACCATGAATACCATACAATGAGAATTTATTATAAGAAAACAATTGAAACATTATATAAATGAGATGAATAAGAATAAAAACAGATATCAACGAGTCATCGCGTGTACAGCGACGTTTTTACTTCCATTCTTAACGTACGAAATGGGGGCCTTCGCTCGCACTCCGTTGCCGGACATTGCCAGAGGATTGGAATGTCGGACGATGTTGCTGACCGTGGGGTTCTGGATACAGTACGAGGGGTTAATCGAAGGCATCACCGGATGAGCGTATTGTAGAGTTCGTGGTCTGTTTAGGGGCATGGGAGGGCGGACCATCACGTTTCTTCGGCCCCCGCGAGTTATAGGTCGTCGTTGTTGTATGTTCTGGGCTTCCTCACTACTTTGACGACATAGGGCCCGGGCGTCATCTGATGACATAAAAGGTCGAGTTCGAGCGCATGTCGCCATAAGATCGATGGCAGAATGTTGGACATGGAATGACTGCGATCGAACGGTGGGATTCCCGGTTTGGATTGTGGATGGAACCGTACTCCGATTTCGGGGAATACCCCTGCTAAAAAAATGTACTCTCACATGAAATAACAAACTGGAAAAAACTGAAAGTCACATGACGTGAATCATCAACCGCCCAAAAAACAATCGACATGCGCTTACTTGTCAACTATCCGACTGTTTTGAATGATCGCTACTGGCCCATTGGTGATTACGTTACCTCCGTGATTGACCCGTTTATCTTCGGTGGACGTCCTCACTTGCTGCTCGAGCTCCTCAAAAGGCAAATCTCCGTCAATAACAGGCGCATTCTCAGTTAACTTCAATTTCTTCTGTTCCACGTTATACATCTCCTCAGGCAACAATGTCGGAGTCTTCAGCATTCTCCGGCCAGGTAAAGGAACCGCCTTTCTTGTAGTTACCTGAACCATAGATGAATCGGGGAACTTCAAGTTGAGATCATGACTTTCTTCGGCTTTCAGGTTATTGTCTTCTGATCTTGATATCTCAGTTTTCGGCACGGGGGATAAAGTGTAATCACTTTTGGTCGAGATTGGAGAGCATTCCATCGCCTGAGGCACTGTCCGCCACCCATTCACAATTTTTTGTACTTTTGGAGGAGGTGCAACTGAAATCTGACCTCCGTTCACCGGTGCCGTAGGGGCTGAATGGATCACTGAAGGCATGGGTACTATTGCCGGCCTCTTCTGGGCGGAATGAATCTTGCATAAACTCTCCAGCGGAAGACAGTAATTGCTACATTGCTTGCATCGAACAAATAACTTCTGAGCAGCGTCGTTTTGTATATCTAAAAATGCCAACGTATTAAATATTTCAACCCAATTATCAAGAAAAGGAAAACTTACGCTTGGTGCAAAAATCAGTCATCGGTACCCTGAATCTACCACATTTCTTTTCTCGAACCCCTCCATTCCGTCGTTCAACGTAGTCGACTATAGAGTTGACAACGGAGAGAACGGTATCTTCGGATGAAGCATTATATAACAACGGGGATCGGTATTGAGCATTAACATCGGGAAAAATCTCGGTTCTCTCCACATAATCACATCGGAAGGTCGGATCGCTCCGTCCCGAGTCTGTCAGCCACATACTTGGAGGAACCTTAATTCCGTTCTTTTCGTACACATGTTTTCTCTCAGCCTTCTCAATATATGGTAATACCAGCGGACCTGGCACCCCATATCGTTTGTCATCTCTCAATCTGTCCAACATTATCCGTTCTTTTGGATTCCTTACAACAAGCTTGTCTAAACATAAGAATAAACGAAAAGAAAATAAACTAACATCTCCTCTGCTCTTTTTTACATTCTGGCCTCATCTTCAGATGCTCTTTAAACCTGTCCATAACCAATTCCCGCATACATCTTAGTCGTTCCAATGTTCGGCCTAATGCTGCATCGTACTGTCGAGCGATCTCCTTGTCAGTCATATACGTAGCCCCCCTCAATGGATTGTCCGCGGAATTGATGTAGCTCTCAGAACAACAGGGATCATAAACGTGAAGTCCTTCGATCCTTGAATCGTCTTCCACTGCCTCCTTATCATCACTGAAAACAACAAGACATATTCATCGTCTAAACATTAAACCTCATAAAAAAAACAACATACTCTTTGGTATTTAATTTAAACCCGGGGTCAATTGCAGCTCTGGTCTTCCGCGCATATGCTCGAATAGCGTTTATATGAGACAAATGCTGAAATAAACAACAGATTATATAAAACGGATGGAAAAAACTCACCTTATCACAAAAATTACTCAACTCATCAATAAATTCTGGCTTTTGGGAAGAGTTTGCAGCTGTATCTTCGCCCCTGACATTATTCCGACACTGAAGGAGAAGGTTAGAAACGTATTGACAACGCCGATATCCTTTAGATTCTGCCTCGTTCAGGGAATTTTCAGGATCAACCTGACAATGTGTAACCGAATTTGTCAAAAAGGAAGTCGATGGCTCATCTAAGGCCATCAATAAAGCATCCAAGAGATCAGTAAGGATGTAAGTGGAGAAATTAGATGTTCATCAACTAAAAAACAAAATTTTAATTCAACACGAGCAGAGAAAACTTTCGCGCACGTTCAAGGCAAAATTCACAACATCCTCAATTCGGCCAGCAATACAAAAATAGTTGATAATGTCGTGATCAAAAATTAAAATCAAAAACATGGCTGGTTCTAATCCGACGTGGCCTCTCGGCCCCATCGTATAAAATGTACCAGCTTAACCCCCGAGGATGACGAAATTAAAATTCCCTTGGAAAAAACCCGGCTTCACCCTGTGAATCGCCCAGCTGCGGCAACCAATTGGGTGCGTCTGTCGCCCTTGGAATGGCCTCGGTCCCGCTCCACACGCAAAACGACGGAAAAGAAACAGAGAACGGAACAAGGAAGCATGTGGCCACAGGAGGGCCTAGAACAATACGAATAGTGGAAAAAATCGTTGGTAGGCCTTCCCCTTCCACTTCTGGACCCTCTAGAAGAAAAATGCATCTCTCGAAATCTCTAAAACTATCTCTGCTCGAAGCAACTTGTCTGGCCCTCCATCCAGGCGCCTTCTCTTCTTCTGAACCGACCGACGGCGTCACGTGCACTCAAAAACAATCTGAGAGATCGTTCCGATGAAGAGACGCCTGGAGAGCGGAGACGCAAAAAGAGAAAGCGCCCGTCCCAATGCAAGACCCAAGCCCCTTCCTCTCCCGCCAACTCGTCGGTCTGTGTTCGGCCTTCGTTTCTATCCCCCCCCCCCCCCCCCTTTTTTTTTTGAAGCCCTAAATTTTCTTGCAGCGCGACAACGGATAGAGCAAACACCTAAAATACGAGCATAACACGATCAATGGGAGTAGCATCAGTCTAATTGTCCCAATCAGCCTCATTTGCCAATCCTGTTACAGAATGCCAAAGGCGGTCGTTTTGCCTGAATTTCGGTGTGGAACGTGAAGAAAAAATAATAAACAAAAATATAGAAACAAAAAGTTGCGTGCAATTGGAATATAACGAATTTGTAACTCATCCTTTTTAGATAAGCGGACTAATTAATGTTTCTTGTAACGTTTTGGATTATAAGATGTCGCCTATTTCATGTTTTCTGAGTGTACTGTCTAATTCTTCATTGTAGTTGCACTGATGTCTATAAAAAGAGTTTTCGAATACTTTCCTAAATTGGGTCCTCATCTGAAAAAAGGAGAATGTGGGAGGATTGCAGTGGTTGGAGGTGCCTTAGAGTACACTGGGGCCCCATACTTCTCCGCCATGGCTCCGATGAAAATTGTAAGGTCGATAAACAACTTATTCATGTTCAGGGAGCCGATCTCAGTTATCTCTTCTGCCCAATTGAAGCTGCTGCGGTCATTAAAACTTATAGTCCAGAGCTTATTGTACATCCATCACAAGAGTTCGAGAAAATTGACGGAATGATTGGAAGAATCGACAGTCTGGTCATCGGGCCTGGATTAGGCAGAGATAAAGAGAAATTAGTGCCTCTATTGAGAAAAATTCTGAACAGAGTCCGAAACCAGGGTACATTAAGTGTTGTGATTGATGCTGTAAGCGTTATTCCACAACCTTCCAATTGGGGCAGATCGAATTTCTGTAGCTAGTGGTATATGACTCTCAACTACCGTAGACCGCTAGACAAACGGATGTAACTGCAGTCAAGTAGCCTGGATCGGTAGTAAAAGAGTTGGAATAGTAGCCAAAAACGTTACGGAATTCTCAGTTTTTTGGCTGACATTTTAACTTCTTCTGTAGCGTTATAGACCGTTTGGCAGCCATTCATTCACTCTCGTTTGTCTGCCAGCCATTACTTGCAACGACTTTGCAACGACGATTCGGAAACAAATTCAAGCTTTTAGATAACGAATAAACCGCCTTTCTACGTTCCTAAGCGTTGTCTAGCTATAAAAAACTTAGATGCTACTTTGAGCACTCAAATTCGGTCTGCCCCAAATGAAATCTGCACCAAAAGAAGGGTAGCCCGTTATTCACAATGAAAGTGTAATGTTTTAGGATGGCTTGTTCCTGCTAGCTGATTGCATAGACGAAGTAAAAGCTTGTCCCAATGTAATTTTAACTCCAAATCATCGAGAATTTGATAGATTATATGAAATTGTTTTTGGTGGACAGAAACCGCAAGGTGACATCACAAAGCAAGTCCAGAAGTTGGCCAAAGAATTGAGGGTTATCATATTTCGGAAAGGCGAAGAAGATATAATTACCGATGGAGAGAAAAGTAGGGACATTGATTGGGAATTACACCGGTTTATTTCAGCTGAGATTGGCAAAGAGCAAGGATGTGACCGAAGATGCGGGGGTCAAGGAGACCTGTTATCTGGAACCATTGCCCTTTTTAGCTATTGGGTCAGACTAAAGGAAGGAACAAGTTCAATTAAGAGCGAGCATCTAATTCTGGGCGGTCATCTGGCGAGCGATTTTATCAGATTTTGTTCCAGGTACACCTTTTCTAATATCGGAAGGTCTATGAATGCCACGGATATTTTGGACAACATACGCCATGTGGTGAAGGAACATGACGTTTAATTGGGCAGACTTGGAACTTAAAATAAATATGTACTGAGTAATGTGGGGGTAATTTCTGCCTAATGTATGACATAGAAACAAAAAGTCGCTGATTGTAAATCGATCTGTAAAATTTTAAAACTCAAAAAATGTGTGACACTTTTCCACGTTGCAATGTGAATAAATTCTGCATGTTATCCAATGGTGATTGACAATGGTGCTTTAGTGCTGAATGACCAGTTTTGTAAGATTTCTAACTAAAAGTCGCCCGCTAGATAACTGAAAAGTTTAGGATTTTTCAAATCTTGAGGGTCAATGTCTCGAAGATGGAGTAAATCACACATTTTTTTGTACCTCTAACGGATGTTTAAACGTCTATTCACTCTCATTGAAAAAAATTAACAAACTGACCATCGCCAAATGGCAAGTGTTTTTACACCGTTGGAAAGCAATACTTGAAACCACTCAATTTTTGCGGAATACCTTTCCGCGACGATATACTGTAATTTACAGTATTTCTCGGCCTTTTTGCAAAACATTTATTTGTCTACTTTGGGAGAAAAAATTCTCGTGGCACCAAGGGAAAAGCATAAGGTTGTTTCAATAGTGCATTGCTTGCTAAAATCCGTGTTTTTTGGGAAAAAGAAGTGTTCATGAAAATTTCTGATTACTGGTTAAAAAGTTACTTTACCGGAGCCTGTTATACGCATTTTTCTGAAAAAAGAAGAGAAAGTTGTAAAATAAGCCAAAAACATGATGTCCAACTCTGTGAAAGCTAACAATTAGTGAAGCTGAGATAAAAGAAATTTTCGATGTTTAGATTTTCGTTTGTGGATGGTCACAACCATCATATATCAAATAATGTAGGTTTTATGTGGCAAGTATTAGCCCATCCATTGTCAGAGGAAAAATGTTGCATTACATTTTTTCAGGGAAAGACTTGGCGTCATCCCAGTAAGTTGTGGAAGACTTGACCCATCTGTGTCTCGCCGCGAAAAGCCTTGTGTTTTGGCCGAATTGATCGAGAGCAAAAACCGTTGAATAGTCGTTGAAAAAGTTTACCCGTTCGTGTATGATTGTAAGAATGTTTACGTTATAACAAGATTTGTATTCATATATAAGATATTTGGCTTTGTTCGGCTCATTTCTTGCATAATATCGCATTTTTTTAGCAAGATGGCGGGTCCCATGCTGTACACATTTTACTCCTTATCGGCAGTATCATCTGCAGTGTTTATTGGGACAGGTAAGGTTTAGTACAACTCCAAAATTCTATTGATAAATTATAATTTCAGCCTTGTTTTACATGCTGACAGGGCAGGGTTCAAGGTTTGATATTGCCTGGTTTTTGACGGAAACTTCTCCGCATATGTGGGCCGGTGTGGGTTTAGCAGCTTCCTTGTCGTTGTCAGTTATTGGAGCCGGCTGGTAAGTTAAGTTTAACTGTTTGGATTCATATTCTTAGGGGAATTTTCACAACGGGTTCGTCCATTCTCGGTGGAGGAGTCAAAGCTCCGCGCATCCGAACAAAGAATTTGGTATCTATCATCTTCTGTGAGGCCGTCGCCATTTTCGGTATCATCATGGCCTTTGTGTTTGCTGGGAAATTGTCTGTAAGTTATTCGTAAAGCTGTTATTTTACTCTTTAGCCATTCGATCGTGCTGCTGTTGATATTACCACCGACGCTGGCCGATTGATTTTGTCCCGAAACTTGGCCTCGGGCTATCTTCTTTTTGGTGCCGGTTTGACCGTTGGTTTCAGTAATCTTGTTTGCGGTTTGGCCGTTGGTATTGTTGGATCCGGAGCAGCTCTCGCTGATGCCGCTAACCCGGCTCTCTTTGTAAAGATCCTTATTATCGAAATCTTTGCTAGTGCTATCGGTCTTTTTGGTATGATCATCGGTATTGTTCAGGTAAGCTTTTGATTTTATTTTTTCTTATTTTATGGTAATTGAATTATCTTCCTTGTTTAGACGAACAAGGCACAGTTTGGCAACTCATAGATGAAGATAACCGTCAGATTCTCAGCCTTTGCTAGTTATCAGAGGTTATTCTTATATCTCGTCACAGATATTACCAAATTTTTATTTAATTATAAAGCTTGAATCTAAGTCTTTTATTCTCACAGCGTCTTCACTTAATTCTTTCATTTTTATCTTGTAAATAAACATAGTTGGAGACTCGAGAGCGACGTGGACAGGCACAGTATGCAGCATCATGACCCGGAGCACCCGGTTCGCCTGGCTTTCCCGGATTACCTATGATATTTGATAATAAAAGGCATTGAAATTATCCCTGTGATGTTGACTTACCAGCCGAACCTTGCTTTCCTCTTCGCCCGACTTCTCCAGGTGACCCAATGGGACCTTGTGGTCCTCTCTGTCCATCTTTGCCTGGTTTTCCAGCTTCCCCCGGAAATCCTTGAGCTCCAGGATGCCCTTTGATTCCTGGAGGACCTTGGGTTCCTTTTATCCCGTTTGTTCCCGGAGTTCCGGTTGGACCTACGGTTAGTTTACATGTTTTCTTTATGGATTCTTACCATTCCTTCCTGTTGGTCCTGTTACTCCATCCTGTCCGTTTATTCCTAACGCCCCCACAGACCCAGGCTTCCCTGGAATACCCGCTTGTCCAGCCATGCCAGACTGACCCTAAAATAAGTTGAACATTACAAAATTCATAAAACATACCGTAATCCCTGGAGGCCCAATCATTCCCCGTGGCCCCTTTGGTCCCTCAGGGCAGACTCTGCAACCATTGTAAGGAAGGAGCATCTCGGTGAAAATCCGGCCGGGCATTCCTCGAGGGCCAGGAGAACCAGCCGGTCCTTTGATTCCATTCAGCCCAGGCCGACCAGCACAACCTGGAGGGCCAGGGGGACATGTGTTCTGACGGTTGCACTCGCAAAAAGCATAATCGTAGGATGGTTTCGTCTGCCTTTTTGACCTAGTCGCTTCAGCATTTGTCCAGAAAGAGTCTTCGAGATTTTTAAACTCGGCCATTTGATCCAAAAGAAACATTTCGACATCCTCAACTTTTTTTCGGTATTCAAAAATTATACTACAAAAATTAGTACTAGTATGGTGTTTACGGTATTTATTGCAATTACCTGAACAAAAATATTGAAAACACCACGCTCAGAGATAAACAGGGTATTACAGTTTTGGAGGAATCAAACATCGCGTTTGTTGTAATAGAAATACTTTGGGTTACTCCGTGGATAGTTTGAAGACCTTGTTGTGTTTGAGGATGGGGTTAATCCCGATTTAGTCTACTTTCTCCTCCCATTTTGGTCACAAAATTAATTGTTATTTCTCGCAACTGTTCAAATTTAGCCACAATGTTTGGCCAACATCGATATCTGTTGAGTCTCAAAGAGAAAAAATATTATATTTCAAAATTACGGTAAGGAAATTTTTTTGCGCCAAAATTTTTTTGCATTTACAAAAAAATATTTAGATCTTTTTCGATTTTTTGACAGTTTTTGGATCTTCTTTTTTTTAGTTTTTCTATATTAAAATATTCCCCAAGCCTGATGCAATTCTACGTGATATTTAAAGCCTGTTTCTGTCTCTGTATATTCTTTTATTTTAGAGTCAACGCCACCTTCAAATGGACGTGGATGTACGCGGATCTCCCACCGAAGGCAAGTTGTTTCATTTGATTTGAGTTTTAGTTTTGACTTCGAAAGAATATGGTTTTTAACGGTTAAATGAAAATTTTTTGAATGCTGTTCCCAAATCACCATTTCAGATGGTGGAGAACAACGTTTTTTATTCACATCCGAAAGTGTCAGTGAGGGCCATCCTGACAAGATGTGTGACATCATCTCGGATACAGTTCTTGATGCCCATCTTTCTCAAGATCCCAATGCTAAGGTCGCTTGTGGTAGGTTTTATGGCTGAAGGAACAATGTTTCTTATCTTTCTCACTTGGTGTTGATCAATGGCATGTTATGACCGTTCTAGTGTGACCGATATTACAGAGACGGTAACCAAGACGGGCATGATTATGTTATGCGGTGAGATCACGTCGAAAGCTGTCGTCGATTATCAATCTTTGGTTAGGAATGCTGTGAAGAAGATTGGATTTACGGATGCAGAGGCCGGTAAGTAGTGGAATGTATAAATATATTTAATTTTAAGTTCGCAATTTTTGTGTGGTGTTTTAGGGTTTCATTATAAATCCTGCAATGTTCTTGTCGCCTTGGAACAACAAGCCCCGGAGATTGCTCAAGGAGTTCACATGAATAGGGCCGAGGAAGACGTGGGAGCGGGAGATCAAGGTCTTATGTTTGGATATGCGACTGATGAGACCGACGAGGCGATGCCCCTTTCTCTTCTTCTGGCGCATCAATTGACCAGTCGGTTACATACTCTACGCAGAAACGGCATTCTTGATTGGTCGAGACCAGATTCAAAATCACAGGTATAATTTTCTTTTCTTTTTTTTTCGTTTAGCAAAGAAAAAATACATGATAAATTTTTAGGTAACAGTCGAATATAAGTTTGATAATGGCGCCTGCGTTCCCGTCCGAGTGCATACGATTGTGATGTCTGTACAGCATTCCGAAAACGTTACATTAGAACAAGTTAGAGATGATTTGAAAGAACATGTCATCAAGGAGGTTATCCCCGGACATCTTTTAGATAAGGACACCATCTACTACCTAAATCCATGTGGAACATTCCACGTTGGAGGTCCTCAAAGTGACGCTGGTCTAACCGGTCGCAAGATCATTGTCGACACCTACGGAGGATGGGGAGCCCATGGTGGAGGTGCGTTCTCAGGCAAAGATCCCACCAAAGTTGATCGATCGGCTGCCTATGGCGCGCGCTGGGTTGCCAAATCCCTCGTAAAGGCTGGAGTTTGCCGCCGTTGTCTGGTTCAAGTATCCTATGCTATTGCTGTGGCCCGGCCTTTATCGATTACGGTTATCTCGTACGGAACTTCACCGTTGACGGAAGCGGAATTACTGCAGATTGTTAATGCTAACTTCGACTTAAGACCTGGAGCCATTATTAAGTAAGTAAATCATTTTAAAGATTCTACGGTCTTATTCCTACGATATACTTTTTTTGTAGGGAGTTAAACTTGAAGACGCCAATTTACTCGAAGACCGCTGCAAATGGACACTTCGGCCATTCTGAATTCCCCTGGGAAAAGCCTAAAGACCTCGAAATCCCCGCTAATTTGGCAGCCAAGCTCAAGAAGAAAGGTCATACCATAAATGGAACAGGCGACGCCAAAATCAATGGTTACCATCATTGAATGGTAAAGGTCCAACCCTGTTGTTTCTAGTTGTTAAATTTGAATTGTCTCAAATCGCTTTAAACCGAGGGAGCGCAGCTCCGTCCTCGATACTCACTCCACTATACTGGATCTGGTTTCATTTTAATAAAATTTATTATCTTAATTCCTAGCTGATTTTACTGGAGCGCAGTCCAGTTTGCCTCTAATAACGTTGGCCTTAACTGAGATCAAATCACGCCGACGGCCTCCTTTGACCAGGACCTGACTGTGTTCTTGAAGATTGTGGCCTTCGCTCGGGATGTAAGCACAAACTTCTTTACCATTACTCAGTTTGACGATTGCACACTTTCTGTTTCCAGAGTTCGGTTTCTTGGGATGTCGAATTACAGCTGAAAATTCAAGGTGTTACAGTATACATTGATCTCTTGGCTCATGAATTTTGAGCCTTACTCCTAAGGACAATTCCTTTGAAAAAGTTTTGACCGGCAATCGGAGATTTGTCAGACGATCTTGGTCTTCGAGACGGAACTCCCTCGTAGAACATTTTCTAAAATCTCTATAGCCATGAACAGTTGTCAACTCACTTGTAATTGGTTTTCGACAGTCAATGAAGTAGAAAAGGATCGGAGTCCCATCTGTACCCGACTGATGAGCAATGACAGGTTCATCTGCTAAAATTGTGCTACAAAAATAAAAAAAGATCAGATATCGGGGAAGTCTACCATACGTTTCCTCGTCTAATATACAGATATCTTACGTTATTTATCAACAAAACAAACATAATAAAAATCTATATGTGAACAGTGACTAATATAAGCGATATGGAGGCAAAGTCGCATGGCACGAAGGAATGTTGTAATGACTGTAACAAGAATATGTATACATAAAACATTAAAAGATACGCGATTCTGGATCATGGCTTGCGGAAGTATTTTAGCATATTGTTTCTTAGCTTATTCTGGATGTACAGGACCGTTAAAACACATGCATATAATTTTTTTACCAAATAAGCCACGATGACCGATTTTATTGCGTCGCGACACTTGCGGGCAACCACTTTGCGGGCAGCCAACATTTTCCGATTAGAATTACGATTTTCCTCCCGCAATCTACGTAGTAATTCATCCACCGCTTTCGAAGTTATGGGAGTTCATTTTCATAAAATGGTAAAAATGCCTGGTTAACTTTATATAGTAACTATTCAAGCGACTTACACACCTGGAAACTTAATTCTCAACATCTAACTGCCAAATTCATCATTTGAATTTCCTGTTGTAAAAAAATGTTTGGCTCATTTCCAAACACGCCCGCATAATCTCCGTGGTTCTTCTAGCTAACCGCAAAGTGGTTGCCCACAAGTGTGGGCCCGCCGATTTTATGACATATTTAATTTTAGATTTTACAAATCTAAAATCTAGGCGACGAGTTTTCTTTGTTCCATACAATACAGAATTCCTTGCTTAATTCAAATCTGCAAAAAATCATTCAAACGCGCTAAATCGAGATTCTTTCAAAAATGTTATGCAAAATTTTTCTTTCGTTGTGTTACAGTAATCCCAGAGATTCGACGGGTGTCAGAAACCCACAAATGTATAAGTTTCAGCACTGCCCAAGCAAATTGAGGTTGAAGTCACACGCTTGTAAAATCAACAATGAAATATGTCATAAAACCAGTCATCGTGACTTACTTTATAAACCACGGTATAGATGTGCTTCCTATACATTAAGAATAAGCCAAAAAAAATATGACAAATTCCACCGCACATCAACCCTGTCCTATGATTCTTTTTTTCTCGCATAGTCTCTTTTAAACTGCAGCAAAGAGCTTGGTCTCTGCACTACTTTCATCATCAGACTGGATAAACACATCTTCGAGGGGTTCAATTTTCCTGGCTTTTGTAGGAGAAATGGACATCCTCGCATGGAATTTCTTGTATTCAGCCGACCCCGAGAAACTGTTGAATGTGGGCTTCCTAAAGTTTTTCAGCATCAAGGAAGACGACACGACTGAAACCGAGGACAACGCCATGGCTGCAGCGGCCATCCAAGGTTGGATAGAGATTCCCAGAGGTCGGAAAACACCAGCGGCGATTGGAATTCCAATAGTATTATAAACAAATGCAAAGAAAAGATTGATCCGAATCCGCCGAATAGTTGCTTTAGACAAAAGAATGGCCCCGACCACGTCCACAAGATTATTCTGAAAGACTTTTGTAATTACACTACTGTAACAATTACCTTAATTAAAACAATCCCGGCACTCTCAATGGCAACGTCACTTCCACTGGCTATAGCTATTCCAACATTCGCAGCGGCCAAGGCTGGACTGTCGTTAACACCATCTCCAACCATCGCAACCACTTTTCTTTGTTGCTGCAGCTGGTTGATCTTGTCTTTCTTTTGATTTGGAAGCACCTCAGCAAACACCTCTTTAATGCCCACTTTCTTGGCTGTGGCTAGCGCCGTTTTCTCATTGTCACCAGTAAGAAGAACAACATCAATTCCCATCTTTCTGAGAGCATAAACAGTGACTTCGGCTTCTTTCTTGACTTGATCAGCAATCGAAAAAATAGCGGCGATGGTGCCTAAAAACACAAAGTCAAAAACTTATCGAATAGTCTTACCATTTACCGCAATTGTCACCGATATATTTCCTTTCTCTCTTTCTTTGGAAAGAGCTTCCAAGACAACTTGGTCAGGGATGATCTCATTGTTCTCCAACCACTGTTCGGATCCAACCAATACAGTGTACGTTTGTAAATTATTTAGACTGTCCCCTTCGTATGTGACATTTACGAGAGAAGATATTTCAACCTCATTGCCTTGAATAATTTTTTTCAGGGGAGTGAGAGTGACCTTCTCATCGGTATCAAAATCAGACATAAGTCGGGAATTAAAAACGTTGTCCAAGTTCTTGACTTCGCAAGAGATTCCTTGCCCAGCAGATACCCGAAACTGAGAAACCGATGCCCAAGATCCACTTTTTAGATACTAAAAAACTGGATATCCAATATAAAGAGCTTACGTCTTTAGCAAACGATACCAATGCCGTTCCAATGGGGTGTTCGCTGTTTGATTCGGCTGATCCCACTAACGCCACCAGGGTTTTGAATTCCAATTGGTCCGGGTTTAACAAGGAAACGACTTTAATGACTCTCGGCTTGCCTTCAGTTATCGTTCCGGTCTTATCGAATACTACAGTATTGATCTAAACTTTTAATTAAATGTTGGTTCTGTCCAACATTATTACCCTTTGTGCGAGTTCCAACGATTCTCCACCCTTAATCAGAATTCCATTTCGAGCTCCAACTCCAGTACCCACCATGATGGCAGTTGGTGTTGCCAGCCCAAGCGAGCATGGACATGCAATAGATAACACTGTGATGGCATATTCAAACGCCTTTCTTATAATCATCTCCCAATCTCGGTTGTTTCCGTTTGAAGTAGCCAATCCGACAAGTAACCAAACGAAGAAGGTGACCACAGTAAGACCCACTACTGCCGGAACAAAGTAACCAGCGATTTTATCGGCTGTATGATGAAGAGGTGCCTTCGAGGTTTGAGCCTCTTCGACCAAACGGACAATCTGAGAGAGCATCGAGTCCTGTCCCACATGGGTAGCTTGAATAATAAGAAGTCCGAGCTGGTTTACTGATCCTCCAATAACCGCAGAACCTATGAAAAAACTACAAAACCACAGATTGGAGCATACCTGACTTCTTTACTACAGGCATACTCTCTCCCGTAATAAAAGACTCGTCCACGGAACTGTTCCCAGATATGACAGTCCCATCCACCGGGATCTTCTCTCCTGGTAAAACCTTGATGTAATCCGACCTTTGGACCAGCTCAATTGGTATGCTTTTCTCAGTTTTTATTTCGTTATCCTCCAACGTTACTAAAGTTGCAACTTTAGCTTGCATTGACATGAGTTCACTCAGTGCTTCTGATGTCTTTCCCTACAAAATAGTTTTGAATATCAAGAAGTCCTTGCTTTAGCTTTATGTTCCAACCATCGACCAAGGGATATGAACACTAATAACATTGGTGGGACATCAAAGAATGTCATCGGACTTGAGTCCCATCGAAGAAGAATTGCAACAACAAGGATGACTACTGAGTAACCATAGGATATGGAAGTCGCCAAGGTTACTAAAACATCCATGTTGGCCGTTCCTATCTTAACAGCTTTCCAACTTTGCTGATAAAACGATCTGCCCCCAAAAACCTAATATTGGAGTTAGTGTTAATAAATATTAAACTTGCCTGTACAGGAGTAGAAAGTAGTAACAATACAAGGTTATCCAAAGACAGAGCCCGCACAAGCACATGGACTTGCCTCTCTGGATGCATAGGAGCTTGAATAATCCAATGAAAATATATCATTACCATCATAACTGGTATTCCAAAAATCAATGAGACCAAAAAAGACGTCTTCCACTTTAATATCTCGGCTTTTTGACTAAGTTTCTCCAACCTATCCTCGCTTGAAGCGATGCTCGCTTTGTAATTCAGACTCTAAAACTATATTAATATCCAAAATAAGTCGACACCTCAATTCGGTCAATTATATCCCGAGGTCCAATGATTGAACCAGAGTATTCGACTTGGGCAATCCCGGTAGTAAGTGAAACGGAACAATTTTCGACTCCTTTCATGGACAATAAGTGAGATTCGACGCGTTTTACACATGACCCGCAGGTCATTCCTGTTATCTAAACAACATTCAATATAGAATGCAGCAAAATGCCCACCAAGAAATTTTGTTTGTGATTAGATGACACAGCCTCGTCAATTACATGGCATTCGTATCCAAGATCGTCGATTACTTCAGCAATTTCGTCGGCATTCGTTTCCCGGCAATCATAAACAACATCTGCCGACAGAAACATCAACGAAACCGTGATAGAATGAATGCCTAAATCAAAGATGATCAAAAGCCAACTCTACTTACCTTTTTTGCCGCTCACAACCTTCTCTATGTGTGCTACACATGAGGAACATGTCATCCCTTCAACTGACAAGTGACATTTTCGAAGGTGGTCGTCCATCGAATCGGAGCTAAAAAAAATAGAGAGTCTTATAATGACTTACAAAGTATCTGTCAGAGTCATGATATCATTACATAAAAGCTCACGTACAAACAAAATAAAAATAAAAATGTTATCGGTGTCAAGTTTCGCCCTGCGTCAAGTCTTTACAAAAACTTTTGGCCAAAAATTTTTTTCGAAACAAAGAAAGAACTTTTGAAAAAATATTTGATTTTGCCAGTTTTTTTGTGCAAAATACTACATAAAATGCTTTAAAGTTATTTTTTTATGAGACTGACGTCTATTGGAACAGTGAAAAAGGTCGACCTCTTTTGTGTCGCTCACCTCAAGAAACCGGATTTTCCCTTTTCTCCATTAGCAGGAAGACCGCCCATTCGCTGTTTTACGAGATCTTCCTGAAAATATGTCTTATGCTTTACAATTACATGGATTTCAGGGATGGCCAGGGTTGGGCCCTGGGCACATATTGTTCATGACAGGCGTCTTCGAGCGGCCGTTTTGGCATTCCTGCCCATTTTCCTATCACTACTATTTTTGGAACGACTAAACTCATGGATTTTCACATTGGCAGTTATCCTCGTAACCGCAGTGATGTCCTATTTTGTTACCGATGCACATTACATTCAGTATTCTGGACAGGCATTCATCTGTGGTCTTCTGGCTGGGTACAGTATTTGCGTGCAACTTTTTGGAACAAGCTACACGATGGTTTTCTTCACAAGGTACACCTTGATGCTAACCTTGTTCCATTTTTCCGAATTCGTGTTTACTGCTTTGACGAACAACGAGAATCTGAAGGTTGACAGTTTCCTTTGGAATCATTCGTTGGAGTATTGGGTTGCAGCGATCACGTCTTGGCTAGAGTTTGGACTTGAATCATTGTTTGTACCTCAACTCTTAGTGAACTACGTTAGTTTATTTGGTAAGTAGTTTTTTGCGCTCTAAACTTCCTGATCTATTGCTTATCACAAGAAAAATGGACATATTTTAGGTGTTTTAATTTGTCTGACCGGTGAAGTGATAAGAAAATTGGCCATGTGGCATGCGAGTACCGCATTCACTCATCTGATTGCCATACGAAGAAACAAGGGCCATAATCTGATAACGAATGGAATCTACAGTGTCGTCCGTCATCCTGGTTACCTTGGCTGGTTTTTGTGGTCTATTGGAACTCAAATTATTCTTTGTAATCCTTTCTGTCTTATGGCCTATGCGTATGTTTCTTATCGGTTCTTCGACGATCGAATATACGAAGAAGAACGATATCTTTTAGAATTTTTTGGTAAAAGATATCGGGATTATAAACGCCGTGTACCGTCTGGAATACCAGGTATCTATGGGTATGAAATTTCCACTCAATGATCTCAACTTTCTTAATAATTTTTAAGTACGTTTTGAATAAATTAATGTATAAATAAAGTAATCGAGTTTTGGGTTTGAAGATTATCGTTGTACAATTTGACTCGTCTGTGACAATGTATGTTGCGCTACGTCTCACAACGAAAGATTAAATTGGCATTATGTTTAAAGCCTACGGTAGGTAGCTCTCCAATGAGCCTAGATATTTGTCGTTCGTTTATAAATAAGTTTTCTTCACGTTCTGGGTGGCTGAATTGATTTTTTATGTTTTTCATAATGTCTCGCGTTTACCGATGCAATTTTTATTGTGTAAGATGTTAATTTTGTCGTTGCAGGGTCAACATGGGACGTCGTCCCGCTCGTTGTTACCGTTACATCAAGAATAAACCGTACCCCAAGTCGAGGTTCTGTCGTGGTGTTCCAGATGCCAAGATCAGGATCTTCGATTTGGGCCGGAAGAAGGCCACCGTCGATGAGTTCCCTAGCTGCGTTCATCTGATCTCCAACGAAAGAGAGCACTTGTCGTCCGAAGTAAGTTTGCGAAGTATTTTGCTTTTTTTGGAGGGTTTAGGTTCGAGTGAAACTGAGTTGTGAGAAATAAGCGCCGTGGACGTATCTAATCTGTCTTTTTTTAGGCTTTGGAAGCCGCTCGTATCTGTGCCAACAAGTACATGATAAAGACCTGCGGTAAGGAAGGTTTCCACATGCGTGTGCGCAAACATCCCTACCACGTCGTCCGTATCAATAAGATGTTATCATGTGCTGGTGCTGATCGTCTGCAAACTGGAATGAGGGGTGCCTTCGGTAAACCGCAAGGGCTTGTCGCCCGTGTTGGTATTGGAGATATCCTGTTGTCCGTCAGAATCCGTGATCATCAAGTTGAGCATGCACTTGAAGCTTTCCGTCGTGCTAAGTTCAAGTTCCCTGGACGTCAATACGTTGTTGTCTCAAGGAAGTGGGGATTCACCAAGTTTGACCGTGAAGATTACGAACAATACAGAAAGGAAGGACGTGTTGTACCAGATGGTGTTCACTGCAAGTTCATTCGAGAACATGGTCCACTCGCCGAGTGGGTTAACAACCCTATCTAAATTGTTGTTTTTATTTGTTTTCCCTTTACAGTGTTATAAAAATACAAAAAAAACCTTGGAGCTTTGACACTTTCTAATCATCTCAGTGTGGAACTAACCATCCTTATTACGAAAATGGCATTTTTTCAGATTTCCTGTAGCGTCGTGGGACGCGATCTTAGGGTTTTTTTTACGAATGAGGCGCCACAAGAGCGGCGCTCATATTTAAACGGTACTATATTAATATTAATTTTTCAAGACATCCGAGACGCCCAGCACGCGCTTTACAGAAGACTTTAGCCGAATGTTGGAAAAAATAAGTCACTGTTTTAATTTTTGGCATGAAAAGGTTTATGCCTTTTTTATACAGGGTGTTCCAAGAATTATGGAAAAAACTATTCATTAGTAACTTTGTACTCTGTGGTCCAATTCGAAAATGTTTTTTTTGCATTTTGCAGAAAAACAGTTTTTAGAATCAAAAAGAAAAGTTTTTCCTTTATCGGCGGAGACTTCCGTAATCCGCCTTGAATTCGGCGGGGTGTTTTTTTTCACAATTGAGGCTGTAAATGTAAAGAAAATGGGCGGGGAAGGATTCAGAAGATACAATATGATTTTATTTCAAATTTTTGTGATTCGGCGGAGACATTTTTTAACCTCGGCGGACGATTTTTCTTCGACTTTGGAGAGAGTCAAAATTGGCTAAAACCAAAACGTATTGTGGCATGGCGCCTAAATACGACTTATTACGTCTTCGGCCCAGTGGTAGAAGAAAAAAAGGCAATTCGGCGGAGAAAACAATGAACCCATTTTTACAGCTCCACTTGGGAAAAAACACTCCGCCGAATTCAAAGCGGATTACGGAAGTCTCCGCCGATAAAAGAAAAAAAAATTTGATTCAAAAAACTCCAAGGTTTTTCTGCAAAACGCAAAAAAAAATTTCGGATTGGACCACCATAATTCGTCAATAACAGCACAAAGTTATTGACGAATAGTTTTTTCCATAATTCTTGGCACCCTGTAGTAGAGGGTAATGTTTCCACAAAAAAATGTTTTTCCTCTCGAAACTGGAAAAGATACGGCTAAGCTTCAAGTGGCCGACCCTGTATAATGTGATAAGGAATTGCATAGATTGGGATAAGTTGAAGATCCACAATTTGGGTTGCTCTGTCATTCCCTAGCTCCACAGCGCCTCCTTGGGATTGGCTATCAGTTCGCCTTAGAGAATTGGTTTTGAGAAGGCTGTGATGAAGAAAGGTCGTTGCCATAAACGCATACAATTTGCATTTTAAGTCGATCGCTTTGTAGGTCTTGAACGCAATAGAGAGACAAAATCAGGATCTTAATGGCCCCAAGCGGTGTGTTAAAGGGTCGGGAGGGAAAGAAAACAGTTTTTCGACTATCAAAGGGAAGACGAAGACATTGACCAGCCCGATCTTGTGCATGAATAAGGTAAATAGAGGGAATCCAGGCAATTAGGTCTCGCTTATGTAAGGAAGAAGTGGGCGAATGGAGTCGTCTAAGCAGGTAGAGCCAAATTACAGGTTAGGGATGCTTCTGACTCCGTTCCGGAAAGTGTTTGAAGCCACTAGGCACTCATGCTTGGAAGTGGCGCTTTTCGGGTACGTGACGCCTTCAAGAGCAGTGTTTTATCATGGACAAGCCCCGCTTATGGGGCCTTGGAGATTTGGCGAGATATATAGATCCTTGCCCTCTCCTTGCTTCTCGTCTTTTGTCTTCTTCTTTGCGGGAGAAGAAGCCGGAAGACATTGACACTTGAGCCTCCAACTAGCCTTTCTAACGTCGGCCACCAACTTGGCCCCGGTCGCTAGCAGCGCTTTATTACTGTCGGGGATCGACAACCAGTCCCCTGAGGCCGTTCTTCTTTCGGCCTTCTAACTTTCGGCCTTCTCAACTTGGCATTGTTGCTGAGTCCAGAGGCGAGGGATGGGCTCGTGCTTAATTGTGAGCTCTTCATATTATTACATTCTTCTCCCTTTCATGCGGGTAATTAGAAGAAGGAACAGAATAAAAGAACCAAAACTTTAGTAAACAATTGCGCTTAGGTTGCGCAATAGTAACAATTACCAAGGCCCTTTAGGTGCGTTGTAGACCGCGGTTTCGAGGAGGTTCAGGGGCTTGTTTTGCGGAGGGTTTTATAAGCGGAGGGATCACTTCATCCCCCTCTGATCATGTCCAGTTAATAGTGAGAAGTCGATGCACTTGTTCAAATCATCGCGACAAGTACTTCGGGGCTTTTTGCGATTACCTCCTCCCACCGGTTAAGTACTAACTCATTGACGTTCATCCCACCTAGTCACTCGGCTTAATCCCGGATGAATGAAGTCGCGGTACACAGAAGACAGCCCGACCTCGTTCCAGTTTCACTGACTTCTGGATCGCAAACCAGATCCAGCCGCGGACTTCTGGACGTCCGGAGATGTCCATTTTCAGCTCTTGTTATTTGCTTTTGTTGTAGCGCTTTCTTCCCGCTTCGGGGCCAGTACTGTAGTTTGTCTTCCAAAGGAATTCCCTCTTCCCTCAACCCAACAATAATAACATTTATGGCCCGTCTTTGCAGTATATCCCTTCCTTGGGTTACCGTAATTTGCTAAGAAACTTTCAAACATTTTTTATGATTTCCGAAATGTTATTGTATTATTCGATATATATCTGATTAATTTTCTTACTTTAATACATCTAAGGTAGCCAAGCATGGGTACAATTATGCGCGGGGATCAGACGTTGAGGCTTATTCAGCTATATTACAACAACTATCCCGAGATTGCAAGGAATACGCAAGATGCCGACGGTCGCCGATTGCGTTCTCAAATCTGGCAAGGAATTGCGGAGGAATTAAACGCGGCTTATGATACGAACTTCTCTGTGGAACAATATAAGAAGAAGATCCAGAATGTTCAATGCACTTCACGACAAAAGATTCAAACCGGGAAACGGTAGGTTAACATGTTGAAAAATAGTTTATGTCATATTTCACTAATTACAGTAATCTCGGAGTTGCTGAATTCGAATATCTCAGACTTTTTGAACAAGAACGACTGACTTGTAATGGATTCAACATGGACGCGTACGACTCGTTGACAAGAAGTAGTTCCACTGATCTATCATCAAATGTGAAGGTCGAGCAGATGTTGGAGCAATTCGGAATCACTTTAGAAACTTCACATAACCTTGAGAATGCTTGCGAACAAGGATCCAATTCCGATTCTGATTCCAACACAACAACGACTGCCCCTTCAACCCTACCAGAGAATCCTCCAAGAAGTCCTCAGACTAATATTCTCGATCCCAGGCATCTAATCTTCGCCTTGGGGCAACTGACGAAGGAATGTAAGATGAATCCGGTTAACCCTATCCAGAACAGTTCACACGGTAAAGTGGAGAGTCCAGAGAAAGAAGAGAGAGATACTATTAAACGAACGGCAGTCCCAGACGAAACTGAAGTCAATCGAATCATGGCTGTCAAAAAACGGAAACTGAATGGCCTGTTCAACATTGAAGACAAGTGGAAAAAGGAGATCGTTGAGGTAAACAAGGCCCCGTCTATAGTATGTGATTATCTAGGTTGTACGCCCGTTCTGTTTCGCAATTATGCAGCCATGAATCCCAAGGAAAAAATACCAGTTTCTAAAATTTTCAGAATCAGCAACAAATCCTTGATGGTCAACATCGATTAATCGACCAAATTCACGCGTTCGTCATTCAGCAAAGTCAGCACAACCACCTAAACCTTCTGTCACAAAAAGTAGAGAAACTCTGCACCGTTCTGGGAAACATCAACGAGACTCTAACTTCGCTTTCAGCCCATTCGACCGTTAAGAACATTCAAAATGTATCGCGGCCTCAGGAAATCGCACAGTCAGATATGTAACTACAGTTGCCTTGTTATTCAAGTCCAGATTCTAAACGTTCACTTCTTTAATTATTTCTCTAATAAATTATAACAAAACTATGTTTCATGAGGTTTAGTGGTTACCATTAGAACCGAGATCATTGATTTGAGATTTTTTTGGTGAGGTTGTACTTTCATTCCCTGAGCTCGCATTTGAATCGGGCCTTTTGCCGCCATTATTACCGCTATTGAACTTTCCGCCTTCCCCTCGGACCCTTTTCACAGCGTGATTATGGCGAGATTCGTGTAGATATTTCTGCAAAAAATTTTTATATTCGCTTATACTTATATCCCAGTACTAATAAAAAAATTTAAACTTACCCTTCGCTCTTTCGGTATCCTCCCTTCCATCTCCAACTTGGCTCTGATTGCTCGTCGTTTCATAATCCTGTGATATTGCTTAGGATTTACACAAATCGGGCTGTCGTCTTCCTTCTTCTCAACATTAGATACTACAGGAGACGTCGTAACGGTTGGAAAAGAACTACCGTTAGTGAAGACCAGCCTGAAGGGTTGATTCTCGTGAGGAACTACCACTTGCATCTTATCATGACCAGTAAATGGTGCCATTCCATCCATTCCGGGCAAGTGACAGCCCTCGGGAAGCTCTATGAGTTGCACTTGCTAAAAACAGTTGTCAAAAAACCTTTAGAGTTAGGTTCAGATAACTTAAAGCCACTGACAGTATTTAATTGATTAGTTGTACCGCTCAAATTATATGGAGCACTTACAACAGCTTTTTCACGAAACGTTAATAGATTAACTAAATCGAAAAAACGTTAAAATAAATAAAAACCTGATATTGTTGATCCGGGCTTGACATGGCGAACACGAATTGAGGTTGATTATCCATACAAGTGTCGGGAACAGTGATCAAAGAATGATATTGCTGTACCATGCTCTCCTGTTTCATTTTCTTTGCTTTCGGCTCATCTGAAGAAACTGCAACAAACCTTCCTGTTGTCATTGTGGAGGAAGTAGAAGGATGGGCACTTTCATAGTGGGCATTCCTGGAAAAGACAGAGCGGTCATTCGTGGACTACTAGCCACTCTTCACGTCCGACCACAAAACAAACAATACCAATGAAATTCAAGTACACGCCCAGGGGGAGGAGATTAGGAGTTATAAACCTACATTATTGGATAAGTTGCCGGGCCAGGCGTTCCGTTCTCGACCCTAGACAATTCGCTGAAGATTACGAGAACAACAAGACGATTGGTTGAAGGGTCGAAGCAGTGGGACCAATCACACGAATGGCGGCGGAAAGCGAGGAAGGGGGGTGGAGGCAGCCCTGAAAGTGAGCGATGCGTTCTTTCTCTCCCCTCCACACCCCGCTCCCCACGCCGGCTCGCCCTGCTGCTTTCAAACACACTCCATTCCCTTTGCCCGCTCCCCTCTTCCTTCTACTTTAGAGATGGCAAATTCTTCGCTGTTTCTGCATATTTTATTATATTCAGATTTTAAGTCGTAATGAAAAACAGCAAGAACAGGGTTTAAGCTAAGATTTACATCCTTTGACAATCGATTTATTGTAAATTTAGGGAAATTAAATTTTTTGCCCAGAAAAGAACGTTTTAGAAAAGTGCCTCTGTCCCCAGAAAAGATAAAAGATGATTTGGCGCTACGACTTTTCCGGTCAACGATACTATGGGTCGCCTCTATTCTTCGTAGGTGAAATTCCCAATTTTCTGAACCCTGAAGTACTTGCCACCAGGTAATGAAACCTATATCATTTGAAGCATTAAAAATCGTTTACAATGCAAACAATTAGCTGCCTAATTTTCCTTAGGGCTTAGATGTGACCCCTTTAAAAGGGGTCACATGCGATTAATTTTAAATTCTCGGCCAGTCGGTCAAGACTTCGCGAAAACCATTTTATTATATGACAATGGCATCCTTACATCTCATTAACATCAAATTTATGGTTGTTTCAAAAAAGACCAAAAGCTTCAAAAATATGGATTTCGGCCGAAAGGAACACAAATTACCATAAAATGGTAATTTGTGAGAATATACTTTGGTTTTACGGCATATAAGAGCAGAAAGGTAAAAAAGACGGGCCGGCGTTCGAACCCGGAACCTGCTGCGCCGGACGTGGAGTCACTACCACTTGGCCAAGCGGACACAAAGACATTTTGGCCATAACTTTGCCCGAAGGCAAATTCGGCAGCTAATATCTTTGCGATGTGACTATTTTTAATGACCTGTCAAATTATATAGTTTCCGTTAATAAACCTGGTGGCACGTAAATGCCGATCCCTTGTTAGCAGGGGTGGTCAGCGGACCCTATTTTTCCGATTTTCGGCCCGCGGCCCGGCCCGTCTAATTACCGGCCCGGCCCGTCTAGTCTTTTTCCAGGCCCGGCCCGGCCCGTGCAGGCCCGTCTATAGAGGGCTCTGCGAACTGCGCCCAGGCTCGGGATCTAAACCGAGGCAAAAAAGGCATTGATCTAGCTAGTAAAGGATCAATGTGATAGTTTTGTGGTTCTATAATGGAACTATAAACTTGTAAACGTTTTAGAACTTGAGAAACAGCAACTATAACAACATCAATTAATTTTCCCGGCGCGAAAACAATGAATGCCAACGGTTTGGCATTGTAATTTAGACGGGCCGGGCCGGGCCGGAAAAAACCCCAGGCCCGCGGCCCGGCCCGGCCCGTGACGGGCCCGGCCCGTTTGTAATTTTCCATTTTTGAGCCCGGCCGGCCCGTTTGGGCCGGGCCGGCCCACTGACCACCCCTGCTTGTTAGCAATAAATTTATCCCGAAAAAATGGACCCTTAGAAAGTACGAAATGTCACAATTGATTTTTCCGCAACTAAATGTAAACCATTTATCGTTAAAAAGTTTCGGGTTCCGACGTTGTTTTAAGAAAATAGGTAGATTTTAATTTCATATCCAAATTTTTTCGATATTTTTTGATTATTATCCATTTGCACTCTAACTGAGAGTGTATGAAGCTTGTATGGCACTGTTCCTACAAAAAGGTAAAAATTCATAGTCACCAAAGGTATTTACAATAGATGTGAATTGCGAACTTAAAACTTTTTACGAGAAATGGCAGTGTAACAACAAGAGCTGGGAGGAAAACGTTTAAACGTAGGGCTCACGATCGAGAACGGGTTTCAATGTGTGCCTAAAGAAAAAAAGTAAAAATCTAAAGGTAAATTTAAAGTTATAATATAAGAATTAAAAATAGCTTGATTGCTTACTGGATAGGATAAGGGTTCGTGACGTTTTGCCAAGAATCGGTCTGTTCGAACTGCCAGAATCCTTGTCTGATTGGTTGCTGAGGCTGTTGAGGTTCCAATTTCTCCACACCAACCAATTCTTCATCGTCTTCACCATCATCATCCGCCTCACTTACACCACGAGTCGTCCTCTTATGATAAATTTCACTTAAAACAAAATGAATTAATTTATTTATATACCCTTTTCGAATATGATCCAATCTTACTCAGTGGGGACTTTTCCGCCATAGTCCAAAAGATTGGCTGCCCAGCCACAGTGGAACAAAAGGATACCGACCAAGATCAGGATGATAGCCAACGGAAGAAGCCCAGCCGATCTGAAGGCGCAATTATACAAGTTGTCTCAAGAAATTCAGCGGAAAGTTTTTGTCGACTTCTTGGCGCTGAGCAAAGATATCCAAAAAAATTTTATTTGAAGTAGAAAGAAGGTGGACGGTTTTTGACTGAAAATTTTTTTCTCCGCCGACGCGGAAAGGGCGGGCGCACACTTGCGGGCAACCACTTTGCGGGCAACCACTTTGCGGGCAACCAGTTTGCGGGCAAATTTTTTGCGGGCAGCCACTTTGCGGGCAGCCGACATTTGCGGCCAGCACCGGCATTTGCGGGCAGCCTGGGACATTTGCGGGCAGGGTCGACAGTTGCGGGCAGCCTGGAAGATTTGCGGGCAACCAACACCTGATTGTAGAGGTAACAGGGTGGACGTGGAAAAATTACTATGATATTTTGGAAATTTGCCGACATTTGCGGGCAGCCGACATTTGCGGGCGACCTGCACTTGATGATAACAAGGTAGAGGTGAAAAAATTTCTTCGATATTTTTGAAGTTTTCCGACATTTGCGGGCAGGCAATACTTGCGGGAAGCCGACATTTGCGGGCAACAGTTCCAAAAGTACCAATACAGTCTGTGTGATTGTTTTTTCCTGTTGCCCGCAAATGTCGGCTGCCCGCAAGTGTCGGCTGCCCGCAAATGTCGGCAAATTTCCAAAATATCGCAGTAATATTTCCACCTCCACCCTGTTACCCTCAGGTGCCGGTTGCCCGCAAATGTCGGCTGCCCGCAAGTGTCGGTTGCCCGCAAAGTGGTTGCCCGCAAGTGTCGCGACGCCGCGGAAAGTAGTGTATTCGGCGAAGACTTTTAATCGCTTTTTTGGTCATCACACAAATCTTACACTCTTTATTGTGATTTCTGGTGGTTGAAAAGACTGCGGGCAAGAAATGGACCAACACAATTTTCATGGTTTGGCCAGCATTTTCTGCTGGTATCGTATACCCTCCAATAAAGCCTTGGCAGAAGTTCAACTATCGGCGAACCACTTGATGCACCAAAAAACGACAGAATATGTATTCTTCGTTCAAATTTCTCTTTGCCCTTCTTTTTCAAATTCCCGTACCGTGCGCTCGGACTTTATCGGAGTTGTAACGACTGTCGCTAAACGCTGTCGCCGGCCTTCTGATGCACCGTGCAAGAATTTTGAAATTTGTTTCAGCATCATAATAAAGCGTTTAAGATTGGTGTGATGACCAAAAAACGACTGAAAGTCTCCGCCGAATACAGTACTTTCCGTGTCGGCGGAGAAAAATCTTTTTTTAGGCAAAAAACCGCCCATCTTTTTTCTTCTACTGCAAAAAGATTTTTTTTGGATATCTTGGATGAGCGTTAAGAAATCGAAAAAAACTTTCGGCGGAATGTCTTGAGACACCTTGTATACAAAAATCAAGTTGAGTTAAAGTTCTGCGTAATGAAGAACCTGAGTAAACTTACACAGCCGCACATTCAATTGCAATACAAAGGAGAAGTAGGCATAACAAGATCATAATACCGATGGCAAACAAACACCCTCCGATTATCAGAACACATTTTCGGCCAGGCCATATGCCAGTGTAGACTGGCAAACAAGGCCAGCAAAAGACCGGTGGTGACCGTTTCAGATACCAAGGCACGTATTGGGCCATCTGAAAATCTAGAAAATTTTCTTGGGTTGCCTTTAATGGACGAGGAGTCATATGAGACGTGCGCAAACAGTGATACACAATAGCTAAAGCAAAACAATAAACCCGGCACTTTATTCAAAAAAACACGATTTTACTATGCTAATTTAACAGTCATCTAAGACGAGTTTTGAGAGAATCACAATACTTCATTCAAAAAGAAGGCCATATGGCCTCGAAAATCCTGCTGTTAGGCAGTGTCGGGGGCGGATAGCCTGAGGGCGAAAGAGATCAGTGAAAGTCGTATCACTGATAGAACGAGAGAAACGAAAAAAAATTTGTGTAAAAATCCCCGAACGGCGTCTTTTTCTTTTAAGTTTTGATTCACATTTCCTTTTTGCCCGGAGGCTCCGATGATTCAAAGATTCTGTTTGGTTTTATTGTTGTTATTAAGGGTGAAAACGATGCATTCGAAATGGGATTATTTTTGTTATACATACAGACGTAGGCTGTGCTCAGCGTTGCGCAACGGACGACAGAACATTCAGTTCTATAATACTTATCGCTTACTTATAGATTGGTAAGAAAACGACATCTTAATTCTCTTCGAGTTTATTTTGAATTCTAATCTATGTTGATGAGACCACCGTATTTTACATAACAGATGATATAATCCTTCGAAATGATGTGCCGGTGACAAATGATATGTTGCGCGAAACATAATTAGAAGATCATAGATACACCGGGGTTATGTTCTGTTGTCGTTCGTAATCTTGAAACCTCTGGTCATCAGATTCGTGGGTGAGGAATCGTTCCCCGACCTCCCTTTCGAGACATCGGAGATCCGACCAGAGTTGATATCCTTGAAGCCAAATGTGGCTGAGTGCTTTCGATACTGTCAGACGTTTACTCATCTTTACTTGTAGTAAACTGTTGATAAATTCTATCGCTGAAAACATGTATTATGTCATCAATATTTGAACTTTGGACATACCATTTGCTGAGATCTCATTCCAGGGATTAGGTGGGTACATGAACTCTGCATTTTGAATTTGGTCGTTTATATCTTCGTCTTCGTTGAAAGGGAAAGTTCCAGAAAGACTAAAAATAATTGAAACAAAAAATTATGATTGTATACCTGACATAAACAATGACACCGACCGACCACATGTCCAAAGATCTGTTAAATCCTTTGTTGCGCAATACCTCTGGTGCTAAAAATAATGATTTTTTAATAAAACAATCCCAAACTCTGATATTTTAAAGGATTAAGCGTACCGAGATAGGCAGGGGTGCCCACAACCGATCTTCTGAAGCTCCGTTCCCCAATAATTCTGGCAAACCCAAAGTCACAAAGTTTGACTTGAGTGAAGTCGGAATCAGAAGTCAGCAAAATATTTTCCGGCTTCAGATCACAATGTACAATATTCTGGTTGTGCAAATATCGGAGTGCAACTAAGATCTGAAATTGGGAGGTCGAATTGATGAGATATAAATTTAACGACTAATTCCATACCTGATGAACTAAAAACTGTGTAATTCTTTCGGAAAGCCTGCCCTTCTCACTGCTCAGTATCATCTCCAACATATCTCCTTTTAATTTCTCCATCACCACGAATATTCTGTCTTGAGTTTCCAGCATTTGTTGGAATTCCACAACCCCAGGATGCTTAACTTTCTGCAGATTAAGCTTACGATTACAATCCTAAGATGCTTACTTGTAAAATTTCGACCTCAGTCCTGAGTGCAGCTTCTTTGTTGCTGGGGAATTTTAATTTATCGATAAGTTTAACTGCAACGTGCTTCCCCGTTTTCCGATGGATGCCTGAAAATACGCATTTAGAAAGAATTAAGCACATGAATCGCAAAAAATGCATCTAAAAACATACCCCCATAGACAATTCCGAATTGCCCGGATCCCAGCATCTCGTCAGCAAATATCTGATAAAGCTGAGAAAATTCATATTCGCTTTGGATCTGCACTCCCAAATGACCTGTTTCTCCAGGAACCGGGACCTTCAACTGGACCATGTTACTCTGCGTACTCTCTCGTCGGGTAAGTGTACTGGACTGTGGAGTTACGGGCATTAAGGCTTGTTTGATCGCCTGCGCCCAGCCGGTCATCACTTCCGATGACTTCTCACTCGATTGGGGCTTGGCCGAATCATTTGGAGCACCGGCTAAAAAAACAATTATATGATGACGTAAGAGCAGTTCATCATGTAACTTCAAAGCAATCTTCCTACATTTCCGTTTTTCAGAGAGTAATTTTAAGGAGTTTTTAGGGCCTAAAGAGAGCTTCTGCAGGGCATTCAGACAACACCGTCGATGCACCGAGAAGGGGATTAAGGGCAGATCCTCGGTGTAGGTATACTTGTCCACCAGCATGCTGAGAGTCTGCAAATTGCCAGACTTGGAGCTCAGCTCGAAACGGACTCGTCTTCGGCGACTGGCCCTCGTTGATAGGCGCTCGTGTAATTGCACCCGGTCCAGCGTGAATAGCCTTGAGTCATGAAGGAGCGTTAGTCGAGACAATAACACGAAGCGCAGAAAACGAGCTCGCGACCGAAGGGGGGAATGTTGTGCGAAGGAAAGGAACGGGAATAATTTTGAGAGCCTGTGACGTAATCAGCCATTCCTTCAGATCCCGAAGGTGATCCGACTTGTCCCTGCCCATCATGAAAAGCCGTTTTATGGCTTGTGGTACATTAAAACCCCAAATTCAAAGAGAAACAAAAAACACCAGCTCGCGGCAGGCAGGAATTGTACGGGGAAGTATTGAACTATTATATTGTAAACTCATAATATAACTATTCACTCCGAGGTCACAAAATGCATGAGAGCAAAAGCGCCGGTTGATTTTCATTTTTTCGATTGAAAAAGCAACCCCAGACTTCAGGACCGTGCCAAAAATAGCCCCGACTCTCGAATGGATATATAAAAAAGTTTGATCAGCGCTCTACGGTGCATTTACTTGCTAAATCCCCGGAAAACCGGTCTCTTGGCGGTTTTTTGCTCTCACACGCCTTTTTAAACCTGCTCATCTTCCCCCACACACATCAGAGAAACCCCCACTCACCGATAAAATACTTGGAGACTTGGGTTCGTATTTCGAGGTAATGCGTCGGCTCTCGCTTCAGCGGGTCGTGGGGGACCATGTTGACTTCAAGGATCTCGGACAAAGGCAGCTCTTTATAGTAGCCCTTTGATTCGGCGTCTTTGTACATAGTAATGCATTTCGTGTCCAGACGCCAGTAATGCTTTTTACGCTAAAATAAAGGTCATGTCATGCTGGATGCAACTTTTTTACCATGTTTTGTTTATCCGTGTAATGCACCATCCAACCTTCCTTGATTATTCTGTTTTGATGACGCTTTGTTTGTTTTTTGGACATTACAATCCTCATCAGAGGAATATTCTGTGATTCAGCCGTGGGGTCGTCGGCCTCTGTGGGAGTCGAGTCTACTGAGTTATTATTCCTCTCGGTCTGTTGTAATGGTGCACTCGGTGTTGCTTGAGTTCTTTTATGAGATCGCGGAGATGTGGGAACATCTTGACGATTCTCATTTAGGGCTAAAACCAATAACAATATTGATTCGTATTGATCATCAAAAGGCTCAACAAAAAATAATCAAATAATCGGAAAGTAAAAAACTGAAGCCAGAACAAAACTCAACATACCAGAACCATACCCATCACAAACTTGTACATTATCAAACTCATCAAACTCAGAGATGGTATCATCATCATATACTTCACAAATCAAGTGTACATACGTATATCTCAACCTACCTTCATCTGATGTCCGTCCCATCAGCGATGCCTGGGTGATCGATTGAGTATTCCCTGGGCAATCTTTCGGGACAAACTCAGCACATTTTTTGTGACAGTTGTATTTACAATCTATAAGAATAACCCAGTTAAGAAATGCCGAAGTATGAAGTACTTTTCGCATAGAAGTACCTTTTTATAAAAACATGCTTACCTTTACATTGGATTCCTTGACGCATAAGACCCCTGAGTAGTCTCTTACAATACTGACAGACTGTCGGCTTTTTGTAACTATGGACTTGGAACGTGTGTGGTACTTTAACTCGTGTAGCTTCAGCTATTTCCATCCACAGTGGTCTCCCGCTCCACGAACTACTTCGATCTTTTCTTGGCATTTGAAGGAACTAAACGCAAAAAATGAATGTTTTAAGAAATAGCTTATAATTTTAAAAAGTGTAATCTTACATTTCCCCCTATGGGATCACCATCTTCACTCTGATCGGCCGTCACTAAAATGTCAGGAGCGGCCAAACCGACCATGGAGGTCGAATTGCTGGCCATAGAACGAACAGAAGATGTTGCCAAGTCATTGCTGGTTGATTCAGTGAGCTGATATTGGGAGAGTGTTGAGAGAAGAACGCCTTGCTATAAAATATATGTTATTTTAGGTGAATGTATACGATGACTCATGGCATGTCTTCAGAATGGTTACCGGTTGCTGGAGTCCAACAGAATTCCTCGGAGACAACGGAATCGCCGAAGGTCTTCGTTGTCGGCTTCCATTACAATTATTTGGTATTTTGGATGCACATCGCTTGTGATAATTGAGGCCACACCCTTTAAAAAAATAAAGGAATTTTTTATACTTTTGTCAGCAATTTTATGTTGCACAGAAAACGAATTTAAATCAATAAATTTTTGGAGAATCCAAAATTACCTTGACATTTGAGGCCCTGCTTGACCAATCCAAACAAAAGTTCTCCACAGAAATCACAAAAAGTCGGAGTTTTGTAGCTGTGGACGAAGAGAGTATGGGGATGAACAACAAGACGTTCATGTTGAGGACAGGCTATAGTTAAATATAATTATTAGTATTGCATTTTTTGTAATTTACAAGCCTTAATTAGAGCTCCGGTAAAAAGTCAATTAAGGGAATTCTTGGTCGGGTCACTCCGAAAACGAACTTACCTCTTCGCATGACAATAAAACTATTTAATACATTTAAAGATTAAAAGGCGAAAGTGTGAGAATATTTGAGTGTGAATGAGTAGTGTAAAAGTGTTTTTGTGCGAGGGACGGCAAAGAGTCTCTTTTTCTTTGCGCCGGTGGCCTACTAGGTGAGAGGAAGGCCCAGCTCGTGGCCCCGACGCCAAAAAGCCGCCACGATTCCCAATTTCCTGGATTCACTCTTTTTAATATCTGTCTTCCCGTTTCTGGTTATTTTTCGAGTACTACTTACCACTGATCACGGCCTCAATCAGAGTTCCTTCGGTGATTTCGTCCGTAGAGGTCAACAATTGAAGGATATTTATGGAACGGAGATCATGCCGATAGAGTAAGAGATGGTCCAAAATAGAAGCTGGAGTGTCTGCAGCCGAGTACTAAACAGTTTGTGGATATGAAATCGGCGAAGATAAAAAGTATGGGACATTGAAACAATCATAGGAAAACGATTACGTCCCTTACGTCATAATTACGGAAAAACAGAATGTTTACCTTGCTTGCAATAAAAGACGTGGCCTCTTTGCGAAGATCCTTTAGGGAAATTTCCGGCTTAGGCCAACAAATAGTCTGCTTGTAAATCCCGGATTGCAATTGGAATGTCAACCCATCCATAGCGACAGTCCGATTCCAAGACCCTGTATAATGATCAGACGCCGCTGTCGACCAGGTGTTGGTCGAAGAAGTGGGACTGGGTGAATGGGAAAGCTCGAACTGGTGCTCTTCCTTCAGAAATTCCTGGCCAAAGTCTGTCTCTTCTTCTTGGGTTTCATTTTCAATCGAGACTCTGAAACAAGAAGTAATATATTGTCTTATCAGTACCAGAACGACAGAGAGGAGGGGGATCGGTGAGTCAAACAAAAGGGCGTAGAAAGGAAAGAAAGGCTCAATATCATGTTTGTTCTCAATCTTAAAGGAATTATACATTCGGTGCCTTAGGGGGAATTAAGCGTCCAGGTGCATTGCGCAAAAAGCAAACAATTTAAACAGCGGTTTTTCGTTCTTCTGGTCTCAAAACGGTTACAAATTGGGGTTTAGGAGCGAAGTTTCTTGCATAATAAACGTCTCTAACCTAAGGCATTATCTGAATACGAAACCGGTAATGACAAACACAAAAAAGAGGGCGCATGCGGCTGGAAATGCCCATAAAACTATTTACCTTCAATTTATACTATAATCTCCTTCTTTGTAAACAACCACCCATGATCGGCTTCTGAAGAGCGCAAAAGAGTTACTCCTCTGTTTTCTGAACCTACAGTCTTAGAGGGATATCGATTGGCAAAAGTAGAAAGATCAATAAAAGATTTCCTCGTTAATTGTTAGGAATTAAGTTCCTAAACGAGTACACAACCTTTAATAACACTGAGGCCTTTGACTTCTCCGTAAAAACTTTCTGTTTTAAAATTAACAAGGGAAACAACCGAAACAACCTAATTTCAAGAATTATACGAAACTCCAGTAGATTATTTCTTCATCACAAGTGTTAAAAATAAACAATTCAACAAACAAAGCACTACAATAGTGTTATTTTTACATTACATTTTTATTTCCGGAACGAAGGAGACGTGCATATTTCTAGAGGAAATAGAGTTAGTGTGATTGACAGAGAATATGCGAGACACAGTTGGGATGGGCCGCGTCGTCGTCTCAGATGGCAAAAAATCTGTTGGCTCAATGGCAACACCGAGCAAGAATCCCAACGAGCGGATCCAGTTTTGAGGAGTGAAGGGAGGGAAGAAGAAGGTTCCCGCACTTCGTTCGGCGTCTCAGACTTCAGTAAGAGGACTCTCAGGAGGAAAACAAGGAGGGGATATAACAAGTGGCCTCGAGAGCTATTCAACATGATCATCGCCTGCCGAAGACACGCAAAACTTCCCAAATTCGAACTTTCATAATAGAAAAAAGGCCGTCAAAGTTTTGAAGCCGTCTTCTACTCTCTTGAGTGCTTTGACTTATGGACACAGGGCCGAAGGGGATAATAACACAGATTAGCGCCCATATCTTTTTTTTTTGCTACGGTCCGAAGGCATCTTCGCGACAACCCCCTAAATGGCCAAAATTTCAAAACTATAAACCCGTAGGCCGCGCACATAAATACTTCGTGATAATCTCTCGGTAAAAAAGCGCTCATGTCTCAAATGGCGCTAAAATCGCATTACAGTTAGTCGCTAGCAATTCCACAAAATGCATAATTTCTAATGCCAAATGTCTTAAGTCTTAAAAAAATGTCGCGTAAAAGAGACGGATCTCAAAGCTAACAAACCACAACGTAAATGCCCTGAAGGTCTGTCTGGTACCAAAAACGTTAGGCCGGATAAGTCACCAGGGTAATTGGATAATTCGTACGGCAGCGACATGGACATTTCCAAATGACCTAGACTTGGACGTATATCCCTTGGTAACGAAAGGCGAGCGGCCACAACTGATAGAATATTCATTAAAAACAAGAGATGCGAGCATTAATCCGATAAAACAATTACCGCTCGTCGACTTTTTCCACATCCCGACGCTCATCCGCTGACATTGTCACCCTGTTTGATGGACCCGAATCGACTGTGCCAGTATAATTTTAGGAAGCCGGAGACAGAATATATCTTCTGTTTACCTTACTATTAGCAAAATGAGTTCTGGCTGCAAGAGTACCCCAAGGGAGAGACCTTTGCGTGTCATAAAATGTTCCCACAGCGGCAAAAAAATCTTCTCATTACTTACTTTAACTACACTTCCACAAACACTCTCACATTTTCAAGAGGGAGGTAATCCTTAATGGCGCCTGGTCTGCTGTCTTTGTCCACATAAATTTGATTATGCAACTTAGAATGGAATAAGGACAAAAGCCCCCAAAAAAGGGATAGCTGGGCATGGGAGGCCGAAGGAAAACTATTATATCCTCCAAAAAATGCGCTTGAGAAACTTTACCAAACGTTCATCAGCACAATTTGAGAAAATACTCATATCCATCCTAAAAAAGAAGTTACCTGTCATTTATCTTGGCAGCACCGCACTCGACCGGTCGGCTGGAATGAGCAGCGATGACGCCGATCGAACCCAGAGACGGAGAAAGACTTCTGTTTCCTCGCTGATCAAAAGACGAGGAAAAGGCTATACTGCGAAATCTGGGGACTCAGACACATCTATGAGTCCTCATGTTAAAGCTGGAGGATGTATTGTCAAGAAACAAGAAGTAGGAGAGATTTTCATATTAATTAAAACAAGTTCTAGGCCTACAAAGAAGCTCAACAATCAATGGAGAAATCAATGAAGAAAAGTCGACGTCGTCGCATTTCTGGCCCCACGCTTGATCCCAAAGCTAAAACAGCACCTAATCCGGAAAAGTCCGTCGGCATTGATACGCCTAAAACTGCCGCAGATAAACCCATTGATGCCGATAAAACCACCAGATCTAGAGTAAGTCCCTTCTTACCCTAGTCGAGAGTTGTCCAACAAATTAAGAGCCACGACTTTCATCCTCCTACCAAAAATTTTATTATTCTAGAGAAGAAAAAGCAGTGATGACGAAACTGCATTCGACATGATGGCTCAAAGTAAGTCCTCAAATTGAGGCTAGAGGTGTTCTTTCTTCCAGGTATGAACAGGACATGGAAGAAAGTTCGTACAAAGAGTAAAGAGAAATTCAGACTTGTCAAGACCTTTGTTAGCGCGCCGTTGAAGGAAAAAGGAATGCAAAAAATGCTAGATAGGATTACCCGACGGCAACAGGCAGCTCGGGTAAGCATACATTAAATTATAATTACGCTAAAGGATCCAAACAAAGTCCTAAAACAAGGCGATGAATGTTTCCCACAACGTCGACCAACATCCGGAGAAATTGCGATCGAGATGCACAAGACACCAGAGAAGAGCAAGGGGGCGTCTCCCAAATCCAAATCTCTTCATACTGCCGTCATTGAGTCCAGTATATTCCTACCAGATGGGCGACCTTTCTGGCAACAAAAGAATAAGGGGGATCAACAACGGGAGATGACCGAGGAGGACCTGACAGATGACGAACTACCCATGAATGCCGAGGTTATCGTTCAAGTGCATGAGGGAAAAGTGAAATTGGATAATATGCCTTCTGTAAAGTGAGTACCTGCTAATTGGGAAATTGGGTATGGGAGTGGGCCGCATTGCGCAATCGGAAATACGAAGGCGTCTATATTAAATTTCTATCATTTAAAAACATGTCTAATTTATGCATACAATATTTTTAGACTGGTCCTAAAGCCTTACGGTGATTTGGAGGAAATGAAGAAACGGGATGCAATTTTTTTCAACAAGCAGCTAGTATTCAGTAACACCGTTAGATCTATGGTCAATTTCGTCGATGACACCGATTCAAGAAGCAGTTCCAAAAGTTCCTCCGACAAGTCCAGGGAGCAGAAACCAGAGAAATCAGCCCCCTCCAAGCTGAAGATAACCATTCCGGACACAATATACGTATATGATTACACCAGACCTGAGATTGGTGGATGGCCATTCCCATTTACTCCTACTGAGAAAGGAAAGGATAAGGAGAAGTAGATATTATTTTTTATTTTACTTACTACAGGAGGCATGTTTTATCGGAATAAACGTTGCGTGATTCATCGAACTAATGTTTTCGTTCATTGACGTCATGACCTGTCCGTGGAAACAAAGTGATGGCGATTGGGAATCATTGATCCGCAGGGGTGGTCAGTGGGCCGGCCGGGCTCAAAAATGGAAAATTACAAACGGGCCGGGCCCGTCACGGGCCGGGCCGGGCCGCGGGCCTGGGGTTTTTTCCGGCCCGGCCCGGCCCGTCTAAAATACAATGCCAAACCGTTGGCATTCATTGTTTTCGCGCCGGGAAAATTAATTGATGTTGTTATAGTTGCTCTTTCTCAAGTTCTAAAACGTTTACAAGTCTATAGTTCCATTATAAAACCACAAAACTATCACACTGATCCTTTACTAGCTATATCAACGCCTTTTTTGCCTAAGTTTAGATCCCAAGCTTGGGCGCAGTTCGCAGAACCCTCTATAAACGGGCCTGCACGGGCCGGGCCGGGCCAGGCCCGTCACGGGCCGGGCCGGGCCTGGAAAAAGACTAGACGGGCCGGGCCGGTAATTAGACGGGCCGGGCCGCGGGCCGAAAATCGGAAAAATAGGGTCCGCTGACCACCCCTGATTGATCCGCAATTATTTTTGTTTGGGTCAAGTCTTGCAGAAATGAGTCACGTCTAACCCTCAGAAAATTTTTATTTTTTTGCTACTTCTTGCGGGTGGTAAGAAGTTCTGCCATTTCTATCACAGGGTAAGTCTTATTACATGATAGGTTTGATTTTTCTATGTTTTTTCATATGAACTTATCAGGCGAAATATATAGATGATGAAAAACGAAGTTTGGGAGTTGGATTGTAGATATATGCTTACCTAAACATATTCTTTCTTTTTGTATTATTAGTTTCACACGTCCTAGTAACCCCGCAGATGTTTATTACGCCTGGAAAATGATGTCTAAGTTTTTTTGTACTTGTTTTTGTTTATTTTGAGTTACCAGAAAATATTGTTTATGTGTAAAGAGCTTTTTTTCTGTTTCGCAACGGATTTTGTTTTGTTGCCGTTGTTTTTTATTTTGTTTCTTTTAGGAGACATGCGGTTCGCAGTGCTCAATTGTATAAAATGCGGGTTGCTGAATCTGCCATCTTCATCTCAGGGAAGGTAAGTTTTTTTTCTGAAAATGGTGCAATATTTATGTTAAGGGCATTTTGCACACTTCAAAGATATGGAGTAATCACAACAAAAAGGGTCCCTTCTTCCACTGCCAGGGAGTTCTTTCGCCAGTTGAGTACAGTAGACACGAAGAGGGCATCTACAAAGCTGAGGAATGCTTCTTGGAAGGATCTACGGAGGATATTCAGACTAGCCGTTCCGCACAAAGGCAGGATCTTCCGTATGTTGTGATCCACATGATATATTTTTGTTTAGTGGGGTTGTTCTTTATGGGAGTTGGTTCCTCGATTTTCCTTTTTATTCCACGAGTTCTGGGAAAGTTGATCGATGAGCACGATCAGTCTAAAACGCAGCCGGACGAGGGAGATGTTGCGTTGAAGCTTGCTAGATACTTTAAGGAAAATCCTTGGGCTATCGTGGCTTTGTTATTTGTTGGAGCTGCAGCGATTTGTGCTCGAGCCTACTGCATGCATACAGCTGGTGAGCAATACGTCGTTTTATGATAGTGTTTAGGCCAATTGGTGATTAATGACCTTAGGACAAAGGTTTTCAACTCTGTTCTACGACAAGACATGTCATTCTTTGATAAGAACAAGGTCGGCGAGATCGTCAGTCGACTTTCAACCGATGCACTCATCGTTGGGTATTCTGTTTCCACCAATCTGAGTGAAGGCGCCCGAGCTCTTATTACATGCATTGGATCAGGGTCTCTTATGGTAGTGTATAGAATTTGGATTCAGTTTTCTTTTAGGTATACACATCACCCAGTCTTTGCAAAGTTGTTGTCTTTGTTATACCTTTCATTGTCGGGACGTTCTATGTCTTTGGAAAGTTGCAAAGAAAGTACACCATGCAAATGCAAGAGGCGGTTGCAGCGACAAATCAGGCAAGTCAGCACAGTAATCGTCTTACCATTATTTAGGTAGCAACTGAGCGTCTGTCTAACATTCGGACTGTCAGGATGTTAGTGGCTGAAGCAAAAGAATTGGAGACATACAAGGATAAAATTCAGGCAATCTGGAGGATATCTAAGAAAGAAGCCATCGCCAAAGGATTAATGTTTGGAGGGGTATGCGTTTTTCCAATGATGTGGAATTCCTTAAACTTTCAGTTAACAAATTCTGTTTCAGTTCCAATTCACAGGCTACATTTCGCTGACGACGATCTTGTTTTATGGCAGCAGTTTAATTGATAAGGGTCTTCTGACTTATGGGGATCTCTCGTCTTTTGGTCTATATGCCCTGCTTTGCGCCGCAAGTCTATCAAATATGAGTGGGTTCTACATTGAGATCATGAAAGGATTGGGGGCCAGTTCAAGACTCTTCGAACTGCAAAGCCAGAAGCCGACAATTCCATTGACCGGAGGGTTGAAAATCGAAGACATTACAAGAGAGATAAGATATGAGGGAATAGGGTTCTCTTATCCCAACAGAGCCCCTCTCTTCAATGATGTTACATTCAGGATTCCAGCTGGAAAGATTACCGCAGTGGTCGGGGCGTCAGGAAGTGGAAAGTCAACAATTGCAAATCTTTTGTTAAGGTAGTCATGTAAATATGTTCTTTTTACTATTGCTTTTTAGACTCTACGACCCCAGTCAAGGCCGAATTACAGTCGATGATATCGATCTTAGAGATTTGGATGCAAGTCACTGGAGACGAATGATAGGTGCTGTCGGTCAAGAACCTGTGCTTTTTTCAACTACCATCTACAACAACATTATTTACGGCTGCGAACATCCGGAGAAAATCACGGAAGAAGATGTTTACGAAGCCGCTGAAACATCGAACTCATTGGAGTTTATTCGTTCGTTTCCTCAGGGATTTGACACAATTGTTGGTGAACAGAGTGCATCGATGTTAAGCGGCGGTCAGAAACAAAGAATTGCCATAGCCAGAGCCCTGGTCACAAAACCTAGACTTCTCATCATGGACGAGGCTACGAGTGCATTGGATGCGACTTCAGAATACTTGGTCCGCAAAGCTCTCAGCCAGCTCTTGGAGAATAACAAACAGACGGTACTAATCATTGCTCATAGGTAGGTCATATGACGGTATAGTAACAATACTTTCAGGCTATCCACCATCAAACATGCCGACCAGATCGTCGTTCTAGATAGAGGCACCGTAGCCGAGATAGGGACGTTTGACGGTCTGATGAAGCTGGAAGATGGAGTCTTCCGAGCCCTGGTCGACAAACAGACCATAGGATGGAGAGATGACCAATTCTGAGATTAGGACACACATATTTTGCCGACATTTCTATTTTTTAATTATTGTTTTATAAATTTTAAACATCCAAATATTTCACATTACACTAGCACTGCAAAACATTTGGCATTCTGAGAGAGCAGCTTGCAAGTCGGGGTTATCGGATTTACATCGGGGAAGGACCTTGGCGTACTAAAACAGAATAATATTAAGTTAATTATAGCTTACTGGAATAAACTCTTTGTTCCAAATAATGCATGTGTTCAGCAATCGTACAAGCATTGCGGAATGAGCTATGTCTGTCGTCGAAAAGAAGCACTTCAGATGTTTTATACCAGCCTTTCCCAACCAAGGCCCACATTCCTGAATTATGGCTGTTACTAATTCAATCAATGAATCAGTCGGCTCCTGAATAAACGAATACTCTTTTGTTATGATTTTAGAACTTACCAAGATTGCAGATTCCACGAATGACAGAAAACCGTCATGTATTTCGGTCTCTTCGCCATATTCTCGAACCAAAATAGTTAAAATTCTATATCTAAGATCGTTATCAGCGATCGAGAATGTGATGAACCTCACGATTGAAGGTACGGATGGTCGAACTGACTGCTGTAAAAATGTTTCAAGCAGTCCAGGTGCGTTCTCGGGGGAGTTTGTGATTCTATTGAGGAAATCTTTGAGGTCGACAGAAACGGTATTTGAGGCCATGCATAACAGACAGACGTGCACGGTTGAATTCGCAGTCCGTCTCAACCGCGGTTGAAACTGACTGCGAATTATACATATCTCGAGCTGCGCCCAGGATTTGTAATTCGCCGGGTACATCTTACACGAAAGAACACCAAATTTTGCAATAATCGCCTCAGGTTCTCCAAAAATGTACATACAGAATACTATTTGGGCGTAGATCCGTTGTACCAAGTATCATCTTTCTGTCGTTTTGGCCCACTGCGGTAAGAAAAACTTTTGTGGACCTTTTTTCCCAGCGGACCTTTTCGCATAAATATGACATCAAAAACATAATGTCTTAAAAATCATTGACAAAAGTGCTCGATAAACTCCTGATTTTGTTAAGATTTTGAGGTGAGCAGACGAATAACATACATATAATCTTCCTTATATGTTGACCGTATAAGGGAAATCAGAAATAAGAATGTCATCATGGTAAAGGTGACATAACCCATCGGTAGACTGTGGTAGTAGTAGTAGAAAATGATTTAAAAGTCCGATATGATAATTTTCCGGAAAATACGACACACAGGTTGAATTCTTGAAAAATTAGGATTATAGTGATATTGTTACTATGATCGTTGTTTAGCGGACCTTTCCGTCCTTCGTGGATTTTAGCACCATAAAGGCGGTTAGATAACGAAATTTTTCAGTTGGCGACCCGGGCATGATTTTTGCAGGGTTGCCGGGTCGGGCCTGCAATTTTTAAAAGTAGGCTCGTTTGCCACTCCTGCTTTTCGGGCGTTTTTTTGTCGTTTTGGTGAAAATAATTTGGAGCTGCTTTTAAAATTTCACTTTCGATTTTTGAGTTGCATTCCGCAACAAAATCAATAAAATGGCGAAGTGTCAAAGCATATGAGTAATCTAAAATAAAATTTGACCGAATATACATCTCGATGAATCGTAGAATATGGACTCCCAAGGCAGAAAAGTGATTGTAGTTGATAACGGATCAGGAGTGAGTTAAACTTTCATATATTACCCTGTTTATTTAGTTTGTAAAGTGTGGATATGCGGGTACAAACTTTCCGGAACATATATTTCCATCTATGGTCGGGAGACCCCTTGTTCGATCAAGCCAACGGATAAACAACATCCAGATCAAGGATTTGATGGTTGGGGAGGAGTGCACTGAGCTCAGGCAATGCCTTGATGTTACATATCCTATGGAAAATGGTATTGTTCGAAACTGGGAGGACATGGCGCACGTTTATGACTACACATTTGGACCAGAAAAGTTGGATATTGATCCTCAGGTGTGTTTCTGATTTAATTATTCTTAATTCTTATTACTTTTAGGAATGCAAGTTATTACTGACCGAACCTCCAATGAATCCACATAAGAATCGCGAAAAGATGTTTGAAGTCATGTTCGAACAGTACGGGTTTAACGCTGTTTATGTGGCTGTGCAGGCAGTTTTGACATTGTATGCGCAAGGTCTCTTAACAGGTGTCGTTGTGGATTCTGGAGATGGAGTTACACATATCTGTCCTGTCTTCGGTGGTATTGCTTTACAGCATCTAAATCAACGTTTAGATGTTGCAGGCAGGGATATAACAAAATATTTGATAAAGGTATGTATTGTTATTTTTTTTGTATTTTGCTTTACTTTAGCTACTCTTGCTTCGTGGATATGCCTTCAATCATTCCGCTGATTTTGAGACGATCAGACAACTGAAGGAGAAGCTGTGCTATGTGGCTTATAATGTCGAACAGGAACAAAAACTTGCTTTGGAGACAACAGTATTAACTCAGTCGTATACTGTATGATTTTTTATTTTTTTTTAGTTTTATTTTTAGTTACCTGATGGTCGAACCATTCGAGTTGGGGGTGAACGATTCGAGGCTCCAGAAGTCCTTTTCCAACCTCATCTGATTGACGTGGAGAAAGCTGGAGTGTCGGAACTGATATTTAATTCCATTCAAGGGGCTGATATGGGTATGAATATTGTTTACTGTTTAATTGTTATATGTCTGGTTACAGATTGCCGATTGGATCTGTTTAAACATATTGTTCTATCCGGGGGCTCAACGATGTATCCAGGTTTGCCTAGCAGACTCGAGAAGGATCTAAAGCAACTTTATTTGCATCATGTGCTGAGAGGGAATACTGAAAACTTCCACGTAGGCCTAAATTAAAGTTAATATTTGTTTTTTAGAAGTTTAAAATTAGAATAGAAGCTCCCCCGCGACGAAAACACATGGTATTCTTGGGCGGGGCCGTCCTGGCTCACTTAATGAGGGACCGTAATGAAGTAAGTGGCCAATTGCTTTACTTATTTCGCGCGTCGTTATGACGTTGACCTTCTTTCTTTGCAGGACTTTTGGATTTCGAAGGCGACATACGAAGAAAAGGGCCTTAATTACTGCATGGACCAGATCCGCATCCGCTAAACGACTATTTAATTAAAGTATTTTTTAAATTATTTTGTATTTTGGTCTCACAGTTTGCAATTAAATCTATCGGAAAAGTGTAGGGGATTTTGTTTCGAGGAGGGAAAGATGGAAGGGGGGGGGGGGGTGTCGACCAACGGACACGGCCAAGATCAGAACAGCCCGCATTCCACTGTTTTCTCACCCTTTGACTTGAAGACTTAAATCGAAGCGTCGCATTGTTTTGTCGTTCTTTTTTTATTTTCTTAATTCTCTTTTTCACTTTCCCCAATCTGACAATGAGTCAGATTTGGGGAAGGGCCGTTCGAAAGGCTCCAGAAATATCCGGGGGGTCAGTTTAACCGTGGTTGATCTATGCGAAGCTAAGAAGCTGAAAAGATTGTATGATAGACTGTTTGATTAGCGTAGCTTTAGTGTAGCACTTTGAACTTTAAGTTTTTTTCAAACATATTACAAATAACTGCGTTTTACAGACATTCTATTTGGACCAGGACGTATTCTCAAAATTGAACCCCTTGATCCCATTTTCTTTTTTCTTTTGTAATTTTATGGAAAATGTTGAAATCCGTGGAATGTTTTGTACTATTAGATTGTCGCTTGAAGTTTATTTCCACAGAATTATATACTTTGTCATACTATATTTTGAGGTTTTTAAATGTAGAAAGTGACCTTATTAAATGCCCGCTAAACATGTTGCTGCTTACTATGGCGATTATGGTAATTGGAGTGCTGTCGAGCAGGGAGTGTGACCATGATTGCTCTGACACCATCTGTCCATCACTGGATTGTAACCAGACCTCTTTTGTGAATGATTGTGATTGTTGTCCCCAGTGTCTGAGATTTCGAAACGAGAAGTGTGGAGATGGTCATGGACAATGTGTTAATGGGCTAGAGTGTGTCAATCTTGATAGATTACCCTTTGGAGTATGCCAAAATAAAAGTACGTTTGATTGACGTGATCATTTCCTGCAAAATATTTTCTCAAAATAAATATCTCGGCCCCACTGTCTTTTGTGGCCCATAAATCCGAATCGATTTACAGTTTTGACTCCTCGCTGTGATCCGGAACTTTGCGATTCCTCGGTTCCTGTTTGCACTGAGGACTCGCATTTGGTTCTTATACCGCCCTCGGACAACGCATGTTGCCCTAAGGCTCAATGTGAATGTGATTATGCAACATGTGAAACGTTAAGCAATAAATGTCCGAACAATACAAAGCGTTATCTGATGAGGAAAGGGGGAAATAATCCAGGGATGTGTTGCGATCAGTTTGAATGCAGACAACCAGGCACGTTTTCTACAAAAAAGAACCTTTGAATGAAACTATTCAACCATACTAATAAGCAAAGATCTTTCAGCTTTTTATTGTGGCCGTGTTCGTTGTTCATTATACCGAGACCTTGATTTATTCACTGAATGCCCCGGGGACAGCTACCGGCCCCAAGAATATATCCCACAGGGTTCATGTTGTCCAATATTCCCAGAGTAGGTGGTGATAAATGACGGACAATTTGCAGATGTCAGTGTAAAGGGTCGGTATGTCCACCAGTAAGATGCGGAAAGAACGAGAAAGTTGTAATGATCAGAAGAGGGACGCAATCCCCTGGCGCCTGTTGCGACATCTTCCAATGTTTGGTCGACTCTAACTCTACGACTGATCAGTCATGTTTTTTTGAAGGCAAGACTTATGCCTCTGGTGATAACTGGCATTATGAACCGTGCCAAACATGCTGGTGCAACAATGGTGTATCCATGTGTACATCATTGGAATGTCCGTCTGTTGCAAGTAGGTTTATAATAAGACTACTACAAGCAAAACTCAGGACATTGTTCGTGGATAGAGATCCCTGATGGAGAATGTTGCCCAATATGTCGGGGTTGTATTGATGACCTTGGAAAGCACAAAGTGAATGAAAGTTGGGCCGTGGATGGCTGCACAAAGTAAGAAATAAATAGCACTGGGTAAAATTTTTGTGTCGTCAAAAACAACTCACTTTAGCTGCACGTGCTCCGAAGACTTCAAAATCCAATGTCAAAAATCATTGTGTTCTTGCGACGGATCAGAACGATCTAATCCTTGTTGCTTAGAATGCCCCGGTAAATACATCCATTACAACTCAAATTACATATGTAAATCAACTTTAGGTGAGGAGACATGCCCTAATATGGACCACTGTGACCTTAGATGTATTCATGGCTTAAAGCGTGATGCTGAAGGGTGCGAAGAATGTATCTGTGCCTCAGAAAACCCAAAAGAAGACGTCGTGCTTTACAATAAGTGCAATGATCAATCACCATGCGAGAGGTATGTTAGGGAGGTAAGAAATGTCACACACAAATACTTAGGCATTGTTTCAACGGGTTCTCTTTAAATGACCAAGGTTGTTACACATGCGAATGTAAGCAGTGCCCTTCAATGGAGATGTGTTTGAAGAAATGTCTTTTTGGATACCAAATTAATCATGCTGGATGCTCAATCTGCAAGTGCAAAGGTAACCAAAAAGCACAAAAATAATTATAAATAAATACGTAGCGGGCGGTTTCGAGACAAAGAAAATAGAAACTAACAATATCTCGGATCTCTGTCATCGGGAAGAAAAAGAATACAGAAACGGGGATTGGTGGAGTGAATCTTGCAGACAATGTCTGTGTCTGCAAGGACGAACTTATTGCTCGGCATTATCATGTATGGCCAGGGATAACTGTTCTCTTTCTCAATACAACATTAAAGATGGAGAATGCTGTCCGTCATGCGGGGAATTCGTCGAGGCTTCATTTGTTCCCTGTCATTTTGATAATGTTGTTAGTCAATACGTGGATGGAGAAATGTTTAGAAAGGATTGCGCAGTCTGCATCTGTGCATTGGGTCATGTTTTGTGTTCGGAAGAAAACTGCGACAAGGAATATTTGAATAACAGGTAAAAAATTAAATAAGTTCAAAACCCTTAAAAAATGTTTTGTAAACTCCTAAATTTTAGTTTCCCTGATGATAAAGCAATGCAAGGTTATCAGATGGACTGTATTGACTATAAGAACCGTAATCACGGCTACCATTCCGTCTGGAGTGACGGCATTTGTCGTCATTGCCAATGCCAATTAAATGGTTCTATTGCATGTGTTGATATCATATGTCCCGAAGTGAAATGCGATGGAAAATTACTCCACTTGGAGAATCAATGTTGCCCTGTCTGCTTTGGTAGGTTAATGATGACTCAAAAAATCTCTTTTAGAACACAAAACGGAAGCATCTTGTGATTACAATGACGTCAAATATTACCAAAACGAGGTCTTTTCGGATGGTCTATGCAGAAATTGCACTTGTACTATTTATGGAAATGTTGAATGCAACACAACTCAATGTATGGAATGCGAACGGCCAATATACACTCCTTTTGAGTGCTGCCCTACATGTGCTGGTATGTTGGTCCTATCTTTTTTGATATTTTTCATCCTGATTCTTTGCCTAATGAGTTTTATTGCAGAAAATGTATTGTATTCTTCGAAAGTAGAGACTGAAGTTGTGATCTTCGACAACGGGCATCTATTAAATGTATATTACATCTCTTTTGCGATTGTTGGATGTTTTGTTATTCTGTTATTTGTTATTGGAAAGTTTCTAAAGCGGTATTACATGGTAAGAAAATACTCCTAGTCTGTCGGTAAAATAATGAGCACTCTGTCACATCGAAAATCGCATCGCCGCCGAGAAAATGAATTGTGTCGCGGCAAAATCAAAATTTTTACTTCAGCGCGCGATCGGCAGCGACATTGTGCTCATTATTTTACCGACAGACTGAGATTAAACTTTTTCGATATTTTTTTAGACCTCCGAGGCTGGGAAATCGATGAAAAATGGATACAAATATTCGCGCGACGAGCAGACTCTGCACCCGCTTATTTCCAGGTGAGCATAATGATGACATAACACATTAAAATTGTTTATAGATCTGACACACTTTGGTCAAGAAGTTCGAATCTCTCCTCCGTCGACTCTCACCTCATATAGAAGAAACGCGGGCGTTGCTTTAATCAGATCTGTAACACATTGTTACTCATTATCATAAATTTGTACACTGTTTATAGCATTCGAGAGTGAAGATTATCGAAATGAACGCCATATACATGAGGTGACGCTTGAGTCCCTTTACTTCTGACATTATTGACCTTTTTAGATGTTGAACAAAGCCGTAGCAGATTGAAGGCGCACATTGCCAGTAAGGAGCCAAGAACTGGTCCCATGGTCACAATGAGTAACCATTTTGAGGAACGGAAACTGAAAAATTTTTCAATGAAGTGGTGTAGTTGCACACAAAAGTAAAGAAAATTTATCCATACCTAAACACCTTCTCATTGTATCCAAAAATGTAAGAAGCCGCCCGGGATCCGATTTCTCTGGCTGGGTTTATCGTTGTGGTCGAGTTGAAGTCGAGAGACAAAAGGATTATAATTAATGTAACTCCATGAATAAATTTACTCAAGATTACGTTACGAACTGAATTTTCCACTACAGAAATAATGAACACGAACAAGAATGATGACACTATCTGAATTATTTTGAATAGTTTTGTAAAAGTCAAAGAAAATTACGAACCTCGGCAAAAAATGCGTTGATCGTAGATTGATGAAGACTTGGATATCCAGCGAAGATCTGAGCCGTCCTCAAGGGACCTGTCAGCATGTGATTCCCCTTGTCCAATTGGAATACAGCCTCTGTAAATTCCTTTATAATTCTGTGTAATCATACCGTAAACCAACGCCCATGCCAAACACGCCCCTACAAAAGCGCCAACAACTTGCCCAATAATGGATAAGAAGAACTCCCCTTTGCTTATTTTCTTGTTCCAAAAATGATAAAGCGCAGTTATTGAGAACACAGATGATCCTTTAATAAGTTGACGGTAAAATGGATTCATCATACCTTGTTTATTTATGGCAATTATCGAAGATATAAAGTAAGCGACTCCCCAGCCAATGCACACGACAGAATTGTCATTCAGATTCCTTTTTAGGATATTCTGAGCACATATTGAAGAGCCGAAAAACTGAAACCAGTCAAATATAAAAATAAGACAACTTACGATGAAAACGGCGGACCTTATCAATTCAAGAAGACCGAGATAAAATACGCCGAGTATTCTCCGCGACATTTGGTTAGGTAATCCCGCAGAACTGAGGCTTAATTTGCCTTGGGCACTTTTGAAACCCACACATGTCTGATCGTTTAATTTGATTGCGGTGGTAAAGGGCCATGTGTCCAAGATGTTTTGTCATCTTGACCGGTCCATATCAGATTTAACGGGAACGATATTAAAACAAGAGAGACGGACGAGATCAGATAGAGTAGCCAGGTGGACTTTTCTGCTGAGACCTGGCCAGCGTGAGATCGAGGCCAGAGGGAAAGGAGCGGGACATACGAGATCTCTAACTTCCAACGCCCGGCGGGTGTTCAGGATGTGCGCAACTTGAGATCAAAACAAATACTCGAGCTTTTGGAGTTTATACAATCTGTGGATTGCACAGCCGTGGGAATGAAAGCCGTGGCTTTCGGTGTTTCAGATCATATAAAACTTTTTCTTTTTTAAACCTCGGGTAGGTCAACAGCTGGGCCGCGGATTTCTCGGCGCCGTATCTTTTCACCCTGATCGCTTTGAGTCCACTTTTTCTTCTTTACCGATTATTTTGAGGTCTGGAATGGATTTGGTTTGAAATAGTTCAAGAATGCCATTTAAGACTCCCTTGGGCGAGCGAGAGGTGAATGTGACCGCTCCCATCTTCAAGAGGGTAAGTGAGATCATAAAGACGTAATCTCACAAAAATACAAAAACAGCACATTTAATTTATCCTTTAGTGCTGTATGCTCATTCGATAAAGTAATGTACGGTCGTGACAATCCCAGATATTTTTATAAGTTTTAGGCCTTTTATAAAAAGTCAGTGATTTGTCGGATAAAGAGTAGTAAATTGATTTTTTTTTTACAATTTGTAAACTCTACGTTTTAAAAAAATTTATTCTAGCCCTTACAAGATCGTCGTGTTATAATCGGCCAATCCGTCCGCCTAGAATGCCAAGTCGAAGGTCATCCAGAACCTGTCATAAAATGGCTGAAAGACGGCCGAAACGTTACAACGTGTCCTGATTACGAAGTGAGTTATTACACAAACAAGCATTAATTTCAATTTCTTAGGTAATTCAAAGTGGCAACAAGCACACATTGTTGATTCCGTGCGCTCAAGGAGCGGATTGTGGCCGATTTTCACTGCAGGCGATGAATACCGGAGGAATAAAACAATCAACTTGTATGCTGATTGTGGCTCCAGCACCCACCCCGGTTCCCGGATCTGCTGCCAGCATGGCGTAGGTTCTATTTTATATAATCTGTTATGTGCCTAGGAGTTCACCAGCTCCCCCTATGACGCCAGTAGGCCCATCTGCTCCATTCTTCATTAAAGAATTACGCAATCAACCCTTCAAACCCGGAGGCGTCGCTGTATTGGAAGCCAGGGTCGTTGGTGTTCCCATTCCAACAGTTGAGTGGCTGAAAGATGGAAGCCCCTTGAATAATTATAGGTTTGTTCGAGCCATTTTATGGCTTATGTAAATTCAGAGTCATCACCGAGTACGACTCTCAGTCCGGCATTTGTTTGCTTACAATTCCACAGTTATTCCCAGAGGATCAAGGAGAATACACTTGCCAAGCATCAAATACCATTGGAATTACTGTTTGTTCTGCATATGTAGGTGATGTAGTTTTTAAAATAAATTAGGCAGTTTTTTTATTCAATTAGAGAGGTAAAAAATGGTGAGAATCAAACACCAAGAACAAATCTTTCAGATCTTGGCCAGAGATGAGTATGACAAATGGTTGTCTAATGAGCGAGCATCGTTCACCAGAGAAAAAAAACAACGCATGATTGCGCGAAACGAGCAGCATCATTCCAAGTTAAGTACAACTACAAGGAATGTGGATAGAAGGGGATTACTGTCTCCCAACTTTTCGGATACTGATACAGTATGATTCAGAAACAATGATCACTCTATTTAGGCATGGGGATTAAGCGAATCCGAGACCGAACCCGAGCTAGCCACATTAAATTTACATCGGGACACTGGGCCAGGATTGGCTCCGTTCTTCAGAAGCGAGTTACGGGGCTTGAGGCTGACGGAAGGAACGGATGCCGTCTTACAGTGCAATATTGGAGGAAATCCAAAACCAAGGGTATTGGTTAAATTGTAATAAATAGATGTTTAGATTACGTGGTATCACAACGGAAAATTATTGGAGGCCTACGGAGAACCTCGCCGGCAATTCAGCTACAAAGGATCAAGCGTCACTTTGCGTATCAACGACGTGATCCCATCAGATGCCGGCCAGTATTCGTTGGTGGTCGAAAATCCTTTTGGAAAAGTAAGCACCAGATATGTAGTTTTCAAGTCTTTGCAAACAGAAATGAATTGTCTTTTTATTGATATGTCCATGAACTTTGGCCAGAATTAACTCAAACGTTTAAAATCCGTGAGATGAGAGCGTAATCAATTTCCGGCCGAAAGTGTTATTTGGGCGTGCTTTGGGATCAAACGCTTGAGGCGTTAAAGACTGGAGACGATGGCGGAATGCCATGCACAATTCATTTCCGACTTTCTAATCTCTGTCCTAAGTGATAAACAGCAAACAAAGGGGAGGAGGGCCGGGATCAGACCGTTATTGAGAGCGACCAATCAGCGGAGGCCTGGGTACGTGTGTCCCGGAATTCCCAATTTTGTGTTCCCCGGTTCTAATCGTTTCGAAAGTTTGGAATTGGCCAGTATATTTCGTGAGGCCAGGTATGGCCGCGGCATAATGCAACCCGGGATCAAGACCCAAGAGGAGGGGGCTCTGGAAAAAAGACTGGTTACTTTTTTTTCTTTCTCCCTCTTCCCACCCCAGGAGCAATTGCACCTTTTGTCGCTGAGGAGGGCTGGAAACGTCCGTTTTTTATCTTTGATGGTGCAATGATGGGTTGGCCTGAAAGGTGGGGGCGAACGCTTCTTTCCTCAGGGGTTGAAGACCTCACTTGAGTCCCGTCCATCCATGAAGCTTGATTATCAGCTCCTAAGGGTTTTATTGGCCCGACATTAACTAAGTCCCGACCGTATGCCCATTTTTGACAGTATACATACACTGGGATTTAAGCTTCGGTTTTAAATTTTAAGCACATGTGTTTACGGATTTTTAATGGTGTGGCCAAAGAACATCTGAGGCCTAAACCGAACGGCATTTGCGACATCTTTGATCTTTTATCGCCTTTCCTGAGAGGGGAAAACGGAAAAAAAACAATGAAGTTAAATGTAATCTCTGTCTTTGAATGGTCCACTAGACTTTTCTGTTGCGTTGGGTACGGAAACGTCCGCGGCAAAAGATTTTTCTAAGCTCAGTGAGACCTGGAAGAGTGGGTGTGGGGTCGACCGTGCTGATTTAGAAAATCTATTTTATTTTTTCCAAATTTTCTTGTTTGCCTTGAGTAGTACTGTAAATTAGTAATGTCTGGATGTCTTGACTTTTTTTGATGAGAAGGGATCTTAAAGGTAAACGTTACTACTTTGCAGTACTATTTAAGAAAAACAAGTATCAGAGAAAATAGATCGGATTTTTGAAATCCACGTCACCGGTTACCCTAAACCCCGTCTAGATCTACTGAAGCAAGAAAAAAAACTTTTGTGGAAATTTTGGCCCAACGGACCTTTTCGGCACTTGCGATCTGTTGGTCTACAACAGTAAATAGAGTTCAGCGCGGTCTAGGTGTTTTTTTACCGATTAAATTTCCCGAATGCGCGTAGTCACCCGAGAAGAGCCAGAGTGTTTTGAAAACTTATTTCTTGTTTTCAGGTCCAAAGCTCGGTACGGATCGAAGTTTTTGCTCTACCGTCAGCTCCATCGGATTCCGTGAGCCCTTCGACGCCCAGGAAAACTGTTCAAGTCCAGCAGCAAGGACGGGAACATCCTAAAGTCGTTGAAGTTCCAGCGGTCATCCCAGCAACTCCCAAGTCTCAGCCAACACTTCGTGTTTCTGAGAAAAGGAATCAGCCAGCGCGAGTGGAACCAGTTTTAAAAACACAGGCACCCCAGCGACAGCAATCCCGGAAGCCGGAATCACCAGCTCCAGTCCCAAAACAACGGCAGCAACGTTTTGTAAATTGGGGTCGTGGAATTCCATCGCCTGCCGCGTTTTATCAGCGTGAAAGAGAAGCTCAGATCCAACAACAAGCTCTTTCCCCGCATTCTACTCGATTGACTAGTCCTCCAAAGCAGCAGGAGCACCATTCAACCGCAGAATCAATCGAAAGAAAACCAGTTTTTTCTCATTCAACGCAACCAGTGCAGCAAGGTTACGTTGAACAAACAAATAGAGGGTACCAAGCTCCCATCTTCCAGAAGCAACCAGCCAGACAACAGCCCCAGGTTCCAGCTGAGAGAACACATCAATATCAACCACAGCCCAGTCCAGCTCAACAAAATTACCCCCAAAGGGCAGAGCCGACACGTCAGGAAGAAACTTTTTATAGGGAGCCTTACCAGTTTCAACAAGTCTCTAAACCAGTTGTTACACCAGTTCAACAACCTAGCTTCGTTGAACTCAATTATCAAAAACACGCTGGTCCTTCATCTCAACCAGCTACTTTCCGAGATCTAGACTTTCTTTTTTACGAGTCTGAAGAGGGAACTCAGTACGTTCATCCGTATTTGAGGAAGCCAGAACAGGTACAGTACGCCCTACAATCACAGCAAAGACAAGAAGAAGCGATGGTATGATTTTTGATATATATTTTTTAGTTTAAAAGAGTCTGTGAAGCAACGATTTTTTGATGTAGTTTTGTCAAACACATCATGTTGAACACGTTTTTACGTTTTATAACGACAAAATAACAAAAGAACTCGGGGAAACACGCTGAAAATTCTTATACAACCCTTTTGAGACATTCTGAACACTTTACTATTAATTGACAAAAATTATGGGATTACTGTAACAAATAGTTTTTGATCATGCAAATAGTTATAAATATTCAAATTTCATCGTTTTTACACCTTTTTGAATAGAGTGTTGTAAGAAAAAGTTCGTGTTACAGTAATCCAATGATAATTTTCTTAATAAAAGAGGGCTCAGAATGGTTAACTGTCTACTACGTCGAGGTTGTAAATATGTCTCTCTGATTCTTTTAAACGAGGTTTGCCACTTTTTAATATATCTGAACCAAGATATGAAAATTAACTACCGAAACCGGTCACTCTCCGAAGAGTCAAGATGTGTTATTGGGGCGAAATGACAAGTTGATTCCGTACAAAATCCGTTCCAACGGTGGTAAAAACCGCTGAAATTGGCATATTTATAGTGAGCAAAAATTCATAGTTACCGTAATCCCATGTTTTTTGTCAATTAGCAAAGTCTTCAGAATATCTCAAAACTAAAGTATAAGAATTTTCGGCGAGTTTTTCTCGCGTTCTACACGTCTGTTATGTTGCGAAATTGTTAAATGCTGAACCGTCATTTATTTCGTCATTATGAAATATTTTTGGAAAAATTGTAAAAACATGTTTAACATGATATGTTTGACAAAACGACATCAAAAAAACATAGGATGAAATTAGACTGCATACCACGAATTGAAAACTCCTTTAATTAAAGCTTTTTTCACTTTAATTTTTGCTACGGTTTTTTCCTTTGCAAAAAAATATTTTGTATATCTGCAAGACATCGTAATCAATTTTTTCCAATCGCCGAAATGATTACTTATTTCTATTTCCAGGCCTCTAGATTTCGCCAGTCGGGAAACTTGAAGGCGGCCGGTGAGTTGTTTTTTGTTATTGCCATATAATCTCGTCTTTCTTCGGGATTTTTAAAGCGTGCAAAGCGAACACTTTCCTGGTGGGAGTAACAGCTGTTGGCGTTCCAATAGAACCTTATTTACAATACAATAACGTTGCTTCCAGACGTGGGCAAGCCGCACTTTCTTACCAAGTTCCCACCAAACCTTTCCATTCATGAAGGAGAAGGTGTTACACTTTACGCAAAGGCCAGCGATGACGTCACCAAACTCGCCTGGACCAGAGATGGCGCTGCAGTTAACAAAGGCGACAAATACCAGTAAGCAAAAACATCAATTATATAATAATGCATCAAAATAAAGGATTGAGACGAAGGCGGCTAATGAGAGCATCCTCACGATCAGCAAGGCCACCTTGGCCGAAGGCGGATGGTACCAATGCGAAGCCACTTCACCCGAAGGAACAGCTCAGATCAAAGGACGAGTTGTTGTAAAAGCCCGAAAGAACATTGAAGAAGATCAAATGGAGCGGGTTACCCTGAGGAAGATCGACCGTTCCAAACAATTGTAAGTGAAGGATCACACATCAAATACAAAAGTCTTAAAGGCAAAATGCACGCCAAACGCAAGATATTCCACAATCAAAAGAAGCTCCAAAATTCCTGAGCAAGTTGAGTAACTTGACCTTAAATGAAGGCCAGCATGCTCTTCTGGACGTCAAGTTCGGCCCCACTGAGGACCCGAACCTTAAAGTTGCTTGGCTGTTGAATGGAAAGCCCATTCTTGCGTCGTCGAGGATAACCACCCTTTCTGATTTTGGATATGCGGTTCTGGAGATCAACCCTGTCACCGTTTTTGATCATGGAGAGTATACTGTAATTGTCATTAACCAGCTTGGAGAAGTTCGTCAAACAGCTAATGTGGAAGTTGCTGGTAGGATGACACCATTATGTGATGTTTCAAATTGCAACCGTTTATCACTCTAGTTTTTTTAGGTCTTCGAAGTGACTCTGTTATCAATTACATCCAACGTCAAGGAGATTCGGCCGTTCCTTTGGGCCCAAACAAAACCGTTGATCGGCCCAATTTCCATTCGGACCTTCGTTCTCAAGAGCTTTTTGAAGGACAGCCGTTGCATCTTGAAACAAAGCTCACTCCCATTAATGACCCTAACCTTAATGTGCAGTTTTATTTCAACGGAAATCCCATCAATTCCAACGATCACCAACAGATCCAAATCCAGTCAGGATTCGTTGTTCTTCACATTGATAATGTGAGTGAACAAGATGGTGGTTACTATACGGTAACCGCTGCCAATGATGCTGGAATTGCTGAGACAAGTGCAACTGTTGTTGTTGTTCGTAAGTTTTTACTATTGTGATCACAGTTAAAACAACCTTTACTCAACACCACGATGACGCATATTTTTAGCTCGGTTAGAAAATGTCGATCACACTCAGATTCTGGACGTTGAAGATCAGCTTGAACTTCAACATTCAATCAATGGAAAACTCTTGTCTGCTCCTAAATTTGTGCAGCAAATTCAGAGTTACGATTGCGACCGTGAGCTTGGTCGTTCTTACTTTGAGGCCCGCGTTGAACCACCAAATGATCCTTCGTTGACTGTGCAATGGCTTAAAGATGGAAATCCATTGTCCAATGCCAACAGAATTCAGGTAAACAATGGCGCTTAATTTATTTTAAATACAATCTATTTTTCTAGACTGTTAACAACTTTGGTTTCTTGTCTTTAACCATCCATCCGACCTACCCTGAAGATGCCGGAACCTATACATGCCTTGTCAGAAGTAACCTCGGAGAGGCTGAATCGTCAGCTGACCTGACAGTGGTCACTCCAGAAGGTCTCCAGCTTCAGTCCCTTCATGAAGATGCACTCCAAGCCATTAATGATATTGAAGGATTTGAAGTACATATTGGCCCTATTCCAAACGAGAGACCAGAGGAATTCAACAGTCTTGAAGCTCCCTCAATGGTCAGAGGTTTGGAAGGCAAAGTTGAAGTACAGGAAAACGAGCCGGTTCACTTCGAATGCCGTGTCCAACCAGCTGGTGATGTCAAGATGCAAGTAGAATGGTTTAAGGATGGCCAGCCTTTGGTAGCAGCCCACAGATTCCGACCAATGTTTGACTTTGGTTACATTGCTTTGGATATTCTCTACGCTTATCCAGAGGATTCGGGTGCCTACACTTGTGTCGCCAGAAACGAATTAGGCGAGACCCAGGCTAGTGTTCAACTTGATGTTCTCGGAAAGGAGTCTCTTCTGTTGGATGCGCAACATCCTGAAGGCCTAGAGAGAATTCAAGAACTCGAGCAGCCAAAAGACTTTGGCTTGGCTGAAGTTCCGGACAGAGAATGTGAAAATCCGCCTAAATTTTTGGGTGATTTGGAAGATTTTGAGGTTGATGAACATACTGATATTCTCTTTGATCTTAAGGTAAGGGTTAGAATAATTCATAAGAACAATTAAGGTAACTCCTGTTAATGATCCCACGATGGTGGTTGAGTGGTATCACAACGATGACCAATTGTACCAAGCCAACAGGTTCCATCCACAATTTGAATTTGGATTTGTTTCACTGAGAATTAAAGGAGTGATCCCAGAGGATTCCGGAACATACACGGTTGTTGCCAAAAACGCCTTGGGCGAAGATCGCAAACAATGTACTTTGACCGTGAAAGGTCACGACGCCATATTGTCGGATACTCAACACGAAGAGGCGCTAGGAAAGATCGAATATTTGGAAAATCTTAACAAGTACGCAAGGGAAGAAGTGGTGGACGCAGAGCCTGAGGTGAGTGTTGATTATAAAAGCTTTCGAGATCTCGGACTTCCTTCGCTCTTTTTTAAACCGCGCGGATAAAGCGTCTCAGTCCTCAATGTTTTTGTAAAAATGTGGGGTCGGAGCTTCATCCAATTTCAGAGCGGCCCTCAATTCGTTCAAGCTTTGCCTGGAGATGTTGGTGAAGTAGAAGAAGGCGAGCCTTTACACTTGGAATGCAAAGTTGAACCAGTCGGTGACAATACCCTTAAGGTCTACTGGTTGCACAATGGAAATCCACTTCCTCATGGTAAGGATGACATCATCTTTAATAAAATGCTCTTTAGCTCATCGATTCCGGACTTTCCATGACTTTGGGTTTGTATCACTAGATGTGTTGCATGTTTATGCCGAAGATAGTGGCACCTTTACCTGCGTGGCTGAAAACGCGTTAGGCAGGGCTGAAACCAGCGTAAACCTTAACTGCGAACGTAAGATTTTCAATTGTCATCGCTAGAGTACTTCTTCTTCTCCTAAAAATTCTTTTTTAGCGAAGAACCGAGTCATCGGAGAGACGCAACATCCCAGCAGTGTAGCTAGAATTGAGGAGCTTGAAGCTCCAAAACTGGCCCCAGAAGAAGAACCGGAACCAGAAAAGGAAGGTGCTCATTTTATTAGACCTCTTCAAGGCGCCGTTCAGGCGTCTGAAGGCGAGAGTATTTTCCTTGAAGCTCAGGCAGGCCCTGTGGATGATAACACACTGACCGTAAGTGTCAAAGACACAAACAAAAACATTATTTTTTTTAGCACGAATGGCTTTTCAATGGTCAGCCACTTCAACAGGCCCATCGTTTTGTTACCAGTCAGGATTTTGGATTTATTGCTCTAAACATCCTCTACATTTACCCTGAGGATTCTGGAACCTATACTTTAGTGGTCCGCAATGCCACAGGAGAGGCCACTTCGGATATTAACATTGAAGTTGAAGCAAAAGGATCAATGCTAACCGATACTTTCCATCCCAGCGCTGTTGACAGGATAACAGAACTCGAAGCCCCACGACCTGCTCCAGAAGAACAGCCCGAAGCCGAGAAGGAGGCTCCAAAAATTGTGAAACAACTGGAAGCAATTCCGTTATCTCAAGAAGCTACGGCCGTACATCTAGATGCTCAGTACACGCCTATTGATGACAACAGACTCCAAGTTGAATGGCTTTTCAACGGGCAACCATTAAAACATTCTAATCGCTATAGAGTTACCAATGACTTCGGGTATGCCGCATTGGACATCAACTTCTTGATTTCTGAAGATGCCGGTGAATACACTTTACTTGTTCGTAATGATGCTGGAGAAGCCAACACTTCCACTGTGATCGAGATTGAAAGTGGTGCCCTTATCTTGGACGAGACTAACCATCCGGAATCTCTTCGCAGAATCCAAGAAATCGAAGCTATAAGACCAGCCGAACCCGAGGAAGACGAGCAACCCCCAGAACCTCCAAAATTCACCCAAGAGCTTCAGACACCTCAATCAGAAGAGATTATTGAAGGCCAGCCTCTTCACATGGACTGTACAGTCCTTCCCATCAACGATAACAGGCTCAGTATCGAATGGTATTTCAACGGACAGCCTCTCCAATTCAGCTCCCGAATCCGCACCATTCATGATTTCGGTTATGTAGCATTGGAATTCCTTCACATCCACCCAGAAGATTCTGGTACTTATACATGCCGTGCTGTGAACGAAGCTGGAGAAGCGACTACAAATCTGGATCTTCATATCACAGGAAAAAAGAATATTTACTTGGAAACTCAACACGAGGAGTCGTGGAACAAGATTTACGAGATGGAAAACAGGGTCATCGAACGAGAACCTTCTCCGGAATTGGTATTCCAGCCTCCAAACTTTACTCAGCAATTGAACGATACCGGGGATTTGACCGAAGGAGACCATATTAGATTGGAGTGCAGACTTCAGCCAGTCAACGACCCTACCTTGAAGGTTACCTGGACAGTTAACGACCAGCCATTGCCACAAGCCAGTCGATTTATTCATTCCAGGAATATGGATCTCATTGTACTAGAGATTCCAGGCGTTGTCGGAGAAGATTCCGGATTATATTCTTGTCACGCCGAAAGTGCCTTTGGGGAAGCCACCACCTCTACTACTATTAAGGTCACGCCTACGGATGCCTTGTTGTTGGACACTCAACACGAAGAATCCTGGAACAAAATCCAGGAGATCGAAAACAGACAGCCCGTGGAGCCAATTGTTCCCGAACCTGAGAAGGTTGCTCCTTCCTTTGTTGTCAATTTGCCACAACTTCCATCCTTCCAAGAAGGAGATCCTATCCATATTGAAGGCCAAATTGAGCCCACAGATGACAATCAATTGGTGGTTGAATGGTTCTTCAATGGCCAACCTCTAACTAACGGCCATCGTTACCGTGCAGTCCATGACTTTGGTTATGTTTCTCTGGATATTTTGTATGCATTTGCTCAAGATTCTGGAACATATACTTGTGTGGCTAGGAATGAGCTTGGAGAAGCCACATCAGAGACGATAGTTGACGTCACTCCACATCAGATTCTTTATCTTGACAGTCAGCATCCAACCAGCTGGCAGAAGATTCAAGAACTTGAAGCACCAAAAGAACAGCCAGAAGATTTTGAGCCAGAACCCGCAGAACCACCCAAATTCATCGAACCTATTGAGAATCTCCAGAGAATTGAAGGACAACCAGCTCACTTCAAGACGAGAGTTACTCCAAACACTGACCCTAAACTTGTTGTCACCTGGTGGAAGGATGGACAGCCGCTACAGAACAGCAACAGATTCCGCCATACCTATGACTTCGGCTTGGTTGCTCTCGACCTGGCTCACACAGTCGCCGCTGATGCAGGAACATACACAGCGGTGGCTAAGAATGAGTCTGGAGAAGACCAAATCAGCGTTGAACTTACCGTTGAAGAATATGGAACCATTCTATCTGATCCTCTACATGAAGCCAGTTGGCGAAGAGTCCAAGAACTGGAGGCTCCGAAGGAGAAACCGGAAGAAGAAGCAGAGCCAGAACATGGCCCACCTCACTTTGTCACTCAAATTCAAAGCGTGGGAGATCTTATCGAAGGTCAACCCGCCCATTTCGAGGCTCAAGTTCAGCCAATCAACGATCCTAATCTGAAGATTCAGTGGTTCCACAACGGAAGACCGCTGCCCGCTAGTAATAGATTTGGCATCAGAAATGACTTTGGATTGGTTTCTCTGGATATCCATTATGTGTTAGGACAGGTAACTGTCAAATAAAATAAAAGAAAAATATTGATTTTAGGACATTGGTGACTACCGTTGTACTGCTACAAATGCCTACGGACAAGATTCTACTGAGGCCCATCTTGAATGCGAGCGTCGCCCAGGAATTCTATCTGACACACAACACGAAGAATCATGGAGAAGAATTCAGGAAATTGAAGCTCCAAAACCAGAGCAACCAGAGCCCGAGCCCGTGACTTACGCTGCCCCACAGTTTACTCAGCCACTACAGAGTGTAGCTGATGTTCCTGAAAACTCAATCGTTGTCTTTGAGGGACGAGTAATTCCCGTCAACGACCCCAACCTGCAGATTCAGTGGTTCCGGGATGATACTCCGCTTCAACAGAGTAACAGATACGTCATGATTCAAGATTTCGGCCACGTTGCTCTCAGAATCCACGGTGTAACGTCGTTCGATAACGGTGTGTACTCATGTAAGGCGGTGAACAACGAGGGGGCTACCATTACCAACGCCTCCTTGACAGTAGCTGGATCGGATAACATCATCTTTGACACCGCCCATCCAGCTTCCCTTCAAAAGATCGAGTATCTGGAAAGCATCGACAAGAACCCTCGTCTCGAATATCCCGAACAACAATTCAACAAGCCTAACTGGGTCCAGACATTTGAGAATGTGGAGATTGAAGATGAAGGAGGAATCATTAAATTGACCGGTTATGTTGACCCTGCCGATGATCCCAACCTTAGAATCGAATGGTTCTTGAATGGAGTTCCTCTTCAAAACTGTAAGTTGAGACTACGCATATTGAAAACTTGTTTTAGCAAATCGTCATCACAATGAGATCAACTTTGGCCAAGTGGTCTTCACCATTGTTCACGTCTTGCCTCACGACTCTGGAGTCTACACATGCCGCGCTTTCAATGAGTTTGGAGAAGCCACGACTAGCGCTACTGTGAAAGTCGGCGATTACGAAGCTATTCTTCGTAATACCCAGCATCCCGAGTCATGGGAACGCATCCAAGAACTTGAAGCGCCCAAGATCATTGAGGAGATCGAGGTCGTCGAGGAGAAGGAAAAGCCCAGATTCCTGACACATTTGGAAGACGCTTCTGATCTTCCTGAAGGCACTCCAATCCACCTCGAGGCAACCTTCCAACCTGCTCGCGATAATGACCTCAAGGTTGAGTGGCAGTTTAACGGCCAACCATTGGGAGCGTCTCAGCTCATTAAAACTCGCAGCGAGTTAGGATGGGCCGCTCTCGATATTAGCGCCGTAAATCCAGATCATGAAGGTGTCTACACTCTGAGAATCGTCAACACTGAAGGCGAGGCATCCACGTCAGCCACAATCAAAATCGCCGGAATCGGGGAAATTTTGGGTGACACAACACATGAAGAGTCATGGCGTCAAATCCAAATCCTTGAAGCTCCAAAGGAGAAAGAACCAACCCCACCGCCAGCTGAGTACGATGCCCCGACTATCACTACTCAGATTGCTGACGTTGAATGCGAAGAAGGAGAGGCTTCAGGGTTTGAAGCCCTTGTTCAGCCTACCAATGACCCTAACCTCCAAGTGCAATGGGTTCGTAATGGAGAGCCATTATCTCACGGCTCGAAGTACGCAATCTCACAAGATTTTGGACTGTGTAAATTAGCAATAGGATACACCTTCCCTGAGGACGCTGGAGTTTTCCAATTGAAGGTCTCTAACAAAAACGGGGAAGCTGTTTCCAGTGCGACATTAAAATGCAACGCCAAGGAGGCCATCTTAGGCAACGTACAGCATGAAGAGTCATGGAAAAGGATTCAAGAAATTGAGGCACCAAAAGAACCTGAGCCAGAAAAGGAACCGGAACCTAAGGTTCCACCAAAGTTCACATCTCCCATCCAGAACGTAGCCGATCTTCAGGAAGGCCAATCCGCCCACTTTGAGACCACCGTGGAGCCTATTAACGATCCTGAATTGGAGATCAAATGGTTTGTTAACGGCGAACCATTTGCTGCATCATCCCGAGCTAAGTTTATCAACGACTTTGGTTGGGTAATTCTGAACATCAATTCGACAGAGCTCCGCGACACTGGAGAATGGGTGTGTGTCGCTACCAACTCGGCCGGAGAAGATCGTGTTTCGACGACTCTTAATGTTAGTGGACATGAAGGTATTGCAACTGATCCTATTCAAGCTCAATCTCTTGCTCGAATTCAACAAATTGAAGCTCCAAAGGAACCCCGGCCAGCAGAAGAGGGACCCACCTTTGAAGCACCAAATATCACCGTCCAATTGTCTGCTCCAAGTGGCTTACAGGAAGGTGACAGCGTGCATCTGGAAGCTCATTACACTCCAACGAATGACCCTCGACTGGTCGTAACGTGGTACAAAGACGGTCAGGTCTTGCCTCAGGCCAATCGTTATAAGATGGTCAACGACTTTGGATTTGCTATCTTGGATATCCTTTATGTCTTGGCCCATGACGCTGGAGAATATTCCGTAGTCGTTTCAAATGAACAAGGAGAAGCTACAACTTCTGCGACAATCAATGTCGAAGCCAAGGACGGCCTTCTTCTTGACCCACAGGATGAGAACAAAGCCCGAGCTGTCCAAGAACTCGAAGATTTGCGAAACCGAAGACCTGAAGATACGGAGATTCCAGCTGAAGAACGCGTACCTGTATTTGTGCAACCGCTGTCTGCACCAATTGAATGCGAAAGTGGAGACCGTGCTCATTTCACCGCGAAATATGAACCCATCACAGACAACACCTTGGAGGTGCAATGGTACCTTAACGGCCGTGCTTTGTTGAACAGCTCACGAGTCAAGACTATTAATGACTTTGGATTCGTTGTCCTTGAGATTTCACCTGTTATCCCAGAAGATTCCGGAGAATACACTTGCAGAGCCAGAAACAAAGCTGGCGAAGCTGTTACCAGCACTACTCTTACCTGCACTCCGAAAGATGGAATTGTTAAAGATACGCAACTGCCAGATCACATGAAGGGAGCCCAGAAACGCATTGATGAAATTGAGAACCGCGCACCAGCAAAAGAAGAAGAGCCAGAGATCGTCTTTGCACCACCCAAATTTAAGAACCAACTTCAACAACTTCCGCAACTCCGTGAAGGCGCTCTTATTCATCTTGACGTTCCATTAGAGCCAGTAAACGATCCTAAATTGAAGGTTGAGTGGTTCCATAATGGAGAACCAGTGCGGGACAGCAACCGAATGAAGACGATCCATGATTTCGGATTTGTTGTGCTCGAACTCATTCCAGCCGAACCACAAGACACAGGAAACTGGACTTGCCGTGCAACCAATGATTACGGCCAAGACGAAGTTTCCGTTGATATTGAGGTGATTGGAGACAGTGGAATCCTTTACGACTGGGTCAGTCCTGGAGAGAAACAGGAACGCATTGAACAACTTGAAGAGTACATCAACCGTCCTCGAGGAGAATTGGTTCAACCTGATGTTGACTACGAAGCTCCTCATTTCACTGAGACTTTGACTGATCTTGGAGAATTCACCGAAACTGATGCGACTTCCTTCATGTGTGTTCTAGAACCCATTGGAGACCCCAGTTTGAGAATTGAGTGGCAACACAACGGTCACTCTATCCCTTATTCTAACCGAATTCAGATGACAAACGACTTTGGTGTCTTGACTCTTACCATCAAACACCTGATCGCTCAAGATTCTGGCGAATACAGTTGCGTTGCGCGGAACGATAAAGGTGAGGCTGTCACTTCTGGAACGATTGAAGTTCGCACAATCATTGATGCCGAGGAACCCCAGATTGTTCAACCATTGGTAGAAAACATTGATGCCAACCAAGGAGAATCCGTTCATCTTGAATCTCGTGTCTTGCCAATTAATGACCCCAAGTTGGTGGTCGAATGGTGGAGAAACGGAGCACCACTTCCAGATGCCAACCGGTTCAAGACCAACTTCGAATTCGGTTTTGTCACTTTGGACATCCTCTACGCTTACCCTGAGGACAACGGAGATTATGAACTACGTGTGATCAATGACAAAGGACAGGCGTCATCTGTTGCCCACGTCAACGTGTTGGCCAAGCCATCTTTGGAATTTGCTCCACAAGCTCCCGGCTCAACTGCCGAGAACATTGAACATCATATTAGACAGTTCACTCGTGCTGACATTGCCTTGTCTGAAGACGATGCTTACGATCCAGCTAACCACAAAGCTCCAGAATTCAAGACACAGTTATTGAACATTGGTGTTGAGGAAGGTGACTTCTGTCGCTTTGAAACTCAAATTGCACCAATAAACGATCCCTACCTTAAGGTCGACTGGTATCGTGATGGGAAACCAGTTAACATTGGTAACAGATTCCGCAACAATCTTGAATTCGGATACGTCTCCCTTGACCTGCTTTACGCTCTCCCTGACGACACCGGAGAGTATACTTGTGTGGCGACTAACCAGTACGGCCAAGCTGTCGCTACGGCTAAACTTGCTTGTTCGACTGCCAGCCATGTTATTACTGACTCACAGTTACCACAATCCCTCAAGGTTCGTGACATCAAGAAGCAAAATGACAACCTCCACTGGTAAGAAAAAATGGAATTTACTCATAGGCTTATTCAGGGTTGAACAAAAAGGCGTGCAGCCTCGACAGAAGCAGGCTCCACAGTTCACGATTTCTCCTCGAAATGTGCAGGTGACGGAGAACCAACCTGCTCGTTTTGAATGTGCCGTTGTAGGAAATCCCAAGCCAAAGGTTATTTGGTATGTCAATGGAATCCAAGCTCTACAAGTAAGTTCATAATTCAAGTCTGACAACTTATTAGGGTCACCGATATAAACTTAACTTTGACGGTGTCCATTACTTGACAATCTCCCACGCCCGTATCTCTGATGCTGGAACTATCGAAGCCATCGCTAAGAATTCAGAAGGCGAGGTAATTGCAAGTGCCAACCTTGACGTCTTCCAACGCGATGACTTCCGTCAACAGAAACTTCGTCGGGCTGACCAGAAGACCAACGAAGAAATTCAGGACCGCGTCAACCAATGGCAAAAGGAAACCCTTGGCCAGTTGGGAGATGTCTTTGAACAGAAGCCGAAGGCCAACGTGAACAAACTCGTTAGGGTTGAACGATCGAAGCATCCCGTTGAACCTCTCGAGACTGAGGAATTGGTTCAGAAGTTCACTCGAGCCAAAGATGAACAGTTCTATGACAAGTTGTCATATGTGGAGCGCGAACGAAAACAATTTGGCGGTTTGGAATTGGAGCCAGTCCAACTTAAACCAGGACAGATTCAAAAGTACCAACCTGAACAAGAGAAGTTGGAAGCCGTTCAGTTGCGTGAAATTGACAAACCAAAAGAAGAAAGAGACCCTCAAAGATTTAGAAGTCCTCCACCGGATTGGGCTGCCGGAGGTGTTAAGCTAGGTGAGCCTGTCGGAAAAGTGAACCAGTTGGATGAACCTGAACCAGAGATCAATATACCTGCCAGAGACCAAGTTAAACTGAAAGGAGCCAAGCCAAAGCCTGCTGCTGAACTTCCCTCTAATGAACGGGTTCGTATTCAAGAAGAGAAGGCCAAGATCAGGCAGCCTCGACAAGGTCCCGAAATTGAGAAGGAGAAGGTCATTCCTCACAAAGACCAAGTGAACATTCGACAGAAATACGCCCCTAAGGAGATTGGACCGACTGATCACGTTGTTGTTGAAAGCGGACCGTTGAAGGGAACCCCACAAGTTGTTAAGGAGTAAGTCTCTTTTATAATTCTTACAATACATGTCATCTAATTCAGCGAGATTCCACGTGTTACTGTTGCAAACAAGCCACAGCCAACCAAACAAGTTCAATCTCAGAAGGCTGCCCCATCTATTCAAAACCAGCTCCAGCCAGTCCAAGCCGAGCTCGGCCGCTCTGCTCGGTTCAGTGTCAACTTTGCGGGAGACGCCCCAGTGACTGCAAAATGGTATTTGAATGGGAAGGAACTTAGATCAGCGTTTGACACTCAAATCAAAACGACCGAGAACGAGTCTACTCTTGAATTGAGTAAACTCAAATATAATCATCAAGGAGAATATACTGTCAAGCTCTCGAATGTTGGAGGTCAGGCCGAATCGACAGCCAATCTCACGGTTGCCGAGCCAGCCAAGAAGGGAGCTGCCCCTAACTTCTCACAGATCATTTCTGACCAGCGAGCTGCTCAGTATGCGAGTGTTGTATTCTCATGTTCTGTAACAAGTGATCCAGCCCCAACAATCTCATGGTTCAAGGATGGAAAGCCATTACCAAACGACTCCCGATACGAGAAAGTGCAGGATGGAACAAATGTCAGCTTGACATTAAAAAGTGTTGTCGCTCCAGATGCTGGTGTTTACGAATGCGTAGCCAAAAATCCGGCCGGGGAATCCCGGTGTAAAGCAAGACTTAATGTCAACCTTTCGAAGACTGGAAAGGATGCTGAAGCCGGACCCAAGTATGAAGCACCAAGATTCTCAACGCCACTCAAACCACTGGTAGTGGCCACCGGACAAGCTGCCGAATTCAGATCTCAATTTACCGGATTTCCAGGTAACCAAGAAAACTTAGGTTTTTAACAAACAAAACTTTCAGATCCCATGGTTAGGTGGTACAGAAACAACGAACCCATCAAGCCTGGCCGTGCTTTCGAAATGGGGCACAGCTCTGGAGAGGCATGGCTGAAGATCGCCTCAATCTCAGCAGAACATGCCGCAGAATACAAATGCGAAGCTAGCAACCCCGCTGGTAAAGCCAGCACAGTTGCAAACTTGGTGATCAAACGTGAGTTTCATCTGTCAAACGCTAACTTCATTTTAGCAACCAGCGGAAAAATCACAATTGTCCCAGCTGGAGCTACTGGTACTGTAGTGACTGAAGGCTCAGCGGCTAAATCCAAATCATCCAAATCTGCTAAAGCGCCACAGTTCCTGCAGAAACTTACCTCAATTAATGCTCGGCCTGGAGAGAATGTCAAATTAGTTGCCGAATTTGATGGCGAACCTGCTCCGAATGTAACATGGAACTTCAATGGAAAAGCTTTAACCGCTGCACATAAGGTATATCATATGCCAATTTTTTCAAACTCTTTTGCAGGCGACCCAAGAAGGCAACAAAGCCATTCTTGAATTGACTCGTGTGTCCGCCCAAGCTGCTGGAACTTACACTTGTGTTCTCAAGAATGCCAGTGGTACTGCTCAATCCGAGGCCAAGCTCAACCTCCAAAGTAGGTAGACTGGTCGCCTATGCCCAGCCAACTCCAACTCGTTATTGTTCTACAGTACAAGCATGTTTTCCTTGTTGTGCTTCTCTCCTCTCCCTAAAGCGCGTTTTTTGTAACTGTACTGCCTAACTGCTTGCCGTCTTTGTGCGTATATTATAATTTCAGTCGGTATTTTACATCACCAGAAACACCCAACAGACGCGATTATGCTGCATCGTGTCTGTAATAGTTGAAAAGAGAAGTCCGGATTGACTTCTGCCCGACTCAAATACTCTTCTTTATACAGTCTTCACGCGGTCATTACATCTAGAAATACCCATATAATCCTAAGTATTTAAACAATAGCCCTTAGGCTATTTTCAGGGCCATTATTTAAAGTCGCCTTTAGATTATCCAAGTCTTCAGCTTTATGTCAAGTTCTTTCACAAATACGAAAAGGTATTCGAATAAAAGTTTTGTAATCTGAAAACTAGAAGGAAAATGTAATCCCAAAGGTAAGTTCTGACGCACGTCAAGCCAAAATAAGGTGGCGATTCGAAACTTTCTTCCTCCTTCTTCAAATTCTTCCGCAGACACTCCGCCGATTTTCCTAAAGGTTTTTTTCTGGAGCTGATTGTGAGATTTGCCATTTTGAACCGATTCAATTTTAAAAATAAGTTGAATTGACCTTTCTTTTTTTCTGTCTATGCCTCCCCAAAGTTAAAAAAATTATTTTTGAGCCGAAACCGCTCAAACTTCAATAATGCTGATTTCGAAAATCATGCTCATTTTTTATCGTCTCTTTTTTCTTGTATCGTACTGCTAAAAAGTAGGTTTTTGAAATATTTTCTAAAAATACTCGATTTACAATGTAAAGATGGTGACATACGCATTAAATCTCTGTTAGGCCTCTAGACAAGAAATACGCAATTCTTCTCTGACAAGGAAAGTATTATTTTATGGGGGCTCCTACTTTTGGACGAAACATACCTCAAAAAATTCGTGTGATCACGCTGATCAAAGATATATTTAGCTTAGAATGAAGCGCCTCTTGCGCGTCCCGACATTTCGGGTCAGGGACAACTCGGGTCAACGACAACTCGGGTCAACGACAACTCGGGTCAACGACACTTCGCGTGAACGACACCTCGGGTCAACGACATTTCGGGTCAACGACGCCGTTTAATATTTTCGCTTCGGGACTTGGAAAAAAGAATTTTTTGGTGAATTTGAAAAATTTTTGGAATTTTTTCGTTTCGGGACTTGGGAAAAGGAATTTTTTGGAGAATCTGAACGAAATTTTGAAGTTTTTTTGTTTCGGGACTTGGGAAAAAGAATTTTTAGAGGTTCGTTCTGAATGTTACGATTTTATTTTACATAAGACACAAATGTTATTCTGGAATTTTTTAGATAAATAGTTATTTTAGGTCGTAATTGAGGTTTATTTAAAAATTTTTTTATGGATATGATTTTTTTATTTTCTCGTCGCTTATACACTATTTTCCTAACAAAAATTAAAAAAATAAACCTCAATTCTCCAAAAAATCCTTTTTCCCACGTCCCGAAGCGAAAACATTTCAAAAATTTGTTCAAACTCTCCAAAAAATTCCTTTTCCCAAGTCCCGAAACGAAAAGATTTCAAAAATTTATTCAAACTCTCCAAAAAATTCTTTTTTCCCAGTCCCGAAGCGAAAATATTAAACGGTATCGTTGACCCGAAATGTCGTTGACCCGAGGTGTCGTTGACCCGAGTTGTCGCGACCCGAGTTGTCCCTGACCCGAAATGTCGTAGCGCCGTTTCTTGAGTTTCTAAGGCGCAATAAATCAGTCTTGGCACAAAAATTTATTTTTCAGACCTTCAACTTCAAAAAAGATTTAGGCGACAAGGGGAATCGAACCCGCGCGGCATCCGCCCTCTTGATTTCTAGACTGTGCCACTAGCCACTCAGCCACGCCGCTCTCTTCCGGAAGAAGAGACCGACCGCGCTTTTACTCGTATGGCTTTTTTGCAATGCCTGCGCCTTTTGATGAAAAATTTAGGCAGTTTTTGAGCATTTTCGACCAAAATGGGCAGCTAATTTTTATGCATTCTTGATCAGCACAATCTTTCGGATTTTTTGAGATATGTTCCGTCTAATCGTAGGAACTCCCATAAAAGTATTTTCCTTGTGAGCAGAGAAAAAAAGAAAAAATCGTCACGGGGATGGCTGAAATTTGCGCAACAGTGCGCAATGTCACGTAATTTGAGACACGAATTGCGCATTTGTTGTCTAGAGGCCTAGCAGACAAGAAATCGCAGTTTCTGGCCACGACACCCGATTTGATGCGTATGTCACCATCCGTTTCGATGGCGCTGATTTTGAAAAAAGGAACTTTCTATTGATTGCATATATGGTACTATTTTCCGGTTAGGGGTCTCTTTGGATGGCTTTCCCAGCACGACTAAAGCCATATACAGGGTGCGCCAAAAATATTGGGACTAATATTTTTACTTGCCCTGCGGGCTGTAATGGTACAAGAGCGAAGTGGTCGCTTGTGCAAACGTGTAATGCTCCCAAGAATCCATCTTCAAAGTTTCAGACAGAGTAGTCCCATACGACACCTGTTCTGCCATTATAAGTGCTCACAACCAAGGCCCCTGAGACACGGACCCCAAAATGGTTAAAATTGGTAACACTAGCTTTACCGTTGCATGCTATGGGCAGAAATTCACTTTATATGACAGAGTAGCGGTCGCTTTTTATACACTAAAAATGATTTTTCCTAATAATGACGATTATACCTTTTACAGCCTGTCAAAGTCGGTCTCAAAACGCGCCGTTATCCAGAAAACTTCCATAAAATCAATGATTTTTATGTAGAAGTTGCAATGTATGATTCCCAGCATATTAGGCATCAGAGATACTTTTATAAGAACAACGAGAGTCTGACTAGTCGTCTTTGAAAAATTAATTTTTTATCTTCTGCCTCTGGGGGATGAAATAGTGACTACAGCGGTAGAGTTTACTCTAGGGTTGCTCGTCAAGTGAGTTTGGACTGAAGAACGCTAAAAGTTATTCGGTTATGTCAGCGTGTATCCCGAATGCAGCGTTGCGTCGATTTTTATGCTCAAATACTTTCCAACTTGTAGTAAACTGCCAAAATCTATCAAGTTTCAAAGGACCGTGCCTCCAATCCGCACCGTAAAGTTTTTTCAATACAGAAACTGTCCCCTTGTAGGTGCAGATTTGCTTTTACAGTATAACAATTCCCAATGTACACGCTCCATAGCCACAAAATTTTAGATCAACACGGCGATACTATGGTATTGAGATCGTTAAAAACATAAAAATCCGAACTTTCGGGAATTTTTTTAGTTTTTGCGACCAGCGCCGCCAGATCGGTTGTCAACCATGATTACGCACACTGTTACGAAGTGAATAGCATGTGATTTATACACAATCAATTTGAAGAACCTTACTTTCCTTTAGCGGAAATAATGGGCAAATTGATTTCCCGGTCATCCATTTGAAAAGATAATTTTGGTCCCCTAAAAACTTTTGATTATTTTTTCAAGTTGTCAATAGGCCCCAACCCTGGCATTACCGTTGCTGTATAGCACGATAGTTACCCTTGCTAAAAGGCCTAAAATTTTTAATTTCTAGGCAAGCCGAAAGAAGCTACACGGAATTGATTTTTGTCCCAATATTTTTGGCGCACCCTGTAATAGTTTGACACTGAAACTGAACTTGGCAGTGCCTTTACGTTCTCAAAATATGGTGCGCGTTTTTTACATTGTTGGTCATCAAATCCCATAAATTTTATTTTATGTTTTATTTGTTACGAAATCTAAATCGGACTAAGAAAAGACAAAGAGAAGAAACCCCCTCCCTCCCCGCTGGTGTGTCACCGGCCCCGTGACGTTGTAGGTGTAAGCGTAGTCGAAATCGGTCAAAGTGGTGGATTGCAAAGTTCTTCGACGTGTTGACCTTTAAAATTAGATAAAAATTAGTATAATATGTAAGTTAAAATTGAGCAGCAATCGATCCAAGTTTCAAATGATAGTAACGTTGAGCAGCAGATCTTGGACGTGGATATCATACAGTAGTTGTCGGCAAAAGATGCAAATTTGATAGATCTCGGCCTTCGGATGGGGGATTTCTCTAGACAGAAAATTACAATAGAAACAAACTACAACTACTTTTACAATCTGAAATCTGAAAGAGCAAGCAAGACAGATGTATGTAATACATGCAAATGCAAAATATGTTATTCGATTCATTGTGGTTCCTGAAAATAATAGTATGTTATGCAAGACAAGGATTCAAAATATTCTTCTGTACATAAAGATTGCCGTTGGTGTACATGGTACGGACAACACACATATGGAGGACTGAAACGACTAAATGAACACATTGGACTAACAAACAGACATAAAAAAATTCCAGTAATACTTACAGTTTAAAATAATTTTGAAACTGCTTAGATCTTCACCGAATGGATTCCTCAAGGTGCACAAATACTCTCCTTGAGACGATTTGTCCTCCAAATAAACGGACAACTGGGTACTGGTTGGTGTGGTTTCGATGTAAAGATTATCTTTCTGTTGGAGTAGTTTGCTTCCCTTGAACCAGCAAACCTTGGGAATGGGGTCACCCTCAAATTCACAGGATACTGTAGCCGTGTCCCCAATCGAGCAGCTAATTGATGACGGCAATTTCCTGGTGAAATTGGGCGATTTGCCAGCCCTAAATAAAAAAGCGTTATAGAATAACTTTTTCGACAACAAACCCAAGAAGGTAATCTTAAAATAATTTACCTTGACTTTACGTTGTCCTGAAGATTTACAATGAACTCGGCTTCAGCCAGTCCAACGTTGTTCATGGCCAACAATTTGTAGATTCCTTCGTCATATTTCTCCAATTCATGTAATCGCATTGTATGTTTGTTCGTAACATTAAACATCTCGTGTTTTTCGCTGGCTAAGAGCTGTTTTTCCTTGTGATACCAAGAAATGACGGCTTCGGAGCCGGAGGATTCGGCTACAAGTTCTACGGAAGAGCCGGGGGTTCCATGAATAACAGGTGTCAATGCATTAAGCACGGGATGTTTTTGAACGAGTGGGGACTTGATAGTGTCCCTGATAGTTACTTGAACTTTCCTTGTCGCCAATCCGTGTGCGTTTTCAGCGACGCAGAGATATTCCCCAGAATCCTCAGGGAATGGGTCGGCAATTGTTAAGGTAATTTTTTCTTTATTACGGCCGTATTTGAATCCATGACCATCTTCGAGAGTGACATTTTCATGCAGCCATTTGAAGGTAATTGGATCAACACCTAAAACATTACGTATATAAATTAAACGTCTTTTATACAATTTTATCCAATTTTCACTGTTGTTTTTTACGTACCCTGAAGAAGAGCAGTCTCGATAGTTAACGGCGTCCCATCGACCACCTTCTGGTAACTGGCCTTCGTTTCCCGAAATTTGGGAACATTGGTGTTGAGATCGTCTGGCCGTGTCACTTCCAGATATGTCTGGGTCTGAATCTTTCCTGAGGGGTTTTCTGCAACACAGACAATAGTTCCTTCATCGGTTGGAGACAAGGAAACAAAGCGGATTGTAGCGGATTCCCCGTCGAAGAACATCTGACACTTATTTCTCTGGGGTACCAATGTGGTCCCATTTCTCTGCCAAGTGATACTGGGGGCTGGGTAGCCGGCTACACTGCATTCCATTGTAAATTCCTCTCCGACGTTGGCCTAAATTGAAGAAATTGCAATACTATCAGAATGTAAAGTAAGACAAAATTTTCAAAAATTTTCTTTTGCAAAAATTGTTTACATATTTATAACATCCAGCTCCCCACGAAATTACCTTTTGTCTTCCCGGCAAAACCTCAATGAAAGAGACAGGCACTGGCTGTTTCTTCAGGCGTTTCTTTAGGTCAGAAACAGGACTTTCATCACTCGGTATAACGATTAACTGTGTCGTGAATGTAGCCAACCCATTGTGATTCGTGGCCGTGCAGTTGTAGAAGCCTTGGTCAAACGAACTTAACTGATGCACTTCGAGGAAATAGAGGTCCCCGTCGTTGTAAATTGAGAATTTGTTACCGGTCTCTAAAATCACTCCATTCTTGTCCCAGCGAACATCGGGGATTGGGTTTCCACTGATGGCGGCTTTAAGACGTAACGACTTGGCTTCCTCAATTTCTGTTTTTGGCTTGGGTTTTACAAAGAATTTGGGAGCACAGGGCTCCTTATTCCGCAAGGCGATGGTCTTCCCGATTTCGGCCAATGCTAAATAATAGCGGGATAATTACATTGGACGTCACTTACTGGTATTGGGACGTTGATGTTGTGGTGTGTAGTCCGTTTGTTCTTCATTTTCATTACTCAAACGGGCCACCAAGGATCCGGTCAATGCCTTAGGGTCGTCTTGGTTGCGCTTTTCGAACAGTTTGTGTCTCCGTTCTTAAAATGCGGTTGTTTAGAATTTATGTGTTTTTTATGACATTTCTCAAGATACTCAGTCGTTTGATACTCAATGCTCCGAAAGGACTTACTTCTCGGTTGAAGCTTTCCGGCGACCGCCGCTACATCTCCGGCCGCCACTTCAATGTCTTGAAGTCCGACTACAAAGTCCGGGGCCGCGCCTTTTCTCTTCACATTCAGTCTGGGCTCTTTCATCTCTTCCCGTTCTGACATTAATTGAAATAATGGGCTTAACGGCGATTTTAATGGGGATTTCATAGGTTGAGGGCTTGGAGGATTCAGACCCGGCATCACATTCAAGATGGCTTCTGAATACACTTCTCCATGACTGCTTGTAACCTTAACTGAGTAACTTCCAACGTCCGAGACTTTGGTAGGGTAAATAAGGAGTTCATAAAAGAAGGGTTTAGGTTGACGGATCTAAAATTGAATTTATGACGTATACATACGTTCCCTTCTGATCACTTACCTGTCGTCGGTGATCCTCGGCAATTTTCTTTCCACTGTGTGACCACTCTATGCTTTGTGGTGTTCCCACGATTTGTATTCTAAAACAAGACTTTCCTCCGACCGCCACATTAATATCTTTCAAAGGTTCGATTATTCTTGGAGCGCCAATTTCACCTTCTCCATCGCTGACAATTAGTTTGGCTGAGGTGACAGACGAGCCTTCTTTATTTCTAGCAGTACATTGATACGTTCCTTCCTGTGTTTTTACAGCGGCATCTGTTCTGATCTCATAGATTCCTCCATTCTTCACAGATTTCCATCCGTTTTTTCCAGATTCCAATATCTGCTTGTTTCCGTGATTGTCAATGAAAATCCAGGACACCGTTGGTTCGGGATTCCCGGTGACTTGACAGTTAAAACTGGCGCTCATCCCAATCTTCACGGCGGTTTCTTTAAGCTCGGCCGTGAATATTGGTGATTGCTCATTGCCAGTGCTTTTGAAAGACGCTGAAAAGAAGTTGAAATCTTGATGACAAAACTTACTTCTCTTCTTCACTTTGAGTCGCGTATCTGATTGGACTTGGCCATGCTTATTTACGGCCAAACAAGAAAACAAACCCGCGGTTTTAAGAATGGCACATTCTATCAGAAGAACATATTCTCCGTCGCCGGAGACACGGGTGTGATAAGACCGATTGGTTCTAGCGATTTCCTTCCCATCTTTCAACCATTTAACCGTAGCTGTCGGGTATGCGTTGACCCTGGCATGGAGTTCAATCGGAGTTCCCTCGGAAACCGAGGCTTCTTCTGGTGGTCTGACAATGAACTCTGGTTTATTGGTATCACTTTCTCCGGCTACTAAATGGGAATCGGCCCCACTCTCAGTGGCAATCATCAGTGCACACTCAGAAGTTGCTGATCCCTTAGGATTTGTGATGGTAATCTGCAAAAGGGAGAGGTAATTAAGAAGAGAAACCCTACCATGTAATTCCCTGCATCACTCATAGTCACATCATATAGCTTTAGTGCGTATACATTGTTTGCTTGAACGAGTTTCAACCGTTTGCTTGCTTGAACGACTTTTCCGTCCTTTTCCCATATTACACTAGGTGTTGGCACGGCATCGATACTGCATTTGAGAGAAACATTTTCTCCGAAAATGGCAGTTTTATCATGCAATGGATGTAAGAATGTAGGGGCAACCAAAGACTCGGTCTCGTCTAAATCTTTTTAGTAAGAATATTTTGATTGAAACCCACCCTTTGTGACTTTTAGTTCGGCTGAAGAATGAATATCACCGTAAATGTTTTTAGCAATGGCGGTGTAGACCCCCGCGTTTGCAACGGTGACATTTTTGATCGTCAAAGAGTGAGTTTCATCATTTGATGACGCTGAAATCAGCATTGATTCCACAACGGCACTTCCGTTGAATAGCCATTGCACCGTCGGATTCAAGGCACCTTTGACTTTACAGGTAAACAGGGCATCTTCTCCTTCCATTACTGTAGTATCTTTGATGGGAACGTCGAATTCGGGCATATTGGGTGGGTATTCTTCCGAACCGTTCGTCCGTTCCACGTTTAATTTAGCAGTGGATTTTACTTCGCCATATTTGTTTGAAGCGATGCATTCATAGACACCGGCATGAGATTGACTGGCTTCGAAAACTTTCAAGATAGCCAATCTTCCATCAAAGTATGTCCTTAGGGCCTTTTCGTCTTCGATCAATTCTTTGTTGTGGTACCATTGGACTTTAGGTGTTTCAGCTGAGTCAAATTCACATTCGAATATGATTCTGTTTCCTTCATGGACATTCGAATCGACCAATGATCGGGTCAACTTTGGAGCCTGGCTAGTAATTGCTGGCTTTTCGGAAACTTCTTTGTCTGTTACCACTTTCACACTGCAGTGGGTGAAGTCCCTTCCATATCCGTTCTCGGCCTCACATGAATATTCTCCAGCATCTCCATCGTTGACATTGATAATATTTAATCTGACCACTCCTCTTCTGTCCGTGTACTGAACAAGCCGATGGTTGGCGATGATTTTGAGTCCATCCTTGAACCATGTGATGGTGGGTTGCGGCTTTCCTGAGGCCTTGCAAACCAAGGATAACTCCCGTCCCTTTTCGATGGTAGAATTGTATAGCAATTCCTCAAACTTTGGCGCCCTTTGAGCGTCGTTTGGTTTGGCTAAACAGCATTTAATTAGTTTTGATGAGAGCTTACGTTGAATGTAAAGAACACCGGATGATCTGACTGTGCCGAATCTGTTTTTGGCAACACATGTGTAGATTCCGGAATGTGAAAGCTTGGCTTCGGGAATGTTTAGGGTGGCGATTCCATTGTCGTACTGTAGAATATAAAGTGGAAATTCGTTATAACCTACCTTGAAGTTAGCAAATGTAACCAATTCGTCATCCTTGAACCATTCAATTTTTGGTGGTGGTATTCCGGTAACAGTACATACCAGATTAATCTCTGAAGCTTCGGGAAGCTCTCTGACTGGCAACAAAGGCAGTCTTACGATCGGCGCTTGGGTTTCGTCTTCGTTTTCCTTGATCGCTTTTTTATCTAAATTTAATTTCAACCCTTTTATATGAATTTTACCTGTTATTGTTATCTTTGATTTGGTGACGGCCTTGCCATTAACATTCTTTGCCACACACTCGTACTCTCCGGCATTCGAGGTCGTTGTCTCTAGAATTGTCAGCATGTGGGAGTTGATGTTATCCACAATTCGGTAGTCTCCACTGTTTGACAACTTCTCGCTGTCCTTATACCAGGTTATCTTGGGAGTTGGTTTCCCGCGGACGATCGTTTTTAGCATCACCATGCATCCAGAAACATATGATTGATCTTCCAATTCGGTCTGCAAACAATATTTGAATTAAATATTAGGGATTTTTAAAGTCGTAATTTTTACAAAACCTTACGGTAAAAGAAGGAGGGGTGTTTTCTTCGACGTTAACGTCAACAAAACAAGAGGTCTCCAACGAAGAAGTTCCGGTCTTAATGATTAACCTCCATTCTCCTTTGTCCTCATGGGAACAATTTTTGATTTTCAACGCGAGGGTGTCTAAAGGATACTATTACTTATTCCTTCAGACTGCTTACCTTTTCTTTCCTCGAGGCTATATTTATCGGTGTTCCGAATTCTGACTCCATTATGAAGCCACTTAACTTCAGTCCATTCTTCAGGAGTTGTGGCTACTTTAAGTACCAATTCTTCTTCTGAATTCACTTCTACATTTTCAAGATCCTCCAGAATCTTGGCTGCATGCTTTACTTTTTGCTCTGACTTCTCATTTTGATCCAATTTGGCCTGTTGATCCTCTTTTTCTGATTCCTCTGGCGATTCCTTCGAGCTTTCACTGTCTACTTGCCCGTCCCTTTCACTCTGGGCTGGCTTTGCGGACTTTTTCTTAAGGACTTTCTTTGGTTTTGTACCCTTGGGGGATGTTTGTTTAGAATCTTTCTGGGCATCCTCTCCAATCTTGATGTCACTTAACTCAGGTTGATTTGTTTGCTTCTAAAAAGAGGTTCGTAAAGTGTTGGCTTAACTTACTGTTACGGTGAGGGCGGCTTCTGACCAGCATTTGTTCTCCTTATCTTCGACTTCACATTTGTAAAGTCCGCTGTCATCCGACTGGACACTAGTGATGTTGAGAGTGGCGACACCGTCTTCCAGATTACTGATGTACTTTTTGTTGCCTACAGTGCTAAAACGTTGTCCATCCTTTGACCTAAAGTTTAATTAATCAGTTTAGTTTTATGATAAAAGTAGTCAAAAATGTTTGTAAAATATTTTACCAAAAGATGAAAGAATTTGGTGGGCATTGTTCGAAGGTGCAGGTAAAAATGGCATCTGCACCTTCAGGCACTGCGATGTCCTCCAATGGTGTAACTAGGGAGATTTGTCGCTCTGAAAACACATTATTTACAGTCATTCCGAATTTAAAATTATTATAGTTTAATCTTATGTTCATTCATGTCTGCATTTTGTTTTATGCTCACGTAATTTTGCTTTTTATGATTTATTTAAGGCGGCCCATGGGTATCGTGCCTCTTATGATTTCAAGTATTCATTTCTTTCCCTGTTTTATAATGCATTTTGCCCATTTTCGTGAATTTAAAGACTTCAAAATCTGAAATTTGTGTCTGAGAATGGCCTCAACTTTTCAACGGTTTCGTTTTATTTTTCAGACCTAATGGAGAGAACAGTGTAAAAGATCCAAACCCAGAAAAGACCATGCCGACAATGTAAGTTTATTAATATCTGCGAGGCTTTATTACCTAATGGTCGGTTCTCTTTGTTCTCTTTTTTCCCTAAAACTAGAATTATTCAAATTGCAACTTCTATTATACCTAACAAGTTTACAGTAACGAGAGAATGTGGTAAGTTCGACTTGACGTCAGTTTGGTTGCATGTCTTCAGAAATTTAATTACATTTATGATAAGCCATGAACACCTCCTATTCAGCCGTGAATAGCCTTATTACAGTTTAGGCATGCAGCATTAAAAGTGGGGGTTTTACAGACAATCCTTTTAAGATTTGGTCCATTCTCCCCTTATTGTTTTGGTTTCCTTTCCGGAAATGCATTACATAGATATGCGAAAAAGAGTGGTCCGGCATTTGGGGCACTTTACACTCCCGTGGAAATCATTACTTTCTTGATCTTATTAAATATGCCATACATAAGTAAAGGGTACGTTGAATGCGGATAAATGCGGGAATGTAATTAAATAATTCCGCTCATTAAGTGTCTGCTGTGGTCGGAATAGGAGTTTTGATGTGATGTCTACGTAAAATCCCCAAAATAATTGTTCTGGGATAAAATGCGAGGACAAACAAGGTTTGCTCATTAGAAAGATTTTTAGTTGAAGACCCTTTGGAAAGGGTCAGAAGGAACGAAGTATTGGCATGTCGCCTGGCTGTAAAGAGCCTAGCGACGACAGTTTCAGTCTCATTAGCAAAGTCGGGAATGATCTCTTTTTGTAAAGGTTTGTGGTTTTTGTCCACCTTTTGTTTTAATATTCCTTGAAAATGGTTGAAATCTCATGGCCAAGTAAGTAAATTTACTGCAAATGCAGGAAGCGAGCTCTGGTGTTTCTAAAATTCGCGTATGAAAGAATAATATGGTACATCCCCAGGTTCCCAGGCGCATCCCCAAAGGTTTACGTTTATTTGTTCGTCTCGCCCATGTGCATTTTTTAAGGAAATTCTACGAATTTTGGCACAAGGATCAAATTCTTAAGTGCGATGACTTTTTCTGGGTAGGTAAAAAGGGGACCATGGCCGAGGCAATTTTATTATATCAACCGGTCCCATCCCTGGGCTCCGATTCGGTTCAATTAACCCCAAAGCTGATGGAGAACAAACAGTCCTCGAGTTTGTGGGCCCGAGGTCTTTAGACTTCGTTTACTGCAAACATGACTTATGTTTGAACCGGACCCGCGCCTTGGACTGATGAGCACTTGATCGGGACTTTAAAAAACTTGATGAAGAGCCATCGAGTTGTTGAGGAAACCTTTGAAGATTGGTATGCGCGATCCTTTGTCTCTTTATCCGTCTTTTTTAACATCCGAATTAATGTATTAGACATCCCGTTTCGAGCCGGCCCGGATCCTCTTCTTGGTCAGGGGACGAGAAAAAGAGTGACAACAATTTATGTCACTCAAAACCGGAACGCTTGACAGCTAGCGGCAGAAATGCGGTGGGCTAAGCAGCAACGGAATTAAACCCGACGGGTATTCGGCATGGACGCAGTCAGTTGGGTAATATTTTCATTGCTTGCGTCGAGTTTTTGACGCTTTTCGTCCGCGAACAAGCAAGGCCAAATGGCCGTTGGATAGTGGAAGAGAGAACGAAAAGACCCAGCGGGCACAGCGGTTTTGCTGCCGTGGCGTTCAACTGCAATATATGTGTGTGTGCTCACGAAGGCTGTGTTATCATCTGCTTATACTCAAGTCTGGCAACGGAAGGGTGTGGCATTCGCTTTCGGCATTGAAAGTGCCGTCTATGTCGGCTCGATTCGACGACTTGTGTGACAGTGCACCCAGGTTGTGCTGTTGCAGATCTAATTAGTGGGCTCCCCCTTCTTTATTAGCTCTAATATTCTAAGGATCAGTCATGACTTGCGCAAGCATAAGTCTTACTTGTCTCAAACCTGGCCAGTAAGAGTGCAGATGAGAGGGTTAATTTTCATTGTTTTAGGGTGACAGGAAACATGATTAGCGGGGCGGCCCAACAACACAAAAAGAGGTTGATCCCGCTAAAGAAGACCGATGCCATGCATCATGCTGATCGGCGGAATGGAAAGCTCCTCGATGAGATCTATTCCAATGGTACTAACGTATTCCAGGTATGCGCGGCGCCATCAATTATTCACTGTCATTTAGCATGTATTCCCGCGAAAACTTAATGATTCGGACGAGCCCGAGTTTCTGCGGCTAAACATTGGCGGTTCTCCGTATCTAATTCTGGTCGAGGCCCTTCTTCGAGCTGATGTCAACACAGGTTTCCTCACAAAATTCGTTCAATTAACCCACGAGGCTCGCTTACGAGTAAGATGACAATCGAAAGCATTATTTTTAGGTGGCCGATGCGTATTTAAGTGATGAAAATATGTACTTCTTCCAAAGATCTCCTCAATCATTTGAAGCTATCTTCCAATATTACGCAACAGGTGTGATACATCGACCGCCAGAAGTGTGCCCTTCTGCGTTTCTGGCCGAATTAGATTTTTGGCGGATCCCGTCGTCGTATGTGGGCTCGTGCTGTGCAGAAATAGTGCCTCGGGAAAAGCCGGAAGAAAAACCGGAAGAAAGAGTAAGTCCGAAATCTTGTTATTATGTTGTTAAACTAATTAGCTACATACAAATTTCATCAAATTACAGAGTCATTCTTTTCCAACTTGCATAATATTATTAAAACCCCTGTTATCTTGCAGATCGATGACAACACATTCGATAATCTAATTTTTGGAAAACTTCGAAGAAGGATGTGGACGTTTTTGGAGAGGCCGGGCTCCTCATTCCAAGCCAAGGCATTTGAGCTCTCTTCCACGTTGTTTGTCGCCATTTCAGTGATGGGATTGAGTTTCGGGACGATTCCCGAGTTCCAAGTGAGGAGGAAGTCCCCGGCCAACTAATGTTTCAGGTCATTTATCGTATGCCACCCCATAATGAAACGATCATCCTACCCAATGGAACGGTCGTGGTGGTGGAGAAGGTCGAAGAAATCCGGATCGAACATCCGGCGTTTGTGTTCACGGAGCGGATATGCATTGCATTTTTTACCGTAGAATATTGCCTCAGGATGTTTGCGGCTCCACGAAAGATTCGATTTGCCATAAAAGCACTGAATCTAGTCGACTTGCTGGCTATTGTGCCATTCTACCTCGAGCTTTTACTGACATTATGTGGAGTCGACGACCGGATGTTACGTGACCTTCGATGGGCTTTTCTAGTGGTCCGAATTCTCAGGGTCCTAAGGGTTATTCGAATTATCAAATTGGGGCGATTCAGTTCAGGCCTTCAAACCTTTGGGATGACTCTCCAACGGAGTCAAAAACAACTTCAGATGATGACAATAGTGCTTCTAACGGGTGTTGTCTTTTTCTCAACGATGATTTACTTCCTTGAAAAGGACGAGGAGGGAACCCCCTTTACCAGCATACCTGCGGCGTACTGGTGGTGTAAGTCGGCTAATTAAGAGCTTGATAATCCTTTTACTTTCAGGTATCGTTACCATGACAACGGTAAGTTAACAGGATTCTTATTCATAAAAGTTAAAGGTGGGTTATGGAGATGCGGTGCCGGCAACAACCTTTGGCAAGGTCATAGCTTCAGCGGCTATTATGTGTGGTGTTCTGGTAAGCGCATAAACGTATGTAAAATTTCCTAAGGTACTTGCCCTCCCTATCACCATAATCGTGGACAACTTTATCAAAGTTGCGCAAGACGAACAACAGCAGGAGCAAATAAAAGTAAGAATTTACCTTTATTTTCAACCTATTTCGTATACCATATGCTACGTAATATAATTTCAGGAAGACGAAGAGTTACTGGATTAAATAATGTAAAAAGTTGGTTCAAATGCGGGCGTAAACATTATCAGAGATTCATTTTTAGGATATTTGTTGGTACTTGAAAAGTCGAATAAACTTTTAAGTTTTAGGCTTGCTGCAATTATTTTTATAACGACTTCCCTAGATAATCTTTCAGAAAAAAATTTCCACCCACCTGTGGGCCCTTTTATCTGTTCCTCCTCCAGTTTTACTGACTTCTTTGTCCTCTTTTTCAAGGGCTTGGCTGGCTGAACTTCTGGCTCCACCATTTTCAAGCTTCCGTTAGCGGTTTCTTCGCCTTTGTCTTTGATGGCGATGGGTTCGATTTGAGTGGGTGCAGATTCTTTACTTGGTGCACTCCTCGCCTCGACAAACTTGGCGATGATGCGATACACATAGTTTCCTGGTTCTGAGATGGACATATCCACAAACGAATTTCTGTCTGTACTAGCAATTTCCAGCCAGATGTCCTCATCTACTTTCCTGCGTTCAATTGCATACAGAGTGACATTCTCCACTGCTTTCCAGGAAATGTGAACTTTTTTCTTGTCATGCACAACTTTAGGCGTTTCCGGCGTCTCGGGTATGTATATGGAGCTAATTGGTGTGATAGAGCTGACGGAAAAGTCTTCTGAATCTTCTGAAGGCGTTATGACGTCAACATGTTCGCTTCCTTCACTTCGGCCGATGTCGTTAACCCCCACGACGCGGAATATGTAGATCTCATCACTGAACAAGTCGTCGCAGATCAATCGGAGTTGTTGATGGTTGCGAACACGGCCCGAGTTGCGCCATCTTGTGTGTTCTGGAGTCTTTCTTTCAACTTGGTAGTACTCAACTGGGGCGTCCTCATCTTCTGGGCTGGGATCAAATGTGATCTCCACAGTAGTGGGGGATAATACCTTTGCTCTAACGTTTCGTGGAGGGGATGGGGCACTTAGAACTCTAACTCTGATCTTTTTGATCTCTTCTCCAGCTTCATTCGTGGCTCTCACACTAAGAATTCCGGCATGATCTTTGGAAACGGATTGGATTCTGATGTGAATATGGTTCTCATCAAAATCGTCGATACTGGCAAAGTGTCTAAGAGTCTCTTCATTCAGCATGGCCTCCACACGAGGATGAGGGAATCCATCGACGTTAATACTAAACTGCAAGTCCTTGCCGGCCTCAACTTCGATTTCATCCGACTTTATCTCACGTGAGAATGAGAGTTCTGGAAGTACTCGAAGATCCAAGTGAGCTGGAGCACTTCTCTCTCCGTTTGGTAACTCAAGCACGTAATCACCAACGTCCTTCTCATCCACATTTACAATCTCAAGAGTTACTTTGTTGTCTTCATTTATGACAAAGTACTTGGATGATGGCTGACTCAGTTCGACGCCGTTTTTAAACCATGCGACATCTTCTGCAATACCCGTCAACTCGCAAGTAAAACTAGCGTGTTGGTTGAATTGGCTGAGAATATGGTCTTGAGGACTGAACTTGATATGCGTAACCTGCTTCTTCACGTGGACTCTGGTCCTGGCTGTACTTCTCTCATCCGTGGTCTGACAAACATATTCACCCGCATCTTCGGGTGCTAGATCATTGATTTCAAGACGTCGCAAAGCCCCAGATCGGAGAATATGAAGTTTTTCTGTGGGTTTTATAGCTCTCCCATTTTTAAACCACTGGACAGTGGCGTCCTCGTCCGAAAGTTCACATTCCAGGACTAGGTTTGACTTTTCAGACATCTCGATCCTCTCCGCAAATGACGCGAGGAAGTGGGCCCGAACATCACCGACTTCGACGTTTCCTTCCGAAACATCTGTGCCATGGTCGTTTACCACTTTACAAGAGTATGTACCAGCATCTTCGGCGGAGACTTCACGAATGATCAGAACACTCATGAATCCTTCGTTGCTTATCTGAAACAGCATAATGCGTGACTTTCTTGACATAAATCTTCAATGTATCTGAATGACGACACCTACCGACACATCGTCAGTTTCAGGGATGATCTCACGGCCATCTTTCAGCCAAATGTAACTTGGCGCAGGTTCTCCGAGCGCATGACATTCCAATCTCAACTCGCGTTTCCTGGGAATATTCTGGTGCCGAAGGGGTTTGATGATTATTGGTCTCTCGGCGGCTAAATTGTCAGCATTAAAGGTAAATTACGGCAACTTTCCATTATGGGCAGATTTCTGAAATCCTTGCAAATATCCTTAGCACACCTGTATCATTGTAAAAAATGTGTATCGTATTAGGTCTAGAAGTACGTAAGACTCCGCTGTTTTTTAAGTTTCTTATTTCTTTACATTATGAAATCAATTTTTGCAATCCTGCTTGGATCATCTGAAAGCCCATGACGTAATAAAGGCTTAATACAAAAATTTATTTTATTCAACTTCAAAAAAAGTTGATTCGGGCCAAAAGCGAGATCGAACCCATGCGGCGTCAGCCTCTTGGTTTCTAGACTTCGGCACTAGCCACTCGGCTACACCGCTCTCTTCCGGACGCAGACACTTTTATGGCGGTACCTACTTTTCGACGGGACATATCTCACAAGGAAAGTACTTTTATGGGGGCTCCTACTTTTTGATGGGACATATCTCAAAAAATCAGAAAAAATGTGCTGATCAAGGATATATAAATCTTAGCTGCCCATTTTAGGTTTTTAGGGGTGAAAACTCAGTCGGAAGATGACTTAAAGTACTATATAAACCCCTTTTTGCTCAATTTTTCACAGGTTTACAATTTTTATTTTGGCTTAGAATGATGTTTATTGAGTTTCTAAGACGTAATAAATCAGGTTTGGCACAAAAATTTATTTTTCAGACCTTCAACTTTAAAAAAAGTTACTTCGGCCCAAAAGGGAAATCGAACCCGTGCAGCGTCCCCCCTCTTGATTCCCAGACTACGGCACTAACCACTCGGCCACACCGCTCCGAAGGAAGAAACCGACTGCGCTTTTTATCGTTTCGAATGCCTGCGCCTTTTGTAGGGAATTTAAGCCAGTTTTTGGGCATTTTCACCCCTAAAAACCTAAAATGGGCAGCTAATATTTATATATCCTTGATCAGCGCATTTTTTCTGATGTTTTGAGGTATGCCCCGTCAAAAAGTAGGAGCCCCCATAAAAGTACTTTCCTTGTCAAAAAATGCGAAAAATCGTGCTGATTAAGAATATGTTAAAATTAGCTGCCCAATTATGTGTTTTAGGGGTGAAAAATCAATTGCAAGTTAACTTAAAGTCCTATCAGTCTGTCGGGAAAATAACGGCGGGTCGTCGCGCCTTGGAATCTCCCATCATCGCTTTGCAACGGCGGCCGCACCTGGAGATTTGGCGCGTGATAGCGGTGAGGCAAGACATTTTGATGTAAACCCCTTTCCGCTTAATTTTTTTACAGGTTTACAAATTTTATTTTAGCACAAAGTGATATTTATTGAGTTTCTAACAACAGACGTAATAAATAAGCCTTGGTACAAAAATTTATTTTTTTTAGACCTTCAATTGACACGCATTTTTTGCAAAGATACAGTGCTATGGATATTTCAAGGATTTCAGAAATCTGCCCATAATGGAAGGACACATGACAAGTAAACAAAAAACAAGTCTGTAAAACCTCACCGGAAACCTTGACTGGTGTTGTTTCGGCCGTTGGAGGGCCAACGCCAAGTTCGTTCTCAGCAGCAACCTTAAAGATGTAGCTGACTCCTTCCTTCAAGTCGCCGACGAATACATTGGTCTCCTTGGTGTGTATCTCATTCCAGATAATGCTATTCTCGGATTTGTAATAAACAATGTAAGAAACAAATTTATCCTCCGAATGTTCCAGAAGAGGAACCCAGTTTACAGTAACAGCGTCTAGTGCAGTCAAAGTCACATTCAAATCAACTCCTTCCATAGTTGGAATATCTAAAGAATAGTTAAAATTAAATAAGGTTAAGACTTTAGAAAAAGCCAAATAATAACATCCTTACCGTGGATCTTAGGCGCTTTAACGGGACTGGAGCTGACTTCGGTAACTGAACGCAACCCGGCTTCATTTGTAGCTTCAACTTTGAATTCATAGGAAACCCCTGGCTTCAGTAGATTCTCAACATGGAACGCGTTTGTGAAGACAGGGTCTAAGTTGACCTTGGTCCACTTGCCGCTGTCCTCTCTCATGTAAACATCATAGCAATAGATTGGAGAGCCTCCATCTTCAGTAACTTCGTCCCATTGCAGGAAACAAGACTAAAGACATTATTTAAAAAATTTCTCACGTTCACTTGCCTTTGTGCTGAGATGCAAGACCTCAGGTGGGCTGGTTGGGACCGGAGCAGTATAGGGGATACCCGTAGTGATGCCGACGGGCTCACTGAAGTCTCCTACTCCAAATTTGTTCACTGCAGCTACTCTAATGAGGTATTCAGTCTCCATATCGAGGTCATCGATAAACATTTCCTTGCTTCGGCCAGAGCTCTGGCCGACTTTTTGGAACACTCTTCGGTTCGCTTCTTTCTTTTCTACAACGAAAGACAGGACCTGAGCACCACCGTCATTGTCAGGCTTATCCCATGTCACAGTGGCAAAGTCATCTCCAACTTCTTTAACATAAATGCTGGTAGGCGCACCGGGAACATCTAAATTCAATTAGATACACTTAAAGCACAAACAATACCTTTGACAATTGCATTTACAGGGATGAGATCTTCGCCATATTCATTGGAAACTTTGATTTGATACAACCCAGCGTCCTTCCTGGTCACATTTTTTCGTGTTATGATCAGTGTATCGTCGATGAACTCGAAAGATGTCCTGATATCCGAGAATAAGCTTTCATCACCCACTACTACGTCGACATCTGGCTCCGGTTTCACCTTCATTGGAATTGTAATCTTCAGATCCTCATGCGCTTCAGCTTCGACATACTCTGGGTACCGAGTCACAACTGGTCTTCCATGGATGTCAAAGAGAGTCGAGCATTCAGACTGATCAGCCATCACAGAGAATCGACCAACCATCTCATAGCTAGGCTTCAATATCTGGAGGGCTTGTATCGTTTTCTCATCAATAATGCGGAATGTTGGGTCATGCTGGTCAACCGGAATGGAGTTGAAGTACCAAGTCACCTTCTCGGCAACATGCGATAACACGACGCTCAGTGTGCATACCTCACCCAGCTTTGCGGTTGTTCTGTAATCGAGTTTCCTTTCGAACTCAACGGGAGTTTCATCGACCATAATAGTAGAGGTGGCAGACGTGTCGTTAAAAGTAACTGTTATTTTTGTGTTTGAATCGTCGGGAACAATATCCCGGACAACCAGTCGACGGAGATAACCGAAGTCATCAAACGAACAACGAGGATCACTCGATGTCGGCTTTCCATTGATTAACCATTCAACTCTGTCGTCCTCGTTATAGAGCTCGCATTCAACAACAACTCGATCACCTCGGAAGGCGTAAATAACATCGTCAGGCATGCTGACGAAGCCCTCGCGTTTCTTGCGTTGCCTGGTATAGTCTATTCTCTCGTACTCGAACTCTCTTTCTTCTTTCACAACTATTTTGTTGCCTTCTGGAAGTCCCTCCTCTTTAAATGTCGGAGCCAACTCAAAAGTTGTTTCGTCAGCCAGCTTTTCTTTAGCGTGTTGATGTTCGTCACTTTCCCATTTTATTTCGTTATTGTCATCGTCGATAACAGCGCCTCGCTTTTTCTTCACCACTCGTTTCTTCTTTGGTTTGATTGGTGCCATTTCTTCGTCTGCTGTCTGAATATTACTTTCGGCAGGAGGCTCTATTCCTTGTTCACCAGTCTTGGGGTCTACTGTCGTAGCGCTTCGAGTAGCTTTGTCATCTCGGGTTTTTGTTCCTAATTCGTCGGTTTCGAGGCCACCTTTACCTGTTTCGTCAATGCTTTTCTTGACTTCGGCCTTCTTCTTGGCCTCTTCCTCGGCCTTCTTCTTATCGGCTTCGGCCTTCTTCTTGGCCTCTTCCTCGGCCTTCTTCTTATCGGCTTCGGCCTTCTTCTTGGCCTCTTCCTCGGCCTTCTTCTTATCAGCTTCGGCCTTTTTCTTGACCTCTTCTTCTGCCTTCTTCTTATCGGCTTCGGCCTTCTTCTTGGCCTCTTCCTCGGCCTTCTTCTTATCGGCTTCGGCCTTCTTCTTGGCCTCTTCCTCGGCCTTCTTCTTATCAGCTTCGGCCTTTTTCTTGACCTCTTCTTCTGCCTTCTTCTTATCGGCTTCAGTCTTCTTATCAGCTTCGGCCTTCTTCTTGGCCTCCTCTTCGGCCTTCTTCTTATCGGCTTCGGCCTTCTTCTTGGCCTCTTCCTCGGCCTTCTTCTTATCAGCTTCGGCCTTCTTCTTGGCCTCTTCCTCGGCCTTCTTCTTATCAGCTTCGGCCTTCTTCTTGGCCTCCTCTTCGGCCTTCTTCTTATCGGCTTCGGCCTTCTTCTTGGCCTCTTCCTCGGCCTTCTTCTTATCAGCTTCGGCCTTCTTCTTGGCCTCTTCCTCGGCCTTCTTCTTATCAGCTTCGGCCTTCTTCCTGGCCTCTTCCTCGGCCTTGTTCTTATCAGCTTCGGTCTTCTTCTTGGCCTCTTCCTCAGCCTTCTTCTTATCAGCTTCGGCCTTCTTCCTGGCCTCTTCCTCGGCCTTGTTCTTATCAGCTTCGGTCTTCTTCTTGGCCTCTTCCTCGGCTTTCTTCTTATCAGCTTCGGCCTTCTTCTTGGCCTCTTCCTCGGCCTTCTTCTTATCAGATTCGGCCTTCTTCTTGGCCTCCTCTTCGGCCTTCTTCTTATCGGCTTCGGCCTTCTTCTTGGCCTCTTCCTCGGCCTTCTTCTTATCAGCTTCGGCCTTCTTCTTGGCCTCTTCCTCGGCCTTCTTCTTATCAGCTTCGGCCTTTTTCTTGGCCTCTTCCTCGGCCTTCTTCTTGTCAGCTTCGGCCTTCTTCTTGGCCTCTTCCTCGGCCTTCTTCTTATCAGCTTCGGCCTTTTTCTTGACCTCCTCTTCGGCCTTCTTCTTATCGGCTTCGGCCTTCTTCTTGGCATCTTCCTCGGCCTTCTTCTTATCAGCTTCGGCCTTCTTCTTGGCCTCCTCTTCGGCCTTCTTCCTGGCCTCTTCCTCGGCCTTGTTCTTATCAGCTTCGGTCTTCTTCTTGGCCTCTTCCTCGGCTTTCTTCTTATCAGCTTCGGCCTTCTTCTTGGCCTCTTCCTCGGCCTTCTTCTTGGCCTCTTCCTCGGCTTTCTTCTTCTCAGCTTCGGCCTTCTTCTTGGCCTCTTCCTCGGCCTTCTTCTTATCAGCTTCGGCCTTCTTCTTGGCCTCTTCCTCGGCCTTCTTCTTATCGGCTTCGGCCTTCTTCTTGGCCTCTTCCTCGGCCTTCTTCTTATCAGCTTCGGCCTTTTTCTTGACCTCCTCTTCGGCCTTCTTCTTATCGGCTTCGGCCTTCTTCTTGGCCTCTTCCTCGGCCTTCTTCTTGTCAGCTTCGGCCTTCTTCTTGGCCTCTTCCTCGGCCTTCTTCTTATCAGCTTCGGCCTTCTTCTTGGCCTCTTCCTCGGCCTTCTTCTTATCGGCTTCGGCCTTCTTCTTGGCCTCTTCCTCGGCCTTCTTCTTATCAGCTTCGGCCTTCTTCTTGGCCTCCTCTTCGGCCTTCTTCTTATCAGCTTCGGCCTTCTTCTTGGCCTCTTCCTCGGCTTTCTTCTTCTCAGCTTCGGCCTTCTTCTTGGCCTCCTCTTCGGCCTTCTTCTTATCGGCTTCGGCCTTCTTCTTGGCCTCTTCCTCGGCCTTCTTCTTATCAGCTTCGGCCTTCTTCTTGGCCTCCTCTTCGGCCTTCTTCTTATCGGCTTCGGCCTTTTTCTTGACCTCTTCTTCTGCCTTCTTCTTATCGGCTTCAGTCTTCTTATCAGCTTCGGCCTTCTTCTTGGCCTCCTCTTCGGCCTTCTTCTTGGCCTCCTCTTCGGCCTTCTTCTTATCGGCTTCGGCCTTCTTCTTGGCTTCTTCCTCGGCCTTCTTCTTATCAGCTTCGGCCTTCTTCTTGGCCTCCTCTTCGGCCTTCTTCTTATCGGCTTCGGCCTTCTTCTTGGCCTCTTCCTCGGCCTTCTTCTTATCAGCTTCGGCCTTTTTCTTGGCCTCTTCTTCTGCCTTCTTCTTATCGGCTTCAGTCTTCTTATCAGCTTCGGCCTTCTTCTTGGCCTCTTCCTCGGCCTTCTTCTTATCAGCTTCGGCCTTCTTCTTGGCCTCTTCCTCGGCCTTCTTCTTATCGGCTTCGACCTTCTTCTTGGCCTCTTCCTCGGCCTTCTTCTTATCAGCTTCGGCCTTCTTCTTGGCCTCCTCTTCGGCCTTCTTCTTATCGACTTCGGCCTTCTTCTTGGCCTCTTCCTCGGCCTTCTTCTTATCGGCTTCGGCCTTCTTCTTGGCCTCTTCCTCGGCTTTCTTCTTCTCAGCTTCGGCCTTCTTCTTGGCCTCCTCTTCGGCCTTCTTCTTATCAGCTTCGGCCTTCTTCTTGGCCTCCTCTTCGGCCTTCTTCTTATCAGCTTCGGCCTTCTTCTTGGCCTCTTCCTCGGCCTTCTTCTTATCAGCTTCGGCCTTCTTCTTGGCCTCTTCCTCGGCCTTCTTCTTATCAGCTTCGGCCTTTTTCTTGACCTCTTCTTCTGCCTTCTTCTGATCGGCTTCAGTCTTCTTATCAGCTTCGGCCTTCTTCTTGGCCTCCTCTTCGGCCTTCTTCTTATCGGCTTCGGCCTTCTTCTTGGCCTCTTCCACGGCCTTCTTCTTATCAGCTTCGGCCTTCTTCCTGGCCTCTTCCTCGGCCTTCTTCTTATCAGCTTCGGCCTTCTTCTTGGCCTCTTCCTCGGCCTTCTTCTTATCAGCTTCGGCCTTCTTCCTGGCCTCTTCCTCGGCCTTCTTCTTATCAGCTTCGGCCTTCTTCCTGGCCTCTTCCTCGGCCTTCTTCTTATCCGCTTCGGCCTTCTTCTTGGCCTCTTCCTCGGCCTTCTTCTTATCAGCTTCGGCCTTCTTCCTGGCCTCTTCCTCGGCCTTCTTCTTATCAGCTTCGGCCTTCTTCTTGGCCTCTTCCTCGGCTTTCTTCTTATCAGCTTCGGCCTTCTTCTTGGCATCTTCCTCGGCCTTCTTCTTATCAGCTTCGGCCTTCTTCCTGGCCTCTTCCTCGGCCTTCTTCTTATCAGCTTCGGCCTTCTTCTTGGCCTCTTCCTCGGCCTTCTTCTTATCAGCTTCGGCCTTCTTCCTGGCCTCTTCCTCGGCCTTCTTCTTATCAGCTTCGGCCTTCTTCCTGGCCTCTTCCTCGGCTTTCTTCTTATCAGCTTCGGCCTTCTTCTTGGCATCTTCCTCGGCCTTCTTCTTATCGGCTTCGGCCTTTTTCTTGACCTCTTCTTCTGCCTTCTTCTTATCGGCTTCAGTCTTCTTATCAGCTTCGGCCTTCTTCTTGGCCTCCTCTTCGGCCTTCTTCTTGGCCTCCTCTTCGGCCTTCTTCTTATCGGCTTCGGCCTTCTTCTTGGCTTCTTCCTCGGCCTTCTTCTTATCAGCTTCGGCCTTCTTCTTATCAGCTTCGGCCTTCTTCTTATCGGCTTCGGCCTTCTTCTTGGCCTCTTCCTCGGCCTTCTTCTTATCAGCTTCGGCCTTTTTCTTGGCCTCTTCTTCTGCCTTCTTCTTATCGGCTTCAGTCTTCTTATCAGCTTCGGCCTTCTTCTTGGCCTCTTCCTCGGCCTTCTTCTTATCAGCTTCGGCCTTCTTCTTGGCCTCTTCCTCGGCCTTCTTCTTATCAGCTTCGGCCTTCTTCTTGGCCTCTTCCTCGGCCTTCTTCTTATCAGCTTCGGCCTTCTTCTTGGCCTCCTCTTCGGCCTTCTTCTTATCGGCTTCGGCCTTCTTCTTGGCCTCTTCCTCTGCCTTCTTCTTATCAGCTTCGGCCTTCTTCTTGGCCTCTTCCTCTGCCTTCTTCTTATCGGCTTCAGTCTTCTTATCAGCTTCGGCCTTCTTCTTGGCCTCTTCGTCGGCCTTCTTCTTATCAGCTTCGGCCTTCTTCTTGGCCTCTTCGTCGGCCTTCTTCTTATCAGCTTCGGCCTTCTTCTTGGCCTCTTCCTCGGCCTTCTTCTTATCAGCTTCGGCCTTCTTCTTGGCCTCCTCTTCGGCCTTCTTCTTATCGACTTCGGCCTTCTTCTTGGCCTCTTCCTCGGCCTTCTTCTTATCGGCTTCGGCCTTCTTCTTGGCCTCTTCCTCGGCCTTCTTCTTATCAGCTTCGGCCTTCTTCTTGGCCTCCTCTTCGGCCTTCTTCTTATCGGCTTCGGCCTTCTTCTTGGCCTCTTCCTCTGCCTTCTTCTTATCAGCTTCGGCCTTCTTCTTGGCCTCCTCTTCGGCCTTCTTCTTATCGACTTCGGCCTTCTTCTTGGCCTCTTCCTCGGCCTTCTTCTTATCGGCTTCGGCCTTCTTCTTGGCCTCTTCCTCGGCCTTCTTCTTATCAGCTTCGGCCTTCTTCTTGGCCTCCTCTTCGGCCTTCTTCTTATCGGCTTCGGCCTTCTTCTTGGCCTCTTCCTCGGCCTTCTTCTTATCAGCTTCGGCCTTCTTCTTGGCCTCCTCTTCGGCCTTCTTCTTATCGACTTCGGCCTTCTTCTTGGCCTCTTCCTCGGCCTTCTTCTTATCGGCTTCGGCCTTCTTCTTGGCCTCTTCCTCGGCCTTCTTCTTATCAGCTTCGGCCTTCTTCTTGGCCTCCTCTTCGGCCTTCTTCTTATCGGCTTCGGCCTTCTTCTTGGCCTCTTCCTCTGCCTTCTTCTTATCGGCTTCGGCCTTCTTCTTGGCTTCTTCCTCGGCCTTCTTCTTATCAGCTTCGGCCTTCTTCTTGGCCTCCTCTTCGGCCTTCTTCTTATCGGCTTCGGCCTTCTTCTTGGCCTCTTCCTCGGCCTTCTTCTTATCAGCTTCGGCCTTTTTCTTGGCCTCTTCTTCTGCCTTCTTCTTATCGGCTTCAGTCTTCTTATCAGCTTCGGCCTTCTTCTTGGCCTCTTCCTCGGCCTTCTTCTTATCAGCTTCGGCCTTCTTCTTGGCCTCTTCCTCGGCCTTCTTCTTATCAGCTTCGGCCTTCTTCTTGGCCTCTTCCTCGGCCTTCTTCTTATCAGCTTCGGCCTTCTTCTTGGCCTCCTCTTCGGCCTTCTTCTTATCGGCTTCGGCCTTCTTCTTGGCCTCTTCCTCTGCCTTCTTCTTATCAGCTTCGGCCTTCTTCTTGGCCTCTTCCTCTGCCTTCTTCTTATCGGCTTCAGTCTTCTTATCAGCTTCGGCCTTCTTCTTGGCCTCTTCGTCGGCCTTCTTCTTATCAGCTTCGGCCTTCTTCTTGGCCTCTTCGTCGGCCTTCTTCTTATCAGCTTCGGCCTTCTTCTTGGCCTCTTCCTCGGCCTTCTTCTTATCAGCTTCGGCCTTCTTCTTGGCCTCCTCTTCGGCCTTCTTCTTATCGACTTCGGCCTTCTTCTTGGCCTCTTCCTCGGCCTTCTTCTTATCGGCTTCGGCCTTCTTCTTGGCCTCTTCCTCGGCCTTCTTCTTATCAGCTTCGGCCTTCTTCTTGGCCTCCTCTTCGGCCTTCTTCTTATCGGCTTCGGCCTTCTTCTTGGCCTCTTCCTCTGCCTTCTTCTTATCAGCTTCGGCCTTCTTCTTGGCCTCTTCCTCTGCCTTCTTCTTATCGGCTTCAGTCTTCTTATCAGCTTCGGCCTTCTTCTTGGCCTCTTCCTCGGCCTTCTTCTTATCAGCTTCGGCCTTCTTCTTGGCCTCTTCCTCTGCCTTCTTCTTATCAGCTTCGGCCTTCTTCTTGGCCTCTTCCTCTGCCTTCTTCTTATCGGCTTCAGTCTTCTTATCAGCTTCGGCCTTCTTCTTGGCCTCTTCCTCGGCCTTCTTCTTATCAGCTTCGGCCTTCTTCTTGGCCTCTTCCTCTGCCTTCTTCTTATCGGCTTCAGTCTTCTTATCAGCTTCGGCCTTCTTCTTGGCCTCTTCGTCGGCCTTCTTCTTATCAGCTTCGGCCTTCTTCTTGGCCTCTTCGTCGGCCTTCTTCTTATCAGCTTCGGCCTTCTTCTTGGCCTCTTCTTCTGCCTTCTTCTTATCGGCTTCAGTCTTCTTATCAGCTTCGGCCTTCTTCTTGGCCTCTTCCTCGGCCTTCTTCTTATCAGCTTCGGCCTTCTTCTTGGCCTCTTCGTCGGCCTTCTTCTTATCAGCTTCGGCCTTCTTCCTGGCCTCTTCCTCGGCCTTCTTCTTATCAGCTTCGGCCTTCTTCCTGGCCTCTTCCTCGGCTTTCTTCTTATCAGCTTCGGCCTTCTTCTTGGCCTCTTCCTCGGCCTTCTTCTTATCGGCTTCGGCCTTCTTCTTGGCCTCTTCCTCTGCCTTCTTCTTATCGGCTTCGGCCTTCTTCTTGGCCTCTTCCTCGGCCTTCTTCTTATCAGCTTCGGCCTTTTTCTTGACCTCTTCTTCTGCCTTCTTCTTATCGGCTTCAGTCTTCTTATCGGCTTCGGCCTTCTTCTTGGCTTCTTCCTCGGCCTTCTTCTTATCAGCTTCGGCCTTCTTCTTGGCCTCTTCCTCGGCCTTCTTCTTATCGGCTTCGGCCTTCTTCTTGGCCTCTTCCTCGGCCTTCTTCTTATCAGCTTCGGCCTTTTTCTTGACCTCTTCTTCTGCCTTCTTCTTATCGGCTTCAGTCTTCTTATCAGCTTCGGCCTTCTTCTTGGCCTCCTCTTCGGCCTTCTTCTTATCAGCTTCGGCCTTCTTCTTGGCCTCCTCTTCGGCCTTCTTCTTATCAGCTTCGGCCTTCTTCTTGGCCTCCTCTTCGGCCTTCTTCTTATCGGTTTCAGCCTTCTTCTTGGCCTCTTCCTCGGGCTTCTTCTTATCAGCTTCGGCCTTTTTCTTGGCCTCTTCTTCTGCCTTCTTCTTATCGGCTTCAGTCTTCTTATCAGCTTCGGCCTTCTTCTTGGCCTCTTCCTCGGCCTTCTTCTTATCGGCTTCAGTCTTCTTATCAGCTTCGGCCTTCTTCTTGGCCTCTTCTTCTGCCTTCTTCTTATCGGCTTCAGTCTTCTTATCAGCTTCGGCCTTCTTCTTGGCCTCTTCTTCTGCCTTCTTCTTATCGGCTTCAGTCTTCTTATCAGCTTCGGCCTTCTCTTTGGCCTCTTCTTCGGCCTTCTTCTTATCAGCTGCGGCCTTCTTCTTGGCTTCTTCGTCAGCCTGCTTCTTACCGGCTTTGGCCTTCTTTTCAGCCTCTGTTTTTTGCTCGGCTACGTCTCCAGTTATCTTCTTGTGTTCTTGCTTCTTCTTAGCTTCTTCTTCATCCGTTTCAGGGATTTCAAAGTTGACTGAGACGGCGTCTTGTTTTAGCTCCTTTATTGGGGAGACCACTTCAGTTTGGCCACTAGCATCATCTCCGCTTAGTTCGGTGGTGACACTAGCGGTTGAGACTAATGTACTACGATCTCCATAAAGAGAATTTATCTCCTTTGGTATTGTTAGTGACGTTGGCTTCTTCTTTTTTTCGTCGGACTCTGAAATGAGTGGTTAGTATTTGTATATTCAATTGGCTTTTTCTACCTTTTTTGAAACTTTCAAGTTTTTTTACAAGAACCCGTTCGTCACAAACGCCATGCCTGGGGTTTTCAATAATATAATCGAGACGGACTTCGGACATAACAGGAAACGTCACCTTGAAACAAAACATAGCTGAGCGTTACGGGACTTACTTCCACATCATTGCTTAATCGGCTGTTTACCGCTACAAACAAAGTCTCATCACACGAAACATTCACATTGGACTCTAGCATATCAAACATTTCCTCACGACTATCTGCTTTCTGGACCTCAAGGTTTATGAGACACTTATCGTAGCCTCCAGCATTTGAAGCCACAAATGTAAGCATACCGGACAAATTTTCACCTACGTCGTTGATATAAAGCGAAACAGAATGTACTCTGCCATCAAATGATGTAATTAAGAATATGTTATCACTTTCCTCCAAATATTCTTCGCCGTTGTATATTGAAATCTAAAGAGGTATGACATACATAAGCAACAGAAAGGACATACACAAGTGTTTTCATCAGAAACCAAACGGACGGAAACAACAACTGAATCACCAGCAGTGCAATGGACTACCTTCTTCTTAATCATAAAATTCGGCGGTTCCACTAAAAATATTAATGTTACGGAGAAAGCGTCGTACATACCATTTGGCTCTTTGTTCATTTTTGATGGAACCTTTCGTAATTTCGAAATGCTTAAGTGGGTAGGAGGCCCAGGAAACTTAACAGTAACATTTTCCAAACCAGAATCAATGACGGAAACGTTTGGTGAATCATCTACCCCATTTTTATGACCTAGGAGAGTGAAGACAAGACTTTTAGTATCTGTAACCAACTCCGTTATCTCGTCTTCAGAGCCATCTGGTTTCTTCACTTCGATCTTCTTTGAATCAGCTGCTTCAGTTTTATCATCTTTGGAAGCGACTGCATTCTTGGCTTCAGAAGGCTTTGTGAGGTCTGAAGCAATCTCTATTGTATCCTCTCCTTCAGGACCATGTGGCTTCTTCACCTTGATCTTCTTTGAATCAGCTGCTTCAGTTTTATCATCTTTGGAAGCGACTGCAGTCTTGGCTTCAGAAGGCTTTGTGAGGTCTGAAGCAATCTCTATTGTATCCTCTCCTTCAGGACCATGTGGCTTCTTCACCTTGATCTTCTTTGAATCAGCTGCTTCAGTTTTATCATCTTTGGAAGCGACTGCAGTCTTGGCTTCAGAAGGCTTTGTGAGGTCTGAAGACAACTGTACAGTATCCTCTTCTTCAAGACCATGTGGCTTCTTCACCTTGATCTTCTTTGAATCAGCTGCTTCAGTTTTATCATCTTTGGAAGCGACTGCATTCTTGGCTTCAGAAGGCTTTGTGAGGTCTGAAGCAATCTCTATTGTATCCTCTTCTTCAAGACCATGTGGTTTCTTCACCTTGATCTTCTTTGAATCAGCTGCTTCAGTTTTATCATCTTTGGAAGCAACTGCAGTCTTGGCTTCAGAAGGCTTTGTGAGGTCTGAAGCAATCTCTATTGTATCCTCTTCTTCAAGACCATGTGGTTTCTTCACCTTGATCTTCTTTGAATCAGCTGCTTCAGTTTTATCATCTTTGGAAGCGACTGCAGTCTTGGCTTCAGAAGGCTTTGTGAGGTCTGAAGACAACTGTACAGTATCCTCTTCTTCAAGACCATGTGGTTTCTTCACCTTGATCTTCTTTGAATCAGCTGCTTCAGTTTTATCATCTTTGGAAGCGACTGCAGTCTTGGCTTCAGAAGGCTTTGTGAGGTCTGAAGCAATCTCTATTGTATCCTCTTCTTCAAGACCATGTGGTTTCTTCACCTTGATCTTCTTTGAATCAGCTGCTTCAGTTTTATCATCTTTGGAAGCGACTGCAGTCTTGGCTTCAGAAGGCTTTGTGAGGTCTGAAGCAATCTCTATTGTATCCTCTTCTTCAAGACCATGTGGTTTCTTCACCTTGATCTTCTTTGAATCAGCTGCTTCAGTTTTATCATCTTTGGAAGCGACTGCAGTCTTGGCTTCAGAAGGCTTTGTGAGGTCTGAAGACAACTGTACAGTATCCTCTTCTTCAAGACCATGTGGTTTCTTCACCTTGATCTTCTTTGAATCAGCTGCTTCAGTTTTATCATCTTTGGAAGCGACTGCAGTCTTGGCTTCAGAAGGCTTTGTGAGGTCTGAAGCAATCTCTATTGTATCCTCTTCTTCAAGACCATGTGGTTTCTTCACCTTGATCTTCTTTGAATCAGCTGCTTCAGTTTTATCATCTTTGGAAGCGACTGCAGTCTTGGCTTCAGAAGGCTTTGTGAGGTCTGAAGACAACTGTACAGTATCCTCTTCTTCAAGACCATGTGGTTTCTTCACCTTGATCTTCTTTGAATCAGCTGCTTCAGTTTTATCATCTTTGGAAGCAACTGCAGTCTTGGCTTCAGAAGGCTTTGTGAGGTCTGAAGCAATCTCTATTGTATCCTCTTCTTCAAGACCATGTGGTTTCTTCACCTTGATCTTCTTTGAATCAGCTGCTTCAGTTTTATCATCTTTGGAAGCGACTGCAGTCTTGGCTTCAGAAGGCTTTGTGAGGTCTGAAGACAACTGTACAGTATCCTCTTCTTCAAGACCATGTGGCTTCTTCACCTTGATCTTCTTTGAATCAGAAGGCTTTGTGAGGTCTGAAGCAATCTCTATTGTATCCTCTTCTTCAAGACCATGTGGTTTCTTCACCTTGATCTTCTTTGAATCAGCTGCTTCAGTTTTATCATCTTTGGAAGCGACTGCAGTCTTGGCTTCAGAAGGCTTTGTGAGGTCTGAAGACAACTGTACAGTATCCTCTTCTTCAAGACCATGTGGTTTCTTCACCTTGATCTTCTTTGAATCAGCTGCTTCAGTTTTATCATCTTTGGAAGCAACTGCAGTCTTGGCTTCAGAAGGCTTTGTGAGGTCTGAAGCAATCTCTATTGTATCCTCTTCTTCAAGACCATGTGGTTTCTTCACCTTGATCTTCTTTGAATCAGCTGCTTCAGTTTTATCATCTTTGGAAGCGACTGCAGTCTTGGCTTCAGAAGGCTTTGTGAGGTCTGAAGACAACTGTACAGTATCCTCTTCTTCAAGACCATGTGGCTTCTTCACCTTGATCTTCTTTGAATCAGCTGCTTCAGTTTTATCATCTTTGGAAGCGACTGCAGTCTTGGCTTCAGAAGGCTTTGTGAGGTCTGAAGACAACTGTACAGTATCCTCTTCTTCAAGACCATGTGGCTTCTTCACCTTGATCTTCTTTGAATCAGCTGCTTCAGTTTTATCATCTTTGGAAGCGACTGCAGTCTTGGCTTCAGAAGGCTTTGTGAGGTCTGAAGACAACTGTACAGTATCCTCTTCTTCAAGACCATGTGGCTTCTTCACCTTGATCTTCTTTGAATCAGCTGCTTCAGTTTTATCATCTTTGGAAGCGACTGCAGTCTTGGCTTCAGAAGGCTTTGTGAGGTCTGAAGACAACTGTACAGTATCCTCTTCTTCAAGACCATGTGGCTTCTTCACCTTGATCTTCTTTGAATCAGAAGGCTTTGTGAGGTCTGAAGCAATCTCTATTGTATCCTCTTCTTCAAGACCATGTGGTTTCTTCACCTTGATCTTCTTTGAATCAGCTGCTTCAGTTTTATCATCTTTGGAAGCGACTGCAGTCTTGGCTTCAGAAGGCTTTGTAAGGTCTGAAGACAACTGTACAGTATCCTCTTCTTCAAGACCATGTGGCTTCTTCACCTTGATCTTCTTTGAATCAGCTGCTTCAGTTTTATCATCTTTGGAAGCGACTGCAGTCTTGGCTTCAGAAGGCTTTGTGAGGTCTGAAGACAACTGTACAGTATCCTCTTCTTCAAGACCATGTGGCTTCTTCACCTTGATCTTCTTTGAATCAGAAGGCTTTGTGAGGTCTGAAGCAATCTCTATTGTATCCTCTTCTTCAAGACCATGTGGTTTCTTCACCTTGATCTTCTTTGAATCAGCTGCTTCAGTTTTATCATCTTTGGAAGCGACTGCAGTCTTGGCTTCAGAAGGCTTTGTAAGGTCTGAAGACAACTGTACAGTATCCTCTTCTTCAAGACCATGTGGCTTCTTCACCTTGATCTTCTTTGAATCAGAAGGCTTTGTGAGGTCTGAAGCAATCTCTATTGTATCCTCTTCTTCAAGACCATGTGGTTTCTTCACCTTGATCTTCTTTGAATCAGCTGCTTCAGTTTTATCATCTTTGGAAGCGACTGCAGTCTTGGCTTCAGAAGGCTTTGTAAGGTCTGAAGACAACTGTACAGTATCCTCTTCTTCAAGACCATGCGGTTTCTTCACCTTGATCTTCTTTGAATCAGCTGCTTCAGTTTTATCATCTTTGGAAGCGACTGCAGTCTTGGCTTCAGAAGGCTTTGTGAGGTCTGAAGCAATCTCTATTGTATCCTCTTCTTCAAGACCATGTGGCTTCTTCACCTTAATCTTCTTTGAATCAGCTGCTTCAGTTTTATCATCTTTGGAAGCGACTGCAGTCTTGGCTTCAGAAGGCTTTGTGAGGTCTGAAGCAATCTCTATTGTATCCTCTTCTTCAAGACCATGTGGCTTCTTCACCTTAATCTTCTTTGAATCAGCTGCTTCAGTTTTATCATCTTTGGAAGCGACTGCAGTCTTGGCTTCAGAAGGCTTTGTGAGGTCTGAAGACAACTGTACAGTATCCTCTTCTTCAAGACCATGTGGCTTCTTCACCTTGATCTTCTTTGAATCAGCTGCTTCAGTTTTATCATCTTTGGAAGCGACTGCAGTCTTGGCTTCAGAAGGCTTTGTGAGGTCTGAAGACAACTGTACAGTATCCTCTTCTTCAAGACCATGTGGCTTCTTCACCTTAATCTTCTTTGAATCAGCTGCTTCAGTTTTATCATCTTTGGAAGCGACTGCAGTCTTGGCTTCAGAAGGCTTTGTAAGGTCTGAAGACAACTGTACAGTATCCTCTTCTTCAAGACCATGTGGCTTCTTCACCTTAATCTTCTTTGAATCAGCTGCTTCAGTTTTATCATCTTTGGAAGCGACTGCAGTCTTGGCTTCAGAAGGCTTTGTGAGGTCTGAAGCAATCTCTATTGTATCCTCTTCTTCAAGACCATGTGGTTTCTTCACCTTGATCTTCTTTGAATCAGCTGCTTCAGTTTTATCATCTTTGGAAGCGACTGCAGTCTTGGCTTCAGAAGGCTTTGTAAGGTCTGAAGACAACTGTACAGTATCCTCTTCTTCAAGACCATGTGGCTTCTTCACCTTAATCTTCTTTGAATCAGCTGCTTCAGTTTTATCATCTTTGGAAGCGACTGCAGTCTTGGCTTCAGAAGGCTTTGTGAGGTCTGAAGCAATCTCTATTGTATCCTCTTCTTCAAGACCATGTGGCTTCTTCACCTTAATCTTCTTTGAATCAGCTGCTTCAGTTTTATCATCTTTGGAAGCGACTGCAGTCTTGGCTTCAGAAGGCTTTGTGAGGTCTGAAGCAATCTCTATTGTATCCTCTTCTTCAAGACCATGTGGCTTCTTCACCTTAATCTTCTTTGAATCAGCTGCTTCAGTTTTATCATCTTTGGAAGCGACTGCAGTCTTGGCTTCAGAAGGCTTTGTGAGGTCTGAAGCAATCTCTATTGTATCCTCTTCTTCAAGACCATGTGGTTTCTTCACCTTGATCTTCTTTGAATCAGCTGCTTCAGTTTTATCATCTTTGGAAGCGACTGCAGTCTTGGCTTCAGAAGGCTTTGTAAGGTCTGAAGACAACTGTACAGTATCCTCTTCTTCAAGACCATGTGGTTTCTTCACCTTGATCTTCTTTGAATCAGCTGCTTCAGTTTTATCATCTTTGGAAGCGACTGCAGTCTTGGCTTCAGAAGGCTTTGTGAGGTCTGAAGCAATCTCTATTGTATCCTCTTCTTCAAGACCATGTGGTTTCTTCACCTTAATCTTCTTTGAATCAGCTGCTTCAGTTTTATCATCTTTGGAAGCGACTGCAGTCTTGGCTTCAGAAGGCTTTGTGAGGTCTGAAGACAACTGTACAGCATCCTCTTCTTCAAGACCATGTGGTTTCTTCACCTTGATCTTCTTTGAATCAGCTGCTTCAGTTTTATCATCTTTGGAAGCGACTGCAGTCTTGGCTTCAGAAGGCTTTGTGAGGTCTGAAGCAATCTCTATTGTATCCTCTTCTTCAAGACCATGTGGTTTCTTCACCTTGATCTTCTTTGAATCAGCTGCTTCAGTTTTATCATCTTTGGAAGCGACTGCAGTCTTGGCTTCAGAAGGCTTTGTGAGGTCTGAAGACAACTGTACAGCATCCTCTTCTACAAGACCATGTGGCTTCTTCACCTTGATCTTCTTTGAATCAGCTGCTTCAGTTTTATCATCTTTGGAAGCGACTGCAGTCTTGGCTTCAGAAGGCTTTGTAAGGTCTGAAGACAACTGTACAGTATCCTCTTCTTCAAGACCATGTGGTTTCTTCACCTTAATCTTCTTTGAATCAGCTGCTTCAGTTTTATCATCTTTGGAAGCGACTGCAGTCTTGGCTTCAGAAGGCTTTGTAAGGTCTGAAGACAACTGTACAGTATCCTCTTCTTCAAGACCATGTGGTTTCTTCACCTTGATCTTCTTTGAATCAGCTGCTTCAGTTTTATCATCTTTGGAAGCGACTGCAGTCTTGGCTTCAGAAGGCTTTGTGAGGTCTGAAGCAATCTCTATTGTATCCTCTTCTTCAAGACCATGTGGTTTCTTCACCTTGATCTTCTTTGAATCAGCTGCTTCAGTTTTATCATCTTTGGAAGCGACTGCAGTCTTGGCTTCAGAAGGCTTTGTGAGGTCTGAAGACAACTGTACAGCATCCTCTTCTACAAGACCATGTGGCTTCTTCACCTTGATCTTCTTTGAATCAGCTGCTTCAGTTTTATCATCTTTGGAAGCGACTGCATTCTTGGCTTCAGAAGGCTTTGTGAGGTCTGAAGACAACTGTACAGTATCCTCTTCTTCAAGACCATGTGGTTTCTTCACCTTGATCTTCTTTGAATCAGCTGCTTCAGTTTTATCATCTTTGGAAGCGACTGCAGTCTTGGCTTCAGAAGGCTTTGTGAGGTCTGAAGACAACTGTACAGTATCCTCTTCTTCAAGACCATGTGGTTTCTTCACCTTAATCTTCTTTGAATCAGCTGCTTCAGTTTTATCATCTTTGGAAGCGACTGCAGTCTTGGCTTCAGAAGGCTTTGTGAGGTCTGAAGACAACTGTACAGTATCCTCTTCTTCAAGACCATGTGGCTTCTTCACCTTGATCTTCTTTGAATCAGCTGCTTCAGTTTTATCATCTTTGGAAGCGACTGCAGTCTTGGCTTCAGAAGGCTTTGTGAGGTCTGAAGACAACTGTACAGTATCCTCTTCTTCAAGACCATGTGGTTTCTTCACCTTAATCTTCTTTGAATCAGCTGCTTCAGTTTTATCATCTTTGGAAGCGACTGCATTCTTGGCTTCAGAAGGCTTTGTGAGGTCTGAAGACAACTGTACAGTATCCTCTTCTACAAGACCATGTGGCTTCTTCACCTTGATCTTCTTTGAATCAGCTGCTTCAGTTTTATCATCTTTGGAAGCGACTGCATTCTTGGCTTCAGAAGGCTTTGTGAGGTCTGAAGACAACTGTACAGTATCCTCTTCTTCAAGACCATGTGGCTTCTTCACCTTAATCTTCTTTGAATCAGCTGCTTCAGTTTTATCATCTTTGGAAGCGACTGCAGTCTTGGCTTCAGAAGGCTTTGTCAGGTCTGAAGCAATCTCTATTGTATCCTCTTCTTCAAGACCATGTGGTTTCTTCACCTTAATCTTCTTTGAATCAGCTGCTTCAGTTTTATCATCTTTGGAAGCGACTGCAGTCTTGGCTTCAGAAGGCTTTGTGAGGTCTGAAGACAACTGTACAGTATCCTCTTCTTCAAGACCATGTGGCTTCTTCACCTTAATCTTCTTTGAATCAGCTGCTTCAGTTTTATCATCTTTGGAAGCGACTGCAGTCTTGGCTTCAGAAGGCTTTGTAAGGTCTGAAGACAACTGTACAGTATCCTCTTCTTCAAGACCATGTGGTTTCTTCACCTTGATCTTCTTTGAATCAGCTGCTTCAGTTTTATCATCTTTGGAAGCGACTGCAGTCTTGGCTTCAGAAGGCTTTGTGAGGTCTGAAGACAACTGTACAGTATCCTCTTCTTCAAGACCATGTGGTTTCTTCACCTTGATCTTCTTTGAATCAGCTGCTTCAGTTTTATCATCTTTGGAAGCGACTGCAGTCTTGGCTTCAGAAGGCTTTGTGAGGTCTGAAGACAACTGTACAGTATCCTCTTCTTCAAGACCATGTGGTTTCTTCACCTTGATCTTCTTTGAATCAGCTGCTTCAGTTTTATCATCTTTGGAAGCGACTGCAGTCTTGGCTTCAGAAGGCTTTGTGAGGTCTGAAGACAACTGTACAGTATCCTCTTCTACAAGACCATGTGGCTTCTTCACCTTGATCTTCTTTGAATCAGCTGCTTCAGTTTTATCATCTTTGGAAGCGACTGCAGTCTTGGCTTCAGAAGGCTTTGTGAGGTCTGAAGACAACTGTACAGTATCCTCTTCTTCAAGACCATGTGGCTTCTTCACCTTAATCTTCTTTGAATCAGCTGCTTCAGTTTTATCATCTTTGGAAGCGACTGCAGTCTTGGCTTCAGAAGGCTTTGTGAGGTCTGAAGACAACTGTACAGTATCCTCTTCTTCAAGACCATGTGGCTTCTTCACCTTAATCTTCTTTGAATCAGCTGCTTCAGTTTTATCATCTTTGGAAGCGACTGCAGTCTTGGCTTCAGAAGGCTTTGTGAGGTCTGAAGCAATCTCTATTGTATCCTCTTCTTCAAGACCATGTGGCTTCTTCACCTTAATCTTCTTTGAATCAGCTGCTTCAGTTTTATCATCTTTGGAAGCGACTGCAGTCTTGGCTTCAGAAGGCTTTGTAAGGTCTGAAGACAACTGTACAGTATCCTCTTCTTCAAGACCATGTGGTTTCTTTACCTTGATCTTCTTTGAATCAGCTGCTTCAGTTTTATCATCTTTGGAAGCGACTGCATTCTTGGCTTCAGAAGGCTTTGTGAGGTCTGAAGCAATCTCTATTGTATCCTCTTCTTCAAGACCATGTGGTTTCTTCACCTTGATCTTCTTTGAATCAGCTGCTTCAGTTTTATCATCTTTGGAAGCGACTGCAGTCTTGGCTTCAGAAGGCTTTGTAAGGTCTGAAGACAACTGTACAGTATCCTCTTCTTCAAGACCATGCGGTTTCTTCACCTTGATCTTCTTTGAATCAGCTGCTTCAGTTTTATCATCTTTGGAAGCGACTGCAGTCTTGGCTTCAGAAGGCTTTGTGAGGTCTGAAGCAATCTCTATTGTATCCTCTTCTTCAAGACCATGTGGTTTCTTCACCTTAATCTTCTTTGAATCAGCTGCTTCAGTTTTATCATCTTTGGAAGCGACTGCAGTCTTGGCTTCAGAAGGCTTTGTGAAGTCTGAAGACAACTGTACAGTATCCTCTTCTTCAAGACCATGTGGTTTCTTCACCTTAATCTTCTTTGAATCAGCTGCTTCAGTTTTATCATCTTTGGAAGCGACTGCAGTCTTGGCTTCAGAAGGCTTTGTAAGGTCTGAAGACAACTGTACAGCATCCTCTTCTACAAGACCATGTGGCTTCTTCACCTTGATTTTCTTTGAATCAGCTGCCTCAGTTTTATCATCTTTGGAAGCGACTGCATTCTTGGCTTCAGAAGGCTTTGTGAGGTCTGAAGACAACTGTACAGTATCCTCTTCTTCAAGACCATGTGGTTTCTTCACCTTGATCTTCTTTGAATCAGCTGCTTCAGTTTTATCATCTTTGGAAGCGACTGCAGTCTTGGCTTCAGAAGGCTTTGTGAGGTCTGAAGACAACTGTACAGTATCCTCTTCTTCAAGACCATGTGGCTTCTTCACCTTAATCTTCTTTGAATCAGCTGCTTCAGTTTTATCATCTTTGGAAGCGACTGCAGTCTTGGCTTCAGAAGGCTTTGTGAGGTCTGAAGCAATCTCTATTGTATCCTCTTCTTCAAGACCATGTGGTTTCTTCACCTTAATCTTCTTTGAATCAGCTGCTTCAGTTTTATCATCTTTGGAAGCGACTGCAGTCTTGGCTTCAGAAGGCTTTGTGAGGTCTGAAGACAACTGTACAGTATCCTCTTCTTCAAGACCATGTGGCTTCTTCACCTTAATCTTCTTTGAATCAGCTGCTTCAGTTTTATCATCTTTGGAAGCGACTGCAGTCTTGGCTTCAGAAGGCTTTGTAAGGTCTGAAGACAACTGTACAGTATCCTCTTCTTCAAGACCATGTGGTTTCTTCACCTTGATCTTCTTTGAATCAGCTGCTTCAGTTTTATCATCTTTGGAAGCGACTGCAGTCTTGGCTTCAGAAGGCTTTGTGAGGTCTGAAGACAACTGTACAGTATCCTCTTCTTCAAGACCATGTGGTTTCTTCACCTTAATCTTCTTTGAATCAGCTGCTTCAGTTTTATCATCTTTGGAAGCGACTGCAGTCTTGGCTTCAGAAGGCTTTGTAAGGTCTGAAGACAACTGTACAGTATCCTCTTCTTCAAGACCATGTGGTTTCTTCACCTTGATCTTCTTTGAATCAGCTGCTTCAGTTTTATCATCTTTGGAAGCGACTGCAGTCTTGGCTTCAGAAGGCTTTGTGAGGTCTGAAGACAACTGTACAGCATCCTCTTCTACAAGACCATGTGGCTTCTTCACCTTGATCTTCTTTGAATCAGCTGCTTCAGTTTTATCATCTTTGGAAGCGACTGCAGTCTTGGCTTCAGAAGGCTTTGTGAGGTCTGAAGACAACTGTACAGCATCCTCTTCTACAAGACCATGTGGCTTCTTCACCTTGATCTTCTTTGAATCAGCTGCTTCAGTTTTATCATCTTTGGAAGCGACTGCAGTCTTGGCTTCAGAAGGCTTTGTGAGGTCTGAAGACAACTGTACAGTATCCTCTTCTTCAAGACCATGTGGTTTCTTCACCTTGATCTTCTTTGAATCAGCTGCTTCAGTTTTATCATCTTTGGAAGCGACTGCAGTCTTGGCTTCAGAAGGCTTTGTGAGGTCTGAAGACAACTGTACAGTATCCTCTTCTTCAAGACCATGTGGCTTCTTCACCTTGATCTTCTTTGAATCAGCTGCTTCAGTTTTATCATCTTTGGAAGCGACTGCATTCTTGGCTTCAGAAGGCTTTGTGAGGTCTGAAGACAACTGTACAGTATCCTCTTCTTCAAGACCATGTGGTTTCTTCACCTTGATCTTCTTTGAATCAGCTGCTTCAGTTTTATCATCTTTGGAAGCGACTGCAGTCTTGGCTTCAGAAGGCTTTGTGAGGTCTGAAGACAACTGTACAGTATCCTCTTCTTCAAGACCATGTGGCTTCTTCACCTTGATCTTCTTTGAATCAGCTGCTTCAGTTTTATCATCTTTGGAAGCGACTGCATTCTTGGCTTCAGAAGGCTTTGTGAGGTCTGAAGACAACTGTACAGTATCCTCTTCTTCAAGACCATGTGGTTTCTTCACCTTAATCTTCTTTGAATCAGCTGCTTCAGTTTTATCATCTTTGGAAGCGACTGCAGTCTTGGCTTCAGAAGGCTTTGTGAGGTCTGAAGACAACTGTACAGTATCCTCTTCTTCAAGACCATGTGGTTTCTTCACCTTAATCTTCTTTGAATCAGCTGCTTCAGTTTTATCATCTTTGGAAGCGACTGCAGTCTTGGCTTCAGAAGGCTTTGTAAGGTCTGAAGACAACTGTACAGTATCCTCTTCTTCAAGACCATGTGGTTTCTTCACCTTGATCTTCTTTGAATCAGCTGCTTCAGTTTTATCATCTTTGGAAGCGACTGCAGTCTTGGCTTCAGAAGGCTTTGTAAGGTCTGAAGACAACTGTACAGTATCCTCTTCTTCAAGACCATGTGGTTTCTTCACCTTGATCTTCTTTGAATCAGCTGCTTCAGTTTTATCATCTTTGGAAGCGACTGCAGTCTTGGCTTCAGAAGGCTTTGTGAGGTCTGAAGACAACTGTACAGTATCCTCTTCTTCAAGACCATGTGGTTTCTTCACCTTAATCTTCTTTGAATCAGCTGCTTCAGTTTTATCATCTTTGGAAGCGACTGCAGTCTTGGCTTCAGAAGGCTTTGTAAGGTCTGAAGACAACTGTACAGTATCCTCTTCTTCAAGACCATGTGGTTTCTTCACCTTGATCTTCTTTGAATCAGCTGCTTCAGTTTTATCATCTTTGGAAGCGACTGCAGTCTTGGCTTCAGAAGGCTTTGTGAGGTCTGAAGACAACTGTACAGCATCCTCTTCTACAAGACCATGTGGCTTCTTCACCTTGATCTTCTTTGAATCAGCTGCTTCAGTTTTATCATCTTTGGAAGCGACTGCAGTCTTGGCTTCAGAAGGCTTTGTGAGGTCTGAAGACAACTGTACAGCATCCTCTTCTACAAGACCATGTGGCTTCTTCACCTTGATCTTCTTTGAATCAGCTGCTTCAGTTTTATCATCTTTGGAAGCGACTGCAGTCTTGGCTTCAGAAGGCTTTGTGAGGTCTGAAGACAACTGTACAGTATCCTCTTCTTCAAGACCATGTGGCTTCTTCACCTTGATCTTCTTTGAATCAGCTGCTTCAGTTTTATCATCTTTGGAAGCGACTGCAGTCTTGGCTTCAGAAGGCTTTGTGAGGTCTGAAGACAACTGTACAGTATCCTCTTCTTCAAGACCATGTGGTTTCTTCACCTTGATCTTCTTTGAATCAGCTGCTTCAGTTTTATCATCTTTGGAAGCGACTGCAGTCTTGGCTTCAGAAGGCTTTGTGAGGTCTGAAGACAACTGTACAGTATCCTCTTCTTCAAGACCATGTGGTTTCTTCACCTTGATCTTCTTTGAATCAGCTGCTTCAGTTTTATCATCTTTGGAAGCGACTGCAGTCTTGGCTTCAGAAGGCTTTGTGAGGTCTGAAGACAACTGTACAGTATCCTCTTCTTCAAGACCATGTGGCTTCTTCACCTTGATCTTCTTTGAATCAGCTGCTTCAGTTTTATCATCTTTGGAAGCGACTGCATTCTTGGCTTCAGAAGGCTTTGTGAGGTCTGAAGACAACTGTACAGTATCCTCTTCTTCAAGACCATGTGGTTTCTTCACCTTGATCTTCTTTGAATCAGCTGCTTCAGTTTTATCATCTTTGGAAGCGACTGCAGTCTTGGCTTCAGAAGGCTTTGTGAGGTCTGAAGACAACTGTACAGTATCCTCTTCTTCAAGACCATGTGGCTTCTTCACCTTGATCTTCTTTGAATCAGCTGCTTCAGTTTTATCATCTTTGGAAGCGACTGCATTCTTGGCTTCAGAAGGCTTTGTGAGGTCTGAAGACAACTGTACAGTATCCTCTTCTTCAAGACCATGTGGCTTCTTCACCTTGATCTTCTTTGAATCAGCTGCTTCAGTTTTATCATCTTTGGAAGCGACTGCAGTCTTGGCTTCAGAAGGCTTTGTGAGGTCTGAAGCAATCTCTATTGTATCCTCTTCTTCAAGACCATGTGGTTTCTTCACCTTAATCTTCTTTGAATCAGCTGCTTCAGTTTTATCATCTTTGGAAGCGACTGCAGTCTTGGCTTCAGAAGGCTTTGTGAAGTCTGAAGACAACTGTACAGTATCCTCTTCTTCAAGACCATGTGGCTTCTTCACCTTGATCTTCTTTGAATCAGCTGCTTCAGTTTTATCATCTTTGGAAGCGACTGCAGTCTTGGCTTCAGAAGGCTTTGTGAGGTCTGAAGACAACTGTACAGTATCCTCTTCTTCAAGACCATGTGGTTTCTTCACCTTGATCTTCTTTGAATCAGCTGCTTCAGTTTTATCATCTTTGAAAGCGACTGCATTCTTGGCTTCAGAAGGCTTTGTGAGGTCTGAAGCAATCTCTATTGTATCCTCTTCTTCAAGACCATGTGGCTTCTTCACCTTGATCTTCTTTGAATCAGCTGATTCAGTTTTATCATCTTTGGAAGCGACTGCAGTCTTGGCTTCAGAAGGCTTTGTGAGGTCTGAAGACAACTGTACAGTATCCTCTTCTTCAAGACCATGTGGTTTCTTCACCTTGATCTTCTTTGAATCAGCTGCTTCAGTTTTATCATCTTTGAAAGCGACTGCATTCTTGGCTTCAGAAGGCTTTGTGAGGTCTGAAGCAATCTCTATTGTATCCTCTTCTTCAAGACCATGTGGTTTCTTCACCTTGATCTTCTTTGAATCAGCTGCTTCAGTTTTATCATCTTTGAAAGCGACTGCATTCTTGGCTTCAGAAGGCTTTGTGAGGTCTGAAGCAATCTCTATTGTATCCTCTTCTTCAAGACCATGTGGTTTCTTCACCTTGATCTTCTTTGAATCAGCTGATTCAGTTTTATCATCTTTGGAAGCGACTGCAGTCTTGGCTTCAGAAGGCTTTGTGAGGTCTGAAGCAATCTCTATTGTATCCTCTTCTTCAAGACCATGTGGTTTCTTCACCTTGATCTTCTTTGAATCAGCTGCTTCAGTTTTATCATCCTTGGAAGCGACTGCAGTCTTGGCTTCAGAAGGCTTTGTGAGGTCTGAAGCAATCTCTATTGTATCCTCTTCTTCAAGACCATGTGGTTTCTTCACCTTGATCTTCTTTGAATCAGCTGATTCAGTTTTATCATCTTTGGAAGCGACTGCAGTCTTGGCTTCAGAAGGCTTTGTGAGGTCTGAAGCAATCTCTATTGTATCCTCTTCTTCAAGACCATGTGGCTTCTTCACCTTGATCTTCTTTGAATCAGCTGCTTCAGTTTTATCATCTTTGGAAGCGACTGCATTCTTGGCTTCAGAAGGCTTTGTGAGGTCTGAAGCAATCTCTATTGTATCCTCTTCTTCAAGACCATGTGGCTTCTTCACCTTGATCTTCTTTGAATCAGCTGCTTCAGTTTTATCATCTTTGGAAGCGACTGCATTCTTGGCTTCAGAAGGCTTTGTGAGGTCTGAAGCAATCTCTATTGTATCCTCTTCTTCAAGACCATGTGGCTTCTTCACCTTGATCTTCTTTGAATCAGCTGCTTCAGTTTTATCATCCTTGGAAGCGACTGCAGTCTTGGCTTCAGAAGGCTTTGTGAGGTCTGAAGCAATCTCTATTGTATCCTCTTCTTCAAGACCATGTGGCTTCTTCACCTTGATCTTCTTTGAACCAGCTGCTTCAGTTTTATCATCTTTGGAAGCGACTGCAGTCTTGGCTTCAGAAGGCTTTGTGAGGTCTGAAGACAACTGTACAGTATCCTCTTCTTCAAGACCATGTGGTTTCTTCACCTTGATCTTCTTTGAATCAGCTGCTTCAGTTTTATCATCTTTGGAAGCGACTGCAGTCTTGGCTTCAGAAGGCTTTGTGAGGTCTGAAGACAACTGTACAGTATCCTCTTCTTCAAGACCATGTGGTTTCTTCACCTTGATCTTCTTTGAATCAGCTGCTTCAGTTTTATCATCTTTGGAAGCGACTGCAGTCTTGGCTTCAGAAGGCTTTGTGAGGTCTGAAGACAACTGTACAGTATCCTCTTCCACAAGACCATGTGGCTTCTTCACCTTGATCTTCTTTGAATCAGCTGCTTCAGTTTTATCATCTTTGGAAGCGACTGCATTCTTGGCTTCAGAAGGCATTGTGAGGTCTGAAGACAACTGTACAGTATCCTCTTCTACAAGACCATGTGGCTTCTTCACCTTGATCTTCTTTGAATCAGCTGCTTCAGTTTTATCATCTTTGGAAGCGACTGCATTCTTGGCTTCAGAAGGCATTGTGAGGTCTGAAGACAACTGTACAGTATCCTCTTCTACAAGACCATGTGGCTTCTTCACCTTGATCTTCTTTGAATCAGCTGCTTCAGTTTTATCATCTTTGGAAGCGACTGCAGTCTTGGCTTCAGAAGGCTTTGTGAGGTCTGAAGACAACTGTACAGTATCCTCTTCTTCAAGACCATGTGGTTTCTTCACCTTGATCTTCTTTGAATCAGCTGCTTCAGTTTTATCATCTTTGGAAGCGACTGCATTCTTGGCTTCAGAAGGCATTGTGAGGTCTGAAGCAATCTCTATTGCATCCTCTTCTTCAAGACCATGTGGCTTCTTCACCTTGATCTTCTTTGAATCAGCTGCTTCAGTTTTATCATCTTTGGAAGCGACTGCAGTCTTGGCTTCAGAAGGCATTGTGAGGTCTGAAGACAACTGTACAGTATCCTCTTCTTCAAGACCATGTGGTTTCTTCACCTTGATCTTCTTTGAATCAGCTGCTTCAGTTTTATCATCTTTGGAAGCGACTGCATTCTTGGCTTCAGAAGGCATTGTGAGGTCTGAAGCAATCTCTATTGCATCCTCTTCTTCAAGACCATGTGGCTTCTTCACCTTGATCTTCTTTGAATCAGCTGCTTCAGTTTTATCATCTTTGGAAGCGACTGCAGTCTTGGCTTCAGAAGGCTTTGTGAGGTCTGAAGCAATCTCTATTGTATCCTCTTCTTCAAGACCATGTGGCTTCTTCACCTTGATCTTCTTTGAATCAGCTGCTTCAGTTTTATCATCTTTGAAAGCGACTGCATTCTTGGCTTCAGAAGGCTTTGTGAGGTCTGAAGACAACTGTACAGTATCCTCTTCTTCAAGACCATGTGGTTTCTTCACCTTGATCTTCTTTGAATCAGCTGATTCAGTTTTATCATCTTTGGAAGCGACTGCATTCTTGGCTTCAGAAGGCTTTGTGAGGTCTGAAGCAATCTCTATTGTATCCTCTTCTTCAAGACCATGTGGCTTCTTCACCTTGATCTTCTTTGAATCAGCTGCTTCAGTTTTATCATCCTTGGAAGCGACTGCAGTCTTGGCTTCAGAAGGCTTTGTGAGGTCTGAAGACAACTGTACAGTATCCTCTTCTACAAGACCATGTGGCTTCTTCACCTTGATCTTCTTTGAATCAGCTGCTTCAGTTTTATCATCTTTGGAAGCGACTGCATTCTTGGCTTCAGAAGGCTTTGTGAGGTCTGAAGACAACTGTACAGTATCCTCTTCTACAAGACCATGTGGCTTCTTCACCTTGATCTTCTTTGAATCAGCTGCTTCAGTTTTATCATCTTTGGAAGCGACTGCATTCTTGGCTTCAGAAGGCTTTGTGAGGTCTGAAGACAACTGTACAGTATCCTCTTCTACAAGACCATGTGGCTTCTTCACCTTGATCTTCTTTGAATCAGCTGATTCAGTTTTATCATCTTTGGAAGCGACTGCAGTCTTGGCTTCAGAAGGCTTTGTGAGGTCTGAAGCAATCTCTATTGCATCCTCTTCTTCAAGACCATGTGGCTTCTTCACCTTGATCTTCTTTGAATCAGCTGCTTCAGTTTTATCATCTTTGGAAGCGACTGCATTCTTGGCTTCAGAAGGCTTTGTGAGGTCTGAAGACAACTGTACAGTATCCTCTTCTACAAGACCATGTGGCTTCTTCACCTTGATCTTCTTTGAATCAGCTGATTCAGTTTTATCATCTTTGGAAGCGACTGCAGTCTTGGCTTCAGAAGGCTTTGTGAGGTCTGAAGCAATCTCTATTGCATCCTCTTCTTCAAGACCATGTGGCTTCTTCACCTTGATCTTCTTTGAATCAGCTGCTTCAGTTTTATCATCTTTGGAAGCGACTGCAGTCTTGGCTTCAGAAGGCTTTGTGAGGTCTGAAGCAATCTCTATTGTATCCTCTTCTTCAAGACCATGTGGCTTCTTCACCTTGATCTTCTTTGAATCAGCTGCTTCAGTTTTATCATCTTTGGAAGCGACTGCATTCTTGGCTTCAGAAGGCTTTGTGAGGTCTGAAGCAATCTCTATTGTATCCTCTTCTTCAAGACCATGTGGCTTCTTCACCTTGATCTTCTTTGAATCAGCTGCTTCAGTTTTATCATCTTTGAAAGCGACTGCATTCTTGGCTTCAGAAGGCTTTGTGAGGTCTGAAGCAATCTCTATTGCATCCTCTTCTTCAAGACCATGTGGCTTCTTCACCTTGATCTTCTTTGAATCAGCTGATTCAGTTTTATCATCTTTGGAAGCGACTGCAGTCTTGGCTTCAGAAGGCTTTGTGAGGTCTGAAGCAATCTCTATTGCATCCTCTTCTTCAAGACCATGTGGCTTCTTCACCTTGATCTTCTTTGAATCAGCTGCTTCAGTTTTATCATCTTTGAAAGCGACTGCATTCTTGGCTTCAGAAGGCTTTGTGAGGTCTGAAGACAACTGTACAGTATCCTCTTCTTCAAGACCATGTGGCTTCTTCACCTTGATCTTCTTTGAATCAGCTGCTTCAGTTTTATCATCTTTGGAAGCGACTGCAGTCTTGGCTTCAGAAGGCTTTGTGAGGTCTGAAGACAACTGTACAGTATCCTCTTCTTCAAGACCATGTGGCTTCTTCACCTTGATCTTCTTTGAATCAGCTGCTTCAGTTTTATCATCTTTGGAAGCGACTGCAGTCTTGGCTTCAGAAGGCTTTGTGAGGTCTGAAGCAATCTCTATTGTATCCTCTTCTTCAAGACCATGTGGCTTCTTCACCTTGATCTTCTTTGAATCAGCTGCTTCAGTTTTATCATCCTTGGAAGCGACTGCAGTCTTGGCTTCAGAAGGCTTTGTGAGGTCTGAAGACAACTGTACAGTATCCTCTTCTACAAGACCATGTGGCTTCTTCACCTTTATCTTCTTTGAATCAGCTGCTTCAGTTTTATCATCTTTGGAAGCGACTGCAGTCTTGGCTTCAGAAGGCTTTGTGAGGTCTGAAGCAATCTCTATTGTATCCTCTTCTTCAAGACCATGTGGCTTCTTCATCTTGATCTTCTTTGAATCAGCTGCTTCAGTTTTATCATCTTTGGAAGCGACTGCAGTCTTGGCTTCAGAAGGCTTTGTGAGGTCTGAAGACAACTGTACAGTATCCTCTTCTACAAGACCATGTGGCTTCTTCACCTTGATCTTCTTTGAATCAGCTGCTTCAGTTTTATCATCTTTGGAAGCGACTGCAGTCTTGGCTTCAGAAGGCTTTGTGAGGTCTGAAGCAATCTCTATTGTATCCTCTTCTTCAAGACCATGTGGCTTCTTCACCTTGATCTTCTTTGAATCAGCTGCTTCAGTTTTATCATCTTTGGAAGCGACTGCAGTCTTGGCTTCAGAAGGCTTTGTGAGGTCTGAAGACAACTGTACAGTATCCTCTTCTACAAGACCATGTGGCTTCTTCACCTTGATCTTCTTTGAATCAGCTGCTTCAGTTTTATCATCTTTGAAAGCGACTGCATTCTTGGCTTCAGAAGGCTTTGTGAGGTCTGAAGACAACTGTACAGTATCCTCTTCTACAAGACCATGTGGCTTCTTCACCTTGATCTTCTTTGAATCAGCTGCTTCAGTTTTATCATCTTTGGAAGCGACTGCAGTCTTGGCTTCAGAAGGCTTTGTGAGGTCTGAAGACAACTGTACAGTATCCTCTTCTTCAAGACCATGTGGTTTCTTCACCTTGATCTTCTTTGAATCAGCTGCTTCAGTTTTATCATCTTTGGAAGCGACTGCAGTCTTGGCTTCAGAAGGCTTTGTGAGGTCTGAAGACAACTGTACAGTATCCTCTTCTTCAAGACCATGTGGTTTCTTCACCTTGATCTTCTTTGAATCAGCTGCTTCAGTTTTATCATCCTTGGAAGCGACTGCAGTCTTGGCTTCAGAAGGCTTTTGAGGTCTGAAGCAATCTCTATTGTATCCTCTTCTTCAAGACCATGTGGCTTCTTCACCTTGATCTTCTTTGAATCAGCTGCTTCAGTTTTATCATCTTTGGAAGCGACTGCAGTCTTGGCTTGAGAAGGCTTTGTGAGGTCTGAAGACAACTGTACAGTATCCTCTTCTTCAAGACCATGTGGCTTCTTCACCTTGATCTTCTTTGAATCAGCTGCTTCAGTTTTATCATCTTTGGAAGCGACTGCAGTCTTGGCTTCAGAAGGCTTTGTGAGGTCTGAAGACAACTGTACAGTATCCTCTTCTTCAAGACCATGTGGTTTCTTCACCTTGATCTTCTTTGAATCAGCTGCTTCAGTTTTATCATCCTTGGAAGCGACTGCAGTCTTGGCTTCAGAAGGCTTTGTGAGGTCTGAAGACAACTGTACAGTATCCTCTTCTTCAAGACCATGTGGTTTCTTCACCTTGATCTTCTTTGAATCAGCTGCTTCAGTTTTATCATCCTTGGAAGCGACTGCAGTCTTGGCTTCAGAAGGCTTTGTGAGGTCTGAAGACAACTGTACAGTATCCTCTTCTTCAAGACCATGTGGCTTCTTCACCTTGATCTTCTTTGAATCAGCTGCTTCAGTTTTATCATCCTTGGAAGCGACTGCAGTCTTGGCTTCAGAAGGCTTTGTGAGGTCTGAAGCAATCTCTATTGTATCCTCTTCTTCAAGACCATGTGGTTTCTTCACCTTGATCTTCTTTGAATCAGCTGCTTCAGTTTTATCATCCTTGGAAGCGACTGCAGTCTTGGCTTCAGAAGGCTTTTTGAGGTCTGAAGCAATCTCTATTGTATCCTCTTCTTCAAGACCATGTGGCTTCTTCACCTTGATCTTCTTTGAATCAGCTGCTTCAGTTTTATCATCCTTGGAAGCGACTGCAGTCTTGGCTTCAGAAGGCTTTTTGAGGTCTGAAGCAATCTCTATTGTATCCTCTTCTTCAAGACCATCTGGTTTCTTCACCTTGATCTTCTTTGAATCAGCTGCTTCAGTTTTATCATCCTTGGAAGCGACTGCAGTCTTGGCTTCAGAAGGCTTTGTGAGGTCTGAAGCAATCTCTATTGTATCCTCTTCTTCAAGACCATGTGGCTTCTTCACCTTGATCTTCTTTGAATCAGCTGCTTCAGTTTTATCATCTTTGGAAGCGACTGCAGTCTTGGCTTCAGAAGGCTTTGTGAGGTCTGAAGACAACTGTACAGTATCCTCTTCTTCAAGACCATGTGGTTTCTTCACCTTGATCTTCTTTGAATCAGCTGCTTCAGTTTTATCATCCTTGGAAGCGACTGCAGTCTTGGCTTCAGAAGGCTTTGTGAGGTCTGAAGACAACTGTACAGTATCCTCTTCTTCAAGACCATGTGGTTTCTTCACCTTGATCTTCTTTGAATCAGCTGCTTCAGTTTTATCATCTTTGGAAGCGACTGCAGTCTTGACTTCAGAAGGCTTTGTGAGGTCTGAAGACAACTGTACAGTATCCTCTTCTTCAAGACCATGTGGTTTCTTCACCTTGATCTTCTTTGAATCAGCTGCTTCAGTTTTATCATCCTTGGAAGCGACTGCAGTCTTGGCTTCAGAAGGCTTTGTGAGGTCTGAAGACAACTGTACAGTATCCTCTTCTTCAAGACCATGTGGTTTCTTCACCTTGATCTTCTTTGAATCAGCTGCTTCAGTTTTATCATCTTTGGAAGCGACTGCAGTCTTGGCTTCAGAAGGCTTTGTGAGGTCTGAAGACAACTGTACAGTATCCTCTTCTTCAAGACCATGTGGTTTCTTCACCTTGATCTTCTTTGAATCAGCTGCTTCAGTTTTATCATCTTTGGAAGCGACTGCAGTCTTGGCTTCAGAAGGCTTTGTGAGGTCTGAAGACAACTGTACAGTATCCTCTTCTTCAAGACCATGTGGCTTCTTCACCTTGATCTTCTTTGAATCAGCTGCTTCAGTTTTATCATCCTTGGAAGCGACTGCAGTCTTGGCTTCAGAAGGCTTTGTGAGGTCTGAAGCAATCTCTATTGTATCCTCTTCTTCAAGACCATGTGGTTTCTTCACCTTGATCTTCTTTGAATCAGCTGCTTCAGTTTTATCATCCTTGGAAGCGACTGCAGTCTTGGCTTCAGAAGGCTTTTTGAGGTCTGAAGCAATCTCTATTGTATCCTCTTCTTCAAGACCATGTGGCTTCTTCACCTTGATCTTCTTTGAATCAGCTGCTTCAGTTTTATCATCCTTGTAGGCGACTGCAGTCTTGGCTTCAGAAGGCTTTGTGAGGTCTGAAGACAACTGTACAGTATCCTCTTCTTCAAGACCATGTGGTTTCTTCACCTTGATCTTCTTTGAATCAATTGCTTCAGTTTTATCATCCTTGGAAGCGACTGCAGTCTTGGCTTCAGAAGGCTTTGTGAGGTCTGAAGACAACTGTACAGTATCCTCTTCTTCAAGACCATGTGGTTTCTTCACCTTGATCTTCTTTGAATCAATTGCTTCAGTTTTATCATCCTTGGAAGCGACTGCAGTCTTGGTTTCAGAAGGCTCTGTGAGGTCTGAAGCAATCTCTATTGTATCCTCTTCTTCAAGACCATGTGGCTTCTTCACCTTGATCTTCTTTGAATCAACTGCTTCAGTTTTATCATCCTTGGAAGCGACTGCAGTCTTGGTTTCAGAAGGCTCTGTGAGGTCTGAAGCAATCTCTATTGTATCCTCTTCTTCAAGACCATGTGGTTTCTTCACCTTGATCTTCTTTGAATCAGCTGCTTTAGTTTTATCATCCTTGGAAGCGACTGCAGTCTTGGCTTCAGAAGGCTTTGTGAGGTCTGAAGCAATCTCTATTGTATCCTCTTCTTCAAGACCATCTGGTTTCTTCACCTTGATCTTCTTTGAATCAGCTGCTTCAGTTTTATCATCCTTGGAAGCGACTGCAGTCTTGGCTTCAGAAGGCTTTGTGAGGTCTGAAGCAATCTCTATTGTATCCTCTTCTTCAAGACCATGTGGCTTCTTCACCTTGATCTTCTTTGAATCAGCTGCTTCAGTTTTATCATCCTTGGAAGCGACTGCAGTCTTGGCTTCAGAAGGCTTTGTGAGGTCTGAAGACAACTGTACAGTATCCTCTTCTTCAAGACCATCTGGTTTCTTCACCTTGATCTTCTTTGAATCAGCTGCTTCAGTTTTATCATCCTTGGAAGCGACTGCAGTCTTGGCTTCAGAAGGCTTTGTGAGGTCTGAAGACAACTGTACAGTATCCTCTTCTTCAAGACCATCTGGTTTCTTCACCTTGATCTTCTTTGAATCAGCTGCTTCAGTTTTATCATCCTTGGAAGCGACTGCAGTCTTGGCTTCAGAAGGCTTTGTGAGGTCTGAAGACAACTGTACAGTATCCTCTTCTTCAAGACCATGTGGCTTCTTCACCTTGATCTTCTTTGAATCAGCTGCTTTCTTAATTTTTACTTTTTTCAGTTTTGATTCGTCACGGCCTTCGCGGTTGTGAATAAGCTTCTCAGGCGTAAATCTCCCGAAAATTACTTCTACCGTTTGATGTGGCTGTTTCGTAATTCCAATCTTCAAACATACATTTTCGCCAGGGAAGGTCACATTTTCTTGTGAACACTCCGGAACTTGGAGCAGGTGTTCTGCAGCCTCTATTCCATTGTTAATTGACACCACTGGTGTAGGGATTTGTTTGTTGAAAGGGTCGTTGTAGAGTGATGTTATTACATTTGTTGCTTTCCATATTCTGCCGTCGTAAAATACGCCCGTGTAACCATTCGAAGGAGTATCTCCTTTGGCCTAAACCAAAAATATTTTTTAGAACGATTGGCGACTTACTTCGGCTTTAGATTCCGTTGGCATCGTGACTGGTAAACCTGAAATGCACCGGTTCGCATATGCCAGCGATTCCACCAACTCGCTGGGTTTTCTTCGTACTGTACATGCATGCGAATGTTACCGAAAGCACAACACGCTGGTTAATACACACAACATGAAGTAAGCACTGGAAGTTTGCTCTTGAAAACTTAACCTTAGCAACATTAACCACCAAAAACACACTTACATCGGGGAAACAAAAATTCCTGGCTACGAAATGAACAACGGGTTGTTGCTGCTTGGGCGAATAGTATAAACGGCTCTTATTTGTTTTTTATAAATTAGACAGCTTCAAAAAGATCAAATCACGTAGAGTGGGCCCCGGTATGCAAGTGATTGTTTTTCCCTGAGGCTCTCAGAACGCGCGAGCATTGAGGGCCGGGGTTCTCTCTTTCTTATCCCGGCCGTTATGTTTTTATCTTGTTGTGTCATTCCACTTACCTGAAGCGACAACAAGATTGGCCTGGACTGTTTCTTCCAATTTGCGGATCATAATTACTTGGTCCGCCCGCTGCAATATAAATGTAATATAAATATAGATGTGTTAAGTGTAAAAATAATTTTTAAACACGAAAAAGTACCATTTTAAGAGGCGATTTAGGCAAAACCGCTTCGATGCTGTCTTCACGATCGTCTTCTGTGTCAGTGACGGACACATCAATGTCCATGTAGTCCTCTTCCACAGTCACTGAGGACTCACTCATAGCGTATTCAATGTTCTCCATTTCGATGACCCCATCTGTACTGCCGGTTTCTTCTCCTGCATCGATCTCAATGTCCACATTCATGTAATGAGTACCTGCAAACCACATATTGTAATTTATGTGAAATAAAAGTAAACTGGCAACACAAGTGACTTACCGAATGGCGATCTCTCTCGGCTCACGTTCAATGGCAATGTTTTCTTCCTTTTTATTTTTCGTCGAGATTTCTTGTCTTCGAGCTCAAGCTTCTTTTCGTTGGCATCATCACCTTCCACACTTAACACCATTTTGCCAACAATGTCTGAATATATTGCCTCGACTTCATCTACTCTAGAATTCTCTTCAATGTGCCCATGATATGATTCTTTTTCAAATTCGCAGTCACACTCAACGTTTGAAATTTCCAAATTTAGATTGAAGGTGATCCCAATCCCAATTTTTTCCGTGCGCCGTTTTTTTAACGAAAACGTTCCCTTGATATCTTCAATCTCCAAATTACTAGAGTCAGAGTCGTTGGAGGCGTTTGGCAAGGTTAAGCTTCTTTCATCAAGAATAGGTTCCAATGCGGAACCTATTCTCTTCTTATCTGCTTCACTCTTTTTGTCAGCCCCAGCCTTCTTCTTGGCCTCTTCTTCAGCCTTCTTCTTGTCGGCTTCAGCCTTCTTGTCAGCATCTGCCTTCTTCTTCGCCTCTTCTTCAGTCGTCTTCTTGTCAGCCTCTGCCTTCTTCTTGGCCTCCTCTTCAGCCTTCTTCTTATCGGCTTCAGACTTCTTGTCAGCCTCGGCGTTCTTCTTGGCCTCTTCTTCAGCCTTCTTCTTATCGGCCTCAACCTTTTTGTCTGCCGCGGGCTTCTTCTTGGCCTCTTCCTCGGCCTTCTTCTTGTCGGCTTCAGCCTTCTTGTCAGCATCTGCCTTCTTCTTGGCTTCCTCTTCAGCCTTCTTCTTGTCGGCTTCAACCTTTTTGTCAGCCTCGCGCTTCTTCTTGGCCTCCTCTTCAGCCTTCTTCTTATCGGCTTCAGACTTCCTGTCAGCCTCGGCGTTCTTCTTGGCCTCTTCTTCAGCCTTCTTCTTGTCGGCTTCAGCCTTCTTGTCAGCATCTGCCTTCTTCTTCGCCTCTTCTTCAGTCTTCTTCTTGTCAGCCTCGGCGTTCTTCTTGGCCTCTTCTTCAGCCTTCTTCTTGTCGGCTTCAGCCTTCTTGTCAGCATCTGCCTTCTTCTTCGCCTCTTCTTCAGTCTTCTTCTTGTCAGCCTCGGCGTTCTTCTTGGCCTCTTCTTCAGCCTTCTTCTTGTCGGCTTCAGCCTTCTTGTCAGCATCTGCCTTCTTCTTCGCCTCTTCTTCAGTCTTCTTCTTGTCAGCCTCGGCGTTCTTCTTGGCCTCTTCTTCAGCCTTCTTCTTGTCGGCTTCAGCCTTCTTGTCAGCATCTGCCTTCTTCTTCGCCTCTTCTTCAGTCTTCTTCTTGTCAGCCTCGGCGTTCTTCTTGGTCTCTTCTTCAGCCTTCTTCTTGTCGGCTTCAGCCTTCTTGTCAGCCTCGGCCTTCTTCTTGGCCTCCTCTTCAGCCTTCTTCTTATCGGCTTCAACCTTTTTGTCTGCCGCGGGCTTCTTCTTGGCCTCTTCCTCGGCCGTCTTCTTGTCGGCTTCAGCCTTCTTGTCAGCATCTGCCTTCTTCTTGGCTTCCTCTTCAGCCTTCTTCTTGTCGGCTTCAACCTTTTTGTCTGCCGCGGGCTTCTTCTTGGCCTCTTCTTCAGCCTTCTTCTTTTCAGCCTCGGCCTTCTTCTTGTCAGCCTCGGCGTCCTTCTTGGCCTCCTCTTCAGCCTTCTTCTTATCGGCTTCAGCCTTCTTGTCAGCCTCGGGCTTCTTCTTGGCCTCTTCTTCAGTCTTCTTCTTGTCAGCCTCGGCCTTCTTCTTGGCCTCTTCTTCAGTCTTCTTCTTGTCAGCCTCGGCCTTCTTCTTGGCCTCCTCTTCAGCCTTCTTCTTATCGGCTTCAGCCTTCTTGTCAGCCTCGGCCTTCTTCCTGGCCTCCTCTTCAGTCTTCTTCTTGTCAGCCTCGGCCTTCTTCTTGGCCTCTTCTTCAGTCTTCTTCTTGTCAGCCTCGGCCTTCTTCTTGGCCTCCTCTTCAGCCTTCTTCTTATCGGCTTCAGCCTTCTTGTCAGCCTCGGGCTTCTTCTTGGCCTCTTCTTCAGCCTTCTTCTTATCGGCTTCAGCCTTCTTGTCAGATTCGGGCTTCTTCTTGGCCTCTTCTTCAGCCTTCTTGTCAGCCTCGGGCTTCTTCTTGGCCTCTTCTTCAGTCTTCTTCTTGTCAGCCTCGGCCTTCTTCTTGGCCTCCTCTTCAGCCTTCTTCTTATCGGCTTCAGCCTTCTTGTCAGCCTCGGGCTTCTTCTTGGCCTCTTCTTCAGTCTTCTTCTTGTCAGCCTCGGGCTTCTTCTTGGCCTCTTCTTCAGCCTTCTTCTTATCGGCTTCAGCCTTCTTGTCAGCCTCGGGCTTCTTCTTGGCCTCTTCTTCAGTCTTCTTCTTGTCAGCCTCGGCCTTCTTCTTGGCCTCTTCTTCAGTCTTCTTCTTGTCAGCCTCGGCCTTCTTCTTGGCCTCTTCTTCAGCCTTCTTCTTATCGGCTTCAGCCTTCTTGTCAGCCTCGGGCTTCTTCTTGGCCTCTTCTTCAGTCTTCTTCTTGTCAGCCTCGGCCTTCTTCTTGGCCTCCTCTCCAGCCTTCTTCTTATCGGCTTCAGCCTTCTTGTCAGCCTCGGGCTTCTTCTTGGCCTCTTCTTCAGTCTTCTTCTTGTCAGCCTCGGCCTTCTTCTTGGCCTCCTCTTCAGCCTTCTTCTTATCGGCTTCAGCCTTCTTGTCAGCCTCGGGCTTCTTCTTGGCCTCTTCTTCAGTCTTCTTCTTGTCAGCCTCGGGCTTCTTCTTGGCCTCTTCTTCAGCCTTCTTCTTATCGGCTTCAGCCTTCTTGTCAGCCTCGGGCTTCTTCTTGGCCTCTTCTTCAGTCTTCTTCTTGTCAGCCTCGGGCTTCTTCTTGGCCTCTTCTTCAGTCTTCTTCTTGTCAGCCTCGGCCTTCTTCTTGGCCTCTTCTTCAGTCTTCTTCTTGTCAGCCTCGGCCTTCTTCTTGGCCTCTTCTTCAGTCTTCTTCTTGTCAGCCTCGGCCTTCTTCTTGGCCTCCTCTTCAGCCTTCTTCTTATCGGCTTCAACCTTCTTGTCAGCCTCGGGCTTCTTCTTGGCCTCTTCTTCAGTCTTCTTCTTGTCAGCCTCGGGCTTCTTCTTGGCCTCTTCTTCAGTCTTCTTCTTGTCAGCCTCGGCCTTCTTCTTGGCCTCTTCTTCAGCCTTCTTCTTATCGGCTTCACTCTTTTTATCAGCATCGGCCTTCTTCTTCGCCTCTTCCTCGGCCTTCTTCTTGTCAGCCTCGGCCTTCTTCTTATCGCTTTCGGTTTTCTTGCGAGCCTTGTCTTTCTCATTGAACTCTTGCGCCTCGTTTTGGTCAACGTCTGAGATTGTGTCAATGTCAGTCACCTTCTTCGCATACTTAGCAGATTTCTTCACTTTTTTTTCACTTGCTGCTTCCGTTTCTTTGCCTACGCGAATTTCAGCTTCCTCTTCTTTCTTTATGGCATCGAAAATTTCACCGGAAACGGCAGTTAATCCTAGCCGATCATCACAAAAATCACCTTCATTGAAAATGTCGGCGTTGTCTTGTAGAATTCCGTTCTCCAAGTCGCTCATTTCCTTCTGTAAATTCTCCTGCTCAGAGCGTAAATCGGCAAGGTCGTACGAGTTGTCTTCATCTAATAGGGTTTCTACAAGTTTTTGGGTGCGCCTTAGCTTGGCCTCGAGCCGCTTTCGGCGAAGTTCTAGCACTTGATCACGCAACTGTTTCTCCTTTTCCGCAAGACGAGATAATGAAGATGTCGTTTCGCCAAACATCTGGTGAAGAGCCTGTAAATTAATTTGTGGGACGTTGAGAACTCTTCCATCTATGCGCTCATCCGTTGATGAAAGCTGGTTTTTGGCCACATCTTCTTCTTCCTTGTTGGACCCTTCGTTATTGGACAGGACTACCGTGTCTTGGGCTGTATTTGGCTCCTTAATCGTTTTTTTATCGGCTTCAGTCTTCTTGTCAGCCTCGGGCTTCTTCTTGGCCTCTTCTTCAGTCTTCTTCTTGTCAGCCTCGGCCTTCTTCTTGGCCTCTTCTTCAGTCTTCTTCTTGTCAGCCTCGGCCTTCTTCTTGGCCTCTTCTTCAGTCTTCTTCTTGTCAGCCTCGGCCTTCTTCCTGGCCTCCTCTTCAGTCTTCTTCTTGTCAGCCTCGGCCTTCTTCTTGGCCTCTTCTTCAGTCTTCTTCTTGTCAGCCTCGGCCTTCTTCTTGGCCTCTTCTTCAGTCTTCTTCTTGTCAGCCTCGGCCTTCTTCTTGGCCTCCTCTTCAGCCTTCTTCTTATCGGCTTCAGTCTTCTTTTCAGCCTCGGCCTTCTTCCTGGCCTCCTCTTCAGTCTTCTTCTTGTCAGCCTCGGCCTTCTTCTTGGCCTCTTCTTCAGTCTTCTTCTTGTCAGCCTCGGCCTTCTTCTTGGCCTCTTCTTCAGTCTTCTTCTTGTCAGCCTCGGCCTTCTTCTTGGCCTCCTCTTCGGCCTTCTTCTTATCGGCTTCAGTCTTCTTGTCCGCCTCGGACTTCTTCTTGGCCTCCTCTTCGGCCTTCTTCTTATCGGCTTCAGTCTTCTTATCGGCTTCAGCCTTCTTGTCAGCTTCGGCCTTCTTCTTGGCCTCTTCTTCGGCCTTCTTCCTATCGGCTTCAGTCTTCTTGTCAGCCTCGGCCTTCTTCTTGGCCTCCTCTTCGGCCTTCTTCTTATCGGCTTCAGTCTTCTTGTCAGCCTCGGCCTTCTTCTTGGCCTCCTCTTCGGCCTTCTTCTTATCGGCTTCAGTCTTCTTGTCAGCCTCGGCCTTCTTCTTGGCCTCCTCTTCGGCCTTCTTCTTATCGGCTTCAGTCTTCTTATCGGCTTCAGCCTTCTTGTCAGCTTCGGCCTTCTTCTTGGCCTCTTCTTCGGCCTTCTTCTTATCGGCTTCAGTCTTCTTGTCAGCCTCGGCCTTCTTCTTGGCCTCCTCTTCGGCCTTCTTCTTATCGGCTTCAGTCTTCTTGTCAGCCTCGGCCTTCTTCTTGGCCTCCTCTTCGGCCTTCTTCTTATCGGCTTCAGTCTTCTTATCGGCTTCAGCCTTCTTGTCAGCTTCGGCCTTCTTTTTGGCCTCTTCTTCGGCCTTCTTCCTATCGGCTTCAGTCTTCTTGTCAGCCTCGGCCTTCTTCTTGGCCTCTTCTTCAGTCTTCTTCTTGTCAGCCTCGGCCTTCTTCTTGGCCTCTTCTTCAGTCTTCTTCTTGTCAGCCTCGGCCTTCTTCTTGGCCTCTTCTTCAGTCTTCTTCTTGTCAGCCTCGGCCTTCTTCTTGGCCTCCTCTTCGGCCTTCTTCTTATCGGCTTCAGTCTTCTTGTCAGCCTCGGACTTCTTCTTGGCCTCCTCTTCGGCCTTCTTCTTATCGGCTTCAGTCTTCTTATCGGCTTCAGCCTTCTTGTCAGCTTCGGCCTTCTTCTTGGCCTCTTCTTCGGCCTTCTTCCTATCGGCTTCAGTCTTCTTGTCAGCCTCGGCCTTCTTCTTGGCCTCCTCTTCGGCCTTCTTCTTATCGGCTTCAGTCTTCTTGTCAGCCTCGGCCTTCTTCTTGGCCTCCTCTTCGGCCTTCTTCTTATCGGCTTCAGTCTTCTTGTCAGCCTCGGCCTTCTTCTTGGCCTCCTCCTCGGCCTTCTTCTTATCGGCTTCAGTCTTCTTATCGGCTTCAGCCTTCTTGTCAGCTTCGGCCTTCTTCTTGGCCTCTTCTTCGGCCTTCTTCTTATCGGCTTCAGTCTTCTTGTCAGCCTCGGCCTTCTTCTTGGCCTCCTCTTCGGCCTTCTTCTTATCGGCTTCAGTCTTCTTGTCAGCCTCGGCCTTCTTCTTGGCCTCCTCTTCGGCCTTCTTCTTATCGGCTTCAGTCTTCTTATCGGCTTCAGCCTTCTTGTCAGCTTCGGCCTTCTTCTTGGCCTCTTCTTCGGCCTTCTTCCTATCGGCTTCAGTCTTCTTGTCAGCCTCGGCCTTCTTCTTGGCCTCTTCTTCGGCCTTCTTCTTATCGGTTTCAGTCTTCTTGTCAGCCTCGGCCATCTTCTTGGCCTCCTCTTCGGCCTTCTTCTTATCGGCTTCAGTCTTCTTGTCAGCCTCGGCCTTCTTCTTGGCCTCCTCTTCGGCCTTCTTCTTATCGGCTGCAGTCTTCTTGTCAGCCTCGGCCACCTTCTTGGCCTCCTCTTCGGCCTTCTTCTTATCGGCTTCAGTCTTCTTGTCAGCCTCGGCCATCTTCTTGGCCTCCTCTTCGGCCTTCTTCTTATCGGCTTCAGTCTTCTTGTCAGCCTCGGCCATCTTCTTGGCCTCCTCTTCGGCCTTCTTCTTATCGGCTGCAGTCTTCTTGTCAGCCTCGGCCTTCTTCTTGGCCTCTTCTTCGGCCTTCTTCTTATCGGCTTCAGTCTTCTTGTCAGCCTCGGCCTTCTTCTTGGCCTCTTCTTCGGCCTTCTTCTTATCGGCTTCAGTCTTCTTGTCAGCCTCGGCCTTCTTCTTGGCCTCCTCTTCGGCCTTCTTCTTATCGGCTGCAGTCTTCTTGTCAGCCTCGGCCTTCTTCTTGGCCTCTTCTTCGGCCTTCTTCTTATCGGCTTCAGTCTTCTTGTCAGCCTCGGCCTTCTTCTTGGCCTCCTCTTCGGCCTTCTTCTTATCGGCTTCAGTCTTCTTGTCAGCCTCGGCCTTCTTCTTGGCCTCCTCTTCGGCCAGCTTCTTATCGGCTTCAGTCTTCTTATCGGCTTCAGCCTTCTTGTCAGCCTCGGCCTTCTTCTTGGCCTCTTCTTCGGCCTTCTTCTTATCGGCTGCAGTCTTCTTGTCAGCCTCGGCCTTCTTCTTGGCCTCTTCTTCGGCCTTCTTCTTATCGGCTTCAGTCTTCTTGTCAGCCTCGGCCTTCTTCTTGGCCTCCTCTTCGGCCTTCTTCTTATCGGCTGCAGTCTTCTTGTCAGCCTCGGCCTTCTTCTTGGCCTCTTCTTCGGCCTTCTTCTTATCGGCTGCAGTCTTCTTGTCAGCCTCGGCCTTCTTCTTGGCCTCCTCTTCGGCCTTCTTCTTATCGGCTGCAGTCTTCTTGTCAGCCTCGGCCTTCTTCTTGGCCTCTTCTTCGGCCTTCTTCTTATCGGCTGCAGTCTTCTTGTCAGCCTCGGCCTTCTTCTTGGCCTCCTCTTCGGCCTTCTTCTTATCGGCTGCAGTCTTCTTGTCAGCCTCGGCCTTCTTCTTGGCCTCCTCTTCGGCCTTCTTCTTATCGGCTGCAGTCTTCTTGTCAGCCTCGGCCTTCTTCTTGGCCTCTTCTTCGGCCTTCTTCTTATCGGCTTCAGTCTTCTTGTCAGCCTCGGCCTTCTTCTTGGCCTCCTCTTCGGCCTTCTTCTTATCGGCTTCAGTCTTCTTGTCAGCCTCGGCCTTCTTCTTGGCCTCCTCTTCGGCCAGCTTCTTATCGGCTTCAGTCTTCTTATCGGCTTCAGCCTTCTTGTCAGCCTCGGCCTTCTTCTTGGCCTCCTCTTCGGCCTTCTTCTTATCGGCTTCAGTCTTCTTGTCAGCCTCGGCCTTCTTCTTGGCCTCCTCTTCGGCCAGCTTCTTATCGGCTTCAGTCTTCTTATCGGCTTCAGCCTTCTTGTCAGCCTCGGCCTTCTTCTTGGCCTCCTCTTCGGCCTTCTTCTTATCGGCTTCAGTCTTCTTGTCAGCCTCGGCCTTCTTCTTGGCCTCCTCTTCGGCCAGCTTCTTATCGGCTTCAGTCTTCTTATCGGCTTCAGCCTTCTTGTCAGCCTCGGCCTTCTTCTTGGCCTCTTCTTCGGCCTTCTTCTTATCGGCTGCAGTCTTCTTGTCAGCCTCGGCCTTCTTCTTGGCCTCTTCTTCGGCCTTCTTCTTATCGGCTTCAGTCTTCTTGTCAGCCTCGGCCTTCTTCTTGGCCTCCTCTTCGGCCTTCTTCTTATCGGCTGCAGTCTTCTTGTCAGCCTCGGCCTTCTTCTTGGCCTCTTCTTCGGCCTTCTTCTTATCGGCTGCAGTCTTCTTGTCAGCCTCGGCCTTCTTCTTGGCCTCCTCTTCGGCCTTCTTCTTATCGGCTGCAGTCTTCTTGTCAGCCTCGGCCTTCTTCTTGGCCTCTTCTTCGGCCTTCTTCTTATCGGCTGCAGTCTTCTTGTCAGCCTCGGCCTTCTTCTTGGCCTCCTCTTCGGCCTTCTTCTTATCGGCTGCAGTCTTCTTGTCAGCCTCGGCCTTCTTCTTGGCCTCCTCTTCGGCCTTCTTCTTATCGGCTGCAGTCTTCTTGTCAGCCTCGGCCTTCTTCTTGGCCTCTTCTTCGGCCTTCTTCTTATCGGCTTCAGTCTTCTTGTCAGCCTCGGCCTTCTTCTTGGCCTCCTCTTCGGCCTTCTTCTTATCGGCTTCAGTCTTCTTGTCAGCCTCGGCCTTCTTCTTGGCCTCCTCTTCGGCCAGCTTCTTATCGGCTTCAGTCTTCTTATCGGCTTCAGCCTTCTTGTCAGCCTCGGCCTTCTTCTTGGCCTCCTCTTCGGCCTTCTTCTTATCGGCTTCAGTCTTCTTGTCAGCCTCGGCCTTCTTCTTGGCCTCCTCTTCGGCCAGCTTCTTATCGGCTTCAGTCTTCTTATCGGCTTCAGCCTTCTTGTCAGCCTCGGCCTTCTTCTTGGCCTCTTCTTCGGCCTTCTTCTTATCGGCTTCAGTCTTCTTGTCAGCCTCGGCCTTCTTCTTGGCCTCTTCTTCGGCCTTCTTCTTATCGGCTTCAGTCTTCTTGTCAGCCTCGGCCTTCTTCTTGGCCTCTTCTTCGGCCTTCTTCTTATCGGCTTCAGTCTTCTTATCGGCTTCAGTCTTCTTGTCAGCCTCGGCCTTCTTCTTGGCCTCTTCTTCGGCCTTCTTCCTATCGGCTTCAGTCTTCTTGTCAGCCTCGGCCTTCTTCTTGGCCTCTTCTTCGGCCTTCTTCTTATCGGCTTCAGTCTTCTTATCGGCTTCAGTCTTCTTGTCAGCCTCGGCCTTCTTCTTGGCCTCCTCTTCGGCCTTCTTCTTATCGGCTTCAGTCTTCTTGTCAGCCTCGGCCTTCTTCTTGGCCTCTTCTTCGGCCTTCTTCCTATCGGCTTCAGTCTTCTTGTCAGCCTCGGCCTTCTTCTTGGCCTCTTCTTCGGCCTTCTTCTTATCGGCTTCAGTCTTCTTGTCAGCCTCGGCCTTCTTCTTGGCCTCCTCTTCGGCCTTCTTCTTATCGGCTTCAGTCTTCTTATCGGCTTCAGTCTTCTTGTCAGCCTCGGCCTTCTTCTTGGCCTCCTCTTCGGCCTTCTTCTTATCGGCTGCAGTCTTCTTGTCAGCCTCGGCCTTCTTCTTGGCCTCTTCTTCGGCCTTCTTCTTATCGGCTTCAGTCTTCTTGTCAGCCTCGGCCTTCTTCTTGGCCTCTTCTTCGGCCTTCTTCCTATCGGCTTCAGTCTTCTTATCGGCTTCAGTCTTCTTGTCAGCCTCGGCCTTCTTCTTGGCCTCCTCTTCGGCCTTCTTCTTATCGGCTTCAGTCTTCTTGTCAGCCTCGGCCTTCTTCTTGGCCTCTTCTTCGGCCTTCTTCTTATCGGCTTCAGTCTTCTTGTCAGCCTCGGCCTTCTTCTTGGCCTCCTCTTCGGCCTTCTTCTTATCGGCTTCAGTCTTCTTATCGGCTTCAGTCTTCTTGTCAGCCTCGGCCTTCTTCTTGGCCTCCTCTTCGGCCTTCTTCTTATCGGCTTCAGTCTTCTTGTCAGCCTCGGCCTTCTTCTTGGCCTCTTCTTCGGCCTTCTTCCTATCGGCTTCAGTCTTCTTTTCAGCCTCGGCCTTCTTCTTGGCCTCTTCTTCGGCCTTCTTCCTATCGGCTTCAGTCTTCTTGTCAGCCTCGGCCTTCTTCTTGGCCTCCTCTTCGGCCTTCTTCTTATCGGCTTCAGTCTTCTTGTCAGCTTCGGCCTTCTTCTTGGCCTCTTCTTCGGCCTTCTTCCTATCGGCTTCAGTCTTCTTGTCAGCCTCGGCCTTCTTCTTGGCCTCTTCTTCGGCCTTCTTCCTATCGGCTTCAGTCTTCTTGTCAGCCTCGGCCTTCTTCTTGGCCTCCTCTTCGGCCAGCTTCTTATCGGCTTCAGTCTTCTTATCGGCTTCAGTCTTCTTGTCAGCCTCGGCCTTCTTCTTGGCCTCTTCTTCGGCCTTCTTCCTATCGGCTTCAGTCTTCTTGTCAGCCTCGGCCTTCTTCTTGGCCTCTTCTTCGGCCTTCTTCCTATCGGCTTCAGTCTTCTTGTCAGCCTCGGCCTTCTTCTTGGCCTCTTCTTCGGCCTTCTTCCTATCGGCTTCAGTCTTCTTGTCAGCCTCGGCCTTCTTCTTGGCCTCTTCTTCGGCCTTCTTCCTATCGGCTTCAGTCTTCTTGTCAGCCTCGGCCTTCTTCTTGGCCTCCTCTTCGGCCTTCTTCTTATCGGCTTCAGTCTTCTTGTCAGCCTCGGCCTTCTTCTTGGCCTCCTCTTCGGCCAGCTTCTTATCGGCTTCAGTCTTCTTATCGGCTTCAGCCTTCTTGTCAGCTTCGGCCTTCTTCTTGGCCTCTTCTTCGGCCTTCTTCCTATCGGCTTCAGTCTTCTTGTCAGCCTCGGCCTTCTTCTTGGCCTCCTCTTCGGCCTTCTTCTTATCGGCTTCAGTCTTCTTGTCAGCTTCGGCCTTCTTCTTGGCCTCTTCTTCGGCCTTCTTCCTATCGGCTTCAGTCTTCTTGTCAGCCTCGGCCTTCTTCTTGGCCTCCTCTTCGGCCTTCTTCTTATCGGCTTCAGTCTTCTTGTCAGCCTCGGCCTTCTTCTTGGCCTCCTCTTCGGCCTTCTTCTTATCAGCCTCAGCCTTCTTCTTGGCCTCCTCTTCGGCCTTCTTCTTATCGGCTTCAGTCTTCTTGTCAGCTTCGGCCTTCTTCTTGGCCTCTTCTTCGGCCTTCTTCTTATCGGCTTCAGTCTTCTTGTCAGCTTCGGCCTTCTTCTTGGCCTCTTCTTCGGCCTTCTTCCTATCGGCTTCAGTCTTCTTGTCAGCTTCGGCCTTCTTCTTGGCCTCTTCTTCGGCCTTCTTCCTATCGGCTTCAGTCTTCTTGTCAGCTTCGGCCTTCTTCTTGGCCTCTTCTTCGGCCTTCTTCCTATCGGCTTCAGTCTTCTTGTCAGCCTCGGCCTTCTTCTTGGCCTCCTCTTCGGCCTTCTTCTTATCGGCTTCAGTCTTCTTGTCAGCTTCGGCCTTCTTCTTGGCCTCTTCTTCGGCCTTCTTCCTATCGGCTTCAGTCTTCTTGTCAGCCTCGGCCTTCTTCTTGGCCTCCTCTTCGGCCTTCTTCTTATCGGCTTCAGTCTTCTTGTCAGCCTCGGCCTTCTTCTTGGCCTCCTCTTCGGCCTTCTTCTTATCAGCCTCAGCCTTCTTCTTGGCCTCCTCTTCGGCCTTCTTCTTATCGGCTGCAGTCTTCTTGTCAGCCTCGGCCTTCTTCTTGGCCTCCTCTTCGGCCTTCTTCTTATCGGCTTCAGTCTTCTTGTCAGCCTCGGCCTTCTTCTTGGCCTCCTCTTCGGCCTTCTTCTTATCGGCTTCAGTCTTCTTGTCAGTCTCGGCCTTCTTCTTGGCCTCCTCTTCGGCCTTCTTCTTATCGGCTTCAGTCTTCTTGTCAGCCTCGGCCTTCTTCTTGGCCTCCTCTTCGGCCTTCTTCTTATCGGCTGCAGTCTTCTTGTCAGCCTCGGCCTTCTTCTTGGCCTCCTCTTCGGCCTTCTTCTTATCGGCTTCAGTCTTCTTGTCAGCTTCGGCCTTCTTCTTGGCCTCCTCTTCGGCCTTCTTCTTATCGGCTTCAGTCTTCTTGTCAGCCTCGGCCTTCTTCTCGGCCTCCTCTTCGGCCTTCTTCTTATCGGCTTCAGTCTTCTTATCGGCTTCAGCCTTCTTGTCAGCTTCGGCCTTCTTCTTGGCCTCTTCTTCGGCCTTCTTCCTATCGGCTTCAGTCTTCTTGTCAGCCTCGGCCTTCTTCTTGGCCTCCTCTTCGGCCTTCTTCTTATCGGCTTCAGTCTTCTTGTCAGCTTCGGCCTTCTTCTTGGCCTCCTCTTCGGCCTTCTTTTTATCGGCTTCAGTCTTCTTGTCAGCTTCGGCCTTCTTCTTGGCCTCCTCTTCGGCCTTCTTCTTATCGGCTTCAGTCTTCTTATCGGCTTCAGTCTTCTTGTCAGCTTCGGCCTTCTTCTTGGCCTCCTCTTCGGCCTTCTTCTTATCGGCTTCAGTCTTCTTGTCAGCTTCGGCCTTATTCTTGGCCTCTTCTTCGGCCTTCTTCTTATCGGCTTCAGTCTTCTTATCGGCTTCAGTCTTCTTGTCAGCTTCGGCCTTCTTCTTGGCCTCCTCTTCGGCCTTCTTCTTATCGGCTGCAGTCTTCTTATCGGCTTCAGTCTTCTTGTCAGCTTCGGCCTTATTCTTGGCCTCTTCTTCGGCCTTCTTCTTATCGGCTTCAGTCTTCTTATCGGCTTCAGTCTTCTTGTCAGCTTCGGCCTTCTTCTTGGCCTCCTCTTCGGCCTTCTTCTTATCGGCTTCAGTCTTCTTATCGGCTTCAGTCTTCTTGTCAGCTTCGGCCTTCTTCTTGGCCTCTTCTTCGGCCTTCTTCTTATCGGTTTCAGTCTTCTTATCGGCTTCGGCCTTCTTCTTGGCCTCCTCTTCGGCCTTCTTCTTATCGGCTTCAGTCTTCTTATCGGCTTCAGTCTTCTTATCGGCTTCAGTCTTCTTGTCAGCTTCGGCCTTCTTCTTATCGGCTTCAGTCTTCTTATCGGCTTCAGTCTTCTTGTCAGCCTCGGCCTTCTTCTTGGCCTCCTCTTCGGCCTTCTTCTTATCGGCTTCAGTCTTCTTATCGGCTTCAGTCTTCTTATCGGCTTCAGTCTTCTTGTCAGCTTCGGCCTTCTTCTTATCGGCTTCAGTCTTCTTATCGGCTTCAGTCTTCTTGTCAGCCTCGGCCTTCTTCTTGGCCTCCTCTTCGGCCTTCTTCTTATCGGCTGCAGTCTTCTTGTCAGCTTCGGCCTTCTTCTTGGCCTCCTCTTCGGCCTTCTTCTTATCGGCTGCAGTCTTCTTGTCAGCTTCGGCCTTCTTCTTGGCCTCCTCTTCGGCCTTCTTCTTATCGGCTTCAGTCTTCTTATCGGCTTCGGCCTTCTTCTTGGCCTCCTCTTCGGCCTTCTTCTTATCGGCTTCAGTCTTCTTATCGGCTTCAGTCTTCTTATCGGCTTCAGTCTTCTTGTCAGCTTCGGCCTTCTTCTTGGCCTCTTCTTCGGCCTTCTTCTTATCGGTTTCAGTCTTCTTATCGGCTTCGGCCTTCTTCTTGGCCTCCTCTTCGGCCTTCTTCTTATCGGCTTCAGTCTTCTTATCGGCTTCAGTCTTCTTATCGGCTTCAGTCTTCTTGTCAGCTTCGGCCTTCTTCTTATCGGCTTCAGTCTTCTTATCGGCTTCAGTCTTCTTGTCAGCTTCGGCCTTCTTCTTGGCCTCCTCTTCGGCCTTCTTCTTATCGGCTTCAGTCTTCTTATCGGCTTCAGTCTTCTTGTCAGCTTCGGCCTTCTTCTTGGCCTCCTCTTCGGCCTTCTTCTTATCGGTTTCAGTCTTCTTGTCAGCTTCGGCCTTCTTCTTGGCCTCCTCTTCGGCCTTCTTCTTATCGGCTTCAGTCTTCTTGTCAGCTTCGGCCTTATTCTTGGCCTCCTCTTCGGCCTTCTTCTTATCGGCTTCAGTCTTCTTATCGGCTTCAGTCTTCTTGTCAGCTTCGGCCTTCTTCTTGGCCTCCTCTTCGGCCTTCTTCTTATCGGCTTCAGTCTTCTTGTCAGCTTCGGCCTTATTCTTGGCCTCTTCTTCGGCCTTCTTCTTATCGGCTTCAGTCTTCTTATCGGCTTCAGTCTTCTTGTCAGTTTCGGCCTTCTTCTTGGCCTCCTCTTCGGCCTTCTTCTTATCGGCTTCAGTCTTCTTGTCAGCTTCGGCCTTATTCTTGGCCTCTTCTTCGGCCTTCTTCTTATCGGCTTCAGTCTTCTTATCGGCTTCAGCCTTCTTGTCAGCTTCGGCCTTCTTCTTGGCCTCCTCTTCGGCCTTCTTCTTATCGGCTGCAGTCTTCTTATCGGCTTCAGTCTTCTTGTCAGCTTCGGCCTTCTTCTTGGCCTCCTCTTCGGCCTTCTTCTTATCGGCTTCAGTCTTCTTGTCAGCTTCGGCCTTCTTCTTGGCCTCCTCTTCGGCCTTCTTCTTATCGGCTTCAGTCTTCTTGTCAGCTTCGGCCTTCTTCTTGGCCTCCTCTTCGGCCTTCTTCTTATCGGCTTCAGTCTCCTTGTCAGCCTCGGCCTTCTTCTTGGCCTCCTCTTCGGCCTTCTTCTTATCGGCTTCAGTCTTCTTGTCAGCTTCGGCCTTCTTCTTGGCCTCCTCTTCGGCCTTCTTCTTATCGGCTTCAGTCTTCTTGTCAGCTTCGGCCTTCTTCTTGGCCTCCTCTTCGGCCTTCTTCTTATCGGCTGCAGTCTTCTTGTCAGCCTCGGCCTTCTTCTTGGCCTCTTCTTCGGCCTTCTTCTTATCGGCTTCAGTCTTCTTGTCAGCCTCGGCCTTCTTCTTGGCCTCCTCCTCGGCCTTCTTCTTATCGGCTTCAGTCTTCTTGTCAGCTTCGGCCTTCTTCTTGGCCTCCTCTTCGGCCTTCTTCTTATCGGCTTCAGTCTTCTTGTCAGCCTCGGCCTTCTTCTTGGCCTCCTCTTCGGCCTTCTTCTTATCGGCTTCAGTCTTCTTATCGGCTTCGGCCTTCTTCTTGGCCTCCTCTTCGGCCTTCTTCTTATCGGCTGCAGTCTTCTTGTCAGCCTCGGCCTTCTTCTTGGCCTCCTCTTCGGCCTTCTTCTTATCGGCTTCAGTCTTCTTGTCAGCTTCGGCCTTCTTCTTGGCCTCCTCTTCGGCCTTCTTCTTATCGGCTTCAGTCTTCTTGTCAGCCTCGGCCTTCTTCTTGGCCTCTTCTTCGGCCTTCTTCTTATCGGCTTCAGTCTTCTTGTCAGCCTCGGCCTTCTTCTTGGCCTCCTCTTCGGCCTTCTTCTTATCGGTTTCAGTCTTCTTATCGGCTTCGGCCTTCTTCTTGGCCTCCTCTTCGGCCTTCTTCTTATCGGCTTCAGTCTTCTTGTCAGCTTCGGCCTTCTTCTTGGCCTCCTCTTCGGCCTTCTTCTTATCGGCTTCAGTCTTCTTATCGGCTTCGGCCTTCTTCTTGGCCTCCTCTTCGGCCTTCTTCTTATCGGCTGCAGTCTTCTTGTCAGCTTCGGCCTTCTTCTTGGCCTCCTCTTCGGCCTTCTTCTTATCGGCTGCAGTCTTCTTGTCAGCTTCGGCCTTCTTCTTGGCCTCCTCTTCGGCCTTCTTCTTATCGGCTGCAGTCTTCTTGTCAGCTTCGGCCTTCTTCTTGGCCTCCTCTTCGGCCTTCTTCTTATCGGTTTCAGTCTTCTTATCGGCTTCGGCCTTCTTCTTGGCCTCCTCTTCGGCCTTCTTCTTATCGGCTGCAGTCTTCTTGTCAGCTTCGGCCTTCTTCTTGGCCTCCTCTTCGGCCTTCTTCTTATCGGTTTCAGTCTTCTTATCGGCTTCGGCCTTCTTCTTGGCCTCCTCTTCGGCCTTCTTCTTATCGGCTGCAGTCTTCTTGTCAGCTTCGGCCTTCTTCTTGGCCTCCTCTTCGGCCTTCTTCTTGGCCTCCTCTTCGGCCTTCTTCTTATCGGCTGCAGTCTTCTTGTCAGCTTCGGCCTTCTTCTTGGCCTCCTCTTCGGCCTTCTTCTTATCGGCTGCAGTCTTCTTGTCAGCTTCGGCCTTCTTCTTGGCCTCCTCCTCGGCCTTCTTCTTATCGGCTTCAGTCTTCTTGTCAGCTTCGGCCTTCTTCTTGGCCTCCTCCTCGGCCTTCTTCTTATCGGCTTCAGTCTTCTTGTCAGCTTCGGCCTTCTTCTTGGCCTCCTCTTCGGCCTTCTTCTTATCGGCTTCAGTCTTCTTATCGGCTTCAGTCTTCTTGTCAGCCTCGGCCTTCTTCTTGGCCTCCTCCTCGGCCTTCTTCTTATCGGCTTCAGTCTTCTTGTCAGCTTCGGCCTTCTTCTTGGCCTCCTCTTCGGCCTTCTTCTTATCGGCTTCAGTCTTCTTGTCAGCTTCGGCCTTCTTCTTGGCCTCCTCCTCGGCCTTCTTCTTATCGGCTTCAGTCTTCTTATCGGCTTCAGTCTTCTTGTCAGCTTCGGCCTTCTTCTTGGCCTCCTCTTCGGCCTTCTTCTTATCGGCTTCAGTCTTCTTGTCAGCTTCGGCCTTCTTCTTGGCCTCCTCCTCGGCCTTCTTCTTATCGGCTTCAGTCTTCTTATCGGCTTCAGTCTTCTTGTCAGCCTCGGCCTTCTTCTTGGCCTCCTCTTCGGCCTTCTTCTTATCGGCTTCAGTCTTCTTGTCAGCTTCGGCCTTCTTCTTGGCCTCTTCTTCGGCCTTCTTCTTATCGGCTTCAGTCTTCTTGTCAGCCTCGGCCTTCTTCTTGGCCTCCTCTTCGGCCTTCTTCTTATCGGCTGCAGTCTTCTTGTCAGCTTCGGCCTTCTTCTTGGCCTCCTCCTCGGCCTTCTTCTTATCGGCTTCAGTCTTCTTATCGGCTTCAGTCTTCTTGTCAGCCTCGGCCTTCTTCTTGGCCTCCTCCTCGGCCTTCTTCTTATCGGCTTCAGTCTTCTTGTCAGCTTCGGCCTTCTTCTTGGCCTCCTCTTCGGCCTTCTTCTTATCGGCTGCAGTCTTCTTGTCAGCTTCGGCCTTCTTCTTGGCCTCCTCTTCGGCCTTCTTCTTATCGGCTGCAGTCTTCTTGTCAGCTTCGGCCTTCTTCTTGGCCTCCTCCTCGGCCTTCTTCTTATCGGCTTCAGTCTTCTTATCGGCTTCAGTCTTCTTGTCAGCCTCGGCCTTCTTCTTGGCCTCCTCCTCGGCCTTCTTCTTATCGGCTTCAGTCTTCTTGTCAGCTTCGGCCTTCTTCTTGGCCTCCTCTTCGGCCTTCTTCTTATCGGCTGCAGTCTTCTTGTCAGCTTCGGCCTTCTTCTTGGCCTCCTCTTCGGCCTTCTTCTTATCGGCTGCAGTCTTCTTGTCAGCTTCGGCCTTCTTCTTGGCCTCCTCTTCGGCCTTCTTCTTATCGGCTGCAGTCTTCTTGTCAGCTTCGGCCTTCTTCTTGGCCTCCTCTTCGGCCTTCTTCTTATCGGCTGCAGTCTTCTTGTCAGCTTCGGCCTTCTTCTTGGCCTCCTCCTCGGCCTTCTTCTTATCGGCTTCAGTCTTCTTATCGGCTTCAGTCTTCTTGTCAGCCTCGGCCTTCTTCTTGGCCTCCTCCTCGGCCTTCTTCTTATCGGCTTCAGTCTTCTTGTCAGCCTCGGCCTTCTTCTTGGCCTCCTCTTCGGCCTTCTTCTTATCGGCTTCAGTCTTCTTGTCAGCTTCGGCCTTCTTCTTGGCCTCTTCTTCGGCCTTCTTCCTATCGGCTTCAGTCTTCTTGTCAGCCTCGGCCTTCTTCTTGGCCTCCTCTTCGGCCTTCTTCTTATCGGCTTCAGTCTTCTTGTCAGCCTCGGCCTTCTTCTTGGCCTCCTCTTCGGCCTTCTTCTTATCAGCCTCAGCCTTCTTCTTGGCCTCCTCTTCGGCCTTCTTCTTATCGGCTGCAGTCTTCTTGTCAGCCTCGGCCTTCTTCTTGGCCTCCTCTTCGGCCTTCTTCTTATCGGCTTCAGTCTTCTTGTCAGCCTCGGCCTTCTTCTTGGCCTCCTCTTCGGCCTTCTTCTTATCGGCTTCAGTCTTCTTGTCAGTCTCGGCCTTCTTCTTGGCCTCCTCTTCGGCCTTCTTCTTATCGGCTTCAGTCTTCTTGTCAGCCTCGGCCTTCTTCTTGGCCTCCTCTTCGGCCTTCTTCTTATCGGCTGCAGTCTTCTTGTCAGCCTCGGCCTTCTTCTTGGCCTCCTCTTCGGCCTTCTTCTTATCGGCTTCAGTCTTCTTGTCAGCTTCGGCCTTCTTCTTGGCCTCCTCTTCGGCCTTCTTCTTATCGGCTTCAGTCTTCTTGTCAGCCTCGGCCTTCTTCTCGGCCTCCTCTTCGGCCTTCTTCTTATCGGCTTCAGTCTTCTTATCGGCTTCAGCCTTCTTGTCAGCTTCGGCCTTCTTCTTGGCCTCTTCTTCGGCCTTCTTCCTATCGGCTTCAGTCTTCTTGTCAGCCTCGGCCTTCTTCTTGGCCTCCTCTTCGGCCTTCTTCTTATCGGCTTCAGTCTTCTTGTCAGCTTCGGCCTTCTTCTTGGCCTCCTCTTCGGCCTTCTTTTTATCGGCTTCAGTCTTCTTGTCAGCTTCGGCCTTCTTCTTGGCCTCCTCTTCGGCCTTCTTCTTATCGGCTTCAGTCTTCTTATCGGCTTCAGTCTTCTTGTCAGCTTCGGCCTTCTTCTTGGCCTCCTCTTCGGCCTTCTTCTTATCGGCTTCAGTCTTCTTGTCAGCTTCGGCCTTATTCTTGGCCTCTTCTTCGGCCTTCTTCTTATCGGCTTCAGTCTTCTTATCGGCTTCAGTCTTCTTGTCAGCTTCGGCCTTCTTCTTGGCCTCCTCTTCGGCCTTCTTCTTATCGGCTGCAGTCTTCTTATCGGCTTCAGTCTTCTTGTCAGCTTCGGCCTTATTCTTGGCCTCTTCTTCGGCCTTCTTCTTATCGGCTTCAGTCTTCTTATCGGCTTCAGTCTTCTTGTCAGCTTCGGCCTTCTTCTTGGCCTCCTCTTCGGCCTTCTTCTTATCGGCTTCAGTCTTCTTATCGGCTTCAGTCTTCTTGTCAGCTTCGGCCTTCTTCTTGGCCTCTTCTTCGGCCTTCTTCTTATCGGTTTCAGTCTTCTTATCGGCTTCGGCCTTCTTCTTGGCCTCCTCTTCGGCCTTCTTCTTATCGGCTTCAGTCTTCTTATCGGCTTCAGTCTTCTTATCGGCTTCAGTCTTCTTGTCAGCTTCGGCCTTCTTCTTATCGGCTTCAGTCTTCTTATCGGCTTCAGTCTTCTTGTCAGCCTCGGCCTTCTTCTTGGCCTCCTCTTCGGCCTTCTTCTTATCGGCTTCAGTCTTCTTATCGGCTTCAGTCTTCTTATCGGCTTCAGTCTTCTTGTCAGCTTCGGCCTTCTTCTTATCGGCTTCAGTCTTCTTATCGGCTTCAGTCTTCTTGTCAGCCTCGGCCTTCTTCTTGGCCTCCTCTTCGGCCTTCTTCTTATCGGCTGCAGTCTTCTTGTCAGCTTCGGCCTTCTTCTTGGCCTCCTCTTCGGCCTTCTTCTTATCGGCTGCAGTCTTCTTGTCAGCTTCGGCCTTCTTCTTGGCCTCCTCTTCGGCCTTCTTCTTATCGGCTTCAGTCTTCTTATCGGCTTCGGCCTTCTTCTTGGCCTCCTCTTCGGCCTTCTTCTTATCGGCTTCAGTCTTCTTATCGGCTTCAGTCTTCTTATCGGCTTCAGTCTTCTTGTCAGCTTCGGCCTTCTTCTTGGCCTCTTCTTCGGCCTTCTTCTTATCGGTTTCAGTCTTCTTATCGGCTTCGGCCTTCTTCTTGGCCTCCTCTTCGGCCTTCTTCTTATCGGCTTCAGTCTTCTTATCGGCTTCAGTCTTCTTATCGGCTTCAGTCTTCTTGTCAGCTTCGGCCTTCTTCTTATCGGCTTCAGTCTTCTTATCGGCTTCAGTCTTCTTGTCAGCTTCGGCCTTCTTCTTGGCCTCCTCTTCGGCCTTCTTCTTATCGGCTTCAGTCTTCTTATCGGCTTCAGTCTTCTTGTCAGCTTCGGCCTTCTTCTTGGCCTCCTCTTCGGCCTTCTTCTTATCGGTTTCAGTCTTCTTGTCAGCTTCGGCCTTCTTCTTGGCCTCCTCTTCGGCCTTCTTCTTATCGGCTTCAGTCTTCTTGTCAGCTTCGGCCTTATTCTTGGCCTCCTCTTCGGCCTTCTTCTTATCGGCTTCAGTCTTCTTATCGGCTTCAGTCTTCTTGTCAGCTTCGGCCTTCTTCTTGGCCTCCTCTTCGGCCTTCTTCTTATCGGCTTCAGTCTTCTTGTCAGCTTCGGCCTTATTCTTGGCCTCTTCTTCGGCCTTCTTCTTATCGGCTTCAGTCTTCTTATCGGCTTCAGTCTTCTTGTCAGTTTCGGCCTTCTTCTTGGCCTCCTCTTCGGCCTTCTTCTTATCGGCTTCAGTCTTCTTGTCAGCTTCGGCCTTATTCTTGGCCTCTTCTTCGGCCTTCTTCTTATCGGCTTCAGTCTTCTTATCGGCTTCAGCCTTCTTGTCAGCTTCGGCCTTCTTCTTGGCCTCCTCTTCGGCCTTCTTCTTATCGGCTGCAGTCTTCTTATCGGCTTCAGTCTTCTTGTCAGCTTCGGCCTTCTTCTTGGCCTCCTCTTCGGCCTTCTTCTTATCGGCTTCAGTCTTCTTGTCAGCTTCGGCCTTCTTCTTGGCCTCCTCTTCGGCCTTCTTCTTATCGGCTTCAGTCTTCTTGTCAGCTTCGGCCTTCTTCTTGGCCTCCTCTTCGGCCTTCTTCTTATCGGCTTCAGTCTCCTTGTCAGCCTCGGCCTTCTTCTTGGCCTCCTCTTCGGCCTTCTTCTTATCGGCTTCAGTCTTCTTGTCAGCTTCGGCCTTCTTCTTGGCCTCCTCTTCGGCCTTCTTCTTATCGGCTTCAGTCTTCTTGTCAGCTTCGGCCTTCTTCTTGGCCTCCTCTTCGGCCTTCTTCTTATCGGCTGCAGTCTTCTTGTCAGCCTCGGCCTTCTTCTTGGCCTCTTCTTCGGCCTTCTTCTTATCGGCTTCAGTCTTCTTGTCAGCCTCGGCCTTCTTCTTGGCCTCCTCCTCGGCCTTCTTCTTATCGGCTTCAGTCTTCTTGTCAGCTTCGGCCTTCTTCTTGGCCTCCTCTTCGGCCTTCTTCTTATCGGCTTCAGTCTTCTTGTCAGCCTCGGCCTTCTTCTTGGCCTCCTCTTCGGCCTTCTTCTTATCGGCTTCAGTCTTCTTATCGGCTTCGGCCTTCTTCTTGGCCTCCTCTTCGGCCTTCTTCTTATCGGCTGCAGTCTTCTTGTCAGCCTCGGCCTTCTTCTTGGCCTCCTCTTCGGCCTTCTTCTTATCGGCTTCAGTCTTCTTGTCAGCTTCGGCCTTCTTCTTGGCCTCCTCTTCGGCCTTCTTCTTATCGGCTTCAGTCTTCTTGTCAGCCTCGGCCTTCTTCTTGGCCTCTTCTTCGGCCTTCTTCTTATCGGCTTCAGTCTTCTTGTCAGCCTCGGCCTTCTTCTTGGCCTCCTCTTCGGCCTTCTTCTTATCGGTTTCAGTCTTCTTATCGGCTTCGGCCTTCTTCTTGGCCTCCTCTTCGGCCTTCTTCTTATCGGCTTCAGTCTTCTTGTCAGCTTCGGCCTTCTTCTTGGCCTCCTCTTCGGCCTTCTTCTTATCGGCTTCAGTCTTCTTATCGGCTTCGGCCTTCTTCTTGGCCTCCTCTTCGGCCTTCTTCTTATCGGCTGCAGTCTTCTTGTCAGCTTCGGCCTTCTTCTTGGCCTCCTCTTCGGCCTTCTTCTTATCGGCTGCAGTCTTCTTGTCAGCTTCGGCCTTCTTCTTGGCCTCCTCTTCGGCCTTCTTCTTATCGGCTGCAGTCTTCTTGTCAGCTTCGGCCTTCTTCTTGGCCTCCTCTTCGGCCTTCTTCTTATCGGTTTCAGTCTTCTTATCGGCTTCGGCCTTCTTCTTGGCCTCCTCTTCGGCCTTCTTCTTATCGGCTGCAGTCTTCTTGTCAGCTTCGGCCTTCTTCTTGGCCTCCTCTTCGGCCTTCTTCTTATCGGTTTCAGTCTTCTTATCGGCTTCGGCCTTCTTCTTGGCCTCCTCTTCGGCCTTCTTCTTATCGGCTGCAGTCTTCTTGTCAGCTTCGGCCTTCTTCTTGGCCTCCTCTTCGGCCTTCTTCTTGGCCTCCTCTTCGGCCTTCTTCTTATCGGCTGCAGTCTTCTTGTCAGCTTCGGCCTTCTTCTTGGCCTCCTCTTCGGCCTTCTTCTTATCGGCTGCAGTCTTCTTGTCAGCTTCGGCCTTCTTCTTGGCCTCCTCCTCGGCCTTCTTCTTATCGGCTTCAGTCTTCTTGTCAGCTTCGGCCTTCTTCTTGGCCTCCTCCTCGGCCTTCTTCTTATCGGCTTCAGTCTTCTTGTCAGCTTCGGCCTTCTTCTTGGCCTCCTCTTCGGCCTTCTTCTTATCGGCTTCAGTCTTCTTATCGGCTTCAGTCTTCTTGTCAGCCTCGGCCTTCTTCTTGGCCTCCTCCTCGGCCTTCTTCTTATCGGCTTCAGTCTTCTTGTCAGCTTCGGCCTTCTTCTTGGCCTCCTCTTCGGCCTTCTTCTTATCGGCTTCAGTCTTCTTGTCAGCTTCGGCCTTCTTCTTGGCCTCCTCCTCGGCCTTCTTCTTATCGGCTTCAGTCTTCTTATCGGCTTCAGTCTTCTTGTCAGCTTCGGCCTTCTTCTTGGCCTCCTCTTCGGCCTTCTTCTTATCGGCTTCAGTCTTCTTGTCAGCTTCGGCCTTCTTCTTGGCCTCCTCCTCGGCCTTCTTCTTATCGGCTTCAGTCTTCTTATCGGCTTCAGTCTTCTTGTCAGCCTCGGCCTTCTTCTTGGCCTCCTCTTCGGCCTTCTTCTTATCGGCTTCAGTCTTCTTGTCAGCTTCGGCCTTCTTCTTGGCCTCTTCTTCGGCCTTCTTCTTATCGGCTTCAGTCTTCTTGTCAGCCTCGGCCTTCTTCTTGGCCTCCTCTTCGGCCTTCTTCTTATCGGCTGCAGTCTTCTTGTCAGCTTCGGCCTTCTTCTTGGCCTCCTCCTCGGCCTTCTTCTTATCGGCTTCAGTCTTCTTATCGGCTTCAGTCTTCTTGTCAGCCTCGGCCTTCTTCTTGGCCTCCTCCTCGGCCTTCTTCTTATCGGCTTCAGTCTTCTTGTCAGCTTCGGCCTTCTTCTTGGCCTCCTCTTCGGCCTTCTTCTTATCGGCTGCAGTCTTCTTGTCAGCTTCGGCCTTCTTCTTGGCCTCCTCTTCGGCCTTCTTCTTATCGGCTGCAGTCTTCTTGTCAGCTTCGGCCTTCTTCTTGGCCTCCTCCTCGGCCTTCTTCTTATCGGCTTCAGTCTTCTTATCGGCTTCAGTCTTCTTGTCAGCCTCGGCCTTCTTCTTGGCCTCCTCCTCGGCCTTCTTCTTATCGGCTTCAGTCTTCTTGTCAGCTTCGGCCTTCTTCTTGGCCTCCTCTTCGGCCTTCTTCTTATCGGCTGCAGTCTTCTTGTCAGCTTCGGCCTTCTTCTTGGCCTCCTCTTCGGCCTTCTTCTTATCGGCTGCAGTCTTCTTGTCAGCTTCGGCCTTCTTCTTGGCCTCCTCTTCGGCCTTCTTCTTATCGGCTGCAGTCTTCTTGTCAGCTTCGGCCTTCTTCTTGGCCTCCTCTTCGGCCTTCTTCTTATCGGCTGCAGTCTTCTTGTCAGCTTCGGCCTTCTTCTTGGCCTCCTCCTCGGCCTTCTTCTTATCGGCTTCAGTCTTCTTATCGGCTTCAGTCTTCTTGTCAGCCTCGGCCTTCTTCTTGGCCTCCTCCTCGGCCTTCTTCTTATCGGCTTCAGTCTTCTTGTCAGCTTCGGCCTTCTTCTTGGCCTCCTCTTCGGCCTTCTTCTTATCGGCTTCAGTCTTCTTGTCAGCTTCGGCCTTCTTCTTGGCCTCCTCCTCGGCCTTCTTCTTATCGGCTTCAGTCTTCTTGTCAGCTTCGGCCTTCTTCTTGGCCTCCTCTTCGGCCTTCTTCTTATCGGCTTCAGTCTTCTTATCGGCTTCAGTCTTCTTGTCAGCTTCGGCCTTCTTCTTGGCCTCCTCCTCGGCCTTCTTCTTATCGGCTTCAGTCTTCTTGTCAGCTTCGGCCTTCTTCTTGGCCTCCTCTTCGGCCTTCTTCTTATCGGCTGCAGTCTTCTTGTCAGCTTCGGCCTTCTTCTTGGCCTCCTCTTCGGCCTTCTTCTTATCGGCTTCAGTCTTCTTGTCAGCTTCGGCCTTCTTCTTGGCCTCCTCTTCGGCCTTCTTCTTATCGGCTTCAGTCTTCTTATCAGCTTCGGCCTTCTTCTTGGCCTCCTCTTCGGCCTTCTTCTTATCGGCTTCAGTCTTCTTATCAGCTTCGGCCTTCTTCTTGGCCTCCTCTTCGGCCTTCTTCTTATCGGCTTCAGTCTTCTTATCAGCTTCGGCCTTCTTCTTGGCCTCCTCTTCGGCCTTCTTCTTATCGGCTTCAGTCTTCTTGTCAGCTTCGGCCTTCTTCTTGGCCTCCTCTTCGGCCTTCTTCTTATCGGCTTCAGTCTTCTTATCAGCTTCGGCCTTCTTCTTGGCCTCCTCTTCGGCCTTCTTCTTATCGGCTTCAGTCTTCTTGTCAGCTTCGGCCTTCTTCTTATCTGCTTCAGTCTTCTTGTCAGCTTCGGCCTTCTTCTTGGCCTCCTCCTCGGCCTTCTTCTTATCGGCTTCAGTCTTCTTGTCAGCTTCGGCCTTCTTCTTGGCCTCCTCTTCGGCCTTCTTCTTATCGGCTTCAGTCTTCTTATCAGCTTCGGCCTTCTTCTTGGCCTCCTCTTCGGCCTTCTTCTTATCGGCTTCAGTCTTCTTGTCAGCTTCGGCCTTCTTCTTGGCCTCCTCTTCGGCCTTCTTCTTATCGGCTTCAGTCTTCTTATCTGCTTCAGTCTTCTTGTCAGCCTCGGCCTTCTTCTTGGCCTCCTCCTCGGCCTTCTTCTTATCGGCTTCAGTCTTCTTGTCAGCTTCGGCCTTCTTCTTGGCCTCCTCTTCGGCCTTCTTCTTATCGGCTTCAGTCTTCTTATCGGCTTCAGTCTTTTTGTCAGCTTCGGCCTTCTTCTTGGCCTCCTCCTCGGCCTTCTTCTTATCGGCTTCAGTCTTCTTGTCAGCTTCGGCCTTCTTCTTGGCCTCCTCTTCGGCCTTCTTCTTATCGGCTTCAGTCTTCTTATCTGCTTCAGTCTTCTTGTCAGCCTCGGCCTTCTTCTTGGCCTCCTCCTCGGCCTTCTTCTTATCGGCTTCAGTCTTCTTGTCAGCTTCGGCCTTCTTCTTGGCCTCCTCTTCGGCCTTCTTCTTATCGGCTTCAGTCTTCTTATCGGCTTCAGTCTTTTTGTCAGCTTCGGCCTTCTTCTTGGCCTCCTCTTCGGCCTTCTTCTTATCGGCTTCAGTCTTCTTATCTGCTTCAGTCTTCTTGTCAGCCTCGGCCTTCTTCTTGGCCTCCTCCTCGGCCTTCTTCTTATCGGCTTCAGTCTTTTTGTCAGCTTCGGCCTTCTTCTTGGCCTCCTCCTCGGCCTTCTTCTTATCGGCTTCAGTCTTCTTGTCAGCTTCGGCCTTCTTCTTGGCCTCCTCTTCGGCCTTCTTCTTATCGGCTTCAGTCTTCTTGTCAGCTTCGGCCTTCTTCTTGGCCTCTTCTTCGGCCTTCTTCTTATCGGCTTCAGTCTTCTTGTCAGCCTCGGCCTTCTTCTTGGCCTCCTCTTCGGCCTTCTTCTTATCGGCTGCAGTCTTCTTGTCAGCTTCGGCCTTCTTCTTGGCCTCCTCCTCGGCCTTCTTCTTATCGGCTTCAGTCTTCTTGTCAGCTTCGGCCTTCTTCTTGGCCTCCTCTTCGGCCTTCTTCTTATCGGCTTCAGTCTTCTTGTCAGCTTCGGCCTTCTTCTTGGCCTCCTCTTCGGCCTTCTTCTTATCGGCTTCAGTCTTCTTATCTGCTTCAGTCTTCTTGTCAGCCTCGGCCTTCTTCTTGGCCTCCTCCTCGGCCTTCTTCTTATCGGCTTCAGTCTTCTTGTCAGCTTCGGCCTTCTTCTTGGCCTCCTCTTCGGCCTTCTTCTTATCGGCTTCAGTCTTCTTGTCAGCTTCGGCCTTCTTCTTGGCCTCTTCTTCGGCCTTCTTCTTATCGGCTTCAGTCTTCTTGTCAGCCTCGGCCTTCTTCTTGGCCTCCTCTTCGGCCTTCTTCTTATCGGCTGCAGTCTTCTTGTCAGCTTCGGCCTTCTTCTTGGCCTCCTCCTCGGCCTTCTTCTTATCGGCTTCAGTCTTCTTGTCAGCCTCGGCCTTCTTCTTGGCCTCTTCTTCGGCCTTCTTCTTATCGGCTTCAGTCTTCTTGTCAGCCTCGGCCTTCTTCTTGGCCTCCTCTTCGGCCTTCGTCTTATCGGCTTCAGTCTTCTTGTCAGCCTCGGCCTTCTTCTTATCGGCTTCAGTCTTTTTATCGGCTTCAGTCTTCTTGTCAGCCTCGGCCTTCTTCTTGGCCTCCTCTTCGGCCTTCTTCTTATCGTCTTCAGTCTTTTTATCGGCTTCAGTCTTCTTGGCCTCCTCCTCGACCTTCTTCTTATCGGCTTCAGTCTTCTTGTCAGCTTCGGCCTTCTTCTTGGCCTCCTCTTCGGCCTTCTTCTTATCGGCTTCAGTCTTCTTGTCAGCTTCGGCCTTCTTCTTGGCCTCCTCTTCGGCCTTCTTCTTATCGGCTTCAGTCTTCTTATCTGCTTCAGTCTTCTTGTCAGCCTCGGCCTTCTTCTTGGCCTCCTCCTCGGCCTTCTTCTTATCGGCTTCAGTCTTCTTGTCAGCTTCGGCCTTCTTCTTGGCCTCCTCTTCGGCCTTCTTCTTATCGGCTTCAGTCTTCTTGTCAGCTTCGGCCTTCTTCTTGGCCTCCTCTTCGGCCTTCTTCTTATCGGCTTCAGTCTTCTTATCTGCTTCAGTCTTCTTGTCAGCCTCGGCCTTCTTCTTGGCCTCTTCTTCGGCCTTCTTCTTATCGGCTTCAGTCTTCTTGTCAGCCTCGGCCTTCTTCTTGGCCTCCTCTTCGGCCTTCGTCTTATCGGCTTCAGTCTTCTTGTCAGCCTCGGCCTTCTTCTTATCGGCTTCAGTCTTTTTATCGGCTTCAGTCTTCTTGTCAGCCTCGGCCTTCTTCTTGGCCTCCTCTTCGGCCTTCTTCTTATCGGCTTCAGTCTTTTTATCGGCTTCAGTCTTCTTGTCAGCCTCGGCCTTCTTCTTATCGGCTTCAGTCTTCTTATCTGCTTCAGTCTTCTTGTCAGCCTCGGCCTTCTTCTTGGCCTCCTCTTCGGCCTTCTTCTTATCGGCTTCAGTCTTTTTATCGGCTTCAGTCTTCTTGTCAGCCTCGGCCTTCTTCTTATCGGCTTCAGTCTTTTTATCGGCTTCAGTCTTCTTGTCAGCCTCGGCCTTCTTCTTGGCCTCCTCTTCGGCCTTCTTCTTATCGGCTTCAGTCTTTTTATCGGCTTCAGTCTTCTTGTCAGCCTCGGCCTTCTTCTTATCGGCTTCAGTCTTTTTATCGGCTTCAGTCTTCTTGTCAGCCTCGGCCTTCTTCTTATCGGCTTCAGTCTTTTTATCGGCTTCAGTCTTCTTGTCAGCCTCGGCCTTCTTCTTGGCCTCCTCTTCGGCCTTCTTCTTATCGGCTTCAGTCTTTTTATCGGCTTCAGTCTTCTTGTCAGCCTCGGCCTTCTTCTTGGCCTCCTCTTCGGCCTTCTTCTTATCGGCTTCAGTCTTTTTATCGGCTTCAGTCTTCTTGTCAGCTTCGGCCTTCTTCTTGGCCTCCTCTTCGGCCTTCTTCTTATCGGCTTCAGTCTTCTTGTCAGCTTCGGCCTTCTTCTTGGCCTCTTCTTCGGCCTTCTTCTTATCGGCTTCAGTCTTTTTATCGGCTTCAGTCTTCTTGTCAGCCTCGGCCTTCTTCTTGGCCTCCTCTTCGGCCTTCTTCTTATCGGCTTCAGTCTTTTTATCGGCTTCAGTCTTCTTGTCAGCCTCGGCCTTCTTCTTGGCCTCCTCTTCGGCCTTCTTCTTATCGGCTTCAGTCTTTTTATCGGCTTCGGCCTTCTTCTTGGCCTCTTCTTCGGCCTTCTTCTTATCGGCTTCAGTCTTCTTGTCAGCCTCGGCCTTCTTCTTGGCCTCTTCTTCGGCCTTCTTCTTATCGGCTTCAGTCTTCTTGTCAGCCTCGGCCTTCTTCTTGGCCTCCTCTTCGGCCTTCTTCTTATCGGCTTCAGTCTTTTTATCGGCTTCGGCCTTCTTCTTGGCCTCTTCTTCGGCCTTCTTCTTATCGGCTTCAGTCTTCTTGTCAGCCTCGGCCTTCTTCTTGGCCTCTTCTTCGGCCTTCTTCTTATCGGCTTCAGTCTTCTTGTCAGCCTCGGCCTTCTTCTTGGCCTCTTCTTCGGCCTTCTTCTTATCGGCTTCAGTCTTCTTGTCAGCCTCGGCCTTCTTCTTGGCCTCCTCTTCGGCCTTCTTCTTATCGGCTTCAGTCTTTTTATCGGCTTCGGCCTTCTTCTTGGCCTCTTCTTCGGCCTTCTTCTTATCGGCTTCAGTCTTTTTATCGGCTTCGGCCTTCTTCTTGGCCTCTTCTTCGGCCTTCTTCTTATCGGCTTCAGTCTTCCTGTCAGCCTCGGCCTTCTTCTTGGCCTCTTCTTCGGCCTTCTTCTTATCGGCTTCAGTCTTCTTGTCAGCCTCGGCCTTCTTCTTGGCCTCTTCTTCGGCCTTCTTCTTATCGGCTTCAGTCTTCTTGTCAGCCTCGGCCTTCTTCTTGGCCTCCTCTTCGGCCTTCTTCTTATCGGCTGCAGTCTTCTTGTCAGCCTCGGCCTTCTTCTTGGCCTCCTCCTCGGCCTTCTTCTTATCGGCTTCAGTCTTCTTGTCAGCTTCGGCCTTCTTCTTGGCCTCCTCTTCGGCCTTCTTCTTATCGGCTTCAGTCTTCTTATCGGCTTCAGTCTTCTTGTCAGCCTCGGCCTTCTTCTTGGCCTCCTCTTCGGCCTTCTTCTTATCGGCTTCAGTCTTCTTGTCAGCTTCGGCCTTCTTCTTGGCCTCCTCCTCGGCCTTCTTCTTATCGGCTTCAGTCTTCTTGTCAGCTTCGGCCTTCTTCTTGGCCTCCTCTTCGGCCTTCTTCTTATCGGCTTCAGTCTTCTTATCGGCTTCAGTCTTCTTGTCAGCTTCGGCCTTCTTCTTGGCCTCCTCCTCGGCCTTCTTCTTATCGGCTTCAGTCTTCTTGTCAGCTTCGGCCTTCTTCTTGGCCTCCTCTTCGGCCTTCTTCTTATCGGCTTCAGTCTTCTTATCTGCTTCAGTCTTCTTGTCAGCCTCGGCCTTCTTCTTGGCCTCCTCTTCGGCCTTCGTCTTATCGGCTTCAGTCTTCTTGTCAGCCTCGGCCTTCTTCTTATCGGCTTCAGTCTTTTTATCGGCTTCAGTCTTCTTGTCAGCCTCGGCCTTCTTCTTGGCCTCCTCTTCGGCCTTCTTCTTATCGGCTTCAGTCTTTTTATCGGCTTCAGTCTTCTTGTCAGCCTCGGCCTTCTTCTTATCGGCTTCAGTCTTTTTATCGGCTTCAGTCTTCTTGTCAGCCTCGGCCTTCTTCTTGGCCTCCTCTTCGGCCTTCTTCTTATCGGCTTCAGTCTTCTTGTCAGCTTCGGCCTTCTTCTTGGCCTCCTCTTCGGCCTTCTTCTTATCGGCTTCAGTCTTCTTGTCAGCTTCGGCCTTCTTCTTGGCCTCCTCTTCGGCCTTCTTCTTATCGGCTTCAGTCTTCTTATCGGCTTCAGCCTTCTTGTCAGCTTCGGCCTCCTTCTTGGCCTCTTCTTCGGCCTTCTTCTTATCGGCTTCAGTCTTCTTGTCAGCCTCGGCCTTCTTCTTGGCCTCTTCTTCGGCCTTCTTCTTATCGGCTTCAGTCTTCTTGTCAGCCTCGGCCTTCTTCTTGGCCTCTTCTTCGGCCTTCTTCTTATCGGCTTCAGTCTTCTTATCGGCTTCAGCCTTCTTGTCAGCTTCGGCCTTCTTCTCGGCCTCTTCTTCGGCCTTCTTCTTATCGGCTTCAGTCTTCTTGTCAGCCTCGGCCTTCTTCTTGGCCTCCTCTTCGGCCTTCTTCTTATCGGCTTCAGTCTTCTTGTCAGCCTCGGCCTTCTTCTTATCGGCTTCAGTCTTCTTATCGGCTTCAGTCTTCTTGTCAGCCTCGGCCTTCTTCTTGGCCTCCTCTTCGGCCTTCTTCTTATCGGCTTCAGTCTTCTTATCGGCTTCAGTCTTCTTGTCAGCCTCGGCCTTCTTCTTGGCCTCCTCTTCGGCCTTCTTCTTATCGGCTTCAGTCTTCTTATCTGCTTCAGTCTTCTTGTCAGCCTCGGCCTTCTTCTTATCGGCTTCAGTCTTCTTGTCAGCTTCGGCCTTCTTCTTGGCCTCTTCTTCGGCCTTCTTCTTATCGGCTTCAGTCTTCTTGTCAGCCTCGGCCTTCTTCTTGGCCTCCTCTTCGGCCTTCTTCTTATCGGCTTCAGTCTTCTTATCGGCTTCAGTCTTCTTGTCAGCCTCGGCCTTCTTCTTGGCCTCCTCTTCGGCCTTCTTCTTATCGGCTTCAGTCTTCTTATCGGCTTCAGCCTTCTTGTCAGCTTCGGCCTTCTTCTCGGCCTCCTCTTCGGCCTTCTTCTTATCGGCTTCAGCCTTCTTGTCAGCTTCGGCCTTCTTCTCGGCCTCCTCTTCGGCCTTCTTCTTATCGGCTTCAGTCTTCTTGTCAGCCTCGGCCTTCTTCTTGGCCTCCTCTTCGGCCTTCTTCTTATCGGCTTCAGTCTTCTTATCGGCTTCAGCCTTCTTGTCAGCTTCGGCTTTCTTCTCGGCCTCTCCTTCGGCCTTCTTCTTATCGGCTTCAGTCTTCTTGTCAGCCTCGGCCTTCTTCTTGGCCTCCTCTTCGGCCTTCTTCTTATCGGCTTCAGTCTTCTTGTCAGCTTCGGCCTTCTTCTCGGCCTCTTCTTCAGCCTTCTTCTTATCGGCTTCAGTCTTCTTGTCAGCCTCGGCCTTCTTCTTGGCCTCCTCTTCGGCCTTCTTCTTATCGGCTTCAGTCTTCTTATCGGCTTCAGCCTTCTTGTCAGCTTCGGCCTTCTTCTTGGCCTCTTCTTCGGCCTTCTTCTTATCGGCTTCAGTCTTCTTGTCAGCCTCGGCCTTCTTCTTGGCCTCCTCTTCGGCCTTCTTCTTATCGGCTTCAGTCTTCTTATCGGCTTCAGCCTTCTTGTCAGCTTCGGCCTTCTTCTTGGCCTCTTCTTCGGCCTTCTTCTTATCGGCTTCAGTCTTCTTGTCAGCCTCGGCGTTCTTTTTATCGGCTTCAGTCTTCTTGTCAGCCTCGGCCTTCTTCTTGGCCTCTTCTTCGGCCTTCTTCTTATCGGCTTCAGTCTTCTTGTCAGCCTCGGCCTTCTTCTTGGCCTCTTCTTCGGCCTTCTTCTTATCGGCTTCAGTCTTCTTGTCAGCCTCGGCGTTCTTTTTATCGGCTTCAGTCTTCTTGTCAGCCTCGGCCTTCTTCTTGGCCTCTTCTTCGGCCTTCTTCTTATCGGCTTCAGTCTTCTTGTCAGCCTCGGCCTTCTTCTTGGCCTCCTCTTCGGCCTTCTTTTTATCGGCTTCAGTCTTCTTATCGGCTTCAGCCTTCTTGTCAGCTTCGGCCTTCTTCTTGGCCTCTTCTTCGGCCTTCTTCTTATCGGCTTCAGTCTTCTTGTCAGCCTCGGCCTTCTTCTTGGCCTCCTCTTCGGCCTTCTTCTTATCGGCTTCAGTCTTCTTGTCAGCCTCGGCCTTCTTTTTATCGGCTTCAGTCTTCTTGTCAGCTTCGGCCTTCTTCTTGGCCTCTTCTTCGGCCTTCTTCTTATCGGCTTCAGTCTTCTTGTCAGCTTCGGCCTTCTTCTTGGCCTCCTCTTCGGCCTTCTTCTTATCGGCTTCAGTCTTCTTGTCAGCCTCGGCCTTCTTCTTGGCCTCCTCTTCGGCCTTCTTCTTATCGGCTTCAGCCTTCTTATCGGCTTCAGCCTTCTTGTCAGCTTCGGCCTTCTTCTTGGCCTCTTCTTCGGCCTTCTTCTTATCGGCTTCAGTCTTCTTGTCAGCCTCGGCCTTCTTCTTGGCCTCTTCTTCGGCCTTCTTCTTATCGGCTTCAGTCTTCTTGTCAGCCTCGGCCTTCTTCTTGGCCTCTTCTTCGGCCTTCTTCTTATCGGCTTCAGTCTTCTTGTCAGCTTCGGCCTTCTTCTTGGCCTCCTCTTCGGCCTTCTTCTTATCGGCTTCAGTCTTCTTGTCAGCTTCGGCCTTCTTTTTGGCCTCCTCTTCGGCCTTCTTCTTATCGGCTTCAGCCTTCTTATCGGCTTCAGCCTTCTTGTCAGCTTCGGCCTTCTTCTTGGCCTCTTCTTCGGCCTTCTTCTTATCGGCTTCAGTCTTCTTGTCAGCCTCGGCCTTCTTCTTGGCCTCTTCTTCGGCCTTCTTCTTATCGGCTTCAGTCTTCTTGTCAGCCTCGGCCTTCTTCTTGGCCTCCTCTTCGGCCTTCTTCTTATCGGCTTCAGTCTTCTTGTCAGCTTCGGCCTTCTTCTTGGCCTCCTCTTCGGCCTTCTTCTTATCGGCTTCAGTCTTCTTGTCAGCCTCGGCCTTCTTCTTGGCCTCCTCTTCGGCCTTCTTCTTATCGGCTTCAGTCTTCTTGTCAGCCTCGGCCTTCTTCTTGGCCTCCTCTTCGGCCTTCTTCTTATCGGCTGCAGTCTTCTTGTCAGCTTCGGCCTTCTTCTTGGCCTCCTCTTCGGCCTTCTTCTTATCGGCTTCAGTCTTCTTCTCAGCCTCGGCCTTCTTCTTGGCCTCCTCTTCGGCCTTCTTCTTATCGGCTTCAGTCTTCTTGTCAGCTTCGGCCTTCTTCTTGGCCTCCTCTTCGGCCTTCTTCTTATCGGTTTCAGTCTTCTTATCGGCTTCGGCCTTCTTATCGGCTTCAGTCTTCTTGTCAGCCTCGGCCTTCTTCTTGGCCTCCTCTTCGGCCTTCTTCTTATCGGCTTCAGTCTTCTTGTCAGCTTCGGCCTTCTTCTTGGCCTCCTCTTCGGCCTTCTTCTTATCGGCTTCAGTCTTCTTGTCAGCTTCGGCCTTCTTCTTGGCCTCCTCTTCGGCCTTCTTCTTATCGGTTTCAGTCTTCTTATCGGCTTCGGCCTTCTTCTTGGCCTCCTCTTCGGCCTTCTTCTTATCGGCTTCAGTCTTCTTGTCAGCTTCGGCCTTCTTCTTGGCCTCCTCTTCGGCCTTCTTCTTATCGGCTTCAGTCTTCTTCTCAGCCTCGGCCTTCTTCTTGGCCTCCTCTTCGGCCTTCTTCTTATCGGCTTCAGTCTTCTTGTCAGCCTCGGCCTTCTTCTTGGCCTCCTCTTCGGCCTTCTTCTTATCGGCTTCAGTCTTCTTATCGGCTTCAGTCTTCTTATCGGCTTCAGTCTTCTTATCGGCTTCAGTCTTCTTATCGGCTTCAGTCTTCTTATCGGCTTCAGTCTTCTTATCGGCTTCAGTCTTCTTATCGGCTTCAGTCTTCTTGTCAGCTTCGGCCTTCTTCTTGGCCTCCTCTTCGGCCTTCTTCTTATCGGCTTCAGTCTTCTTGTCAGCCTCGGCCTTCTTCTTGGCCTCCTCTTCGGCCTTCTTCTTATCGGCTTCAGTCTTCTTATCGGCTTCAGTCTTCTTATCGGCTTCAGTCTTCTTATCGGCTTCAGTCTTCTTATCGGCTTCAGTCTTCTTATCGGCTTCAGTCTTCTTGTCAGCCTCGGCCTTCTTCTTGGCCTCCTCTTCGGCCTTCTTCTTATCGGCTTCAGTCTTCTTGTCAGCCTCGGCCTTCTTCTTGGCCTCCTCTTCGGCCTTCTTCTTATCGGCTTCAGTCTTCTTGTCAGCCTCGGCCTTCTTCTTGGCCTCCTCTTCGGCCTTCTTCTTATCGGCTTCAGTCTTCTTGTCAGCTTCGGCCTTCTTCTTGGCCTCCTCTTCGGCCTTCTTCTTATCGGTTTCAGTCTTCTTATCGGCTTCGGCCTTCTTCTTGGCCTCCTCTTCGGCCTTCTTCTTATCGGCTGCAGTCTTCTTGTCAGCTTCGGCCTTCTTCTTGGCCTCCTCTTCGGCCTTCTTCTTATCGGCTTCAGTCTTCTTGTCAGCTTCGGCCTTCTTCTTGGCCTCCTCTTCAGCCTTCTTCTTATCGGCTTCAGTCTTCTTGTCAGCTTCGGCCTTCTTCTTGGCCTCTTCTTCGGCCTTCTTCTTGGCCTCCTCTTCGGCCTTCTTCTTATCGGCTTCAGTCTTCTTATCGGCTTCAGTCTTCTTATCGGCTTCAGTCTTCTTATCGGCTTCAGTCTTCTTATCGGCTTCAGTCTTCTTATCGGCTTCAGTCTTCTTATCGGCTTCAGTCTTCTTATCGGCTTCAGTCTTCTTATCGGCTTCAGTCTTCTTGTCAGCTTCGGCCTTCTTCTTGGCCTCCTCTTCGGCCTTCTTCTTATCGGCTTCAGTCTTCTTGTCAGCCTCGGCCTTCTTCTTGGCCTCCTCTTCGGCCTTCTTCTTATCGGCTTCAGTCTTCTTATCGGCTTCAGTCTTCTTATCGGCTTCAGTCTTCTTATCGGCTTCAGTCTTCTTATCGGCTTCAGTCTTCTTATCGGCTTCAGTCTTCTTGTCAGCCTCGGCCTTCTTCTTGGCCTCCTCTTCGGCCTTCTTCTTATCGGCTTCAGTCTTCTTGTCAGCCTCGGCCTTCTTCTTGGCCTCCTCTTCGGCCTTCTTCTTATCGGCTTCAGTCTTCTTGTCAGCCTCGGCCTTCTTCTTGGCCTCCTCTTCGGCCTTCTTCTTATCGGCTTCAGTCTTCTTGTCAGCTTCGGCCTTCTTCTTGGCCTCCTCTTCGGCCTTCTTCTTATCGGTTTCAGTCTTCTTATCGGCTTCGGCCTTCTTCTTGGCCTCCTCTTCGGCCTTCTTCTTATCGGCTGCAGTCTTCTTGTCAGCTTCGGCCTTCTTCTTGGCCTCCTCTTCGGCCTTCTTCTTATCGGCTTCAGTCTTCTTGTCAGCTTCGGCCTTCTTCTTGGCCTCCTCTTCAGCCTTCTTCTTATCGGCTTCAGTCTTCTTGTCAGCTTCGGCCTTCTTCTTGGCCTCTTCTTCGGCCTTCTTCTTATCGGCTTCAGTCTTCTTATCGCCTTCAGTCTTCTTGTCAGCCTCGGCCTTCTTCTTGGCCTCCTCTTCGGCCTTCTTCTTATCGGCTTCAGTCTTCTTGTCAGCCTCGGCCTTCTTCTTGGCCTCCTCTTCGGCCTTCTTCTTATCGGCTTCAGTCTTCTTGTCAGCCTCGGCCTTCTTCTTGGCCTCCTCTTCGGCCTTCTTCTTATCGGCTTCAGTCTTCTTCTCAGCCTCGGCCTTCTTCTTGGCCTCCTCTTCGGCCTTCTTCTTATCGGCTTCAGTCTTCTTCTCAGCCTCGGCCTTCTTCTTGGCCTCCTCTTCGGCCTTCTTCTTATCGGCTTCAGTCTTCTTGTCAGCCTCGGCCTTCTTTTTATCGGCTTCAGTCTTCTTGTCAGCCTCGGCCTCCTTCTTGGCCTCCTCTTCGGCCTTCTTCTTATCGGCTTCAGTCTTCTTCTCAGCCTCGGCCTTCTTCTTGGCCTCCTCTTCGGCCTTCTTCTTATCGGCTTCAGTCTTCTTGTCAGCCTCGGCCTTCTTCTTGGCCTCCTCTTCGGCCTTCTTCTTATCGGCTTCAGTCTTCTTCTCAGCCTCTGCCTTCTTCTTGGCCTCCTCTTCGGCCTTCTTCTTATCGGCTTCAGTCTTCTTGTCAGCTTCGGCCTTCTTCTTGGCCTCCTCTTCGGCCTTCTTCTTATCGGCTTCAGTCTTCTTATCGGCTTCAGTCTTCTTGTCAGCCTCGGCCTTCTTCTTGGCATCCTCTTCAGCCTTCTTCTTATCGGCTTCAGTCTTCTTGTCAGCCTCAGGCTTCTTCTTGGCCTCTTCTTCGGCCTTCTTCTTATCGGCTTCAGTCTTCTTGTCAGCTTCGGCCTTCTTCTTGGCATCCTCTTCAGCCTTCTTCTTATCGGCTTCAGTCTTCTTGTCAGCTTCGGCCTTCTTCTTGGCCTCTTCTTCAGCCTTCTTCTTGGCCTCTTCTTCGGCCTTCTTCTTGTCAGCTTCAGTCTTCTTGTCAGCTTCGGCCTTCTTCTTGGCATCCTCTTCAGCCTTATTCTTATCGGCTTCAGTCTTCTTGTCAGCCTCAGGCTTCTTCTTGGCCTCTTCTTCGGCCTTCTTCTTATCGGCTTCAGTCTTCTTGTCAGCCTCGGCCTTCTTCTTGGCCTCCTCTTCAGCCTTCTTCTTATCGGCTTCAGTCTTCTTGTCAGCCTCAGCCTTCTTCTTGGCCTCCTCTTCAGCCTTCTTCTTATCGGCTTCAGTCTTCTTGTCAGCCTCAGCCTTCTTCTTGGCCTCCTCTTCAGCCTTCTTCTTATCGGCTTCAGTCTTCTTGTCAGCCTCAGGCTTCTTCTTGGCATCCTCTTCAGCCTTCTTCTTATCGGCTTCAGTCTTCTTGTCAGCTTCGGCCTTCTTCTTGGCCTCTTCTTCGGCCTTCTTTTTGGCCTCCTCTTCAGCCTTCTTCTTATCGGCTTCAGTCTTCTTGTCAGCCTCGGCCTTCTTTTTGGCCTCTTCTTCGGCCTTCTTCTTGGCCTCCTCTTCAGCCTTCTTCTTATCGGTTTCAGTCTTCTTGTCAGCTTCGGCCTTCTTCTTGGCCTCCTCTTCAGCCTTCTTCTTATCGGCTTCAGTCTTCTTGTCAGCCTCAGGCTTCTTCTTGGCCTCTTCTTCGGCCTTCTTCTTATCGTCTTCAGTCTTCTTGTCAGCCTCAGGCTTCTTCTTGGCCTCTTCTTCGGCCTTCTTCTTATCGGCTTCAGTCTTCTTGTCAGCCTCAGCCTTCTTCTTGGCCTCCTCTTCAGCCTTCTTCTTATCGGCTTCAGTCTTCTTGTCAGCCTCAGCCTTCTTCTTGGCCTCTTCTTCGGCTTTCTTCTTATCGGCTTCAGTCTTCTTGTCAGCCTCGGCCTTCTTCTTGGCCTCTTCTTCAGCCTTCTTCTTATCGGCTTCAGTCTTCTTGTCAGCCTCAGCCTTCTTCTTATTGGCTTCAGTCTTCTTGTCAGCCTCAGCCTTCTTCTTGGCCTCCTCTTCAGCCTTCTTCTTATCGGCTTCAGTCTTCTTGTCAGCTTCGGCCTTCTTCTTGGCCTCCTCTTCAGCCTTCTTCTTATCGGCTTCAGTCTTCTTGTCAGCCTCAGCCTTCTTCTTGGCCTCTTCTTCGGCTTTCTTCTTATCGGCTTCAGTCTTCTTGTCAGCTTCGGCCTTCTTCTTGGCCTCCTCTTCAGCCTTCTTCTTATCGGCTTCAGTCTTCTTGTCAGCCTCAGCCTTCTTCTTATTGGCTTCAGTCTTCTTGTCAGCCTCAGCCTTCTTCTTGGCCTCCTCTTCAGCCTTCTTCTTATCGGCTTCAGTCTTCTTGTCAGCTTCGGCCTTCTTCTTGGCCTCCTCTTCAGCCTTCTTCTTATCGGCTTCAGTCTTCTTGTCAGCCTCAGCCTTCTTCTTGGCCTCTTCTTCGGCCTTCTTCTTATCGGCTTCAGTCTTCTTGTCAGCTTCGGCCTTCTTGTTGGCCTCCTCTTCAGCCTTCTTCTTATCGGCTTCAGTCTTCTTGTCAGCTTCGGCCTTCTTGTTGGCCTCCTCTTCAGCCTTCTTCTTATCGGCTTCAGTCTTCTTGTCAGCCTCGGCCTTATTTTTGGCCTCTTCTTCGGCCTTCTTCTTGGCCTCCTCTTCAGCCTTCTTCTTATCGGCTTCAGTCTTCTTGTCAGCTTCGGCCTTCTTCTTGGCCTCCTCTTCAGCCTTCTTCTTATCGGCTTCAGTCTTCTTGTCAGCTTCGGCCTTCTTCTTGGCCTCTTCTTCGGCCTTCTTTTTGGCCTCCTCTTCAGCCTTCTTCTTATCGGCTTCAGTCTTCTTGTCAGCCTCGGCCTTCTTTTTGGCCTCTTCTTCGGCCTTCTTCTTGGCCTCCTCTTCAGCCTTCTTCTTATCGGTTTCAGTCTGCTTGTCAGCTTCGGCCTTCTTCTTGGCCTCCTCTTCAGCCTTCTTCTTATCGGCTTCAGTCTTCTTGTCAGCCTCAGGCTTCTTCTTGGCCTCTTCTTCGGCCTTCTTCTTATCGGCTTCAGTCTTCTTGTCAGCCTCAGCCTTCTTCTTGGCCTCCTCTTCAGCCTTCTTCTTATCGGCTTCAGTCTTCTTGTCAGCCTCAGCCTTCTTCTTGGCCTCTTCTTCGGCTTTCTTCTTATCGGCTTCAGTCTTCTTGTCAGCCTCGGCCTTCTTCTTGGCCTCTTCTTCAGCCTTCTTCTTATCGGCTTCAGTCTTCTTGTCAGCCTCAGCCTTCTTCTTATCGGCTTCAGTCTTCTTCTCAGCCTCTGCCTTCTTCTTGGCCTCCTCTTCGGCCTTCTTCTTATCGGCTTCAGTCTTCTTGTCAGCTTCGGCCTTCTTCTTGGCCTCCTCTTCGGCCTTCTTCTTATCGGCTTCAGTCTTCTTATCGGCTTCAGTCTTCTTGTCAGCCTCGGCCTTCTTCTTGGCATCCTCTTCAGCCTTCTTCTTATCGGCTTCAGTCTTCTTGTCAGCCTCAGGCTTCTTCTTGGCCTCTTCTTCGGCCTTCTTCTTATCGGCTTCAGTCTTCTTGTCAGCTTCGGCCTTCTTCTTGGCATCCTCTTCAGCCTTCTTCTTATCGGCTTCAGTCTTCTTGTCAGCTTCGGCCTTCTTCTTGGCCTCTTCTTCAGCCTTCTTCTTGGCCTCTTCTTCGGCCTTCTTCTTGTCAGCTTCAGTCTTCTTGTCAGCTTCGGCCTTCTTCTTGGCATCCTCTTCAGCCTTCTTCTTATCGGCTTCAGTCTTCTTGTCAGCCTCAGGCTTCTTCTTGGCCTCTTCTTCGGCCTTCTTCTTATCGGCTTCAGTCTTCTTGTCAGCCTCGGCCTTCTTCTTGGCCTCCTCTTCAGCCTTCTTCTTATCGGCTTCAGTCTTCTTGTCAGCCTCAGCCTTCTTCTTGGCCTCCTCTTCAGCCTTCTTCTTATCGGCTTCAGTCTTCTTGTCAGCCTCAGCCTTCTTCTTGGCCTCCTCTTCAGCCTTCTTCTTATCGGCTTCAGTCTTCTTGTCAGCCTCAGGCTTCTTCTTGGCCTCTTCTTCGGCCTTCTTTTTATCGGCTTCAGTCTTCTTGTCAGCCTCGGCCTTCTTTTTGGCCTCTTCTTCAGCCTTCTTCTTGTCAGCTTCAGTCTTCTTGTCAGCTTCGGCCTTCTTCTTGGCATCCTCTTCAGCCTTCTTCTTATCGGCTTCAGTCTTCTTGTCAGCTTCGGCCTTCTTCTTGGCCTCTTCTTCGGCCTTCTTTTTGGCCTCCTCTTCAGCCTTCTTCTTATCGGCTTCAGTCTTCTTGTCAGCCTCGGCCTTCTTTTTGGCCTCTTCTTCGGCCTTCTTCTTGGCCTCCTCTTCAGCCTTCTTCTTATCGGTTTCAGTCTTCTTGTCAGCTTCGGCCTTCTTCTTGGCCTCCTCTTCAGCCTTCTTCTTATCGGCTTCAGTCTTCTTGTCAGCCTCAGGCTTCTTCTTGGCCTCTTCTTCGGCCTTCTTCTTATCGTCTTCAGTCTTCTTGTCAGCCTCAGGCTTCTTCTTGGCCTCTTCTTCGGCCTTCTTCTTATCGGCTTCAGTCTTCTTGTCAGCCTCAGCCTTCTTCTTGGCCTCCTCTTCAGCCTTCTTCTTATCGGCTTCAGTCTTCTTGTCAGCCTCAGCCTTCTTCTTGGCCTCTTCTTCGGCTTTCTTCTTATCGGCTTCAGTCTTCTTGTCAGCCTCGGCCTTCTTCTTGGCCTCTTCTTCAGCCTTCTTCTTATCGGCTTCAGTCTTCTTGTCAGCCTCAGCCTTCTTCTTATTGGCTTCAGTCTTCTTGTCAGCCTCAGCCTTCTTCTTGGCCTCCTCTTCAGCCTTCTTCTTATCGGCTTCAGTCTTCTTGTCAGCTTCGGCCTTCTTCTTGGCCTCCTCTTCAGCCTTCTTCTTATCGGCTTCAGTCTTCTTGTCAGCCTCAGCCTTCTTCTTGGCCTCTTCTTCGGCTTTCTTCTTATCGGCTTCAGTCTTCTTGTCAGCCTCAGATTTCTTCTTGGCCTCTTCTTCGGCCTTCTTCTTATCGGCTTCAGTCTTCTTGTCAGCTTCGGCCTTCTTGTTGGCCTCCTCTTCAGCCTTCTTCTTATCGGCTTCAGTCTTCTTGTCAGCTTCGGCCTTCTTGTTGGCCTCCTCTTCAGCCTTCTTCTTATCGGCTTCAGTCTTCTTGTCAGCCTCGGCCTTCTTTTTGGCCTCTTCTTCGGCCTTCTTCTTGGCCTCCTCTTCAGCCTTCTTCTTATCGGCTTCAGTCTTCTTGTCAGCTTCGGCCTTCTTCTTGGCCTCCTCTTCAGCCTTCTTCTTATCGGCTTCAGTCTTCTTGTCAGCTTCGGCCTTCTTCTTGGCCTCTTCTTCGGCCTTCTTTTTGGCCTCCTCTTCAGCCTTCTTCTTATCGGCTTCAGTCTTCTTGTCAGCCTCGGCCTTCTTTTTGGCCTCTTCTTCGGCCTTCTTCTTGGCCTCCTCTTCAGCCTTCTTCTTATCGGTTTCAGTCTGCTTGTCAGCTTCGGCCTTCTTCTTGGCCTCCTCTTCAGCCTTCTTCTTATCGGCTTCAGTCTTCTTGTCAGCCTCAGGCTTCTTCTTGGCCTCTTCTTCGGCCTTCTTCTTATCGGCTTCAGTCTTCTTGTCAGCCTCAGCCTTCTTCTTGGCCTCCTCTTCAGCCTTCTTCTTATCGGCTTCAGTCTTCTTGTCAGCCTCAGCCTTCTTCTTGGCCTCTTCTTCGGCTTTCTTCTTATCGGCTTCAGTCTTCTTGTCAGCCTCGGCCTTCTTCTTGGCCTCTTCTTCAGCCTTCTTCTTATCGGCTTCAGTCTTCTTGTCAGCCTCAGCCTTCTTCTTATTGGCTTCAGTCTTCTTGTCAGCCTCAGCCTTCTTCTTGGCCTCCTCTTCAGCCTTCTTCTTATCGGCTTCAGTCTTCTTGTCAGCTTCGGCCTTCTTCTTGGCCTCCTCTTCAGCCTTCTTCTTATCGGCTTCAGTCTTCTTGTCAGCCTCAGCCTTCTTCTTGGCCTCTTCTTCGGCTTTCTTCTTATCGGCTTCAGTCTTCTTGTCAGCCTCAGATTTCTTCTTGGCCTCTTCTTCGGCCTTCTTCTTATCGGCTTCAGTCTTCTTGTCAGCTTCGGCCTTCTTGTTGGCCTCCTCTTCCGCCTTCTTCTTATCGGCTTCAGTCTTCTTGTCAGCTTCGGCCTTCTTGTTGGCCTCCTCTTCAGCCTTCTTCTTATCGGCTTCAGTCTTCTTGTCAGCCTCGGCCTTCTTTTTGGCCTCTTCTTCGGCCTTCTTCTTGGCCTCCTCTTCAGCCTTCTTCTTATCGGCTTCAGTCTTCTTGTCAGCTTCGGCCTTCTTCTTGGCCTCCTCTTCAGCCTTCTTCTTATCGGCTTCAGTCTTCTTGTCAGCTTCGGCCTTCTTCTTGGCCTCTTCTTCGGCCTTCTTTTTGGCCTCCTCTTCAGCCTTCTTCTTATCGGCTTCAGTCTTCTTGTCAGCCTCGGCCTTCTTTTTGGCCTCTTCTTCGGCCTTCTTCTTGGCCTCCTCTTCAGCCTTCTTCTTATCGGTTTCAGTCTGCTTGTCAGCTTCGGCCTTCTTCTTGGCCTCCTCTTCAGCCTTCTTCTTATCGGCTTCAGTCTTCTTGTCAGCCTCAGGCTTCTTCTTGGCCTCTTCTTCGGCCTTCTTCTTATCGGCTTCAGTCTTCTTGTCAGCCTCAGCCTTCTTCTTGGCCTCCTCTTCAGCCTTCTTCTTATCGGCTTCAGTCTTCTTGTCAGCCTCAGCCTTCTTCTTGGCCTCTTCTTCGGCTTTCTTCTTATCGGCTTCAGTCTTCTTGTCAGCCTCGGCCTTCTTCTTGGCCTCTTCTTCAGCCTTCTTCTTATCGGCTTCAGTCTTCTTGTCAGCCTCAGCCTTCTTCTTATTGGCTTCAGTCTTCTTGTCAGCCTCAGCCTTCTTCTTGGCCTCCTCTTCAGCCTTCTTCTTATCGGCTTCAGTCTTCTTGTCAGCTTCGGCCTTCTTGTTGGCCTCCTCTTCAGCCTTCTTCTTATCGGCTTCAGTCTTCTTGTCAGCCTCGGCCTTCTTTTTGGCCTCTTCTTCGGCCTTCTTCTTGGCCTCCTCTTCAGCCTTCTTCTTATCGGCTTCCAGTCTTCTTGTCAGCTTCGGCCTTCTTCTTGGCCTCCTCTTCAGCCTTCTTCTTATCGGCTTCAGTCTTCTTGTCAGCTTCGGCCTTCTTCTTGGCCTCTTCTTCGGCCTTCTTTTTGGCCTCCTCTTCGGCCTTCTTCTTATCGGCTTCAGTCTTCTTGTCAGTCTCGGCCTTCTTCTTGGCCTCCTCTTCGGCCTTCTTCTTATCGGCTTCAGTCTTCTTATCAGCCTCAGCCTTCTTCTTGGCCTCTTCTTCGGCCTTCTTCTTGGCCTCTTCTTCAGCCTTCTTCTTATCGGCTTCAGTCTTCTTGTCAGCCTCAGGCTTCTTCTTGGCCTCTTCTTCGGCCTTCTTCTTATCGTCTTCAGTCTTCTTGTCAGCCTCAGGCTTCTTCTTGGCCTCTTCTTCGGCCTTCTTCTTATCGTCTTCAGTCTTCTTGTCAGCCTCAGGCTTCTTCTTGGCCTCTTCTTCGGCCTTCTTCTTATCGGCTTCAGTCTTCTTGTCAGCCTCAGCCTTCTTCTTATTGGCTTCAGTCTTCTTGTCAGCCTCAGGCTTCTTCTTGGCCTCCTCTTCAGCCTTCTTCTTATCGGCTTCAGTCTTCTTGTCAGCTTCGGCCTTCTTCTTGGCCTCCTCTTCAGCCTTCTTCTTATCGGCTTCAGTCTTCTTGTCAGCCTCAGCCTTCTTCTTGGCCTCCTCTTCAGCCTTCTTCTTATCGGCTTCAGTCTTCTTGTCAGCCTCAGCCTTCTTCTTGGCCTCTTCTTCAGCCTTCTTCTTATCGGCTTCAGTCTTCTTGTCAGCCTCAGGCTTCTTCTTGGCCTCCTCTTCAGCCTTCTTCTTATCGGCTTCAGTCTTCTTGTCAGCTTCGGCCTTCTTCTTGGCCTCCTCTTCAGCCTTCTTCTTATCGGCTTCAGTCTTCTTGTCAGCCTCAGCCTTCTTCTTGGCCTCCTCTTCAGCCTTCTTCTTATCGGCTTCAGTCTTCTTGTCAGCCTCAGCCTTCTTCTTGGCCTCTTCTTCAGCCTTCTTCTTATCGGCTTCAGTCTTCTTGTCAGCCTCAGGCTTCTTCTTGGCCTCTTCTTCAGCCTTCTTCTTATCGGCTTCAGTCTTCTTGTCAGCCTCAGGCTTCTTCTTGGCCTCTTCTTCGGCCTTCTTCTTATCGTCTTCAGTCTTCTTGTCAGCCTCAGGCTTCTTCTTGGCCTCTTCTTCGGCTTTCTTCTTATCGGCTTCAGTCTTCTTGTCAGCCTCGGCCTTCTTCTTGGCCTCTTCTTCAGCCTTCTTCTTATCGGCTTCAGTCTTCTTGTCAGCCTCAGCCTTCTTCTTATTGGCTTCAGTCTTCTTGTCAGCCTCAGGCTTCTTCTTGGCCTCCTCTTCAGCCTTCTTCTTATCGGCTTCAGTCTTCTTGTCAGCTTCGGCCTTCTTCTTGGCCTCCTCTTCAGCCTTCTTCTTATCGGCTTCAGTCTTCTTGTCAGCCTCAGCCTTCTTCTTGGCCTCCTCTTCGGCCTTCTTCTTATCGGCTTCAGTCTTCTTGTCAGCCTCGGCCTTCTTCTTGGCCTCCTCTTCGGCCTTCTTCTTATCGGCTTCAGTCTTCTTCTCAGCCTCGGCCTTCTTCTTGGCCTCCTCTTCGGCCTTCTTCTTATCGGCTTCAGTCTTCTTGTCAGCCTCAGCCTTCTTCTTGGCCTCTTCTTCGGCTTTCTTCTTATCGGCTTCAGTCTTCTTGTCAGCCTCAGCCTTCTTCTTGGCCTCCTCTTCGGCCTTCTTCTTATCGGCTTCAGTCTTCTTGTCAGCCTCGGCCTTCTTCTTGGCCTCTTCTTCGGCCTTCTTCTTATCGGCTTCAGTCTTCTTGTCAGCTTCGGCCTTCTTGTTGGCCTCCTCTTCAGCCTTCTTCTTATCGGCTTCAGTCTTCTTGTCAGCTTCGGCCTTCTTGTTGGCCTCCTCTTCAGCCTTCTTCTTATCGGCTTCAGTCTTCTTGTCAGCTTCGGCCTTCTTCTTGGCCTCCTCTTCGGCCTTCTTCTTATCGGCTTCAGTCTTCTTATCAGCCTCAGCCTTCTTCTTGGCCTCTTCTTCGGCCTTCTTCTTGGCCTCTTCTTCAGCCTTCGCCCTTGTGCTGGGGCCGGGCTTCTTCATCTTGCTTTCGTCCCCTTCGGAACAAAGGTACTCATTCGTCTCCGGAACATGAAAGTCTTCGGCAGCTTTTTTGAGCATTATTAACTCTTCCGTGGTGTAGTCGTCGGAAAAGACCTGTCTGAATACTGCTTCGCTATTCAGGTGTCCCGTAATGTTTGAAGCAATTTCTTCAAACTCGCAATACAAATACACTTCAACCAAATCTTGCTCTGGGACCTGCTCAAGCTCCAAAGTGGCACTGAAGTAGTTATTTACGTAATCGTATGCTTTCATTGATGCCAACAGTCCGAAGAAAGTATTGTAAACAGAAACATCAACAGATTCGTCTTCCGGGATTTGCTGAAGTAATAAATCCATGATAACGTCGTAAGGCTCCTCAACCTTGATTGATTCTTCCACAGCCTTCTTCTTGTCAGCCTCGGACTTCTTCTTGGCCTCTTCTTCGGCCTTCTTCTTGTCAGCCTCAGCCTTCTTCTTGGCCTCTTCTTCGGCCTTCTTCATGTCGGCTTCAGTCTTCTTCTTGGCCTTCTTCTTATCGGCTTCAGTCTTCTTGTCAGCCTCGGCCTTCTTCTTGGCCTCTTCTTCGGCCTTCTTCTTGTCAGCCTCAGCCTTCTTCTTGGCCTCTTCTTCGGCCTTCTTCATGTCGGCTTCAGTCTTCTTCTTGGCCTTCTTCTTATCGGCTTCAGTCTTCTTGTCAGCCTCGGCCTTCTTCTTGGCCTCTTCTTCGGCCTTCTTCTTATCGGCTTCGGTCTTCTTGTCATCCTCGGCCTTCTTCTTGGCCTCTTCTTCAGCCTTCTTCTTATCGGCTTCAGTCTTTTTGTCAGCCTCGGCCTTCTTCTTGGCCTCTTCTTCGGCCTTCTTCTTGTCAGCCTCGGCCTTCTTCTTGGCCTCTTGTTCGGCCTTCTTCTTATCGGCTTCAGTCTTCTTGTCAGCCTCAGATTTCTTCTTGGCCTCTTCTTCGGCCTTCTTCTTATCGGCTTCGGTCTTCTTGTCATCCTCGGCCTTCTTCTTGGCCTCTTCTTCAGCCTTCTTCTTATCGGCTTCAGTCTTCTTGTCAGCCTCGGCCTTCTTCTTGGCCTCTTCTTCGGCCTTCTTCTTGTCAGCCTCGGCCTTCTTCTTGGCCTCTTCTTCAGCCTTCTTCTTATCGGCTTCAGGCTTCTTGTCAGCCTCGGCCTTCTTCTTGGCCTCTTCTTCGGCCTTCTTCTTGTCAGCCTCGGCCTTCTTCTTGGCCTCTTCTTCGGCCTTCTTCTTATCGGCTTCAGTCTTCTTGTCAGCCTCAGCCTTCTTCTTGGCCTCTTCTTCGGCTTTCTTCTTATCGGCTTCAGTCTTCTTGTCAGCCTCGGCCTTCTTCTTGGCCTCTTCTTCGGCCTTCTTCTTGTCAGCCTCAGATTTCTTCTTGGCCTCTTCTTCGGCCTTCTTCTTATCGGCTTCAGTCTTCTTGTCAGCCTCGGCCTTCTTCTTGGCCTCTTCTTCAGCCTTCTTCTTATCGGCTTCAGTCTTCTTGTCAGCCTCGGCCTTCTTCTTGGCCTCTTCTTCGGCCTTCTCCTTGTCAGCCTCGGCCTTCTTCTTGGCCTCTTCTTCGGCTTTCTTCTTATCGGCTTCAGTCTTTTTGTCAGCCTCGGCCTTCTTCTTGGCCTCTTCTTCGGCCTTCTCCTTGTTAGCCTCGGCCTTCTTCTTGGCCTCTTCTTCGGCCTTCTCCTTGTCAGCCTCGGCCTTCTTCTTGGCCTCTTCTTCGGCTTTCTTCTTATCGGCTTCAGTCTTCTTGTCAGCCTCGGCCTTCTTCTTGGCCTCTTCTTCAGCCTTCTTCTTATCGGCTTCAGTCTTCTTGTCAGCCTCGGCCTTCTTCTTGGCCTCTTCTTCAGCCTTCTTCTTATCGGCTTCAGTCTTCTTGTCAGCCTCGGCCTTCTTCTTGGCCTCTTCTTCGGCCTTCTTCTTGTCAGCCTCGGCCTTCTTCTTGGCCTCTTCTTCAGCCTTCTTCTTATCGGCTTCAGTCTTCTTGTCAGCCTCAGCCTTCTTCTTGGCCTCTTCTTCGGCCTTCTTCTTATCGGCTTCAGTCTTCTTGTCAGCCTCGGCCTTCTTCTTGGCCTCTTCTTCAGCCTTCTTCTTATCGGCTTCAGTCTTCTTGTCAGCCTCGGCCTTCTTCTTGGCCTCTTCTTCGGCCTTCTTCTTGTCAGCCTCGGCCTTCTTCTTGGCCTCTTCTTCGGCCTTCTTCTTATCGGCTTCAGTCTTCTTGTCAGCCTCAGCCTTCTTCTTGGCCTCTTCTTCGGCCTTCTTCTTATCGGCTTCAGTCTTCTTGTCAGCCTCAGCCTCCTTCTTGGCCTCTTCTTCGGCCTTCTTCTTATCGGCTTCAGTCTTCTTGTCAGCCTCAGCCTTCTTCTTGGCCTCTTCTTCGGCCTTCTTCTTATCGGCTTCAGTCTTCTTGTCAGCCTCAACCTTCTTCTTGGCCTCTTCTTCGGCTTTCTTCTTATCGGCTTCAGTCTTCTTGTCAGCCTCGGCCTTCTTCTTGGCCTCTTCTTCGGCCTTCTTCTTGTCAGCCTCGGCCTTCTTCTTGGCCTCTTCTTCGGCCTTCTTCTTGTCAGCCTCGGCCTTCTTCTTGGCCTCTTCTTCGGCCTTCTTCTTATCGGCTTCAGTCTTCTTGTCAGCCTCAGCCTTCTTCTTGGCCTCTTCTTCGGCCTTCTTCTTATCGGCTTCAGTCTTCTTGTCAGCCTCAGCCTTCTTCTTGGCCTCTTCTTCGGCTTTCTTCTTATCGGCTTCAGTCTTCTTGTCAGCCTCGGCTTTCTTCTTGGCCTCTTCTTCGGCCTTCTTCTTGTCAGCCTCGGCCTTCTTCTTGGCCTCTTCTTCGGCCTTCTTCTTGTCAGCCTCGGCCTTCTTCTTGGCCTCTTCTTCAGCCTTCTTCTTATCGGCTTCAGTCTTCTTGTCAGCCTCGGCCTTCTTCTTGGCCTCTTCTTCGGCCTTCTTCTTGTCAGCCTCGGCCTTCTTCTTGGCCTCTTCTTCAGCCTTCTTCTTATCGGCTTCAGTCTTCTTGTCAGCCTCGGCCTTCTTCTTGGCCTCTTCTTCGGCCTTCTTCTTGTCAGCCTCGGCCTTCTTCTTGGCCTCTTCTTCGGCCTTCTTCTTGTCAGCCTCGGCCTTCTTCTTGGCCTCTTCTTCGGCCTTCTTCTTATCGGCTTCAGTCTTCTTGTCAGCCTCAGCCTTCTTCTTGGCCTCTTCTTCGGCCTTCTTCTTATCGGCTTCAGTCTTCTTGTCAGCCTCGGCCTTCTTCTTGGCCTCTTCTTCAGCCTTCTTCTTATCGGCTTCAGTCTTCTTGTCAGCCTCGGCCTTCTTCTTGGCCTCTTCTTCAGCCTTCTTCTTATCGGCTTCAGTCTTCTTGTCAGCCTCGGCCTTCTTCTTGGCCTCTTCTTCGGCCTTCTTCTTGTCAGCCTCGGCCTTCTTCTTGGCCTCTTCTTCGGCCTTCTTCTTGTCAGCCTCGGCCTTCTTCTTGGCCTCTTCTTCAGCCTTCTTCTTATCGGCTTCAGTCTTCTTGTCAGCCTCGGCCTTCTTCTTGGCCTCTTCTTCAGCCTTCTTCTTATCGGCTTCAGTCTTCTTGTCAGCCTCGGCCTTCTTCTTGGCCTCTTCTTCGGCCTTCTTCTTGTCAGCCTCGGCCTTCTTCTTGGCCTCTTCTTCGGCCTTCTTCTTGTCAGCCTCGGCCTTCTTCTTGGCCTCTTCTTCGGCCTTCTTCTTATCGGCTTCAGTCTTCTTGTCAGCCTCGGCCTTCTTCTTGGCCTCTTCTTCGGCCTTCTTCTTATCGGCTTCAGTCTTCTTGTCAGCCTCAGCCTTCTTCTTGGCCTCTTCTTCGGCCTTCTTCTTATCGGCTTCAGTCTTCTTGTCAGCCTCGGCCTTCTTCTTGGCCTCTTCTTCAGCCTTCTTCTTATCGGCTTCAGTCTTCTTGTCAGCCTCGGCCTTCTTCTTGGCCTCTTCTTCAGCCTTCTTCTTATCGGCTTCAGTCTTCTTGTCAGCCTCGGCCTTCTTCTTGGCCTCTTCTTCAGCCTTCTTCTTATCGGCTTCAGTCTTCTTGTCAGCCTCGGCCTTCTTCTTGGCCTCTTCTTCAGCCTTCTTCTTATCGGCTTCAGTCTTCTTGTCAGCCTCGGCCTTCTTCTTGGCCTCTTCTTCAGCCTTCTTCTTATCGGCTTCAGTCTTCTTGTCAGCCTCAGATTTCTTCTTGGCCTCTTCTTCGGCCTTCTTCTTATCGGCTTCAGTCTTCTTGTCAGCCTCGGCCTTCTTCTTGGCCTCTTCTTCAGCCTTCTTCTTATCGGCTTCAGTCTTCTTGTCAGCCTCGGCCTTCTTCTTGGCCTCTTCTTCGGCCTTCTTCTTGTCAGCCTCGGCCTTCTTCTTGGCCTCTTCTTCGGCCTTCTTCTTATCGGCTTCAGTCTTCTTGTCAGCCTCAGCCTTCTTCTTGGCCTCTTCTTCGGCCTTCTTCTTATCGGCTTCAGTCTTCTTGTCAGCCTCAGCCTCCTTCTTGGCCTCTTCTTCGGCCTTCTTCTTATCGGCTTCAGTCTTCTTGTCAGCCTCAGCCTTCTTCTTGGCCTCTTCTTCGGCCTTCTTCTTATCGGCTTCAGTCTTCTTGTCAGCCTCAGCCTTCTTCTTGGCCTCTTCTTCGGCTTTCTTCTTATCGGCTTCAGTCTTCTTGTCAGCCTCGGCCTTCTTCTTGGCCTCTTCTTCGGCCTTCTTCTTGTCAGCCTCGGCCTTCTTCTTGGCCTCTTCTTCGGCCTTCTTCTTGTCAGCCTCGGCCTTCTTCTTGGCCTCTTCTTCGGCCTTCTTCTTATCGGCTTCAGTCTTCTTGTCAGCCTCAGCCTTCTTCTTGGCCTCTTCTTCGGCCTTCTTCTTATCGGCTTCAGTCTTCTTGTCAGCCTCAGCCTTCTTCTTGGCCTCTTCTTCGGCTTTCTTCTTATCGGCTTCAGTCTTCTTGTCAGCCTCGGCTTTCTTCTTGGCCTCTTCTTCGGCCTTCTTCTTGTCAGCCTCGGCCTTCTTCTTGGCCTCTTCTTCGGCCTTCTTCTTGTCAGCCTCGGCCTTCTTCTTGGCCTCTTCTTCGGCCTTCTTCTTATCGGCTTCAGTCTTCTTGTCAGCCTCGGCCTTCTTCTTGGCCTCTTCTTCAGCCTTCTTCCTATCGGCTTCAGTCTTCTTGTCAGCCTCGGCCTTCTTCTTGGCCTCTTCTTCGGCCTTCTTCTTGTCAGCCTCGGCCTTCTTCTTGGCCTCTTCTTCAGCCTTCTTCTTATCGGCTTCAGTCTTCTTGTCAGCCTCGGCCTTCTTCTTGGCCTCTTCTTCAGCCTTCTTCTTATCGGCTTCAGTCTTCTTGTCAGCCTCAGCCTTCTTCTTGGCCTCTTCTTCGGCCTTCTTCTTATCGGCTTCGGTCTTCTTGTCAGCCTCGGCCTTCTTCTTGGCCTCTTCTTCGGCCTTCTTCTTGTCAGCCACGGCCTTCTTCTTGGCCCCTTCTTCAGCCTTCTTCTTATCGGCTTCAGTCTTCTTGTCAGCCTCGGCCTTCTTCTTGGCCTCTTCTTCGGCCTTCTTCTTGTCAGCCTCGGCCTTCTTCTTAGCCTCTTCTTCAACCTTCTTATCGGCTTCAGTCTTCTTGTCAGCCTCGGCCTTCTTCTTGGCCTCTTCTTCAGCCTTCTTCTTATCGGCTTCAGTCTTCTTGTCAGCCTCGGCCTTCTTCTTGGCCTCTTCTTCGGCCTTCTTCTTATCGGCTTCGGTCTTCTTGTCAGCCTCGGCCTTCTTCTTGGCCTCTTCTTCGGCCTTCTTCTTGTCGGCCTCGGCCTTCTTCTTGGCCTCTTCTTCAGCCTTCTTCTTATCGGCTTCAGTCTTCGTGTCAGCCTCGCCCTTCTTCTTGGCCTCTTCTTCAGCCTTCTTCTTATCGGCTTCAGTCTTCTTGTCAGCCTCGGCCTTCTTCTTGGCCTCTTCTTCAGCCTTCTTCTTATCGGCTTCAGTCTTCGTGTCAGCCTCGCCCTTCTTCTTGGCCTCTTCTTCAGCCTTCTTCTTATCGGCTTCAGTCTTCTTGTCAGCCTCGGCCTTCTTCTTGGCCTCTTCTTCAGCCTTCTTCTTATCGGCTTCAGTCTTCGTGTCAGCCTCGCCCTTCTTCTTGGCCTCTTCTTCAGCCTTCTTCTTATCGGCTTCAGTCTTCTTGTCAGCCTCGGCCTTCTTCTTGGCCTCTTCTTCAGCCTTCTTCTTATCGGCTTCAGTCTTCGTGTCAGCCTCGCCCTTCTTCTTGGCCTCTTCTTCAGCCTTCTTCTTATCGGCTTCAGTCTTCTTGTCAGCCTCGGCCTTCTTCTTGGCCTCTTCTTCGGCCTTCTTCTTATCGGCTTCAGTCTTCTTGTCAGCCTCAGCCTTCTTCTTGGCCTCTTCTTCGGCTTTCTTCTTATCGGCTTCAGTCTTCTTCTTGGCCTCTTCTTCAGCCTTCTTCTTATCGGCTTCAGTCTTCTTGTCAGCCTCGGCCTTCTTCTTGGCCTCTTCTTCAGCCTTCTTCTTATCGGCTTCAGTCTTCTTGTCAGCCTCGGCCTTCTTCTTGGCCTCTTCTTCGGCCTTCTCCTTGTCAGCCTCGGCCTTCTTCTTGGCCTCTTCTTCGGCTTTCTTCTTATCGGCTTCAGTCTTTTTGTCAGCCTCGGCCTTCTTCTTGGCCTCTTCTTCGGCCTGCTCCTTGTTAGCCTCGGCCTTCTTCTTGGCCTCTTCTTCGGCCTTCTCCTTGTCAGCCTCGGCCTTCTTCTTGGCCTCTTCTTCGGCTTTCTTCTTATCGGCTTCAGTCTTCTTGTCAGCCTCGGCCTTCTTCTTGGCCTCTTCTTCAGCCTTCTTCTTATCGGCTTCAGTCTTCTTGTCAGCCTCGGCCTTCTTCTTGGCCTCTTCTTCAGCCTTCTTCTTATCGGCTTCAGTCTTCTTGTCAGCCTCGGCCTTCTTCTTGGCCTCTTCTTCAGCCTTCTTCTTATCGGCTTCAGTCTTCTTGTCAGCCTCGGCCTTCTTCTTGGCCTCTTCTTCAGCCTTCTTCTTATCGGCTTCAGTCTTCTTGTCAGCCTCGGCCTTCTTCTTGGCCTCTTCTTCAGCCTTCTTCTTATCGGCTTCAGTCTTCTTGTCAGCCTCGGCCTTCTTCTTGGCCTCTTCTTCAGCCTTCTTCTTATCGGCTTCAGTCTTCTTGTCAGCCTCGGCCTTCTTCTTGGCCTCTTCTTCGGCCTTCTTCTTGTCAGCCTCAGCCTTCTTCTTGGCCTCCTCTTCATCCTTCTTCTTATCGGCTTCAGTCTTCTTGTCAGCCTCGGCCTTCTTCTTGGCCTCTTCTTCAGCCTTCTTCTTATCGGCTTCAGTCTTCTTGTCAGCCTCGGCCTTCTTCTTGGCCTCTTCTTCAGCCTTCTTCTTATCGGCTTCAGTCTTCTTGTCAGCCTCGGCCTTCTTCTTGGCCTCTTCTTCGGCCTTCTTCTTGTCAGCCTCAGCCTTCTTCTTGGCCTCCTCTTCATCCTTCTTCTTATCGGCTTCAGTCTTCTTGTCAGCCTCGGCCTTCTTCTTGGCCTCTTCTTCAGCCTTCTTCTTATCGGCTTCAGCTTTCGTGTCAGCCTCGCCCTTCTTCTTGGCCTCTTCTTCAGCCTTCTTCTTATCGGCTTCAGTCTTCTTGTCAGCCTCGGCCTTCTTCTTGGCCTCTTCTTCAGCCTTCTTCTTATCGGCTTCAGTCTTCTTGTCAGCCTCGGCCTTCTTCTTGGCCTCTTCTTCAGCCTTCTTCTTATCGGCTTCAGTCTTCTTGTCAGCCTCGGCCTTCTTCTTGGCCTCTTCTTCAGCCTTCTTCTTATCGGCTTCAGTCTTCTTGTCAGCCTCGGCCTTCTTCTTGGCCTCTTCTTCAGCCTTCTTCTTATCGGCTTCAGTCTTCTTGTCAGCCTCGGCCTTCTTCTTGGCCTCTTCTTCAGCCTTCTTCTTATCGGCTTCAGTCTTCTTGTCAGCCTCGGCCTTCTTCTTGGCCCCTTCTTCGGCCTTCTTCTTGTCAGCCTCGGCCTTCTTCTTGGCCTCTTCTTCGGCCTTAATCTTGTCAGTCTCAGCTACCTTCTTGGCCTCTTCTTCAGCCTTCTTCTTATCGGCTTCAGTCTTCTTGTCAGCCTCGGCCTTCTTCTTGGCCTCTTCTTCAGCCTTCTTCTTATCGGCTTCAGTCTTCGTGTCAGCCTCGCCCTTCTTCTTGGCCTCTTCTTCAGCCTTCTTCTTATCGGCTTCAGTCTTCTTGTCAGCCTCGGCCTTCTTCTTGGCCTCTTCTTCGGCCTTCTTCTTGTCAGCCTCGGCCTTCTTCTTGGCCTCTTCTTCGGCCTTCTTCTTGTCAGCCTCGGCCTTCTTCTTGGCCTCTTCTTCGGCCTTAATCTTGTCAGTCTCAGCTACCTTCTTGGCCTGTTCTTCAGCCTTCTTCTTAGCGGCTTCAGTCTTCTTGTCAGCCTCGGCCTTCTTCTTGGCCTCTTCTTCAGCCTTCTTCTTATCGGCTTCAGTCTTCTTGTCAGCCTCGGCCTTCTTCTTGGCCTCTTCTTCAGCCTTCTTCTTATCGGCTTCAGTCTTCTTGTCAGCCTCGGCCTTCTTCTTGGCCTCTTCTTCGGCCTTAATCTTGTCAGTCTCAGCTACCTTCTTGGCCTCTTCTTCAGCCTTCTTCTTATCCGCTTCAGTCTTCTTGTCAGCCTCGGCCTTCTTCTTGGCCTCTTCTTCAGCCTTCTTCTTATCGGCTTCAGTCTTCTTGTCAGCCTCGGCCTTCTTCTTGGCCTCTTCTTCAGCCTTCTTCTTATCGGCTTCAGTCTTCTTGTCAGCCTCGGCCTTCTTCTTGGCCTCTTCTTCAGCCTTCTTCTTGTCAGCCTCGGCCTTCTTCTTGGCCTCTTCTTCGGCCTTCTTCTTGTCAGCATCGGCCTTCTTCTTGGCCTCTTCTTCGGCCTTAATCTTGTCAGTCTCAGCTACCTTCTTGGCCTCTTCTTCAGCCTTCTTCTTATCCGCTTCAGTCTTCTTGTCAGCCTCGGCCTTCTTCTTAGCCTCTTCTTCAGCCTTCTTCTTATCGGCTTCAGTCTTCTTGTCAGCCTCGGCCTTCTTCTTGGCCTCTTCTTCGGCCTTCCTCTTGTCAGCCTCGGCCTTCTTCTTGGCCTCTTCTTCGGCCTTCTTCTTGTCAGCCTGGGCCTTCTTCTTGGCCTCTTCTTCGGCCTTAATCTTGTCAGTCTCAGCTACCTTCTTGGCCCCGTCTTCAGCCTTCTTCTTATCGGCTTCAGTCTTCTTGTCAGCCTCGGCCTTCTTCTTGGCCTCTTCTTCAGCCTTCTTCTTATCGGCTTCAGACTTCGTGTCAGCCTCGGCCTTCTTCTTGGCCTCTTCTTCAGCCTTCTTCTTATCGGCTTCAGTCTTCTTGTCAGCCTCGGCCTTCTTCTTGGCCTCTTCTTCAGCCTTCTTCTTATCGGCTTCAGTCTTCTTGTCAGCCTCGGCCTTCTTCTTGGCCTCTTCTTCAGCCTTCTTCTTATCGGCTTCAGTCTTTGTGTCAGCCTCGCCCTTCTTCTTGGCCTCTTCTTCAGCCTTCTTCTTATCCGCTTCAGTCTTCTTGTCAGCCTCGGCCTTCTTCTTAGCCTCTTCTTCAGCCTTCTTCTTATCGGCTTCAGTCTTCTTGTCAGCCTCGGCCTTCTTCTTGGCCTCTTCTTCGGCCTTCTTCTTGTCAGCCTCGGCCTTCTTCTTGGCCTCTTCTTCGGCCTTCTTCTTGTCAGCCTCGGCCTTCTTCTTGGCCTCTTCTTCGGCCTTAATCTTGTCAGTCTCAGCTACCTTCTTGGCCTCTTCTTCAGCCTTCTTCTTATCGGCTTCAGTCTTCTTGTCAGCCTCGGCCTTCTTCTTAGCCTCTTCTTCAGCCTTCTTCTTATCGGCTTCAGTCTTCTTGTAAGCCTCGGCCTTCTTCTTGGCCTCTTCTTCAGCCTTCTTCTTATCGGCTTCAGTCTTTGTGTCAGCCTCGCCCTTCTTCTTGGCCTCTTCTTCAGCCTTCTTCTTATCGGCTTCAGTCTTCTTGTCAGCCTCGGCCTTCTTCTTGGCCTCTTCTTCAGCCTTCTTCTTATCGGCTTCAGTCTTCGTGTCAGCCTCGCCCTTCTTCTTGGCCTCTTCTTCGGCCTTAATCTTGTCAGTCTCAGCTACCTTCTTGGCCTCTTCTTCAGCCTTCTTCTTATCGGCTTCAGTCTTCTTGTCAACCTCGGCCTTCTTCTTGGCCTCTTCTTCAGCCTTCTTCTTATCGGCTTCAGTCTTCTTGTCAGCCTCGGCCTTCTTCTTGGCCTCTTCTTCAGCCTTCTTCTTATCGGCTTCAGTCTTCTTGTCAGCCTCGGCCTTCTTCTTGGCCTCTTCTTCAGCCTTCTTCTTATCGGCGTCAGTCTTCTTGTCAGCCTCGGCCTTCTTCTTGGCCTCTTCTTCGGCCTTCTTCTTGTCAGCCTCGGCCTTCTTCTTGGCCTCTTCTTCAGCCTTCTTCTTATCGGCGTCAGTCCTCTTGGGTTGACCTGCCTGTTCAGGTTGAACAGCTCCCGATATTTCGTCTTTCTTGTGTTCCTCGACAACTTCCTTGGGTTGACCTGCCTGCTCAGGTGGAGCTGGGTATAGTTCAGATAATTTTGGTTTGATTACGTCTTCCGTTGATGACGGTTTTATCTGGAGACCAACTTCTTCAACAATTCCATACACGACAACTTGTACTTCAAAGTTTGACTCCTCTCTTCTAAACAGTAAATCAGCTGTGAGTTCTTCTAGTGTATCAGGGGTAGCCTGTACAGAGCTTAAGTGTTGATCTTTGGCTAAGGTCAAGTCTGGAACAATCTGGTGGTCGGTTTCTGGTATCTCAGGTTCCTTGTGTTCCTCGGCAACTTCCTTGGGTTGACCTGCCTGCTCAGGTTGGACGGCTCCCGATATTTCGTCTTTCTTGTGTTCCTCGATAACTTCCTTGGGTTGACCTGCCTGCTCAGGTTGAACAGCTCCCGATATCTCGTCTTTCTTGTGTTCCTCGGCAACCTCCTTGGGTTGACCTGCCTGTTCAGGTTGAACGGCTCCGGGTATGTCGTCTTTCTTGTGTTCCTCGACAACTTCCTTGGGTTGACCTGCCTGTTCAGGTTGAACGGCTCCCGATATCTCGTCTTTCTTGTGTTCCTCGACAACTTCCTTGGGTTGACCTGCCTGCTCAGGTTGAACGGCTCCCGATATGTCGTCTTTCGTGTGTTCCTCGACAACTTCCTTGGGTTGACCTGCCTGTTCAGGTTGAACGGCTCCGGATATGTCGTCTTTCTTGTGTTCCTCGAGAACTTCCTTGGGTTGACCTGCCTGCTCAGGTAGAGCTGGGTATAATTCAGATAATTTTGGTTTGATTATTTCTTCCGTTGATGACGGTTTTATCTGGAGACCAACTTCTTCAACAATTCCATACACGACAACCTGTACTTCAAAATTTGACTCCTGTTTTCTAAACAGTAAATCAGCTGTGAGTTCTTCTAGTGTATCAGGGGTAGCCTGTACAGAGCTTAAGTGTTGATCTTTGGCTAAGGTCAAGTCTGTAACAATCTGGTGGTCGGTTTCTGGTATCTCAGGTTCCTTGTGTTCCTCGACAACTTCCTTGGGTTGACCTGCCTGTTCAGGTTGAACAGCTCCCGATATCTCGTCTTTCTTGTGTTCCTCGACAACTTCCTTGGGTTGACCTGCCTGCTCAGGTTGAACGGCTCCCGATATGTCGTCTTTCTTGTGTTCCTCGACAACTTCCTTGGGTTGACCTGCCTGCTCAGGTTGAACGGCTCCCGATATGTCGTCTTTCTTGTGTTCCTCGGCAACCTCCTTGGGTTGACCTGCCTGCTCAGGTGGAGCTGGGTATAATTCAGATAATTTTGGTTTGATTATTTCTTCCGTTGATGACGGTTTTATCTGGAGACCAACTTCTTCAACAATTCCATACACGACAACCTGTACTTCAAAGTTTGACTCCTCTCTTCTAAACAGTAAATCAGCTGTGAGTTCTTCTAGTGTATCAGGGGTAGCCTGTGCAGAGCTTAAGTGTTGATCTTCGGCTAAGGTCAAGTCTGGAACAATGTGGTGGTCGGTTTCTCGTATCTCAGGTTCCTTGTGTTCCTCGACAACTTCCTTGGGTTGACCTGCCTGCTCAGGTTGAACGGCTCCCGATATGTCGTCTTTCTTGTGTTCCTCGGCAACCTCCTTGGGTTGACCTGCCTGTTCAGGTTGAACAGCTCCCGATATCTCGTCTTTCTTGTGTTCCTCGACAACTTCCTTGGGTTGACCTGCCTGCTTAGGTTGAACAGCTCCCGATATCTCGTCTTTCTTGTGTTCCTCGGCAACCTCCTTGGGTTGACCTGCCTGTTCAGGTTGAACAGCTCCCGATATCTCGTCTTTCTTGTGTTCCTCGACAACTTCCTTGGGTTGACCTGCCTGCTCAGGTTGAACGGCTCCCGATATGTCGTCTTTCTTGTGTTCCTCGACAACTTCCTTGGGTTGACCTGCCTGCTCAGGTTGAACGGCTCCCGATATGTCGTCTTTCTTGTGTTCCTCGGCAACCTCCTTGGGTTGACCTGCCTGCTCAGGTGGAGCTGGGTATAATTCAGATAATTTTGGTTTGATTATTTCTTCCGTTGATGACGGTTTTATCTGGAGACCAACTTCTTCAACAATTCCATACACGACAACCTGTACTTCAAAGTTTGACTCCTCTCTTCTAAACAGTAAATCAGCTGTGAGTTCTTCTAGTGTATCAGGGGTAGCCTGTGCAGAGCTTAAGAGTTGATCTTCGGCTAAGGTCAAGTCTGGAACAATGTGGTGGTCGGTTTCTCGTATCTCAGGTTCCTTGTGTTCCTCGACAACTTCCTTGGGTTGACCTGCCTGCTCAGGTTGAACGGCTCCCGATATGTCGTCTTTCTTGTGTTCCTCGGCAACCTCCTTGGGTTGACCTGCCTGTTCAGGTTGAACAGCTCCCGATATCTCGTCTTTCTTGTGTTCCTCGACAACTTCCTTGGGTTGACCTGCCTGCTCAGGTCGAACAGCTCCCGATATCTCGTCTTTCTTGTGTTCCTCGGCAACCTCCTTGGGTTGACCTGCCCTGCTCAGGTTGAACGGCTCCCGATATGTCGTCTTTCTTGTGTTCCTCGGCAACCTCCTTGGGTTGACCTGCCTGCTCAGGTCGAACAGCTCCCGATATCTCGTCTTTCTTGTGTTCCTCGGCAACCTCCTTGGGTTGACCTGCCTGCTCAGGTTGAACGGCTCCCGATATGTCGTCTTTCTTGTGTTCCTCGGCAACCTCCTTGGGTTGACCTGCCTGCTCAGGTCGAACAGCTCCCGATATCTCGTCTTTCTTGTGTTCCTCGGCAACCTCCTTGGGTTGACCTGCCTGCTCAGGTTGAACAGCTCCCGATATCTCGTCTTTCTTGTGTTCCTCGGCAACTTCCTTGGGTTGACCTGCCTGCTCAGGTTGAACAGCTCCCGATATCTCGTCTTTCTTGTGTTCCTCGGCAACTTCCTTGGGTTGACCTGCCTGCTCAGGTTGAACAGCTCCCGATATCTCGTCTTTCTTGTGTTCCTCGACAACTTCCTTGGGTTGACCTGCCTGCTCAGGTTGAACAGCTCCCGATATCTCGTCTTTCTTGTGTTCCTCGGCAACTTCCTTGGGTTGACCTGCCTGCTCAGGTTGAACAGCTCCCGATATCTCGTCTTTCTTGTGTTCCTCGGCAACCTCCTTGGGTTGACCTGCCTGTTCAGGTTGAACAGCTCCCGATATCTCGTCTTTCTTGTGTTCCTCGGCAACCTCCTTGGGTTGACCTGCCTGTTCAGGTTGAACAGCTCCCGATATCTCGTCTTTCTTGTGTTGCTCGACAACTTCCTTAGGTTGACCTGCCTGTTCAGGTTGAACAGCTGCCGATATCTCGTCTTTCTTGTGTTGCTCGACAACTTCCTTAGGTTGACCTGCCTGTTCAGGTTGAACAGCTCCCGATATCTCGTCTTTCTTGTGTTCCTCGACAACCTCCTTGGGTTGACCTGCCTGCTCAGGTGAAGCTGGGTATAATTCAGATAATTTTGGTTTGATTATTTCTTCCGTTGATGACGGTTTTATCTGGAGACTAACTTCTTCAACAATTCCATACACGACAACTTGTACTTCAAAGTTTGACTCCTCTCTTCTAAACAGTAAATCAGCTGTGAGTTCTTCTAGTGTATCAGGGGTAGCCTGTGCAGAGCTTAAGTGTTGATCTTCGGCTAAGGTCAAGTCTGTAACAATCTGGTGGTCGGTTTCTCGTATCTCAGGTTCCTTGTGTTCCTCGACAACTTCCTTGGGTTGACCTGCCTGCTCAGGTTGAACAGCTCCCGATATCTCGTCTTTCTTGTGTTCCTCGGCAACTTCCTTGGGTTGACCTGCCTGCTCAGGTTGAACAGCTCCCGATATCTCGTCTTTCTTGTGTTCCTCGGCAACCTCCTTGGGTTGACCTGCCTGTTCAGGTTGAACAGCTCCCGATATCTCGTCTTTCTTGTGTTCCTCGGCAACCTCCTTGGGTTGACCTGCCTGTTCAGGTTGAACAGCTCCCGATATCTCGTCTTTCTTGTGTTCCTCGGCAACCTCCTTGGGTTGACCTGCCTGTTCAGGTTGAACAGCTCCCGATATCTCGTCTTTCTTGTGTTGCTCGACAACTTCCTTAGGTTGACCTGCCTGTTCAGGTTGAACAGCTGCCGATATCTCGTCTTTCTTGTGTTGCTCGACAACTTCCTTAGGTTGACCTGCCTGTTCAGGTTGAACAGCTCCCGATACCTCGTCTTTCTTGTGTTCCTCGGCAACCTCCTTGGGTTGACCTGCCTGTTCAGGTTGAACAGCTCCCGATATCTCGTCTTTCTTGTGTTCCTCGGCAACCTCCTTGGGTTGACCTGCCTGTTCAGGTTGAACAGCTCCCGATATCTCGTCTTTCTTGTGTTGCTCGACAACTTCCTTAGGTTGACCTGCCTGTTCAGGTTGAACGGCTCCCGATATGTCGTCTTTCTTGTGTTCCTCGAGAACTTCCTTGGGTTGACCTGCCTGCTCAGGTGAAGCTGGGTATAATTCAGATAATTTTGGTTTGATTATTTCTTCCGTTGATGACGGTTTTATCTGGAGACCAACTTCTTCAACAATTCCATACACGACAACTTGTACTTCAAAGTTTGACTCCTCTCTTCTAAACAGTAAATCAGCTGTGAGTTCTTCTAGTGTATCAGGGGTAGCCTGTGCAGAGCTTAAGTGTTGATCTTCGGCTAAGGTCAAGTCTGTAACAATCTGGTGGTCGGTTTCTGGCATCTCAGGTTCCTTGTGTTCCTCGACAACTTCCTTGGGTTGACCTGCCTGCTCAGGTTGAACGGCTCCCGATATCTCGTGTTTCTTGTGTTCCTCAACAACTTCCTTGGGTTGACCTGCCTGCTCAGGTTGAACAGCTCCCGATATGTGTTCCTCGGCAACCTCCTTGGGTTGACCTGCCTGCTTAGGTTGAACGGCTCCCGATATGTCGTCTTTCTTGTGTTCCTCGAGAACTTCCTTGGGTTGACCTGCCTGCTCAGGTGAAGCTGGGTATAATTCAGATAATTTTGGTTTGATTATTTCTTCCGTTGATGACGGTTTTATCTGGAGACCAACTTCTTCAACAATTCCATACACGACAACTTGTACTTCAAAGTTTGACTCCTCTCTTCTAAACAGTAAATCAGCTGTGAGTTCTTCTAGTGTATCAGGGGTAGCCTGTGCAGAGCTTAAGTGTTGATCTTCGGCTAAGGTCAAGTCTGGAACAATCTGGTGGTCGGTTTCTGGTATCTCAGGTTCCTTGTGTTCCTCGACAACTTCCTTGGGTTGACCTGCCTGCTCAGGTTGAACAGCTCCCGTTATGTGTTCCTCGGCAACCTCCTTGGGTTGACCTGCCTGTTCAGGTTGAACAGCTTCCGATATCTCGTCTTTCTTGTGTTCCTCGGCAACCTCCTTGGGTTGACCTGCCTGCTCAGGCGGAGCTGGGTATAATTCAGATAATTTTGGTTTCATTATTTCTTCCGTTGATGACGGTTTTATCTGGAGACCAACTTCTTCAACAATTCCATACACGACAACTTGTACTTCAAAATTTGACTCCTGTTTTCTAAACAGTAAATCAGCTGTGAGTTCTTCTAGTGTATCAGGGGTAGCCTGTGCAGAGCTTAAGTGTTGATCTTCGGCTAAGGTCAAGTCTGGAACAATCTGGTGGTCGGTTTCTGGTATCTCAGGTTCCTTGTGTTCCTCGACGACTTCCTTGGGTTGACCTGCCTGCTCAGGTTGAACAGCTCCCGTTATGTGTTCCTCGGCAACCTCCTTGGGTTGACCTGCCTGTTCAGGTTGAACAGATCCCGATATCTCGTCTTTCTTGTGTTCCTCGACAACTTCCTTGGGTTGACCTGCCTGCTCAGGTTGAACAGCTCCCGATATCTCGTCTTTCTTGTGTTCCTCGGCAACTTCCTTGGGTTGACCTGCCTGCTCAGGTTGAACAGCTCCCGATATCTCGTCTTTCTTGTGTTCCTCGGCAACCTCCTTGGGTTGACCTGCCTGTTCAGGTTGAACAGCTCCCGATATCTCGTCTTTCTTGTGTTCCTCGGCAACCTCCTTGGGTTGACCTGCCTGTTCAGGTTGAACAGCTCCCGATATCTCGTCTTTCTTGTGTTCCTCGGCAACCTCCTTGGGTTGACCTGCCTGTTCAGGTTGAACAGCTCCCGATATCTCGTCTTTCTTGTGTTGCTCGACAACTTCCTTAGGTTGACCTGCCTGTTCAGGTTGAACAGCTGCCGATATCTCGTCTTTCTTGTGTTGCTCGACAACTTCCTTAGGTTGACCTGCCTGTTCAGGTTGAACAGCTCCCGATATCTCGTCTTTCTTGTGTTCCTCGGCAACCTCCTTGGGTTGACCTGCCTGTTCAGGTTGAACAGCTCCCGATATCTCGTCTTTCTTGTGTTCCTCGGCAACCTCCTTGGGTTGACCTGCCTGTTCAGGTTGAACAGCTCCCGATATCTCGTCTTTCTTGTGTTGCTCGACAACTTCCTTAGGTTGACCTGCCTGTTCAGGTTGAACGGCTCCCGATATGTCGTCTTTCTTGTGTTCCTCGAGAACTTCCTTGGGTTGACCTGCCTGCTCAGGTGAAGCTGGGTATAATTCAGATAATTTTGGTTTGATTATTTCTTCCGTTGATGACGGTTTTATCTGGAGACCAACTTCTTCAACAATTCCATACACGACAACTTGTACTTCAAAGTTTGACTCCTCTCTTCTAAACAGTAAATCAGCTGTGAGTTCTTCTAGTGTATCAGGGGTAGCCTGTGCAGAGCTTAAGTGTTGATCTTCGGCTAAGGTCAAGTCTGTAACAATCTGGTGGTCGGTTTCTGGCATCTCAGGTTCCTTGTGTTCCTCGACAACTTCCTTGGGTTGACCTGCCTGCTCAGGTTGAACGGCTCCCGATATCTCGTGTTTCTTGTGTTCCTCAACAACTTCCTTGGGTTGACCTGCCTGCTCAGGTTGAACAGCTCCCGATATGTGTTCCTCGGCAACCTCCTTGGGTTGACCTGCCTGCTTAGGTTGAACGGCTCCCGATATGTCGTCTTTCTTGTGTTCCTCGAGAACTTCCTTGGGTTGACCTGCCTGCTCAGGTGAAGCTGGGTATAATTCAGATAATTTTGGTTTGATTATTTCTTCCGTTGATGACGGTTTTATCTGGAGACCAACTTCTTCAACAATTCCATACACGACAACTTGTACTTCAAAGTTTGACTCCTCTCTTCTAAACAGTAAATCAGCTGTGAGTTCTTCTAGTGTATCAGGGGTAGCCTGTGCAGAGCTTAAGTGTTGATCTTCGGCTAAGGTCAAGTCTGGAACAATCTGGTGGTCGGTTTCTGGTATCTCAGGTTCCTTGTGTTCCTCGACAACTTCCTTGGGTTGACCTGCCTGCTCAGGTTGAACAGCTCCCGTTATGTGTTCCTCGGCAACCTCCTTGGGTTGACCTGCCTGTTCAGGTTGAACAGCTTCCGATATCTCGTCTTTCTTGTGTTCCTCGGCAACCTCCTTGGGTTGACCTGCCTGCTCAGGCGGAGCTGGGTATAATTCAGATAATTTTGGTTTCATTATTTCTTCCGTTGATGACGGTTTTATCTGGAGACCAACTTCTTCAACAATTCCATACACGACAACTTGTACTTCAAAATTTGACTCCTGTTTTCTAAACAGTAAATCAGCTGTGAGTTCTTCTAGTGTATCAGGGGTAGCCTGTGCAGAGCTTAAGTGTTGATCTTCGGCTAAGGTCAAGTCTGGAACAATCTGGTGGTCGGTTTCTGGTATCTCAGGTTCCTTGTGTTCCTCGACAACTTCCTTGGGTTGACCTGCCTGCTCAGGTTGAACAGCTCCCGTTATGTGTTCCTCGGCAACCTCCTTGGGTTGACCTGCCTGTTCAGGTTGAACAGATCCCGATATCTCGTCTTTCTTGTGTTCCTCGGCAACCTCCTTGGGTTGACCTGCCTGCTCAGGTGGAGCTGGGTATAATTCAGATAATTTTGGTTTCATTATTTCTTCCGTTGATGACGGTTTTATCTGGAGACCAACTTCTTCAACAATTCCATACACGACAACTTGTACTTCAAAATTTGACTCCTGTTTTCTAAACAGTAAATCAGCTGTGAGTTCTTCTAGTGTATCAGGGGTAGCCTGTGCAGAGCTTAAGTGTTGATCTTCGGCTAAGGTCAAGTCTGGAACAATCTGGTGGTCGGTTTCTGGTATCTCAGGTTCCTTGTGTTCCTCGACAACTTCCTTGGGTTGACCTGCCTGCTCAGGTTGAACGGCTCCCGATATCTCGTGTTTCTTGTGTTCCTCAACAACTTCCTTGGGTTGACCTGCCTGCTCAGGTTGAACAGCTCCCGTTATGTGTTCCTCGGCAACCTCCTTGGGTTGACCTGCCTGTTCAGGTTGAACAGATCCCGATATCTCGTCTTTCTTGTGTTCCTCGGCAACTTCCTTGGGTTGACCTGCCTGCTCAGGTTGAACAGCTCCCGATATGTGTTCCTCGGCAACCTCCTTGGGTTGACCTGCCTGCTTAGGTTGAACGGCTCCCGATATGTCGTCTTTCTTGTGTTCCTCGAGAACTTCCTTGGGTTGACCTGCCTGCTCAGGTTGAACAGCTCCCGTTATGTGTTCCTCGGCAACCTCCTTGGGTTGACCTGCCTGCTTAGGTTGAACAGCTCCCGATACGTGTTCCTCGGCAACCTCCTTGGGTTGACCTGTCTGCTCAGGTTGAACGGCTCCCGATATGTCGTCTTTCTTGTGTTCCTCGGCAACCTCCTTGGGTTGACCTGCCTGCTCAGGTTGAACGGCTCCCGATATGTCGTCTTTCTTGTGTTCCTCGGCAACCTCCTTGGGTTGACCTGCCTGTTCAGGTTGAACAGATCCCGATATCTCGTCTTTCTTGTGTTCCTCGAGAACTTCCTTGGGTTGACCTGCCTGTTCAGGTTGAACAGCTCCCGATATCTCGTCTTTCTTGTGTTTCTCGGCAACCTCCTTGGGTTGACCTGCCTGCTCAGGTTGAACGGCTCCCGATATGTCGTCTTTCTTGTGTTCCTCGGCAACCTCCTTGGGTTGACCTGCCTGCTCAGGTTGAACGGCTCCCGATATGTCGTCTTTCTTGTGTTCCTCGGCAACCTCCTTGGGTTGACCTGCCGGCTCAGGTTGAACGGCTCCCGATATGTCGTCTTTCTTGTGTTCCTCGAGAGCTTCCTTGGGTTGACCTGCCTGTTCAGGTTGAACAGCTCCCGATATCTCGTCTTTCTTGTGTTCCTCGGCAACCTCCTTGGGTTGACCTGCCTGCTCAGGTTGAACAGCTCCCGTTATGTGTTCCTCTGCAACCTCCTTGGGTTGACCTGCCTGCTCAGGTGGAGCTGGGTATAATTCAGATAATTTTGGTTTGATTATTTCTTCCGTTGATGACGGTTTTATCTGGAGACCAACTTCTTCAACAATTCCATACACGACAACTTGTACTTCAAAATTTGACTCCTGTTTTCTAAACAGTAAATCAGCTGTGAGTTCTTCTAGTGTATCAGGGGTAGCCTGTGCAGAGCTTAAGTGTTGATCTTCGGCTAAGGTCAAGTCTGGAACAATCTGGTGGTCGGTTTCTGGTATCTCAGGTTCCTTGTGTTCCTCGACAACTTCCTTGGGTTGACCTGCCTGCTCAGGTTGAACAGCTCCCGTTATGTGTTCCTCGGCAACCTCCTTGGGTTGACCTGCCTGTTCAGGTTGAACAGATCCCGATATCTCGTCTTTCTTGTGTTCCTCGGCAACTTCCTTGGGTTGACCTGCCTGCTCAGGTTGAACAGCTCCCGATATGTGTTCCTCGGCAACCTCCTTGGGTTGACCTGCCTGCTTAGGTTGAACGGCTCCCGATATGTCGTCTTTCTTGTGTTCCTCGAGAACTTCCTTGGGTTGACCTGCCTGCTCAGGTTGAACAGCTCCCGTTATGTGTTCCTCGGCAACCTCCTTGGGTTGACCTGCCTGCTTAGGTTGAACGGCTCCCGATATGTCGTCTTTCTTGTGTTCCTCGAGAACTTCCTTGGGTTGACCTGCCTGCTCAGGTTGAACAGCTCCCGTTATGTGTTCCTCGGCAACCTCCTTGGGTTGACCTGCCTGCTTAGGTTGAACGGCTCCCGATATGTCGTCTTTCTTGTGTTCCTCGGCAACCTCCTTGGTTTGACCTGCCTGCTCAGGTGGAGCTGGGTATAATTCAGATAATTTTGGTTTGATTATTTCTTCCGTTGATGACGGTTTTATCTGGAGACCAACTTCTTCAACAATTCCATACACGACAACCTGTACTTCAAAGTTTGACTCCTCTCTTCTAAACAGTAAATCAGCTGTGAGCTCTTCTAGTGTATCAGGGGTAGCCTGTGCAGAGCTTAAGTGTTGATCTTCGGCTAAGGTCAAGTCTGGAACAATCTGGTGGTCGGTTTCTGGTATCTCAGGTTCCTTATGCTGCTCGGCTACGTCCTGGGGGTGAGTGTACTCTGGTTGAACAGTGGCCTTTGATACCTCATGTTTCTTCCGCTGTTTGAATTCTTCGTCAGTTTCTACCGGATGCACAGGTTGAGCGGAAGCGGTTTCTGATAAATCGAGTTTCTTCTGCTGCTCGATGACGTCATTGGATTGATCGTCATTTGCTCCGCTTGCGCTAATTATGGATACTTCATCTGAACTTCCGATGTTTGTTTTGTCGTCATTTAGAATTTCAAATGTGTCGTCTTCGTTATATGCCACCTCGTTTCTGACAAAGTCTACTTCGTTGGGAAGTATTTCGACTGAAATCCCTTCTTTCTGCTCCTTATGTTGCAGTGACAGAGTTACAGTTAGTTGTGCCAAGTTACTCTGATCATTCTCATTTTTGACTGGTGATATTATACCTTCATCTGACCCTGCAATTGAAAATTTTTAGGAGATAAGCCATTTTTTGTTCAAGAATCGTGAGTCGGACTTCCTTTATCTGTGCCCTGAGGGACATTCCAAAAAACACACTATGAAGCTCAGTTTTTTGTCCGTACAGCCATGCGTGTATATAACTCTGCCAAATTTAAGTATCTGATAGAGAAAAAAATTCTGCATACATTAGCATTTTAAAATTTGTCATTTCGAATGACCGTTAGGTATAAAAAGTTTTAAGAATGAAATACTTTATCATCTTATTGCGGAGCTTACTGCGCGGGGTCCATTACGATTTTTATGGCACCACGACATTTCCGGAATTTGGACACTTCCGGAATGGCGGAATAGTGACACTTCCGGAACCGGGGAAAAATCAAATATGAGGCTTCGACCTGCCATCTGAACCATCTGACTGGATTTATTGTTATCAATCTCAAAAATTTTGTTATTTTTTTCTGAAATTTACTAGTAGTAGTGTTAAAAAGTAACTTTTTGAAATTTTTCCAAAAATACTGGATTTAGGGGTTTTCAAGGGTGCTGATTTCGAATATCAGGTTCATTTTTCCTGATTGTTACTTTTTTCTTAAGTAGTGGTGTTAAAAAGTAACTTTTTGAAATTTTTCCAAAAATACTGGATTTAGGGGTTTTCAAGGGTGCTGATTTCGAATATCGGATTCATTTTTTCTGATTGTTACTTTTTTCTTATGTAGTTATGTTAAAAAGTAATTTTTTGAAAAATTTTTTAACGGATCTTGGCGGTTCCATGATTAGAATAGTTGAAGAAGTGTCCGAGCCGCACCTTCGCGTTATTTTTTTTTTATTTTTCACGTTCCAACGTGGTGAGATATTCCACTTTCTGCTTAAAAATCTGAGATTAGAACTTTCAGCATGAAACACCCTCAACCTACCATGAAAAATACAACATTTAAAGCATAGCATCTTGAGTATATACAAAAGCCATAACGCACAAAAATCCGTCAAATTCGATCAAAAACACCGTTTCCCGCCATTTTGGCAATATTTTAACATTGTGTTTTCGGTCATATTTAACCCCTTAGGGCAAAAACTAACGTCATACCTTGGCTCAATGTCCGCCCTCTGTTAGGCTAAGCTTCAAAGTGTAGTGGAACGCTTTTGAAGAAAAACTAGTAAATTTCAGAAAAAAAATAACAAAATTTTTGAGATTGATAACAATAAATCCAGTCAGATGGTTCAGATGGCAGGTCTAAGCCTCTTTGATTTTTCCCCGGTTCCGGAAGTGTCACTATTCCGCCATTCCGGAAGTGTCCAAATTCCGGAAATGTCCTGATGCGATTTTTATGCGCTCTGAAAGCGGAGCCTTTACTCTATATCTATCCCAATTTTCATGTCTCTAGATCCGAACTCTCCCCTTTTTTGAACACTCCCCCATTTTGAAAATTGAAAAAAAGAGGTGTGACATGTTATACGATGAAAATGTTTTTCAAATTGACAAGGGAAGTACCCGAAGTGCGACGCTCAGAGTTTTATAAAAATTGGCATAGATGGAGATCAGAATTTTCTTATTCGATTGCGAACATCCTAGCTCGCGCTTTGCAGAATCCGCCGAGAAAGAAGGGCCGGAATATCGAAAAAAATCTTCAAACGCCGACGAATTTCCCTGCAAATCCGCTTGATCTTGGCATTTCGTCCCAGGAGAAAAATATTTTTTCTCGCAAGAAATTTTTTCTTGGTGATGTTCAAGACTATTTTGTTGCTTTTATGTGGAATATGGTGTGTTATTGCCACTTTTTTACACCCAGGACATGATTCTAGCGCTATTAATTGGATTGTCGCCATCCGAGGGGTAAAATGTTTCGTCCTTTGACGAATTTATACAGTTTTTCCTCTGCCGATGGGCAAACCACTCTAATAGCTGCTTTAAAGTTGTTTAGAAGACTTGCAAACGTTCTACGGTCGCTTACGAACGTAATCATAAGGTAAGTGTTACAAACATTTTATCTTTTCACTATTTTTCAGTTTATGCCATTTCAGAAAACAAAGTAAAGGTCCGAAGGTGTTCCGTCAGTGTTCCGATGGTGTACATTCGCTCTTGTTGTTGTTCAGAATTTGCTCACTGAAAAATAATAAAGTTTTTGTAACACTTACTTTAAGATTATGTTCATACACGACCGTAGAACGTTTGCATGTCTCCTAAACAACTTTAAAGCAACTATTAGAGTGGTTTGCCCATCAGCAGAGGAAAACTGTATAAATTCGTCAAAGGACGAAACATTTTACCTCTCGGATGGCGACAATCCAATTAATAGCGCTAGAATCATGTCCTGGGTGTAAAAAAGTGGTAATAACACACCATATTCCACATAAAAGCAACAAAATAGTCTTGAACATCACCAAGAAAAAATTTCTTGCGAGAAAAAATATTTTTTTCCTGGGACGAAATGCCAAGATCAAGCGGATTTGCAGGGAAATTCGTCGGCATTTGAAGATTTTTTTCGATATTCCGACCCTTCTTTCTCGGCGGATTCTGCAAAGCGCGAGCTAGGATGTTCGCAATCGAATAAGAAAATTCTGATCTCCATCTATGCCAATTTTTATAAAAATCTGAGCGTCGCACTTCGGGTACTTCCCTTGTGAGAAAAATGAGATGTGACATGTTATACGATGGAATTTTTTTTTCAAATTGGGAAATCGCCACCCGAAAGTGGGGGACCGAAAAGTCAGTCTCCCACATGGTATTTCGTATTCGAAGTTTTTCATGTGTAACTTACTCGATTCAAATCGAAGGATTGCAACTGGGATGTACACATCATCAACAAGAACTCCATATTCTCCCTCTTCAGTTATCTCTACTTGACTGATGGTGAGTATGTGTTTTCGATTATTTTCTTGTGATTGCCAACTGAATCTTTCGTTGGGAGTGATGTTCTGTTTCTCATGTTGCCAGGCTATTTCTGATTGCGAATGCAGAGTCTCACATCGTATTGTGACATTAGTTCCTATTGGGACTACCGTCTCTTCAACAAGTGTTGCGGCTAAAACTGTATGTGAAGTAGTGATTCTGATAAAACTTTTTTACAAATTCATATCACACCGTTTATTGAAAGATAATGATATTGTTAATCAGATGTTAATGTAAGAGAAGGAACGGCTCTTGCTTTGACTCTTGTAAAGACCGTTAGACTTTCTAGCTATTGTAATTTGAGCCACTTTAAAGACTGTAGAATTGATTAATACACTGTAAACGCCAGAGTCTATAACCTGAGCATTGTGAATTATTAAATAATGTTTATATCCGTTTACAACATGCTCATATTTAGAACTATTGTTTATGGGTATCGTTCGGTTGTCTTTCTGCCATTGAAGTAGTTGCAATCTTTCAGTACTCTCCAACTCGCAGGCTATAGTAGCAGTCGAACCAATTGGAACCAAGTAGTCATTGAGATCTTCATTGTCCGTCTCGGCCGAACTCACTTGCACTTCCCGTTCATCTATCTGCTCTAAAATGTGCTTTTATTAAAAGACGGTTTTCAGACTCCGTGAATTAGCAGAGGACGGCTAACTGAATATTTGGGTGATGCGCATTCGAGTGGTGAAAATTCGGGTGAGCGCTTTCGGATGAAGTAAATATTGTACTGATGGCTACTAATATGACATAACGCTATAAAAATTCTGAAGATCTTTGCAATTTTATTCATTTTTAGAGGTATACGAGGAATCCAAAAACGAAATTTGTTTTACGCGTCACTATTATTTTGAGAGTAATCCTATGTTTTTTATTCGTTTTGTAGCCAGCAATTCGCCCAATATGCCCACTGGGGGCAATTACTTAAAAAACAAAAAATTCAAAAAAATGGCATCATGATGAAGGATCTCAGAAAAAATATTGTTCGCATTTGCTTTGAACCTGCCAAATAGTTTAATGTAAAAAAAATCAAAATCAATGTTTTCCTAGGCCTAACGGCTTTTTTTGATGCACTGACTCAGAAATCGTCTTTTATTAAGACAGACAATTAAAAGTATTAGGTTGAAAAGTTATGGAAGTTGTGGAACTTTCTAGAAAGTTCTATCATGTGACTATGTAAGGGTGATGTGATAACATGTAGACTGTTATGTGTTTTTATGCTCGCCTATTGAATCCTTGTCGGAACGTTGGCAACACGTAGTGGATACCGACGGTTGATACTATGTTTGGTTTCCCGTTATGATTGTTAAAATAAATTTGTTTGAAAAAAACGGGGAAGACTTGTTTACCAACCTAATAATTTAGTAGTACTGACCTTCAACTATTAGGGTGATGGTCTTCGCAAGATCGCCGCAGTAGCATGTGTAGACTCCTTGATCTTCTAGTGCCACCTCATTTATGATGACACGCGAAAATCCGTCTTCCATTGTGATCTTCAGGTTCGGAGAAGGTCGGAGTAAAGAACTGCCATTCAACCATTGCACCTTGTGTTTGTCGAAGGGGTATTCGGGCAAACGAGACGACAATACGACAGCTTGACCCTCCATAACAAACATAGTCTCAGGTGCGTTTTCCAGAAGTTCGAGGCGTGGATTTCCTGCTTCCACTATCAGATATGCAACGGGGTATATCTCGTTGTCCAGCGATATACTGTACAATTCACTATCCGACGGGTTGACGTCGTTTATTACAAGCGCCTCCATGAGCGTCTCCTTAACTCTCTGATACTTCTTGTTGTTTGGTCGAATATGTTTCTTTCCTGCAAACCACTCGACCTTGGTTGAGGAGGAAACTGAATTGTTTAGCTCGCAAGTGATTGAAGCCGTGGATCCCTTCTTAACTACATACGTTGGGACGTCAAAGCTGTGCTGACTGAACACAGTGTAGTCTGACATAACAAGAGATCTTTGCGATGATCGATGGGACGAACCTTTTGAGGTTATGTCTGATACTGTGACATTTAATAAAGCGGAATTGTAGATTCCTTCGTCATTTTTGTTTGACGTAAGATCCTTCTGAGTTTTGTAATAAGGCGTCTGGTCCAAATTTACATGAACTGCATCGTAGAAACTTCGGGCGTTTATTGATACCGACATTTCAGCATTGCCGTCCCCAGAACGTTCCATGCTATTTGGTAGATTGTTTGGGCCCTCATCGCCTTCAATATAAACCTCAGTAGAGAAAAATGAATTGCTGAAGATGGTGGCTGAATTCATCCAGGCGTCAGGTTCCTGGTCAACTTCGACGTGGTAGTTGTTATCAGAAATTGTAACGCCGTATCTCTTGCTTACGGCCGGGTAAACAAAAGCGCTAACTCGGTAATTTCTTCTTCGTTTTTTCAGACGAAATGTTTCCGAACAACTACTTTTGATGTTACTGACATGGAATTCGTCTGTATCATCGTCGCTGAGTATGGCGGTCTCCAGTGGAATATGTTTAACAGACTTACAGAACAGAATCGGGACGTTGGTCAAGGTGTTTTCGTCATCAGACATGGCTGAATTTCTGCTTTCAGTCGTTGTCACATCAACCGGGTCGTCAAAAAGAAACTGATTTCCACTCCGGATCATGCTAGGATGCAGCAGAAATCCTTGAACGTCTTTTTGTTGGGTTCTTCGGCGGGCCGTTACCAAAGTCTCAGCACTGATCTCTGATTTGGTAGGAATTGTCTCGGGGGATGTTACTTCGAACACAGGTATCAAGTTGTGGTTGCTTGCGGAGGTCTTTTCGGCTCCTTTATTAGAATTCAAGGTATCTGCCGACACTACTAACGTCACTCTCTCCGGATTATCATCATTATTCAACCGTTCAGGTGAATCGTATTTAAACGGTTCGGAAATTGAGTGGTAGGCCATTTGGACCTCTGGACTGGAATGCGGATTAGTAGAACCCCGATCTCTTCCTATTTCTTTGATCCTTTTGTGAACCTTTGCGTTCTCCTGAACCTTGACACAAGCCTTCGTAACATGCTTATCGCCAGTCCCTTGTAACGTCAATGTGTGATGGGTTACCTCATCCAGTCGTCGCGCATACGGCAAAGCCGTAGAACGCGGTATGGTTGCCGCGATATCATCCATTAAATGATCAACTTTAGAGCAGACCCCAGTCAACACCTCAATAACGTTGTTTATGTTGTCAATGTCGGCGCTTTGTCGACACAGTTTGTGTATGACGTTTATTTCTTTGGCGATGTTCCGGAGTAGTAAATGGAGATCGTTGTTTTTGTCATCGTTTGATGTAGTCGGCGTTTTAGCAAACTCATTAAGCTTTGATACTTTTTCCTTCACCATATGAATCAGAGGTGTCATCCGAGCGACGTTATCGAATCTTACTTTGACATCTTCTTCGCGTTTTGAGACGGAGAGTCTGTCATATGTAGCGTCACTCTTCAGCATATTGATCTCTCGGAGTTCATCTTCCAATCTTTTGTCCTCGTCTATAATAAGAACGTCTTCAAGGCGCTTCAGTCTTTTTTCCAAACTGTCGAATGTGGGTTTCAGGTTTTCCTTGTAGTAGACGGGGTAATCAACCCCATGAAGATTAAGTATTGTTTCGGCAATACGTGATCTCAGTAATTCTTCACTGACTTCATTCTGTACTCGTGATAAAGATCCCGTAACCAGACTGTCAGAGACTTCGTAGATCGTCTTCTCTATCACATTTTTCCCCTTCTTCAAATTGATGTGATAAGCTTCCATTAAAGCTTCGAAACTATCATCAAAATGCATTTGATTAAGATGGCTAACAGCCTTTTCCATCATAACTGGAGAATAAAGCAGTCTAGGTGGAGGTTCATCAAATTTTCCGAAGCATTCACTGAAAGGGAATGGATAGAAATAAGCAAAGGTTTTCCCATTCTGAGGTTCTTTCTTCATTTCCCAGCCTTGAGAAACGTTTGAGACTTGTTCCATGTTCAAGGTTGGCTGAGAATACATGAGTTGAGGGGTTGATCTCTCATCTGATGGAAAAGATATCATCCGGCCATGCACAATATTTGACCTTCCATGACGTTTGGCAGCTTCCGAAACGAGTTCTGGTCGTGTGTTAATATCAGTAGCAACCTTATTAAGATAATCATTAGAATACGCTGAAAATGTTGGGGAATGGAGTGAAAGCGATGTTCGTCGACATTCTCCGGCCATAAATATCCGCTGAAGATTTTCTTCTTCATCTGTTCTTGACACAGCAAATGTGCCTCGAACCGAGGGATCTTCATAGGCAGACATAGCTATCCTCCCATAGTCATCAACTAAATTTTCAGTAGCTTCAGAGTATCCTATAATTAGACAACAATAACACTGATACCAGAAATATACGAAACGCCTTAAGGACGCGGAAAAATACAGATAATTAATCAAAATATTAATTGTTGAGAACAATATACGTAAGGCATTAAACCGCCCCAAAAAAGATTTCCTGAGATTGGGAGGGATAAAAGAAAGAAAAAAGCCCCAGGGCAACATGGCCAAGATGATCTAAAGAGCCGCCGGCCAAACCTTCTCGAACAACTGCCACTGCAAAAAGGTTAGTTCCACGCGGCTAGTGGGGGAAGGGAACCCCACATGGTTTATTAACTGACCTGTCACTTTCAAAGAGCCGGCGCTGACTTCTGTACCAATTGGGTTTGTAGCAACACAAACGTAATTGCCTTCGTCGTTGCTGCTAACATTATGAATTCGCAGAATGGCTACTCCATCTTCGTACAGAATCTCACGATGGCTAAAAATAGAGACGCGTAGATAATGTTTCGAAGCTGATGTTACTCTTACTTGTCTGGGTCTATTGGGTTCCCGTTGAATAGCCATTTTACGGTAGGAACGGGAACACCCGTCACCACACATTTCAATTGGTGTGTCTTGTTTTCTCGGCAAGATATATCACTTAAGGATTGCTGGAAACGAGGGGGAAGCGTCACCTCGCTGCCAGAAGATAATTGCTCTTCTGATGACGCTTCTGTCACTTGAGTGTACGATGACCCCTTAAGAACAGTAATTCAAACGCTTTAGCTAGTGTCTTGTTAAAAAATACGAATGAACGTACCACTATCTCGAATTCATCTTCTAGATTTTCGGTTTCGACTTGAATCGCGGTTACTTCGCGTTTATCAATAGTTTCAACTGCGTCGTCTCCTTCTTTATCAACGTGTTCTTCGACGATAATGCTGGGTATAGGACTCATACTACTGGTTGGAGGCATATTAACCATTTCAAAGGACGTTGATGGATCCGTTGGCGTCTTTCCAGCGTCGCTGATTTTTAGATTTACAACAGCGGTCGTTTCCACGGATCGACCGATTGTGAATCCCGATTGCAGTAACGGAATGTCCGCTATAATACATTCGATTATCTGTTGTAAGGTTCCGTCTTTTATGTCGATGTTCAATGATGAGTGGGCAATATTCTCAGGCCACTCATGATATCCTGTGATATAAATTATTATTGCTATAAACGGAAGCCTTGCCTTTATTGTCCTCATGTGTCACTCTTCCAATGAATTCGGCGCAACCGTAGCCGTTTTCAACACGGCATGAGTATTCTCCCAGGTCCTCAGAGGTCAAGTCGCGGACCACAAGTTGAACATGACCTTCAGTAGATATCAGCTCAGTTCTCCTACAATTTAATTTTAATAAAGTTCGTAGCCTTGTAAACTTGCTCATCCGGATAGATTTCAACGCCATTTTTTAACCAGATTACGGACCAGCATGGGGCTCCGGTTAAAGTCTGATGAATAGTCAGGGTGCCACCTTCTTTAACTGAAATATATTCCCTAGACATTTGGAATCGGGGTGCCAGTGCATCAACCGAGGTTACGTGGAAATATCCGTCATCCAATTTGTTAGATCTACTGTTCAATGCAAGACGGAGAGAAGTCTCACGGACTGCTTGAAGGATAATGTTGGCAACCAGACTCTCAGCCAGTGATTCTGCCACTTTCACCAGCAGGTTAAACTTTTCTAAGAACAAAATTAAAAACATCTTAATTTAGAATACGAACCTTCTTCTTTGCTGATTTGGGTTGTTCCGTTGTAGGGCTCATGGTGATATTCTCCGAGCTCCTGCAAATTCATATCGGCCATAAGGAAATCATCGTCTGAATTCTCCTCAGAAATTTGTTCTCCTGCTAAAAAAAGTGTTCTTATATTGTAATTTTTAAAAATCTTACCTATCACAGTTTCTGAAGCAATTTGCTGGCCATTTAATTCGTAAACTACTTTTAATGTAACTGGTTCTCGTTTCGTTTTCAGGACAACCAAGGTCGAGGAATCCGATGAGTACTCAATCTGGTACTCCTCCGAATTTGTCACTTCTGACCCGTTTGCAAACCATTTAAAGATACCCGTCGCTGAATTCACCGTGACCTGAATTCTGAGTCCCTCCTTTGTACCCGTACTAATTTCAGGCAGACTTTCCACAAATTTCAGTTCATCTTCAACGTTTAAGATGAATTTTGTTGATGATGCGCATTTTCCCAAATCATTCAACGCAACAACTTCGTATCTTCCTTCTTGGGGATCGTTGAGTGTAATTTTTGACTTGTTTTCGCGTTCATCAATTCGGATTTTGTTCGGGATTTTCTTAATCTCAACGTTGTTAAATTTCCATTGAAAACTGGCAGGAGGAGCGGCATCAACTTCTGTTTCTAACACAATAGTTTGCCCGGCTGGAGCGCGGTGAATGGGTTGTAATGGTTTAATCACGGAAGGAGGCCTGTCAAAATCTGACGCAATCTCTTCAGTCTTTTTCTCAATATTAACTGGATATTCAACTTTCTCGGAACTACTGGGTTTCTGAACAAGCGGCAAGTCTACCTGTATGTCGTTCGCGAAGACCCGTAGTTCTAATGCCGTCATTCCATGCTCATTCATGGCTACCGCCCTGTACAGACCACTCTGGGGTTTTTTGTGTATCAGAGTTGAGACATTTGGCTCATCATCAATAAGTACTACAGCGTCATCAGGCTTCAGTTCAAAGTTTTTGAAATACCACCTGACCTGGGCATACGGGAAAGCTTCCAATCTTACTGTAGCTTTGAAGGGTTCATCATCTTCCAAGGAAATCAGCTGGCTAGCCGGCATTTCAATAAATATAGGCTTCTGGGGATGTGGAACGCTTGGAGGGATGACGACGTCCTGGGACTTCTTTATCGTCTCCGATTCTTTTATTACGCCCGCTTGAATGTCATCTTCATTTGCAGAATAAATCACAAAAGTGTCATCTGAATCCTCATCCGAATGATTGATTAAAGATTCTCTCTGGACGTCAGTTCTAACCAAGGTTGTGATGTTCTCGACCACTCTTGGTTTCTCGTACTGTTTAAGTATTTTGGCTTCCTCTGAATCTTCATTGTAAACTATAATCTGTTGCATTGCAGAGCCCGTAAAATTGGTCGCAATAACATCATAACTGCCACAAGGAAGAGGTGGCTCAATTGAAAGCAAAGATTCGTTTTCTGTGTTTACAATGCTGACACCATCTCTGTTAGACAATAACTTTCCATTGAAATTCCACTGGAACTCGGCTGCTGGTTGGGCCATAACCTGAGCCTTGATTACCAATCTATCACCTGTTTTATGGAAAATTTGAGACGGCAGTTCTTGTACAAATTTGGGGGCGTAGACGGTGGCCGCTGTTGCTGCTCCGAATCGCTCGGGCGTCATTGATTGTCTAACTAGTCTTGCCTCGGGACTTTCATCGATGGGTTCATTCCTGGGCAAACTATTGCTGCGAGAAACGTAAGTGACACTGTGTACAGTGGTCTTGGTGATAGAAGCTGCTCTGCGAGGAGATTGAGCGGCCGGTAAGGGGGCTTTCCCGCCCAACGATCTCAGAAGATGTGGATGAGGGACGGCGGAGGCATCTAGATTTGAATAAAGGAAACTGAAAGAACTCACCTTGCGAAACTTCAACATAACCACTGCTCTTGGCTATACCGGCTTCATTCTGTGCCACCACCGAGTATTCTCCAGAAGCTGGAATCTTGAACAATGCAACGCAACGATTCGGCTTCGGAGAGAAAAAGTCGACATTTGAATCGTCATGTTGAACAAGTTTTCCATTAACATACCACATGAATCTTAAACGAAATTTTAAATATTGTTTATGACGAACATACTTTGTCCAAGTGTTACTGTCGACTTCAACATCAATTATAGCTTCATTTCCCGGTTTCAAGGTCAGATTCGGGATCTGGTTCGTAAACTTTGGCGGTCTTCTTGAAGTCTGTTGCTTCTCTACCTGAATATTCTGCTGCTCTGTGAATAATCTGGCCGCTTCTTCAGAAGACGCACTATCTAATAATGATTCTCGGTGCTCTGCGGGGTCTGAATAATGTTATAATCCTAATAAGAAAGATGGTTACCATGAACTGTTACAAATCCATAGGTTTTCGATACACCGGCAGGATTCCGTGCTGAACAACTGTACACTCCATGGTCGGGGCCATCCACTGTGAGTGTTGTTGCATTCACGGCATGTCTGACAGTGAACCTTCGCCGATCTAATGAGACTGGTCGATCGTTGCAAAACCAGTCGAATATGGCCGGAGGATCACTGCTGACTTCCACCACAAGAGTCAATCGATCCGTAGCCAAGACACTGTAGGCTTTTATAACTTGTAAAAATTTTGGCGGTGATGATGTCACAAATGACTTTATTTCTGAACTCCAATGCTCTTCTGTGAAGAAATTGTCTTGAACTCCTTCCTTGTGTAACAAATGTGTCTCCGAAATAGTGCTGGCGCTGTCATCCCGGCGTAATGTCCTCTCTTGATCTGAATTCGAATGTTATTTTTGGGCTGCGTCCATTCCAATAAACGACCTAATTCTTTGCTCGACCTCGTGTCTTGTTCAATGGCAAAGCCAAAATGTCAACTTTTAGTATTTTGGATAAAAAACATCTGATCTTAATCGCTAGAGTGGGCGTCTAAATGACGCCGACTAATAAAAAAAAAGCATAAAAAATTAGATTTTGGAGAAAAAATTATTGCCAAAGTAAAAAGCTGTAGACTGCAAAAAAACCGGTCTTACTTGTTTCGTAGGCAGACACAGGCGAATGCAACATAAAATACGGAGAGCGACGGCTAGATCCTATAGGGCTGGCACTAAACGGCCGCCGAATACGGTCATCTGATTCGTCGACAGAATCCTCAGGCAATCGAACTTCAACGATCCGACTCAAACTCGAATCTTCCGTCAACGATTGACTCTGATCATCTGGGTCTTTGGAGGGATCAGCCATTCTGGCCTACCCTCGCGCAATAAGCACTTATATTTCCTGAAATGAGAGAATCAATTAACAAAAAAGGGAATTCGAATCAAAAAAAACGTTTTATGTTTTCCCCCACGATGCCAAAGGACACGGCTTTAAGGCCGGGATTGAGTAAGAGGAGCGATCCGCTTTTCCAGGCGCGATCGGTGTTTCCTCTTCGTAGGCACAAACCGGCGGCCCTCAGGAGTTTTCGTGGCCACTGTGGGTGATCGGGGAGGAAGGCAGAGAGTGCCGATGTCACTCATGCATCTCTCGCCTACTTTCAAACATTCGTCTGCTGATATTTCTTCATCACTTTTACTGGTTGTTTTATCAGTATTTTTAGAAACATTAATTTAGACGTGTAAAGGGCCGTGTCCAATTCCAAACCGGCTTTAAACTTTTTAAACCCGGGTTGGATTTAGCGCCTGAACTTGTATTATAAGAATTTTATGGCCAGCTGATTTTTTCTTATCGTGTTTTGTTGTTCCTCCGGCCTCTAGGAATCTGCTTTCCAATTACAAATTTAATTCTTTTACAGGAATAAGAAGTATTAACCACTAAACCAATGTGTATTTTGTGAAACAAACATGGATCAATTAATCGAATCCGACACAATTTTGAAACGGCGAACAGGCGTTTTTGATCGATTATCTCCACGTTCCTGATTTTTGGCTATTCTATGATAAATAATGTGGTTCCATTACAACCGGGTGATTATAATGAGTGGCTTTAGTTAATCTAAATTAATATTATGAATGGTCTTATCGCTTTCGGATCGGCAGAGATTGATGGCGATCAAGGCGGGAGTCCGGTTGCGATGGTTCTGGGCGCCTTAATCACCCTAAAAGGCACAGGTTTTGACGGAACATTCATTCGGTTTGAGAAAATGTATGCTCTTGTCTGTATTGTTTCCAGTCTTTGTAAGTGCTGAATAAACACGGCCTTTATTTGGATTTAGATTTAATTACGGCGCGCCCTCTTGACGTCCAGATTAATCAAAATGGAGATGGTAATTTTATGGTAGGCCCTGGAGATCGTGCCCAGTTTACTCTTCTCGAGGACTACCGCCCACTGACACAAGCCTTCAACCGAGTTGATCGTGAGTTCGTAACTCTCAAAAAGTTCAAATAAAAGTAGTTTAACTCAAGTAAAATATATCAATGTTTTACACTTTTGAAACAATTACAATTTCCAGGCGCCAAAATTCGTGCTTCAAAACAATTTCAACCAAAAGCACAAAAAATCGAAGTAATGGTCGAATTCCCAACTGAAACACAAGATTTGACGCCAGTAGAAGCACCAGCTGCGGTTACGGAATCTCTTCCAGAAGTTGGAGTTTGGAAGGAATGGAGTCGTTGGACTCCCTGCTCGAAGGGACAGCGGATCAGAGTCAGACAATGCACGGGAAAAACGTGCGAGGTAATTAACAAATCCTTTTTTTACAATAGTTCTTCAGGGTCTCAACAAGCAAAGTCAGACCTGTTTTTCCACCCAGCAAGCCACACCAGTCGCGAATGATCCTATGGTGATAGAGAAGGAAATCCAGGGATGAACTAATTAAGCGATTTTTATATAATTACAGTAAATAATATGTAAATTAAACCTGTAACCAAATCGTATCAATACCGTGTGAATGAAAAAAAGCGACTTCCTTGCTATTGTTTCCTATTCTCGGGGTCCAATATTTTTCCGAGATTCAGGGTCTTCTCATAGTGGGGTTACAATGCAGTTGGCTTGAAGGAAAAGCGGGCGAATGTTCAATTTTCGGCATGTAAATAGGATTCGTCTCCCTTCAATAAAAACGACGTTGTCTGAAGTTTAGCAGTGTCCGAGATTTTGTCTTCTGTCCTTAATAGAATAGAGACCTATTTCCCTGAGATTTTTTTTGCGACAAGCTGAAAGGTTGACGAAAAAGGAGGGGTCGCCGGCTTTATGCCTCAGCGCACTTGCGGCCATCTTCAAGCCGGAGTACCGAATTACCTGCCCAAATAGTCTTTGCCTTTTCCCTGGTTCTAACATAATTTCGATTACGCTCTGTTCTGGTCATCCTACTCCACCTTACATAAACATTGCTTTGGCGACTTGAATTACCAAAAAATTGCTCTAGGATTCATCGCTGATGATGGCGTCATCTATGAAAGAGTTCTCCACGAGTAATAACAACACTATTCGGAAGCCAAAAAGTATGTCTGTCAAAGAGTTGAAAATCAAATCACTCATCGAGACTGTGGACCTGGACGCGGCGCCAACCCCAGGGCCCAGCCCTCTGGAAAGGGTCCGCTCAATGCGTTCTTCGAGCGATTTCGAGGAAAGGTAGGCGCTCTTCTTAATTTCAGTTTTGATATTCTAACGCACGTCATACTTACTTTGTGTTTGAAAACACCTCATGGCCTTTCATTTGACGCCAAAATAAACGAGTTTGTTTTATTCAGCGTCAGTTTACAAAATATGATATGTCATTGCTTGCTTCCCATTGCCATCAGCCGGAAAATGGGGGTTGGGGCAAAGGATTCAAATCGTACAACCGGGGGAGCCGGAACCCAAATTATCCCCGTCATTTAATGGTCCTTCAGAAACGACTATATGGCCAACTTAGTTGAGAATAAATAGTTAATGAGAAGGGCATTTTCCGGCTTTTCTTTTTTCCAGATGCCGGTTTTCGCACGCATTCCACCGCGGCTCGGCTCCTGGACCCGGGTTTTGGTGACATCCAAACTTAATCTGCGACATCCCCGCGCCTCGCAACCGGCACTTTACTCTTTACCTGGCTCTCTTGACGACAGGCCGCTTGTCGGCCGTTCTTTGTTTGAGGAGTAGGCCATTTTGGAGTGTTTCTTTCTCTCTTCTTGAGGCGATAGTTTGCTGACATTACAAAAGACCTATTAAAAAGTGTCATTATCCTTGTACTATATCCAATTCAAGGACGGAACGTCATACGCTGTCAACATATTTCATGACCCCAAACTTGACTTTAAAAGCCGCGCGCGTGTTAATTAAATTTTGCTGTTGAGAGAACGACAGCACCCGGCGCTACGCATAAAAGGGTTCCGAACAAAAGCAACAGGCCCCTCCCCGAGACTTGATATGTGCCAAAAACACACAGGCTCCGGCAGGGGTATGATTGGGATTTTCCGGTGCGCGACCCGGCCTTTGCTGCAAGAGATTAGGCCCAAGCTCCAAATTCCAAAAACTGCCCTTTTTCCTCAACCGTGACCACACGGGTGCCACGGTTTGCATAACCCCCGGGATTTTAACCAAAGGCCATTTTTGATGCAGGTCAACCAACTACTTTTCTTAGTATTTGACAAGTATAGCAGTTTGGCCTTGGGCTGTTTCAAGGAGGCTTCTGAATTTATCACTTTATAAATATTTACCTATTCCATTGGTCTCCGTGACATAGAATAACCCGACAGCTTGGCGGTTTTTTGGGGCGGTTTCCACCTCGTTACCCCTGGATTGAGGACAGAGTTTGCCGAAAACTTTGTCAGTTGACCTTTCTCTTATAGTCAAGATAAAGACCAGCTGGGAACCAACCTTTAATTTTTTGTCATCAGCTCACTTTCCCGCAGTTATCATATAGGGCAATTGCTAATAATACTGGGGTCTACTGAAATTTGCTCAATATTATTTTTTACCACTGTTCCCCGCACACCGGTCATGAAGACGGCACTGGTTTTGAAGGAAAACCCGCTTCTTGAAATGGGAGTTCCTATTTGCGGCCGAAAAGTCTTGTCTCTCATAGTTTTTATGACACTTGACCCTCCAGAAGGAGACGTGAGTAATTATGATAAAGTGAAGTTCCACTCTGTTTAGTTGAAAAAAAATTAACTTTCTGAGCAGTAAGGCATACCGTATTTATATACTTTATTATAACGCATTATTTTCCCCTTGTCATCCTGTAATCTCTTTCAGACGCAAAGTGAGCGATGTCGCCATACATTTGACATTTTGAGGCTTAACGCGTACTTTCCCAAGAGTTCTTTTGACTTTGGCATAATTCTGTTTATGCAGCTTGCCAATTAAAAATTCTCCCACCAGCAAAATAATGAATCGGCAATAACCAACGTCTGCTAATTATAGGAGCTCTCTGATGGACAGTGAGTACCGGATTATATTAAATGTCGGCGGAGTCCGGCATGAGACATACAAGCACACACTCAAGAAGATACCGGCTACTCGCTTGTCGAGGTGAGTACCAAATCTATCGGAATCTAACAGTTTTTATTGCAACAATCACTATTTTATTTCTCAGATTAACTCCCAACTTGGCCAATTATGATCCTGTGCTCAACGAATATTTCTTCGACCGGTAAGCATACGCCTTTCTCGATGTTATTTTCAGACATCCGGGTGTTTTCGCACAAATTCTCAATTATTATCGTACTGGAAAACTACACTATCCCCTGGGTATGCCTTAAAATTGTATCTTTATAAGAAATTCAGATGTTTGTGGGCCTTTATTTGAAGAAGAATTGAAGTATTGGGGATTGGACGCCAACGAAGTGGAGCCCTGTTGCTGGATGACATACACACAGCACAGAGACACACAAGAAGTTTTGCAAACATTAGACAAATTGGACATCGATGATGAAGCTCTTAATAACAAGGTATGGAAGAAGATTAAATGTTGAAATATGGTTTTATAATACATATCATTAGTTAAATTTTTTATTCAGGAGGAATTATATCGAAGGTTTGGATGGGAAGATGACTATCACAACCAGAGTCTGAGCCCATGGCAGAAGTTGAAACCAAAGTTATGGAGACTCTTCGACGAACCCAGTTCATCTCAAGGTGCAAAAGTGAGTGCGATTTATATATCATACTCCATTTCAGATAGTGGCAGTAATCTCTGTGTTCTTCCTTATTATTGCCATATTGGTATTCTGTCTGAAGACTCATCCAGGATTACGTGTCTACGAACTAGAGAACGTCGGCACTGTTAATGCCACGATTCCTGTAGCCCACGAAACAGATTCTCGTCACACCAATCCACATCATCAGCATACCTTTTACAAGTACCAAACACAGACTATAGGCGTTGATAAAACAAATTCTAAGACTCATCCCAGCTTCACAGTTATCGAGACAGTTTGTAATATATGGTTTACAATTGAAATTATTATACGGTACGCTATGAAAATAATGGTTTTATTGCTTTCAGGTTTATTTGTTGTCCTTCAAAAATTAAATATTTCAAAGCTCCGGTGAATATCATAGATATCATTGCAACTTTAACCTTTTATATCGACCTCTTCTTAACGACCTCATTCGGTGCTACAGCCGACTTAGAATTCTTTTCAATTATTCGAATCATGCGATTGTTCAAGCTGACTCAACATTCTCAAGGACTCAAGATCCTTTTGCATACTTTCAGGTAATCGCTTACGCAATCTTTAATCGTCAAATTGCAGAGCTAGCGCAAAAGAATTGATGCTATTGGTATTCTTCTTGGTTCTCGGGGTCGTGGTCTTTGCGGCCTTGGTTTACTATGCGGAGAGAGTGGAAGTTAATCCGGACAATCAATTCCAAAGTATCCCACTGGCAACATGGTATGCAATTGTCACGATGACTACGGTAAGGTAATATCTGATTGCAGAAATGGGTTTAGATTGGCTATGGAGACATGACTCCACATACGTTCCTTGGTCGGCTGGTCGGATCACTGTGTGCTCTGGCTGGTGTATTGACAATCGCTTTGCCAGTACCAGTCATCGTCTCCAACTTTGCCATGTTCTATTCTCACACACAAGCCCGCTCCAAGATGCCCAAAAAACGAAGAGTTGTTTTGAGCGCAGATCAAGTCGTGAGTTTACAGAAATCATAACCGGTCTTTGTGTTCACAGGTCAAGCAACAACAACCCGTGCATCCTCCGCGTAGAGTTATGATGAGTGGAAAGAATTCTGGATTCACTTACGAACAGCAAACCCCTCTTCTGAACAATACAAACAAGAGTTCAAAGGAGATCCCCACTGCCAGGATATAATAGATCATGACGGGGTTTATTGAACACATAAATGTAATTAGATCAAGGCTAATTGGAATATCTTTATTTACCATGACACTTGCAAAAAGAAGTGAAATCAAAATGCAATAAAAAGAAAAGTTTTTGGAATCAGAGTGGAAGTTAGGGGGGAAAGAAAAGGCGGAATGCCGAAACGTAGTCTCGTTCGAGAATGACCCACATTAAGAGGGCGACAACTACCATCGCAATCAATGACGCTTTCTGGAATTCCTAAGTCGGAACCACCAGAGATAGAGGATCCTTCATAAAAAATCCAGAAGAGTGGCAGAAAGGTTTCGTTGATTTCGCCACCTGTCTGCCATGTCATGGCAATTAACGTTTGTTTTCTTGTTTCCAATCATCACTCACGGTCAGTTAATTAACAGCACGCATAACCAACATTGCAGTATGCGCGGAAGTGACGCACGAGCCTCAGCACACGCCGACCGGTATCCTCAGCCAATTTCAGGGCTTTCGTACACCGAGACCTTTCCCTCCAAATGCTAATTTCAGTAGGTTTTTGATTTAAAAAAATATAATAATTAAGTGTATGCATCGGTTTGGGCAAGTTGGTCAGCGTGGTCATTTTGTGCCAACGGGGTTCAGGTCAGAGTCAGAGCGTGTAACACGGTACGAGGATTCAGTTGCCTTGGAGCAAATCGGGTGGGTCCCCAACCTTTTTACAAAAAATCATCATCAACAAGATTTTTTCACTTTGTTATCTATCTATTCAGGAAACGAAAGATTGCGAAAACCCCACAAGACCTTTGCCTTTGCCTCAGCCCGGAAATCAAGCCCCAAGGAGAACACAAAACCAGGGACGGCCCGATTACGACGTGGTTGATCCTTGGGACGATGATAGGAAGGAGGCTTTAAGACAACTTGGGCAATATACAGACTATGAAGTTCCGGAATTAAAGAATCAGAAGCCACAACAAGATCTTAAACTGCGCGGAGAAAAGACGGCCAAGAAATTTGGCCTCAGAGGTCCAGAACGACCATTACAGAACGGAGTTCCATTGCTATCTGGACCTGCACAAGCCCCAAGTAATAACAAAATACTTTATTTAAATATACATGATGTTTAGGCATGACGCCAGAAAAATTGTATGGAAGCAAAACTGAAACTGGATCGCCAGTTGTTGAACTTCCTTTAACTGGAGCCAGAGGCAGCTCTACAACAGAAGGCGAGCTCTCAACGTCTACAACCATAGCCCAAACAATCGCCGAGACTCGACCAGTCACAGAAACTACCTCAAATCAGCCTGTTGTAAGAAATGAAGAAACTACAATAGATAATGACATCATTGTTACTTCAACCGTAGAGCCAACGACCAACCAGAATGTTGAATCCAATGATAAGGTTGAAATTGTTTCTTCGATAAGTCAACATTTCAAGGAACAACAGCTTGAACAAGGTGTAAACAACACTCCGCTGACTCCAGCATTGGGAATAGCTTCGGTAAACGAGGAATCCATTGCCAGTGTTATTGAAGAAGAAGCGACCGGGAGATCAAGGTAATTAAAAGAATGTCCTGTTTATTTATACTTTACAGAGCACAAACTCCAACAATGACACCCTCCGGACGTACCAGAATCTCTGTTCCAATTCAGCCACCTCCAACAATTATCTTCCGTGAACAGAAGACAACCCTATCTCCAATACAGGCTCCAACAACAAAGAAAATCAATTCAGGGGAAGTGGAAGCACCGAAGAAGCCAGAGGTATGCAGATATCCTTACCTTACCTTATAACAATGTTTTGTTCATCTAGGTCGTAAACGTCGACACAGTGAAGGCCCTTCAATGGATGTTAAATAACATGACTAATGCTGCAAAGCAGGCAGATACCAAAAGGATTCATCAAATGAATCTTGATTCATCCGTTTTGCATTCAGGTGAAGTAATTAAAACATTGGGGGAATTACAACCCTCTGCACAAAAATCATTCGCATCCCGAATTCACAAAATTCCAGCACCATTAGTAGACAATGATGAAAGTGATCTTCTTGGAAATGAAAAAATACTTCAAGAAGAACTTGTCAGACTAAAGTCGACCATGGATCAAGTTGAGTCGGAACTGAAAGAACTGGAGAACGATGAAATCGAATCCGAAAAACCAAAGTTCGATACAAAAAAGGCCCTAAGCCTGAACTTAGTACCCCAGGCAAAGACTGTAAACAGCCAAGAAATGATAGACAGTTCTCCAGAGATTCTGGATCAAAATCAACGGCGTAAGTCATGCAGCGGATATGTGCAAGTAAAAATGAATTTTGTGAGGACGATATTCATCTGCGGTCTTTCTAAATGATCTAATATGTTCCTTTTCAGAAGCCAAGTGGAGTAATTGGGGACCATGGGGCAATTGTTTATGCGGCAAACAAATGCGAACAAGAGCGTGTCACTACGGTGTTTATTCCGGCGGTATGTTTAAAGGCGCAATTTGATTTTCTTCAAGGTTGTGTGGGGAGGTCCTACCAGTCCAGATTATGCCGCTCTTATGATGATGACTCATGCCCAACTCCCAGGCATTCTCATGAAAATGGATTAGTTTCAACGCTCCATGAAGGTTCAGCTTTCCGACGGCCGTCATAAAAGATTTTTCTCCAAAAACACGCTAATCTCATTTTTTTGTAACCTCGTCTGTTTATTAAACGTACTTAATTTTTTCATTATATTTTCCCGGGTAAAAAAACCTTCTCGTTTCGTCCTCCGATTGACAATGCATTTCAATATAGTCATGTGGGTTGTGGGTTGAAATGCGGCTGTCACTTAAGTTCTCGTCCAAACAAATATATTAGTATTAGTCTTCTTTTCCTGTTCGAGATGCAGCGTATGAATTATTTTTTACAATTTAATCCAAATAGCTCTGGGGATTAAACGACGCCAGCTAAATCAACGCCCGATTAAAGCAGAGAGGGAATTCCTTATGTGGGTGACCAATTCGCTTGGGTTGAAACGCATGAGCAAGTGCTTAGCTGGGTGACCAGCATGTTCCTTTTATATTTCATTTCCATATTTCCGCTGCCTGTTATGGTTGGCCGTTATCAAGATTCATCTCGACGCAAAGAGACGGGGTATTAGTCTCAGCCGGAAACTCCCTAAATAGGGAGGGTATTGGGAAAAGAAACGTTTGTTTCTGTGGCCAAGTAGTAGATCGTCCGTTTCATCATTCCTTTCTCTTCGGGTTCCCTCAATTCCCGCACTCCAAAAAATCGTTGCGGGGAAAAAGCTTTCGGGGACCAGGGCCGGGCCGAATCCGGAGTGCGGAGACGAGCAAACGGCTTCTTTTGTGAGTGCCGGCTCGGTTTCTTCTCTTCGTCTTTTCCCTCTTTTTCTTCACTCTCCGCGTACAGCGCCACCCCAGTGGAAACGGGGCCAGTAGGGCCTCGAAATATTCTTTAACTCTCTACGCTTACCACCATTTAGTTCTTTCACTTGGCCTCCACTTGACTGTCAAACGTTTTACACCAGGCGCAAATCGAGCTGAGTTCCGGCCTATGTAGAGGCTCAATTCGCGCCAAACATCCGCACTTTGCTTTGGAATGGGAGTTATGGACGACTCAAGTGATTTGGCTGTTCCGGACGTTCCCTTAGCGCGTTCCGAGGACGATTCGGAGTCCAATTCATCCTTTAGCATAAAGTAAGTGCATTTTGCAAAGCATGGCCCGCCAAAGGGCCAAACCAAACAATTCCAGAAGTCACCCATTCCTCATTTTTTATTTTTTTGCCGACATCTCTTGTGAATGCTCGATCTCTGCCCAGTTTAAAACATCTCTATGTTTAAAAATGGCTCGAGGAATAAAACCACGTCTTTTAGAAAAATCAATTTGTAATATTTGCGCGGGCTGCTCGGGGGTTTGGAGAGTAGTTTCCACAAACCCTACGTTTTTTTGTCTTTTGGGAAGATACTTGCATTCCAATAGAAACCGGCCGCTTCCGTTATGGATTTTGCGTATTGAGTTTTTATGACTTACCGCGGCATGCATTTTGAGCAGATCAAAATCTCGAATAAAATTACTTTCAACCAAACAAACATTTCGACCCTATTACTTTAAGTTTAAACGAAACCGAGAAAACAACAAACAAAAACTGTAGGAATAAATTAATAATTGTTCCGTGTTTTCCATCTCGCCAGTCTTCCATGACCATGAGTTGAATATTTTACTTTTTTATGATGACTGTAAAGTATTTATATAAATTTTTTTTCAGAGAGGAAGATCAACTAAATCGATCAAACAACGGCCTTGGAGAGCATTTATCCGTTTCGTTGGAAGATTTGGTTGAACATTTTGATCAAAAAATAAACAACGTGCTCAAGGATCTCAACGAAAACACCAACAAAATGGCTCCCGTTCAGGTCCGAACGCAGGACGAAATCATGTCCGAAAGCCAGGTCTGGTGGACCTTGACCGGAAATTATGGGAACATTCTTCCCCTCGACTTTAATAAGAGTCAGATTAGGAAGCGCGAGATTGACGTTCTTTCTTTGGATACTCCAAAAGCGGTAAGAAAATCGTCAAAATTATAATTTTAATTTTTTTACTGTTAATTCTTTTCAGTCCGATGAAGGGGCCCACTGTAGCGAAGAGGAAAGCCTGGATGAAGAGGACTTGAGGCATTCGATGGATTTGCATCAAATCATTCCCGATGACAACAGTCTTACCAGCGAGCATATTCCAGTTTCTGCCGATCAAGTCATCGAGGAGATCGATGAGATAATGCAAGTATGTCGAAGTTTTATTGAGCGTTTTAATTTGCATTTCGACAAGTTCCGATTTGTCTTTCAGACCTGCGACCTGATGAGATCAATGATGACAGACAAGACGGAAAGCGTCGACAGTATGTACTCTTCGATGAGATCACCGTTTGCGTCGCTGCAAGTGGAGAACGAATTAAAACAAAAACATATCGAGGCCCTAAGTTTTTCAAAAGAAGGTGAGTTTTGTCATTTTACGATAGTATCGGATCAATCAAAACTGACGCTTCGGCCTGCTGCCAACCATTTTTCAACGTTCTTTGAGGATACGATAACTGATGTGTTTCCAGATCTGACGCAGATGTCTCAGAGCAAATTGTTAGCGCTGAGTACGGAGATGGAGAATCTGATAATCACATACAACTCGGAGCTTGTCTCTGAATTGGCCAGACGAGATGAATTGGAATATGAAAACGAGATTAAAAACAAGTTCATAACACTGTTAGTGGGAATTCAAGATAAACGAAGAAAATTCATGAGCGAACGGAAAAAGAAAAAAATTCCGGATAATGCCGCGCTTCCACAAGTAAGCAATCCGTCGACCATGATTTTAAATGATTAAAATTACTTGTTACAATTATTATTTTAGTTTGCAACTGCTTCCATACCCTTCGATGACACACAGAGATTCCCCAAACTGTCAACCTTGGAATCACTGATCAAAATCCTCGAAGCCATCAATGAAAACAAACCTCAGGTCCCCACTTTGCTTACGGATTACATTTTAACAGGTCAGTAATTCTTTCATAAATCACGACTTTTTTTATTTTTTCAGTGGTATGTCCTTCTGCGTCACTCCTCGCCTAGTAAGCAGCTTGTAATGTGTTCATCCATCCGCTTTCGTATCATACAGATGTTGTTATTGTCGCCGATCGAATTGCCAGAAAGAAGTAAACGGTGAGGCCGAACAGATCCGGCCAAAAAAGCTTTGTTATTGATCTCATTATATTTTTACATTCAACCAAGATATCATTCAAATAAACTTATGCAAACTGCAATAGTAAACGGATATAAAATTAGACATTTACAGAGTGAGCCTGCGAATACAGGTAAAAACACTGGCCAAAAAAATCTATCCAAATCTATTGGACTGTACATAAATGTTGTTAGAGTCGGACAGCTTCGTGTCTTTTCAAAAATTAAGAATTAATGTATGTATGAATAAAATCAGCATAAATACTTTTTCACAATTGCAGGTACTGGGTTGGCAATTTTATAAGTAGAAAATGACAAATTATTGGATTAATTCAAATTTCGGTAGGAGAAGGAAAGATCGATCAGTAATTTTGTGGCGATTCTCAAATTTGAACCCATTCGGGAAACGCGTTTCCTGCGCAACCTTTCATTTGGGGCAGATCGGGTATCGGGCCAATATTCCAATGTTGCAAAATTGGTTGACCAGCTGGCCAACTGGTTTACTCTGTGTTCATTCTTACAGTAACCCCATTCACGATAGGCCGCCCATGACCAAGCTCGAGACCTATAGGCCGTGACCAAGGTCAAGGTGGATGCCCAAAATTACCCGAAAACGGTCTTAATGCTTGATTATGATGGTCAAGAATTTGTTTAGGCCAGGTCATCACCTCACGATCTGGGCCGTGACCATAATCAGTGTGGTTGTAACCTGACCTAACTGAAGTGCCAAAACCGCCAGGAACAACTAGTAGGATTATTGTCAGAGGATTTTGGAAATTAATTGTGACCTAGCTCACGACCTAGGTCATGAACTAGCTTGTTTTTCCCAAAAGGCACGCATTTCATCATGGATAACGGTTTTGGAGGGGCATTACCTAAACTAGCTCACGAGCTAGGTCACAATCAAGCATAATCGAAACGACTCTCGCATTCTAGTCATCTAGTTTGGCCATTTTATCAGTCTGTCGGGAAAATAACGGCGGATCCTCCGTTGTGAACACTGGTAACCCCCTTGGCTAGCTAGTCAACCAATTTAGCCGTTTCTTGATGTGTCTACCCCGTACGAACCCTAATTCCAATTTCAACTCATCTTTCATTTTTTTGTTTTTATTTTTTTCACCATTTTTGCCACGAAAAATGGAAGCCGGTGTTGTTTCGTTTATTTCCCCCAATTTTGGTCTTGTTTTGACCAAAGACAATATTTTGAGCGATAATGTATTGCTCGTTTTCGGTCCTTGGAGCTATATCGGGGACATCAAGTTGTCAGACCTCGGCCAAGTCGATGATTTTTTTCAGGTCGGCATGAATGTAAGCTTTTTGTTTATAAAATACGTTTTTCTAGGTATTACTGCAAAAAACAGCTACTCCTGATACTTTGAACACCAATATCGTAAGAATCAATCGGATTCAGCCAGGTAAGTTTTTTAAGCTTTTTCAGACCTAAAGATTTTAGATGATAATGTTGTTGAGACAACTCTCACTCCAATGGTCGCGGTAGCGACGGGAATAAAGAATTCTCATGTTGCGATTGGAATGACGAAGAGTGGGCAGCTAGCTTGCATCCATCCGCATCTTCTTGTTGCGCCACAACTCGAAAAACTCCTTACTTCCAACGCTAGTCATGTCGATACAGAAATAAACCATGTCCAGGTGAGTGGAAAAACGCATATCTAATTTCCCATGCAGATAGACCAATTCCACGCGATTGTGACCCCAGGCCGTACATTTGAAGGAAGACTTGGCCTCATTCCGAACTGTCTGAAAGATGTCTTCCAATCTGCAGGCCTGAATATAAAGTACTTGGCCGTCAGTGTAGAAAATCTGAGTGTCACCTATACTGGTATTGCTAAATTTGTAAAATCTCACAGAGCCTCAATTCTATTGAAATCATTGGATCGTTCGGCCTATGAAGTTATATTTCCTCTTGTTCTGGTTCCGCAAGAAAGACGTGCTGATTACGTTAGTTTTTCATCACAACTTTGAGTCACAAAAAACTATCTTCTTTCAGCTCAACATTCCTAAAGATAAAATCCTCTTCTACTACACTGCTTGCAAAAACCTGCCAGGTTCCAAATATCCCCTTAGAGCCTACACTTTGTCGGTGGTCGAGGGTGGACAACATATAATAGAACAACTGGCACAACGAGAGGCTAATGAAGAACAGGCACAACAATCTCCAGCCGAAGAAGACTCCTCTGAATCTCCACCTTCCTCTGCCGCCAATGAAATCGATCTTATCCAATTCTAGTCTGTCTTTATTTTCCTGTATAAAAGTGGATTGGACTCTGGGCGAATTGAGACTACTCTCAATCTTTGTTTGTATTTAAATACCCTGACTTTATCGCTGATATCCTCTCCCAAAGGTGACTTGGCCTCAACATGGAAAGATAACGGCAGTTCGCTTGGACAAATTATTTTGGAGGACCTGAAAATAACATAGTAAGAAACATTACATGGGCGTCTCAAAAAAAAATGCAACCTATTGTTATTGCGCAATATGTAGCTACATTTTATTTTAAAAAATAACAATCCCCATCGGTAAAATAGAGCTTGCGAATTAGTCCATTCGCAAAGTCGTTGGAGTGATTTTTGCGACATGCGCTGTGCGAAAACGAAGGTGCACATTCGCACTGCAGTATTGCACTGTGCAATAAAAAGTAAAGAGCAACAGTAATACATTACTATAGATGCTCTATTTCTGGACAGAGGATGTCTAAAATGGAACCAACATAGAACTTGAGAAACTGCAACTACAGGGTGTTTCAAGAAATTTGGAACAAATAATTTGCTTATATCTTTTTGTTCTTTGCAGCTATCAACGAATTTCTTTTTGCTTCTGAAAATTGACAGCGTGCGTTTTTAGAATCTCAAAAAAAATTTTTTTTCGTCGGCGGAGGGCCCATTTCTCGGCGGAGAAAATTAGGGCCTTTTTTAAAAATCACAGCGTATTACGTGGCGGAAACGCCGTTGCAACGGCTGAAATCAAGTTTACGTTACACCTCCGTCGATTTTGCGGTATGCATTTTTTTGTTTTCGATTTTACGCGCACCGCGGAGGCGCGGCGGAGACTTTAGATTTCGGCGGACGTTGTTTTGGGCCTTCGGCTGTTGCAATTCATGTTGGAAAAGAGGTTGGGGTGATTTTTTGTTGTCATCCGATGCACAGATGGCAAAAATTTCGTGCTTTTTTCCCCGGCGGAGGATTCGGCGGAGGCTTTATCAAAGGGTCAAAGCAGTCTTACGAGTCCGGGAAAAATCTCAGCTACAAGAATCCATCAGAGCAGCATTGTCTTTCAAAGATTTTTGATTTTTTTGGTCCGGCGGACAAATCGGCGGAGTTTTGTTTTTACCCTTTGATAAAGCCTCCGCCGACTCCTCCGCCGGGGATAAAGAGCACGAAATTTTTGCCATCTGTGCATCGGATGACAACAAAAAATCACCCAAACCTCCTTTTCCAACATGAATTGCAAAAACCAAAGGCCAAAAACAACGTCCGCCGAAATCTGAGGTTTCCGCCGCGCATCCGCGGAAGTGCGTAAAATCGAAAACGCAAAAAAAGCATACCGTAAAATCGATGGAGGTATTACGTAAACTCGATTTCAGCCGTTGCAACGGCGTTTCCGCCACGTAATACGCTGTGATTTTTAAAAAAGGCCCTAATTTTCTCCGCCGAGAAATGGGCCCTCCGCCGACGAAAAAAAATTTTTTTTGAGATTCTGAAAACGCACGCTGTCAATTTTTAGAAGCGAAAAGAAATTCGTTGATAGGTGCAAAGAACACAAAGATATAAGCAAATCATTTGTTCCAAATTTCTTGAAACACCCTGTACAACAACTTCAACGAATTTTACGGACGTGAAAACCATGAATACCAACGGCTTCGCATTGTGAACATTTTGAACCTCAAAATGCATGGATTGTGCTAAATTCTGATATGCAGATTCATAGTGAAGATCCCTTAGAACCTATATTTCTATTACTTGGCCATAAACGAACAAGACCCAGCACTGTACAGTCGATCTTTTAAAATCATACCAAAAATAGGAAAAAATAGGCTTCTTTCCACCGATAAATTTTAAGCCGACTGTTAAAAGTGCATTGCTCGTTAACCCATCTAATGAAGAGTATCTATAGGTTTTGCAGTTGCAGACTCTGAATCTGCCTATCATAATTTGCCTGTAGCATTTATGTTCCTATTTTTAACATTTGAAAGTAGTTGGACATGGTACACAATGTCAAAAACATGTCGCTGCTACCTAGCTAAGAAATTGTAAGTAAGGGTAGCCATACTTTTGAAACGGCCAAATATTCAATAGTACAAAATCATTTGGCTGCACGTAAAAACTGGACAAAAGAAAAAAAACTGCATTTCTTGATACACCCTGTATACTTTTATGCTAACCGCAAATCTTACCTCGTTTTCAACTCAATTCCCGTCCATGCAATCATTTCAGCATTATCTGTGACCATTTGGTTTATCGGAACATAGGTCTTGAACCCCCAATGGCTAGCTACATTATCCACACATCGTCGGATGTATTTATTAGCCGCGACGCCACCCGCGATTACTAATGATTTTTGGCTTGATTCACATAAGTGCTCGTGGTTTACAAAAGCCAATGCAACATCTAACCGTTGGCACAGATGAGCGGTAACAAGGTGCTGAATGATATGTATAACATATTATTTCTATGTCTAGTATGATCTTACCTGCAAATTACAGCAAAAGTCGTTGATATTTATATCGTTAATTGTCCTGAGAGCATGCAGAAACCTCTCTCTTAACGACGCAAAATCCATGTCAGCTCCACAAACAGAAGGCATTACAGTAACGTATTTCATGATGGCGTTTGAGCTAAAAGATACCCAAATTATGTGATACAAGCCAAACCTGCTCGCCAAGGATTCAACCTGTACTCCATAATGCGGTTTTGCATACAACCCCATTGTCCTTGCAACTTTATCTATGGTCTCACCCGGACTACTTGCTCTAGAAGTACCCAGTACTTGGAAATTGTCCACATCTTTTGCTAAGGCGATAATCGAATGCCCTCCGGATATCAACAATGTCACAAAAGGGAAGTCTATTTCACGGTGAGCATATCGGGCGCTCAGGGCATGAGCTTTCATGTGATGCACAGGAATAAAAGGAATTTGGTTGTCCCTAAAGGTAGAATGATATACACTCTGTTTCAAAATTATAGAACCCCTGTAAAATCTGCACTTGCGGTGCAGTACATTATGTCTAACAGGTAAGTTCCGTACGGCCAGCGCCAGAAAACGTCAAAAAACCAAACGTCGTTGCCGGCGAACTCCCTTTTCTGAACTCTCCCAAAAAACCCCGAACTCCCCCCTTTGTTGAACATTTCCCCATTTTGAAAATTGAAAAAATAAGGTATAGTATGACATGTCATACGATGAAATATAATAGCTGCTAATTTTTTTAGAGATAATGTTGAATTATTGGTTACCAATAACTTCTAGTGCGTTTCAAATGAATAGGGATGTAATTTGTAAGTTTAAAACGCGCTTCGGAATAAATTTTAACAATTTGACAAATTTTCAAAAACTTTGGGAAGGCATAGAAAGGTCAATTCAGGATATTTTTTTTCAAATTCAACCGGTTGAAAATGGCGCATCTCAGCTCCAGAAAAATCTAAATTTCATGAAAATCGGCGGAGTCTCCGCGGAGAAATCTAAAAAAAGAGGACGGAAGGTTTTAGTGGCCCACCCTGTATAATTTTTGATAAAACATTAAAATAAAATATAACATGCCAACCTTATTTTTTTCAATTTGCAAAAAATTTTCATCGTAAAACATCTCACACCCTATTTTTTCAATTTGCAAAGTGAGGGGGAGTGTTCAAAAAAGGGGAGAGTCCGTAAGGGGGAAGGTTCAGAAAAGGGGGAGAGTTCGGGCTCAACCCCTTATTAATAATTGCAAACACTCTGGGGATCATATACACAAGTTTTTTAGCAAAACAGTACAGGTTCCTACCATTTTGAAACGCCCAAAATTTGGAAAAACTTTCGTTTAAAGTGAAAAATAAATAATCTTTTAGTGTACGTTTTCAAACCTCCACTTTAAATCTGTAAAGGTTTCGTATCCGTCAAGGGAACCTCGATATTGCAATTACGGATTTTATAAAGGTTCCTATCATTTTGAAATAGAGTGTATACAGTGTTCTTATACCTACAAATGGCCAAAGCTTTGTCCACTCCAACTTTCAAACAAATTACAAGCCCAGGTTCGCTTGATACGGCCACTCCGTCAAGATCTTGATACCTCAGCTTTGCCCCACTTAGGACCTCGTCGACTTGCCGATCAATTAACCGGCGGTGGTTCTGTGCGGCCAAAAACGGGCTAATTCCGCCGATATTTTGTTGAGACACCCAGTTCTGATCTCTTCGAGAAGCCAGAATCCCCTTCTCACTGTCCAAAATTGCAGCACAAGTATCATCGCAACTAAATATATAACGCTCAACGCATAATTTTAAACATACCTCGTTTCTATTCCGAGAACAGTGTAATTTCGATGAATTAATGACCAGTACCTTGCGATTCGAAGCCGGAGGGTATTTGAAGCATTAAAACCCATAAAGACAAGATCAAAGTCAGCAGTACTTCATCCGTAAATCATCCAACTTCTTCAAATTATTGCGAACTCTTTTTGCAATATATTTTTTAAGGACGTTATGCCAAAAAAATTATCGTGCAGGGACACACGGAAAGAGGTTTTGATTTGTAAAGGAGTAAGATCTCTCTTCTTATAAGAGAGCATCTGCAAGTAAGATTATTCAATACTTTAGAAATCAGAAAAGTATCCTAATATTATACCTCAAAGAAGTGTGTTTAAAGATCCCTACGAGTGAAGGGAATCTTGCAGTTCCCAAAATGTACGAATTTGAAGTGGGAAGTTAGAATAGGAAAGTATGTTATTACTTATTGTTATTAAAAATTATAAAAAAGTAACAATAAAACTTCTAGGCGCTCTCGATGGTATTTTCTAGTCGTTAAAATGGAACTCTTTGGGACTCTATTTTCACATCGACTCTCATCGATCAGAGAAACCGATAGTGAAGAAGTTGCTCATGGCGTACTGAGATGCGCCGAACCCGTAAAGTTTGATCTCCAGAAAGGACCTACATGCGGTCCTGTAGCTCAAGTAATTTTATCCAAACTTTTTGCAACAAGCGAAATTAGTGTGGAAGAAATCGTTGAGTACAACCGGTCAAAATCATATACTACAGTAGGTGAATGTTTCTCAGGTAATTTTAAAAAAATACTTTTTGATAGATGGATTGCTTAAGGCTAGGTGAACGTTATTATTTTTATCATGAATTTTTGCATTTTTTATAGTGGACTGGATGAGAGAATCGTGTGCACATTTCTTCCCCGAATTGTCATCCCTTTCTGAATCTTTCCCTACTTCCATTGGTCTTGTTCGCAACCTTAAAGATGAAGCTTTATATTTGGTACCATATGATTCTGGTAAAGATCACGGACCTGTTTCTCAGAATGGGGTTTCAGCACATTGGTGCATCATAGTAGGCGTTTATATTCAAAATTTATATTTACATTTCAGATTGGTTACTTTATTATAACGAATCAGATAGACGACGAAATTCTAAAGTTCCGTGAAGAAGATTTATATTTGGTGACATATCAGGGCAAAAGCAGGTATACTCAACATTTATAATCAGAATTATCAAGTTCTGTTCTGATTGCTCTAACTGTTTATTCAGAAACCCGGGACTGTGGAAATATACAGCGCTCCGAGCCAGTAATGCCCAGCTGAACACTTACGACAAACAGGATATGGCAATGGATATTGGGGGTATTCAGGCCGGCCTGAAGGGCCGAGTGGTTCGCATTCAAGGCGGCCAAGGACATCGCATGAAAATAGTCAACTTCCGGATGTGAGCCGGGAATAAGTGGCGCTCCGTCGTCGCCATTATTTTTATGTTCTTACTTTACTGTCTTCTATTATGTATACCTGTTGATAAATGGAACGGAGTAAAGGCTGGAGTTTGATTCAGAAATGTGTTCCGCGAATAATCGAATACGGGCGATCAGAGGGCATCCTTCAGGTCAGGGAGAATAAGGTTAGCCATGTCCGATTCATTAGTTACATCTTCAGACAGCCTTTCATATTACGGGAATTGTATTGGCCGCCCAAGAAGAGGCCCATCAACATTCCAAGGACAACAAGAACGGGGACAAGGTCAATCTGCCAACCAATGACATCACCATTATGCATGAAGCCATTCCTTTTCTGCCAGTTCCAATGGCCTTAGCCTGCCTTTTCCTCAACATATGTTTACCTGGAACAGGGACTATAGTTAGTGGACTGAGTGCACTATGTATGGGCCAACCGAGGATCAACTTCAAGGAGGGACGCAAGTTGATGACGTTGATTATCAATTTCTTGGTCGGGGTCAGTCAATTCTTTACGATTACCTTTCTGTTTGTGGGTTGGTTCTGGTCTATTGCTTGGGGTGGCCTCATTATAATCCATTCAAGTAAGTCTAATTGGATTAAGTTACTATTGTTTCGGCTTTTTTGTACGATAGTTTTTGGTAACATGAACTTTTTGAACTGGCGCTTCATACAGCCTCTATTAATAAAATGTTTGTAATACATTTTTTAACATTACTTTTACTCTAGTGCAATACCGGGAGGCTCTTCAACAACGTCGGCAAGAAGCTGTAGCTACCGCTGCCATTGAGGCCTTAACGAAAGACTCAATTCTTCACAGACGGGATGTTAAAACGCTTGTGAAACAACACAAGGACAAGGTGCAGAGTCAGCGGGAAGGCACCAAATGATGGGAAGAGCGGTTTCTGTTTATTTCCCTTGTTGGCTAATAAAAAAGTAATAGAAAAAAATGCATGAGACCCGTTTGTCAAGATATTGTTGTGTCAGCGTCGTTTCAAAGCGGCATTGCATTGTGTATAATTATGCATATTAACCACAACCCCATTCCTGCCAAATTAGCTCGACTATTGTTACAGTAATCGGCGTTATAACAAATACAAGCCATCCGCTGATTCATGTTGTCGACACGGCATCCTTCTGGCTCCAGATCATACATCCTGGTTCCCATTGGAAGGCAAGTAAAGGCAACATTGTCGGACGAGAAGTCATCACTGGATTTGGGGCTCATAAAAATTTTCATTGACCCAAAAAAAGAGTTGGGCGATGATTGTTTGGTGGGTCGGAGGACACGGACACAGGCTATGCCTTCACACTCTCCACACGCCGAAAGCTCACAGTTCGTTCCCTCGAAACAATACAACGCCGATGCTGTAAAGAGTATAGTTAGTAAATAAACTTGACTTATTAAAGGTGTAATTAAACAACGGTAATTACAATGTCGACTAACCTGGACGATGGAGAGCCAGCACTAGGACGGCACAAACTGGCCACATAAAGGCATCGGGAGCGCGTGTCTTGAGCTGAAATGGCTAAACGAAGGTAAAGTAATGGAGTAATCAAAAGTTTTCTTGGCACAAGAAAAGACGACAGATAAGAGGCCCGGCCACGACTAATTAGTCTTTAAAGCGGACTAAAAACAAGGTCGAGTGTACGAAACCCGCTTGTTCCAGAGCCGGTCCCCGGGGTACTGTTTGAACGGACTAAGAGACCCAATTACAAGGTCTTATTGTTCCCCAGCTCCTGGCATCGAATCCGGGACTTTTAATTCGTCAAATGTTCCGGATTGGCCCAAATTAAACGTCGGCTTGGGAATTAAAAGAGCGTCAAGTTGGCAACAGGAAAGCGGGAATGCCCGTTTGGCCGCTGAATTCATAAACAAAAGGATGGAAAGGATAGGAGCGCGAATCCCTGATACTCCCCGTAAACGCGTGTTCTCCTGTTTGAACAAGGTTTCCAAAGAATAAAAGAATTTCTAATACTAAACAAACTCAAAATATATCGCATTAATAACGAAATTACGATCTTCTGGATTGCTTAAGGATCGGCGGCACACCGTAATCCCAATGAAGATTTAATTCGAATAACACCCATTTTCTGGAAACCCCAGTGTGAATAAACACTATTGGCAAAAACGTAATGGTGTAGGTGAAGAAGAAACACCTTTATTCTCTCGTCGAGAATGAAGATCACTCGGGTAACAGCTCATAAACAATTTTTCGCGGCCTTGGACCTCTCCTTGAAGACTTTTCACCTTTAACAGCACGTGAAGAAGAGGCCCGAATAGGTAGAGAGGATCTCGAACAAAAAAGGAATTGAGACAACAGAAGGCCGGTTTTTGGTGGACCCATTTTGTGCACACACATCCCCTTACATACTAAAACTTTTTAGCTTATGACCGCGCCCCGAAACTCATTGGACTCGAAGCCATTCGGCGGCTCCTCTTCGTGGCGGATCGGTGCGCCACAATCGACCAGAAACAAAAGACCTCTCCCCCTTCGCTTCGAGCCCGTGCTCGCAAGGTCTGGATGTGACAGGCCTGTAAACACATTCTAAACAATCTCCCCCTGACCGCATTTACAGCACATTTATCTAAAACAATCGAGGTCATAACAATGGAAGGATAATTAGTTTGATGATACCTGTTAGCATTTTAACTGAAATATGAGATCTAGTTTAGTCGGAATCATCCTCCGAGAGATCCTGACTACTGTTCTCGAAGCATTCTCCGCCATCTGGGGGCATACTGTATAGACACGGGTTCGTTTGACCACCTTCAGCTGAATCTAAAACCACTGTTACAAGCATGCCACTTATCAGACACAATGTCACGTGCATCAAAGCATACCTTCAGCCTTTTCATTCTCAATGTCTTCCTCATCTTTCGGCTCGCCCACATTAAAAGAAAAGTCTTCACAACCACTACTGTAATCTTCATTGTCGTCTTCATCTTCTCCATACACCTCTTCATTGTCGCTATCTACCTGATTTATTTGAGTTGTGTCGTATATGGTCTTCTCGGCCCGTGAATGAAAGCGCAACGGGAGTAAATCATGTCCACTTGTAGTCTACAGATAAAATAGCGATTAATTTCGGACACTTTTTATTGTTTCCCAACCATATGAGATGTACCCCAAGGAATACTGAGTTTATTCTCCAGTCCCAATTTTGTTTAATACCAAATTTGTTATATATACGTGGGCTTAGTTCATAGTTATTGGTCAAATCGACAGACTGTTGTACAGGGTGTCCCAAAAAAAAATGCATGTTTTTTCCATGGGTCCTGACGCGAAAATGTTTAGGTCAGGGCGAAAAATTTTTGTACTACTAAAATCTCCGTGATTTTCTGTCCTAGACATTTCAGCTTCGTGTTCATATCGATTAACGAACATGGTTTTTTTAAAGGTCAAACAAAGGAACTGCGATTTTGTCACTGTTTTTGAGCCGTTCAAGTTGTTAATTTGGTCGCTAGAGAAAGGACGTTGTGTCAACAGTAATCACGCGATGTAAGGAGCTTGATGACGATAGTAAGCGTCCACGACGTAAAAGAAAACGCACCGCCAGCAGTTCTGTCAACCGAGAGACCCCCAACAGCCAAATCCGCGATTTTCAAGAAAAACTTGCCCGTGAGGTAGCCATCAGCGACCGATCGGTCACCCGAATAGCCGATGATGAGCTGTACCTCACGCTGTATAAGCTGTAAAAAGTTCATATCTTTGAAGTCAGCAAGTTCGTACGGCGCCAGAAATGTCGGAAAGTCAAGGGCTGGGCCGCAGCTCAGAGACGTGAGCGCATTCGTTCGTGGTTCAATATTTGGTGGATGCACAACCACCAGAACAATAGGATCTTCTTAGATGAGGCCCTCGGCATGTCGGCTAACGTCGAAAACCGTTAAAGTCCAGGCCGTCATTGCCTAAGGCGGAATTTGTGCCAACGGCAAGAATTCTATGGTTTTTGCGTATCAAGGGGTCAAAATTCTAGCGCCGCGTCAATCTCGATTTTCTGATACTTCTGTTGACTCAGCAGAACCTTGGCAATGCAAATTTGGCGTTCCAACTAGACTCAGCCCCGGTTCACAAGGCAAAATCAACTCAGTACCCGGAATGGGACCGATTTTCCCGATTTTATCCCTTCTGCAAAATGGCCGTCTGCACGCCGGATCTGAATCCGATGGACCAAAAATTTTTTTAAATTAGATGCCAACGCCTGTACTACACGTCACAAAAGTTTGGAGTCGCAGGGTAGTCGTTGCGCCAAGAACGGGACCGATTTCCCCGAAAAGAGCTGCGGCCCCGAGCCCAAAATTTTAAGTTACGTTTGGAGCTCTATATCGCCACCAAAGGCAGCCACTGTGAAACTGGCTTGACATGTTATCAATAATCCTCTATGTTACTGATATCCGTCGTTAGCTTTGTTAAATTTTGTTTGGTATGTAAAATGTAGCCATAAAAAAACATGAATTTTTTTGGGACACCCTGTAGAGAATACCGTTTCCACAAAAAATCAACTCTTTCCGCATAAAACTGGCGAGGATATAGCCAAAAAGTTTTTCTGTGTGACTACTCTCGTACCCTCTTTGATGCAAAAGATCGTTGAGTATCTTGGCCGCCCCAAAAAGGCGCGACCTAAAACTTTCAGGAATTGATATGCGGCCTATGTCCGGCCCGTGTGCAAAATTTAAAGAAAATCTGAGCGTTGCACTTGCGGTACTTCCCTTGTCAATTACAAAAATCAGACTTTTTTATTTGTAGTTAATTTTTGATGTAAGCTAATAAATGGGTATAAATTGTTTCGTATTAAACAAAATGGGGACATATGAGGAGAAAAAAGGAAAAAAAGAATTTCAAGATTTGGCCAAAACCTGAAAAAACTATAGCCAATTTAAATGGGGCCACAAAGATGCCCCACCCTGTATTAAAACATTAGACATGGCAAAATAAACCCACCGGAGCCACAAAATTACATCCAATATCACCCCAGGGCACAACTTCTTCATCTTCAACATCTTCTGGAGGTGACATCAACCCGAAATCAAAATTCATGTTCTCAGCCTCATCCCAAGGAGTTCGAGGTTTTTCCTCTGGACTTTCCCTTTCTTTTTCTAGGCGTTCCTCTTCTTTACGGTCTGAAATATCACATCCATTGCTCGAACTTGATGGTTGACTGATCTTTGGGGTTATCGGAGCTTCTTCTTCATTTTCGTCGTCCTTCTCTCGAACAAAGTTGTTGAATTTGTGTTCAACAGCAGGGTTAATTGGTTCAGGCGGAACAAAAAAGTCGTTCTCCTTGTTGCCCTGGCCATTGTCGCTATCCTCACCCTCAATTTCGTCGTCCAGTTCTGCATCATCGTCTTCAGTGTCCGTATCAATTTCACAAATTCGGGCTCTTCCTCTCGTCAGAACATCCATCGTGCCCTGGATTGGACTTTTCTGCAGGTTATCCCGGAAATCTTCAGTTGGTTTTTCCTGGCTTCCTTGATTTTTAGCATTGTCATTAATTGGAATAATATCCGGTTTATCGTTGCTTTTCATAACGATAACTTTATCTTCTGCTTTATGCAACACTTGGGTCCGTGACTCCAATTTATTATCCAAATCTTGTTGAAGCAATATTCCATTACTCTCACATATGTCATCAGAATGAATACTATCAGCAAGAGATTCTTCTTCTGAGGATAGATCATCCTTATTGACCTCGTCTATATCCGTAATCGTTTTCTTAGTCAAATCACCGCCATCACCCATGGTTTCTATTTCTGGGGCATTTTTTCCAGTCAGACTATCAACACAAAATGAAGAATTTGAGGTTTTGAAGTCAGGAGATACAAAGGGCTGACAATCTGGTATCTGCAATGGTTTTTAAAGATACCACAGAGAACCACACATTTGGAAATGACACATAGGAAACAAAACTGACATAATCACATGCCGCTTCAAAATCGTCAAAAATTCCCCATTCTTGTCCTCCAATGTAACGTAGATAGGCAAGATCTATACAAAAATTTATCAGAACTATTGCAAAAAACGTACGTCCATCCTGACTAAAAATACTTGTGTCACTAAGATCCACAATTCCTCGCAATCCAGAAGACACCCTTGTTCTAATTATGACAAACAAATCATTGGGTCGATTTACAACAAGCGTCTCATATTTGGGAATGCCAAATCCACAGAAATTATTGCCGAGAAAAGAATACTTCGCATGATCAGGAATCAAAAAACAATCGGCCTCAATCCACTTTCCAATAAACAACTCGGGGCTTGCTAACCTAAAATAAAAATAAAATACGAAGATAGAAGAGCAACTTTCTTACCTTCCAGTCACCAATCCATATTTATGTTCCGGGGAAAAGGTCAAAAGATAGCCGTCATGTGCCTCCAGGACCAGGAAACATAACTAAAAATATACATAAGAAACGCTCTTCACATCAAACTACAGGGTGTTTCAATAAATATTACAAAAAAGTTTTGCGAATATCTGTGTGCTCTTGCAGCTATTAACAAACCCCAATCTGTCCCCAAAGATGACAGATTTTTTTTAATGTCTCAATCCGATTAGAAAAATCCAAGCCCCTAAAACGATATTCGCCGGTAAAACAGTCTCAAAGGCCTTCGCCAACGTGAAAAAATCTGCCAAGCTACAGAGACTGACAGATTACATCTTACCACATGTGACAACCATATTCGTAATAAAGAAGTCCGTACTTCGTAACAAGATCTAATTTTCAAAAACGAAAAATACTTTGCATGTTCTAAAAACGCACAAATTCCAATTTTAAACACAACTTAAATTTCCTGGATAACTGCAAAGAGCACAAAGATATTCGCAATTTCTTGAAACACCGTAATTGACATAATCATAAGCAACTTACCCTAACCGCTTCTTGACTTTCTGTTCGCTTTGAGCTTCCATTATTAGCACAAAAATTGTCAGTGTGATCACGGTCAACGTCTTCAGGGGAGCTTTTGTATTCAGTAGTTTCCAAAGCAGTTTCATCGGCGTCATCTCTTGGGGCAACCTCAAAAACATGATCCTCTTCCGCAAATATCTCTTCCTTTTCGTTATTACTATTTTCTTCAGCAGGCTCAGAAAACACTTCGTCTTTAATTTCCGTTGTCATTTTATCTTTTTTTTCACTAATAGCACTGTCAGGTATATCCAATTTAGCTGAATCTGAGCGATTACCCGCATCGCTCACTTGAGCCGATTCATCAACTTCTTCATTCTTTAACGTCTCGTCAAACTCTCTATCTGGAGTGGAAGGAAGCAGACTATGTTTCTCATAATCTTTAAGTATTTCCGCAACCCGCGCAGTGAATTTAGATACCTAAACTAATCATTCACAAATTATACGACGGAAACTTGCCATTCGAAACTCATCCTCTGAGGGATGGCTGTATCTATGAGCATACCAAACATATCCCTCCACATCATCGGGCGAGAAGACAGCTCTTATTGTATACAAATCATCGGGTTGATGTTCTTCAGGAACATCCACAAGCAAAACAGTTCCAAATATGGTATCGGCATATGCTTTCCAAATAAAGGCGTCAAGATCATCACAATCAAATTTACTAATATTAGCTTCAGCTTCGAACTAAAATGTTAACGCAAAAAACTGATACCTACTTCAAAGGAATCCTTTAATGGGGACAACATTGAATTGGCATGATCCACGTTGTAATAGCTTATTTCCCCGGTCGTATCGTCCACCTCGACAAGATAAAGGTTTCCGATTTCAAGTCTTCTCTAAAAGATGCGTCACAATAATTGTCAACTTACTTCGGATTTCAATTCGACAAGTTGGTTTTGATGAACATCAAATGCCTTATATAAACCTTCGGACACCTTTTGATAAACAAAAACGAGTTGAATAGCATCACCTTCCATAGAGAGGACCGTTAATGGCAAAGCTTCAGTGAAACATTCTGGCGCTGCCACATCCCCGAAGTTACGTTTAATCGGCTAAAAACCAAGATTAAAAAATCACCTTTTCCAATACGGCTTGCAAAACCTGATCTTACAGCCACTTCATTCAGGAACTTGTAGACCTTTGGGTCTGCGATTTCGTCGCCAATATCAACGCAGAACATAAAGCTGCCCAGTTCTTCAATCAAAGATTGGCTCAACCTTTTTGGAGGATTTGCGATCACCACGTTATACGCCTTGTCCGGATTGATACAACGAGCTTCTTTCAGATGTTTTTGCAACATCAGTACCCATCCAAACTCGGGGGAATAGGCAGCTCCAAATACCTAAAATTAATAGAAAATGTAGAGACAATCCTACTCTGGGGTCCCCGACTAATTTGTGCTCCAAGTTATCTTTTGCAAAGAAAACTTGTTCCCGAAACAGAACTTGTCGGAATTTCTTGTCCACCGGAGTATGATCGATCGTTTGCCCACACTGTCGAATTCCTACCATATCCATGTCCATCACCAAATTCGGTTTTTGTCTGTGGAAACTTCTTGAGAACGATAAAAATACATATCGGCCGGGCTAAACGAAATTCCCGTGTTAAAAAAAAATGTAATAGCGTCGGCATACCTTGGCAAACTCCCTCGTTTCGTCGTCGACAAAAACATTTATTTCCCGGGTTGGATATTTTTTGCAGAATATTCCAAGATACGGCCGGCCTTCAATGAAATCCTCATATAAAACAATTCCCTCGACCTCATCGGACATAATTGCAACACGATCTCCCTTTTTGACGAGTAACAACCAATTAGCGAGACCTGCGCATCTGCATGCAGAGATCTATTGCAGATATTCTCGAGAATCTGATCTCGTTAAAAAAACAAAAGAATCTCTTTGCGGTGCGTTATGCCAATCTTGCCAGAAGAGAACGAAAAAATAAATTTAAAAAATGGTAACTGTAAGTATTATATTATATGTATAATTAAATAATTGTCCTATACCCCGTCGTTCTAGCTCATTTATATCTGTTTTAGCTACTTCGTTTATTTTATTCTGTTCGTTGAAGAAATCTTCCAAAAAAAAGTCGTCACTTTTCTTTACCGAACAAACAGAAAACCGAAGTGTTCGGCATGACGGTGGATAAAAAACATTACTATGCGCACTTGTCTACTCTTGTTTGCGTTTTTTATTAAATTCATGAATGCTTTGTTGTGTCCATTTGGCTGGCATTACTATCAAGATAAATGTTATTTCCTAACAATAAGGTAGTTATTTTTAAAAGCAAAACGACTGTTTCTAACAATAAGCAAAATTCAGTAATTCAATGACCTACGATAATGCTGAACATGAATGTAATACGCGATATGGAGGGAATTTGGCGACTATTCAATCTGAAGGAGAAGATCAATTTGTGCATTTCTTAAAGGAATCCAGCCACAAGCACCCGGCTTTCTTGAACAAAGATGGTACCTGGACCTTTTTCTTAATATAACAATCATACACTTGCAGAAATTAGAATCAATTTGTGTTTCCAAAGCATAGAAAATACGCTTAAAATAAGCACTGAGACAGTAAGTGCAATTAAAAACACTTTAAAACATACTTTCAGATCATACTCAACAACATCCCTTCAAGTTCATTGTGCAAACAAGAATGTGTTCGGCTTCGATTTGATCTTGGATTTGAATGTAATTCAGTTGTGTGGATTTCAAATGAGAATGAATGTCTGCTTAATATTGGTAATATCACCAAGAATGTAATCGTATCCGAAGAGCTTCAATATTACGAGGATTCCTGCTTTGATAAGGTCTGGGATTATTCTTTTTATAACTTTGAAATTAGCCTTCAGAGGAACCTTCTGATATTCCTTTGGCAATGCCTGTTTCCCAAGTTCGAAATTGTTTTGCCAAGACGAGATTTGCAACTTTGCAAGGCGTCGTTGGAAAAGTTTATGACCGAATCAGCCTGAACGATTGCTTAGGGGAGTGCTGGAACTGTGAAGACTGCTTTGAGGAAAATAAATGCCAAACGGCCATCTACTATGAGTAAGAAACTAAGTTATGATTAGATCCTATTACATTGATAATTACTCTATTCCTCAGCGTTTAGAGAAGACGCAATGTGTATAATTACGAACGTCTCAGCAAAGATAACAAGGGAAAGAGTGGTAAAAGAAGATATGTCGTCGTTATACGAGAAACGAGTCAAATGTCTAGAGAATAATTGCGAAGATCTCGAGGTCCATCTTGTTTTTGGAATTGATCCAGCTGTATACAATGAAACGATCACCAAGCAGATTATGATTGAGATATTCTCGAGTGTCAGCAGAATTACTGAGTTTGTCAGAGTCACTGCGGTATTACTTTCATCAAGCCCAAGCAATTTATTTGACGATCTTCAATATGAAAATGAAAATGATTTCAAGTTCAAATTAGAGACTTTGAAAGTTTCTGCGGATTCATCTGACTTCGGTATGATAACTTGAAAGTATCAGGTATTTTAGAAGCCGGATTAATCGAATTCCTGAACGGAGTGGACGAACACTGGACAACGACAGACGACGTCGACGTCACTTGGGTCCTTGTTTTAACAGACACCGCCTTTCAATCACGACTCGGACTATTTCTTGATTTAAAGGTGTGGCTGCCGTAGTAATGTAATACAAAACTTCAGGAAGGATTCCGGCGTTTCCCATTATTTTCGATTGGAGTTGGAGAAAATCTCGACTTTGAAAAATTGGAAATGATCGCATCTTCAGTAGATAACATTGTTCATATTCAAGACCCAGTTACGATCGGAAAGGCTCTAGCTCCCAGAATTTGTCATCAAAAACCATTGAGACGATTTGTGACCAGCAGAAAATTAAAGAAAACAAAAACCGATCACTCATTTACATGGTTAGGATTACATCGAAATGACTACGGAAAGATGGAATGGTCAGACAAAAGCGTCTTTGGGGAGTACGAGAACGAGATTTTGAAATATCTCTCAGTAACGCAAGAGGATGGAGATTGCATTTTGAGAAAGGGGACTACGGTAATTTTTTTTTATAATCTTTTTAATTTTTTCTGTAGAACTGGGCATTCGCGAACTGCACAGAGAAACACAACTTTATGTGTACGTTGGAACCTCGAAACAAGCTTGAAGACATCATAAAGAGACGACTTAACATAAAAAAACTTTATTGACAAAAGCGTCATGTGTAATGTGTAAAAACGTAAAACAAAAAAAAATAAAAGTCACCACAAATTCATACTACGATACTATATCTTACAGGATGGCCGGTAAAAATGTAGAACTGCGATTTTGGAGCTATTCGAATTGTTAATTTTCTCGGTATGGAAAGGAAAAATCGCCCGCGAGACCGGCATCAGCGATAGGCGAAAATGAGCTCGTGGGTAAGCGAGGGAGTGGATTCCCTTCGCGGTTCTCACCAGAACGACAGCATCTGGTCCGATGAGGTTCCCGGCCATCGTCGAACGCCATCAAATCCGGGCCGTCTTCCTCTTTTATGCAAGTGGCAAGAAATCCATGGTTTGGCGGATCAAGGGGTCAAAATTATACCGCCTACAGCGTTTCGAACAATTTTTCCTCCGCCGATCGGTGTCGAAAAAACGAAAAAATAAAAACTAGTGCTTACAATTCGGTGTGTATTTCGCTAGCAACAACAGATATACTAACAAGAGAAGTGTTTGAAGTGCGACGCTCAGATTTTCTTTAAATTTTGCGCACACCTCAGGTATGGGTCACATATCAATGCTTGAAATTTTTAGCTCGCGCTTTGCAGGCGCAGTCGAGATTTGAACTATCTTTTTCGTCGAGAGAATACCCGAAATACGGAGTGCGGTCAGACATAAAAACATTTTTTGACCGTATCTTTGCCAGTTTTGCTTGGAAAAAAATTATTTTTTGTGGAAACATTGCTCTATACGATAGAAATAGATATGAAACTTTTCATGTCAAAGTTAGGGAAAAAGTGTCGCTTTTTTGAAGACGTTGATCTGTATGTTAGATCGTAAGATATCCGCGGAGAAATCCAAAGAAAAAGGATGTAACCTTCGAGTGGCCCACTCTGTACAATAAATTCTTCGTATTCTCATCATTGTACTTTATCGTTATCGCCTCTCGTCACGAGTAATTGTTTTGCCAAAAGTTTTTGGCATTCTGCTACATGGACATAAATTTCTGAAGATTTGATTTACAGGGTTCTCCGACGGATCATGAGTTATTTGCCCAATGTTCTAACGAGTTTCGACCGTTCATTTCGCTCCAAGCATGATTTTAATGCCAGCAAAGGTAACCTGGGTTTTTTATTCTTTTATCTTTTTAGAGAATGAGAAGAAAAACTTGTTGACCATCACCAAGTTGGTGTTGAACACCTTTCTGGAGCGATCGATTAAGGGGAAACGAAACTTTGAAGCGGATTCGCAAGAGCTTAGTGACCTCTTAATCATGTTGGAGAAGATTTTATTGCATGGACTCAAAAAGAGCGGTATTTTGTTGCGCAGGATTATATATAATTTTCAGTTATGAAAAAACCAGAGCAACTTTTGTGGGAGGCCATTTTAGCTACAGGAAATGTGAGAAGGGATTTGGGAGAATGCGTTTCCTGCATTTCTGGATTGGAAAGCTTGATGTAGGTATAATATTCAATATGTCTTACGGTTTTTTACTTTTAGAACCCCGATTGTACGGCTTAGAGCTTTTTTGCGTTTGTCTGTGATGCAAAAGAAGCTGGGTGAATATATTCAGTTATTTCTATCGTCTGAATCTTTTCTGAAAGCATATGAACCATCCGCATTGGTGAAGGAAGATGAAATTGAATCGTTGGCAGGATCCCTGCTTGGTTTGGGAGTTTTTGATTGCAATCTGGTCTTAGATTATGACCATTTACGAGTAAGTGTTTACTGACATAGTCTAATTTTCTTTGTTTTAGGAACAAACAATTGTTTTTGATTTGGCTCCTTATGTAAAGATACCGACAATTATGACATCGCCTGAATATCAATCCATAACAGAGGAAGAAGAAGAACTGAAGACAATTTTGGACCAAAAAAATTATCTTGAAGAGCATAATCGTCAATTAATGTAAGGTACCTAAACATAAATCAAGAATTTTAATTTAGTGCAAGGTTAGAAGCAATAACAAACATCAGCAAAGAGGTTAGTAAACGTTAGTTGTTCCTATTTATTTTTTATTGAAGAGTCCCTCTGTTGACAAATCGCTCATATTTACTGGTCGAATCCGAGATTTGGAGAGTAATGTTGAGACTCTAAATCAGAAGCTGGTAAAGAAAGAAGAAGCACTGAGAGCGGCCAATTTACTGGCCACCAAAAGGCTCTCGGATAACAGAAAATTGGAGAAGAAACTGAACGAACTTCAAGAAAAGTTGGCTGAATTTCAACTCCGACGCGACGAAAATTGGGTTGAGAAAGAGGTGGGCTGATTCTTAAAAAGGAATTTAAGATACGATTTTTGAATTTCTGACCGGCGAATTAGCCGAGGACATAGGCAGAAATTGCTTTTGAGATTTTCGCATGAAATTGACTGTTGGTAGGTGCTAACCAAAAGCGAACAATGTTTTTTCTAACTCGAAAAAAAACTTACAGCGTAAAATTCTAATATAGAAGCAATGAAAAAAGGTTTAGCTGCGACAACTTTTGCGTTATAATTTTTAGTGGTAGGGCCTTCATACAGAGTTCCGGGCGGGTGAAAATATTGAAAAAAGACCGGCAATTGGTTTTAACGTAAGAATGAGGGTATATGACGGAAATCGTCCCTGCTTTTAGAAACTCGCAACTCTCAGTTTCCAACAGTTAGTCAGTTCAGAAACAAGAGATCCTGATGAGAACTTGCTAAAGGCTGAACTCGACAGAAAAGCTGAAGAAATCGCTGAATTATCTTTTGTTCTAAGCGAAAAACAAAAAGAATTAAACAAGTACATGGAAAAGGCCAGTCGACTGGAGAATAGATGTGTTTTACTACAGGAACAAGCCGATTCTTCATTTTCTTTGGAAGCAGTAAGTCTTAAAAAATTTGAATATAATAATAATGACGATGATTAGGAGCTGAATGAACTGAAGAGTCGATTGGAAGAAGCAGACGAAAAGGCTCGAGATTCAGAAAGGGCATTGGAAGAGCTGGGAGGGCATTTGTCGGAGTAAGTAGACTTTTTGAAGCCACGTATTTTTGTTCAGATCAAAGTTGAAAGTCATCGAATTGAAAGAGGAGTTGCTACCCCTTTCCGAAGCTGAATGGAAAAAAGATAGAGAAGTTAGTAATTGTAAAATTTGTGATTTGGCCTTCTCCGTGACTCAACGAAAACATCATTGTCGGTAAGTAGTTTATTTTAAAATTTTGTATCTGACATCTATCTGCGTCGTGTTTCAGCAAATGTGGATGGATCTTCTGTCACGGCTGCAGTGATTTTCGAATTAAATTGCCTTCAAGTTCAAAGCCAACCCGAGTCTGTGAACACTGTTACGTTCTTCTTCGCTCGAGCGGAAGTTTCGGTTCTAGCAATTAATCGTATCTATGTCACTGATAATATTATAATGTTATATCAAACTCCATTGTGATAGCGTAACTTTACTGGATATGGGTACTATAATTTTATTCATTTGTATATATAAACACTAAATCGCTTAATCCCGTGACTGTTTCTCGGTTGATTCCAAATTACTGGTTTATTTTCGAATCGATTAATCATTAATATTATTAATCATTACTTATGTAACTTGTTTAAGATTGGGTATGAAGCCGACGGTGAAATTATTGTTCGAATGGATACGACAAGGCCCAGAGCAGACGGTGTACCTCACACATCTGAAATGGGTGACGGGTAAGAAGACGATCCAGGGCTACTTCAGTAGATTCGGGAAGGTTCAGGATGTTAATTTGTTCTATGTAAGTATGGTCGTTGAAGATGGGAGTGTTTCAGGATTCAAAAACTGGTCTTCATCGTGGGTTCGCCTCGGTGACTTTTGCTCATTCGGAAAGTGCCAAAAAGGCCATCGCAAGTTGTCCTCACGTTATTGATGGAGACCTTGTAAGTGTAATTTATAGGTTCCATTAACTGACTCCTGCTTTTAGGTTGGAGTCAACACTTACATACCAGTGAAGGAATCGATCACGAACTTCAAAACTTTATAGAAAATAAATACAAAATCCACCGTTTAATCGTGTTGTTTTGGGTATTGACCATGAATATTTTTTGAAATGTGAAGTACTTATCACCGTTTTCTGTAGCATGAGGACCTCGGCGATAATCGCAGCCAGGACTTTGATCAAGGGAAAAGAAGTGAGCGATTTGTTTGTGAATAATATTCATTGGATCACGGGTCGAGGTGAGTTTGCGCAATCATAAACTTATACGGGAATTCAGATCAGATAATCAAGCATTTTTCCCAATTTGGTGAGGTTTCTGGATGTGTTGTCCCATTGGTAAGACTCTTTCTTCATTAATAATTTATTTGGTATAGAACCCGACTACTGGAATGAATCGAGGTTACGGATTCTTGAGTTTCGTTGATAAAGGAGTCGCCCAAGAAATTCTCAACTCGAATAAGAAACACCGAATAGATGGAAGGGATGTGGAAATCAAAAAAAGAGAATAATAGGCAGAAATCTTTAATAAACAATTCCTAAATCAACTTTAAATGCTGTTTGTGTTGTAAACGGGAATCGAATAGCCTTCGTAAGCACACTCCTCGTTGTGTGTTGCGTCCTTACAAACGCCGATATAATCGACTTCTAATTTGAATTTCCCATCTCTCCTGTCCATTAAAACAATTCCAATGTTACTAGAAAGAACGAAGTAACAGTACCAAATAGATTCTTACCTGGCTATGTTGGTGGGAAGTGGTCTCTGAACATCCATGATTCTGCCTCCAACAGTTTGGAAAAATCTTGAGAACGGAATCCTATAGTATTGCCAATAAGGTCCCCCATGTGTATGTAGTGGATAGGAGTAGCAGTTCCCCCACATCATATCAATATAGCCGGGGGTGTACACGATTACTTTATAAGATCGGCCATCGCCTCTGCATTTGATGAGCAGTTGGTTATAATATTCCCAATGTTTCTTGACGCTCTTTCGATTCAGTGCTCGTGAATCAACACTCTTCATGGTACACCATCCTGCTCGTTCAATGCGCCCATTCTTAAGAACAGTGGTATCAAGATACCCGGTGAACATCGCCGTTCCTTGCGCAGTTCTCTCCAGTTTTACGGTACTAAAGCCTTCTCCCCAATCCGAATCACATCCAGTTTGCCATCGAGACATCTGCTAAAATGCTATGTCATTATCATTACTGATTATTTCAGTTACATCATCATTCTTGAAATGGTAATCAATGTTAACTTGGTTGTGAAGAGTACCAAAGGTATCGTTGGCGAGATCGGGATGTTCAATTTGCAGACGATAGCTAATTTCTTGTTTTAATGCCTAAAAACGTAAATGAAGTAACGAAACACTTGCTTTAACATTGTAATCATAGTATTGTTTCGCTTCCTTTGGAAGGTCTCCAATCCGCACATCTTCCTCATAGAACTCAACGCCTTTCGGATTAGGTAAACTGATGTTAATGGGTTGTACTGGTCGATATTTGAATATACTTTTTGGTTTTGACATTGCAATAAACCGAGCCCTTTTGGCCATGGCATTGGTCATCTGCGTTGGAGGATACTGGGACTTATCCAAGACCTCGGTGCCCACTTTGTCTCCTTTTGCATCTCCTTTTATTTCAGGATCCAAAGAAGAATTTAATCGGGCAAAAGACAAGTGTGTCCTTTGCTTGGGCACCCGTAAGAATAATTGGTTCATCGACACCTGCAAAGAATGCAGAATTAAAAAGCTCTACACCGTTGATAATCAAAATCCTACAACTATGAAAAAATTTATCCATCTCGAATAGACTCGGACGATGAAAATATTTTTATTTTCGTGCAACGGAATGCCAATTGTGCCAAAAATTCCTCAAATAGGTCATTCAAAATGTGAGAAAAAATTTTTGGTCCTTTTGGAGGATAAAAATTCATGAAAAAATAGTACTGGTGTGTTGTACTCATTTCTTGTTACTTCCCACCACGTGAACTTTTTTAAGAAACACAACAATGCGACAGTTTGGACGGACAAGTTAGGACCGAATTGGGTTACATATCGCAACTAGTGCCTCAGGTATGTTCTGGATTATGAACTACCCCATCAGTCTGTTTTTAATATCATTTGAGCGCATTTTAAGCTTTTTTACTGATTTCCTCAGAAATCTAAGTTAAATACCTCGAATTGATGCTAAGCTTGGACGCCAGCCTATTTATGGCATGCATAAGCCATGAATCGCTGTTGTAATTTAGTTTTGACCTACATTATCCGAGAAAAATGCGTTTGAGTGCGTGATCGCCATGGGGGTATGATCGGAGGAGATCGGAGGTCCTCTATGATAATATTTGCCGGATGATTTCCATTAGATTATTCGGACGGGTTTCCAAAAAAAAAAACATTAGGCTAGTCTGTGCATTTCAGCCAAGATGTTCAATTCTTCCGATAGAATAGTTTTAAAAATATTCCTAATTTTTATTAGCATGTCCAGTATAACCCACATTTACATGGGTGTTACAGTGCGGATGACTTTTTGTTCCTCTAAATTTGATGCCATGTTTTGCAAAGGCTATTCAAGCCTACTTGCAATCTGTTTTCTCTCGATTTGTCCAACATTTGACAGTTTCGTCATTTGGGTTGCAACGTTTTTTGTTTCTGGACAAACAAGCCCCTGTTAACAGCCTTGGTGACGAGATTACTGTACTCCCCAAATGTGCGGATGTTCCGTTGGAGGGACTTGATCGCGCAATCCCAGCCAAAGCGGGATCCCCGAACAAACAACATCCTCCGCCTCCAGGCTAATCATGGACGGGGGCTAGTGAAACGCGCTTCGGGCCTTACCTTAAGCAAGGACCTCCTTGTAAAAGGAGGCCTCGAGAGGTCTCTGTTTGTCCTTTTTTTACTCACTGATAGTGCGCGACAAAGAGCGACGACTATCACATTGTTTTAGCTCTGTATGAACACATTAAACAGACGAGAGCGCAACAAGTCTCCCTCCGGGGGTCGCGTTGTTTGTACATGGATTCCGGGAAGAATGATTGGAGGAAAAACGAAGTTACAGTAGTCCCTATTAAGGGAATGTGCAGGATTAGACTGTGCTTATGAGCAATCATTCAACTTTTGCTTACGTTTTTTGTATGTGTTTTCTTTCGGGTAAACGATATCATCGTCGTGTCAATGTCTACCGTATACCCTCTTTTGGAGTTTTGCAAGCCCTGAGGCCAGCCGGGCCAGCTGCTCTTGACCTGATCGGCTTTTTCGGGAAAGCGGCCCTAAAAAGCGGTGGGAGGGAAGAGTTTTGAGTTTAAAGCCGATCGGAGGCTTGCGATCGGGCCTTTTTCAGGCGCTTCGATTAAAGGAAGGCAGGCTCGGCCGTTTTGCTCCAGCTTCCTTTTCTCGCCCGTTCCATCAAAAAGGCACGGGGGCCAAGACAGTTGGGGGAAGGCTTTAATGGAAACAGCTGTGCGGTTTCTTTCACGAACTGATACCCAACAAGTCCGGGCCATAATCCTCGGACGAATGGGGGAGGCCGCGATCGCCTTTTTATGTCCCACGGGCCAGGTAGCAGTTTATCGTGGCGTCTTAAAAGGGATACACTTCGCTTAAAAGGAGCCGGCTTCGTCTCCTTTCACTGGAGCGACTTTTTTGATCAGGCCCAATGCAAATATGTCTTTGGCCACCGGGGGGCTTGAAGAGCTGAAGGGGGCTTACCTTCGGCTGCATGTTTTTGCGAGGCTCGAGAGTGCGCGGGAGTCGAGGGACTCGAATCGGACGAAGAAGAATGTTCAGATCAAGGAGGAACTGATTCGGAAGGACTGACTCCTTTCGGAAGACCGACCAATCCTCGTAGCTTCCTCCTTGTCCCAAAGCCCCTTCCCGCCCCCTCCGTCGTTATCCGGCTCCGTTTTCGGGAAAACTGATCTGGTCGTTGGCTAAAGATGGTCGGAGTCTTTTATCTCTGTCCCCAGCCTCGAGAGTGAAGACTTCTTTTGACTTTAAATTTGTCGGGGTTACTTCAGTCTACCCACTAATGGATGAGACGATTGTGTCGTATCGCAAACGTAATGATACAAAAATACGTCTTATAACAAAATTTTGATTTTTTTTACGCGACGTTCATACAAAAATGAGCAACCACAGATTATCGACTACTAATTTTATAGCTTTCAGATGTCCGGAGAAACTTGCTTCAACCTGAACTTCTCCAACCCAGGCGGGACTGCGCCATTCCAGTCGCTTCTGTTGTCACCCAAACAAGAAGTAAGTTGACTGGTTTTGGATTCGCGTCTCGTTATGTAGTTACAGTCGTTTTCAACTCATCTTTATGAGTTATATACATAATGAATAAAGAGACGTTGGAACCATTCCATTCCTTCTTTATTGTCCGGTTTTGTGGATTTTCTGAGGTCGTGAGGTGGCGGGCGGGTAGAGGTGACAAGTTGGAGCCCAGCACTTTTTGGGGCGTTTTATTTTTGGGGCATCTCATCTTATGGGGCATCCCGATGACTTCTGGGCGCATCCTCATAATTTTTGGGAATTTGTCTTCGGCCTCATTACGGATCAAGGTTAATTAGATTTACATTTCCGCGGATTCTTTCAGTGCTCCTCAGACGATCTGGCGGCTGCCGATTCCGACGGTTCCAAGGAGTCTACCCCCACAGTTCACATGAATCCCGAGCAGTCTATGGCTCAGCCAAATACCCTACCAAATGGGAAGAAAACCAAAGGTAAGGTCAGTGTTGAACTTAGCATAGTCATTTGGAGCTTTCGTCTGAGAGGGTAACTGCTTTTTTCTCAGTACTTTTTTTTACATTATAACTCCAAAACAAGTTTTCTAACCATTTCCGCTTTTAGGCCGCGTCAAGATTGAAATGAAATACATCGGCAATAAATTGAGAAGATATACAACGTTCAGTAAAAGGAAAACGGGGATCATGAAGAAAGCGCATGAACTCTCTACTCTGACGGGAACTCAAGTCATGCTGTTGGTAGCTTCAGAAACCGGGCATGTTTATGCGTTCGCCACCAACAAATTAAAGCCAATCATTGCGAATGAACCTGGCCGAACACTGATTCATAGTTGTTTGACAACTCCGGCAGGTGAGAAACATTTTTCCATGAGGATATTGTTTTGTCATGGCCTATCTGGCCATTGGGAGCACAGCTCATGTAAAGTAAACGCGTGTTTACCCATCCAGAAATGACGGACCAATGAGCGCCCTCTCTCGCGTTACCGTGTTTGGAGGGTCATGACCATTTAGAAAACGGGCATGCGTCCGTCTCGCCGCCTCTCTGCTCTCTCCATTCTATTTAAATCTTTTTAGACCCACTTAATGATTACACTTCTGTCAAAACCGAGTTCACTTTCGAACCCAACAATGGATCTCTGGCTAACGTGACCTCGAGAAAGCGGAAAGCCCAGGATATCACTGAAACGGTGAGTCATCTCACTTTCGCCATGCTAATTATGGAAGAAATTAATGGGAGCGGGAAATTTGGTTTAGTGGGAGAGAAAATTGAATGCCTTACTTTATGGGTACCTTGCTTGAAAACAGGTCATATGAATATGTAATTAGGCTTATACGGTAGTTTCGGTTGTTGCGAAAGCCTTTCGAATTGTGAGCTTATCGTAATCCAGATCATTCGGAGTTCTGAATATTCTGAATTCCCAATTAACCATTTGAATTTGGGCATTATTCTGCTTGGTTTTTTTGGTCCGGAAATTGCAGAAGCTGCAGCCAGTAACCTTCTTTGTGTTTTTGCGTAACCTTTTGATCTTTTTTAGATCTTAACACTTGTCTCCTTTAAAGGCGGCAACTTCTGCCCATCTTTTTTGCCTCTCATTGTTACACAACGGCCAGAAGTCGGGGGCCAAGGACCCATCTTGGGCCTTTTTCGGAGCTGATCGCCTCTTTGAGCACTTGTCGGACTGGATCGCGAGGTCATAAATGTCCTTTATGGCCCCAAAACTTTTTCTCGTTGTAAAAGGCCGGGATTCGAGAACAGATGGGATGCCCTGGATGGGCTGTTTGATTGATTGGGACCCGGACCTTTCGACTTTTAGGGCCTCATTCCGCCGTTATGGCCAGGAATGTGGCCATAAGCGAGACAAACAGTTGTCCGCCGTCGATCCCGACTCACCTTAAAAGCTGTCGGACTCTGAGAAGACAGGGGCCCGACTTTAGGGGGAGTTTAAAATCTCCGAAACCCCTCCTTTTGTACTCACTGGCTCTGGTTGCGCGACTATTGTTTGTCTCGGCTAAGAGCGCGACTTCAAAATTTGGGTCCTTATTTGACTACTTAAATGGAATTAAATCAAACAAAAAGAAGAGTAAAGCAATTGGCACTCAAAGAAATCCAATTTCAGCTAACAGCCTCAATACCCACAATGGTGTCATCGGCCTCTTCTATTGAGCCTTATGCCGATAGTGATAATGATTCGAATGGAGATGGACAAGAAGAAGACGAAGAAATCGACAAGAACCAGATTTTAAAAGAAGTAATCAGAGCTGCTTCGGAGAACCGCCAAAGGCAGCGGAAGAATAATAAGAAACCCGCTGACAATCCACTGGCAAATCTCCTGTCCAACTGTGATTCGAGTAGTCTCAACTCATTTCTGCCTTTGTTATTACAAGGTGAGTATAATATACTACATGCTGGCTCCAGTTATTGCACGCACTTGATTTGAATGCCTGACTTTTGAATTGCAGGCCTCTCTTCTTCTCCCTCCTCTTCCTCTCCAGCTAATCCTTCCACTTCTTCCACTGATAATAACAATCAAGACAAACCGGCACTAGAAGCACTCAACACAACCACCCGCACCGAATCCAATGGCCAGATCGTGTTCCAGATGCCCCAGGGCGTCGTTTACACTAATCCAGATGGTCTTTTTTTGAGTATTTTATAGGCTAATGACTACTCTTTCTAATTTTATAATTTGAAAAATTAATTTTTAATTAATATTTGAATCAATTTCAGCGAGCATAGACTCCCATTCCGCTGCTCCCAGTCCCGGTTCCTCTAGCACAGACAACGATGCCCTCCAGCAATTTCTCCTCAGCTCGAATATGCTTCAGAATCTGTTCAGCAACTCTTTCGAATCGAATGGAAAGACCTAGTCCGATGTCCTGATCCGTTCCTGTAATTCTTATTTAGTCATCGACATTGTGTGGGCATCTTCGGAGAACAGAAAACAGCTTCAGACGGGTTCTTCTGCACCATCTACCATCTCCATTGTAGTCAATTTGAATGGTCCTTGCTCCAATGTCCATCAACGTCTGATCTTCTATAAATATTATCGCGGTCATATTGCTCAACGTCGTGTCTTAGGTCTGTGGATAGTTGCAATTTTGTTATCTCGTAAATAAACCCGACAAGAATTCATTTGCAAATCGTAAAGTGCGGCCTTGGGAAGACTTTTTGTGTTTCTCGACCTGTTGCCATGTTCGTACATTACGAAAAGCGGCCGAAAAGGAAGAATAGCCAGTGTCCGCCCGGTCAATTCAGAATCCTCCTTCGGCCTCCAGCCGGGATTCCGAATAATCATCCATTCGGTGGCCGCTCCAGTCGGAAGAATGAGGCTCAAGTCGGTCTGGGCCTGGCTTCTGGCCGTTTTCTGCCCTCAGGCGGTTGCTAAGTGCACTTGGCCCGATGCAGATGTCTTGTTTGTAATTGATTCGACGATTAATATAGACAGCAGCGCCAATCATCGTCGATTACTGGAGCTAATCAAATTGGAATTGAGTCATATGAAGTTGGGCAGAGATGGCGTCCAAATATCTGTTGCGCAATTCACCCCTACGGCAAAATACGAATTTGGATTGAGTGCCGAGGGGTTTGAGGCATTAGAGAGGCGGATAAATGTGAGCCCATTACTTGAAGGTCTTTTACAGTATGATTTTGAAAAAAAATAAAAATTATGTGCATAATGTTTCAGAGTATCCAATACGTTCCATGCCAAGCTCAAGGAGAACAATGCACCCGAAATGCTGCCAGTTTAAATACATTGCTCAAGGGCGGTCTCAGTGCAGACGCCGCCAACAGAATTCAGTCCCCGGATGTGATGGTGGTCATATCAACGTCGTTGTATCAGCCCAGAGAAGTAAATCCGAACGAACTTCTGATCAAACCCTCTTCCCCGACCCACGTCTTTCTCATTACAATAGGAAGTGCTGCTCCTTCAACCAGATATCTAAATTCCCTTCAATTCGCCGCTACAACCACGCATTTGGCGGCATTAGACTTTGATTCCTTGTCCCAGTTGGAGTTCCCGCTGTGCGAAAGTGTTAACAGTTTCATTGGTAAGCAGTAATAGACATGTGTCTTCATGTTATAGTTGGTATACTGTTGGTTTCTCTTCTTTGCGAGCGTCTTCTTGACTCATTTCTGCGTTTATTATGTCGAAACTGTTGTCTAAGTTCAAAAGACGACATAAATAGCGTTGACCCGCCCCTTTTATTAGTTTCTGAAGTCGCTACGGACAACGCCTTCAGACCTTTTCGTATAGTCATCGCCAAAAACGGAAGCGAAATACTGTGAATACTAAACGGAACATCTTGTTAGTGCACTCTTCCACTGTTTCTGTGACCAGGAAGTCTCTAAGAATCGTCTAATCTCTATTATTATTATATGACTCACAAACTAATCTCCAATCAGCCCCCTTGATATAATGGACAACCCAGACGCTCTCAGTTGGTGGCATTACCTTCAATGGAACGTCTCTAGTTGTTCTAAAACTAATGATCTCAATACTGTTTACTGGGCTTTATCTTGTATGTCTTAAAAATTTAAATTGTAATCCGCTAACTTAAAAATTTCAGGTACTTCTGACTCCTCTCACAAATCCGGGTTCTTCAAACCGACTCTATGTATCGTGATTATTGTTCTCACAGCTGTCATTGCCCTGGTATTAACACTATGTTTGTGCTATGCAGTTTATCACTACAAAAGCGACGGTAATATTTTGATGATTACACAATTTGAATAAAAGAGCTTTTGGTGCAAAACTTTTTTTAGTAAGACGTCTCGAAGCTCAACTTCGTTCAGAACGCGAGAGTAGCCGGAAGCGCGAAGAAGACCTAATAAATCGGATACGACAACGTTCAGCCACTGAGAAGGAGAGGGAAAAGACGATGATGGAGTTGATCAACGAAAGCAACAAGATCAGGGATCACTACAGAGATGAGACCGCCAGACGAGAGCAGTCGATGCCTCTACCTGTGACTTTGGTGGAACCGGGTACGATAAAACGAAGGCCTAACCTCAGACTAAGTAGACGACGGAATGACATACCATGACTTTAGATATTTGTATTCTCCAATTGTCTCTATATTTAATGGATTTTGAGAAAATAAATTTTTATCTGGAGACAGTTGGAGGACTACTAAACGAATACTTGCCTTTATTAAAAGTAAATTTCCAGAAGACGTAATCAACCTTGACGATCGGACTCTCAGCACTTTTGCTCGTTCTCACTCATTCCCAGCTCCAGAACATCCAATCAGAGTCCTTCCTCCCGTCGATGTTTTATTATTGGTCGACTCGTCAAGCAGTATTGATCTCAACAGTTTTAATCAGGTCAAGCAAGTTCTCCGATCATTCGTTGCTGATATTGACATCGCACCCAGCCGCTCAAGGGTAGCGGTTATAATGTTTGCGGCCGAACCAAAGGTTTACTTCGGATTCGAACGATACTACAGTGTCAGGAGTGTTAGAAGTAAGCGTAAATCAACACATAATCATTATTAAACCTTACTTTTTAGCTGCTCTCCGAAGAATGCCATATCTCGGAGGCCCCACATTTTTAGCCAAAGCTCTTTCATTCGCCGCGGGGGTCTTATACCAAGAGCAAAATATGAAAAGGGTCAGACATCGTCACCGTCTGATGCCAACACCCAGACATGACCGACCGCAAGTCATGGTGGTCGTGTCCGATGGAATCTCGGACGATGCCTTCGACCAAGAGGTGACCCATTTACATGAACGGTTGATGGTCAGGATAGCCGCGCTGGTTACTAAAAGCTTTAATCGGGAGAGGATGGTGCCGGTGACGAGATATGCTGGATCTGTGTTTACATTGGATCAGAAGGAGGCGTTGAGTATTTGGCTATGGAGAACGCAACGGATGTGGAATGAGAACTTTAGAAGCTATGTGGAGAGGGAGAAGTCGTTTAATCAAGAAAAAACACCTCGAAGAAATAAATAAGATGCTGCATACGTATAATGATGGGCAAATAAGTTCTCGGATTTTTTCTATTCCGAAATCTTGGTTTTCGATACGCAAAAATATCGACATTGAATTTTAGAAATCGGCGTCAAGTTAATTTTTCTCGTATCTATCGCTGAGGTTTTAACACCATTACCGTTTTTTTGAAATTCATTGCAATTCCATAAGCCTGCACTCTTTTTTCGAAATCGGTGTATGAAATTTTTTGAATTTGCGCGGTTGGAAATTTCTTATGAAACCAGTCGATTACTGCGAAACAAGGCAATCTTGCAAATACAAATGTAATTTCGAAAATCATGTTCGCACAAACCACAGAACGACAACATCTGGTCCGATGAGGCTCCCGGCCTTCGTCGAAGACCATCAAATCCCGGGTTAATAAAGCTCCATGTTGCTGATATTAATCGTTACTTTTGTTAAACTTCGCTCGTAAAGAAAAATATGGCTATAAATATGAGTCTAATTTTGTTTGACGCATCTTGTATATAAATATTTAAAAAGATAAAAATCAACAGTTAGAATTTGAAGTCCTTGTGCTTCTTTTTCTCGTTGGCCGTTTGTTTCTTCTGTTCCGCCTTTCTCTTGCGCTGAAAAAACACTGATTACTTTTGTTTCATATATCAGTCTGCCGGGGAAATAATGTGGATTTGTCGCAGCAAAACGTCTCGCCTCCGCGCAGTCGCAAACCAAATCTACAGCCGCGGCTAGCCGTCGCAAAGCGATGATAGATGATTCCACATTATTATAAACTACAGCCAAAAGCACAAGACTCACTCTGGAATGATCGGCAATCATGTCGGAGAAGTCTTCCTCCTCCTCTTTGTCATCATTCTTGGTGGTCGTCTGCTTTCTTAGTTGTTCTTCGTATCTCTCCTCCAAAAGTTTCTTGTCGCCAAGATCCAATTCCTCCGGATTTAATGAGATTTCAACTCCATCTGCGCGGTTCTTTTTCTGTAATTAATGTTTTATATCGTATTTTTTCCGAAGAGTAATAACAATATGTTATAGAGCAGACTTACAGTAAGGTCGTAGACATGGGTTGATCCCATAAGGTCCTTCCCGTACTTATCGACCTTCTTCTCGGTCAAGATGGTGTACAATTGTCCTGGGGGTTTGGAAATCGGAGTGTCTGTGCCCACGATTGATTCATCGGTCCTGTTCTTTCTGATCTCGATGGATTCCGGAGTCTCCATTCCCGAGACGGTCGAGATTCCACTTGGAGTAACTGCGCCCTCAGGCAATGGAGTCGCCATGCCCTCGGCTTGTCCTGCTGCTGGTTCTTCTTCCTCTTCATCCTCCTCCATATCACTTGCTTCGTCTGATTCTCCCTCATCACTCTCGATTTCTCCCCAATGAGACCTCTCGATCTTGCTTTCGTCTTCTGGTTCGATTGTTTCTGGGGCCTAACAGAAGGAAAATCAGTCCAAAATAATACCAAACCTACCGTCAGTCCGAATACATCACCATATACAGGTTTCCCGGTCTCATCAACCGGAGGTTTACCCCATCCACCAGCATGATATCCAAAGGAACAACCTTCAGGAATTGGTGTGTTAAGCCCGGGAATTTTTAGATTAGGATAGGATGGTGGGGGTCCATAACGCTGCATTGCAATCAACCATGGAGGGGGGAACTTATTTGCAGTCTAAAAATACATAAATTACAGATATAACATGTGAAAGTTGGTAACATTGTTATCACACTTACAGGGCCGACGGGCATTCCCAGTGCAATTCTCAACTCATCCGACAGAAGCCCAGGTTTCTTCTCTCTCATCTGCGTCTCCATTTCCTTGCCCTCGTAGTAGAGTTCGCCCATTAAAGTCATAACCGGCTTAGTTTGCCATTTGAAGAAGGCGTCGTGTAATTTCTGATAGTCAATATCAATTCTGCCCATCTTTGGCCGCATCCTCTCTCTCATCTTACTCTTCAAGGTCTGCTCACCTTCCTAAAATCATAAAATCCAACATTATAATAGAGATGTTACCTTTTCCCACATGGTTTCTCTCATCTCCATGATCCCAGTTCTCTTAATGAAATCTGGCAAATCAAAGGGCGGTCTCTCGAATCCTCTTTTTCCAGCGAGATACTTTCTCTTGGCATTCCAATGGCGGGGAACAGGGACTGTATTACGATAAGCTTTAAGGTGGACAAGCAGATGAGGATCTCTAGAAGTGACATCAGCCCATTCAACCACATCTGGTCTTGTTGTGTTCTACAAAAATACATTTAAACTAATCAAAAAAGGAATTTCTAACTTACAGCCTTAAGTTCCGCGATTGATGGTTGCAAACTGAGTCTGATTTTCTTACGACTCATATTTTCAAGATCACCATCTTCTTTCTAAATATATAAAGCTATTTAATCAACACCTTGCATACCTTCTTTTCTTTCATCTCATCTTGTAGAATCTGTTCAGATATCGCGGCTTTGTTAAACGAATCAATGCTGTTGCTATCCAATAATCTGGGCTCGTCCAGCACAACTTCTGTTTTAATCTCTTCTTTAACTGCCTAGACATTTACACAAATTAAACAAAGCCAATACATGTACTATTCAGTGATTTACGTGCCCGTATTTTGTCGGAGACGTCAAAAATCGCCAATACGATTATTATGATATTTTGACTAAAAATTCGTATGCGGATCTTTTTCTGACAATTGTGATAATTACCAAAAAAGGCTAAATTTATTGAACAGTTTTTCGACTAAATTTTGCGAACATGTATCAAATTTGTGGAATAACTAAAAGATTTTCCAAAATTCTGATATTCGTATAAGGCATAAGTTAATTTTTTATCGGATACGATTTTTTAGGTTAAAAATATTCGTATCCAAAAAAATTGTGAATTACTGGTCCTACCTTAAATCTGTTTAAGACATTCGTGAATTCTTTAAACGCAGGATCATCTGTGGGAATATCAAGTTCGTCCGGAACATACTCCACCTCAACCTCGATGTCATCTTCTTCCTTAGGTTTGTCACCATTCTCGGTATTTTCCTTTGGCTTCTCGCTAGCGACGCTCTTGTTTTTCTTTTTGGATTCCTTCTTCTTCTTATTCTTGCGTCGCTTTCGCTCAATTTCCTAAAACTGTAGCCAACAAATAAAATCTTTTACCTGCTTTTCCTTCTCAGTCAACTCTTGTCCATCTTCAGAATCATAATCCAATTCGGCCATAACGTAGTTCAGAAAACCCGGACTTCAATAATGAAGTTCACAAGAAAAAAAGAAGCGGGTTTTTTCATGATCAATATTGACACTTCGTGTCAGAGAGAATCTTGTCTCAATTGCGACAACAGATGACACATTCGTGAAATTTCTGTTTGCAAAATTAGTTTTTTTTGTTGCTGAGAAGAAGAAAGATTGTCATATCACGATGTCTGGAGTTATTGAATCTGCCCCAGTTTTATACGGTAAAAGCGGTGCATCGTCTTCCAAGTCATCTGATAACCAAAATGTTACAATTGAGCCTCCTCCAGTCCCATCCTTTAAAACTGTGGTGAGTTTTCTTAATTTTTTCGTATGTTTTAGTCGTGTGCATGGATTTAAATTTTTAAATCGGCTTTTCTAGGCCCTTCCTGCTGATGTGGAACTTATCCAGGCCAGAAGACAGGCCGCAGAAGCTCACAAAAATTCTTACCTCGGTCAGGTAATGAAAGGAGACAAGAAGATGAAAAGATTCGTTCGAACTGGTGGTGGGCAGACCTGGGAGGATCCATCTTTGGCTGAATGGGATCCAAATGACTTCAGAATCTTTTGTGGAGATCTGGGAAATGAAGTTTCAGATGAATTATTGGCCAAGGCTTTCCGAAAATATCCGAGTTTCCAGAAAGCGAAGGTTGTCAGAGATACAAGGACGAACAAGCCCAAGGGGTATGGATTTGTTTCGTTTAAACACCAAGATGTAAGTTTGAGAGTTGGGGCATCAATTTGGAAAATAACAACGACCATGTTTGGTCGTGGTAATTGCTATTTCGTTATGAACGTGTTTTCAGGATTTTGTAAGAGCAATGCGTGAGATGGATGGGAAGTACGTCGGTAACCGGCCAATCAAATTGCGAAAGAGCACATGGAAGGAACGTAACCTTGATTTAGTCCGCAAGAAGAACAAACAGAAGCAGAAACTCGGCCTTATTTAAATTATTGTAGAATACACATGAATAAATGGTCCTTCGAATGTTTATAGTTAAGTTACTTTTTGTCGGAAATGTTTGGTAAAACAGATCATATTGGAATTACTTTTTCTTTGACTTTCAAATAAGATTTATTGTAATGGTTAAGGTATATACAGCATGACTAGATAACTCAGCGAGCCAATTAAGTCCGAGTGTGTTGAGCTGATGACTCCGGACTTAAAATAACAAGGTTAGGGACGGGTTATACATTAGATAACATTATAAGGCCATTATTAGGTAACTCGATCTAAGAATGTTAGATTTGAAGTAGACTACTAGGATAATACTGTAGTAAATGTAGAGAACATAAATAATACCGTATTCTTGAAGATTCGAAATTTTAACATAAAGCGAGAGAATCAGTGGAGAATCCGAGAGAGATCAAGGCCGGGGTTGGAGATCTTTTGGAGGATTCAGAAGTGGTGGACTGCGAGTCGACATTGGTCTTGGGCCGATGCCAACGGCGATGAGAGGCCAAGTTGGCGGGACAACTGAACACCTGCAATGGGAGGATTAGAGTTGTTTGTTCTCGGCGGTGATTCAAAGTTGGGGACATGTCAAGTGCGGGCACCGCATGAGGCCACTGTTCAAGACGCCGAAAGGCGCCAAGTGTTTATCCAGAGGACGTGCAGCTCTCGAGACGCGGGACCCCCGCAGCTACGAAGACAACATCGCGCGCCCTTTGTCGGCAAGCGGCTGTCAACCGAATCGTACACCAATTATGGGCGCCCAGATTGACTTTACCGCATACTCGGCCAGTCTTGTTAAATATCCAAATTACACTTAATTGGGCGAGCGGCGGGCAAATTCAAACCACAAGTAATATAAATAATATCATAGCGCTTGCCTTGTCGCATTCGGGACAGCGATATTCTTCATGAACAATCCGAGGACATCGATGCATGGCTAGACGGAAGACGTCCACAAACTTAACTTTACACAAGGAACATACGGTGTCCCCGATCACGTTGGGGATCTCAGCAATCTTTCGCTTCGACTCCTCTGAGATGTGGACACAAGAAGCAGTTTCATCCAATTCTGAGGCCTTCTGGAGATCGTCGATGCTCACTTCCGATGCGTCTTTGATGTACATTCCAGAGACGGGGGAGTTGGTTTCAGCATCGATAGCCAAGGTTTTTCTGATGTTTTTGTGTTTTTTGGCTGGGATTGAACTTGGACTCGGGGTTTCTGAGGATCGGTTGGATGAGGATGGACGTTTCCGAGAGATGGGGGACAGAGGTTTGGGCTTTGGAAGGTAGATTTTCTCAGGAATCAGTTCTGCTTTTATCTGCGGCACCTAGAATCGGGAATTGGTGACATAAATATAACGAAAGTAAATCATGAGTAAATAAAAGTGATGTTTTTAGCTTACGTTTGGAGGATTATAAGGTCCGAGGAGATTGTTGAGGAGATCAGAATTCTGCCAAATCAGTTGTAGCTGTAGCAATTGTAATGTCGAGTTGTAATCTGGTTGAGCAATAGGGGTAAAAGAGTTGTTGAAAACGCCGCTGAGGCTGGTTGGACTAGTCGGAGTGCACACCGAGGGTTCAAAGAGGCCAGGTAACATGAGCCCGTTCGAGGCGAACATGTCCTGCAAATGTCAGATAGCACTTCCAGAAATAGAATCACGCCGCAGGCGAACACATAACTGATATAATTGCGAGGAATAACTACTCGTGCATGAGTCACGGTCTGTTTCAAAACCCTTATCGCTCTCTCCCCGTCCCCCGTTCCGCGGGCCGTACTCTTTCGAAATCGGGTGTTACAGTAATCTCGATGGGAGTTCGGCGGAATGAAGAGCTCCAGAAAAAGAATGAACCCGCGTTTATGTGGCATCTCCTTAGGTTGTCATCTATTTAGAAGGGTCGTCAAGGAATCTGAATACCAAATATCGGGACACAGAAGACGCCTTTCATAGACTTCGACTGGAATCTGGGGTCGATAATGGAGAAGCGGAGGCACAATGGGTTGGGTAAACGGTGCATGTCAACATGGGGGATAAGGGTAAAATCAAGGGTATTATAAAGGACCCACAATATGAAACAAAGTTAGGTGAATCCCCAGCACGATCTGAGGTCATGGCAACTGCAGTAACCCCAACAGAACTACAATCACTGTCTTCTCGAACCCCTAAAATGCATAGCGCTACAATGGTATCCCAACAGCCTTACTGTATTCTCATGACCGGCCACTTTCGAGTTCATTCTTCGACTGAATCCCCTCCCGAATTTACGCGGCACCGGATCTCGAGATCGGCGCCAAAAAATAGAACCGTCGGGGGCGGGGTCGGGCCATCTGCCTGTGCGGCCACAAGAAAACCGTTTCCTTTCCTTCCCGGACCTGTCTCAAGTCCATGACCTGGACGTGAACTGTCAGTCCGAAATGAAAGGAAAGCGCTTAATTGGACTGCTCGGGTTATAAGAAAGCCGCAACCGGACTGGATTTCACTCCTGGATTAATGGCCACGAAAGACTACTTAAAAGATATTAGGTTAATTATTATTAGGGTACCTTTGATTAACAATAAAAAAGCGGGCTATTTACGCGGAACGGCGAAATGACTTGTGAACGAAAAATACACCCGATTTATTGCGTAACACAGTATGATTCAGATGAAAATAAGATAAAGAAAAGTCAGATTCAGATGCCCAGTCCCATAAATCATTAGACTAGGATAAGATCGCTTTAGGTCTTTTTTGAGGACCCTTTTCTGACCATATTTGGGCCGGTTCCAGGCCGTGAATTTCTTGGCCCGACCATCTGGCCTGATCCATCTTCCGCGGATTCCCCCAATTAAGCGTTTTTTGGTGGCCAAGCCCTTTTTTGGCCGCGCGTTTTCCCTCATTCATTCGAAAATAGAAATCTGGCGACTCATAAAAAAGCGTTCGGAGAAGGTACTGTAAATCAAGGGCTTATGTTTTTCAGTGGGAAGTCGTCGCGATAATTTGCATAAGCGACAAAAGAAGGAGATCCACCATAAACACTCCTGTTTGGCGGCTTCTTTGGGCTTTTCAAGGATTTGGAATCCAATTAATTCCATTTTGGGGCAGACGGCGATTACCGGCTGTGCTGAATTTACCCTACTCGACATTGTCAAGGTTTTATTTTCATATTGCAAAGCAATTTTTAAAAAAATTTCTGATATATCTACTCCTACAATTTAATCCGAATAAAAAACAAACATAACCATAAGTTGGAAAGGTCAATGGATTGCTCTAATCCCCGTTCGATTGGGGGTTGCGTAAGATCTCTCGAGTGCAGGTGTTTGTCTTTTCTTGATTATACAGTAGAGGGAGTCAGAAAGGCAGATGCATATTTCCGGATGCACTATGCACAAAAAAATGATTCCTTCCGGCAGATGGTTTCCCTTTTCGGTCCATACCAGGTGAGCCGTTTTCCCGCATTTGGAATGGCAAAATTAGTCGGCGAATTTTATTGGAATTCGAGGATTTTTTTGAATGCTATTTTAATAATTCTTTTATTATAGGATTTCAATTATCATTTTTAGAATCTCAGGTATCTTCTGCCCAAAAAAAGTATGCATTTTAATGATGTTATTACATCCCACCATAATTTCTGTATATGTACATAACCAAGCAAATAAACACTGAAAATGATACCATTAAGACGAAACCCAGATTAGAACAAATGGCCAAGGATCGGATCGCGGGGCCATGAACCCATTTTTTAGGGCAGATGGCGTTTAAGGACATAGGAAAGAGACGAGGTGACCTGCCTGACCCGGGATTACTGGGACAGATTGGGCGGAATTGGCGCGCTCTTAATGCGCAGATATGAAGAGCTTTATTTGTCCTCTCAACCACGTCGATTACCTGTTCGGAAACAAGATTACACTTATAGGGGAAGTACTCCAAGTGAGACGCTCAGGTTTTGATGGAACTTGGCGCAAATTTAGATAATTTTTTTAAAGATATCTGCGAGACTTCGTACAAAGTCGCATTTCACCCGATTAAACATGACCTGAAGAGTTTCCGGATTACTGCAGATTGCTTTGCTTGTATAAATGCACAGTAATCCACTTGTCATGACCCCTTGCTCTGTTTGTATCCGTTTTGCCTGAAGCATAATGGAAGATTGTACGGACAGGTACCACCTCTCTTCCTTCGTTTTAAGGCCAGGTGCGCGCATTATCCATGAAAAATAAGGACTGCGCGACCCCATGGCCAAGTCGTAAACAACCCCGCACTGTATTCTGAATTATTTAAAGGGGCTCTTTCGCGCATTGAAAGGCGCCCAATGATTGATGCCCTTGAACCAGGGCCAGACCGCGGTTCAGATGAGATTTTGCATAACGAGATTGGCGCGACTGTCAACAAGTCCGGCCAAACAACAAGTCGCACATAAAGAAGGCAGATGGCGGCATCACTAAACCGCTTAAGGGCCGCAAAAACAATCGAATTAGAATAAAGGGAATGCCCTTCTATTTGCCTTTAGGGACCTATTGTAGGGAAAGGAGGATCAGTTTGGATATTATCCTTGGTCTTTCTTGAGGATCCCAGGTTAACATTACCTTACATTAAGTACAAATCTATAGCTATGACAAAGTCGATTTGATCAATCATTCCGATAGCTTTATAGTCCATGGAAACATCTGCTTTCCGGCTCTTACAGTAGAATGACATGCAACTCCCGTGCATAATGCCATCCGTTATAGGAGAGCTGTCCATTCCTTTGTATGCATAATTTAGGAGGATCAGGAGTCAAGTGCTTGTTCCTAATAAAGTGCTTCTGATCCCTATAGATAGCAGGCAGCGTCTCCTATTCTCGAGAGGACAGCTGCTCGCGAAGAATAACGTAATAGACAAATTACAGGGTCGCATTCCATTTCAGGCATACAATAGGCAGACAATAACCACCAATTACCGCATTGTTTTATTCACAGAAACATGAGAGGTGGAGGAGAAGTGAAGTTCGCGGACTAATTAATTGACCCAGCATTTGAGAGAGTAATTGTGTCCAGATTCCTTATTTTTGGAGAACTCCCAGCTTGTGGATGAGTTCATCAAGGTCCTTCTGCAGTTGTTCTTCGTCTCCATTGTTCTCTATTAAAAAGTCCCAGCATTTGTAATCATCCAATCCACACTCTGACTCTGAATTGTCAACGCCGTCCTGGAACTCCCATCCTCTTTCCTTCCTCGTTTCAATATCTGCTTCAACTCGAAGAAAGACAGCGTTGAAATGACTCTTGAAATAAAGCAAATCTGTGGGGCGACGGCAATCACTGATGATCAAGATATCCACTGATGAAAGATCGGTCACGGCTTCTACTGTTTTTCTGAACAAAAACTACAGTAAAAATTAACATTTATAACAAAGAAAGTACCGTACAAGACTCACCGACAGAAATATGCAGGATCTTTGGATCTGATTTGCTCTCCCCAAACGACCATCTCTTTCCTGACCTTCTCTTTGTATTCGAAGTCAAATTTCAGTCGTTCCCCATCGAGATTGTGTTCAACTCCATATTCTTCTTTTAGCGGGTAGCTGACGCCCCTCCTGACTATTCGCAACCCCAAATTCTCTCCTTTCTTTATTAGCTCATCACTCACATAATCTTTGCCGGATTTCCTTTTACCTGAGAACCCGACTAGAATTTTTGGGCCTTTATCCATCCCTGATTACCTAAAGCATACATCTGCAACAACGAATCAAATATTTATCCTTTACTGCACGCAATATCAATAGAATCGCAGAATCTGACGATCAAAATCGAAAAATACATAAGATCGCTAAAAGATGACAAAAAATATATTATCCATCTTTATATAAATTAATGAAAATATAAAATAATTAACAATCGAAGCCTTAGCTGCCACCCACGATGATGTTGTTGATGGGGATGTGGATGAGTTTAACGAAGAAGCCGATGAATCCCATAATTGCGAATCCAATTGCAGTCGCGACAGCGATCTTCTGGTATTCTGAAAAAACGAGGAACATCAGGTAACAAAATTTGGTGGAAACGCCCACTTAACAAACGTTGTAGACATTACCCTTCTATTTTTTGCGGAATACATCTTCCTTAAATATAAATCTGCTTCAACAGGAAAAATTGAAACATCATACATCTTACTGATAAAATAAAATAATTGATACCATACGGTTTAACCGGTAATCGAAACAACACAGAATCTTCTATGTAAAATCAGGACTGAACCAATTGCAAGTAAAAAAGGATGTAGTATCCAGAAATCGCTCAAAACTTGAATAAAAAAAGCAGTATCATCCACTTTTGTCTACAGAACAAGTTTTAGAGAACTGCTCTCTAATGCCAAAACTTTCGACGCCATCCCCACTAAAATCACCAAAAATAAGCATTAAAACAAACCTTTTCTGTCAGGCTTGGTGCATTTCTTTACAAGTCTGATACTGTCCTTGGCGAACTTCTTAGAAGGCTCAACAATAGCTTGAACGTGCTCCATCTGAAACCAGAATACAAATTAATGATCCATTTGTGTCGAATTCAAAGCGAGAACAAACACACATACACGATAACAATAGAACTAACTGGAACTCGAACATATCATGGCCATTTAAAAATCAAGTAAGGAGCGTAATCTGATACACCCCTTCGACTCGCCTTTCAGTTATACCAACGAAATAAAAAAATTTTGACGACGAAAGCTCGAGCTCAACCACGAAATGTGGCGACAGTCTGGGAGAGAGCAACGACTCAACGGTCCCACCGCGAAAAAGAATTTTTTTCTTGGCGTTCCGCTAAAAGACATTTTATACGATGAAACCAGTGCGGAAGTGCATGTTAGTGTCATTAGTAATCCCGTACCTGCTAGATCACCGCGTTTTTTGGCTAACTTTAGTTCTCAAGCTTGAGCCGCAGTTTGCTGAGTACCTCTATAAAGGATCTTTTTCTAAGAAAATTCGGCCCAAATTGGGCCTGCACGGGCCGGGCCTGGAAAAACACTAGACGGGCCGGACAGGGTCTGTCTTTTAAGGAAACAGGCCCTGTCGGGGGTGAGCCCTTTCGGGGTCGCCCTTTCGGGGTTATCGAGGGCGCTGAATTCGAAAATCGCAGTAATCATAGTAATTTTTTTCAACCATCTCTATTTTTCAAAAAATTTAAGATTGCGTCATAAAATTAATCAGTAGTTTAAAAAATATGATTATTTATGCTCCAGGACCCGGAAACCCCAGTATTTGCCTTGACCCCGAAAGGATCTCACGCCGAAAGGGCGACCCCGAAAGGGCAGTAACCCGCGGCCGTGGGCCCAAAATCCGAAAAAAACGTGTCGCTGACTACCTCTGCATGGTGGTCAGCGAGGGGCCTCTGCTTTATACGACAAAATGTGAAAATAAAAATTTATAACCACGACAAAAATGAATGATGCGTACACTGAAACAGGATTAAAAACCGTAAATAATAATTATCATAAATATTCTAATTGTGGATTTCAACAAAGCCAAAAGTAAACATTTGCGTTTCCGAAAGAACGGATCATTAGCAGTGATTGATGTGCTTCGCTAATCAAACGCGATCCGTTTAGCGGCTTAACCCTAATTGCTGACGATGCAAAGGTAGCGCAATAAAAACATTACTCAAAAAAGAGGAACATGAATAAGACTAAGACATCCCTTACCGAGTAGCGTCGGATGTTCGATGCGCGGAGGATCGAAATCCCCCCGAAATAAACGTGAGCAGACCCTCTGGATCCCTGCCAATCTGTGAGAAGAGCAGAGTCAACGAAATCGCGATGCCTTTTCTCCATTGATTCTTCTCTGAAGATGATCCGTTCCCTCTGGGTTATTCTCATTGCTGGGGTAATCTGCGCCCATGAGATCCCGGATAAGGTCGATCCGTTCCTGGAGTTATTGTTTGAGACCCCCGAATGTAAGCCTTCTTATCTCTGAATGGGTTTATTAGCATATTATAACGATTCTCCCGAATTCCAGGCGAAGCCGTTGTATCGAATGCGGACTTTTTGATCGTAGATACGATAAAATGCAGTCCCTTCACGTGCTCATTCCCACATCAAGTATGCATGAGAAAGAGCAGTCTGTTGAATGAAGAGAAGGCCAATCAATGCAGACCGATTCCGGATTCGGTGGGTAAACCTTTTTGATCTTTGGTTTGTTGAGCTCCGCGCGTCTGAATAAATACACAATGAAGACGGAGAGTGTCACAAAATTATTATGATGACTAATAAAAATCTAATGTTTTAGTGTATAACAGCAGCTAATGGTGGCATTCCAGTGACAAGGGCGACACCTCCAACCCCGACCCTACCTCCCACACCCCCACCCAAACCAATCCCAGGAGGACGACATGTAGATCCGGGTCCCAATCCAACCGAAGACCTGGAAGGCGACTTTGAAGGAGAAAATGGTAAGTATAGTAACAAGATTAGTGCTGTTGAAATATTATACTTATGTATCACTTTAGGACCGGAGCCGGTGCTGACAACACAAAGACCCCATAATAGATTCAGCGGTATGAAAGTGTCGAAGATCTCAGTCTGTGAACAAGGCATCCCGATGGGACGATTCTGTGGATTTATGCTTAAATACACTTACAATAAAGAGACCGGGGCCTGTGAGAAATTCTGGTTCCCCGGATGTCGGACTCCAGAGACCAATAACAATCTCTTCGATGAGGAGAATCAATGTATTCAAGCAACAAGAGCATGTCAGAGTAAGTATCAACGTCAGCTTTACGTTTCGTTACGCACGGTGAAAGTTTACTTATTTTACCCTCAGAATCTCCCCGGCCTCCGCCTCCCGATCAGACGGTCCGTTCTCGGACCGAGTCTGGAGGAAGTTCAGGGTTTATCCCTCCAATCTCTCAGGGATCAGGTCGACCACGACCAGATAATGGGTATGGTGGTGGACCCTTAGGCACTGGTGGAGGTGGAGTTACACAACCGCCGAATTTTATTCGATTAATTGCGAATACGATCCGAGAAGTGGGCCAGACTGGGAATGGGGGTGGTGGAGGAGTGAACATGGGGAATATCCTCAAGAACATCGACCCTGGACAGTTCGCCAATCTCTTCCAGCAGTTGTAAGTTCACACTTTCAGTTATCACTGTTTCTTGTTGGATGTTGTAACAAACATTATAATCGTTGGTAAACTTATTTTTTAATTAAAATATCTTTTTAGTGGCTGAGCAAGAAAAGTATTTTTCTGCCGCCTGTAACCTTCCTCGAGATCTGGGACATCGTGAATGTCCCCGACCCCGGTGGTCTCATCGTTTTTATTTCGACTCCCCAACTTCTATTTGCCGTCCTTTCTGGTATCTTGGCTGTGGAGGAAACTCCAATAACTTTAACACATTGAATTCTTGTCGATTACATTGCGCCCTCAACCACAATTCTATAGACTTGCTGTAATTAATTTTATTTGTTTCTGTTTATAAAGAATTTAAAAACGTTTTTTATGGACTATTTATAATAATCATCAAACTTGTCCCAACAAATTAAAATTTATCGGATTACTGTACATAAGAGACCGGAAAATACAGTACACGGGGACGTTGAGCATTCGACCTTATCCTGGAGATGTGAGAGGTAGAGGGAAGCGGCCTTAGGCAAGGTCCTCCTCCCTGGAAGTGCTGGGACCTTCATCGCTTGGGACGGGGGACCCTCTTCTGAAGTCTAAGCGATAAGCTTCCAGCACGTGAGGCAACGAATTGGAACGGAGTTGACGAATCTTAAAGAAAAGGAAAGAAAATTAGCCAGTTGTTGGGCATTTTCGACCCTTAAACCCGGGTGACTGAATTTATGGGTGACGCAGAGTCGGATGGTGCATATTCGGGTGATGGAATTTTAGGGTGGGGGAATTCTCGGGCGATGAAAAATATTGCACTGAAGGCTACCAAATATAAAATATTGTACTAATGGCTACAAAATATGACGTAATATTGTTTAAATTTTTTAAATTTTATGCTTTTTGGGGTTTTCAGCCATCAGGAATCCAAAAATGGAATTCATTTCGTTCAAAATTTTCTGTGAATACTATTTTTCTGCGATAATTCCCGACTTTGCGATCACCCAAAAGTTCTCACCCGAACCTGCACCACCCGACTCTGCGTCACCCATAATTTCCTGACCCCCTTAAACCCAATGGGCTGCTAATTTTTAAATATTCTTGATCATCACAATTTGGATTTTTTGAGGTATATAACAGTGGCGTAGCTGAGGAATTGGTCTGGAGGGGGGAGGTTTTTTGGGGAGACTGACTTTACGGTCCCCCCTCTTTCGGGTGGCGCCTTTTCGGGCCCGCCTTTTGGGGTGGGAGACTTTTCGGTCCCCGTCCTTTCGGCTGGCGCCTTTTCGGTCCCTGGGCTTTTCGGGCGGGGACTTTTCGGGTGATGAGTAAAAAATTGTAAAATAAGATACTACTGATGATGCAATATTGTAAATAATTAAAAAAAAAAACTTTTTCATCCGTTTTTTTTGGGAGTTTCGAGTTAGAATCACCCACCCACCCTGCGACATTTTCAATACAAAACTTCAAAATAACATTAGAAGAAGTGATAAAAGTTTAACATTATCAAATCGTCCATGAAGAAGCTGAATTTCTAATTGAAATTGGCATAAAATCCTGCATTAAATCGGAAAATTCATTACTAGTAATCTTATCACTTACGAATTGTGTTATTACTGTTATTTTCCGTTTTTTCTTTTGTAATTCGTTAATTAATAATTATTAATAATTAATTTTTCAAATACTTTTTGGCAAATGTAAACTTCTTTTTCGGATTCTTCTCGGACGCTTATCTAAAAGAATCTGTTTTTTGGTCGAAAACCCCAAAACCGGATGAAAAAGTTTTTTTAAAAATTATTTACAATATTGCATCATCAGTAGTATCTTGTTGTACAATTTTTTACTCATCACCCGAAAAGTCCCCGCCCGAAAAGCCCAGGGACCGAAAAGGCGCCAGCCGAAAGGACGGGGACCGAAAAGTCTCCCACCCCAAAAGGCGGGCCCGAAAAGGCGGGGACCGAAAGTGGGGGGACCGAAAAGTCCTGACTCCGTTTTTTGACAAGAGGTAGCTAGCCACCTGTGAAAAAAAATTTCAAAATAAAATTTTCCTTACGAAATATGTAGTTGGACTTACGTGTGCAAGATAGGCATCTTTCATTTCGGATATCATAAAACTGATCAGGATATTCCAGCTACTGTAATATTTATGCGATTCCCCTCCCTTGGCCAAGGCGTTGAGCATTCCGTTTTTGAAGGATAACCATTTTTGAGCGGTAAAACTAAGTAACTTCACATTACAATGCTGTCGTCCCACCATTCTAAATTTACGTAGTACTTAACTTTCAAATGTTTAACAGGGCCGTTGTAACGTTTTAGGGGCGCTATGTGGGGAATGTCTACTGACAGAGTAGAATGCACTTGGTCCGAACTCTCGGCGACCTCACTTGGTCGAGAATGGCTGCCACTAACAATTTGTAAGTTAAAAATATACAGTATCCCATAAAAGTAGGGGTTGCCGCACTATAATACTTTGCACTTGTATTCTGATACGTTTTAGCGCATCAGAAACATCATAAAATTTTGTCTTAGAAACATCTTTTGCCATACTCACCAGTTTTTAGAGATTGTATCAAACATGAAATTTTTTCTTTATTTTTAAAAGCAATCAATGCTATCGCCTTCCACATTGCATAGAGGAATGAAGTCATGTAAATGTCGTAAGGAAATGTTGTATGCCAGTTATCGAAAAAGCTCGCCTCCTGGTTTTTCAAACACCCTTTGAAAGAGCGTAATAAACTGGTCTAGGTTCACCTTAATTAGTTGCTACTTTTGCCTTACGCGCGAGCTATGTTTGTAAAAAATTCCCAATTGGATTTTGGGACTCTTGGCTTCTGAGGGGCTAACGAGATTGAATAATCACTCCAACAGTCACCTGTGACATTGAACACTTTACTTGAAACTCTCAGGTCGATACTCTCAGTGAGTGATTACACAATGTTTTAGGTCCTGCAATCCAAACAATCTATGAGGTTGTAAACATGTAAGCCGTTTTCAGACTCAATTTTCACGTATTTTCCGTTAGCGGCCATTCCTATAGAAAATAAGGCATAATCCAGGTTGCCCCTTGCTTTTGGGTTACTGTAACATTTTTCCGTTTCTCCTCGATCAGCTGTCCGATTGACTCCGGACCTTTTTAGGGTTATAGAATGAATTCAGTAGTACTCAGTAGATATCCCCCACACAGCGCCCCTAAAACGCTCAAGCGGCCCTTCCAAGGTTAAGCAAAACGAATCTTGTTATACCTGATGATTTGAATCAGTTCTTCTTCCCGATTCTTTTTTGGCAACATGTCCAATACTGTTGTCATAAACCTTTGGAATTTGCATACATGTGTTCGGAAGGGACTCATTCTCCTCAATTCTTCGGGCCTTATACCCTCAAATCCAAAGACAACAGCCAATTGGGGATCTTCCTTCTGCAAATTTGATGACATTAAAAACAGAAAAATAAGTAAATGAGACAAACGGATTCTTACCATGAAAAGGTTGAGAAACATCTGTTCGAAGGCATAATATTTATCGGGAATATTGGAAAAGGCCGTTGCTAGCTGTTCACATTGATCATCAGTCAGCCCCAATTCCTTTCCCGAGATCTTTGAATAGATCCGTCCTCTGACAGCATCTGCACTTGACCCGGCCCTTGAAGATCGTCTTTTCCGATATCGTTGTCTAGCTGCGTGAAATCCATTGGCAGCTGCTTCCATTGACTTAAAATGATGACATTAAAATAGTCTGAAAGTTGAAGTTACGGCCACAACTTTTTTCATAAAAAAGGTTTCGGGGGAGACGAAATGAAGGGACAGTTAGGGTAAACGTATTACTATATTTCTCTAAGTTTACAGTGATCGTACCCACATCGGCCGCAACTCTTTTATTACGTAGGAGAGGCGAGGTTCGGCCGCCCCCGAATAAAACAAAAAAGATAAGAACAAATCAGGTATAAACATCCATCTCCCGAGGCCGCGGCCGGAAAGACGTCTTCAAATCGGGGATGAACAACATCCCCGAGGATTGTTATGACGGATCTCTCTCCTGAAACCACAACCCTCGAGCCAAATCCCCTCAGGGCCCATGAATGGAGCCGCCAAAAACGGGGCCACAACTCCTGAAATCGGCTTCAGCTCGACTTCTCCATCTTGACCTGACTGACTTCCCTTAATCACAAACAAAGAATGATTCAAGCATTGTTAACCGCCCGCCTAGTCAGACATACATACTTCCTTTCCTGGGCTTAATTACGACATGATGCACTTCGTCCTGTTGACGCTCACTGAATCCGAGTATTTTTGGTGTCATTTTGCAGGAATTTGTGCTTTCCTTTACTCCTATTCACTTCAACCTGCACTCATTCTCCTTACATCGTTGTATTCTCATTAATGCCATCATTTCTGATTATGCCCGAAAATGAAAGATTTTATTTGTTGAGAGTCTAAAGACTGACAAGTCGATGACTGATGTGACAACACCTTCATTTCCAATTTTATTGAATTCAGAGTGCATTCCGATTGTTCTGAAACGTTAAGGAGATGACCGATATCAGCGGTTGAATCACCCCTGCGCCCGAGGGGATTCTGGGCCGAAAAACGGTTGAATTTTAAGTGTGGGCCGTCTTTGGGTTCAGTATGCGGCTTGACAAAAACCAATACATATATGTATAACCCAATTTTACCGTACATTCCGACGCACTGATTTGTCTTCTGCATTTGGCATCCCGCATCAAGCGCTGGACAGAAAAAAAAACATTTTTTGTTCGTTTCGTTTTTATTTTTTATTTGTTCTCCCTCACCATCAACGGGAGCGACTGGTTATGCACTGCGCTTCTCGTACGAACAGTGGCATTGGCTATCCGCCACAGCGGGCCGGCTCTTATCAGTGGAATTATAATGGTTACCAAGGTAATTTGGCCCAAATTTGGAACGACCCTCAGCCCGCGGCCCCTCGCCGCCGAGCCTTCACCGAGAACAAGTCGCCCACCCAGCAGATTTGGAGCGAATCCTCCGACTCGTTGTTGAGCGATGCAGAGAGGGAGTCCATTTTCATGGTGGCCAAACAGGTGAGAAGCTTACGGCATTCTTCTTTTCTCTGGTTTAGGCACACTGTTTTTATGGCCAGTCTAATATACGGATTTTATCGATGATTGAAGAATGGAGAACGCCATTCATTTAGTTTACAAAATTAAAAGTGCTACTGTGTTACATTCCCAAGTTAAAACTTCTTTTATTTTCTTTGAGACATTTTGCAACAGTATCAAGTCCTAATTAAGCCGTCATTTTTATGTTTATTTTTTTCAGTTGCAAGCTAACGCCGACGAAATGAAGAAAGTGGAGCCCTCAGACGGTCTGAAGAGTTTTCTCTGCATCTCTCATATTCAAGAAGGATTTTGTAGCCAGGGTGAGTTCTGTCCGATGGCTCATTCCGTATTGGAATTAGGGAAACCAGTGCGAGAGAAGGTCCGCTCCAACTCCAACACCTCCGACTATCACAGCGATTCGACTGATTCCCATAAGAAGTCTCTGTCTCCCAGATCTAACTCCAGCTCTTAATCCTATTTATTATTTGTTTTGACGGGTCATAACTTATTGTTCTCAACTCTCGCAACATTTACCATGATTGTCAAGAATATACGAGTCCAGCCTTTAACCGAAAATATAATGTTCATACGAGTCTTTCGTTCATAGCGCATATCTTAATAAATGTTAGTCATAACGTCTTGAGTTTTAATATCAGTTAAGCCCGATGTAATCGATAGCATTTATTCAATCAAGTGTTATCATTTACAGACCAAAAGATTTAAAATATAAGAAATCACCCGAAAGCACGTAGTTGAGGGTGATACTGTAGCAATTATATAGGCATTGGCTAATCTTTACTAAAAAATTGCTACAAAATATGAATAATCACTGCAAAAACGAGGCCACATCAGGCGGGTAAATGATATTGCGAGGTCTAGGGGACAGTTCCCGGACGAAACATTTACCTTTTAATAAAAAACTGAGGGTTTAATTAGAGTAAATTGGACGAAACAATGTAAGCAACAAGATGAAACAATTACTGAAGTGGTACGGAGATGCCAAGCTGATAGAATAGCTTGCGTTTACTCTTCCTTCTTGTCGTCCTTGGCGGCGCACTTAAGGAAGGGAAGTTTCTCTTGGAGCCTAAACATTGATATCAAAAAAGGATCTTCATGACTTACACAGCGTTGACTTTCTCCACATTAGCCTTGGCTAGGGCAATGTACTCGTCAATTGGCTCTTGATAAAGCTCGTAGACCTTAGGGAGGGTAAAGAGAGCGAGGACAACTGAAATTGAAACAATAGTAATAATTAACAATAAGTTGAGTCGCAACTAGCGGAATTTTAATTATGTAGTAAAAACTCACAGAGGGTGGCCAAACAGATACCGGAGAACCAAGAACCAATGTAGGTCAGAGTCCACAGAAGGACAGCGAATTTTATGGAGTCACAGATATTTTCAACCAAGAACAGACGACGGAGGCTGTTCAACAAGTCCTGTCCATGTTGAACAATCACATCAGCCTGAGCGTGAGCCTTCTCTTGAGGAACAGAGATCTCGGGTTCCAAGTATTCTTTGAAAGGATTAGCTCCATCGGTCTTCTTCAGATGGCTCTCCACCAGTTTGTAGACTCTGAATCCGAGGGTTCCAGCCAAAATGGTGAGCGAAGTCCAGGCGATGAGTGATATCACTGAGAACTTGGCGATGAGGATCAAGGCCAACAAGGACAAGGCCAGAGCGGCAGCACTCTTCTTAGGATCTCTCCATTTCAGGATTTCCAGTACTAAATAATATTAAGTTAAACTAAAATTTAACAAACAACCCCCACAGCTGCTGTATTATATAATTTTACCTTTTCCTGGCAAGTCTTCGGCCGGAACATAATCCGCCTCTCGAGAGTATTGACGACGAGAAGCCTTACCCATATTTTAAGTTACTAACCCGTTCGAAAAAGGAGAACACACTACCGGCTAAAGAAAGATATACAGAGGGGAAACTCCCGAGATTAAGATCACGCAAAAAGGACGAAGGTCGACGGTAAACGCAAAAATCTTCATTACGATCTTTACGAACATTGATGTAAAAAAGGGAGGCCTAAAAGAAAAAAAGGCTAGCCGCTATCAACCTCCCAGTTTAGTCCCGAATACGTGGCAACTTCACTTAAAGTGAATAACAACCCCCAATATAGAGGATATATGAATAGGTGGTCATCCTTCGAACTGCAAAGACGCGTTGGATAGGGAGAAACAGTCGGGACCGTCCCCTCTTCTATTCCCACCCCGATTTTCGTCGGAATCCCGCGTGGAGGTTGCATTAAGGACAACAAAAAAACCAATTGACAGTTCGCTATGTTCCGATTATTGCCGATCTAGTTTTTATGAGGTATTGATGTCTACAACGAATACGTCTGTCACGAAAAGATCATGCTTTTATGATCCCAAACTGTTTATAATTTGCACTGATTCGTCATTTATGCCCTATCAAATAAAATGAAACATCCTCTTTTCGATTTGATGCCCTAGACGGAACCAAACATCTACAAATACACCAAAATATGATTTCTCCGCCGTTCCTGCACCGGGCTTAAATAATTTGTCGTTTTTTCCGTCCTTGACCCCGATTCCTTACCTCGAGGTTTGTCTTTGATGAAATTGTGAGTGTATTCTCCGACTGTATAGACCGTCACACCCAGAGAGCCCAATAAGCCCACATAATGGACTAAATTGAAGGTGATCCTGGTGATCAAGGAGATCAGAGAGCCGATGGCTCGAAATAGAAGACCGACTTTGCTCATTACCGTCTAATCAGGCTGGAAGTGATGAAATGAATACCGGTCAGTCACAAACGCGCAATGAACATGTTCGCCGTGTTTGATAAAAACTGATGAAACTGGTAACACAATCAGACTACTCGAGTATTAAAAAACCAAACATTCGAATACCGATCAAAATCCAGGTCTCAAGAGAGAACGATGAGATATTGGAAAAGAAAAGAGGAACAAGGTGCGCGGATTGGGACAAGGCCTTTGCAGAAGGTAAACAAACGAGCCAGGGGATCCAGACTCTCCGCAGCATTAATTCTAAATGACATCGATGCCAATTGATTGAAATCGATTCATGCGTCAACAAGTTCGACCGAGAAAACAATGATTACAGGAATTGAGAAACACAAAACTAATAACAAAACTCTTCCTCATCTCTCGGCCACGTGATTTTCAGGTCGCTGTTGCGAAAGTCAGGGAGTAAAGTATTCAGCACAGAAATTGAAGCGGGATAATTTAGGAAAAAATGGAAAAAAAGGCAATCGACTGACTCCAAAAGGACATCGCGGTCTTCAGAAGGCCGACCCGGGTCCACAAAATGCGAGGTCGGGCGAGTCCAACCGAGAGAAACACCAGAAATGTGCCCGCCAATTATTTGGAAAAACTCGCGCAGTCCTGGAAACGGAAACCTTTCCGAGGCGGGTGATTAGTTAAGTCAGAGGGTCCGAAGCCGAGTGCAAGGAGTCTTTTTGCACCAAATGCAGAGTCCAAGAGTATCCCAATGCAACGAGCTCGAAACATTGCCTCGAGAAAAGCAGGCCGGTCAGCTGACCGAAAAGAGGAGCGCGGTCAGTGCGCCCAACACTTTTGAGCAAGGCCCATTGCCGTGGCACGCGTCTTTGGGCCCTCCCCTGTCGCCGCACTCTCCCCCTTTCCATTTCAATTTTGGCCAATCTTTTGTGTTCTCGCGCATTGCACTTCGCCCGTAGCTCTATTCTTTCGGCTTTTCTCTGTCCCTTTGCCCAAAAATCTCTGTACTTTTGAGTTCTATTTTCCGGCCATGTTTCCTCTTGTTCATTTATTTTCACATGTTTTCCCTTTCCTGCCTTTTAAATCTTTTGCCGTAGTACTTCTCGCACAACAGGGCATCCATTCCGGCGTTTTCTCCGCAAGAACGGCCACAAAAAACAGTTTGACTTACCCCGAGGGTCGACTGACTTGAAGTCCACCCAAGCTTCACCCGTGTGCTTGAGGATGGATGGAAGACCGTGTGAAGATTGTCGATGGAACACTAAACGTGTCAATTAAAAAGTGCAACAAAATAAATTCAATTACGTATCAAGATGCTTTTATAAAGCTAGAATATGTAAAACATTTCCTAAATACGGTAATTACTTACATCCGTGTGAGTGAGGAGGAGGGCCCAGATCGATAACCTGAGGGTTTTCTTCTTCCGGTCCGCTAAGATCCTTTGGAGGAGTTGGGGGTCTGGGTTGTCTGAACACGAAAATTACAAACGTAATAATACACTTACTGTATAGGTTCGGGTTCAGGCTCCGGTTCAGGCTCGGGTTCCGGCTCTTCTCGAGCCTGAGGGAATGTCAGCGGGCCATTCCTGTCATAAGTAGGCAAATCTGGGGATAATTCCCTCATGTTGGTGCCGTCTCTTTCCTCAGCTCGTTCACCATTCAGCTCAGTCAATATATCGTTTCCTGAATCGCCGGCGGGTGAATAGTGTTCGTTTTGTTGTCGGTTCCCAGAGCGGAAATCGTCCAGCAGATCTCCAACTTCGTCGTGAGCTTCTTGAATAGCGTCTTCGATCTGGGATGCAACAGCTAAAATAAATTTATATTTGCTGTTATAACCATTCAGAATGGAACAAAGTTGTTTGCAAATCAGTTCAAAAGCACTTGTTACTCAAAGAACCCACCACTCGAGTCGTCCTGAGGTTGATCTTGGGTGAGAAGAGATGTCCGACGAAGAGGAACCTCTTCCTTTACATTATCAACAGGTTCAGGAGATGCTGGAGTTGGATCTACAACATCATCCTTGGGTGGAGACCATTCCTTTACGGGGGAAGATGGCACAGGTTGAGGACTGGGATCTTTATGTTCTAGACCGTGAGCTGGCTCATCAACGGGAGAAGGAGACGATTTGGGGGAAGGCCCGGTCGGTTCGGCGCCGTGATGAGGCTGTGCTGGATGGGAATCGCCTGAGTTCTTTATTTCCTGGTCCTGTTTGCTTGGAGGGTCATCTGGGAGTTCTGTGATTGTAACTTCTCGAGGTTTTTGAGAAATTTCTTCAAGAACTGGCTCCAAATTATGGGCTGATTGATTGGCCAGGGGATCGAATTCATCGAGATCAACCAAAACTTTGCCGGTCGGATGAGCCTCGGCTTCTCCGGCTGCTTCGGGCACATAAAGGTCTCGCTCGTCCATCTTCTGGAATTCAGAGGTCAATGACTTATTCACAGCTCATTTAAATTATGACTAACACATCGCAATTCGGTAACCGCACGCAGCATGAATAATTTCTTTTCGACACCGCTAATGGAGCCGAGTTATTCCACAGGAGTGGAGCGCGTTTCGAAATTTATGGAGTAAACAAAGAACGAAACAATTACTAGTACCTTATACACTAATATAAAGGTAACCCTGACAACCCGATTAAGAGAACCGAATAAAGTTGTCAGTGTAAAAGTCAACGGAGAAGTCATGGAAAAGAGCCTCGGAGCAGAGCAAGGCCGACCAACCAATTCTTGGGCCATTTCAAGGAGGTCTAGGACCGAAAAAAACAAGTGGAAGAGACTGAAAATACGCAGCAGCTGTTTCTGCAGAGAACGGCCAAAACACGTAATCGTTTTTAAACGAGAAACAAACCCGAAATAAATTATACTAGACATATATCGAGCCATAAACCAAATACTAAGAGAAATATGCGTTCCAAAAATGTTAAGCCTCCAAGCTCAACATGAATAATATCCGGAAGAACGTCTAATGAAATAAAACTAACCCAATTATCGGCTAGCGCCAAGCCCAGGACATCGTTCGCCACTTGATTCCCATAATTGGTCAGTAATTCCTCTGGAACATTACGTAATTCCGAATCGTCAATCTTGACAAAGTCCGTGGACGAAGTTTCCGAATCTTGCGAGCCGTCAGAACGAGGTGGAGGTGGGACTGGCAGATCTGGCTAAAACCAAACATTAATTAATTAAAACATCGGCATGGTTGACAGAATTTTTCAAATTGACGTCAAATTGCGGTCATTTTGGCTAAATTCAAAATTCTAATATACAAACCTTTACCACGCGAGTTTAACATAGGCTACGGTGAACCGTTAACACTAGTCGTAACTAGTTTTATTGCTTATTTCATCGGACAAGAAGGGGAATATATTGCCTAAAATTTTATATTCTGCCGATTTTTTTAGCAAGAACCTAAAAATTTTTCAAAAAAGTTCAATTTGACAACGACTGATGCGCCAAATCGGCGACTCCACAACCCTAAACATTAGTCTACATTTTACGTTGCAAAAGGGACCGGCCAACAATAAAAATATAAATTTCATCCAAAAAAAAATAAAAACGAGATTTGAATTTTTATAAATAAAGTGTAAATATTACGCCAACGTTTATAAAGTGCATAAATTACCGAAAAAACAAGTCTACTACGATCAAAGTATTGTCTTACCTGCCTTTGAGCTCCGAATCCATCTTGGGAATCCATAATTGAGACTGAAATTATAATAATTAGCCTCGATGACCGTCAATTTCAATTCAAATGACCTTACAAAATAGGAAATGACCTCAGCACTCGCGATCTCACGTGTTAACCTCAAAAGTGAAGGAACAACCTCCCAGTTTTTGTTTTCCGTTCCGTCTGTGTCTGCCGCTCTCGCCGAAACGCGCGATCTTTCGCTCCGAGATCGCAAAAAACAAGAAAAAAAGAAAACAAAATTGTGTTTCCCAGGGTGAGAAGGTCCCGTCGAGGGAGATTTTGGATTCGATGAAAAGGTCAAGGCGATTGCGCAATCCCGGTTAACGCGAGTTTCTTTTAACACGATTGCGGGCGAATTAATTGTTTTTTGGAGAAACCAAGACCAGCGGCCAGAGTATTGATTGTTGGCCGAAGTCTGGCCGCGCTCTCCCTGGACACTCGGCCGTCTTCGCTTTCGGCCGCCGTAAAAGGAATGGCCTTGGGTCTGTCTTTTATCGCTTCGGATTCATTTTGGGGACCGAGCAGGCCAGGATTGTGTAATCTCGGAAGGATAATGTCCGAAACAGGACGGGGCACATAGATTGGCTGATTGGAAGCTATATGAAATAAATTTACACCTTTTATAAGCATCCCAATCTATGGATACACATTCATTTTACAAGAATTTGAAAAAGAAACATTAAAATGAAAACATTAAAAAGTGTAAAAGTTCATTAAACAAATACAACGAATGGTGGTCACCAAGATGGACATTTGATTTTCATTGTTCTTGACCAGCGGTCGCTTCATGGAAGAGGTGTTACGCCATGAGAAATGGTTCTTCGGCTATGTTTCTCGGTAAGAATCACGCAGTATGGAATGGAATGATGACATCACAGCTGTGTTACAAAACTCTGGCAGTAATGAAATATTTTCAGCAAATTTGTAGAGAAATATCTGAAGAATCCCGGAGATTGGTGTGTCCGATCGAACTGCAGAAAAGATTTTGGCCGAGTCAACACCGAACATTTCGTTTGTGTCAAGAAATCAGACGGCCAAATCCATGATTACGTCCTCAAATTTGACAAACGGAAGGGATGGTACTTTGGGGGGACCGAATCTGAGGTTTATCCATCATTAGAGACGCTTCTTCACAGCAAAACAGAAACTATTCAGAAAGTAAGTAATACATTATTAACAATAACTACTGTCTTTCGAATAATATTACTTTAGTTACAACTGCTCAACGCTGCGGACCGCCCTCCAATTCTAATACCTCCTGGATCCTTGGAATGGGAGAATTGTGATGCCAACTTACTGGGGAAAGGAAGTTATGGAACTGTAGTCAGAGCTAAGGCTACCATTAACAGCAAGTTTCATAGGCAAAATGTCAATGGGTTTTTAGAAGTTAAGTTCGATGTAGCGGTCAAGATCCCACAGACAGCACCGACAGTTCCAAAACTAGGATCAAAAAGGAATACGCAGAAAGAGGTAATGCTGGAGGTGGAACAGATGCTGCATGAGGCCGAGGTGATGAGACATTTCCATCATGAAAATATTCTTCGATGTTTTGGAATCGACACTTCAGAGGATACAATTAGAGTAAGCGACGATTTCACCCACCCTATTGTTTCTTATTTTAGCTTGTTCTCAGTCTTTGCCCTGGAGGCAGTTTGTTGGAGCATCTCCACCATAATGGGGAGGAAATTCGATTCGAAGAGAAGCTCATTTTCAGTTTGGAAGCAGCGCGGGGATTAAAGTATTTGCATACGAAATGGAAATGTATTCATCGAGATATGGCGGCGAGAAATTGTTTAATCGCAAAGGTAAACATCAATCGAGACGAAAATGATAATTGTTACAAGTATTGAATAATTACAGTATTCATGATGACTTTAGGATGGTAAGCTGAAATTGAGTGACTTTGGGATCTGCATGATGGAAGGGGTTACAAATACGAATGAGGACAAGATCAAAGTTCCCATCCCATGGCTGGCCCCAGAATGTCTAACTGCTCGTCCAAGATTTTCGACCAAGAGCGACGTCTTCTCCTTTGCCATTTTTATGTATGAGATCGTAACGAATGGTCAGAAACCTTGGCCGGAGTATGGAAGAACCGAGGATATCATGAGACTGGTTAGATGTGGCAAAAGGATGACTATTCCCGCTTCAACCCACAAAGAATTCCAGCAAATCATCACAGCATGCTGGGCCCATTTACCTTATGGACGGCCTGAGATCTGGGAAGTTGTTTTCTTCATCAGACGTCTTCTGAATTCTTCCGGAGTAAGCAGAATGATGATGGTTATGATTACTTTATAGATCCCCAAGCCAGAACATCGATCTTTGGCCAAGCTGTCCAAGGGTATCATTCCAGTTCCATTCACCGAGGACCCCGAGGATTTTGAACTAGATGAATGTTCGCCACCCCCCACTTCAGAGGAAGTGCTTCGCATGGATAGAATAACTCAGGAACGCCAAAAAAGACTTCGAAGTCCTTCAGTTGAGCTTAGTTCTGATGATTTTTCTTCTGATTTCCATGGACATACACCAAAGCATAAGAACAGAATTTCAAGGAACCGGATCCCTTCTAGTGAACCAATGAGGTAATAGCACTGCGAAGCGACAAGTCATTCTTCTGTTTAGTCGCCCAAGTGATAACTCTTCATCTGCGGAATTTCGTGGTAAAAATCGTAACAGTCAATCGGACCGGCCTAGACCTTCGCCAGCACGATCTTCTAATAGTAAACCGCCCACTCCATCTGCAAGGAAATCATTGAATACTCCAAGCAGAGCTCTTGCCACTGCTCGCCGTGTGTCTACTCCGTCCAAATTGTTTGCTCCTCCCCGCCGCATCTCCAGCACTCCTATGAGAACAGCCAGAGCGAACGCGGATCGAATGGGAGTAAGATAACGGGGTACTGTGTATACGAACCACAATTACAGTCATCAACCATGTCGAGTGCGCAGCCAGTGATTAAGCCAACTGCCAGAATCTCAACAAAAAAACGGGAAAAGAAAAGTGACACCGACAATGAATAGGTAATGTTTATATGGATAAACATTTAAAATAAACCGAGTAACAGTAACAAAATGGAGGAACAATAACGAGATCTAAAAAAACCTATCAGTCAGCTTATAATTAACTAGAAGTGTCCAATTATTTCTGTTCCTCCTTCTTCTGCTCATCCGAGGAGGTCTCGGTTTGTTGCTGGGAGCCCTGGTTTTTCTCAACCATCTTCTTGTAGGCGGCCTCGAACAGCTTGAGGGATTGTTGTTGGACAGTTCCGACCAATTCCTTCACCTCAGCAGCCTTGAGTCCGTCTCTGTTGGCCAACTTTTGTTTCAATTCGTCGATCTTTTCTTGCAGGGCTTTAGCCTGAAAAAAAAATTATTTTCAAAGCGCTCTCAAATGCAAGTTGACAAAGTTTTGGTTTTACCTCATCAGCATTAAGTTGGTCTTTGTATTCGGTCATCTTGTGTTCGGTGTCGTTGACAACAGACTCAGCGGAGTTTACGGCTTCGACCAATTCCTTCCTCTCGGCATCTTCGACAGCATGCTTCTCGGCGTCTCTGATCATCTTTTCGATCTGCTCTTTGTTTAAACCACCCGAAGATTGAATAACAATCTGTTGTTCCTTTCCGGTTCCTCGGTCTCTAGCAGATACATTTACAATACCGTTGGCATCAATGTCAAACGTAACCTCAATTTGAGGAACACCTCGAGAAGCTGGAGGAATTCCGACCAAAGAGAATTGACCGAGCAGCTTGTTGTCCGAGGCCATATCTCTCTCCCCTTGATGAACCTTGATTTCGACTTGAGTTTGTCCATCAGCGGCAGTTGAGAAGACCTAAAAGAAAGAATAAGATAAAAATTATACGAACTTACTTGACTCTTTTTGGTTGGAATAGTAGTGTTTCTTGGGATAAGACGAGTGAACACACCTCCCAAAGTTTCGATACCCAGAGACAACGGAGTAACATCAAGAAGAAGGATATCAGTCACATTTCCAGCCAGGACTCCTCCTTGTATGGCAGCACCAATAGCAACGGCTTCATCGGGGTTAACAGCCTTGCTGGGAACACGGCCAAAGATGTCTTGGACAGTCTGTTGGACCTTTGGCATTCTGCTCATACCCCCAACCAATAAGACCTCTCCAATGTCGGAAGGCTTGACTTCAGCATCAACCATGGCCTTCTTACATGGTTCTTGTGTTCTCTTAATGAGGTCACTAACAAGCTGTTCAAATTTGGAACGGGTCAGCTTTATGTTCAAATGTTTTGGTCCTGAGGCATCCACAGTGATATATGGAAGGTTAATGTCTGTTTGAGTTGTGCTGGACAGCTCGCATTTGGCTTTCTCAGAGGCTTCGCGAAGTCGTTGCATGGCCATGGGGTCCTTGGTGAGATCGATTCCGGCTTCCTTCTTGAATTCCGCAACAAGATGATTAACCAGCGCATTGTCGAAATCTTCTCCTCCAAGGAAAGTGTCTCCGTTGGTTGACTTAACTTCGAACACTCCCTTTTGGATTTCCAAGACTGATACATCAAAGGTTCCTCCTCCCAAATCGAAAACAGCGATACTAAAAAGAAAATTATACTCTTTTCCGCAGAAACATACATTTTGTTGTCCGATTTATCCAAGCCATAAGCCAAAGCAGCGGCAGTTGGTTCATTGATGACTCGAAGAACGTTCAAACCAGCAATCTGACCAGCATCCTTTGTGGCTTGACGTTGAGAATCGTTGAAGTAGGCAGGAACAGTGATGACAGCGTTGTTGACTTTAGTTCCCAAGTAACTTTCAGCGGTTTCCTTCATCTTAGTGAGGACGAATGCACCGACTTGAGATGGAGAATACTGTTTCCCTTGAGCTTCTACCCAGGCATCTCCGTTGGGCGCCTTCACAATCTTGAATGGCACAACTTTAAGATCCTTTTGCACTTCGGGGTCATCAAATCGTCGACCAATCAAACGTTTAGTAGCGTAGAGGGTGTTCTGACTGTTGGTAACTGCTTGGCGGCGGGCAGGGGCTCCAACAAGACGCTCTCCGTCAGCAGTGAACGCAACTACTGATGGAGTCGTCCTTACACCTTCGGCGTTCTCAATAACCCTTGCAGATTGACCTTCCATCACAGCTACACATGAGTTAGTTGTTCCCAAGTCAATTCCTATCACGGTACCTTTCACGGCGTCGGATCTATAACAATAAGGCGATTAATATTCTTAAAATCTTCTAAAGTCAAGACATAAAAATGAAAATAAATTACTTAAACCTCCGGGGCGTGAAACCAAAACATTGCTTGGCCACAAATGGCACTTTGGCAACATTGCCAAACGACGATCTCGCCGCAGACAGCATTGATTATAAACTTATGTGACGAGGTTGGGGACCTCCGCTAACCTGCAATAGAGACTGATAATAAAAGAAAATTACGCAATTTCTCTCTTTGCAGACGACAGAACACTCGAGAATGATCGAAAAGTAACGCGAATGCACGGTGTAACATGTTAGGAACGGACAAATTCAAAACAGGGAATAAAAATTATGCAGTGGGTTAGAAAAATAGTTGAGGTACTAAGATTGAGATTGCATCACTGCCAGGACGAACACTCCAGAAATTTCGTTTGCAGAAAACTGAAAAATAAAAAATTTCTTTATTTTTCGTATTTCCCACAGAAATCTGGATTTCGCTTCGGGACACACACAACCCAATAACTATAAGTTGGCACATTTATTGTCACGGCGGTTTCACACAACAGAAAAGCGGGAACTTCGTTTTGTCCTTTTTTGAAGCGGGGGCGCAGCTCGCGGAGGCAAAAAATGACGTTTTTTTACTGTAACTTTTAAACTAACAGTCGGATCGAAAATCGACCAGGGATTTAGAAAATAGAAGTTGTCTTTTATCTAATGACGTATTAAACACATTGCAGAAGTGGAAACGGAGACCAATTGTCTGTGGCGCTAAATTTGCCTATGTTGAGGATACCGTATCAAAACCAAAAGTCAAAATGGGAACTTGATATGAAGAAGTGGATATGTAAATACACGATTCCGAGTCGATAGACACCGAAAACGTCGAAAAAGGTTGACTGAGCGAGAAGTTATGACACCCAAAAAACATGCTGATTTTTGGCAATTTCGAAAAACTACAGTATCCTTCGAACAAACAGTCGGATCAAAAATCGACCAGGGATTTAGAAACTACTTTGTCTTAGCTATATTTTGGTATACAGCATGGCTAAGTAGGTGATCAAATGAAGAGACTTGTCTGTGGCCGAAAGTACATTGGTCATGTTGTAGTAGGTGAAAGTTGATCGTGAGACAAATGCAAAGGTGGTTATGAGGAGTTAGGGTGCTACTACAACTCAGTAAGCAATAATCGTTTAGAATCAGCGTCGATTTTGCATTAGCGAGGACTTGTGGTATAGTACCCACCATCACCGTATCCACTTCAACTATCAAGGCTTAAGCCAATAAAAGACCATATATTACGCTTAGACTGTGCTCCTCCATCTTTATGTTTATAAATTAAACATTTAACAATTATTTTAGCCTCATATAACCACAGCTGGTGTTCATCGGGTATGCCACTATATGTACAATATTGCCGGTAAGCAGCGTTTAAAAAAAGTTTCGGTTTTTGTTGGTCCCATAGGTTCTAATGCTTCCTTTACATCTTTGAACGGGTTTGCTTCCTCTATTTAATTAAAATACGGCCTGATTGCTGTTTTAATATTCATTTAAGTAAGCATGTTAACCGTCACTTCATTTGATGATTTTAGAAATCTTAATGTGAATTCTGAATTAATTATTGGTCTGAAAAGATCAAGAAATTTTTTTTTTATCCTTTTAGTATCAATTACATCACACTTCTGATGAAACTGTACGATTTCTTACTAAACATGTTTCATCGTATACCTTCCTCTGCAAGCTGCGCGTTTTTTATTTTTTTCCCACCACGAAAGATACCTTTGAAACCGCCGTGTTGTACGTTTTATGATTTATGCAGCAAAGAACAGTGCATGCTCGATAGCAGTAGTTAGTCCAGATCGAAGAATAGGTCGAGTCCACTTCCATCCAACTCATCGACATTAATTTCGCTGAAATTCATTGGCGCTTGGTTCTTATCACATTCGGAAATGAGAGTACATGTGTCGGAAGGCTGATACTGGCCATTTTCCAACGCGTTATCAATCGTGAAAGCAATTAAGTCGGCTTTTGGGACAAGAGTGACCAGACAATGTCGACGGTACTAAAAATGACATAGGTATTATCATGAAGTGAGCGTAGACTTATTAAACTGTTGTTCCCTTTATTCTTGTGTTGTTTTCGACTTACCTCGTAATACCGTTTGCAAAGATGTTTAACCTTGCGTCGCAGGAAAGGCTTAGACCGCTGTTTGTTGTAGTATAGGGAGGTGATGTACAAAACCTTCTGACAGTTCTCACATACTTCAATCTCACTTAAATTGGCCGTATTAATCATCTTTTATTGAGGGATTATTAAGTGAGCATGAGCAACTTACCGATATTATCAGCATTACAGCAAAAAGTCGCATGGCGAGAGCGCAAAGCAGTGGGATAGCTGGGTAAAATAAGGATGCAAGGCGAATGCGACCAGTTTTCTCGTGATTGTTTTCTTTTTTGGTTTTCGTCACATAAAATCCACAATAAAGGGGTTATATTTGTTCTTCGTGTTGAAGTAATGTCTGAGTGGGTTTTGTTCAGCTATCCTAATAAGGGGAATTCGCAGAAAATCATGTAAAAATACCGTGTCCATCCATGCACTCCAAGTGCGACGCTCAGATTTTCTTTAAATTTTGCACACTCGTCGGGCGTAGACTAGTTATCAGTTCCTCGAAGTTTTAGCTCGCGCTTTGCAAGCGCCGCCGAGATATTCCACGATCTTTGCATCCGAGAGAGTACGCGAAACGCAGAGAGCGGTCAGAGTGAAAAGCACTTTTTGGCCATAAGTTCTATGCGTCGCACTTGGAGTACTTCCCCTATAAGTAGTACTGTAATTAAAAAAAGTAAAAATTTTAACAAACTGATGCAATTTTCGAAATCAGCGCTATCGAAAACCCCCCAAATCGATTAAAAATTACTTTTTAACAGTTCTACAGAAACAGTAAAGATCACATAAAATAGACATTATTTTACAAGATAAAGGGGTGTTACGGATCAATATAGATAAGAAACAGTGGCGAGTTTATTTACAATGGCTAGTCGCATAATAAAGTTAAGCTGCATTTTTAGACTCATTTGTCGAAGTCCGACTGATATCTTGTTCATCTTTTGGTTTGAATTGTTTGGGCAATGGATCGTCATTCAGCTTGTCGTTGTTCTCTTCTATATGCTCATTGGTCGAGTCTTTGTTATCTTCCTCTTCTTCCTTTTCCTCTCCCATAATTTTCAATCCTTTGGCATGATATAAGACATAAAAGTCGGCGAGTAAAGCTAACAATCGGAGACCTCCGTAAATACCGTGCATCCTGAAGTCGGGAGATGAATAGAAGTCTTGGGTCATCTTACCATATTCGCAGTTTTTCGGTGCTATAGAGGACGCAAGCTCCCCGTCCATCACACTTTTTTTCCCATTGGACACAGAAATAATCGATAATGGCCCCCCAAATGATGGGAGAAGGAAGGGTAGCCAGGATACTCACTAGGAATCCACTGAATCCCAAAGATACGGAACGATGGCGAGGAGGGACTGATCTGAAATGATGGACATTACTGATAGAGCCTGAAGGACTTACCGTAACATGATGAGCATGCCAGGTGTTACTCCAAGTCCTCCAACTACCCCTCCTAATGCCATGTTCAAGAAATAGACCTTGATCTTCCAATTACAATCGTCGGTAACGCAATAGTCTCTGGAAACCCTTCTCTCAGCATCTTGCTTAACACAAGAACAATTGGCAAAAGTTGGGGGTAACTTGGGATCGAGAAGAGCGAATTCAGCCGGATTGGGTGATGGACATCCAGCATGGCACGGGGAATAATACACATTGCCCTGAGGGTCACAAACGGGGTATATGGGAACGTTCTCGCAATAACAGTTCCGGGAACAGACTGCAGTTGTATTTGGAGCCCCTCTAGATGCTCTAAATATTTTATTAAAATAATAATTTTCGCCCGGAAAACATGCTTACATCTCACCGAGTTGTGACATTGTAGATTGACAACCAACTCCAGCATTCAAGAAGGACAAAAGAGCGGCCAGCAAGGAGCAGATGGCTACCCAAGCAGCCGCTTTTCGTCCTTCTAATCTTAGGAATCTCATCAGAAGACTCCCTAGACTCACCCCAATTGCAAATCCAACGATGCCAATAAGACCTAGGGTGAAGAGTAATTGTAATCGCTACGACTTACCCATATAAAAGTTAATTTTGTATTGAGGTACACCAAAATGAATCTCGAGGTATTTGGGGAGGAAGACAAAAAACCCTTTGAAAGCCATCACGTCGATAATCCTGCCAACCAGAAGTCCTACATATACGGGTTGTGTTATCACGGATTTCATGGTGATTACGAAGTCATCCATCTTTTCTTGGAAAGTGTCCGGAACCACGGTTTTCCCATCGGCCGTTCTCTCAGCATGCCGGTCGACCAAAGCTAATCTCCGGGGCTTCCTTAAATCTTTAGTTTGAGTCATCATTTTTACTTTTTAGATCCACTTTTTCCTTTAAGAAGATCATCTTTAGCTCCATCTTCTCGATTCTCATCCTCTTCATGATAAGAAGGATGAGTTTTGAAGCAGAATAAAGCTAACGAGGGCCCAAAAAGCAAGAATCCCATCACCAAGAATCCACACCACCATCTGCCAATCCACATTGGATCTCGAGGAGTTAGGCCCTGTGGTGCTGAAAGTTTTTACTATATGTGAAAGTAAAATAACATACGATCGAAGGTGTAGTAGTACTTGTTGAACACTGATCCCATCATTAAGCCAATCACTGGTCCGAGAATTCGAATAAAGAACATACCAGCTGCAAATAAAGAAAATTATTAAACAGTAAGCTTACCGAAATAAAGAGGAAGATTGGCTTTTTTCACGTTGTCATCAACCAAGGGTAAACCTAGAGAATACGGCATTGTACGGCCAATACCCAGAAGGAAAAGACCGAAGAAGATCGTGGCCGTTGGCCCGAAGTAAGAGGCATCTCTGGTGCATCTAACTTTGTCCATCTAAAGACTAAATAATTCTGTTACAGTAATCTCACCATTGCTCGGAGTCTGTTCAGAGACTTACTACAAAAGGCGTACGTTGTAGCGGTAATGGCTCGCAGATTCTCGACTTCAGTTATAGTCGAAGGATTATGGACATGGAGTATCGACTAAAACACTGAATACGAAACGGGAACCCACTTGGATAGTATTACATAAAGTAGAACTCTGGTTTCGATCAATCAGCTTTTCACATTGTTGCAATGTTGCGGGTAAGCCTCCTTTCCCAGCAACAATTCGTCTTATTTCATGAGGTAGCAGATACGGAATGGAGGCTCCTTCATTGGCCATTCGACTGATATCCCTTTCAATTGTTTCTTGGAAATCCGAGGTTTTCAAGTCAACTCTTTCGACCGGAAACAGGAAATTGGAAGTCGAGATAAGAAGGTTAGCTATTGCAATCAGCATGCAACCACCGCCTATCCATTTGGCTCTATTCCCCTGAACGTTGGTTCAGGTTTATTTTATTGTAATTACCTTCCCACCAAGATACGATACAATCACCACTGAAGGAATATATCCGAAATCTCCGGCCGACACCATCATCCCCGAAATTTTGCTGGGAATCTGGAATTGCTTCTCGATGGCGACAACGGCACTGAAATAAAGGCCATCATGCAAAAAAGTCGTGCACACATTTAACAACATTGTCATCTAAATTTTGATTTTTTGCGCATTTTTGTGCAGAGTTAAATCGATGTGGCTAGAACATGATTACAGACTGTTACCTGGTCATGTAGAACCCGCCGATGGCCTCCAAGAAGTAGACAATGGAGAATAAGACAAAAAAGGACACCACGGTCCTGTCCAGCACCATCTTCTAGCTTCCTGAATCTCCCTAAGAACTCATAAAAACCCTTTGATATTGATTGACCAAGAAGTGAAGAGACCGCCGTCTACTGATAAGATAGTCAGATTACCTCCGCTCAAACATTTCTCAACAAATTGAGCACAAAAGGTAAACGAAATGTGTTTGATGCCGTATTAATTCTGCCAATCGGTGACTCGGAACCTTTTCTGATCAGAACCTAGAGTGACAAAAACGAGGAATAAAGTGTAATCTTTGTACAATTAAATTTGTTAAGTAGTTACTCGTTACTTGCAGTCCGGATGGGAAGAAGTTAATTGATATGCATGTTGACATTTTAGTTGTAATGTATTCTATGTTTTGTCCCCCAGGCCGGGGTCGAAGAAAAAAATGGTAAGGAGGGACCAAGGTATCCTAAACTACGAACACCTTTGAGAAAATGCAACTTTTTGAATCTCTTCTTGTGGCAATTTTGTTGGGCGCAGCGTGCGAACAAATCGCCTAAAAATTATACGATGGAGAATAATAATTCTGGATTATAACAATCTTCAACTGGATTCAATAATTTGTACGTTGATGTGGATGAAAAATTACAATAAGGCTCTTTTATAAAATACGCTATAAGTTTTTGAGCTTAGTTATAACTATGTATTCTTGACCAAATTCCCAACTCCATGGCTGCCACGGAATGCCAATCTTTTTTGGGCGCCTTTTTCCCAACGAAATTATTTTATTTCTTTCTTTTGGAGCGCAGAAATGGCTTGGATAAACTCCTCATGGTCGGCCTCATTTCTTCGTCCCTCGTTTACTTCACAATATACGAATTTCTATTTTTTGAATTTCTTACTATAATTCACGTATTGTTTTGGAATCGTGTTCCATGAAAATCTTGAATATTTCAGTTGACGATGTCTGCGGAACCCATGGAAACCGATGCTAGAGTGAAGGAGGAGTCTGACGGTGAGTATCAGCCTGAGGAGATGGAGACCGAAGAAGCTAAACCTGAATCGGAGAAATTTAAGATTGGCATTGGTACGTTATACCTGTAATATTACCTATTTTTTAGAAAATTCGGATTCTTTCAAGAGATTCGAGTTGTTGTTGAAGAAGACTGAAAACTTCTCAAAGAAACTGAGTGCCGGAGATGCAGTGATGGCTGGTAAGTTTCGCTGATTGTGTTTTATTCAGAAGAGGGTAATCGTCAATGGCAGGGTTTTTTTACTTTTCTTTATATAAAATTAGCTTTTAGATCCAAATAGAAAGAAAAAAGGACGGCCGGTGGCGAATGATCATAGGCATAGGATGACGGAAGAAGACGAAGATAAGGAACTACTGGCACAAGAAGGTGCGCCTGAAGATATGATTTTGTTCGACAAATCTCCTAGTTTTATCAAAAATGGAGAACTCAGAGATTATCAAGTCAGAGGTCTGAACTGGTTGATTCAGCTCCATTACAATAAATTTAACGGAATTCTGGCGGACGAAATGGTGAGGTGTGAGAATTTTTATATATTGTGCTTAATTTAGGGACTCGGAAAAACGCTTCAAACAGTATCACTTCTTGGTTACATGAAACACGTAAAGAACCATAATGGTCCTTTTTTGGTTATTGTCCCTAAAAGCACAATTCAAAATTGGAAAAATGAGTTCACAAAATGGTGTCCGACGATAAACACTTGTGTTCTTATTGGAAGTGCAGAAGAACGGGCGGTACCGTTGGGTCGAATAAAAGAGAGAGATTTTGATGTAAGTGCGTTTATGTTACTGACCTGTTGTTTTTAGGCGGTCATCACTTCGTATGAAATGGTCCTCAAGTGTATGAGCGATTTAAAGAAGGTTACCTGGTATTATCTGGTCATTGATGAGGCTCATAGGATAAAAAACGAGAATTCAAAGGTATGGCTTCGTCGGTTTTAGCTGATGTTTATTGGTTTAGCTTGCCGAAAATGTTAGAATACTGAAGACAAAGAATCGTCTTCTTCTGACCGGAACTCCCCTACAGAACAATCTCCACGAATTATGGGCTCTTCTCAACTTCTTATTGCCGGAGATTTTCAACAGTGCTGAGGATTTCGATTCATGGTTTCACAATGAGAACCTTTTGGACAATCAGGAGATCATAAAAAGATTGCATCGTGTCTTGCAGCCATTCTTATTGAGGCGAATTAAAGCTGATGTTGAAAAGTCCTTGTTGCCGAAGAAGGAGGTTAAAGTTTTCATTGGCTTAAGCCAGCTCCAAAAAGAATGGTAACTCATTTTTGTTTTTATTGTATTTTTAGGTATACGAAAATTTTGATGAAAGATATCGATGTGGTCAATACTAACGGAAAGGTGGAGAAGAAACGTCTAATGAATTTGTTTATGCATCTCCGGAAATGCTGTAATCACCCATACCTGTTCGATGGAGCTGAACCAGGGCCTCCTTACACTACAGACAAACATTTAGTGGATAACTCGGGAAAGATGGTCTTGTTAGACAAACTTCTTGCTAAACTTCAAAAACAAGGATCAAGGGTGTTAATCTTCTCGCAAATGAGCAGGATGTTGGATATTCTGGAAGATTATTGCGTTTGGAGAGGCCATAAATATTGCCGGTTAGATGGTCAGACGGCCCATGATCTACGACAATCCCAGATTGATGAATTTAACAGGGAAGGAAGCGAGAAGTTCTTGTTCATGTTAACGACTAGAGCTGGAGGTCTGGGAATCAACTTGACTTCAGCTGACGTAGTCATCTTGTTTGATTCTGATTGGAATCCGCAGATGGATCTGCAGGCTATGGTAAGAAAAGGTCCTTATATTTATATTACGGTTTGATTTAGGACAGGGCTCATCGTATTGGCCAAAAGAAACAAGTTCGGGTATTCAGATTTGTAACAGAGAACACTTGTGAAGAAAGAATCATCGAAAGGGCCGAGAGGAAATTGAGGCTGGACTCGGTGGTCATTCAACAGGGCCGTCTGACTGAAGCTCAAAAGACCTTGGGATCGGACGAAATGTTATCCATGATCAAGCACGGAGCCAGTAAGATTTTCTCGTCGAAAGAATCAACCATCACGGATGAGGATATCGACGCCATCTTGGAGAAATCGGAGGACAAAACGAACAAATTAAATGAGGAGTTGGAAAAACTTGGAGAGTCAAATCTTAGAGATTTCAAGAGTATATACGACTTTGAAGGCGAGAATTACAAAGGAAAGAGCATCAGAAATGAACCCGCTTTCTTGGAACCGCCAAAAAGGGAAAGGAAAACCAATTACAATATGGATCAGATGTTCAAGTAAGTAATTTGCTTATTGTTTTGTATTCTTTAGAGAGCAAGCGAAACAAGATGGGACCTTGAAACCTGGATCAAAGGCCCCTCGACCAAAGAGTCTTCCTCAAGTCTTCGACTTCCAATTTTATCCAAAACGGTTGTACGAATTGGTTGAGAATGAATTGTATTTCTTCCGAAGAACGAATGGATACATGCCAACACCTCCAGATGGATGTACAGAAAAGGAAGCTGAGAAGTATATAAAGGAGGAGAAGAAGAAGATGGACAAGGCCACGGCGCCTACTGACGAAATGATTGAGGAAAGAGACCATCTCATCAACACTACTGGATTTGATTGGAGCAAAAAAGAATTCAACGCATTTATCAAGGCTTGTGAAAAATATGAATCTAACGATTATGACAATATATCCAAGGAAATCGGCACAAGAGATGAGAAAGAAGTCGAAGAATACTCGAAAGTTTTCTGGAAGAGAGGAAAGGAGCTGAAGGACTTCTACAAGTACAGTAATGCTATTGAAAAGGGTCGGAACAAACTCCACAGAAAAGCTTATGTAAAGAGTGTTTTGGAAAAAAAGTACAAGGAATGTCAGGATCCGTACACTCAACTTGATTTTGTATTTAGTGGGCCCAAAGGGAAGTCGTTCTCAGCGGATGAAGACAGGTTTGTTTTTGTTATATCTTGGTTGATTTAAGTCCTAGATTTTTTCCGAAATTGCGGTTTTGTGCACAAAAAGTTGACACCGAATTTGAAAGACCAGCGTCGGCTTAATGTTCCGATCGTTCTGGAGTGCATTGGATTTTAGGGTTAATTTGACACCGATTTCGAAAAATGAGTGCAGGCTGAAAATGCAAAAAACTCCAAAATCTGCCTTTGCAAAAATGCACCTGATTTCATAATTGGTACCGAGCAAAAATTAAGCTGATGTCGATTTGTCAATTTCCGTATCGACTTTTGTGGGTTCGGAAAAAATCTCACACTGATATGTGCACCATTTGATTTAGAGTATGATGTACATGTTATGATGGATATCCGTTTATGAATTTGTTTTTAGGTTCATTCTTTGCAAGTACCATGAGTTCGGATGTGATGACGAGAGTTTCGAGAAAATACGACAATCTATCAGATCCTCGCCTCAGTTCAAATTCGATTGGTTCTTCATCTCCAGGACGTCGCAAGAACTGGCTAAGAGATGCGCTGCTCTAATTGCAAGTTTTGATAAGGATGCAAACGATGAGAATGCCGACTCAGAAGACGATAAGACCAAAAAACGACCCGGACAAGGCTCCCAGACTTTAAAACCCAAAAAGAAAAAGGTTTAAAACTGTAAAACATAGTCTCATCTAATTATCATTTCACTTTATTTATCGCTGCAATGAATGAGTAAATACGTGTTACTGTGAAACCTACTGTGAGCTGTTTAAGCAAAAATACTGACTGGTAAGCAAGCCGTTATTGATAATGTTGAGGGCGGATTGGAGATTCGGGAGTATGGCAAGCATTAACTCGGGAGAATATGTACAAAAACGGCCTCTACCAACTTCCTCCACCACCTTCATCTTTAACAGCTTGATTTGGATAAAGACCTTGACCCTCTTTTGCCTGTGGCTGAGGGACTCCTGGCTGATATCCCCCTGGATACCCTCCACCGCCTGGTGCAGCAGATCTTCTTTGGCCCTGGTTTCGAATACAGTTCATGATCATCTGCATGACATACGAACCGGCCATGGATTGGAAGAAGGTTCGCATTCCACTGCCTCCTACAATATAAAATATATTTTCATGAAGTGCATGGACGTTTGTTCTCTTTTGCACATTACATTTTTTTCTCGTGCTGACGCAACGCGTTGCGAAAACTTGATTGTGTTGCACCGATAGTTTGGTGCAAAAAAATGTGAAATTCACTGTGCAAAAGTGTGTTTTTTGTGGACCGCAACGAAATGTCCATTCACTTTATGAAAATCCTTTGAGGATTTTTTTCTCACCTCCACCTCCTTGTTGTTGACCTCCACCCTCGGCATCGGGAACAGCCTCTCGTTCTCCTTTGTTCTTGCAACAACAGCAGTAACAAATACAACAACAAATCAGAGTGGGGACCACCACGAACACGATGGCCAAGATGACCCAAGTGGGGATGGAGGGGATCTTCATGGGGAATCCTCCTCCTCCGATGGGACCTTTCCGCCCTCCGTCGCTCGTTCCCCCTGGCGCTGCTGGAAGCTGGCCTTGTTTCTCACTTGTTCTGGTCCAAGTCTCGTGCAGAACGTTGATCAATGCTTGTTGATACTTCTTTTGTTGAAAAAGCGGTTTCTGAAATTTTTTATGCAGAGCCGCCTTAATGGCATACCTGAAGATTGAAGATTTGGGTGAATTCATTGGCGTAAACGGGGATTCTGTCATCGCGAGCGACCCAAAACTTTCTGTCATCAACTGCCAAAACGATGACCATGCTCTTCAGACATTGCTGATCAAGTGTCCAAGTGCTTCGCAATTCATTCGCCATTGCTCGGACATGCTATAAAAAGATGGCTAAACTCGTAATGTAAAATTGGGAGATAACATGACTTGAATTATTTTAGAACGACTTACAGCATCAGATCCTCCTCTGACATGCTTGGCCAACGCGATGGCTGCCGAGATTCCCTTTTTCTCACAGAAATTCTGAGCGTAGTCTTGCCTGGTCTTGGCTTCCAGCTGTGTCAGTTCATGGTTCAGTCGATATCTCTCCTGTTCGCTGAGGATTCCGTCCGGATCACAGATCTGTGCTCTCGATTTCATCTTACATTGTCTGAATCCTGTAGCCGTCGGGTTCGGATAATTAGAGGCATCCCATTCCTGGGCCCAGGTGAAGGCCAGGAATGTTAGGAGAAGCCAGAGTGGCTTCATCTGGAAAAATTTATTTTTACACTTAAAATACTGAAAAGAGAAAATTTACTCGAGAATGCGAACGTCCACTCAAAAAGGTGTTTACTTCCGTCTCTTGTCTTCCCCACACCAATAATCAAAACCGCGATGTTCCAAAACACTCTAAAAAACAGTCTATGTCCCTTTAAAGTCCTCGAAACGATGTAAAATTCGAATAAGATCCCCGGGGTCATGCGATGCTCTCTTTTCCTCCAATTTGTCCCCGAATCCAAAATAGAGACCAAAAGAAAAAGGCGTGTAAAAATAGATTTAACACAACATGTTATCTTTGTCATAACTAACGGGTTTCGTGTATCTATTGGCCAGGTTCACGTAAAACGGCGTCATTAAAAAGAACACAGCTGTGAGTCAAGGCTGGAATCGGCCCAAGACCTTAGCCAAAACAACCACAGTTCTCCTCGACTCCCAAACAAACAACAAAAAAAAGAAGGGAGGCTCTCTAGATATTTCATTCTGTCTTATTTTTTTGCTTTTTTTACACTATTATTTTTAAAGCGATGGAAAACTGAAAGTGTAAAACTGGGTACGACATTTAATTGTTTCCAAAATTAATCATTGCAAAAATAACAAAATACAAAAATATATAACGGTAAATTATTAAACAAGGGAAGGACATTGTGAATTCAAGATACAATACTTCTCTTAATTTTTGTAACACATTACAATCTCTCTTTCAGTTGCGAATTACATAAAATCTGGAGATTTATCCTTCTAATTAATTCTGAACTCTTGCGGCATCATTAATGTTGTTTCGCATAATTCGATTTAAAATTACGACTGTCGTTCCTGAAACCTCGACCCTCAGGGGTTTCGTTTTCATTAGGGTTGTCATGGCGATGCCCCGGCTTGTGCTTTCGCCCAATATTTATGCAAGTTAGTGTTGATGATGAAGTCCCTCCGACGCCGGTCCCAATCCAATCCGCGCAAGAACAAGCCCGTCTTCAAGAACTTCCTCGAGTTTCTGGGGACGGATGTATGGAGATTACCAACTCTTAATTTCCTCGAGAAAAACTCAATTTGTAAGCTATTTTTCACATACTAATATTATTGTGATTACTGTAGCTTTTAATCATACTTTTTTAGTATTCAATCATGATCAAGCCAAGCATGAACTCTGTGTGCAAGCTCACGAAAAATACACCGAATTGGTGGACGCTCTCATAGAAAGCTATTGTATTGACACAAATATTGAGCTATCTGAACTGGTCACTTCTCTAAAATCTCAAGATATCCATGTAAAATTGACGGATAAGGAGAGAAAACTTCTCGAACCAGTGCTGGCTGCCCAAGATTTCAATGTTTTTGTACATTTAATGACCAGAATCAACATCGAATTACAATTGCAGGCCGTCAGAATGTTGGAGGTAAGATGAAATTTGATTACGGTAATCTTGTAAGTACTGTGTTAAAGTTGGTGATTTCAGCACATTTGTGGAGTAAATCCAGTCTCCTTCAAACTCAGCGATGAAGAAGCCGAACTGTTCCAAAATCTTCTTGATGAAGACGAAACAGAAAGATATATAATTATATCAGTCTTGAAGTAAGACCGATAAAAATATTATCTCATTCTTTACAGACAGAGCAAAGAAGAGTTCGAAAGGGATGAAAAGTTACGAAAGGCATTGGAAGAAGCCTTTGAAGCATCGTTGGCGGAGGTAAAAGAGTTGGAGAGACAACGGGTGGAGGAGATCTCCCAACTGGATCATGCTATTGCCGGGGCAAGTCAGCACAAAAATCATTGGACATAATTTTTAGACCGAAGCCGATTTGAAAAAAATGGATATTAAATCAGAATCCTCGAAAAAAGCTGAAGAAAAATCACCCGCGGCTACGACAAATGGAATCAGAAGAGCTTCGGCCGCGCCTTCACTTAAACTAGGGGCCGTTAAAGCGCCGTTGAAACATCCAGCGATGGTAAGAGTACAAATAAATTAGTAGTATTCCTGCTTAGAGTCTGACTGAGGAGAAAACGCCAACCGGTGAGAACAAGTTCGACTTTAAAGTAAGTATTTTGCACTCGACAACAAACATCAATTATTTCTAAGGGTCTTCTTCACAAAAAATCAACTGATGACAACGACAAATTAAAGCAGAGAACAGAATACCTGAAACAACAGCGAGATAAACTGATCGAGGCCAGACAGAAACAAAGAGAAAAGCAATTAATTGAAGCGGCCCAAAGAAATTCCACTGATCGGCCGCGGACTTCACAGGCCGCGCGAGGAGCCCTCAAGGGGAGTTTCGCCAAATCTGAGAACAGCATGGATATGGTAGAAGCCAGAAAAGCCATTGCTAACAGAATTAGAGAACAGGTCATGGGCCAGAAAAAAGAATAAAGAGTTCCTAACTTCCTTATTTACACTCCACTAGAGGTTGTTTGCAAACAGCTCTTCGAAAATGCCCTTTCTCACTTGAACTGTTGTAAACCCGAGCGAATGATGTAACAAATAAATTTATTAAAAAGTGGATTCTATACAAAAAATATCATTGGAATTTAGAAACGAAGATGAGGCTTATTCTTGACCATATACCGGTCTAATGTCGTCCAAAATTTATTGAGCACAGCTCGATCCAAGTGTCGCTTGGTCTGAGAAAGGGAAAGGACATTCACCGACCATTGGGCTACGTTCTTATCCAGTGGTTGTTCATCAAATTTGAGATGGAAAGCGGCGATTCGAGCGAAGATTTCGGTGGGATGCGACCCGAATCTCCATCCTTTGAATTGCCAAGCCGGACCTTGCACGAATACCGCCACAACCCGATCCCATTCGTCTTCTCGGAGTTTACGGGGATCTTCGATGATTCTGAAGGGAACAGTTGTCCCGTTCTCTTTCCGTCGATGAATCAAAAGTTCGTTTTCTCTCCTCGATTTCTGTTTCTTTCGTTCCTCTGACGAGACAAACTTCATGTCCTAAAATTGAATAATGATAAATAAAACCCTTTTTCTTACCTGTAAGATATCTTCAGCATTGTACATTGTTATTAAAGCCGTCCCAGAAGCGGGTATAACAATGATGGGAGTCTTGGATTGTCTCTTCGGAGGTCTTCCGTTAGGATTTAGTGCTGACACAGGACCAAAATCAAGTCTCTGAGGGGGTTTCGGGGGCTGCATTAAGGTCGGCTTGATCGGATTGGCCTTCTTTGTATTACCTAAAGTTCAAGACAATGATACTCAATATTGTCGATGACACACCTCTGAAAGACAGATCCATGTCAATCTCGAGATCGGTGTCCAATTCGGGTCTGAATACTTCCTGGTCGTATCTACTGTAGCCACTGGTTGGTTTCTTCTGAATTCCTCCATTTGTTGGCAATTGGGGCTTGATGAACGAATTGTTTTGAGGAGGACGATTCTTCTTGTTCTAAGTATTTTATCAATAGTTGTAGTTCGAAACTTACAATTTCCTCTGTGATATGTTCCATGACAGACTCAAGATCTAATCCTTCACAGTTATATATCTGTATCCTCGAACAGCCAGGGGTCTCGATCTCTTTCAAGGCTAGTCCGACTTCATCTTCAGAGGCATCTTCGAATGGAAACTCAGCTATCGGATCATACACATCTTCGGCGAGATTAACAGGTGCCTTCTTCAGATTCTTTTTGACTCTATTCCTTAGCTGAGCAATCTTATCAGCATCTAAATCAGCGTTCAATGCTCGGATTCCTTCATCTTGACTGGGTTGACTATCCCCTTCCATTGTTGTGTCAAAGTTAAAAGTCGTATTGTAAGAATTGTCATTATCACTGAAAATTATATAGTTAGTTCTAAAACACAGAAAACAATTAAAAAGACATACGTTTGGGACAACTTCAATCTCTTAGCTTCAGGTTCGTTGTGCTCCTCAGTGAGCGTTTCGAGTTGGGATAAAGGAATACCAGCTGAATATGGAGCATTCGGAACCAATCCCATAACCGAATCTGTGTCCCCAGCCAAATAAGCAGTTAATTTTCGTCTAAACAAAAGTTTGGATAGATGAAAAAACAATCTTGCCTTTGCAAAAGAGTTACCACTTGAATACTTTTCCCCGATACCTCTCTCACATAGAAGTTGTGTTCTCTTTCCCTCATATTCCAGCATTGAATTACAGCTTCTAACGTGTAGAACACCTTGTCTTGACCAAGAACTTGAAGAGCCGTATTACAATTGGCCGGAAATGCTGTTTCGCCGAACACATAGTAAAGTTGTCCATTCTAAAGACTTAAAAATCATTTGGGAAGTTACTTACAACATTCATTTCCTTCATCGAAATCCGATTTTGAACATAATCCCGAAACAAAAGAAGCGGCTCGTCCATTTCTGTTTCTAGAAATACAAAGTGAACAGAGTAACACTGTAACACTACTACCAAGCCTGCGGAAGGATGCCAAAGCAATCGGTGAAACTGCTAATAAAAATAAAAATTTTCTTTCGAAGCAGAATGTAACTATCGATTTTTGAATAATGGTTGATGGCGGCCAATGCAAGTAACTGGGTAAGGAATGCACAAACTTGCTTACGATTAGAAAAGAAAACCTTATGAATGCTTGTCTGAAACTAGTTTATATACATAAAAAAATCTCCGCAAGGCTCAGATCCCGAGATCCATGCACTTCACAACGTTTTTTCACGAAATACTCGTCGCGTAACGCCACGAAAACAAATACTTGGCGTGCTGTTAAATATTTTTTTTGTTTTTTAGAGAGATCAGAAAAATTGTAACTTACAATGAGCCTAGTATTGAGTAAAATCTAGGCTATAGACCAGACCGGTGAATTTTTTTTGTTATAGTCGTATCCTTGAAAAACACCATATTTGAGGAGTTTGAAAATTAAACTTGTTCTAGTTGCGGAATGCCAAGGATTTCTCCGTCTTGCCAAAAGCCCGGGCAACTGTTGCAACAATTTTAATGGCATGAAAGATGGGTCAATAAGCTGAGTTACGAGTGCACAAGAGTTTTGAAACTTCTCATGATGATTGAAAATGATGTTGTAGTGCTGACTGATCAGTTTTGTAGGATTTCTAACTAACGTAAGAGTTGCCCATGACTGCAAAGTTCAGGATTTTTCCAAGCTTTAGGGCGAATATCTCGACCATGGAATCAATCACATATATTGTTTTACCTCTAGCGGATAGCTAAACGTCTACTCTTTCTAATTCACCATTTACCGAATCACTAAATGCTGGATGGCAGGGTTGAAAAAATCGTATCTTTTTAAGAGCATCTTTTTGGGCTTCGTGGAAATTGGACAGAGTGAAATTGGACAGAAATAATTTGGACAGAGCGTGGAAATTGGACAGGGTGAAATTGGACAGAGTGAAATTGGACAGAGTGAAATTGGACAGATTTTCGCTGCAATCGTACGAAATGTCAATATTGAACCATCAAATAATTATTTTTTGCAGTGAAAAAAATCTGTCGAGTTTCACTCTGTCCAATTTCACTCTGTCCAATTTCCACGCTCTGTCCAAATTATTTCTGTCCAATTTCACTCTGTCCAATTTCACTCTGTCCAGTTTCCACGAAGCCTCTTTTTGGTACGAAGTGTCACAAAAATTCGATAGATAATTGCGCACTTTTAGCCTTTTGTATTAATCTGGGTCCCACCACGAAAACAAATGGCCAACTCCACGGTACCGCCTTTTTCATCGATTCGCGTTCATTTTGCAGCCGACCGCAGAAAAAGATAGCAAGGTAAGCGTCAGTGTGAGCAGAACAATCAGGTCAGTTCACTGATATTACCCTTGTCGAGTCAGCTGCTCTAGCATAATGTACCGTTTAAATTCGTGCAAAAGATTTTTTGAAAAGGTTCATATATTCTTATGTTTTCAGCATATTCGTACTGTTTCTGGCGTCATCTTGAGGCTCTGAAATCCTCGAATTTGAATGGTATTCTGAGTTATGTCCAGCGGAGCTATCACCAACGAAGGAATCACTGACCCATTGCACCGTGTTAAACAGGTCAGTCCTAATTTCCTTAGCTGTTTCCTGCTTTCAAATGTTCAACAAATGGGGGATTTATCTAAATTTTGCATGATTTACTCGAAAATTTTTTATTTAGTGGATTTAATTGTTCGGAAATGCATTTATTTATTGATATTTACATTGCCGGTGACTATGTGATGCATATATTATGATGTTATATTTACATGAAATGTATTTTTCGCTGTTGAATATCATATTTCAAACTTTACGTGGGGTTTTGGGACATGGATAATATAATTGCTAAATTTTTGCGACTGAAAATTTTGTTTTAAAAGTTACATTATATTATAGATTCAGTAAGAAATTTGAATGCAATGAACAATGCCTTTGTTATTATATTTGTTTAGCTCTCTACTGTCCATAATCAATCAAACGGCTCCATCAAGCGACCAAGTTCTGACGATTTGAATTGTACGTGTAACGAGGATTTTATTTATTCGCGACCACATTTCGTATTATGATTCTTATGATTGATGCGTTTGTTTAACTTTTACATTTTCTTTTTTACGTATTTATAATCTTTCTTGTGGGGTTGGGTGATTTTTTGGCTCATCGTAGATTTTATTAGTTGTGCCTTTAGAATAGTTTTTTTAAATGTTTAGACAATAGAGTAATATCTAAATTTTAGTGCACCCAGCTAAACGACCAAACGGTGAAATGGCTGGCATGGGAATGGGTGGTCAGCTGAACGAACCTCTGATGGACACAATCCAGATTCCCGAGAACGTGGTCGGACTTGTCATTGGAAGGGGCGGAGAACAGATCTCCAACATCCAACAACAGTCCGGATGTCGAGTCCAAATGGCCCAAGATGCACAAGGAAAGGGGTTCCGGGTGTGCACTCTGCATGGGTCTAGAACTTGTATTGATCGAGCCAAGCAATTGATTGGGGATGTGATCAACAAGAAGCAAACTGGAGCTAATGGAATTCCTCAACAAAACTTTCCTGGACTTGGGCAACCTACTATCACTCATGAAATGCTAATTCCTGGGAATAAATGTGGCCTGATTATTGGAAAGAGTGGAGAAACCATCAAGGGACTTCAGGTAAGACTCCATTAATGTTATTAATTTTATTTTTAGGAACAAATTGGATGCAAAATGTTGCTGGTCCAAGAGAGTCAGCATGTTTCTCAACATCCAAAGACCTTGAGAATTTCTGGATCTCCTGATAAAGTGGAGCAATGCAAGAGAGCTGTAGAACAACTGATCAGCGAAGGTGGTAACGCCTCTTCGATTACATCCATGATTCAACAAAAGTCTGTTGGAGAAGTGATCGTTCCCCGTTCTGCTGTTGGTATCATCATTGGAAAGGGTGGAGAAACAATTAAGAGACTTGCTCAGGAATCAAACACCAAGATTCAATTCAAGCCTGATGGTAGGTTATGTTCTGTTTAAAGATTACTCGTTTGCGTTTTCTAAGAGCCAAGTAATTGCTGGCCTTCTGGTTCTTTTAATGAGCAAGTTTTTTGTGATTTATTTGAATCGGAATTACGACCATTACAATTATTAGGTGTCATAAGGACGCTAGAACATGTTTGAACCAAAATCATGGAGAGCTTATCGATTGAGTCAAATTTCTCTTAATTTTTGTTCGTACAAACAAAATTGAATTTTTGGTTATATGATATTTTTTCAACTCATATTTTTAAACGTTTTTTAGAAGATCCAAATGCTTCGGAGAGATGTGCCGTTGTTCAAGGAACTCCTGAACAGATCACTCGAGCCACTCAAATGATCTGGGATTTGGTTCAAAGATCCTCCGGCAATCAAGCGACAGAGGTCTGTCTGATGCATGTCCCTGCTAACAAGACTGGCTTGGTCATTGGAAAAGGCGGAGAGACCATTAAGCAGATCTGCAATGAATCCGGAGCTCATGTCGAATTGTCCCGTGACCCTCCCCCAAATGCCACTGAGAAGGTGTTTGTAATCAAGGGATCTCCATACAACATACATTGTGCCCAGCATATTATTCGCATTAAGGTTGGAGACATCCCACCAGGGACACCGGTGCCACCAATGGGGGCTGCTGCTCAAACTGGAGGGCAATACCAGAGTTCGCAGTACGGAGGCTCCGGAGATCAGTATCAGAATCAATGGTCTCAAAATGGCTACGGTAAGTAGTTTTGTTGCCCTTACATTTTAAAATCGTCGATAGTATATTTTAATTTTGCAGGCGGTGGTAACAATCAATATGGCGGTGGTGCTCCAGCTTATCAAGCTGCTCAAACAGCACAGCCTGCAGCCCAGGCTCAACCAGGCCAAAACGCACAAATCAACCCTCAAACTGGTCAACCCGACTATTCGGCTCAATGGGCAGATTACTATAGATCCGTTGGAATGCACGAACAGGCAGCTATCATCGAGCAACAAATGAAGGGAAGACCCGCAGGCGGCGCTGGTCAGCCACAACAGCAAGCTGGTCGAAACCAATATTATCCACATCAAGCTTAACTTATTTTGTATTTTCTATTGTTCCATTCAACTAAAACTCTTACTAGTTAATAAAATATTGTTCATTGACAAACTTTTGAATCGGAGTTAGCATTTTTGTTGTATTAATTTCTTACGTCTATTTGGTAATTGTGAAAAATAAAACTGCGTTTCTACACAGGGAGATGTGCAACGTGATAGGACAAAAAACGATATTCCACCTTTGAAACATTTTTTATGGGTCAAGTTTTCTACGACGACATTATCAGCAAGGAAAGGTATTGAAATACCTTGAAGATCAGAGTAGGAGATGTAACAAAGAACATAATAATTATTGGTTTGTAAGGGAATGAGTTCGCTTTATAGATAGAAACAGAATAACACAAATAACCTTATCGACAATTATCATATAATTCACAAAAAAAGACAAATTAAGAATTGAGAAGATGAATTCGGACTTTCCTCTTGATTAACACCTAGGCCATTTCTTCATCGATTTCGTGGGGGTTCTGGATGCCGGGAACTTGGTTCTTTTCTTCTTGCATTCTCTGGATTTCCTTTTCCTTCTCTTCCAGGAATAGATCAGCAGTATCAGCACCAGCATCTTCCTAAACGAACGGTCTGATACTTTAATCAATTATTACCTTTATCTGAACCAAGAAATCTCGAATGTGATCTCTCATTTTTGGCTGAACTCTGTTGTATGAGAAGAATCCTTTGATGGCGACTCTAATCTGATCCCTGAAAAAGATCACGAACTATAAACAATGGTTATCTAAGAACTAACCCATTCAAGTTGGTGAAGTGCCTTTGAAGGATCTGAGCCATGGAATCAGCGATATGCTCGACATTACTCTGATTGGGGGACAAATTGACAGTGATATCACTCTCAGCACATATGAATAGCTGGCACACCGCCTCGGCCAAGTTTCCCAGCCCAACAAAAGGTACCTGATTGTGATCTGTAACAATTCCCATCACATGAGTCAGCATCTCGGTGTAATAAGTCTGATAGAATTTCTGCCTTAGGGCCTCGTTGGGATATTCTCGGAGTCTCTTGATCAGTTCGGTGATCATTTGAATTCCAATTTCGGCGACTGTTCTAATGGTATGTTGCAGCGCCCAAAGAAGAGATTGGACGATCAGAGAAAGCATCTTCTCAGGGAGTTTTATTACAACATCGAAACAAGAGGTCGTCGCTGCCTGAACCATCTGGAAGAAATTGACGCGATGTTCGGGGTATTGGGAGGTCTCGGCTTGGATCATCTCCAAGGTGGGCATGAAGACGATCTCCATCATTCTTTCCAAATATCCGGAGAACTTGTCCTAAAACAATTTCCAATAAAAAAAGGAAACGACTTACACTAAAGCTGACTATGGTAATTGACAACAATGACAACACTTTGGGTTCTCTGGAATCGGGCACACCAGTTCTGTAATCCTCAAGGATGGTGTCGAACAAGGGAGTGATCACAAGTTCGCTCATTCGGTCGACGATGGTCTGTCCATTTCCCATTCCCAATCTCCTCAGGTCATCACTTCTGGCGACATTGGACCTGGCGATCCAAGTAGAAAGAAGAGTCAGGACTTCCCTCTTCACAGCCCTCATCAACTTTACAATTGGCTGCTTCAAGACTTCAGGGCCTTGTTCGCTGACCAAAGTGTTGATGAAAGAGGAGATGAGTCTGTAAATGACTATGGTCTCGTTAAAGATGTGGTTGATCTGAGTGTAGAAGGGGGCTCCGACAGATTTGCAAGCAGCCACATTAGTCTTGAGGATGTGGATCAGATTTCTGAGGACATCTTGATCATAAAACATTTGGGTATTCCCGGACACGTGCTCAACGATCTCAGCCCAGATTCTGTTGGGGACTGTCATGAGGCCTTCGATGAGTCGGGCCTGGTTATTTTCGTCTGTCTCACTGGAGATGATATGTCCCATGGCCTCATAAAAGACATGAACTTGGGGCTGAGACAGGTCACAGATAATGGTGTTCAGGTTGTGAAGGATCTCATCCACAAAAGCTTGAGTTTCCCCGCCTTGAATACAGGTAAAATGTGTCTTGCACTTGACCACAATCTTGATGAAAGTATCGCAGGCCATGTCCTGAAAACAAAAACCTTATCAAATCAGATCAAATTCAAACTTACTTGAACTCCCTCATGTGACTCATGCATGAATTCGAAAAGTTTGTTGATAACCGTTTTCAAGAATCTCCAATGAGCTCTCAAGAATCGTGGATATTGCCCAACCACGTACATGATGTTGGAGGCAATAACGGCCTTATTATTCTTTCCTCTTTTCTGTTCACAAAGTCCAAGCAAATCTCTGATTACAGTAACCAAGAACCTTCTTTCATCCTCTTCTCTCATGGCCCCAGAGATGGATCCAATGGCCCAGCAGAGAGTGTTAAGATTCTTCCAGGAGAATTCGTTTCCATTAACTTGTTGCTGAAGTTTCTCGATCATCTTGGTTTCAGTGTCTCTGTAGTCCAAATGTGTCAAGAAGACCAGAGTTTCTCTCATGGTCTTGTAGAGGACGATGGAGTCGGTATCCTTGACCAATTCTCTGACCGCTTCGTTGTTCTCATTCACTACTACAATAACTTCTTCGGGCTTGGCCATTCTGGAAATCATCAGCATTCTGAGATCAGACAGAACGCTCGAGTAGAGACGACGTCGAGGATTCTCACTGTTGTTCTCTCTCATCAGCCTGAGGGCATCCAGCAGATTGGCTTGCAATGCTTCGAATGGAGATTCTCTGAAGAGCTCGGCACATAGCCAGTTCCAATAATCCAAGCAAATCTTGAACACCTCAGTATCTTCAACCTCACTGATCTTGAGAAGATATCTAAAAATGTAAAAATTACATTCTCTAAACAACAGTAATCACATACTTCAATGCCAAGGCATGGGCGGCTTTAGTCTCGGCCCGAGATGCCTCCGGTCTATCCTCGAGGATCTCGCAGATAGAACAATGTTTGCGGAGATAGGTGGCCAGGAACAAAGCAAGGTTTGAGATTAGCTGCTGGTCGGCATTCTGACCGCGAGAGTATGAATCGGCGATATCAGTTTCGATGGGGATCTGATCCGAGAGAACACTCATCACGTTTTTGAACATGATATCCAAACGCACCCCATATCTCGGCTCCCCGGAGATATCAATGCCCGAGATTTCGATCAGACATTGGACACAGAGAGAACGGAAGTTGGGGAACGGCATGAACTGAAAACAACAACATTATAATCGTCATTCAAAACAATAAATACAAGGTAAATGAAAACTACTTACACGACCAGTAATCAACTCAATCAGACTGTTCTCAAAGATAAATCCAACTGGAGCCCAGGAAAGAAATCCATGGAGCGTCCTGAGAGTAGCATAAACAAGGTCGGCGTTGTCCGAAGACTGCAAAATCTCCAAGCAAAGAGTGTGAACAGCTTGGAACTGGGAACAAAACTCTTGTTTAAGGAAGGCCGCTTTGGAGGTGGTCAGATTGGTATCATAGTCAAAGACCTCTTCGCTGAGGAGTCGAAGGATCTCCATATTATTCATACAAATGTATTGAGAATTCCGCGAAGAGCCGACGATATCCATGATAAAGCTTGGCCAATGCCTGGGCCATTCGAATTTGACAATCTAAACATCTAAGATAAAACCCTTCAAATTCTTACTTGTACTAGAACCAGGTTGAACTTTTGGAGAAGCAGTCTCGTTCCTTCGTCGGTAATCTCATTAGAGCTAATTTCGAGGATCTTGGAGACAATATAACCCTTGATGCCTTCACACTGATCTCTCGGGAGACTCTTCCACTTGGTTTGGATTAGTTGTTCCAGGATTTGAAGTCCAAAATATTTAGTTTCGACGTGTTTCGAGTATTCGAGGATGGCATCTACCTTAGTCCAAGATCTTGCATCAGTTTTGAATGCGCTCAGCAGTTCGGAAGCTGCTCGTTGTTGTTCTCCAGCACTCTTATTCATAATCATTACCACTTGATCCAAGGTTTCCACATCGATCTTCTCGCCCGAAGGGTCCAATCCGGTGCGGGCTTGCTCAATGACACCTAATTCGGCTGTCGCGACTGACATTTTTCTAAAATCAGACAATTTAGCTACCATAAAGCCCAAATAAAAATACGTTTAATTAAGCGTTTCGTCAAAAATGGCACCGCTTTTGAGAACGCAGAAAATTTCTAGATTATTCGATCAAAAATATTCTGCATTATTTTTATGTAAGAAGGGTGTCATGTTTTTGTATCAGTCTAAATCACTCTAATAAAATCGCAATAACTTACGTTTTGTGTGGCCTCAAATGGTAATTGAAAGAAAAAGCCAAGAAACACCTTTCTCTTCCTCTCAAACTCACAGAAATAATTAACAATAATAAATATTACAACACACACACTCTCACTCCTCACACTTGCGGAAAATCCGCGCTCACGAAATTCCTGAAATGATAACATTAGAACAGCAACCAGACCGCAATATGTAAGGCCGCGGAGATTCATATAAAAATAAATAACAAAACCCATGAAAGATGGAGCATATTCATCAGATACCAAGTGTAATATGATCCGGCCTTAACTTATGACATGAAAACAATGTTCACCACATCCATTAGACCGTAAACACCCTAGCAACCAATGAGGATTGTTGTCCGAAAACATCAAAACAGCAGCAGATCGCTATTTTCGTTTGCTTGTTTTAAACGCATATTAATCTTCCTATATTGAGAAACCAAAAATTTAGGATTTGATAAAGCCAAGGCATTGCGCAACCCTCATAAACTTGTTCTTGACACCTCGTTTCGTTGTGAAATCACGCGCTCTTATTTCTTTTGGCTTCGAAGAAAACGCTTTGACTCTTCTTAGTTTGCGTGGCGGGACCCAAATGTAAGGTAACTGGAACGAAAAAATCGGCCCTTTATTTACTCACATCAGAAGAGGTAAGCAGATACTTGAATAAGACTTCCATTTACTCACAATATTCATGCTTACAAGTGCAGAATAACAATTAGCTCGGCTGAAGTTAAGTGTAATTTTAGCAGGTGTCGATCTAATTATGCATAACCAGATGAACATTACTTGATCTAATTGAATGACCTTTCGATTACATAATTGGCTTCAAATCAAAGTTTAAACGCTGAGTTAAACCCATAAACAATGGCAATTATTCTAGATCGCGGGGTGCCGTCACTCTTCATGGTATCCCTCCCCGCGACGTTCAATTCAGGTCATCCCGAGTTTCTGTGGATTCCATCCCTTATTTCGCGCTTCTCCCGTCAGCTGGATGAACTCGTCCGAAAGTCTTTCGAATTTTGATTTCTTTCGCTTTTCTCGACCTTGAACATCGAGATGGGGATGTTCGAGAAGACGAAGAAGATCACCGGCCCCATCGTCGGGGCTACGTTTGCGTTTGTTGTGTTTGTGACCTCATTGTTCGGTAATTACATCATCACTTTGTCGTTGCCACTAATCACAGTCCTGAACAAACATCGGTTATGGAGGGATCTGATGGATCGGGCTGCCACTTTCTGGATGGTCATCCCTTTGGTAATACTGAACTTGTATAATATAATAATACGGTTAAACGCATACAATAGCTCACACATTTCAGTTCTTTCTCAAATTTGTGTTCAGGATCAAGGTGAGAGTGACGGGGGACGAAGTTTTGTATGGGAGTCCAGCTGTAGTTGTGATGAACCATCGGACAAGGCTGGACTGGATGTATTATTGGCTAGTTCTGTGGAGAATGAATCCTTGGCTGTCAACTTCTAACAAAATAGCTTTGAAACAATTACTGAAGCACGTTCCTGGAGTCGGTATGTTGCGTGATTACTGTTCGAACTTTTATTTTTAGGCTTCGGTATGCAAGTCCAACAATTCATATTCCTGAAAAGAGACCTCGAGGTCGATTTACCCCGGATGACTAGGGCTGTTGAATATTACAGTGACATGGGAATACCGTACCAGATTTTAATGTTCCCTGAGGGCACAGATCGAACTGCATTTACATTGAATAGAAGCAATGAGTTTGCCAAGAAAAATGGATTGAGGGAACTCAAGAACGTGCTATACCCACGTTCGGCTGGTTTTTTGCACTTGGTTAAGGAAATGAGAAGAAGTAAGTGTTCGTAAGTAGAAAAATATGATAAAATAAAAATATAAGGGTAAAAGTACAAAACTTCTGTCATCCGCAGGATTCGAACCTGCGCCCTCCGAAGAGGACTGCGACCTGAACGCAGCGCCTTAGACCACTCGGCCAGAATGACACACTGGCTTCCCCTCTCGTTCCTGCTTTTGCTATTTCTGAAGAGCAAGCGGAAGAGAAATAAGAAATGTCCATTTTCTTCATCATTTTTTCAGACAACTATCTCGAATATGTTTATGACGTGACAGTGGCATATCCACAGGATATTGTACAAAATGAAACAGACATGGTGATAAAAGGGAGTCTGCCCAGTGAAGTGCATTATCACATAAAACGATATCATGTCAGCGAATTGCCAAAAAATGAGGGGGAGTTGAACCATTGGCTTCATCAGTAAGGAAAATTGTTGGCTTTAACCCAATGAACCTCTACACATGACAAACATGATTTCAGGATATGGTACGAGAAAGAACAACGACTCGAAGAATACTACTCCCAAAAAGCAAAGAATAAGCGTCAATTCAACTGTGATGACGGATTCATTTGGGTATGTGGATTTATTAAGTTTTAATGTGGCATTTTAGTTGCGTGACGACTTCAAACAGAACGCAGTCGTCTTTTACGGACTTTGTTTTTGGGTGTCGATGGTCAGCGTTTACTTTTATCACATTACTTTCATGCCCTTTGTGCAGGTAAATGCTTATTATTGTAAGGGTTATGATTAAGATTTAGTGTACTGTGGTCTTCCTCGTCCTTAATTACCTCTACATCTTTGGTCGATACGGTTCCATGGAGAAATTAATCTACACTTTATGGGAGAAATCGACAAAGAGAGTTCATGTGGTCTAATAATAGAACTATTTAGTTACTTGTTTAGTTGTTATAACATAAAAAGTTTTAATTAAATAAGAAAAGAATCCTCGTCTTCTGTTTTTGGACATGTACATCGTTCTGAAAATTGGAAATCTTATCATTTGGGCTGAATGAATAAGGCCCCTGCAGCGTACGAAACCGATGAATCACTTAAGGAACGGCACTGAAATCGAAATATTATACAGGGTGTACCAAGAATTTGAGAATTTTTAAACATTGAATAAATTCATTCAAGATGAAGCTAGGAGTATAAATTTTGTAGCGATTTTTTCACCTTTTCTAGCCAACGTCTTTTTTAGCGGCAGCGGAAATGCTTATATCGCGTACATAAACATAGTGTAGGTGTTTCCGGAACTACTTGACGCTAGATGTCCATAGGTGGCATCCAAAAGGAATACTCTTCCCTTTTCGGGTATTCTTCGGCAAAGACGTACCACGTCAATCCAGCGCATTTCCTGAACCGTTTCGAAACTTCGTACCGTTTTCATTGGTTTAAAAGAGAGACGAAATGTCGCGAAATTATCGGCACTTTTTCTCGCCCGAAATAATTGTTTTTTTCTCGAAAAGGAAGAAGAAAGATAAGAAAATGCGTTTTATCGGATTTTGAACGAATCACCAAAAAAGGGGCGGGAAATTTTTTCTTCTATTTTGGATTGACGTGCGTACTCTTTGGTAAAGTGGTACTCCCCGGGGGCAAACAGCTCAACTCATAACCTCCGCAATCTTTCATTTGAGACAGGAATTTCTGTAGTTAGTATTAGAAAGTTTTAAATTGCTACTCTGTAAAAGAAGTCCCAATTTCATTCCTATTCTTTCAAAATTGCGATTTGATCTTCCGGTGATTAAACGGATTTTCGGTTTACCAGAACTTCCTCAGTCGATCAAAATTTGCGAACCGAAGACACGGTTGTCCGAGGGTTATGGCAATCTTATAATATTTTTATTTGCAACAACTCAGTATTCCATGAGTTATGGGAAGAAAAAACTTGGAATATCTGTGTTTTAAAAAAATGTTCCTATAGATGCCTCACGCGATTTGAATTTCTTAAAATTGTAGGCGCTAAAAATGGCGGGTTTGCCATCACTCCGATATAAGCTTTGATGAAAACACTGCTTGCATCTAAACCCGGCATACTAGTCCTTCCGGAAAGTCGCCGGACTGATTTTTGACGTTTGCACTGTACGAAAAAAGTCAGGGTGCGAGCGACAGCCCCAAAAAGCCTATTGCACTGTGCAAAAAGCCAAAAATTGCACAGTGCAAAGTGAACTTTCGTTTTCGCGGAGTGCATGTCGCCGATTTCCGTCCGGCGACTTTCCGGAAGGACTAGTATAAGCTGCACAAAACCACGTCAAAATTATATTTCCAGCTTCACTTTGGGCGAAGGTATTCAGAGCTTTAAAACATCCAGAATTTTTAGGACACCCTGTACTCAGTACAGATGATGCCATAATATCATGGTCTCTTATCTCATAATTGTCACCACAGACCACAAACTCACGCTGTTCGACTGAGAATAACGGAGGAATTTGAATTCCGCTGTGTGATTATTCATTTGCCGGAAATATTCGGCCGCTTGGAGCATCACCGAGATTGGATTTCGGCCACATATTGTGTTCTGCGTCTCCTTCAGATAATCGTTGAACACGGGCGGATTCAGAGAGGTAATGGCGGTCATACCCTGCAAAAGACATATTTATTGAGCTCAGCCTTATTGCCCTTACTCTATGGTCGAGGTCCGATATTTGTTCGTGAATTGATTTGCTGGAGTGATTCGAATGAGGGGTGTAATGGAAGCGTTGGCCCCAATGACAAAAGTCAGAAGAGATTACGAAGAAGTTGTCGGGATCGGCGAGATATTTGGCAAAGATCTTCCCATACTGATGTTGTTTGGATTGAGATAACGAGCCCACTAACACTGGGATGATCGTGAAATTGGAGTGACCCAGGACCTTGGCCAAGAACGGCATCTGCATCTCTATAGAGTGTTCAGCTTCTTCATTTCTCACACTCATCGGCTCAAATGCTTCGGTGGCCACCAACTCGGCGTTGATTTTCTGATCGACAACAAGATCTCCGAGAGGAGTGCGGTACTTGGCACAGGTCGTAAGAGCGCACCCGTTCAAGAAGACGACATGTGAAGGACCCAAAACAAATACTCGTTTTCTGAAACAGCAACGAATAACTTGTTTATAAAAGGATGATTACTAAACTCAAAAAAAATAATTTTTAGACGCTTACACTTTATTGGGAGTAATCTGCTTGAAGGCGTAAGCCGCTGTTTCACCGCAATAGGAATATCCTGCATGTCTAAATCGACAAAAGTATAAGATGAATTTCAACTTACGGTGATATAATAGCCTTCACAATTCCAGGGGACTTCTTTACTTGCTTTAGCCAGTTCTCGAGCTGATTGTTTAGATCACCGGCATCCCCAGAATACCAGGACCCAGCATGAGAAGCCGATCTCACTCTGTTGTCGACTATCCAACCGGTGGATACTCCATTTGAATGATTCATTCCTATAAAAAAAATTCAATGTAAAGTAGGGGAAGCCGGCGTGTTTTGATGAATAAAACCCTCACCGAAGATAGATGTTTCCAGAGGTACCCGTAGTTTTATATGCTGCGAGGATCTGAGGAACCCGTGAATCAGAGAAATAATGCTTTGGTGGATCTTGTGGAGGTAGAAACACAAAGTTTGAGAGTTTGATTTCGCGCCGGCCTTCTGATGTCGCCGAAGGTCGCCGCCTCTGAAATAGAATAAGGTTATTTGACATTCTCCAAAATTCACACATGGTCTCCTCCAAAGAGTCGACCAGTAATGGTCCCGACATCACTTTAAGCGAACAAGGTAACCTTCTTCCGTCCTCGAAAAAACAATATAATTATCATGCCGGAATATTATAATTATGAGAGAACGGCCGCACCGCTTAAGGGGCCTGATTCAGGGTGCAAAAGAATGGAGGCGAAGACGAGAAAGGCCTCTTTTTTCGGACGGCGTGCCAATAACGAGAATGAATGTCTGAGGCAGCCGAAGCACGAGGCCGAGGACAGCACGGCCGGTAGAACCACCGAGAACAAGCCTAATTTCCCGTGATTCTAGATACAAAGGTCAGTGGAGGTCCGGGCGAGGACACGTGACTATCCCTATTTTTGTTCACATATCCCGAGTGAGGATAAAGATTGGAACGAGCCGTACAATTCGGCAATACTTTTCCCCAATTTTAGGAATTTAGCCAAGAACATAAAATCTTCCGTTTCCTTTACCAGCGTTATATACATTTCGGCAAGCTTGATTTTCAGATAATTGAAAATAAGCGGATCAAAAACCCGTGTTTACGCCAAACACATCCAATTCCTCCCAATTAGACTTCATGAGCCCGTAAAACTCGGGATTGATTCCTTTCCCCCATACTTATGACCCGTGTAGACAAAGAAAAATAGAATTTTCGGTCCGAAAAACTTGAAAACTCAAAAAGCGGTGGCTGAGAGATCTCTGGTGCAAATTCGGGGCTCGTAGGAAACATTAATTCACGGCTTATAAGTTTGTACATGCATTCCCATAAATAACAATCGCAAATCGCATGACTCGAAGAATAATAAAGAAAAAATATTTATCAATTTTCCAAAAAATAAATCACATTTTATTCTTTTGTAGAACTTCGTATAAAATTGAACGCCCATACATTGGCGAAATGCGCCCGAGGTTAGGTTAAGGTAAACCGTTGATGGCCTTTAAAAAGGTGATTGTTTCATGTGACTTAGATTTAGGACAAACCTATGACACCTAAAATGCAAATGAGGTAGTACAAGAGGAGTGGGTACAAAAAAATTCAAATCGTGAACGCAAAATTTTGTGTCGACAGATTCCTTCGACATGCATGGCGTTTTGCGAATGAGACTCTTCGATATTTTACGCAATCATCACGAATTGATAATTGATTATCAAGTTTGTAATCTCCATTTTTTAAGTTCTGTCTGTTCGTTATTTTTGACGCCTATTAATGACTCGGCGCTTACAATAACAATGCAACCAAAACGTCGGTCGGATCGTCATCAGAGCTGCGCGATGATGGACTTGTTTTTCTGGCTGATAAGACGCTTGTTTTGGGCGACTTTAATCGAATTAGTTGGATATCTTGTTTTTTGAGATCGTTCTGCCTGTACTGCACAAAAGACAGGCCCTCGGGCTAGGTAGACTTCAGTTGAAATGCGGATCCTGGTTCGGGTAACGTTGATTTGTGCTGGGCTAATATGCCTGAGAGTACGATCGGGTACTGTCTGTACAGGTGAGCTGGTCTGTTTGGGTGGGAAAGACAAAGTGTTGGACAATTATCATACCTTGATTTAGACAATAACCCTTTGAAATGCCCTGATAGGATTCTTGAACCAAATATCCGGAATAATCGTCCTACGGTAAGTATGTATAAGTATATTTTGAAGTTCCAAAATCTGTGTGTTTTAGGGATTTAGAAGATATCGGGTCTTCGGAACCGCTAATAAACGTCTAAGGACTCCAAATACCCTTGGACAAAACATGCCTAGAGCACAGTCGGCAAGCGTCCAAAGCGGTACAAAGCTATCTCCAACGAGTCTTCCCGTAGTTGAAATAATTTCTTCAACTACCGCTCGGACAATACTGTCAATTGCACCTACTCAGACATCAGAAAACTCACCTTCTTCAAGTACAGTTCGTTCTGTGGCATCCACAATTCCATCAATAACGACGACAAAATCCCAAGTTCCCGAAACAACTACAACTTCTAAGCCGTTCCCTACTTTGATCACAAGCACTATAAACCCAACTCTAGCTCCAGTTATCGATCCTAAGGAGTCCTCGAAAGCATTTGGCCCAAAACTTCACGACGCGGCAGGGAAAGGCTCTAAATTTAATTCGGATAAATTATTGGTGGGACCAGTGGGTGGGGGAGATAATGCTGATCCGACTTATCTGGCCAAGCGCAAAGTAGGACTTCCTCCAAACACGGACGCCCCTCATCATCGGCATCCGACCGGGGCTGTTATCCATAATCAAAATCAACCTCTTCCCCCACCTCGAGGTCCCGTTCCTGATGATGGACAAGGATTTGGAAGTGCTAATGGAAATGGGTACAAAAGTAAGCAGAATTACGAAAATAGTGATGGTTACGACCCACAAAATCGTCCAAAAAACACTGGATATGATGAGCATGGAGATGATTATTCAAGTCATTCTATTGGACAAATCCCGATGAATACTGCAGCAGTAGGATATGATGACAGCGTAAACCACTATGGACCTTCGAATCATGAGAATGTAGGTCAACCTGGCTATGGACCAATGGGAACGGGTCAGGCCAAGCCTGGATATTACGGTAGACCTGGGCCTGGGGAAGATGGATACAGTGGATCCACGCCTTTCAACCAGCCGGAAATAAAGAAACCCGGAGAAAAGACAGAATCGGAAGAAGCGCGGGAAAGGGTAAGTAGAGTAACGATTATAATACTCCTTAGTAAAGGAAGAAGCAATGGCCGAAAGGAATAAGGTGAATCCAAAGTTGATCGGAGGGATGTCTAGGTTTTCCACGCACTCAGTAAGTAATGAAATCGTATACAAAATGAATGAAGATCCGAACAGGCCCTCAAGGCAACAGCGCCAAACTGATCAGTGCCAATTATTATTACCCTCCGAAGAAAGATCTTCCTCTTCCCAAGTGTTTTTACAATGGGGATGGTTATGTTTGCTGTAGTTTGGAGTTGAATGAATTGATGGTTAATGTCTACAAATCTCTCCAAGCCGATCCTCATTTCCATACTTGCAATATTGGAGCTGTTACTTCGGCCGTCCAGAGACATGCGGAGGAAAAGTTTGACACTCCTTTTGAGGCAATCACGGGATTTGAGGATTATGCACAGAAGATTCATTTCAGCGGGGAGTTGGTCTGCAAAATCGAGATTGATGGAAAGTGAGTACCATAAAATATTTTTAAAACAACGGTAAAAAGCATGATTGTAAAATTTTGAGGGTTTTTTTTCAGATTCATCCTTGCCTATGCCACTCCCTATAACGCTGAAGAAGCCTTTGATGCCAACGTTGATGATCCTTCCAAATTGCCCGCCGATTTATCAGCTCCCTTGGGCAATAAGACCGTTGTTATTCGCAACCCCAGGTTCAGAAGACACGGCGAGACAAACACCGTTCTTTTAGGGCCTAAAATTAAAAGTAATAATAAGAAGTCATAAAACTTTTTGATGGCCTAACCGTCCTGGTTACCTTTTTCTGTGCAATAACTCGTATTCTCGAGTGGTAGAGAACTCAGCAAATTTACAAGTAGTAGTTTTATTATTATTAAAAACGAATTGAGCAAGTTTCAAATTTTTTGATTGTTTTTGGCGTCGGTGAAGAGAGACATCGCCCGATTGGAAATGCAGGGAATATAAATACAAAGTCCGCTGATATCATCTCTCGCTTTCCGCACCCGTATTTTCCGCCTGTTTGACCCCCGCAGGGGTTTTGGACCCGAAACAATAAAATTCTGTTGCATTCGGAATTGAGATGTAAGTGTTTTGGTGGACCGACGTTAATATACCATCCAGTCCATGAGCCTAAGTGCCCTTCTTTTACAACTAGAGCATGTTATTCTCCATGGAGCTGGCCTTGGTGAGCAGAGCCGTGGGAGTGGTGCCATTGTCCGTCTGGCTAACGATCAACGGCCTTGACTGGACGGAATTGTTCCTGGAGCAGCATTTCTCGCTGGGGGTTCGTCTGCGTATCCTGAAGATTGAATGTTAATCTCAATTGTCAATGAATCGGATCTGCGGATGTCATTTCTTTAGATCCCAACGCTCAAAGTATTAACTTGTTCGTAAAACCTCTCCAAACCTTTCAAAGCATGCAATTCTTTCAATTGACACGAATCCCGTGTGTAAAAAAATGCCTTGTGGCGTAATGAACGTGTTGATGTCTATTGTGTAACTTACTCCCAAACCGACTAGTTTCCCCTAATCCCCTTGAAATTTGACTAGACTGACCTTGTTGAGCCCAGACGAACAGAATCCCCGGCTGTTGATCGAATTGATTGCATCCGAGAGGTGAGCGAAGTGATGATCTCACTTGTGTGCAAGATGCCACCCAGATGGGAACGTTTCTGTTTCCGTGTCAGCCAGAAAAATAATAAAGGATTCCAGACCACAATCGACATCGCCACGGAATGAGCGATCAAAGGCCACAGATATGGCTGCGCTGTCATAAAAGCCGGCTCCACTTCTAGAAAAACATTCAGCACAATGATTTCATAAGACTTCAATCTTAAAACGCTTAAAAGATGAACTTACGGAAATCCTTGACCAGATTCACAATGGTAATGGGGAACCAGCACAGGATAAAGGTGGCCACCATGGCTATTAAAATGTAGTTGACCCGTTTTTTTCTGAAAATGTTTTTCAAAATACGTCTCCACATAGGGTTATTACATATTCCACAATATCAAGTCCAAAACAAGACCTGGTAAAATGTGTTCGGGAGGAATAAAAGATCTTGATGTAACAAGATGACATTACTATTAATAGAAACAGTTCAATTTAATTTTAAGCAGCAAAGTAATGTAACTCACCTCTTCTCGGCATCGACTCGTTGTGAATTGGTAAGACTTTGGCAGAATTGGACATTCTGGATGATCATGTCCTTGTGCACTTTGGCAAATATCCTCGAGTAACAATACATGATGATACTCAATGGAATCACAAACTGAAATTTGCAACTTAGAGCGTAGAATGATAAATAATCTTATTGTTAGTGATTGGTAATCAAAGTACAATAGGTATAACATATATACCTGAAACACCATGACGGTGGTCCCATAGAAAAGTCGATATTCTCCTTTCCAGTTGGTCTCTTCACAGAAATGGCCACAAAAAGGAGTAGAATTAACAGGCACAAAGTGCGCCCCGTCCACCAATTCACTGGACATCAAATAAGGAATATTGGCACAAGTAGAGACGGCCCAGATGAGGACAGTCACCATGCCCGCCAACTTCATACTGAACTGTTCTCTGGTCGGGTCGATTATGTGCATGAATTTGTCGATGGCTATCGCAGTCAACGACCAACTGAAAGGTAATTCAAATGAGCGCGTAATATGTGATGCGTCGTGCTTTCTAATCAACCGTGTCATTCGTCCTGCTACAATATAATATTTTCTGTTACAAAATGAAAAGTTTTGCATTAGCCATTAAACAGACACCATTTAAAACAGAGCTTGTCTCAATGATTCCCACTAATCTCCGGCTTCTCATTAATTATGAGATTCTCGTGATACGAGGTCATCGCTTTCTTTAGAGACCGCCAAGTATTCCAATGGTTTCATAAATCTCATTGTTTTTCTGAACAAATTCTCTTCGGATCACAAAAAAACTTTAGACAATTTATGGTCTCAGGGATCAAGAAAAGCAGTTGTCTTGAAATTAATGCCCTCAGGCAATCCTAGATAAACAAGTCTTGTTCAATTCCGACGACTTTTAATCATCAAATTTGCAAAAATAAGTTTTAAAATTTGAATGGAATTAAACCATACCTAATGCAAAAAATATTCATTAAAAGTGGTTTTTAAAATATTTGTAACACGAGTGTGATGAACCAAACTACGCAAATACTCACCTTGTAACGAACACTGAACAAGAGTTGCTGAGAGGCATTAATCGGCACATTAACGACCCGAACACCCACTCCTTGGACAGAGCATACCACGGAGTTACTGGGATCCCCGTCAAACACAACAAGATGTCCGTTAAGATCAGATTTAGGAGGAATATGTTTCGTGCTGATCGTAGTCGTTTGTTTTGTAGAACTGCCAGAAAAACGCCTCCATTCCCAACCAATCCGAGAACAAATAAAACAAGGTAAACCAATCCAAAGAGAGCCTGAACCGTCAGCCGACTAAAACAGAGCTTTTTAAGTACATGTGGGTATTACTTTGTAGATGGATGACATTGACATTGTTGCATGGCCTTTTCAAAATTTATTTCTACAAATTCCGGGGCATTCAACGCCTAATGACGTAGTTCCGGGAATTATCAGCAAAAAATGGCCAAGAGGTCTTGGACAATGCAAGAAGAGTACGAAGGCGGTTGTAAACGGCCCTAAATATAAGAATCTTGTTATTTTCAGGATTCTTATATGAGTATTCAGAAAGGCAAAGCGTTTTTGGATTAAAAAAATTAAAAAAGAGGTCGTTGTGACGTCAAAAAAATGGCTTATCGTTAGAAGACGGCTTCTTGGAAAGCTACAAAATTATATGGGAATTAAAGATTGGGGGTCAAAGAACCACCCGATTTTTCGGTTGTTTGAGTGATTCCGGGGATTAAGCGTTGAGTAAAATGGGCGTAAAAAGGAAAAGTAATCTCACCTGGTGAGGTCGTCGATGCCCTGGGCCTTGATCATATCCGAAAGGGGAATGCAGTCCCGTTCGAGACTGATGAATCCATCTGGCCTCGAGTCCTCCACATCGGGATCGCCCATTCACCTGAAATGTAAAAATTAAGTCGGTTAAATCCGGAGACAAGCGCGCCAATTCCAGTTAAAATAAATTTATGTTCGAAGATTATACGTAAGAGGTTAAGCCTGCCTTCCGGGATCTGGGAATGAGATATATGTAATACTATGCAGCAAACAACGTCCTCTCTGGACTCTTTCTAAAAGGCAAATCTCGGAAATAAAGTACAACCGATCAAACAAGTTGATCGTGATGACCTTTAAACTTTCCTTTCTTCCGGCTCTCTCTAGACTTCTTAGTACCCATTTCCAACACTTCTCTACGGTCTCTCCTTTCTATGAACTCTCTCTTTTCATGTCATCAAGATCTGCAAAAGTCCAATGTAACCCAATTTGAACGCCCTAATCTAATAGTAAGTGGATGATTGTTTAAATCTCCGTTCTGGACATAATATAATATATGTGGGCTTTATCCCCCGCGACCCCCTTAAAGGGATTACATCGAAAAAGAGTGCGGAACTAGAAAGTTTCAAAAAATGGGACGGGGATTCTGAAGGCCCGATTAAGATGGGGATGAAGCGGATAAACTCTATTAATTATTTATTTTGCGGGAAGCGCGACATTATGATGTTTTGACAAAGGAAGACAATATGGGGATGGGACAGCCTTCAAGAACGAGGATTCAATACTATACCAGATAAAGATCAAGTTGGAGACCGTTTATTTATTCTAATGGATACTCTACTGGCCGTTGCTCCATGTAGGAGGCACAGGCATCGACGAACTACGTATCGATGCACTTTTACAGAAAAGTTGAAACGTGCAAAAAATATATTTGGAAAAGCTCCAACAAGCAAACTATTTACAATCTCAAAATGATTTCTTTAAGAGTCCAGAGAGCCCATAGGATTAGATCATCAATGACTATAAAAAAGAGATATTAGGCGTTGCACACAAGACTCGATAACCTTGAAATGACTTGTCAGAATCTGCATTCAGACGGTCGTTTCTGTCCGGTCTAGGAAAAAACTCATAAGAATGGAAATCGCCGGGCAAAAGCTTTGAAAGAGAGGTTTGGAACTCCTGAAATAACACGTCATACAGCATAATCGCAAGGGTTATAAAATTTTACACATCTGGAAGTGAAGGTAAGCAACAATTTTCGGCAAATTAAATAATCAGCAGGAATTTCAGTCTAGGCCAATTAAGCCGAAGGCACAAAGATTGGACAAACGGCCCGGGAATTACCCCTAAATGTATTTAAAATGTAAATATCCTCTATGTAAATGCTCGCAAGCACTTCCATCAAATCTTAAACATCACTCAAAATGCAACTACTGCCTGAAAGGAGAAAAGGACGTCGCCCGAGGACTGTATTGCCTCAGCGCCAGACTTGATGGTCACGGCCCCCAACCTTTGAATAGCGCCTTGATTGCGGTATTCGGTGGTTGTGAGAGGACATTGTGAGTCTTCGAGAACCTCGAGGATTGTTTCAAAAAAAAGATTTTATCCCCTCCTGCTAAAGAGTGCCCGAATGATTGGCCTCGAAGCAGAAATTAGATAAAAAGATTCGAGAGAACCGAGTTAAAGGTCGGCCGCGAACTTCTACTGTAAAGCGGCCGATGATTTTGGGAATCGCGTTTTATTAAATCCAGACTTTTACGCAGATACCTGCCAAAAGATCGACTACTAAGAACGGTGCCTTTGTGTCAAGAAAAACGGGATTCCTGAGATGTTACAAGCTTTTTGCAACAACGCGAACCGCGACGATTACAGGAAATAAAAATCAGTTTTCTTTTGATTAGCCAAAACCATACTTCGCGTGACTATCCTCGAAAAAACTTCATTAATAGTCTCTTTGGTCCCGACATGGCCTCAGTTTATCCACTCAACCTCTGAAACATGTGTTAGATGCCGTCTTATCAAAAGTTCAAGTCTTGGACCTCCTGCGGAAGTTCAGACTAGCAAAGTACAGTTTTGGTCATCCAAAAAAGCGAAAAAATTATTTTATTTTTCTCAATCGTCGTTTTTCCCGATTGACGATATTCCGCGGGCTACAGTCACGCAGACGTTTCGTTACACATTGAGGAAACGGCATCGCAAAAGTAGAACGATTACAACCACTTAATTGCTAACAATGCATGACACTTATGACCACCTTATATTCTTTGGTTTGATATCTTGAAACGAGACGGCCACTTAATGCTAATTACTCATTCATTCCGAAAAGTAAGATTTATTAAATCCGGGGTCACGCCGTTTTGCAGGATGAGCAGAATAGGCCGAACCATCCGCATCAGGAATTGAGTCCCTCCGGCGTTGCTTTGACTCCGAATCCTCTCTGGATTCATTTCCGCAGACCGGAACCCAGATGGTTTCGAACTCCACAAAATGGTGATAAAACCCAAAATCAGGGCGCTGGAAGTGCCTCGGGCAAAGTTTCCCAAGAATAAAGACATCGACGAGCCCTGAGGGCACGTCGGATCTCTTCGTGCTTAATCAGACCCCCAATATACTCCCCATGACGTACCGCATTTCCATCAGACAATACTATTTAAATTGAGGGCTACACTTTTACCGCTGTAAATAAAGACACGGAAAATTGGCCCGAATTTGGATTAAGGAAACAGCACGGGACATGCATGCCGGTTGTGAGACGTTCCAAGATACGAATGAGTCAAGGTCATACACTCATATAAAAATGTGATCAGTAATCATAATGATGCCATAAGATAGACTTCCCGGATAACCAAAGTGCAGCCAGGACCTTTTTATGACATGTTTATTTTAAGGGACAATGGGGAACACTTATTAACGGCTAAATGAAAACAAAAAACAAGACTTCTATGGTTGATCACGATGCAACTACTTGTCCCTTGGAAAGCAGAAACGGTAATAAGAGAAATGCCGGGTTTCAAGACATCATGAAGGGATTAACTTTACATTATAAGACTCGCTTAAGGATGATATATGCATACTTTATTGAATTTCAGATAAAATATGTTGGTGTGAGGTCTTAGGAAGGTTGTGTAAACAGTGTTATTATTTTTAGATAGATTCTTTTTTAAACGATACAACAATAGATGGCGGGCCCACAATTGCGGGCAACCACATTGCGGGCAGCCAGAAGAACCACGGAGATTGCGGCCATGTTGGGAAATCAGCCAACATTTTTACTACGCAGATTACGCGAGGAAAATCGTAATTCTAACCGGAAAATGTCGGCTGCCCGCAAAGTGGTTGCCTGCAGGAGGCAAGAGTCGCGACACTCAAAAATAGATGTATTATTGCAAAGTATTTTATTTATAAAACAGATCAAATTTCCTAGAAAGTATGCAGTAATCGTCAAAAAATATTTAAAATTAAAAGTTGAAATAAAAAAAAAATTTTTTTTAAGATGACTACAATACGCAACTAAAGATCTGGAACATAAATCAGACAAAAACCTCAACTAGTTCGGTCTCCAAAAGAGGCCGGAGTCTCGGAATTACAACTGATTAGAATCTGAATGTCTCGGTCTCTACCGGGGCGTAAAAACGAGGTAATGGGTCCCCGAGTTCCAGCTTCAATTTGGGGAATGGAAGGGCGCAAGACAGCCTCGGGGAGAGGCCCGATCCATCACCCGGACATCGGGAATCATGCCCTCAGGCAGTCTTGATTTTGGACAGCCGCCCTGTGGTGATAAGTGGCGATCTGGACATTGAATCGGCGCTGATCTGGGGCGCTTTCACTTGTCTTATCACAATCTTCGGTGTCCTTATCACTCTTTATCACCCCGAGGCGTCTTCCTTATCACCGGATGAATGAAATATGGAGACAAGATTTGTCTCGAGAAAGGAAACGGCAAATCCTCAAGCACTTTGCGAACAGAGCAAACAAAACCAAAGCTTCAGAGAGATAATATAAAACATAGTTAAAAAAAGGTATGACGCCAAAAAGGAAATGCGAAGAGTCTGTGCATCTCGAAATATTTGTAACTACAATGAAACAAATATGATACTTATAACAGACGGAACAGAAAACCTCAAATACAAATCAAAAAATACTTCCTAATTGTAAGGATAACTTGTAGAGCTTTCCAGTCGACCTTTTGACCTCCCCTGTTATAAACCCGAATTGCCGGTGTTAATGTCACTTCGAGAGCCATAAAAATGCCCTGAGGGCCTATAAAGAGATAATTTGGACACGTTCAAGATAGTTAAAAGAGATAGTTTACTTTAAGCGCATGAAAAAGTGGAGAACTAATTAATTAGAGCGAATAGATGAGTGTTTTGAATGTCTGAAGCCATATGAGTGGCCTGACATGACATTGGGCACCAAAAGGAGCGCGGAAATAAATACTATTATTTCCACGTAGACTTCGTACTTCCACAAACTCAAGGTGACTTTTAATGTAAGCCAATAGCGATTGGTGAAAGGCTTAAAGTTCATTTATGTTCCCGGGGACATAAGTCATCCTTTCTGGGTAGGTCACCCCAAAAAAAATTGCTGGAGGAGTTTTGTAAAATCGATGGCATGGCCTTCAAACTTCTTATCCATTTCTTCTGAGTTTGGATTGTACAAGCAAAGTTTTCCAAAATCGAGATTTTCTATTTTCTTAAGCAGTAGAGTAAAGCAGTAATTTTGTGAAGTGTTTTCATTATGGACTCATAGGTAACTCATTTCTAACGTGATATTACGTGAAAATTGAGTTGTGCCCTTCATTTCGTTCTTTCATAAAAATCGTTCAGAATTCTTGAGACATCCTGTATAATATTTTATTGTGACTTTGTGCTACTACTATTTAATAATAATTTAAAGATAAAAAAAAACAAGTGTGACTTTAGAAATTGGTTACCTTTGAGTTCATTTTTGAATGGAAACACTGCAAGAAGTCTACTACTCAAGAAAAAGTTAAGATCACAGAAAATAAACACGACTTCCGTACTCAGCACCATCGCTTAGTCACCTATTAAAACACTATGTATTTGTTCAGAAAGAAAATTCTATTTTACAGAACTCCCTAAGACATACAAGGTAAACTCAAAAGAAGACGATAAGATGTTTGAAATTCATGCCATCGATTTACGCGTAAACTCCTCCACGTCTGTAAATTTTTGGGTGACCTATCCTCCTGGGTGACATACCTCTCCAAATTGTTCTTTTGTGTGGCCTCACTATACTGTCTATACAGAACGAATAACAACAAATATATACGTGATATTTGCATTGCTGAGTGATCGCGAGACTGATCCGGTTTTAAAAAACAAACCCCCTCGAAACTTGATCCGGCCCTGAGGCAATCTTCTCAGAAAGTTTTGTCACTTTCCTCAAAAATGCCTCAGGGTTCATGTTGGTTTTGATGACTGCGGTTTCGAAATTCTCTTTAAAAATCTCTGCTTGGCATAGCCAAAAAAATATGAAAAAATCGTAAAGAAGAAACGTTACGGTTCCGCGAAAGTTGCCCGGATTGTTAGTTTCGGCCCTGAGGCGAGTTTTCTTTTTTCTCAGAGCCGGTAATCGCATTTCAATAATTTCCGGCTCCTTTTCGAGGAATTTACGGAAAGAAGAACCGCCCCGAAAACGGCTTCAAACAGGAGGGCAGAGGACGCCTGTTTTGTCAGATTTCCCTCAAATATATTATACATCCATCCCAGAATAAGATCGGGGATTCACTTGACAACGCATTTACAATTCCCTGAAACCGAGACCCTCATGAATTTGGAAACTTTTGCAATATTTGAATACCCTTCGTTGTTAATAAAATGTTCAACGAACACTCCTGAATCAGAAAATACCATCCAGAAGTGGGGCTTATGAAAGAGTGACAGTGTCCAGGTCATCTACTTTAATCCTCATTTCAAGAAACTTCAAATGGAGCAAAAATGACGCGCTTGCCAAGCCACTAAGCCCGATCAAAAAAGGACCATAGAGACCGCCGATAATATCATTATGATTACCGAGAGGTCAACACTTCCGAGAAGATAACACCCGTCTGACAAGATGACATCGTCTCGTATAAAGGACAATATTAACAGGAATTTCTCGAGTAATTACTTAACCCAATTAGAGTAATTCGATGAGTGTCCTAAAAACGGAATCGACGCCGCTTTGTATCGCTCTATTATGATAGCCTAAGGGAATAAAAGGCGAGAATGCCCTCACGGCTTCCGAACTAATGAAACTCTTTCCCAGGATTAAGAGCACCAAAGAAATGAGTTATGTCATTAGTTAATTATTTATCAGCATTCACTTCCCCTTCGTTTGTAGACATGTCAGCGCGAGATCAAAAATAGAACCCCCTCCGCCATGTATAACATAATAGCGAAGAGGTCGAGTTTTTACACTCAACAAGTAGACGTACTTAAATCTTGTAAGCAATCCAAAGAGATGTCTGCGAGGACAAAGAAAGCCGTATATCAAATATTTTTTACACAAAGCATTTTATTATGACTACTATTTATCACCTAAAACATGATCGAATGGACTAAGAGAAGGCCAATCCGATCGAAGCCAACACCACATGTAAAGTCAAGAGTATCGAGGTGGAATAGGCCCAGAAGATCCGCTGAACCCGATAGTCTAATATCACGTCGAGATTGTTTTCCATTCGAATGGCCTTAGGGCCCAATAATTGGCCTAACGAGATCTCGGCCAAACTGACGAAAAGAATCAGAATGGCGGGCGCGAGTAATTGTATGGCAGTCATCGCCAGAAGGGAGATGTGGCTGCGGAGCTGTAAATAAAATATTATTTAAAATAAATCCTTGATTATAGTACTCATCCGGTCCGGTCTTAAAGCGCAAAAAAATTACAAAAATGTCATGTAAATGTCATCCTTACCGTTTCAAAAGAGTCCACATGCTTTGTAAACGCTTGCGCTTTGTCCCAGGCATTCAGAAGATACATTTGGAGTAGAGATTGCAAGCTGAGGATACGAAGGAGAGACCAGATGATCACCAAAGATATTCTTATTAGACTGTACAGATCTTCTCGGAGATTTGGGACTTGGCTGAGGAAGATCTGTTCCACTGGAGCCAGATAAAGAGGAAGGATAAGGTAAGGAAAGATAAACACCAGTTTGTGGAGAATACTAAAAAGTAAAGCCTGGGTGAGCCAATTACTCAAAACTTCCAAATTCTACAAAACTGCGTTAAAATTTGGCCATGACCTTTATTATATTACAGTTGACCACTCACCTTTTAAAACTACTTTCCCTTTCCGAAGCACTTTTGAACAACAAAGAATATTGCACCAACGGCAGCATCAAAAGAGCACATAACAGTGCAGCAACAAGTGACGTGAACATAAACAACAATATCGGGGAGCTCTTTCCGATTGTTAAGTTATCAACGTTCGACGCCAATACACGAGAATTCTCCATAAGGAGGTCAAATCCTAACAAATCATAATTTTAAGAACTTTCACTTACCTCGCCCAAGATTATTGCTCATAATTCTATCCCCAAACATATTAATTACGGCAAAGAATAAGAAGGTGATCAAGGAGAAGGAAACTACCAGGTTCCTCTCGGAACTCAACTCATTTTTCGAGATCTTCATCCACAATATTTTGCATAGATTCTGGAAACGATTGAATTTTCTAAGGGACAGTAACCTTACCTGTAAAGAAAAAGATATCGAAAATAAACACCATAAGACGGAAACATTGGTTGAATCATCGGCAGGCAACAGATAACACCAAATCTGACTTAATGTAAAAACCAACAACGACAGAATCCCATAATTGAGCATCCATACCAAAGAATTGTAAAAGCTTAATCTTCCCATTACAAGAAAGTTCATGTCCACACACATTACATTCTGCCTGATATCCAATTCTTGAGCTTTTGGATTTCGCTTTCTCAACTTTTTGTTATCGTTATACTCTGGAGGCTCTGGCAGCCAAAAATACTTCAACCTAAAAGCCAATACGCCAGAAAATTTATTACCTTACCCTTTCCATACTAGTCTATCACAAATTGTAAAATGAGCACCAAATTTGTTGAACAAAGTAGCGGCAATTAAGGACAAAACAATATGAAAACCCAGTAAAGCCATTTTTACTCATAACATTGAGGTATAAGATTGATCTAAGATTTTGGCCAATTTTTTATTTTTCTGCGGACTGCGAAACACACGCCGTGGGCGCGGGTCGCCGAGCAAAAATTATAAAAAAAATCTCGGGAACGGTCGATTTTGGTCGATTGCTCATGCGGGTAAAGGATGGAAGGGCATGTAGCGTATCTGGACTCCCTTCCTGTTACATCTTCTGAAAGGCAGGTGATGAATTTAGCTGATCCTGCTTCTGAACTTGACGATCCAACTCCTGATCTCCATGAAATGTTTCAATTGTTTGATTATCAATTCTTTCAAGGACGACTTCAATGCTGTGTGGTCGAATGGTCGAAGCAAATGAAACGGTAGGGTTTTATTTTGTTTTGTATTATACTCTTAGGTGTGCTGGAACCTGTACATTCCAACCAGCGTCAAGAATGTGCGTGATTAGAATGTCTGAACCTTTGTTGAAGTTGAGGTCGAGAAAAGACTTTGTTGAAACGTTACTGGTTAGTTGTGTTCTTTTTCAGGTTAACAGGGGAAGTACTCCAAGTGCGACGCTCAGATTTTCTTTAAATTTTGTACGCACGTCGGGTATGGACTAGATATCAATTTCTGATTTAGCTCGCGCTTTGCGGACGACGCCGAGATATCGAACGATTTTTGCAACCGAGAGAGCAGGCTAAACGTGGAGAGCGGTCAGAGAGAAAAGCGCTTTTTGGCCATAACTTCGGCAGTTTCGTGCGAAAAATTTGATTTTTTGCAGAAACATTATCCTTTGCAGTAGAAGTAGGCATGAAAATTTTCGTGCCTAAATTCGGCAAAAAGTCCTAAATTTTCGCCGACTTTCGATCTAAAAATCTCGGTTGTTTCTGCAAAGCGCGAGCTAATCGTAAGAATCTTTCATATATCTTAGAAAAAAGTATTCTAAATTTGTGCCAAGTTTCATCAAAATCTAAGCGTCGCACTTGGAGTACTTCCCTTGTAAATTCTCCTGCTTATTTTATGTTTCCACAGTTCAAGTCAATAATTGTTTGTTTTAGCACGAGATGATCCATGCTCTCCTTTTTCTTAACGGAAATTTTGATGGAAGGGATGGGCATGGCCCCGAATTTCAAGCGAATATGCATCGAATTAACAAAATGGCCGGGATAAACATCTCCATTTACCATACCTTCCACGACGAAGTTAAATTGTACCAACAACACTGGTGGAGATGTAATGGTTCATGTCAGAGTAGAGGCCCTTTCTATGGATATGTCAAGCGATCCATGAATCGGGCGCCTTCCAAGAATGATAGTTGGTGGAGTCGACATCAACAGACTTGTGGCGGAGTTTTTGTTAAAGTTAAAGAACCCGATAAGAAGGTCAAAGAGAAATCCCCAAAGACGATTACTGGAAAAATTAAAAAACCGGAAAGGCCGAGTAATCAACAGAGTATATTAAATTACTTCACTAAAGATGGCAAGGAGAATGTGAATAGAACGCAAAAGGAGATCAGACCCCAAGACATGGAAGACGATGACATTATATTTGTTGATGATGCTACAGGTTCATTTTCTGGATTTATTGGGAAGGGTAAGTTTGGAATATTTACGAATAAAATCTGGATTTTAGGCGCCAGGCTGGGAGGATCCCAGGTTTCTTCTGTCCAAGGATCATGTTCTGGGTTCCGTAAATCGGATGATCTCCCTTCAGACGAACAAGTGCCATGCCCCAATTGTCCTCGAAAATTTCCTTTGTCTATTCTGAATGATCATTTGGACCAATGTCTTTTCTAAGATCATTGTCTATGGCGTTCATGTCTTATATTGTATATATCATTACTGCACGCCTATTTTTTCTGAAAAAAAAATTCAATCGAAATTTCTCAAAATCTAAACATAGAGTTTTAAAACTTTTGGCGGATTACTAGTCGCGGAAAAAAGTCCTGGGAATTTTCTGCGACTCTGCACTGTGCATGAACCCGAAAGGTGCTTTTGCACAGTGCAATTTTGTTGATTTTGCCTTATTGTCGCGCGCGATTCCCGCGACAAATCAACTTTTCGGAGCGCGACGGAATTTTGGGGACGCGAGAAATTCCCAGGACTTTTTTCCGCGACTAGTATGAAACAAAAAACATGTCGATTTGGAAGAAACCCCGGTTTCCACCAATTTTTTCTGTAAAAGTTGTTAATGTTCGATTTTGAAAATTTTGACGGGTTATGAAAGCGCATGCTCCAATGTGTAAAGTGTCATAAAGTGAAGAAGATCCTAAGTTTAAAACTTCCGATTTTGACGAAAACCAGAAATTTTCATCCTGGAATGCTGTAATATCCGGAATGCCTTCGTTATCTTCCTGGATAAAGTAGGTCTTCTTGCAAAATTTTCTATGGAGTTTGCTGATGATGTTTCCGAACGTGGCTTGTGCCACACTATAAATTAATCGACAAAAAATTAGATAAAAGTAATCCCTTGGGGCACAAAAATTAAATCGAAATTTTTTAAATTTAAATGTCCTATTTTGAAAATTTTCACGGATTATGGAAGCCCTTGCTCCAAAGTACAAAGTATCCTACTAATTTGCGGACAACAAAAAGTAGTTCCATTTTTATGGAGACAAATTGACTTGTTACTGTACTGATGAACCAGTTCATTAAATTAAATTTGCTAAGTCAATATATACTCCACGCCAAAAGTTTTGACCCCCCTTCTAACTCGGCCCAAAGTGTACCAATTTGGACCAAATTTGATACGTAGTTTACTGACAACCTAGTTGTAAAAAATATCATAGCAGGACAAACCATTTAGCTGTACTTCAAAATCCAGGGAGAATTTTCAAAAATCACCTCAAAAAAACGGGACAAAAGTTTTGACCCCCCTGCAAAAAAATGAAATATCGCCAGCGGATGTAACCAGAACCTTTTACAATCGATGCCCCATACCTGAATACAGATTAATAAATGCTTTTTCGTTGAATGCTTCGTTGCATTTGAGGATGCAACGCGTTAAACTGGTTTTGATGTAGAGCTGCCCAAAATGGTAAAAATCTTGTACTGGCGCTTTCCAAAAGTTTCAAATTATGTTCACATCACGTGATTTTGACGTGTTATAACCTGCATTAATCTTTTCCTTTCGAAAAAAGTCCATGATGCCTAGCAGTATCGATTCGGCCGATATCCAGTTGTCATGGTCATCCTTGGTGAGCCATTTGCTCTTTGACTAAAGGTCTAGATGGGGTCGCTAGGTCCTCAATCTAATCCTGAGACTCCTATTTACTCTCAGCATGGACAAAGGTTTCGATTTGACACATTTTGGAATGGGTTTCATTCACCTTAATCTTAAGTTTGCCGTTACTGTAGATGCCCCCGAGTACGATGCCATCCCCACCGCCCATTTGGCGTTCCATACGTCTCGAATGAGTATGGCGGGTGCTGTAGCGTCCTAAATTACCTGGCACATCAAGTAAAAACCGTTTTTGGTCGCAAAAAATCCATTTGAAAAAAGCGGGTTTTTCTTTAAGGTGCAGATCGGTAAAGTTGCATCTACAAACCATTTGGGATCGTGTCAGCGGGGGTTTATTCTTGTTTTGAGAGTAGACACAAGTCTCAGGATTAGATTGAGGACCTAGCGACCCCATCTAGACCTTTAGTCAAAGAGCAAATGGCTCACCAAGGCTGACCATGACAACTGGATATCGGCCGAATCGATACCGCTAGGCCATCACGGACTTTTTTCGAAAGGAAAAGATTAATGCAGGTTATAACACGTCAAAATCACGTGATGTGAACATAATTTGAAATTTTTGGAAAGCGCCAGTACAAGATTTTTACCATTTTGGGCAGCTCTACATCAAAATCAGTTTAACGCGTTGCATCCTCAAATGCAACGAAGCATTCAACGAAAAAGCATTTATTAATCTGTATTCAGGTATGGGGCATCGATTGTAAAAGGTTCTGGTTACATCCGCTGGCGATATTTCATTTTTTTGCAGGGGGGTCAAAACTTTTGTCCCGTTTTTTTGAGGCGATTTTTGAAAATTCTCCCTGGATTTTGAAGTACAGCTAAATGGTTTGTCCTGCTATGATATTTTTTACAACTAGGTTGTCAGTAAACTACGTATCAAATTTGGTCCAAATTGGTACACTGTGGGCCGAGTTAGAAGGGGGGTCAAAACTTTTGGCGGGGAGTATATTATATGATGTTTGATTCAGGAAATTGTGGGGAGGTAACTAGCATGGTCGATGCCTTTGTTGTACTGGTTCTGCAGACTGTTTCTCTTCACGTCCATCGAGTTCTTCTCCAGTTGAGGTAGATGAGGAGACAATTTCCTCATGGGAGTCGAGTCCTCCGGATATCTGAACACAAATCCCTTGAAGTAATCGTGTTTCAGAAGTTCCGAACAAGACCATCTGAGGTCTGGATTGGGATCGAAACATTTCTGAAAAGGAAGTTTACATTGCTTATGAGGCGTACCTGAAGGAAATCAATATCCACGGAACTGGCCTGAGGCAATTTCTGTGGAAGATCGAGCAATTCGTCCGGCTCGGGGATACTCATCCCTCTAAAGTATTGATTCTGACGGAAAACTTGAAGGTGACGTTGAAAAATGTCCCCTAAAAATTAAATTAATGGACAGCCAAGGCATTGGTTTTGATGACAATATAATTCTCTTACCGACGGTCTGTTTGATCAGATAAAGCTGGTCCACATCGGTCCTGCCTGGCCAAAGAGGATCGCCCGTCAACATCTCGGCGAACACACATCCCACGGCCCAGATATCCACGGCCGCCCCATAATGGATATCGCCCACCAACAACTCCGGACTTCGATACCATCTCGTGGCTACGTAGTCCGTATACAACTCATTAGTATCTGAAGGGGTCTGATTACTCTTCTCGGAACCTACTCATTACCCTCGCGAATCCGAAATCCCCCAGTTTGACTACATCATTGTATGTAATCAGAATATTCTCGGGCTTCACGTCCCGGTGGATACAGTTTCTGCTATGACAAAAGTTTAACGCTTGAAGTAATTGATATAACATTTTCTTTGTAAGTGATTCCGGACATCTGAAAGGAGATTTTATTCAAATTTGCATGTGGACTTACCCTTTTGGGTATTTCTCGAGATCATCGAGAACGGTTCTCTCGCAATGCTCGAATACCAGGTGCAATTTCTTGTTTCGTTTGAAAACTTCGATTAAATTAACTAAGTTGGGGTGTTTCAATTGCTGAAAATTTTGAATATCACCTAACATAATATATAACACGTACCTTCAGCATTCTGATCTCCCTCAGCGCAATCTTCCTTATCGATGGATCATCATCAGTCTCGACAAACTTCTTGATGGCTACGATCTGATTGGTCTCTCGATTCCTGCATTTAAAGACGACCCCATAAGATCCCTCTCCGATCTTCCCTAACTTCTCATACTTATCCAGCAGCATCTTTGGAGGCGGCATCGGATTCTCGGGACTGTGATCCATCTGAAGCCGAAGGCCAAAGAAATTCCTTTAAAAGGAGCAGGACTTTCGGTTCCGGTAAAATTCTTAAACACCGGATGTAATGACGTGAAAACGGAGGCCTTTCAAAGTGCCCTGGAGGCTTTGAGGGTCAGATTAAGAGAAGTGTAGGGTCAAAGGAGCAGAGGCCAAATCAACGGATATATGCGCATCAGTTATTTCTCCGCCCGTAATGCACCAATTTCTACAAAATTTGCATCTGAGACACACCATTTTTCGTCCACCAAATATGACTGTCCCGCGTTCACGGAGGCCCCCGTGCTGACCTCATTTTCATTTCAAATTTTGGAGCCCGAAATGGGTGAAACTTAGAAAAATTTTGCAATGATTTTCAAATTGAGTTTCTCGGACTTCGAGGCTGTCTGCATGCATGACGACATGATCCACCCCGAAGATGCATAGAAAGTTTTGAGGCCGAGATTGCCAGAGAAAACAGCTTTCGGTCTCATTAGTACGACTTGGTACCTCGTCTGATTCAAATATGCCTTTGACACACTCGGTACGGACATGACTTCAATTTTTTTAAAATTTTTCAGCGAATTTGGCGACTTTTTTTTGCCGGAAGTCCAAAAAGTTTCACCGATTTCAGGCTCCAAAATTTGGAATGAAAATGTCAAAGGTCAGTGCGGAGGCCACCGTGAACGTAGATGCGCCATATTCCGTGGACAAAAAAAAAATGGTGCGTCTCACAGTTTTAGCTTGATTTATAGAAATTGGTGCTTTATTAGCGGGAGAAATACGTAAAACAAGGTTTAGAGTGGCCCGCCCTGTACAGATACAGATAACATATGATTCAAAGATTTATCCTCTAAATAAAACAACCCGTGTTTCAACAATCGCTGCAACGGAACGGTATAATTACAAGGGCTATTATGACAACAAAGAATCAGGCGCTTTCGGTGCCGGCCAGTTCTTTGGCCACATTCGGAGGGAAAAAAACTTCTGAACCACGCATCTCACGAGCGCCCCGGTGACTATGGAAACGGTACGAGAACAGCCATAATCAGCAATCTTGGTCCCATTAAAGTCACCGGAAGAAGCCCCAGAGGCAATAGCCGGCCACGACCAAGCACATCAACAGTCCGGTCCGCAGGACATATGGAATCCAGCTGGAGTTCAACATTGAAACGATTTGATGGACCTGTTCTCTGGTCTCTTCCACGGATCCTGCAAACAAAGGTCATTGAAGGTCAAATCTTATTATTAGAGTTCAATAACCGGTAATACTCACCTTGATTGTCAATAATATAAGTTGCTCTCTTCACTTTATATTCATTCGGCAATTGAGAACTTATTCTGGCTTCAGCTTGTTCTTTACTTAATCCATCCCTCTGACACAACCTCTCAAGCTGAGTATCCGAATCACTGAAGCAATTGACTAACTTATATTAACTTACCAAGAAACTACTACAATCTTCTGCACAAATCGGTTCAATCCTCCTTCAAACAGCAATGGAATGTCTAATACAATGAAGCGTTTTCCGTGGAAAAACTGTTGAATAATAAGCCAGAGCATCTCTTTCCGGATTGCTGTATGTGTAATTTTATTAAGTTTTTTTCGAGCCTAAAATTATACAGATAGCAAAATAAGACAAACAAAATTACCTCAACGTTGTGAAAAACCAAGTTCCCCATCTTCTCTCGATTTAAGGACCCATCAATCTCGTCATTAAAATACTCCGCACCAAACTCCGTCCTCAGTTGATTATAAGCCGGTTTCCCTGGTTCAACAACTAAAAATAAATGGAGCAAAAATATTGTACATACCTTGACGTGCGATTTGGTCTGCGTCAACGACAAAAACGCCGTTATCCCGGAAAATCTTGCTTACAGTACTCTTTCCACATGCTATCCCTCCAGTAAGACCGACGAGAAACATCTTACACTGACAGCCGAATCAAAACAAAGTCCGTTGAGCACAAAATCTGTGGTCTGTTGTGTTTAAAAGCGGCTGAAAACGAAAGACGGGATTCTTCGGCAGTCCAAACCGAGATCAGACAGAAAATCATTTCCAGGCGAAAAAATGGGCGCACCTTGAATGCAAAAAGTAGGGTCTTTTTATACGGCAAATTGTGTCCAAGACAGTTTTCATTTGTAAGTTATGTAAAAATAAGGTAGGGACTTATGTTTGAATCAAACGAAAAATATTTCATACCATATTCTTAATCGACCAAAATGCTCAAAGTACTGCTGATAAAAGCGTTATTCCATCACATCACACCACACACTCCGTCCCGCAACGAAAACAACTGGATAATTCCCCCAAAAAAAATCCGGAATTTCGTGAGGTTTTACGTTCTACTACTTTTCTACGGGTTGTCCAATTTCGATCTCGGTACAATGACAGAAGAATCGGTGAAAAACGGTCAGGAGAATGGCCATGGTGAAGGTGATACTAAACCGAGGACTCCATCTGAAATGACCAGTAAAGATTATTACTTTGACTCCTATGCTCATTTTGGAATCCATGAAGAGATGTTGAAAGACGAGGTCAGAACCCTCACATACAGAAATGCTGTCTATCACAATCAACATCTCTTCAAAGACAAAGTCGTGATGGACGTGGGCAGTGGAACTGGAATCTTGTCAATGTTTGCCGCTAAAGCTGGAGCCAGAAGAGTGTTTGCTGTGAGTTACTTTTATTTTCTGTATTGGAATTTTAGGCTGGGTTTTTTATCCATTTATTTTTTTATTCAGTTTCACTGTAAATGATAATTTTAAGATTGAATTTTCAAATATGGCCGTACAATCCAGACAAATAATCAAAGACAATGGGCTTGACAACATCATAGAAGTTATTCAATGCAAAGTAGAAGAAATTAAAGAGCTTCCTGAGGGTATCGAGAAGGTAGACGTTATTATTAGTGAATGGATGGGATACTGTTTGTTCTACGAGAGTATGTTGAACACTGTTCTGTATGCCAGAGACCGATGGTTGGCTCCTGATGGTGCTCTTTTCCCTGACCGAGCGAAGATGTTTATTCAAGCCATCGAGGATCGGCAATACAAAGATGATAAGATAAACTGGTACGTTGTTTGAATAGTGTAAATGTTTAGAGAATTGCGTGGGCATTGTTGTATTTTTAGGTGGAATAATGTGTACGGTTTCAATATGTCCTCAATCAGGAATATTGCCATCACCGAACCTCTTGTTGATGTTGTAGATTATGCCCAGACTGTGACGAATAACTGTTTAATCAAAGTAAGTGCCAATTGCTATTAATAATATGCTCTTAGGACATCGATCTTTACACTGTGAAAGTATCCGACCTTGCTTTTGAATCCGAGTTTGAACTGCGTGCCTGCCGAGATGATTATATCCAAGCTCTGGTCACCTTCTTCACCGTGGAATTTATGAAATCTCACAAAAGGACAGGATTCTCGACTGGGCCGGACTCAAAATACACCCATTGGAAGCAGACCGTCTTTTACTTGAAGGACTCGATTACGATAAAGAAGGATGAGAAAGTGAAGGGAACTTTTAAAATGAATCCAAATGAAAGAAATCCTCGTGATATGGATTTCAAGATCTCCATCGACTTCCAGGGACAGCTCTCGGAATTACACGAAAGTAACAGTTATCTAATGCACTAATCATTTCGATTATAATCCCGTTATTCATGTTGTTTTGTTGAATCTGCAAATTTGAATTGATCTTCATAAAATATCATAAATTAAAAGTGGCTTGTTATTACCGTTTGTTCCAAGATACACACCGAACAAAAAAGAAATTGCTTGTTGTCGGTGGACTTGGGAACGTTCTCGAAGGCGAAAGATTATGTCATAAACTGGTTTGATGACTCTCGCGAAATGGGTGGGATTTGACACGAGGGTTAGCGACAACGCAAATCCAGTTTTAAACCAGGCTGGGCCAACTTCTGCTTTATGAGTACTTAACGCATGACATACAATGCACTGCGAACAATAACATCTTCATTTTTCGTAAATTGTATCAGTTTTGCATCATCAAACCTTATGGTACTAGGTGCTGCTTATTCGTCGCGCAAAGCCACTTTGCGATACCGACAGCAATATCAGAATTCGACTCAAAACATGACCAAACCGAAAACAATGACTGTTGTAAACCCTTTAATTCACCTGAGGCTTGTGTTCTTCCCTTATATGAGAGTAATCATCCCAAAACCAGAACTTTCCGAAGTCTCCGTGCAGAAAGTAATGGGATTTCCGGCGCGTCTTCAGATTCCTCTTTACGTTCTGAGATCGAGAAGCGCCTGCCCTCCTTCCCCTTGACTGCTGTCCCCTTCCCCCGCCTTCTTTAAGACTTCTTGTTTCTTCGAAAAGGAATCAGAACAACTGGAGGTACGCTCACCTTGTTTTCTCGATTGGACGATATATATTTGCGCGTTTACGACTTTGTTTTAGATGAGATGAACAAAACTCAGGGGGGAAGGGCAGGTGTTCTCTCCGGGCTTTCTCATCTCCGGCTTTTCGTTAGAGCATCAAATAGGAGATTTTAATTAACTTAAATTGAGGCCAAAATAAATTTTTCATTTAATTCTGTTAACCTTAACTTAATTAGTAGTTATTAACAGGCATGATTATGCAATCAACTTTATTTCAAAATAATTTTGGAACTTCCTCTGCTGTTAAGAAACTTTTATTATACGCTTGCTGTGCAAGGATGATCACCGACGCAATAGCTGGTCACTTCTGCCTTCTCTGTTTTTACTGTGGTTGTGTTTTGTAAACGTAAACCCGTTTTCCGGAGAGGAAGCCAACCGTTTTTCCTAATTTCTCAACAAAAACCATTGCAACGTCTTCTCAGCGTGAAACTAATAACACTTGTAACCTAGAGGACTTGTTTTTTTTCAGAATGCCCGAGCTTCTCTGCCGACCGGAGCCATTCACCGAGGCCGAATTGGCCAAGGCTCGTGAGTTGAGGTACGTAAAAGTTTTTAAAATTTATAGTGTAAACAATTTATGGCAAGGCGGCCGTTGAATACAGCATTGCTGATCACATTTTTATTTTTCTCAGCTTATTGTTTTCACTTTCACGATGACTTTCCTCGTGTATGATGAAAGAAAGTGGATCCTGGACGGCAGATAGAGATCTTTCGCTTAATAAACTCACATGTTTCTTCTTTTAGGAACAGACTCCAGGATGTTTTACCAAAAGAGTTCAACTCGGACTTCTTTATCGGCCGTTGGTTAAGGGCCTACAAGGGTGATGAGCAAGGTCTGATCACCAAATTACATGAATTGTTGGAACATCGGCGGGCATTGGGTTACAATGAAGAGAATATCGTCAAATTCTGCGATACTTTCCCTCTGGCTAAACAAACTTTTGAGGTAATTAACAAGAAAAAATTTAAATGTAATGGTGAGATTACGGTAAAAATTCGATGACATAAAACACGAAAAATTCAATTTTTTTCAGAGATTTGCCATTTCTCAACTAAAGATGGACGTATTCAGTGAAGATGTTGGTGTGTTCTGTCAGAAAATGGAGAACGTAGAGATCAAAGAGGTTGGGTTAATACTTTATAATTTTTTTAATGGAAGTATTGCTTTTAGGTGATGAAAATTATGCCATTGAGTAATGTTTTGCATTCTTATTTCTTACTTCATGAATGTTTCCATCGCGTAATGCATCAACGGGAAAGAGAGACGGGTCGACAGCACGCTGTTGTTGTTGTTCTCGACCTTACTGGCATCAATTTAACCGACTTTATCAATCCTCTATCAACTTCTAGTAAATTGGCACGTTTAGTGGTGAAAATATGGTCTGATTACTTTAGCGAAAATGTAAGAGCCTTTAGAAAAACTTGCAAAGCCTCCTTGGAATATTTGTTTAGATGATCAGCCTGTTCCTTCTCCACCCTCCAGCCCTCTTATCCTTGATGTGGCAGATCGCCAAACACATCGTGGATGACAAGACCAGATCTCGAATTGTTTTTATTCAGAAGTTAGACGATCTCTTCCTCTATCTCAGCAAAGACAGCATTCCCGAGGATTGGCAAGGGAATCGAAGAGATGAATCTGGCTATGCGGCCACTCCCAGTTCATGTTGCAGATCTCCCAAACCAATCCTGGACACGGATGTCTTCAATGCAGATAAATACTGGGCTCATCATGGATTCCAAAATCCGCCAGTCTCCAAATCCATCTCTTTAAAAGCTAAGGCTGCCCACGAAGTGAGCAAAGAGTTGAGGTCTGGCCAACAAATTATCTGGTTGTTCACCATCAGCTGTGATTGCACTTTCGAGATTGTTTTCGTGGATGGAGACAAAGAAGTCACAGTATGGCCAAAGGTTACGTTAACCTCCTTGCGGACCCCAGAGATCGGGAATGTCACCTGTGATAAGAACGGAACCTACAAAGTGAAGTTCCAGAATGTTTCGGGTTCTTGGTTGGCCTCCAAATTGCATTACATTGTGCAGACCAAGTAAACATATTGTACATGTACATACCTTGGCTTTGTGTAACAATACAATAAATTTTTATCAATTACGTTCACCAAATCCAACAAACAACGAACAATAACAGCAACTAATAACAAGTGTCTGATCACACATCCAATCCTTTTTTCTGCGCCTTTGTCCGTTGTTTCGATACGTAACTCTTCGCCTTTCCCGTTTGTTTTAATTTTTCGAAACGCTTTTCCATTATCTTCGCTTTCAATTGGTCTGAAAAAATTAAAAGTATTAAACAATGAGGATGAAAAACTTAAAGTAAAAAACAAAATTACTTACTCCTGTTCAAAAAGATTGGTTTCTTCCCGCTTCTGAGTCTTTCAATGTTACTTTGCCTGAGTTCTGCTCGCGTTTCAATCTCGGCACGCTTATCCTCGGTATTTCTGATCTGATTCTCCATGACTTTGATGGTCTCATTCACTTCCCATCGATCTGCCTCTCCAATATCTCCTTTCTTCAGAGACTTCTTGATCTGGTTCACTTCCTTAATCTTCATATCATTTATGAATCCATAGTCACGCGAGAATCTGACCTCATCAAATTCTCCGCATTCAAATCTCGGATCGTATTTCTTTTTCTTTTTGGCCGCTATAATTGTATTATGTCTAATAGGGGCTTTTGTGGACATTTCACGGGGGCGATTCTTGTTGTCACGCTAAAAAAATTCATTAAAATCCCGTTTACAAGGGAAGTACTCCAAGTGCGACGCTCAGATTTTCTTTAAATTTTGCACACACGTCGGGTATGGACTAAATATCAATTCCTGAACGATTTTTGCCGCCGGGAGAACACGCTAAACGTGGAGAGCGGTCAGAGAAAAACGATTTTTGGCCATAACTTTGGCGGAAAAATTTGATTTTTTGTAGAAACATTATACTTTATGGAGGAAATAGCCATGAAACTTTTTGTGCCGAAATTCGGGAAAAAAGTCCTAAATTTTGGCCGACTTTCGATCCAAAAATCTCGGTTGTTTCTGCAAAGCGCGAGCTAGGATTCTCGCATATATCTTAGAAAAAAATATTCTAAATTTGTGCCAAGTTTCATCAAAATCTGAGCGTCGCACTTGGCGTACTTCCCCTGTTAGTCATTTGAAAAAAGCATTTACTTTAAATTCCTGAGGTTTTTCATCATTAGATTCCTCAACAGTTTCTGATTTGGGCGCAACTTCATTGAGATACATCTTGTTGAACAACTTGACGCCCAGTTTTGACTTCAGGGCTCTTACTTTGCTCAAGGGCATCGATGAAATCTCTACAGAAAGATTAATGATCCTCCTCCTACTTACCCTGTCTCAATGGATCATTTGTCTCTTCAACTCGTTCTTCTTGGCCCGACTCGGCTTCATCGAACTGTTCCTCATCGGAGTAGCTATCTTCTTCCATTTTGGTCTACAAAAAGAATATGCGAAACTTCTCAATCATCAAAATATAAGCAGAATTCAACTGGAACACACATGCGTTTTCAATATGATTCAAAATTTATTGTTTAACCTGATCTGCACATCGAATGCGCAACTGTACAATATGAGCCGAATACACGTAATGTTTAGAGACTTAAGAAGATAACGAAAAACGCTTACAATAACAATAATCAAAGTCAGGGTCTAATAAAAATGGACGAAACGTGCTGTCCTGAGGTCTTTTTCTTGTTTTCTTAGGCGCACCGAGACAATTGGTTAATTGATCCTATACATTACATACATCGCTACACACGCGTGAGTACATGTAGCCTTAATTTAGACATTAAACCCGCCTGGAGGGAGAACTTCATGATCTTCTTCTTCCTCTGGTTCTTCGTTGATCTCATCGTATTGGGATTCGTTGATGATGAAGCTGTTGTCGGCTACTTCCCAGATGTTAGACTGTAATTGTGAATGAGTCGGGCGATGTGGAGCTTGGGAAGTGGACGGTAAATTGGATCCATAAAAGGGATTATTCGGAGATGAATGAAGATTTTTGTCTTGGAGGAGACTGGTAATGGTAAGGGCATTCATCGACATTTCCAATGCTTTCAATTGCTCATCTACAATTTTAAATTTAATAAACACAAGAAAGATTCGGTACAAACTCAAAACTAAAATTTTACCCTTTGCTTGTTCGTTTAGAGGTAGATATCTGGCAACAGGGGCCGCCAAGGCAGTGCTCTCTCGCATCGACTGGATCAGCGACGAGGTCGACATAGCGGCGGCGGCTGATTCAGCAAATTTGCTTTCTTCCTTTCCTTCCTCTTTATTATACACCGACTTGTTGGAATGGATAAGAGACGCAGCTATGGCCCTCTCGGAGACGCCCATGTGAATGCTCTGAGCAATATTCTCATTTTCAAAGATAGCTCCAACTTCTTTGGTCCACTGAAAAAGGTTATGTATTATACATACATAATAAAACATTCGATTCAAAAACAAAACTCTCACCATTGCCTTGATTCTCTGGATTAGTTCCTCATTTTCATGTGATGGTTTCCAGGTTGGATGCTGAGTAATAAAATTCAAAATCGAGAGTTCCACTTTGGCCGTATCCTTCTTCTTCCCGTATGAAAAGACCTGGCTTGGTGGGAGATTGGCGGAGTTCTGAGTTTCTTCCTGATCTTTGGGTAGTTCCATCAGCGAATATTCACAGACATCTCCAATACCTTCAACATACCGGGAATGATCATGGAAGAAATGAACCAGAGCCCCGGCCTTAGGTCTCAATTTGAAAAGCAGAATAAACGGAGTGATCAGAGGAGACAACAACTCCTCCAAAAGAAAGTAGACCTTCAATTGGAAAAGTCTACTGAATTCCGCACAAATCTCCGTAGAATGACTTCCTTTGATCCATGAAGAAGGAGCATAATGGATGTTTGCGACCACTTGTTTCATCAGGAAATTGTGGCATAAAACCAAGTTCTCATTGCCGATGAATGATCGGCATAACAAGGCAATGGCTCCAGTAGCCGTCATTACAGTGATTACATGGTCAATCTAAAAGAAAAATGAACATACACCCTTTGCTACTTACATTAAGAACATCCTCATCCCAAGCGGAAAGCAAGAAAATTATGGCGAAGATGGATCCACAAGTAAAAGCCACCGACTTGGCGACAATCTCAGTCAAAGGAGGCACAAATTGATCCATATACTTGACCGCGTACTCGTAACTTCTGTTTAGGCGATAATTCAACTCGTGATCCAACTCATTGTAATGTCTCAACTTCAGTCTAACATATATAAATAAAAAGTATTATAAACAAGACGTACCTTCCAAAATTCGAATACTTCCGAGATCCAAACACTCCGGGATCTCTTCTGACGAGATCGGCATAAGAAAAAAAGGAGAACAATACTTGGTATATGAATACGAAGGGAAAGAGGACCAGATTGGCCAGGCCCATGTAAGTAATCGTTTTCTCGAATTGCTCCGCTGAAAGAATAACATTTCAAAAATTTCGCGCAAGCTTACTAATAGCTGCAAGACTCTCCGGATCTTTGAATTCATCCTTTAAAGCATAGGGTCCCTTCCAAGGAGCCCAAGGTCCTCTGAAGAAAAGCCATTCCAAGTTCAATCTGAGACCAGAGGAAAGATAATCGACTTTTCCAATAAACGGCAGTGATATTTCAAGGGATAAGACATCCTAAAACAAACATCAATAAAGGAAAGTCTTACTTACATTGTCCACAAGACCAATCATGTAATTCTTATACCTCAAGATTCTCTGATACACATCCAGAACACTGATTTCATCTTGATTTACAATCAAATGGAATTCTGGCTGGGCTTTGCACACTCGATCAACGACTTCTCTCCACGGGATGTTAGGTAGATCATTGTCAGTGATATCGAGGACGTTGTGATAAAACTTTTGGATCTCGAATAGTTGCAATAATCGATAGCCAACTCGAAGGACATGAGCAACCCAAAAGAAGGTCGCCATCAGCAAAGTTACAACAATAAGAGGATGGAAATGTGCCGGGCACTGATCAATAATCGCATCCTAAAGAAGTGTTTGTCAGTGCAATGTAGTGTAACGATTTTTTCCACAAAAAAAACGTACACCAATATGTCGTTTTCCGTAGATAACCGTCCCATCAGTTGTCGTATTTTTGTTGTTGAAAAGGACATCATAATCGACACATTCTATGAGAAATGTTGAGATTGAAACCACAAAAATGAATTGAAAAAGGGCGAAGAGATGTTTTAAAGAAATGCAGAGGAACCCATTACCTCGATGGTATTCGTACACCAAAGAAAAAAACTAAAATCCCGTAATTCACATCAAAGGTCACTCACCTGGTCAATATCTTCGATGTGATCCCATCGTCTTTGGCTTTTTGTGAAGTCTGTGGACCTCGGATTATCCCCTTCAAAGGCTACCTCCGAACTGTTATACACCATCTGCGGAGGATGAGAGTTGTGAATATTTGGCATAAGATGTTCATCTTCTTGGTCTCCATCAATTACCTAAAATAATAAATGGGTAATAAATTAAATAATTAAATAAATTATATAGTACTTACCATGTAATTTGCCCGTCGATTGGAAAAAAACATAGACATCTTGGTTATTCTCCAATTAAACGCTTCATAAATATGGCCGGGGATCAGAGTTTTCAGGTCATGCGCCTTTCCCTTCTCTTTGACTTCTCGGCTTTTTCCTGGTCTTGCACTTTCGGAGAGTCTGGAAAAGAAAAATTAAAATCAACGCTAACAAATTAAACACACGGCTGTCCATTAGACAATGGTACCACTAATTAGAAAACTGTTTATTATGCATACAAAATTGCAGTAACACGTCCGGTCCAAATAGAAGAAAAGCCACGGTTGAGATGGTCTCACGAGCTGCGCCCGCGATTTTGAATTCGCCGGCGACATGTTATACGAAAGAATATCAAATTTCGTAATAATTGCCTCAGGGCTCTAATATTGTAGGCACAAAATATTATTTTCACGTAGACCTGATATACCAAGCACCAAGTTTCTATCGTTGTCGATCTTCGAGTTTTGCTAAATATAAGGTTTTGCCTTGTTTTGAGCCTGTTTTTGTACCCATTTTTTGGACCCCTTTTTGGCATGTAGTGGTAAAAGTAAGACAGTTGCTCCAAATATCGTTCTCTGTAATTCAAGATACATGTGTTGTTGAACGTTTTTAGGTCTAGTTAGACCTCAATGATATGCCTCCTTTGAGAAACGTTGGCGACAATGACGTCAATTTTGGGCTAAATTTTGATGATTTTTGCGTATATCTGCCTATATCTTTTTTCAAACGCCTTTTATCGACAAAATCGTCCTCTGTAATTGTAGACAGGAGGCTTGTCAATGTGTAGGAACTTGTCTTATAATTCAGAGACCAACAGTTTTTTCGAAACGTTGGCGACAATGACGTCTACTTTTGGCTAAATTTTGATGATTTTTGCATATTTCTGCCACCCACTTTTTCAAACATGTTCGAAACAAATTGTTTTTGGATATTACGAAAATTAGAATGGAAAAATATAATTTCTGAAAGGATTTCGAAATGGATTTGGCATTCAAAGAGTCATTCCGTGTCATCTTCTCCATCAATGTCTTCATCAATTTGGCTTGTGTCAAGCCCAAATTCGTCGTACAGCACCGTCCTTTCGTGAGCCCATCGCAGTAAGCTGTCCGCCTGTAAAGCGTGGGTTTTAATAGCAATTTCTTTATCAATAAGTATTGTGAATGAATATCCCCCATACTAATACCTGTTCTATTTTCAGCGTAACCTTTTCTGTTCGACTTACAATCTTACTCCTATCACTGGTTTTAATTCTCAGCATATCCCTATTCACCATTGCATGGGTGCTCTCTATTGACTGCTCTGTAAAGAAATTAACAGTGTTGTGTCTGTTCATAAAGTCAACCATGTGGATGATTGTCTGGTGGAATTTGTGGCCGGGTTTTTCGTTAGAAAAATTTTGCTTTAGCTGTTCGGTTAATGTCTTAATAAGCCTTTTGAATTGTTCGACCTCTTCCGCTGAAAATTTCCTGGCCTGCGTATAATTTTGAATATCTCGGAGTGTTTTTAAGACTTGGATGCAGTTTTGGACAACTTTCGACAATTCTGATAGTCTTGTTCCAGATTTTGTTTTTGCGTTCTCATCAAATTCGTCGATGCGTTTGGTGAGAGGGCCTTTTTCTACAATTACAGATAATAATTTAATGGATCAAGCATTTTTGAAAAAGAGGGAGGCAGAAATATGCAAAAAATCAATAAAATTAAGCCCAAAAGTTGAAGTCATTCACACCAACGTTTCGAAAAAACTATTGGTCCCTGAATTATAAGAGAAGTTTCTACACATTGACAAGAGTCTTGTCTACAATTGCAGAAGACGATTTCGTCGGTACAAGGCGTTTAAAAAAAGGTCTAGGGAGAAATACGTAAAAATCATCAAAATTTAGCCAAAAGTAGACGTCATTGTCGCCAACGTTTCGAAAAAACTATTGGTCCCTGAATTATAAGGCAAGTTCCTACACATTGACAACCCTCTTGTCTACAATTACAGAGGACGATTTTGTCAATAAAAAACGTTTGAAAAAAGATATAGGCAGATATATGCAAAAATCATCAAAATTAAGCCCAAAATTGACGTCATTGTCGCCAACGTTTCTCAAAGGAGGCATATCATTGAGGTCTAACTAGACCTAAAAACGTTCAACAACACATGTATCTTGAATTACAGAGAACGATATTTGGAGCAACTGTCTTACTTTTACCACTACATGCCAAAAAGGGGTCCAAAAATGGGTACAAAAACAGGCTCAAAACAAGGCAAAACCTTATATTTAGCAAAACTCGAAGATCGACAACGATAGAAACTTGGTGCTTGGTATATCAGGTCTACGTGAAAATAATATTTTGTGCCTACAATATTAGAGCCCTGAGGCTATTATTACGAAATTTGATATTCTTTCGTATAACATGTCGCCGGCGAATTCAAAATCGCGGGCGCAGCTCGGGAGACCATCTCAACCGTGGCTTGGACCGAACGTGGTAAATCAATAAGAATTCACTATTGAAAATTGGCCGAATTTTGGCATGAAACGGAAAGCCACGAGAAGCCTTGTTTCATCCAGAAAATGCGTCATCTACCACGGCTTTGAATGGAGAGGAGAGGGTGCAGCTTTAATTAATAAGGCAAATTTTTGTATTACGATATTCTCGAGCTTTACAAAATAACCTGTAAATTATAAAGCATTGGCTTGAATATCGATGTCACGACGACTCATTTTTTAGACGAAAAAATATCCGAGAAATTATTAGCGAATTGAGAATCATTCATCGAGCCACCGTCTAACAATTGCGGTAAATGTGCAGGAAACAGGATGGGGTTGCCGATGGTCCAAGTGAGTTAAATATCATTATATTGACCTTGATATTTGACAGGTTTTTATGATAATGGCTCGGCAAATGTCGAAGCCGGTAGCCGATGTTGTGATGAGGTACGGTAAAAGCCATCCTTTCTTTCGAGATAAGATTTTGGTACCTGTTGGGAGGGGTAAGTCTAGATTTCATTTTATTTTATTGCTTTAGGACTCGTAAATCTGACGACGAGGCTACGAATGAGGTCTCTGGGATTGGGTAAGCCAGATGCATTAGCGCCGGTGTCTGAAACGGCGGCCTTAGAGCAAGCTTCAGAGCTTGTGCAACAGACTGTAATATTCGGATATTCGGTGGGTGTCTTCGCCGCTTATCATTTCTACAGTAAAGCCAATGAAAAAGAGGTAGTATCTGCTGAAGATTACCGAAACCTGCTTAATCAACTGGATGAGAAATTTCTGCTGATAGACAGGAGGTTAGAGTCTATTCAGAATGATCTAGATGCTCAAAAAGAGGTGAGTTTACAGTGCCTTTTGAATTATAACAACATATTTTTTTTTTCTCAAATTATATTGTTTCTTCAGGGTGTTGTAGGGGTAGTGAAGAAGAGTTTATTCTCCTCTAAGAGTACTCCAGCAGCTCCAGAGCCCTCGGCAGTGTCGAAACCCCTAGTCATTCACTCTTCGATACCTTTCGACGAGGCCTTAGAAAAGGTAATCCCTTTACAACGAATCGCTCAAATTGATATTCAGAAGTCATCAGGCAAGAAGACGACTCAGACTCAGGAAGACCTCAGCGATTAGGTACAGTAGTTGTATATACGTACTGTTTATTAGTCAACAATGAAATCAACAAATGTAAAAGTAATAAAAACAATAAAATCGAATTCTTTTAGTCTTGTTTCTGACTGATGGAATTCAGTTTCTGGTCCAGAATAGTATGCAGGTTCCGCGCTTTTTCTCTAAGGACTTTGCAGGCTTCTTTGACCAGTTCCCGACTCTTCAGGGCTCCCGTAGACTCCACACTAAAGATGAAATGATCCTTCTTCTTGGTCAACTCCACTAAGTCCTTCAGATCGTCGTATCTGAAGACATTTCTGCTGCAGGTATCTTTCCTTGCATCCACCACTTTTGCCAGCGTTTTCCCTAAATTTAGAGTATTACTGCAGAAGTTGGTTACCTTTCTTCTCCACCAATTCAATTACTCCTTTTGAGAAACATGACTGTAATCGCAGGGCTTTCTCTCCTTCGATCTCAGCCTTCAATTTGATTTCGGGCAATAATCTGTAAGTGGCTGTGCAAACAGGGGAGAACTTGGCGTGATCTCGACCGATCCCTTTCACACAATGGCATCTAAACATGAGTAAGGTTATACAAACGCAAAGACTTGCCTTGCTTCTATCTCTTGGCCTGGTCTCAGCTTAGCTACGATAATATCATCATGAACCATGGAGATTTTGTTGTTCTTGAATGTCTCAGACTGCTTGCCAATGGGAATCCAATCAAATTGTCCAGAATACACCTTATAGTTCTCGAAGGCCTTCTCGGGATCAGTTTCGCCTTTTGGGACGCCAGATTTCTTGGTGCATTTCACATTAAACTCCAAGATCACATTCTCGCTTTCATTTCCAGCTGGCTCTGAATCGACTTCTTCAGCTTCCGAGATCGGGACAAAAGGTTTCGAAGGGAAATTGAAAGCTCTGGGATCAGCTTTGACTGGGAGGAGTCCAATTCGATGACAAAGAACTTCATCCTTAAGACAAAAAGTTAGCTTTGATACGATTTATTGTGTGGCCCACAGGTTTTCGAAGAACTTACTGGGATAACGGATGTGTTCTGGTACAAATAAATCTTCTCGATAGCCATAGTTGGAACTTCCGCCAGAAGAACTCGTCTCAAGGCATTGGCAACCGGTGCCTCGACATGTAGCAGATCAAAGACCAACTCCATTCCGTCAGCTTCTTCACTGATAAGCTTTACATTAATCCTTTTGAGGTAAGTCTTCACATCTTTCGGAAATTGCATATCAAATGTCTAAAAATAGAAGGCCTCTAAAAAAAGATAGGCTCTTACGTTGAAGGCTATCTCCGGCTCCATGTACACACGATCTTCATCATAAGGATCTTCGGCTCCATCCATCTCCATCAGTTCTTCTTTGATTTTTCGAACCATCTAATATGTAATCAATCGTAACTTGAATAAAAAACAAGGTAAATGATCGTTAAAACGAAGTCTTAATAAAAGAATTAAGTCAGCGGATATGTATTTAATAAATAAATATTTAAATAATTTAAAGATATCTACAAGCAGAGATAAATTACGCGGCAACCTTCCAAATCCCGCACCAATATCGGGCCCATATCAGCAAAATGTCCCGACCCATCTCAATGGACGTCCAGAGTGGGGCTAGTTTGGATCCTTCCACCTCATGCCATTCAACAGACACTTCATGGACAGGTATACGTTTCACTTCCGCAAGATATAACAGCTCAACATCGAAGGCCCATCTTTCGACGTGAATTCGAGGGAACAACTAAAAGATCACTTATGTTAGTAATAACATTTTGAGTACAGGTAACAAGTTTCAAACCTTACAAAAGCTGCAGCTTTCCTTGAGAACAGCTTGAACCCGCATTGCGTATCTCTGACCGTCCTCACAGCGAAAATATACACCAGAAGATGGAATCCTACCATTAAAATAGTTCGTAAAAGACTTCTTTGAGCAATTGAATCTTTCTCCAGGTGAGCACGTGAACCAACAGCAATAACAGCGTCTTTATTGCCGTCAGTATCTGATACTTTGTCCTCCAGCTTCTTAAAATCCGAGAATTTTGTAGCACCATCAGCATCTGCGAACAAAATGTATTGTCCGCGGGCACATAAGACTCCATTTCGAATTGCTCCACCTTTTCCAACGTTCTGTTTTAGCTTTAAGACAGAAATATGCCCGGTAGCCGAATATTTATACGCGACATCAGAAGTTTTATCCGACGACCCATCGTCGACTACTATAACCTCGTAAGTAAAATCCTTTTGCTTCTTTGCCCTCGTGTCCAAATATTCCAAGCATTCGTCCAACATGACAGGCAGCCGTTCCTAATGGCCAAAATGAATAAAGAAGATACTCTTACCTCTTCATTCATAGCTGGGACAATCACGGAGAGATAACACTCAGATTCGCTAACTTCCAATTGACTTAGGGTTTTGCCACTCCCAGTGAGAAGATTTTGAAATGGTTCACCTTCTCCATTCGGCTTGTACTTCCGTCTCGCCCGAACAGCATATTCCACCGTGTTCTTCCGCGGGCATGGATAAAGACGGGCAACACTAAAATACAACTCCATTGAAGTTAAAGATGAACTTACATATACAGACCCAAAAGGGCCGCAGGTACCGCGGCAAATACAAAAATCAGTAGGTCTGCACCTAAACCCATCTGAAAATATCGACCCTTATTATAACATGTTTCCCTTATAGCGCAGATTAAGATAAAAAAACCAATTTTGTAAATATATACGTCAACTTATTTGTACAACATTTGAATTGTAAATTTGGAAGATCAAAAAATTTTAGCCAAAAATATATTTATTTATTTTTGTTTGTTTTCGTCTCGGGAGACAACCTCGGTCACAATGCAATGTTGTAGGTTGCTTCTATACAAGTCCCAGGATCGAAGTTCTTAAAATTGTGTGTAAAAGAAATGGTGATTCGCTGAGTTTCATTTCGACCGGTCGGTCATGGTCGGCCCAGTTTTCATACTCCTCCCTTTTTTTCTTCAAATCCGGTAATTGTTGAAAAAGTTGTAGATAAGCATGATGATTACAGAGGTTATTGCATCGGCAACAATGGAAGTGTCTGCGAGGCCACTCGAGACTGTTACTATATGAGGTACTTGGACGACGGAATTGAACAGGAAGAGTTGGGATGTGACCATCAATTGTATGGTTTGCAGAAGGGGGATGACATGGCCACTCAACAGTGTTTCAGAAATGGTAATGCACCTCTATGCTACTTTTATTTTCTTTTAGAGTCCTCAATTCATTGTGTATGCAGAGACAGACCCACATTTGAATGTAATCGGATCTTCTCCATGAAGTTTCAGGCCGTTGAATATGTTTCAACTCAAGCAGCAGCGCTTCTTGTGATTATGTTTATTGCTTTGATCTGGTTGTTTTCTTTGAGCAAAACTTTCTTTAAATTCCTGGGGGCTTGGCCCAAAGAAAAGGAAGTTCCTTGGTATATCCATTACTTCTGTTTGTTCACTGAGATGTTGATTGTAAGTGTCACGATGTTTTACAGTCATCTTTCAGACATTGATGTCTTTCTATACGTTCCTGCATTTCAAGTTAACTCTGTTCCGCTGTGATTTGAAGGCAACCAATTCAGCCATGTAATTTGATAAAATTCTCATAATTTGTCTTCTGATATGTCATCTACAGTGAGGGACCTGATCCAATGGCAAAAAACGTCTCCTTTTGCATCCCGGAAGGGACCACAATGACTGCAAACCCTTTCCTTCTCCAAGCTAAAAAACCCCGCTTTGAAGAGCCCGCCTTGAAGGAAAGGGCGCGCTTTTCAAAGCGGAGTTTTTTAGCTTAGAGAAGGGAATGGTTTGGAGTCATTTTGGTCCCTTCCGGGATGCAAAATGAGACGTTTTTTGCCATTGGATCCGGTCCCTCACTGTAAATACTATGTTTTAGTGCTGTGCCGGCCTTCTACCGTATGCCCGAATATGACAGAGGAATTTCTTTTGCTTCTTCATCCTTCTTCGCCACCTCATCGCTGTCTCTTCTTCGAGTTCTCATCTTGGTATGTGAATTTCTTTACACCCAATGCAATACTAAACATTACAGTTGAAGGGAAAGAACCAATTGAATAGAAAAGATGTGTTTATCTGGTCCGTCTTCGTCAAGTTGATCTGTTTGATGGCGATGTCTTTTTCCCATCGTTATCTTCAACTCACTACTTACGATGACTTGGCCAGAAAACATTCCTGTTCTTTTAGAGAGGACCTACTGGATGTAAGGCCCTATTCAATATTACATGTATGATTAATTTAGTTTTCGGTATTATGCAACCAATTGACGCTTGTTTTTCTGTGTGGATCCTTCTTTGTGGATCTCGTTTATTACATCAGCCCGTCGTTCGAAAGTAAAAGCGCTCGATGTAAGTGATCTTTATTTGATTACTTTCCCATCTCACATTTTTATTTGATTAGTTTCCTTTTATAAAAGATTGTTTTTTCCGAAAACTTTTTTTAAAGATTACCTCCGATTGACAAAAAAAACGTTTAGGTGACAACGAAGTGTACTCGAGTACAATTGAAGCACCATTACTGCCCAAAGAATCACCGGAGATTGAGATAGATGTCAAGAAAATGAGCGATGATATCTACAGTATATTTTTGCAAAACAAAAGCGAGAGAATTGTAATCGGAAGCATGGAAAAGAACTCGAATCCGGAGAAGATCGAGGTTTCCGATAGCAATTTTCATCTGGAGCCTCGACAAACCTGTTTTGTAAGTGTTATTTATCAGTTAAGTAATCATACTTGTTAATTACTTGTTTGATTGACTTTCTAATCCCGTTGAACTTGATTCAGGTTACGGTAGTCGGCCCCGCCCAGTCCAGCCTGACGAGTCGCTTCGGTTTCGCGACGGATTCGACGATTTTCCAACGGCACATTATCTTGAAATAGACTGACGTTCATTCATCCAACATTAAACTGACATTTACTTTCTTTTCGGGGAGTTAATACCGAGTAATGGGAGGATCGTATGACGAGATGAAGATGGCACTGGAACCGGTAGAAGAAGCGACCGGCGTGAACAACACAATCGGATCCAAAGAAGCCTGGGGCGATGATCCCGTAGGCCTCCTTTGAGTCGGAAACGGGTTCTCGGGATTCTCGAAGGGCGGTGGAATGGCGCTTTAAATTGTTTATCCCCATCTCTGCCGCAATTAGTTTTGTCTCTTTTTTCAGCACTTGTTAAGACAACATGAGGTTTCTGCTGATCGCCCTCTTCTTCCCGGCCACAGCCTTGGGTCTTTTCTTTAATTTGGGTGGTGGCGGTGGAGGTTGTGGATGTTGTCCTCAGCCAGCTTGCACACCAGCAGGTATATCAAAACTTTATTGTATCAAAGCGATTGTTTTAAATCAAATTGATACTTTTTGCTTGTATTTCTAAATTCAGTATATACTATACAATGATACAATCACTCATAATTTTTGCCTACAGCTTCGTGTGGTGGCTGCGGTGGCTCGAGTTATGGTGCTGCCAGTTACGGAGGGTCCAGTTACGGTTCTTCATACTCAGCTCCCGCTTCTTATTCCGCTCCAGCCTCTTATGTTGGACCTGCTCCCGCTCCTTCATCGTATGTCCAACAACCAGTTGGCCGATATTCTTCTGGTCCTATTGGGTACTCTCAGCCTGTTTCGTATCAGGCGGCTCCAGCCGGAGGTTACCAAGCAGCTCCAGCGGTTAGCTACCAACCAGCTCCTGTGGCTAGTTATCAATCCAGCAGTTATCAAGCCCCGGCTCCAGTCAGGTCTTCCTACCAAGCTCCGGCCGTTGGAGGATCGTATTCTGCTCCTCAAGCTGGATACAATGCCGGAAACAATGAACCTCCACAGTACTCTCCTGTAAGCGCTCAAGTCCTTCCAGCTTCCATCCCACAAGAATATGGCAGTGTAGCCGCTGCTGCCGCTTCTGGAGGTCGATTGGAGGAGGTTGCAGAGGTAAGCAGAGTTCGTATGACTTCTTAGAGTACTTGCGAATGAATTCAATATAATTTTCCTTTCAAGGAGGAAGACTCAACCATCGAATCCAAGCAGAACACTACCCTTAGTATCGCCCCAGAACCCAATGCTCCAATTGACATCTCGCAATTGACCTTGACTAATGACACTGAGTGCAACAACGAAGATCTCCGTCAGATCGTCAAGAGCAACATGAGCGATGACCTCAACTCCTCCAAAAGGCTTATCCAATTGGCTGCTGAGTCCAAGTTCGGCGGTCGATTTGATGTGATCTGTTCAGCAAGTGACTTCAGTTATGTCACGAATACAGAATTATTCTGCCAAGAGACACAGGAAAAGGTCTCCTGCTATGCCTACAGACAGTTATAACCTCCCATCGACTCTAAGAACACCTCATCTCAGGCATTGTATCTGTAATATACCTTGTTATTGACTATCGTCATGTACTTTATTGTTGGAAAAATATAATTTATTCATAACTACAGGGTCTTACAAAAAACGTGAAGGAAAGTGGAAGGCTATAACTTCCGGCGGAGGCGGCGCAGAGACTTCGTATTTGAAATATGTATTTTTAAAAGACATAAGTTTTTGTCTACGAAATAACAAGCTTTTAAAGTGCAAACTGAGGTCGCTACGACCTTCTGAAGTAGAGGCATCTCTACCCCGAAAACCAGGCTTTTTCGGTTGAAAATGATCGAGAAATTTCGGACTTTTTCGGTTGAAAATCACCAGGAAATGTTGGATTTTTTGGGGGGTTTCGATATGGGTGATGTTGAAAAAGAGGAGGAAAGTGCCAACACTTGCAAATTATGCAAAAACTCAAATAAAAAGAAAAAAATCATTTACCAAACCCCCAAAAAATCCAACATTTCCTGGTGATTTTCAACCGAAAAAGTCCGAAATTTCTCGATCATTTTCAACCGAAAAAACCTGGTTTTCGGGGTAGAGATGCCTCTACTTCAGAAGGTCGTAGCGAACTCAGTTTGCACTTTAAAAGCTTGTTATTTCGTAGACAAAAACTTATGTCTTTTAAAAATACACATTTCAAATACAAAGTCTCTGCGCCGCCTCCGCCGGAAGTTATAGCCTTCCACTTTCCTTCACGTTTTTTGTAAGACCCTGTATAAAACAATTTAAATTAAAATTTTCATCATTTATACAATTGTTCTTTGAGAAATGGCCGATGATCTAGCTGGAGAAGTAGATCAGATCAAAGAATTACTATCGGGGAAAGTAATCGACGATTTCAAAGTTTTAAAAGCCATCGCCTCCGGTTAGATATCTACTCGTTACTATGTCTATTGTTTAGGAGGATACGGAGCAACATTTGCAGTGCAGCATGTCAAGTCCAAAACTCCCGCCTGCCTAAAAGTAATGGTCATCCTGCATCGAAGAAATCAATCTTTAGGTGGCATTAAACTCCAACAGAATTCTAAGTCTCGAAACCTCCGTCATGAAATTGTTTATCGACAAACAACCGCAGGAACGCTCTCGCCATCTCTGCCGGATCTATACCAATGGCACTATCAACCTTGTAGTAGATGGAATTATCAAAGAAGTCTACTATGTGGTCATGGAGTTTCTGCCGGGGAATCTTGTTAGCTTTATCTCTCAATATAAGGGATACGATTATCTGATATGTGGATGTGAGTTGGCTCTTCAGATGTTAAATGTAAGCGGTATACTGTAATGCAGTGCTATATCTGCATTAAGGGTCTCTATAATATGCATTGTTTGGGCATCTTACATCGAGATATCAAGGCAGAGAACGTAGGCTTCAGAAATGGAAAGACAGCTGTTCTTTTGGACTTTGGGTTGGCCAGAATAATAACCGATGTTGATGGAAATATCAGATCAACAAGATCCCGAGTATGTGTTAGAGGAACAAACGAATGGGCTAGTGGAAATTGCGAAAGAGGAATGGAACAGGTAAAGCTACAATGGATGACAAAGAAGTAAATAAAGCCGACTTAACATTCAAGCGACTGAGCCAAAGCAGGCCGCCAGTAGCATGGATTGCGGAAAAAAGGCCCGCCAGTCAAAAAGGTCCGCAAAAAAAGATTCTTCTAACGAAGCTGATGTCAGTAAGACCTAGAGGGGTGCAGGGTAATCGACCGCGATGACTTAGAAAATACAATTCATTTTTTCTAATTTTTGCTTGTTTGTCTTAACAAGTAAATAGTACTGTAAATTATATATAGCAATTAGAAATTACTACTTTACAGTACTGCTTATGAAAAAAAGTAAAAATCAGAAAAAATATATTAGATTTTTGAAATCTATGCCATCGTTTGCCCTACAGGTCTCACAACCTACACTATCTTATATTTATATTTGTTAAGTCTTTCCCGAGTCCATGCCGTTACAGTATCCCCATTACCGCAGGAAATTAAGCCCTAATATTATCCGAAACGGAATTCCATACTACCTGCGCCTTATCTTGACACAAACAGTCCCTTGAATGTTAAGGGCCGAGTTGATGATTTGATGGGATGGATGTACACCTTGACCGAGTTATTCTACCACAACGATGACTTGAATTGCTTACCTTGGGCTGAATACGAGAAGAATGAACGTCTCAGACACTTGATGAAGTCCCCTCATCTTCCTGCTAATCTCATACTTAGAGATCTCCCTAATGAATTCTACCAGATATATGTAAGTAATTCACATAATATCTTCAACTTGATTCCAGGCCTACTTACACACGTTATCTCGAATGGATCAACCCAATTACCAATATATCATTCTGCTGTTATTGAGAGCCAAGAAGAAGTTTTCCATTTTGAAGACAAGAGATATGAACAAAAATCATAAGACGGCCAAGGACAAGGAGAAGAACGAGATTAGGACCAAATACGACCCTCTTATGAACAAAGTTGACGCTCTAAAAGACGTGGAACAATACAACAACGAAATGGAGGAAGTGTTTGATATTGTTTTTGGTAATTAAAACAATGAATAAACACATTCCACGGTAATTACTTTGAGAGCTCTTCTTTGGCGGCCAATTTATTCCTCGTTTTTCTTTTTTCCTCGGGGGCAAATGGGTTCTCCTGTTTGTAAAAATCGCGCAATAATTGAATTGATCGATCCATATCCACATTTCGTATGACCTCAATCTGGGCTTCATGTTTGAAGTCCTCATTGGACATTACACTCCCCATCCCCCCGAACCTTTCATTCGGCGCTCCGAAGACAACTCTCTTCACTTTCAGTTGATACAGTGCTGATGAACACATACAACACGGCTCGAGATTTACGTATACATCAGATTCACTGAACACCTGCAAGAAAGAAACAGCGTGCGTTCTCCTTACTGTTCTTGCATCTTTTTGATTCTCTTGGCACCATCTTGTAACCTCTTCCACTGCTTTCATTTCTGCGTGCAGAGTTGGGTTAGCCATTCTAGAGTATTTGAAAATGATATGAAGGTGAGTTACCGATTGACGTCGTTATGACCTCGACCTATGATCATCCCATCATATACAAATACACAACCAACCGGGACTTCGTTGCATTCAAGCGACTTTACTGCCACCTTGTAAGCCTAAACTATTAAACCGCCTAGTTTCCATTATAACACCATACCTCATTGTACATTTTTTGATCAAATCCGGAGAGCTCATGAAGTCTGCTCATCTAATATAACCGTATTTTGACAAACTTTTTAGATTACGCAAAAGATAACTGTACTTTTTGTTATAAAACGAATAAATATTATCCTTCCCAAAGATATATACACTTAATTTATTGTAAAACTTATAGATTGACAGTCTTGTGTCCGCCTTTGGCGCTCTCTACGATCTGTCCGATGCATCGTGAGAACTCAATGAGGATTCCCCTCTCCATTTCTTCTTTGATGTCTTCCTCGGATTTTTGTGTTATCGTATTTTCCATTTCTTGTGCATATGAGACCAAGCACATTGTGGTCGCTTCAATTACATCGTCGGTCATGTAAAACCAAGGCTGTCCTTTGGGATCGTTGGCGTCGTTGTCACCATCAGAATCATCATCACTCGGGCTGTCTCCCCGATTATCATTGGCTGCAGCGGCCGCTAATTGAGCAAGTCCTGCGGCACTGAACTTTTCTCGGAAACGGAGTGCTCGATCATGTTCTGTGTTCTTACACGAGTTACATTTACATCTCTCAGTGCAAGGGACTTTAGCCTAAAAAATATATAGGAATTAGATTTTTTAATGCATACCTCATAACATTCGCAGTAGTTCTTCAGGCAATTTGATTTCTTACAATTACATCCTTTTTGGTGTAATCTCTCCAAATCGGCAGCTTTCCCAACCTTGGCAGCAACACCTAAACCCGAAATTCGATATTATACTCCACTACTTACCAATTTTTGGTTTGAATGCATGAGGATTCCGATCCAGCGAGCTCTTGATAGCTTTACTCCGTTCAGATTCGTGCTCAAGGTTATTATGACAGTCTTTACAATTACAATCCAAACAGAATTCTCCATTTGCAAAGCAATCGCAATATAATTTTAGGCACTGAGACTTGGTGCAATTACAATTCTTCCTTTTTCCTGAACCCTTTTTGCTGAAAAAACGTTACCTAAAATCTGTAAGAGGTCCTACCTTTTCTTTGGTTGTGGATTCAACGGACCACCAAGGATTGAAGTCGACTTGCTCGTGGAATTTCTTGCAAGTTGATAGTACGATTGAGAAGGCTTGAGAACTGTAGACTTTATCTCCTAAAGAGAGAATAAAATATGTAATATAACTTACACATGCTTCAAACGTCGTGCCTTTCCTTACAGAATAGTTTGCAGAGGTTGAAGGTTGAAAGAATTGACTTGGAGATCGGAATTGACTAAAATAATATAATCAAGTAAGGTACTGAATTTAGGCATACTTACACAGATTGAGATCGATTTGGTTCTATGAAAACAGGAGTTTCCTCAGTGTATGGTGCGTTCTAAACAAAATGTTCCAAAAATAATAGTACTTTACCTGAACCTGATATTGCAGTTGTTCCGTCTCAAATTCGTTTTCAGCAGACATAATCCCGTTTTCAAAACCCGAAAATTACACAAAATCGAGGTAGCAAGCTCGGCGGGAATTTGTCGCATTCGAACGTTCAAAAAGCTTTGATGCAGAATGCCAGAAATATTGGTATACGAAAAGTCTTGTGGCTCGTCTGCTCTGGCGCAATCAAACAGAAGCTGATTACTAAACAAAGTTCTACCTGCAGTACACCACATGAAAAACGTTTCATACCATTTTAAATTTATAATATTACTATGTAGAGAGAAAGAAGAGTACTTCTACATTTTTTGGGAATTCTAATGTTATTTTCATTTTGTGTTACGTATGTGTGTAAGATAGGCCAGCTCCTCGGATTTTTTGTATTTTGTAATTAAGGTAAAAAATACCCCCTTGTGATTTCGATTTCTATGAAAGATACTACATCAAGCTTGATGCATCAAGATAATTATCTAGTCCCGCAACGAAAACAAATTCGAGTTCCCTGGCATTGTCTTACTGTAGGCACTGGTGGCCCATCTCACTGACTCAAACGTGTTTCCATATTTTTTCTGACCGTGCATTTTTATGCGGCCTTCTAAATCTTTACAGTTTTGTTACTTTTATATGCGATTGAGTAATGGAACGTTCTAAATTATTGAGGTCCTATTGAGACTTATCCGCGAATTTAATTTTGGTCAATTTATTTCAAAATCGTTTTTTTAGCTTGTGTTACCTTCTTCACTATGCCGCCAAAGTTCGACCCCAATGAGATCAAGATCGTGTACCTGAGATGCGTTGGAGGTGAAGTTGGTGCCACGTCAGCTCTGGCCCCCAAAGTTGGTCCTCTCGGTTTGTCCCCAAAGAAGATCGGTGAAGATATCGCCAAGGCTACCCAAGACTGGAAGGGACTCAAAGTTACATGCAAGCTTACCATCCAAAACCGTGTTGCCAAGATCGATGTTGTTCCCTCAGCTGCCTCTCTGATCATTAAGGAATTGAAGGAGCCTCCTCGGGACCGCAAGAAGGTCAAGAACGGTACGCTCTTTGGAAGAATGGCTGTTGCGGCTTAGGCTAAAACATTTGTTATAGAGAAAAATTAGGGTCGAGAGCCTCAAGGGCCTCATCCCACAGTTCTCTGGACTGAATTTCCGGTCCAGAGTTCTGCTAGTCTTATCCTCATGCTGCATTTTGTAATGGTAAGCAGCAGATTTGTGGAAACGATCGGTGGGAAGATGAAGGAGGTTTGAATTTTCATTAAATGTTTTGTTTTTAGTGCGCCACGGTGGAGATTTGACATTCGATCAGATTCTTAAGATTGCCCGCACAATGAGACCCCGATCCATGGCAAAGAAACTTGAGGGAACCGTGAAGGAGATCCTCGGTAAGAATTGTGTCCTTTTTGTCATTTCAATAATGTGGTTTTTTAGGTACCGCCCAGTCCGTTGGGTGCACCATCGATGGAAACCACCCTCATGATGTCGTCGAACAGATCCGCAGCGGTGAACTCGAAGTCCCAGAAGAGTAAATGAATATTTTTTGTTGTGTTGTTGTTTTTTTATGAACTATAATACAGGTTCTCGTTATGATCTTCATCGGTGTATGTTTAATACAGTTTGTTCAACTTTGAATTACGGATTGATTGATGCTCGAAATGGGCCTGGTATCGGAAATACCCGCTTCGTGGTGTAATTGAAATTTGGTCTCATGGGGAGGGGGAGGGCAATTCTGTTAAATTGAATGGATTGTGCCGGGTGAAAGCGCCTTCCGGCGTTTTGCATTCTGTTAAGACCTGTTACTCCATCTAAGAGGACTGGTTTCGTCCATGTTTAATCGTTTTTCATGTTCATCTGGATCTCGTGATTCCTCAGGCACTTCTTACAGATCATTTTGTATTCATGTTCGGAATGTGATTGCTATTGTATGTGGATTAGAGTTGGTTCTAATACTGTATCTATTTTTGTACAGTAAGTTCTTCCTTGATGATAAGTTGACGATGCAGAATTCGATGAAACGGTTGGAACATGTCGAAGTGACAAACATATTCTGTTGAAAAACCCGGGAGTTGACAACTGCGCATCTACACTTCTTTTGTCGTTTACAATATTCCATGGAATATGTGATGCTCTTAGTCTAGTAGGTAAAAACAAAAATAATAAAACTGGTGGTCAGATGTCAATTATTGTCGAGAAAAACAAATTGGTTCTACCTCTGTTGATAGTTCTGGTGTTGAACATCTTGGTATCAGGGTTATTTTTGCTGATTTCCTTCATTACATACATCTCTACACCCGTTCCTTATAGTAGGGTAAGTCAACCATTCGTTGGTATTACCTTTTAGAGTTTCGTAATTTTTGTTACTAGTCAAGGATTATTTCGAGTTTACGAATTCCTTTGTGCCCGGCGGCTATATTGGTATTATAAATGGGCATCCGATCAGAGAAGTGCTCCCCAATGTTCTCTACTACGGGAAGAGGAATCAAGTTTTCAATTTTGAGGTTATATCTACAATAAACTGTTTGTTTTCCATTTGTTTATTCGCCGAGAGCTTGCGCAGGGGCTTCTCAGGACCGGTTATAACGCTGTTTTTAGCATCACGTAAGCCTCAGGGAGGGGAGTATATAAAGGTCAAGAGGCAGCGCTCATTATCAATCAATCAGCATGTTCTCCAAAATGTAAGTTCTGCTTAGGTTACGGTAATTATTATGTTCAGGTCTCTTTCTTTTTCTTTGGTGTTCCTCTTCCAAACTGGCCTGGCACAACTTGTATACCCGCCTTATGTAAGTGGTGTTTGGGTCGAATTAATCGGAATTTAAGGCCGTTCCAAGCCTCTACTACCCAGCAGTAGCCACCGGATGGGTTTGGGGAAGTAACAAAGGAGGAGACCAAGAGCCGATCCAAGGCCACATCTCCTCACCCTTTACCAATGGCGGTGGTCCAATCCCTTCCCCCTTAGGAGAGGAACAGCCAATGCCTCCAAAGATGTCTCCTCCGATGGCTCCACCGGCAATGGGGCCTCCTCCTCCCCTTTCTCCATCAACACCGGCTCCGGCTCGAGCTCCAGCGCAATCAGTCCCTCAGGGCAGCATGCCAGCCCCACCTCAATTCCCACCCATGCCCTCACCCAAGCCGGTGGACCTCAAGGAGTTCCCCAAGATGAGTACGACTACCTCTCGGCCCCACTAAACCTGTTGATTCTGTCTGTCAATAAACGAAAACATCTCTTTGTACATTATTTTATATTCTGGAGAAGGGCCGAACGCCAAGAGAGGAGAGAGCCGTCTGTGTTCTGCGGAAGAGAGAAGGTCTAGAGCGGGCACGTGAGGCCAGAAAAGGCATTTTGGGGCTTTTTTGGGAGGAGAATTACAAGATTTGTATAAATATAAGCCAGTAATTGGGTGTTTTATGGGACGTCTGATGGGAAGGATAAGGTCGGGAGATTGCCAGGCTCGACTTTCAGGCGTGTCTGGTCTTACAAGGCAACTTTTTATCTTTCACTAATTTTTATTATTTTTTTTGCATAATTTACAAAATGATTGAAATGTAGCGTCGACCGTTTATTCGTCTTTTGTCACCGAGTAGAAACTAACCCTGTCGAATTTTCTTGGATCTTTTTTTGGATACTTTGTGTTCTTTCTCTTCCGGGAAGGTATGAGTTGGGACGTCTCCTGGGTTTTGTTCAAAGTTGGAAGATCTTATGGTCGGAAACAGAGCTTCATCTTCTCTGGACTCTGCTGTTTCTGGAAGAGATAGCAATATAGGTTTTTGAACGACTACCGGTGGTTCTACGGATTCATCGGAACCTCTTGGAGGTGTATGACAATCTTGAGTTCTTTCCTCTAAACAATAATAATATTATATTAAAATAATGCAGGGTGCGGTTATTTGGTAGCCCAATTTAAATTGGCTAGAACCTTTTTATTTGTTGGCCAAAATCTACATTTTTGTTCAATACCAAATCTGTCATAAGAATTCATGAATTCCGTTATGTTTACGGTAAAAGTCAAAAAACCTTGAATCTCGGTTGACTCTCAGGAGCAGTTGAAGAGACAGGTATGGCTTCAAAGTAAGGCCTTCCAAATATGCCAAAAAGATGGGCAAGTCGAAAAGTGTCAAGAGTTATGGCCAAACTAAGGTCTAAAACCGGATTTTTAATATAACATATTTGGTATGAAACAAAAATAAGTTTTGTAGCTAATTAAATTGGGTTACAAAATTGCCGTACCCTGCATTGCATCACTATGACCTTCATACCTCTGTTGGTCTCAACCGAAGGCTCCTTCTCCGCTTTACTTGCACCTTCCGAATTAGAAGATTCGGAGAAATTGCTGGCCCCAAAGTCATGGTCATCCTTTTCCCAATCATAAGGGTCTTTGAATCTGAATCCTTTGGCCCGGATTTGTCTCATTAGCTAAGATCGCATTACCTCAGGCAAACCCCCTTACCGCCAGATAGACGAGCATGTAGTTGGGCCGATCTGCAAATGAACAACTCCTCAGATGGCTCGCAATTTCCCGGAGGCATTCTAGATTCTTCAATGATTTATTTTTTTCGTCATCGAATTCCTCTTTCAGTGCAGGCAATCGAAGGGTGCTTTTGCATTTATACCAGGGTAGAGGTCCTTGTAATTCGGCCAAGAGATAAACAAGGGACCATAGATCATCTACTCGGCCTTGTTCTTTCTTCCGATGAACGTTTACTGAACAGTATCTGATTGTCCCTCGAAGCGCAACCTAAAATACGGTTTTAAGAATATACAACTTAACCTAAGACAGTAAATTTGATAGGAAATGATAGAAAACATTTCTTACAAATTGTAGTACATAATACCAAAAGAAAGATGACATAATTTTTTGAAAATACTTTTTCTTACATCGTATCTAGGCTTCTTGAATTTCCATTTTCCAGCCACTTGAACGGCATAAGCCCGCACCATCCCATAATCGATGAGATAAATGAGTCTTCGATCTGTTTCCTCGGCGCCGATCACCATATTACTTGGTTTGATATCTCTATGAACATATCCGATCTCATGCAATTGTTTGATCGCATACAAACAATGCACTCCGACCCGAAGAATAGTGCTCTCGGAGAAGGTGCGGGTGTTTCTCCTTTCACGGAGACGATCCAAATCAGGGCCACATAATGTTAGCACAAGGAAACTGAAAAAAATTTTAAGAAATTTTAAACTCTTGCTACAGTACACCCCACCTGTAGTCCTGTCTTTTTCCAGAATGTAGCAACTTGATAGTGTATTTGCGATCTCCCAACTTCTTGAGGACATCAGCTTCCATCTTGAGGACTCCATTGTCAATATAATTACTCTCCACCTTCAACGCCGCCTTCAGATTGACCTGATTCACATCTTGTACTTGATAGACGATTGCACATCCCCCATGCCCGATTTGACTTATAATTTTCCATCGACCACTGATGATTTTGCCCGGAGGGAATTCGACAGATTCGCGGATAACACTTTCCGCACTCATCTCCTTGCTTTCTCTGACTCACGGTTGTCGGTTTTGGTCTTTAGGGATCAGATCGATCACAAATCTCGCAAAATATCGACCGCTGTTCTTGGATTCAGAGAAAATAAAATAAAATTAAGATCTTTACACTTCCAGGAGTATCGTATGCAAATTTCTTTCCCTTTTGACTTTTCACCATTTTCTTTAACCCTCGAACTGACACCCAACCCCATTTTTTGTACTTGTTAGGCCTTTTGTAATTTCCTCTAGGGTTTTGTCACCGGGAACGCCTTAAGAAATAACATCGCTTTAGGCGATTGAAGCCATTTCTTAAAACAATTACCGTTCTTTAGAGGGCTGATGAATAGGATCTTTTCAGGTGATGGAGGAAGACGAGCCCTTTACATTAGAGGAGGTGGGGTCTCCAACTTCGAGCAGTTCAGAGTCCATGGCCGATGTTCACGTGAGGAGAACACCGGGACCTTTGTTGAGGACGCTGAGGAAGTTAAAGGTGGGTCTTTTCAATTACTGCATAAGACTTTATTCTTCCCTCAAAAAATACTTTTTTTGCCAATTCCACTGATGTGACTCGTTTCCAGATTGTATTTATAATATATATAAATATCCACTTGACATCTTGATTTTGGTAATTAATATTGTTGGCGGAAAAAAGACTTGTTTTTTGTCATAGGTCATCGGAGCTTCTAGGTCTCCCCACCCCTTTTTGTGCCCGCCGTGACCCCGAACCTTTCATAAATATGCTCCAAGGGAGCTAAAGGCGATTCGTCAACGTTTCCACATGCGTTTTTACGACACCGTTAAAAGGAAAAAAACTTTTTTGGAGGCGGAACTCAAGATTCGGAGGCGATTTAAACTCTTCCATCTAATCAGATTTACTGGAGATCGGCCAAAAGCCAGAAGATGACGTTCTTGGTTTATCTGCCATCAAGTTGATCGATCATATAATTTTACAATATTTTAGGGAAAGTAAATGATTAGAAATGCATAAGACACTTTCATTGGGTTGTTAAGGCCATATTTGATATCTTTCTTCTTCATAAGAAATTTTCTGGGGGTTTTGGCAGGTTTTTTGGACAAGAGTTCCCGAAATTTTCTATTCACATTTTTCCAAATTTTTACTATAAATTCAAAAATCCTAGTGTGATCTAACAGGCACGATAAGTTTGCCCCGATCGTCTAAAAGCCTTGGGGATTAAACTTTTTTCCTACCATACAAAAGAACATTCCTTGAGGCTATTTCTATGCAAAGTTCCTTTCTAGGGATTTTTTTTTTTTTTTGATGACTTGAATTTCCATATTTCTGGCACAGTAAAATATTTGAGGAGACTACTACATTACGGTTGATCCCTTTTCTCTTTTATTTTTCCGTATAAAATGTCGTTTGCATAAACCTTTTCTGCTTTTGTTACAACGGCCACATAGAATTAAATCAACATAATGAGTGTAAATTTTTTAAAATTTTTCCTCGCGTAGACCTGTTTTGTTTTCTTTTGGTCTGAAGTTGAGGATTTGAGACCTGAAGTCACATGAATTCAAAAAATTTTCTCAGAATTATGCAAAGCCGCCTAACCTCTCAATCCGAGATTTGCTCTAGGTAGGGGGGCATTACTGTTTGAAGTAACTGTTTAAGGGGCACTTCTGGGGAAGAGCGGAAGGTGACGGCGCGTACAAGTTGGTGGTATAATATCCTCGGACTGTCCATTGTTATCATGTCAGCCGGAGAATAGGGGGAAGGCCCCGGGGGGTCGGGTTCCTTTGTCTCCAGAGGCCGAAAGCCGATCTTTCGCCCGCCGTTCGACCGAACCCCCCGCAATCAGATCAGTAGTCTTCTCGTTGTCATTCTCCGCCCCGCGCACCTTCACCTTCACAATTCCGCTCTCCTTTTTCAGTTTGGGCGACTCTTCGGTGAACAGTCGATCGCTACCCTGGAGGAGATCGATCTGGGCGACCGCCGTGGCCTCATCGCCATGACCGACTACACCAAGAACCGCGCGCAGGACATTGCCGGACCTGGGGCATCTCATCTGCGGGTAAGTCGAGATCTCGTTCCGAGAGAAATTAATTGTTTTGATTACTCATTAAATTTTCTCCGTTCCTTTAATTACTTTACTCGATCGCTCACCTTGAACGAAGATCGTTTTTAGCCGTTTTACATTAATTCTGAGTGAAAAACGCTCAGCATGACATTGAAATCTCGTTAACGGGGGAATTGTGATGAGATAATCATGGGGTTTTCTGGAATGGATAAAAGACTCCATCACATTCGGGTAAATTTTTGTATGCGGACCAGAACAAGCCTAAATTTACATTTTGTAACATTGGTCTTAAATCTGTTCTCCTTTGTCTTCGTTCAAAAAAAGATCATTTCCTCTACCGTTATTCCCGATAAATGTTTTAATTTCCCTTTAGAGTAAATAATTACTTTTTCCCATTTCCGGGAGTCACTTAATGCTATCCCTCAAATTACCGTAACCACTTACTTTTGACACTTTAGCCGGCTTCAGCGTCTCCTGAATCCGCTCCAAATCGCCTCGGAAACGGAAGAGAAAAGGGAGGGGGAAGAGTGCAAAAGTTGCGATAATTGGAGTTATTTGAGGGATCCAGGTCGCTGCAAATGTGGGGTGTTAAATTAAAGTAGACAGAGAGGACAATTAAGCCTTCTTAAGCGACTGTTACGTTTCTTGAAGATGATGTCATTGTTATTTTAAGTCATCATTTTTTCAGCTTCTATTTTCTGTCTTTGGATGAATTTATTATATTATCTATGGTCCAAAACTCCTGTTTTTGCAGTTATTTCTGTCCCAGACTTTATTCCAATTGTCAATTCAACCCCAAACTTCCTGATGTCATAATTTGTGTCCCCATCTTCCTCACGTTTTCCTCCCTTTCTTAGCTTACACGGCTCAATGATACTTTGTTTACTTTTTTACACCATTTTGGTAATCAAAACTTCCCTTGGAATGGATCAAAACAAGTCTGACCGAGATTACAATTACATCGAATGGACATTTTATGATTAATGAGCGGGAATTGGTTGATTGGGGTTAAAACAATTAGAAAAAGTGGCGACGGAAATGGTCAGAGAGGCGAGAAAATGAAAATGAGGTATTGCGAGAGGCGGGCAGTAAGTCAGTAATCTTCACCGGGCCCTTAGGGCGACCGCGCGCGCGAGACTGTCCGCTGTTCGGGAACGCTTAAGACGCCCTCTGTTTGTCAGTGGGCTTTGAATATTATCCGCTTGGCTCGAAACCCCGGCTGGCCGCTTCAACAGTTATCAGCTAACGACGTGATTAATATTACTCAAAATATACAATATTCGATCAAATATTGATCACGTCATCAATCTACGCTGAGTAATCGAAGCTGCCCTGAAGCCAACGGCCTTTTCCGTCGATGAATTCAGTCGATGATCCAGATGAAACTACTTCCCAACGACCGACCTCTTTGGCCCTTCAAATGGCCTTAAGGGATTTCTGGGAAAAATCAAGAGATATGATCAGAACTCGCCCCAACTCGACCCATCTCGACCTCCGCGAGATGTCATCCACACCCACCAGCTCCAACAGCTCGCTCAACGGAGATCTCAACTTCCAAGCAGCCGACGAATCCTCTGAACTACGAGACTACCGAAATGCCTTGGCCATCCAATTGGGATGCACTCTGGCCAGAAAAAAGAAAGTAAGAGCTCATCCCTTAGGCCAACAGCCTAGTTGAAGGCGTTTAAGGTCATGTGGGTAGGCAACGGGGGATTGCTCTGCCTGCAATTTGTACTTGAGTAAGCGCTTATGGGCGAAAACATTGCTATCCCCGCTTGTTAGCCGGTGGGGCTGTACGATTTTCGGAAGTGCGTCACATCCGAAAAGATCGTTAGCTGATGACCTGAGGGTATAAAACGAACGAACCTCGCTTGTTTTCTAGCATTTTACAGTGTTGTAAATTTAAAAGGTCTTGTCTACGTCAAAAATTGTGTCACATTTATTGCGTAACAATTGGATTAAATCTTCTGGCCTCTCCCTCCCCCACTTTCCGTTGTCCTTATATCGGATATCTTGGGGGATTTGTAGCCAGATCAAATCCAAATCTTGTTGTCTGTGGCGAGGGAGTTTGTGATTAGATTTTCATAATAAGATTGCAGCCCTGCTTGAGGGGTGTTGTGGCCGTTCACTTGACTAGAGCTGGCTAATCAAAGGCCTCAGAGTCGCGTTTCGAACCTTTTCCGAAGTTTGTGTGAGGCCAGTTTTAAATGCGCGACCACACCTTTGCACCCTCGAGTTTGCTCAGCTCTTGGCCAGTGTGTCCTTGCAAATGGGGTTGTTTGAGGTGGGGAGCGAGTTGACCGAACGAAAAACCCGACCCACCAAACGACTCGTTGCCTGCGGCATGTTCTCATTTTCGAGAGGCAAAGCAAGTACCGTCGATGTGCGTGGTTGTGCCGAGATGTCCTTGAACGGAGCCCCTGAGGGCGTTCGGCTGACTCGATTCCCGTTTCCAAGTTATTGAACACGGGTTTCGATCTGTTTAGATCAACATTAGACTCCCTTTTGTGTGTTTGATCTGGGGCAAAACTTTTTTTTGTGGTTTTGGCGTGAGGCTGGAGGGGGGATGGAAGTTACAGTCAAACAAAATAGTTTGATTTCACTTCTGTTTGCAAGCATTTAATCCCATTCGTGCTTTTTGTGGGCTTAGATTTCAGTCATATTCAGTAAATTTTACCTTGCGCGACATTGAGATCAATCCATACCAATTGCTTCTTTATGTAATGTTTTTTTTACGGTATTTCCTTCAGATTTTAATGTCATGTATGTATAATATAAGCACAAGTCTAAAGCTTTATATTTCTTGACTTCCAGGATCCCAACATCCAAAACGGGACCCGGGGAATGAGTGCCCGAGTTGAGGCGGGCGGGGGCGCCAGTCCCATCAAGAAAGACGCCAAGCCCAAGGATAAAGTCGAACTCAGCAAATCCCAGCTGCTAGCAGGTCTGATATTGACGGTCGCTGCTGTTATTCTTGCCATTTTGATCACCTACACAGTCACAAAGGAGAGCCTAAGCCGGACGGCGTCGTATAATCGGACGGGTTCCAGTAAAAATTCACATTACTCAGATGAATTCGATATGTAAGCAAAATTTAGTATTCACACTGCTCTTATTTTTATCTATTTTTTTGGTTAGAATTGTCATCACAATTGTTTCAGAGTTCATTTCAAACCTCATGAGGTTCCGGATCTCCTTCCAGAAGAGACCTCCGAAGATGCCGGACCAGAGCCAACAGCCGAAGAGTTGAGGCTAGTCCAGGACCTGATTCCAGTCTGGTATAACCTCAGTGTGAAGGTCTACGTCCCTGGGTTTGTTCCAATCACACCAGAGAAGAATCTGACATTCGATGGAGCCATGATCATCAAGTTTAAGGTCAACAATCCTACTAATAGGATCGAACTTAACTCGCATGCTCTCAACTTTTTAACCAAAACTGATTTGTATCAACTGCAGATTGATCCAAAGGTATTTTATTTTAGTTTGATTATTTACGGATGCGTTTTTTTTTTGAATATTGAATTGATTTTTTTAGCGAGCAAGAAGAGCAGCCACCAATTCAACCGGCAGCGCTTTAATCGTATCTTCCAATGGAACTCGTCAAGTTTCAAGTGAGGTAACTTCAGAAGAGCTGAGTTCAGAGAGTGAGGTAGGTAGCCATCTTGCGGACTTAATTGTAAAGTAATTCGAAGTCTAAGACTATAATTTCAGACTCCATCAGCTCAAGGCCGAGTTGATTCGGGGATCAAAGTAACAGCCATCCGAGTCAACGAGACCCTGCAAAAAGTTGTCTTCGACTTGGACGCCCAATTACAGCAGGGTCAGGAATACTATTTTCTGGTGAGTAATTACAAACCAATTACCTTTACTGTTTACCGAGCGCATTTACTATGTTTAGGGATCGTAAAACAGTTGATTTATTTGTTTTTTGCAGCTACCCTATTCCGGGCCTATTGACTCCAAACTTTCCGGTTTATATTTGACGCAATACACGGACCCCAATGGACGACAAAGGTGAGCACAGTGAATAAACATACGAAATCAACTACCAACCTTATTTCTGAACATTACGAAGCTTATTAAACCACAGTTAAAAATGCGAAACATCAGTTTTACATATTGATTTAGATATGCCGCTGTCACTCAAATGGAGCCAACGGATGCCAGAAGATTCGCACCGTGCTTCGATGAACCTGCCTTTAAGGCTGTCTGGAGATTACGAGTTATCCATCCTGTTGGATCGAGAGCTGTCAGCAATGCTCTTGAGATCAAGGAAGACGAGCCAACGTAAGTAATGTCATCATAATCAATGAATTACAACTTAATTTCTAAAATTGCCTCGAATTTTAGTAATGACCCCGATTGGCTCTTGACCACGTTCGAAGAGACCTTGCCCATGTCCTCGTATCTCCTAGCCTTGGTTGTTTCTGATTTCGAGTTCGTGGAAGGTCACACCAAGAACAATGTCAGGGTAGGTTTTAATCTCAAAATGTTTTTCTGCCTTGTGCAAACTTAATCCTTTTTTCCATTCATGATTTTTTTCAGTTCCGTATCTGGGCTCGCAAAGAAGCCTTGAATGAGACCCAATATGCCCTCCAGGCAGGAATCAAATGTCTCGAATTCTACGAGGATTACTATGGAATCCCATTCCCATTGGCCAAGCAAGACATGATGGCCTTCCCAGACTTTGCGGCCGGGGCCATGGAGAACTGGGGATTGGTTACCTACAGGGAAAAATATTTACTTTACACTCCGTCACTCTACTCGGCTCTGCAGAAAGTCCATGTTGCCACAGTCGTCGCTCATGAACTTGCTCATCAGGTTGGGCACTTTTTCTGATTTATTTATCTGTTGCACCAAATGGTACTGACAATAGTTTTTAATGATGATATTTAGTGGTTCGGAAACCTGGTGACAATGAAATGGTGGTCGGATCTCTGGCTTAACGAAGGCTTCGCTACTCTTATGGAGTATATCGGAACTGCTGCCATCAGTGATAACAAACTCAAAATGGATGAATATTTTGTTAACGACGCCCTTTCAAGTGCCTTTGATCGTGATGCTCGTGCGACGTCTCATCCTTTGTTCTTCGACATCAGCAAGGCCGAAGACGTCAGTGAAGCATTCGATGCCATCACTTACGATAAAGGGGCGTCTGTTTTGAGGATGCTGAGGAATGTTATGGGAGAGAAATACTTCAAGAAGGGTGTTACGGTAAGCAGAGAAGTCTATAATACAAAATAACCATCTTGCAGATCTACTTGAACCGATTCAAATTCAAGAATGCGGAGCATAAAGATCTCTGGCAAGCCCTCTCGGAAGCCGTGCCTGATTCACTGACTGATTGGGCGGGTGACAAATTCGATGTTGATGATTTTGCCAAACTCTGGACTCGCCAAATGGGATATCCAGTAATCGAGGTGAAGAGGATTGACGAAAACAAGGTTGAACTCACACAAAAACGCTTTAAAATGGATGAAAGCGCATTGGAGAAGCCGAGATTCAGGAACGCCAAATATTGGTACAAATGGGACATCCCCCTTTGGTACACGATTAATGGAACCGAGAAAGAAATGCTCTGGCTTCACGAGAATCAAGTTCTCGAAGTCCCCGAGGACACTCCTTTGATTGTGAACTCAGATTCTAAGGGATTCTATCGAGTACAGTACTCCAAGAACACTCTTGAAAGTATCAATCGACAGCTTTTATCTGAACACACCAAGATCGGAGTCAAATCGCGAGCCCGTATCATCGACGACACCTTCACCTTGGCTCAAGCTGGCCGAGTTCCTTATCAAGCAGCTTTGAACCTGACCATCTATCTACAGAAAGAGACCGAATATCTGCCTTGGTCTATGGCCATGGCCGGTCTGGAATCCATCGAATATTACTTCGGAGACGAACCCGAAGCAGACTATGTTAGAGATTACATCAAAGGACTTATCAAGGGGTTGTATGACAATATTTCTTTTGAGAATTTGAACACGACTTATCTGGATGATGACAAGTTCTTTGATACCTTGTTGGACACTTCCATTATCAACAGAATGTGCAGAAATAGAGATCAGAACTGCGTGAAGAAACTGATGGACATGTACTTCAATGACTTTGTCTATCCATGTCAGAATGCTGATACAATGAGCAGTAAATGCAGTAGAGTACCTGTTCCATTAAGAGGTCTAGTCTATTGTGAGGGGGTACGATCAGGATCAGAGACCGATTGGGATAAAATGTTATCTTTATATGAAAAAGAGAGTGTTCAAGTAGAAAGAGAACGACTGATGATCGCTTTGACATGCTCTAGAGACACCCACATACTCAAAAAGTAAGTTTGACGTCAATACTACGTATTACTATTGTTATTCAGACTTCTCCGAATTACAACCAATTTCAACAGTACTCTGATCAGAATGCAAGACAAGTCCACTGTCTTCGATGGAGTCGCCTCAACATCACCATTAGGCCAACAAATAGCCATGGATTACTTTATGGATCACTGGAGTCAGATCTATAGAGAGTAAGACATCAAAGAGCCCACTTGCATTACATTACTTTAGTTTCAAAGACCAACCATCACTACTGAAAAGTATGGTCGAAGCAGCTCTTGGAGGCACATCGAGTCGAGTCATCGAACAAGTAAGAGGCTTTACTCAATACATAATCATAATCATGCTTTATCCGACACATACCCCGCTTTTCAGGTCACCAAATTCATGGCTCAGAACGAACGCAGCACCCGGAATGTGGACGCGTTCAAACAGAGACTCGAGATCCTCCAAACAAACAAGAAATGGATGGATAAAAACTTCCAGCCATTGAGTGTTTGGTTTCGGGATCAGAATTCGAAACAGGAACGCGCCAGTGCCTGAGGACAAATAATAATCTTAATAACGATGCGGGCTTCTAGGTATTCTCATATTTATAACAGACTTTTATCCACCGTCATTCCGTTGTTGTCGTATGGCGCTGAATGCCAACATATCCACTCATTTATATAAAATTCTCCCAGTGCAGAAATCCTTGTTTTACCATTTTTCTAACATCGCGCGAGGTCTTTTTTTGTGATTTTGAGTGAAAAAAATAAAAAGTTTTCACATGGAGCTGTTGTTGGGGCGAGAAGGGGTCGTTCCGGGTAAATTCGCGTATCTGATCACACATTTGTTCGTTTTCATTAAAAAATTTGACAAAACGTTCCAAGCACCTGGCTTCCCAATATTATTCATGGTGAAAAAACTGTAAGAGTTGGGCTGAAGAAATAGCTGGGTGTTATTCAATCGCTTTACACCCTTTTATGTTATCCATTTCAATTAAAGGCTCCTTGAAAAAGTGCCTTTATTATTCCATTTTCATTTTTGAATTCAAAAAATGATTTTTTATGATAAACTTATGTAAATGAGCGACCCAGCAGCCCCGATCTTCATTCATCTACTTTAACTTCTATTTTACAAATGAGCGTGAAAAAAATCAAAATCACTGTAACATTGTTTTCTTTTAGTAGGGTAAAGCCATGACGAGCCTGGTCGTCCCAGGTTTTTTTTGGTTATTTATCGGAAGGGTAATGTCGCTAATCCCTGAGCAAGTGCATTTATCGCTGGCAGACGATCCCACCAGTATGAAAGTGCAGTTTGTTACCTTACACGATGTTCTAAGTGCTCCGTCAGTGTTGTATAGTTTTGACGATGGGATCTTGAACCGAGTGGAACCCGCTACAGTCAAGAAGTTTGTCTACGATAATGTTGTAAGGTACATCTACACTGCCGAACTTAAAAATTTGCCACCTAAGACAAATGTTAGTAAGTGATTACAAATTGTAAAGTAATATTATGGTTACGAATATATTTTCCCACTGAAGGGTACAAAGTTGGATCAGTTGAAGAATGGTACCCTCAGGCACAAAGTTTCAACTTCACCACATTCCCCGAAGGCAATGACTTCCCATATAGGATGTGTATTATGGGCGACTTGGGTGTCTTCAAAGGAGATTCCCTGCCTTATCTAATTCAAGATGCCCAACAAGGACTCTATGATATACTGGTTCATGTCGGGGATATTGCCTACGATCTCCATACCAATTCTGGATATGTTGGAGACGAATTTATGCGGGGATTGGAGCCAGCAGTCGCCCATGTTCCGTATATTGTAATTGCCGGAAACCATGAAGATGACAAGTTTAATTTCAGCAACTACAGATACAGATTTGACATGCCAAATGATCCTTTCGGAGATAATCAGTTTTACAGGTATATATGTCTAATATATCATGGTGACATTATGTTAGTTTTGATCTAGGACCAGTCCATTTTATTGGGATCAGCACCGAATTCTATGGATTCTTCTACGAATATGGTCAGGAATCCGTATTCACTCAATACAACTGGCTAATAGACGACCTAAAGGTAGGTGTGACATAATTCCTATTCGTAGTTTAGAAAGCAAATGCCAATCGAGAGAACGTTCCTTTTATTGTCAGCTGGCAGCATCGTCCCTTCTACTGTTCCAACTCCAATTCTTTCGAATGTTCGAGCTTCGAAAACTCCCTGGTAAGCCATCGAACTCTAATATCCATGCCCTACATCCCTCCTTTTCCTCACTTGTTTACTTATTTTCCCTTTCTATCAGATTCGGAAAGGATTCCAAGATATGCCAGGATTAGAGGATGTGTTTATCGAATACGGGATGGATATCGCGTTCTGGGGTCACGAGCATTCCTACGAGAGGTTCTATCCCATCTTCAACCGGACGGCCTATAAGTCCAGCGATGTCTCGGACGATCCTTATGACAATCCCGTGGCCCCCACATATATCATCACAGGCTCGGCCGGATGTCATTCCACTCCCGCTGCCTTCGCCGAAGTGCCGGTCAATCATAGCGCGTTCAGGTGAGACAAGACGAACACAACAATATTACACTAGACATAAATAAAAAGATTACTTTAGGTCCGAAGACTTCGGATATACAATTATGACGGTATTAAACAAGACTCATCTCCTGCTCGAACAGATTTCCATAGAACAGCAGAAAAGACACGTAATAGACAGTATTTGGATCAAGAAGACGAAAGGAATTCATCCCAGTCATGTCAGATCCAAAAGACACGCCGGTCACCCCTTCCCCCATCCCGAAGAACAATGGCAATGTAACATGAAAGACCCTAGATGCAAACAAATTAGATTAAAAGAGCTACAGAAGTCCAACAGATTAATTTAATATTGTTGTGGTCACTCAACAGTTCCATTATCAACAGCTGTGCAACAGTTGAGGACTTTGTTATGTAATGTAATGTATTTACATTCTCTGTTGTCGCGAATTTGATTCATATTCAGAAAGGTTGATCCCTAACGTTTCCTCATAATGTAACTATTGGACGAATAAATATATTATACATATCGGCTGCATGTAGCGTCGCCCTGTCATTCCCAATTTGTGGAATTCGTTTTCCTTTTGTGGGAACGTGCTCTTCGAGAGACCGGAGGCCTCGACATGATTCAGACTGGGGTTATTTCCACCTCTTGGGGATACAATACATACCCGATCTCACCATTCATGTCGCCGGAAAGTGGCCGAGCAACAGCTGTCCCACACCACCTGCCCCCTTCCCTTTCCCGGAACTCCGTATTCAAATTACCCATCGGAAGGCAGATCGAATGCCGGTTCCCAGATAAATTGAACTTGGCCGAGCTGAGCAAAGAGTTCTTTGATGAGCCGAATGGAAGAAGACATCCACTCCCTCTTATTTGGAGTCCGAGAGGAGAGTCCGCCCCTCCCACTCCTCGCCCCGATTTCGCGCAGTGCCATAAGCGGGATAAGCGAGCAAAGCCGGTCGGCTTCGGTCATCCGGGGGTCAGAGATGGACGCCTTTCGATCCGGGTATCTCTGAAAATATAATACGTGGGCAGCGTTTTTAAATTTTATTTTTTGCTCTTTCCGGACCATAAACGGCTCCATTCGTTTTCCCGCGTTTCCTGAGGTTCAGTTCTTCTTCTCTTTCCTTTTTTGTCGAACAAATTCTCATTCAGGGTCTGATCCAATTAAAATTTCATTTATGGCGCGGCATTTCTTTGTCTTTCCCATTCTGGACATTGATCGCGCACCGGGCGGTATGCACGCAAAAACAATGAAAATAAATAAAAACCCCGTCCGATTCGAGAGGCATACATAATCTAGTTACCCTTAGTGCGCCATCTGAGGAGACCTATTTCGTAATGAGTGTTACACGTATTATACCATGTTTTTTTGATGACTAAATAAAGTCTTTTCACACCCAACGAGGTCACTCATAACCATCATCACGGTTAATTCATTCGTTTACCCACGAAGGTCAGCACTCCCTTATGTCCACTTTCCCTCTCATTCGCTGTCGTTATATCCGTTCACTCGGCGCGACGGGGTGACATTCAAGGCACTGAGAGTGGAAGGCACAGAATTGAGTCAAAGTGGACGCGCAGATGGCCCGCGCGCGTCTTGGCTTGCCTTGCATTATGTCTAAATTTATTTCATTTTCAATGTTTTACTCGGGTTTTTCACACAAAAGCCCGACGGGCGCCACTCTTGGCGCTTTACTGTTTAAGCAAAGCTCTTTAAGTTTTTTGCCCAGCGGAACGTAAAACAATGCATATTATACTAGACCCATGCTAGTCTGGACCCTCCGAAAAAACTTACCGAACAGGCCATTTTCGGGTCCTCACCGACCCACATTGTCCTCAGACCCACGGTTAGAAGCCGTGTTATGCAAATGAGGCAAATAAGCCCTCAAGAAAAAATTCTGCGCGAATTTTTCTTCATGAAAATTTGGCGGAAAAAGCTTTCGGAGGTCGAGGCTGGACCCTCGCGCTGGTTACGCTCCCCCACCCACAGTTCCCTAACATAGAGATAACATCGGTTTTTTCTTTTTCAGCCCCCATTTCAATCTATTTGGGAGTTCAATACCTAAAAATGGCCTCACAAAGAAATAAACTTACAAAGTTGTTTCGAAACGAGAGCTCCTACGAAGCTGATGAGGTCAATCTTCTGCTTGATGGTCTGAACGAGATGGAGATTACGAGGTAAAGCCTATATCTAAACTTTCATATTCCACAGTATACCTTGATATTCTAAACTTGGCTATAACGATAATTGTATTTCAACATAACTCTCACTCGAGTTGTTTCAGCAAATGCCTAGCAAAAGCAGCAGAATCAGAGCGAAGAGGGATCGATGCCATTGCCAGTTGGGCCAAGAGATCAAGGAATTCGGCCATAGACGATGTAATGCAACATACCGCTCAATTATTTCATTTATACACGGAAAAACAGAAGCAGTTCAACCGAGATCATGATCACTTTGTGCAGGTAAAACATAAATTATTTTAGTCGAGATTATTCAAAAAAAAATGTTGGGATTGGAACTTGACCAGCGCGACCGCCGACTGGTACTAGTATTCTTTTTTTGGCTAACTACCACAAAATTTTCTTCAAAATGCCTGGTTTTTTACCATTTTTGAAACTTGACGGATATGCTTGATCGGGGTTCTTTACCTGTCCGGTCAAGTTTCAGTACCAGTTCACAACATTTCATCTTGCCAACCGTGTTTACCATATATGTTGTGGTTCCGACAAATTTTCTAGAATGTCTGTCAGGCTGACTAGATATTCTAGATTGTATTATAATGAGTCAGATCCCTTCCACGGCCGGTCAATCCGATTTTAGTCTTTTTTGAACTTGCAACTATTTCTATGATGTCACTTTTCGTCTGAGCGGAAAATTCCTGATCGTTTGTGGAACAGCAGGGAAAACTGAATAGCAGCTTTGGTATAAACCTTATTAAACAGCCGCTTACTGTAATTTGCCTATCTTTGTCTTTTCAGCAACTCAAAAAGATAGCGGAAATCGAATACCGAGTCCGAGAGTACGAGAAGAACCTCCGCAAGAAAGAAGGTCGAGTACTTTCGATACGAAAACAGATTACAAGGTCATCCTACTTCTGGAAAAAGAGCACGTCGGAGATGGCGGCGCTGAGACGAGTCGAGGATGAGGCCACGTTGGAAGTGGAGAAGGCCAGAAGAAGATTGAACACTGCTCAACAAGAGGCCGAGGTTGTCAAGATGTTCCTGTTCCGACAAGGCATGATGGGATTGGCTGACAGTTACAGAATCCTCAACGAACACTGTCGAACCATCTTCAATTGTCATCGAGAAATCACGGAGATGGTCCCGGCATTAACCACCCACAACATTAATAATTTGACCTATGATGGTGTGCCTTTTACGAGGGAGAGGATAGGTGAAGTCCGAAGGGCGCTGAACAGCGAAGATATCAGATTACAATATAATCCGCCCGGATTTGGAAGAGCCATGAGGCCCGTCAGTCATTACCAGCCGGGCACTCCGCCTCCGCCATATTCCGCCGTCTCTCGGCCCCCATCTTTCCCTGTAAGTTCGATAATATAAGGATGGTGACATACAAATAAAATCGGGTTTCGTTGCCAGAAACCACCATTTCTTGTCTGTTAGGCCTCTAGACAAGAAATGCACAATTCTTGTCTGAGCAGAGAAAAAAAGAAAAAAATCTTCACGGGGAGAGAGCAGAAATTTGCGCAATATTGCGCAATTTCAGACAAGAATTACGCATTTCTTGTCTAGAAGCCTAACAGACAAGAAATGGCGGTTTCTGGCCACGAAAACCGATTTGATTTGTATGTCACCATCCTTATATCAAGGCATCGGGGCTTGCGGTTTTATTGCATAACAACGGATTGTATCCTGGATTTTACAGATTGTTGTAAATTACGTGTTGTTGACTGACCATATTACATTTTAGCCGACCAACTTCAGCGACTCTCAACTTCGTGGAATCAGCGAAGGGCTCGCCACTCCACTAAGTGTAAATGCGCCCATCAGACATCCAACGGCGCCTCTGCCAACGCCTTTGTCTGCTTCTCAGAACTCAGGACATCGCCAACGAGTCTATCCTGACCTCTCACAGGAATTAGCCCTACGGAATCTATGATCTCCCACTTTCAAATCCATCAATCTGGTCACTTACTATGTCGTATATGTAGTTTCTTAGCTATTGTTTGTAAAAATGGTTGTAATTAACAATTCTTCCAACGATCGGTTTAATAAAAGGTTTAAGATTCATCTAAAGCCTCATCATTTTCTCAAATTCTTTTTCGATTGTTCCTATTTTTGCGTTTCCTATGTGTCCATTATCTCTCGTCTTTCCTCAAGGGCTCAGGTCGTTTTTACAGCACCATACTTCCTGTTACGTAACCCGGGTTTTTCGGCATATCATACGTTTGGTGCAAAAGAATTGGATAATATAAACACTTGCTTTCGATGCTCCGTTAGATACCATTCTTACCTTCTCTCCAGCCGTCATCACCTGGAATTTGCTCCTCAAAAGCCGCGAAAATGGATCTTGAAAACGAAAACCGAGGCCCAGCGAAAGAGAAAGGAGTATTCAAATTTCATAAAAAACTGTAAGTTGATATTTTAATGGAAACAGAAATTAAAATAAAATTGTACGAAACGATGAACTTCTTCGTATAATACCATTTATCCGCAAATCCTTCATAAAAATCGTGTCTGGAGAAGAGGATAATCGAGAAAATATCATAACAATTGAGAGACATAAAGAGAGAAGATAGAGTAATCTATAAGAACTGTCGAGTGTAGGGAATGGGGCCAAGAGTGTCACAATACAATAAAGTTATCAGTTAAGTTAAGCAAAAAAGTGTTGGCGAGTCGGGCTACAGACGCTCCACAGTCGGGGTAGATGGAAGGAGGCGGCAGACCGGCGGGACATCATGCCCGAGGGCGATTGGAGCACATGAACCAATCTTTGATAATCCTGACCGGTCGATCGGGAAGGATGTGTTGCAATAAAGTCTAAATTTTAGATTACACATCCTCTAGATTCCCGATCAGACTCTCATGGCATGCTCTCGAGGTCCGCCCATTCCTCTAAGTACTAGGAACGACAACTACTGACTGTACAATAATAGGAGTCTGCTTGTCCAGGTAGAGGGGGCACTCGGCATCGCTTTTATGACCTATTCCCGGATGGGACTCGATTATTAGGGGGCCGGGGACATGGCTTTCGGTGCGCAGAGTGCGTGAGCGGGGGATGCGAGAAACAAAAAAGAAAGTCTGAAAAAAGAAAGAAAACTCGAATTAAACTAGGACCAGCAAGAAGAGAGAAGACCGAGGCTGGCCGGGAAGGCCGGACGACCGTGGCCCGGTCTCCCATTCGCCCCAAATTTAATTAATCCGAACGGGATTACAAGAAAAAGTGGAAGTAAACAAGAGTCCATCATCATTATGTTATCAAGGTTGAACAAAATAATCGAACTAGAAAACCAGAGACTTTACTGACATTCACACGAAAAACGTATAAAATAAAGAGAAGACATGATCAAGTTGGGCCCGCACTTATTTGGTTGTCATCATGGTAACGAACTCTGAAATGAGTCAGATTATTTCGGTGTTAGCCGACACTCAAGGGTTTCAACCCTCTAAGAACATTTACATTTATATGCTACAGTATCCAGCAATAAAAAAGTTTACGCCCACATCACTTTGCCCCAGAAATTCCACCTTCTTCTCAACAAAAAGAAGGTGTTATATCGTAAAGTGTAACATTGGGTTTTTTTAGGTCACAGAATGTCTTCCCTCTTTTTTGACTTTGTCTAACCACTCAAAACGTTGTCAGAGACAATTAAATCCAATTAAACTCAAATAACTTAAAAAAAACTAGAAAAACAGCCTAAATTTGTTTCCACACTCTAATACGCGCAACACTCCTCAAAAACATCTCGAGATAAGCTCACCTTCATAATTGACTTGTCCGTCACCATCGATGTCGGCTTCTCGGATCATTTCATCCACCTCTTCATCGGTCAACTTCTCGCCAAGGTTGGTCATGACGTGACGAAGCTCAGCAGCTGAGATGAAACCATTGCCGTCCTTGTCGAAGACCTAAAGAATCAAAACCTTATTCATGCCGGAAACAACTTACTCGGAAGGCTTCACGGATCTCTTCTTCGCTGTCGGTGTCCTTCATTTTGCGGGCCATCATGGTCAAGAACTCGGGAAAATCAATGGTACCGTTGCCGTCCGCATCGACTTCGTTGATCATGTCTTGCAGCTCGGCCTCAGTGGGATTCTGCCCCAAGGAACGCATGACTGTACCCAATTCCTTGGTGGTGATCGTTCCATCTCCGTCCTTGTCGAAAAGTGAGAACGCCTCTTTGAATTCTAGAAAGAGAGATCATTGAAAATGCATGAAGGCACAAAAACGAGACCACAAAGTAACTCCTGACTCGCAAATTCCGCCTTGAATTCAGGCCAAAATACGAAAGACAAAATGAGGCAAGATTCAGAACCTTCGAAATGTATTTCAAGGTTAGATTGATTAGAAAGTCAAATCTCAACAAAGCAAGCAGCCTATATTTCAAAATTTCAACATTATTTCGAAACCAAAAGGAGCAAAGACAATAAATATGCCTAAAATTCAATGTTACCAAAATTTCTTGAACAAGACTAAACCGAAAGAAGCGATAAATCAAAACTTACCGGCGATTTGCTCCTCAGTAAGTTGATCCGCCATTTTAATTTGTGGGGTGTTGGTCAGTCGAGAGGGATATCGATAATATAAAGCTAGTTGAAAGGAGCAACCGCACTCGACGAAACGGCACCGCTTGAATGGAGAACACCGGTGGAGTACAGTGCGTTCGAACGATAAACCGTTGAAAACACCTGAAATTCCAAGAACGATAAAAAATGTGAAAAATGAACGACGAAATCATCAAAAATCGCGGATGAAAAGAATCACGAAAACTTGGGGGATCGGTTGAGAAGCCCTATAATAAATACACAAAAATGCAAATCATAACGGGTTTATGGTTTCAAGAGGTGGGGCTGAAGGTCGTGTTCTCAACAAGTCGGCAGCAGCGGCGTCGATGATGATGGAACGGGCGGTGGACTGCACCGTCACCGGCGACACGCAACACCACAATGTGTAAATGAGCGCGAGCACCACGAGAAGAGGGCCGCGGCCGGTTGGACGGACGGAAGAGGGCAGCCTAGAGTCATTCATTGCAGTCAGTCAGGCAAGGCCTGGAGTCTCAAAGTCAAACGGACGGGGAAGGATAAGAAGGGAGAGAAAGGGAAAGTGGAGGGGAAAGCAGCAGAAAGAGAAGAATGGAAGGAAGGCTTTTCTTTCACTCTCTCCGCTCCCCGTGCCCCGTTCTCTCGTATAGGCGTGCTCTCTGGTCTACTCTCTCGCTCTCTCTTTTCTTGCCTCGCGGCGAGAAACGGCCTGATTTTCGGCTTCGCTGCCGCTCCGTCCCACCGATTTCGTAGCCCACTTTCCTTGTTGATAGGTCCCGTATTGACCAAGCGGCTTTCTTGAGTGCCCTCCGTTCTCGATGGCATGATCAACAAGTGCTGTGAGGCTAGGACAGAAAACGGCCGCGCGACAATTCCCTCAAAAAGCAATTAAGGCAGCCCGGGAAACCCAAAGTTAATTAAAGTTTAAGTGGCCCGTGAAGCGGCTCAGAAGAGCTATTGACTAGTGGAATATGGGGCCGATGGTGGGGGGTTCCAATCCTGTCCGGCCCGGACTGTCTAGCGTCTGAATATATTATTTGTGTTTAAAACTTTGTCAAAAACGATATCAACTCGGGAAGCGAACAAATAACGGTGAAAAAATTTTTAAAAGTTGGGTACCTATTTAATTCAAGGAGTACAAAATAAGGCGGAGGAAGAGAGCGACTAATTTGGAGAACACAAGTTATGTAATCAAAAGGAACGAGTACAAATACAAAATCAATGAAAGGCGAAACAACGAGGAAATTGGAATAAAATGGAGCGTAGAAGTAAAAGGTTTGGCAGGACGGAATGCGGCTCCAAATCAAACATATCATGTGTCGATAAGAGGATGAAAGTCGATGTCACTTAAATTCCTTGGATGGGACCTTGAGATCCCGGAGGGCTCCTGCACTCGATTAGAGCAAACAAAAGTAGCGAAAGGAGGGGAGGGATGCAACAGCAAGAAACGCGATTGCTGGTCAACCGCGATCAAGATCTCACCCAGAGAGATGACCGGAGATCAACCAATGGAAAGTAGTCGAAAAGACGAGTAAACCCAGTAAAGGCACCCTAGAGGAACAATAAAATTAGCAACTAACACGCCATAATGTCAGAGACAAATGAAACTTCAAGCGAATTAATGCCGTACCCGATTGAACGCTGCGAATTGACGGAATCGGAGAACATGAATCCAACGAATTCGTTCGAGAAGAGAATGGAGGACACGCAGGGTTCCTCTCGGACGCTCTTTTCGTCCCAGCTTTTGGCCTAGACCGGGGGCTATGGCCAGCCAAAGACGGACCCGTCTAGCCATGGCAAGGCGAAAAAAATAGAAGATGGCGGCGTCAAACAAGCAAGCAAGGAGCGCGCGAAAAAAGAATAGAAACCCCATAGCAACGGGCAGCTTGTCATGCCCAGATCCGGCCTAGAGGGAGAAAGGGGGGGGGGGTGCCTGAGGGCCGTGTTGTCGTCTCGGCGCTGGTCAGAGCGGCGGCGTGCAGGAACGAGGTGCGAGGAGGGAAGCCTGCCTTAGTTCTGGGTTTCTTCCCTCTCAACGACCGCATTCGTCCCCTCGCGGTTTCAGAGACCCGGCCGCGAGCGCACCAGAAACGGCGGCCAAACGCCCCTGGCACACCGCAAAAGCCATCTGTGGTCAAAAACTGGGCCAGTCTGCATGCGGAGGAAATTCCGTGCGTCCCTTTTGGCTCATGGTAGATAAGAAGGCGCGTGGCCAAGGTAAATCGAGTCGCGGGGATGGTCGGAACGGCCACCAGACCGTGCTCCTTTCATCCCTCACCCAGACGGCTTTGGTCTCCTGCTTTTAATGGAGGCATGAAAATGGTCGACAGAGAAGGAAGGGGTGTCGTTATAGCCCCGACATCCCACCAACAAATCTCACCTACCGGCAGTTCAATAATTGAGGACCAAAATAAATGCGGAAAGAAAATAAATTACCCCGAAGAATAATGAAACACACCGCCACTCCGTATGAAAGCGAAGAACAAAATGACCCGGATACCTGAAAACAATCACCAAAACAAGGCGGCCAAAGAAGACCATCCACTGACCCGAGGCGGTTTGCTTGGAGGGTCATATTTAGATGATCCAAGCCCCGGGGTGTGATTCGTATCGAGACGAAAAATACGGAGGCTAGGTCAAGGAAGAGGACCGGTTGGTGCTTACGAGGAAGGTACTGGACCTGCTGGCCAGACTGCCAACAGGCGCCATTTGAACGGCCTCGAGGGCAAGACAAGGAACCCGACGGCCAAGAAACCACAAAATATAAGGCCCTTACTAAGAGGACGACCAGCAGACGAAAGCCTCGAGAGCAGGGAGAACTAATGCCAGATGGAAGTGTTTTGAAATTGAGCAGCTATTTAAATACGAAGGAGTGTTCATGACCAGCTCTATTCATCATGGGAGGGTTCGTCCTGTTCTTTCTAACTCGGATGACAGCGCTTTTAATGCCTAACATATTTCTAATACCTACCCAGTTAATAAAGTCTTGGCTTTATGGTAAACATCAGATCTATGCATCAGCCAAAAAAATCTGACAGTGATTCCAGAAATAAACCGATTTTACTACACAAAACCTAGCACTTTTCGCTGTATTCACGCGAGATTAAGACAGCCCCAAATTAATTTTGAGGGTCCAGCGCTGTAAAAAATAGCTGACACGCAACCTCTCTGGCTTTCATTCCGTTTCGACGGGAATATTTATGGATGGGAATTAATGGTTGGCGGTTTAAAAAATAACTTTTAAAACAAAATTCGTCTAGATGCTTTCCGAGACAACAAACCCCCAATAAGCGAAGGGAAGAAGAGAAAAGACACCGAAAACAAAGCCGATTACGCATTTCATAAGATTCTACACTGAAATTTATTAAAAAGATTACACTGCCACCAATCGAGAAATCAAGGGGCCATCCTCGAGGGGAATGTGAGTCATGAAACGCCAAGCCTTAAAAGGAACGAGAAAAAAGAAAGCACTTTTCGAATTAACGTCGGAATTAAGGAATTCCTCAGTCGAGCGAACGACGTCCAAACCCTTTATCTGCACATCAGAATTAGGGGAAAGCCCCTATTTCAAAAACAAATTAGAAACAGAGGATAAAGGGATCTACATTTTAGTGCACACACGTGGGGTCTAAACCCTTTTTATTTCACATCACCACAGCCCCATTGTGGTTGCTCCATAAAACTGCCCGATGCCTTAGAACGTGCTGCTCCACGCCCGAAAACCGCCTTTTCGAGCCGAAATTGGGTGCTTAAACACCTAGATAAAGACCCGTCAAGCTCGGCAGGTCACAAGATTTACGAAACCAATGCAAACATCCGGAAAATAGAGAGAAAAATTTCTTTAGCAAAGTCTACAAAAAATATCTCTCTCACTGCAGAAGCCGTTTCTGAATCAGGGAAGGAAACGTCAAAAACACGGATGCCGTGGGCACTTTTCATGCATTCGGGCTTATGAATCAGACAAGAACGAGTCCTAAAAGTTTTGATGAGACGTAATCGATATTAACCATAGTCGGCAAAATTATGTTCTCAAAATGCTCCTTTAAAGCAACTCTACACAACAAAAAATAAAGGTAACCTGCATTAGCGCTGTCATTAACAGGAGAAAGAGAAAACACTAAATAGGGGTGAACTTTAATAACAAAACAATAAAAGTATTAACAGATTCCTAATTAGCCTCGACTTGTTTTTGTTCCTTCTCGATGGCATCACTTCTCCGGAGGGTCTTCTTGTCCTCTTCTAATAGTAATTCCATGTCCACGCCCATGGCCAACAATCTCTTCCGTCGCTGCTCTTTGGGTAAGAGCTTGGGATCGGTTTCGATGCCGTCCTTTATATGGAGTTTGTTTTCGTGCTGAAGGATTCTCTCCACTTGATCAGACCACATGTATCCACTGGGAGATCCGACCATTAGATGACGAAGACGACCCTTCGAAAGTTGATCCAATCTCTCGAACTCAACCTCACTCATTTCAGGGACTTGTTTTCTGATGGTGGACGTTACAATCGGTTGATCATCATCATTGACAGTCGCCTTTTCGGAGATTTTCCCGTGAATGTAATAGAGTTCTCCATTATCATCTTCCACAAAGACATTGCCTATAAATAAATTAATATAATCCCCACATGGACAACAAGAGGAAGAGGAAATGCCGTACCCTTGGCGTCAATAACAGCTCTGTCATCTTCTTTTAGTTTGTTTTCCCATTCGAGTCTCTCCAGCTCCTTATCAAAGTTGAGGCCAGTAACAATGAGACCAGGTATCATCTCTTCTAGCATCAAAACCGTCTTCCCCAGGTGAGGAATATGATCTAATCCCTCTAATCGGAGATATTTCAAATTCTTGGCGGTCCGCAACGCAGCCAAACCTTTGTGTGTAATATTTTTACAGCCAGAGAGGTCCAAGAATTCCAACGTAGATCCACAAACTCCACCCACTCTACTCAGGGCCCAGTCATCAATGAATTCGCAGTTGGCTAACCGAAGCATCCTGAGATGTTTGAGGTCGTAGAGATTGTCAAAACCTAAGAAATTTAACTTCATTATGAATTTGCTACCTTCATACATCAGTTCTGTGCCTGAGGCGTCGATCGCTTCTACATAAAGACCAGGGATTTGTCTTCCGGGTAAAGAATACCTGCCCCATCGATCCTTCTTATACCAGTTATTGTCTCCTATAAACTTTACAGCAGCCTTTCGATGGACAAGGAAATGAGCAGCAGCCAGGTCTGCCCCAAGGAAGAGAAGTCGTTCCGCAATAAATCTAAAACACAAAATCTAATGTTATGAATATTTCCTACCGTTGATCGTATTGTCTTAATTGGAAGGCTTCATACCGCCTTACTCTTCGAATATTGTCGTAACTATGGTCCACATATCTTAGAGTGGTGTGATCGGTCAATAACTTTAAAGATGGGGCATTCTGATCTCTTCGGGACTGATCTTCGAATTGTTTCTTTGGCAAGGCTAAACTGACAATAAACCTTTACAAAGGAACTAACTTACCATCTTCCCTTCGTTCTGGATGAATATAGAATTCGTCAGAGAATCTGTGCATCTGTTTGACGGCTTCATCGCCCTTCTTTTTGAAAATGGTATCCTTCTCCAGATCTTGCCATCGCTCATACTTTGGCCACCAATGGATCCGAATCCATTTCCTGGAGACCTCTGCTGTTGTGTGAAGTCTCCTTACCGAGTTCATCCACCTCTCCAGATTAAAATCAATGGTAATATTATAAAGTAACCGGGCAGTACAACCACACTTACAACACCAGGTACAAGAATTCATAGAATATTTAATCAAACATAACAAATAACATTTCAGAATCATTTCTTCATAATCTGCACAACATCTTCATGATGTAATTTGTGTTTTATTCCCACTCTCTGAGGGGAAAACTTTGTACTAGTACCCCAGACAATAGCGTATTTGAATTGGGCAGCTAATGTTCGATGGAGAGCATGACAACAGTGCTCAATGGTGGCCCCGGAACGAAGAATAATACCGTCATCGGGCCCTAAGGAAATGCAATCATGGCCATAACATAGTAAACTTACCCAGATCGGGAGCGTTTCCTGGTTTTTTCGTATAAACCCGGATCAAATCGAGGTATGCCCACAGCTTCTTCAACATGTAATCCATATTCAGATTCAATTCACATGAAATCACAACACTGTGAGGTTGTCGGGCAATCTTATCCAGCCCATCAATCGTGATCTGATCGATCTTGTTGTAGACGTAGATACATTTCAAATAAACACGATTTCCTTGGATCACATCAATAAATTCATCAACCCTAAGTCGAAGATAAACTGCATTATTACTGGACCTACGTTGCATCTTCCCTAAAGACCACATCAGCATTAAAAATCTTGTACTCATGGAGGATATTTATCACCATCTTCTCGTCGCAGTGAGTTAGGATGGCTGTATGGGTAAACTTAATTCCACCTCCAGGCTTCCTCTTCAGATAAATTCCCGGTTTCCGTCGATTCAATCGTATTCCCACTTCCTCCAATTCGGTTTCAAGTAGTCGTCTCTAAAGAGAAAATAGGAAAATAAAAACAAAACTTACTTGATGATCTCCTTTTGTTGCGTCCAACATCATCAAAATTAAGTCGGCGGTCTTGGCGACGGCAATAACTTGTCGTCCTCGACCTTTGCCTTGAGCAGCACCTTCAATAATACCAGGTAGATCTAGCAATTGCACTTTGGCACCTTCATATTCAATCACACCAGGAATACAGGTGAGGGTTGTAAATTCATAAGCGGCAGCCACACTCTCAGTTTTGGTCATACTCGAAAGAAACGTAGATTTACCCACCGATGGAAATCCGACCTGCATGAACATACATTAAACATCCAAATCACCTCACCATTGCCACTCGTGCATCTCCACTTTTCATAACATCAAACCCCTCTCCTTTAGCACCACTCTTACCAGTAGGTTCAAGTAGTTGTTGGCGGTATTTGGCTAACTTTGCCTTCAATAGGCCAAGATGATACTCCGTGGCCTTGTTTTTCTGCGTCCGACTGATCTCCCGCTCAATCTCCTGAATCTTCTCCACAATACCCATGATTCAAGATTTGGTTTGGCTCGATTATCACAGAACAGGAAAATCTCAACAAAAAAAAAGAAGAAACAGATTTTTGCAAAAGTCAGAAGAACACTTGACCCATGAGTCAAGTTTTGTCATTTTGCGCGTAATCAGGGGTGGTCAGCAGACCCTATTTTTCCGATTTTCGGCCCGCGGCCCGGCCCGTCTAATTGACCGGCCCGGCCCGGCCCGTCTAGTCTTTTTCCAGGCCCGGCCCGGCCCGGCCCGTGACGGGCCTGGCCCGGCCCGGCCCGGCCCGTGCAGGCCCGTCTATAGAGGGTTCTGCGAACTGCGCCCAGGCTCGGGATCTAAACTGAGGCAAAAAAGGCGTTGATCTAGCTAGTAAAGGATCAATGTGATAGTTTTGTGGTTCTATAATGGAACTAGAGACTTGTAAACGTTTTAGAACTTGAGAAACAGCAACTATAACAACATCAATTAATTTTACCGGCGCGAAAACAATGAATGCCAACGGTTTGGCATTGTATTTTAGACGGGCCGGGCCGGGCCGGAAAAACCCCAGGCCCGCGGCCCGGCCCGGCCCGTGACGGGCCCGGCCCGTTTGTCAATTTCCATTTTTGAGGCCGGCCGGCCCGTTTGGGCCGGGCCGGGCCGGCCCGGCCCGCCGACCACCCCTGCGCGTAATTTCTTCTTTGAAAAAAAATAAAATAATTTTTGCATAAATTTTTATGGTTTACATGGATTTTTATGACTTACCTTTTGTAAAACGGACCGCATCAAATGCATTTATTTATCGATTTGTGGCCCCGTTGAAATCGAATTCTGTAAGCTTTTTTACAACTAAAGCAACAACTCACGAACGCAGAAACATTAAATTTTTTTCTTTTAGCCACTGGTATCAGTAACACGCTTTTCCAAGTATTCGGACATCAACAATGTCTGGCTGGGAGTAGGTACGGAGTTTGGAGAGATCGCGTTTTATCCAGCTGATGAATTCTTGAACTATTTTGATTACCTCCCACGAGTCAAGCTGACCGAGCATGCCATCACCGATCTATACTTTATGAACAATCATGAAACCGTGATTGCTTTGAGTATGCTTGGGGACGTTTTTGTTGTGAATATGTCAAGAGGAGCCATCGAGAAAAAGATCTCATCTGAAGATGGGAATCACACTGCATTCGCCGGACAATCCAATGATCCTTGTAAGCGAAAAGTTTTGGTTTTATTGGTTTTTAGATTGTTATGTTATCGCTGAGAAGAATACTGGCGGTCTGAAATACATGGATATGAGGAAGCCAAATAATATGGCCGTTGCTTCGGCTCAGCCGAGATCTGTGCTGACCCCTCGAAGGGGTAATTTAGCTACTCCAAAGCGAGGACAGGCCAAGTCCCCTAGAAGACCGGGAACTCCTACTACGCCAACTTCCAAATTCCGAGGACAGTATAATCAAGTGATCGCGGCGGCGACCTGTATTAAACATGTCGATGACAGAATTTTTGCTGTGGGTTATACAAAGGCTGAAAAGTAGGTGAAAAGTGGCTTTTTATGAGGGTGTTTTAGAGGAATTCAGCTTTGGGACCTCCGGTATGTAAAGACAGACGCTCCTTGTTGTACATTCCAGGTTCCTCCTAAATATCGATCAAATTTTGGTAAGGATACTGTATATTTTCAATTCAACTCTAGGGGTGGCGTCATTAAATCTGAAGTCGGATCATTCCACGCTTTTGGCTTTATGCACTGATGGAGACGTCCGGAAATACGACATCTCCATGGGCCTTTGTTCTAGCAATGGCAAGATGGTGAATGAACCTCTGAGAACTTACAGTGGGGCCATCCGAGGGGATTTTCAAGTTGAATTCGGGGTATCACCTATAAGCGATCATATGATTTGTGGAACTGATGAAGGGGCCGGGATCTGGGATATGGTATGTATTCTGTCGTCATTATGACATTTATTGATATTACTTTCAACTCACTTTTTTAGGGAGAACGATCGCGAAGTTTTCCAAAATTTGGGCTTAAATATGTTTCTAGTCAAGTAAGCTGCTAGTTATTTTTATGTGAAATTGAGTTTTAGATGGCTTCTTGTGATTGGAGTGAAAATGGGCGCTATATCGTTGGAATGACAAATTCCGCCATCGACTCCATGTTTGTATTATACGACAATGACTCCAAAGAATCCGAATCCATTCAGACTGGTATCCCGCAAAACTTTTCGAATCCCTATTTGTTGACATAAATTTATATTCATTACTACTTCTTCTTGTTTTCTGGCATGTTGATGTCATTTAATACATTAATTGAAGAATGTTTTATTCGTATTTGGTAGAGAGTATTTTGATGTCCGGTATACGGAATCTAGGGTCTCCCGAAGGCTTTAATTACAATTTTGACAAGGATGACACGGTTAAAAAGTACTACGAAAGGACTGATAAAGCGACCCGAATGACAGCCAAAAGGCAGGCGAAACAGAATTCTGAAGTCATTTATTTGGAGGAATATTCGAAGAAGAACAACAATCGGAGATCGGGTCAGCAAAGTATGGACGATTTCTTAACAAATCCGAAGAGAAAAAAGGAATCCCCAAAGAAATTACCGGCTACGGATGGGTTTGTTATGGCCAGTGGGGCATCGCAGATTGTAAGAGAAGTGAAGAGAGTGGTCTCCACTGAAACTGCAGTCATCAAACCTATCAGAAGAGAACTAGAACGGAGCGATTACGTTAACTGCTACCAGAATAAAGGTAGGTTACTTTTAATAAGAAACATAAGTAGATATTCCTGCAGAAAAGCGTCAAAAAGTTGGTGATGACAATCCCGATTCCCAATCGGAACTCCAAGCGGCAATTTTGAGTACAATCGTGGACACAACTGGGGTCACTTTGAACGATATTGTTGGGAATGAGGATGCAAAGAGAGCTCTAGAAGAAAGCGTTATCCTGCCCACCTTGAACCCTCTTTTATTCACAGGATTGAGGGAGCCGTGCAAAGGAATTCTTCTGTTTGGACCACCAGGAAATGGAAAAACAATGCTTGTACGTTACAAAGAAATTGAATTTTATCAAATAATAGGCAAAAGCGGTGGCCTCAGAGTCCAAATGTACCTTCTTCAACATCTCGGCCGCCACAATTATGTCCAAATGGGTTGGCGAGGGCGAGAGGTTGATGCAGACCTTGTTTAATGTTGCCAGAGCCAATCAACCATCCATTATTTTCATCGACGAAGTTGATTCGTTGTTATGTCAAAGAACAGAAAAGGAGGATGGGGTCACAAGAAGGGTCAAGACCGAGTTCCTCCTTCAATTCGATGGATGTACGAGCAGTTCTAGCGAAAGAATCTTGGTCCTTGGAGCCACAAACAGGCCTCAAGAATTGGATGATGGTGTTCTTCGTCGATTTCCAAGGAGAATATACATCGACTTACCCGGTCAAGAAGCGAGGGCAAACCTGATTTTGGACATTTTCACTAAAACCAAGACACAATTTGCGTTGGATGAGGACGAAATAAGGTAAGGGTTTCGATTAAAAATTTAATGTATTAGGGAAATTTCCAACCTGTGTGATGGTTACTCCTTCTCGGATCTGACAGCTTTATGTAAAGAAGCGGCTATGGCTCCACTGCGATCATTGAGCCGAGAACAATTGAAAAATTATACCGGATCTCAGTTACCGCCAGTTAGTTTCGAAGATCTCAAGTCCGCCATAACTGTCATTAAAGCATCTACCAACCCTCAAAACACATTGAGAATGAAAGAATTCGCAACAAAGTTCGGCCAAGCAGCAATCTAGACTAGTTGTGTAATGTGAATAGTTTGTATCGAAGAAACCCACTCTTTTGTTGTGAATAAAACAATTTATGAACTCACACAATATTTAAATCGAAACAGGAGAAACAACTGTATTGGTTAATCAAAAAATTTCTTGCGTTCAATGTGGCATCTTCTTGTAGCGATATTCAGGAGCGGCTGCGGGAACGCTCGATGGGCGAGCGAGATCTACTTCTTGGGGATGGAGATCTGCGAGGTGATCTCGACCGAGAACGGCTGCGAGAACGCGAAACACTGAAAATATTTTACTATAATTATCCTTGGTAACATCGCATAATGCAGAAATGTCAACATACCTGCGGGTGTCATCGATAAGCTTGATCTTCCGTCCATTGATCTCCTTTCCTTGGAATTTTTCAATCGCTCTCTTCACATCATCGGCTCTTGTAAAGCAGACCAGACTAGAATCAAAACAATCTTACAAAGACAACAGCAACTTACGCAGTATTTCTCTCAGGTTTGTGGGCATGTGCGTAAGTAACTTCACCGATGGCTCTCATCATGTCTTTCAGGTCCTAAACAACAAATCTTCATAAAGAATCTTCAAACGATCTTCAATGTTTGTTCTTTTCTCTTCCCTTCACTACTTTCACATCTTTACACCTCTACACCTCACATCTTTTTTCTCTTACATCTCTTCAGTTCTTTAAACGGCCTTAAAAAACCAAGCGATTTCTTAGGATCTAACATAAGCTATTGTTAAAGACAGATTGACATTACAGCAACACACACAAGTATCAGAGTAACACCATCTAGAAACTAAAACGTTAGAAAAGGAAGATAATCTATCAAGACAATACATACCTGCCACGAACATCGGGTCGACAGGTTCTCCACAACCAAACGATGACGAGTCTGCTCTGGAGGTCCATATTTACTGAGCCATTTGGGTTGACGACGATCCCGATCTCCTCTATCTCCGCCGCGGTAATCGCGATCACGGTCCCGATCACGGCCGCCACCTCTAGAAGATCCGCCGGAGGCGAACGGTTTGTGGCCAGGCTTGCAGTTTTCAACAACAATTCGAGAACCGAGTAATTCTTTGCCATTCAACTCGTAGACAACATCTTCGGCATCTCTGGGGTTTTCGAAATCCTAAAATTAGCATCATAAGAAGGTCACCTGCCTAAAATGCGATAAAAATAATTAGAATGGCCTACAACGAATCCGAATCCTTTCTTGAGGATGACATCATTGATTGTACCAAAACCGCGGCAAAAATGTTCAATATCACGTTCAGTTGTGCGGAACGGAAGACGACCGAAGAAGATCCTGGTTGGCATGGCCAAACAACTACTCACAAAAACAAATAATAGTGAGGATGAGCTTCCTTACCTCGCGCGTTTGCTGCAGAAAAATGAGGGAACGCTTGAAACAGAATGCCAATTTTCGAAATTATGGAATTTTGCGGGAATTTAAAACATCTTTTTTGCAGGAACTACAAAAAAAAATCAAGTTTGCCTGGCTCAGTGGTCAATTTAGTAGGCGATTAATCTTTTCTCACATTTTCAACTACTGGTTTTGATGAAGAACTTTGCAAAGTGCAGTTGTAAATCAGTACTCTTCCTTTCGTGATGTTATAAACTTTGACCTTTCGGGGGGAATACTCAGAACTTCCGTCACTTCTCCGTTTATAAATAGAGTGAACTTGCACAAAAGGCTCTCTTCCATAATGTTGTCGGATGGCCTTTCGGAACCCTTTTGTGGAACTGTTTGCACAATGGACTGAGTGTAATACAAATTCTCTTAAGTCTTGCAGTTCTAATCTCGCCTGACCGTTATCAGGGTTGAACGTCTTCAAATTCTTGTCACTTTGCACTGTTAATGTCTTTTGACGTGTTCTTTTCTTTCAGCCGGACATCATAATTTAATTTATGCTTTCTTCAGGAGTGCAAGGTCCCTTCGCTCTGCTTGGACGAGTCCGTTATCTTCATAATATGGTAGCTAAACCGTAAGTTCCCGCTTATGCTGATTTTTTGACTTATTTAGAATTGTTCCATTAGCTTTAACGTCTTCGTTGGTGGAGCCGACCTTTGATGGTGTCATTGTGGTATCCCATTCATTGGAAGCTTTAACCAATCACGCCCAATTCAAAGTCCTTGCGCATCAGTTGACTGAACAATCTTCACATGGTGTTCTGAACAGACCTGGGTTTTTGTTACACACCGAACTCCCATCTAAACGGTTGTTCTACAGTCCGGTCAGCTTTGGAAATCATGATTTTGATGATATCAGAAAATACAGACATGCGGGTGAACAGGGGATCGCTTTGTAAGTTCGAGCTATGGTTTCAATAAGTATCGTTTGTCATTGTTAGTATAAAGAATTTTTTCGCAGGGCCTTGAGTTCAGGAGTTAAGAATCCTCTATTGGCCGTTGTCCCGAATACAGATCATCCAAATGCTTTGGTTGTCGCTGCTCTTGGTGTTTTCCACAAGCTTCATGTTCCGTTGAATATCAGACAAGAAGAGAGTAACAGATCCCAGAAGGTTGAGAGACTTGGAGTTTTAAGCACGGGCTCTTTCCATTCATCCGAAACTCTCAAACTCCTTGATGCGCTCCAGTCTTCCTTTGCTGTTTGTCGTGATATTGGCGATACAGACCCGCAAAGAATGGCTCCAGGGCCAGCTGCCAGCTATGTTCAAGAGCATTTTAAAGGAACGGAAATTAAAGTGACGATAGAAGATAACGTGGAGACCTTGAAGAAGGAATTCCCTTTATTGGCAGCCGTTAGTCGAGGCTGCAATCATATCGACCCACATAAGGTATGCAGATATAATGGGTAGCATTACCTTTCTTAGGCTCGGTTACTTTTCCTGGAATACGAGAACAGAGAAGATTCAGGGAAGCCATTCGAGACCATATTTTTGATTGGAAAGGGCGTGACTCTGGACACCGGAGGTCTCGATTTGAAGGTGAATGGAGCTATGTTGGGGATGTCGAGGGATAAGTATGGTAGTGCGGTTGTCGCAGGATTCTTTGATGCTCTTGACAAGCTAAAACCAAAGGGACTTAAGGTTGTTGGATTGATGGCCATGGTCAGAAATTCATGTGGAAGTGCATCTTACTCTTGCGATGAGATTATTACTGTAAGGAATATTTGGAAGTTTTTGTGATAACGTTGTGCGTTCTTACATTTGGTTTAATTTCAGAGTCGAAGTGGTAAAAGAATTCTTATTGGAAACACGGATGCCGAAGGTCGTTTGGCCATGCTGGACCCCTTAACGTATGCCCGAGAACTTGCCCTCAAGGAAGACAACCCTCATCTATACACCTTGGCTACTCTCACTGGGCATGAAGTCTTGGCGTATGGATATTTTCCGGCTATTATTGATAATGCCGTTGCCAGATCGGCGGGCCATGCCCAGAATCTTCAGAAAGTTGGGGATGAGTGGGGTCAGCCACTCGAAGTTAGCAGACTCCATGTTGAGGTAGGTATTTAAGGCCATATAACTGATGACTTCTTAGGACTTTGACTTCAACAAGTCCCCAGTGGAATCAGCGGATCTTCGCCAAGCCAACAACAGGCCATCAGTTCAGACTCTGAGAGGACATCAGAGTCCTTGCGCTTTCTTAATCCAAGCCTCGAGGCTAGATGAACATGGTATTTCATCACAGAAACCAATAAGATACAGTCATATTGACATCGGCTCTTCTATGGGCGAGTATCCAGCTACCACCTTCCCTTGTCCATTGCTGGCCTTATCTGCTAAGTCAGTATTATTATAGTTTGTTCTGAATATTATATTTTTTGAACGTTACTAAGCACTCTTTTTCAGACATATTTTCCCGAGATTAAGCTAAACCCATTCAACCGGCAACTTCCACATGAGCAATCGACCTTAAACCCCTGTAATTTTACTTTTGAATAAAATAAATATAATACCCTAATATGGCTGAGGATTCTAAAGTTGAACCTGACAATTCGGAAGATGAGGAATCGTTGAGCGAGTTTAATTTAGGTGGGAATTGGGTGACTGGAGCTGATTTATTGTTGTAGATGAGCTGGGTAAACGCTGTGATGATGTTCTCCGGATATTCGATCAAAACCAAAAGAACTCCATCGATATAAATGAAGTGGGCACTGTATTACGATATCTCAGGGTCAACGCGACTCAGAATCAGCTGAAAGACATCTTGTCTCAACTAACGAAACAGTCGGACAATCGAATTCTCATTTCAGAACTAAAGCCGCAACTGATCTCGTGTATGAAAGACGAGACGATGAAACCACCGTCTGAATCTCAACTTCAGGCTGCATTCAGAACCATTGAAGAGCGGTTCGACCCGCTGACCAAAGATAAACTGGAGAAATGTCTCACGACTCGCGGTATGTAATAATTTTCAAAATGTCATCCTAAATACGCAGCAAACTTTGCAGGGGAACCTCTGAGCCAGAACGAAGTTGCAGATATGATGAATCATCTCACGGTGAAGAAGAGCGGTGTGATTGATTGGACCGCCTACATTAGAGACATTTTGTATTCCAATACCAAATAAAAGATGACGCCATATTACATAAATCATAATAAAAAACTTTTTTAAAGCCGTTTATCGAAGCCTAAATCAAAGACAAATAGATTCGGCTAGAGCAGCAGTAACGCAGTAGGGATCAACGTTGGAGGAGGGACGACGGTCTTCCAGATAACCCTAAAAGTAAAAATATTTTTATTGCGGCAACCTAACAAAGAACTAACAGGAAGATTTACTTACACAGCCTTCCTCGGCAACCTGTCTCGGGATTCTGACGCTGCATCCTCTGTTGGCCACACCCCAAGTGAACTTGTCCGCACTGGAAGTCTCGCATCTTCCACTCAATCTTCTCAGATTATCTTCTCCCCCATTGGGGTCGTACATCCTGAGATGTTGAGCATGAAGTGGCTGCAGCTTGGCCATGGCAGCTTCGATCTCCTTCAAGCCCCCAGGCTGTCTCATTGCCAGTGTGCTGAAGTTGGTATGACATCCGGCACCATTCCATTCTCCACATGTAACTGATGGCTTGGGATCGAAGGTGACCACTACTCCAAACTGTTCGGCTGTTCTGTGAAGAAGATAACGGGACATCCACAACTCATCTCCCATGGCGATACCTTCCACTGGACCGATCTGATATTCCCATTGTCCGGGGGTAACCTCCGCATTGGTCCCACAGATGGTCAGATTGGCGTGGAGACAGGCGCGATAATGGGCTTCGACCACTTCCCGGCCGAAGATACGGTCAGCCCCAACAGCACAGTAATAGGGACCTTGGGGAGCGGGGAATCCATGCTTCGGCCATCCCAGCGGATATCCATCACGATCCAAGAGAAGGTACTCCTGCTCGATTCCGAACCAGGGCTTCTGATGAGCACAGGCATCCATCACCTTTTTGCATTTGAAGCGATGGTTGGTGGCTGAGGATGAGATTGAGGTTACTGCATCCTATAGTACCTACCAGTTGGCTCCTTCTTGTGATTGTAGGTGTCACAGAGGACAAGACGGGCATTTCCACCAAGGAATGGATCTGGATAATGAGCCACTGGATAGAGATAAGTATCAGAGTCACGGCCTTTGGCTTGGCCGCAAGAGGAACCATCGTAGTTCCAAATGGGGTAGTCTGCAAACAAACGATTACCGTAATACTAAGGATACGACTTTGCATCTAATAAAACATAATATGGGACTTACCAGAGACGGTGCGGGGGACTGAAGGAAGGGTTCGAGTCTTGCTGCGGAGACACTCTCCAGTCCCGTCAATCCAGACGTACGTGGCCTGACACTTGGTGGGATGGGGTTTGAGGCCGAGGAATTGATCAATGACAGGAGTGCCTAAGGGCAACTTGGTTTGGTAGCTCATCGTTGTCAGTTAGAGGAATCGGTCTACCATCAACCAGACGGAGGATCAGTCAAAATAGAGCAATTAGTCAATTTCATGGGATTTTCACTTTTGAAATTTGCATAACCATTTTAGTACAACGTTAGAAAACTTTGGTTTCTCGGGAATTGTCATTCTTTGAACTTTTCTGCGTATTAACCGGCGGAATGTCTCAGGGCGAGAGTGAGATCTTTCCACATCAGTGGCCCAAAACCGGCGTTGACGAGCTCGATCCGAACTTAGTAGCGGAAGAGTATTATCATGGTAATCCATAAACCTCGTTTATTAAACCTTATGGCAACGTATAACCAACATGTTTATAGGTCTTCTCCCTCGTGAAGATGTAAACTCCCTCCTGAAGTTAGATGGAGATTTCGTGGTCAGACTGAGTCATCCGGAAATAGGAAAGCCTCGGGGTTTGGTGCTTTCAGTCCAAGCCGAACAGGCAAGGACACACGAGGGGGTAAACGTGATGACTATCGGGCCAACATAGACTTTCAGATCAAGCATTTTGTGATCCAAAAAGTACCTGAAGGATTTGTCATCGAGAACAGCAAACCTTTTCCAAGTATCGCTGGACTGATCATGGGTTTTATGACACGGCGACAGTCGCTTACCACTCGTTTCACTTGTCTGCTAAAGAACCCGGTGATGAGAAGAAGCTGGCAGTTAAAGCATGAAGATATCCATCCACTGAAGAAGCTGGGCGAAGGGGCTTTTGGAGAAGTCTATTCTGGAATCGCACAGCTCAAGAATGGGGAACATCCTCAAGTCGCGATTAAGACCGCCAAGGTGGAGAGCATCACAAAAGAACAGGTCAACGAAATTATGGACGAGGTAAAGTCATAATAATTAAATTGATGCTTTCTTTAGGCCAGAATCATGAGAAATATGAACCATCCACATATCGTCAAGTTCTATGGAGTTGGAGCCTTTCAAGAGCCTCTTTTGGTCGTTATGGAAAAGCTTGATGACAGCTTGAGCTCACTCTTATCCAACAAAAAGTTCAGCGTTGATGAGAAGACGGAGTTCTGTTTTCATGCTGCTCTGGGAATCGAGTACATGCACTCTATCGATCTGATGCATCGGGATATTGCGGCTAGGAATTGCTTGGTGGGCGGAGATGTCTTGAAGATCAGTGATTTCGGGATGACTCGGAGGGGCAATAGCTTTAAGATTGATGCAAGGAAACCACTTCCACTCAGATGGTAAGTGCCTTGATTTTCTCACTTATTATACTATATATTTTAGGACGGCCCCCGAAATTCTGACCACCAAAAATTACACCAAGAAATCCGATGTCTGGGCTTACGGTATATTGACTTGGGAAATTTTCTCGGATGGCGCCAAACCCTACGGTGATGTCTCAAATGCTGAATTGAAGACAATGGTAAAAAATAATATAAATGATGGAATCAGTATTCTTTTCAGCTCAAGGAAGGATACAAATTGCCGTTCCCTCCCGGGACTCCAGAAGAGATTATCCCGCTGGTGCAGGAGGAATGCTGGAAGTTTAATCCGAAAGAACGGATCAACATGAAGAAAGTGATTAGGTATTTTGAATGCTGGAAGGAAATAAAAGAAACGAAAGAAACTAATCTGTATCCGGGATCGGAAAATGGTACCCAGAGTATGGAGGGGAGTGACTTAAATCAGACAAGACGTCGAAATTCCGTCCTGACCTCAAGTAAAACAAGTACGAGTGGAACAAGTACGCCTTCGGAATTAAAAAAATCGAAGGTAAGAAATCAGATCTTGAAATATAGTTCAGAACAAGAAGAATAGCACGTTGGAATTGAAGAAGCCTACCAGTAAAAAGCTATCTCAGAGAGAGTCCGAGATGGCAAGCAGCGACAAGCCGGACAACAAGAGCTCAAAGTTATGCATGCGCAAAGATAAGAAGTCTTCCTGTCACACCAAGGCGCCCAGAAAGCATAAAAAGAAGTCAGGGAATACCTGACAAAATACAGCCCTGTTCTTGTCTACCAATCTTATGCAAGCATAAATAACGCCGATTTTTTCACAATTTTTGCTCAATATTTCGTCGAATTAGGTTAAAAATTTAATTATCTCTTCAAATAAGTGAAGCCGGGATTGTTAAAAGATGCACAAGATGAAAGTTGAAGTTATATACAGTATAAAAGCCTAACAAATAACAGTAGAAAATCAGTTGTGGGGTTCTATTTCGATGACTAGATCGTTGGGATGGACCTTTTCGCCCTCCTTCAAGTAGATCTTCTTGATGGTGCCATTGATGGGAGCATCTACATTCATTTCCATCTTCATGGCCGACAGAACAAAAAGAGGAGTCTTGGTTCGAACAACATCTCCTTCCTTGACATTAATCTGCAGGATTTCTCCGGGCATTGGAGCTCCAATAGATCCCTTAACTCCGGGAAGGGCCTTGGGTCTCACCACGACATCTTTGGCGGCCTCTTTGTCTTGAACGAAGATGGATCTCATCTGACCGTTCAGTTCGAAGAATACTTCGCGTTCAGCGTTGTTGTTAAGCTTTCCTTCAGCGAGAGCTTGGATCACGAGGGTTTTTCCCTTTTCGATTGTTACCTAAAAACACTGGTTAATACTTGTCATCATTGTTTTTAACAATTACGTATGAAAATGAACCTACGTCTGTCTCTTCAGCGGTTCCCAAACCAGTCAAAAATACTCGTGTGTTCAGCTTATCTACCGGTCCATAAGTCTGTCTAAACTGCTCAAACTCATCGAATTCTCTTGGGAACATGGCTGATGACATAACATCCACATCTCTGAGTGTCCGACCATGCTTGGCTTCCAGGCTGTTCTTCAACTTGTCAAAGTCCAAAGGAGCCAAATCTTTTCCAGGTCTGTCCTCCAACTTCTTCTTTCCTCTCAGAACTTTGGTTCTCAATGGTTCGGGGAACCCATAAGGTGGTTGACCGATCTGACCTTCAAAGAATTGGACAACAGATGTGGGGAAGGACAACTCTTCGGCTCTCTCTACCACCGTCTGCTTGTTGAGGTTGTTCTGGACCATAAATTGGGCCAAATCTCCGACGATCTTGCTGGATGGAGTGACCTTGATGATGTCGCCGAGGACTTCGTTGGCCTCAGCGTACATCTTCTTAACGTCGTCAAATTTCTCTCCCAATCCCAAAGAGAAAGCCTGAAAATAAATAAAATTGCAATTGTTTCAATGTGTAGAACAATGTTAACCCGACTTTCGTTTTACCTGGAATTGCAGATTGGTGTACTGACCACCCGGGATGGCATGATTGTAAACATCCGCATTTCCACTCTTCATGGTTACAGTGCATTCAAATGGGCCATACAATTGACGAGCAGTTTCCCAGTAGGCATTGTACTTGGAAACGTCATTCAAATGGATTCCGGTGTCCAACGGGGTGTTCTCCAATGACGCCACGACAGCACCCATCGATGGCTGACTTGTCATTCCACTCATCGAATCCACAGCCACATCAACAACATCAGCACCAGCTTTGGCGCACTCCAACATCGAGGCAACAGCAGCTCCAGCAGTGTCATGAGAATGGACATGGATTGGGATGTCTGGATGGCGATCTCTAAGGGCAGAGATCAACAACTTGGCCGCCTGAGGCTTTAAAACACCGGCCATATCCTTGATGGCCAAGATGTGAGCGTTTGCTTTGACCAACTGATCAGCCAAGTCCAGATAATACTTTAAGTCGTATTTGGTTCTGTTCGGATCGGAGACATCTCCAGTGTAAGAGATGGCCGCTTCGATGACTCCGCCAGCCTTCCCAATGGCTTCCATTCCCACAATCATATTGGGAACGTAATTGAGAGAGTCGAATACTCTGAACACATCCATTCCACTCTTCACTGCCAGTTCGCAGAACTTGTTGATGACATTGTCAGGGAAACTGGAGTAACCAACAGCATTGGCACCTCTCAACAGCATCTGGAACGGGATTCCAGGGACCAATTTCCTCAACTGTTCAAGTCTTTCCCAAGGACATTCGTGGAGGAATCTCATGGATACATCAAAGGTAGCACCTCCCCAATTCTCCAAGGAAAACAGATTGCTGAAGTTGTGAGAGAGGAAGGGAGCGATCTGGAGAAGGTCGTACGTCCTGACTCTGGTGGCCAGAAGACTCTGATGGGCATCGCGAAAGGTGGTATCTGTCAGAAGACAGCCCTTATGCTTGCGGACAGCTTTAGCAAAGGCTTCAGGACCTTTTTGGACAAGAATATCACGGAAGCCGGTGGGTGGTTTCAGATCTGAAATTGAGTAATTACCTAATTACCAATTAAGTTACCTGGAGGGCTGTATGGGATAGATGGGGTAACATTCTTTGGCTTGAGGTCAGTAACTAACGGAGTCAGAGGTCCATTCACTTGCAGTTCTCCTAGATACCTGAGGATCTTTTGGGCTCGGTTTTGACTGTGCTTGAAATTGAAAAGTTCTGGATGTTCGTCGATAAAATTCGTGTCAACAGAGCCATCTCGGAAGTTTGGTTGTTCCAGAACATTCAACAAGAAAGGAATATTCGTCTACAAGTAATAGTAATTATTCAGAATACCATCTATTGCTCACTTTAACACCTCTGATTCTGAATTCTTTCAGAGCTCGAACCATCTTGGCGGCCGCGTTCGGATGATTTCTGGCGTGAGCAATGACCTTGACCAGAAGGGAGTCATAATGAGGTGAAATGACTGATCCAGCAAACGCCGAAGCCGAGTCCAAACGGATTCCCATTCCCTCTCCAGATCTGAATACTTCAATTCGACCGGTATCTGGTTGAAAGTTCATGGCCGGATCTTCAGTGGTGACTCGGCATTGGATTGAAGATCCATGAAGATGAATATTCTCTTGCTTCAACTTCAATTCTTCGAGAGTCTTGCCTTCAGCGATTCTGACTTGAGCTTGGACAAGATCCACTCTGAACAAAGTTCATTTATGACTGATACATACCACTTACCCTGTAATTTCTTCAGTCACTGTGTGTTCAACCTGCAGACGAGCATTCACTTCCATGAAATAGAAATTGTTCTTGTTATCGAGAAGGAATTCAACGGTCCCCACATTCTCGTATCCAACATGTTTGACCAACTTCAACGCATCAGCCAGCATCTTTTCACGGACTCCTTCATCCAGAGATGGGGCTGGAGCAATCTCCACGACTTTCTGATGTCGTCGTTGAACTGAGCAATCTCGCTCGTATAAATGGACCATATTTCCGTATTTGTCACCTAAAATAATATAATTCGCACTTTGTCTGCCATTTTACCCATGATCTGAACTTCGATGTGTCGTGGCCGTTCTACAAACTTCTCAACAAACAAAGAACCATCTCCAAAAGCGGCTTGAGCTTCTGAGAATGCCCGATGGTAAGCGGTTTCAACCTAAATTATACGTAATATTACATCGAATAAGAATTCTTACTTCTTCCTCGTGCTCCACTTTCCTCATTCCTCTTCCACCACCTCCAAATGCGGCTTTGATGATGATTGGGCATCCATATTGCCTTACGAACTCCTTTACGTCTTCTACACTGGACACAGGGCCTGGGGTTCCGGGGACAACCTGAACTCCAGCCTCAATAGCTGCTTGTCTCGCAGCCACTTTATCTCCCATTCGAGCCATTACATCAGCACTGGGTCCGATGAATACAATACCAGCTTCCTGGCAAGCTCTGGCAAAGTCCGACCTCTCCGAAAGAAACCCGTACCCGGGGTGAATGGCTTCAATCCCATTTCTGACAGCAATCTCTATGATCTGGTCGATATTGAGGTAAGCCGCAACTGGAGGGAGTCCCTTACCCACCAAATAAGCCTCATCCGCTTTTAGACGATGGATGGAATGCTTATCCTAAAACATGGATGTAACCATCAATAAAATCAAAGACTAATACTTACCTGTTCTGAAAAGATGGCAACAGATGTTTTGTTGAGCTCGGTGAGGGCTCGGAATACTCGAGTCGCAATTTCACCGCGATTGGCCACCATGACCTTTTTGAATTCGGTGCTGGCAAATCGAATACCATGAAGAGATGGGTGGAGATGGAGGACTCGTCCCATCGGCATCATGGTTACAATCTGCTGACGACGAGATCCCAACATGGTCGAAAGTCAGGATTACTGAAAAAGATTTTAAAAATTTGGACATTAGAACCAACTTGTCATAACATAAATTTTATAGACAAAAAACCACTAACAAAACACGATAGAAGACCGCGACGAAGTCCACTCCATCCGACTCTAAAGCGAAGATCATTTTAATCGAGTAATCAGTCGAGAAATAAACAAGGTCAGCGGAAAAGAATGGACATTCACCCCAAAATAATTTCTTAATATGAGCAAAGATCACTTCAAATAAAACATAGGTCGTACCCTGCCGTCGCGATAAAAGCCCCGTGCCCATCAACCCTCAATCTGTATGATAGTCCTCATAATTAATGTTTTGATACCTAAAATTTTGCAAATCGGGAAAAATCTTCTCATTTTTCTTTATTTATCAAGAGAACGGCAGCACGGAACGGCGACAGAATGAGAATTTGAAAAGGAAAACAAATGATCTGCTTCTATTTTCGTTCGCGCGATCAAAGTTCTGGCTATCATTCAACGTCTTATCACAACAGAAGGTCAAAGAAATGCACGGAAACGATAACTATCGGGCTGCAGGGGCTGTTTGAGATCAAAGTCACTTGAAAACAAAAAAGGAAGCTCAAAATTTAGATAAACAAAATTCTGAAAACGCATTTCGTCCATTTTTTGATAATAAAAGTGGACAAAAAAGAGTGAACGGATGAAAAAAAAGGAAAGGAACGCTCTTGCTGGGGGCCATTCTTGATCTGAGAACGCTATAAAGATCCTTGAGATAAACACGAAGAAAACGTGTGGAACGCTATCAAAATAACGTTGCATAAACCACCTCGTGATAATACTAAAACAATAATAAACAACCTTCTCTAGGCATTTTTCCTTCCGAGTCAGAGGGGGAAACTGTAAAATGCACTTGTGCAGGGTGACTTATGGATCATTCTCATATTACAACAACCATGAAGTACTCTTGCAGAACCAAATTTATCGGAAAGGACCATCTCGCAATTATACCTCTAATCATTATTATTTTTCGGACAAAAATGTGATGATCTCGAAAAAAACTACCTCCTTTTTTGTGAATAGATACGAGACTTCTAATCAGAGATGTTTTCAGAGTACTATGAACCCTTAAACAAATAAAAAAGGCCGCCCTTTCTTCGCAATTCGTTTAATAAACTAACAAATATTAACATCTCTTTACAACTATGATCATGCTATTGGCGCTTAGTCGGCAGGCATCTCTTGGACTTCCTCATTGTCACTGCTAGAGGCAGACGTTTGGACATCATTTGCATACTCCTCATCAGTGAAAAATTCATCAACGAGATCGTCATACTAAATACGAAAATTACATCGCACTAGGTCATTTAAAAAAATCAACGCGAATATTTATGTTTAACCGTAATCCCTTCAACAACTTCCCTACCTGGTTAAAGCGGAATACTGCGAATCTGAGTATATCGCCGAGACTTCTGCTATCTAGTTCATCATCGTCACTAGAGTCATCCAACGAAGTCCCTGCACTACTCATCGCTTGTCTCTGAAACAACAAAATAATTCATTATAAATAACGAGACCTCAGAGTCAGCACAATCAAAAGACTTACCAAGTACTGATCGAATTGTGCCAATGTGGCCAGATCTTCCTCCACGGAATCGATGTCATGCTCAAAGAAATCTCCATTCATAGCGAACGGATCACTCATCTCTCTCCTGACCGGATCTCGGTACGACTTTGGCATTTCATAAGGCGACCAACACTAAACAAATTCAATACATCGTATATTACACTTGCCTTGATTACTTTTTCAACCCCGGACGAAGCGATTAAATTATTGGCTGAACTATAACGAATATGGTTGACAATAGATCGGTGCCCTTCCAATTTCACAGCCTCTGCGACTTCAGTGACTAAAAAATTATCATAAAAATCAGTTTTACCGCGGTTACTTACCATCTTGTTGATTCTTGGGAATCTTCCACGCATAAATATCCCATTTGTCACTTCCACAGAGAATGTAATCCTCTCCAATAAACTCACAAGACTTCATTGTACACGAATTTACGTAGTCCGGGTCATATAAGCCTATCATCTTTTCAGAATATACCTAGCTTCAGTTACATAACATTATGCAACACTTACATTACAATATACCAAACCGGCTCCGGAAATAACAGCTGCAGCAGATTCCCCATTAGGCGACCATCTTGCAAATGTCGCTTTCTTTGTCCTGTTATGGGTGCCGTCATTAAAAGTGATCATGTCACTAAATATTCAACTCCAATATTTTAGTTGTCGCCTACTCTTCCGGTTTCCTGATATCCCTAATGGTCATTCCTTTCTTCCTGGTTGCAATCAAAAGAAGTTCCGGATGCTGTGGGTTGTAGACTGCGGAATAAGCACAACACTTCACATTGTACGCGGTTTGTTCTTTGGCCCTGATATCCACAATATGAAACCGGCCATCTTCGTTGGTGGCCACACAAATATTATCTGATGTCGGCTAAAACATCATCATTTACGTGCGGATTAAACTGACATGAGCATCAACTCGATGGAACGATCCTCCTCCAATTAAACTGTACACTCCGGAGCCGCTTTCCAAATCGTGAGCATAGAACATTCGATCATTCCCAGCTGAGAATCCGACTTTTCCGTCAGTCGAGATGTCCACAGAGAAGATATTTGAGGTATGGTATGTGTCCATTATTTTGCAAGGTTTTGGATCCTGAGTCAACAATAAGTCATGTGCATTCCAAAGGAAAACTCGACAATCGTCTCCACCTAAAGGAAGGATAACATAACAAGGTGTGCTTACCGCTCAGTAAGTAATTCTCATCAGTTGAAAACTCGAGAGCGTTTACGCATCCGGTGTGTCCTTTGACATCTCGTTGATATAAGGTCTTTCTGGTGTGTTTGTGTATTGGATCAATGCTTTTGAGGGGATTTTGACCCAGCTCTCGCCGTTCTAAGGCGTCTTGCCAGGCTTGGAAGGACGTTCCCTCTCCCAACATGTTTACCAAAATATACTTCCTTACGCTACGTTACAGCTTTACGGAGAGTAATATTGCTCCACCTAGCGAAAAATATTCGAAAAATAATATTTTTTTTTCTACACTTCGCAACCGCTGGAAAAATCCAATAAAAGTGTTTCATTTCGTCAAAGTCACTGTCAATTATAAAGTCAAAGGAGATTTACACGTGTGTGTATCTTTATCTGTACATCAAAAATAGAGAAAAGGGATTGGCTGCAGACACTTCTATGGTGGAATAGGAACTCCTTGGTTAGATGAGGACCGTCTTCCCGAATAACCGAGCTGTTGCTCTGGTCTCGTTGATAGCATTTGCTGTTTTCGTACTGACAATTCTCCATCTGAGCCAATCCGATGTCAAGGACTTCAGTCGTATAGCTCTTCCTAGAGATGTTCAGAACAGGCGGAAATTGGAAGAAGGAATTGATCATAAGGATGTAAACCAGAAAGAAGGGCAGAAACAGGATGCTGTACCAAACATCGCCATCCCTGATGTTGAGAAATCTGCTAATAAGGATGTAGACAACGATGCCGGCAATGGTGAGGGTAATCCCGACGACGACATCGTGGAGCCTAAACAGAATCCAGAACTTGATTCAAATAAAGGCAAGTGTAATTTCGTTTTTTTTTCATTTCAAGTTTAGAGTCAAACGTTGAAGAAGCAGATAAAGCTGGAGAAAAAGTGAATGTTGTTGCTGAACCTCCGAAGCCTCAACCTATAGATTTGGAGAATGGTAATTTAAATGTTAACCATTGTAATAAATAATATTTTTGTATGAATGCGTTTATAATTTTAGCTCATCGCCGTGAATTTATCAAAAACATGACCAAACATGCATGGGCCGGCTATAGGAAACATGCTTGGGGTTACAACGAAGTGAAGCCGATTTCCAAAAGATCTCATAATCAACCAATCTTCGGAGGAGAAAAGATGGGAGCTACGATTGTTGATGGTGCTGACACTTTGTACATCATGGGCCTTCATGAAGAGTATGAACAAGCTAAGGACTTTATCAAAAACAACTTCTCTATTCACAACGCCAAGACTGCCTCTACTTTTGAGACGACGATAAGATTTACAGGAGGGCTCTTATCTTTGTATGCGCTCACCAAGGATCCCATGTACATGTAAGTTGATTGATTATGATATCATTTTGTGCTCAGTGATAAAGCTGTTGAAGTATCCGACGCTCTTTTACCCGCCTTTAATACCAAAACTGGAATTGCCATGTCTTTGGTGGATGTCCCCGGAAAGTCGGCTTCTAATTATGGATGGGTAATGAGCTTGGCATCGATCCTGTCCGAGTTTGGAAGTCTCCATCTCGAGTATTTATACCTTTCAAAGCTGACTGGGAAAAATATTTATGAAGAAAAGGTAATTTCTTTTTCTTTTAATGACTAAAATTTTTAGGTACAAAGAATTCGGGATGTTTTGGAGAAGATTCCGAAGAAAGACGGGTTGTATTATAATTATGTGGATCCAAAAACTGGTGAATTTGTGGGTTCTCACGTTAGTTTGGGAGCCCTCGGTGACAGTTTCTACGAGTATTTGATCAAGTCTTATATTCATACGGAGAAGCAAGATAAGCAGGCCTATTACATGTACAGGAATGCCTCAGATGCCATTCAGAAAAAGTATGTTCTTGTTTATACTAGTCGCGACATAAAGTCCGTAGAATTTTTCGCGGCCCCCAAATTCCGTCGCGCTCCGAAATGTTGATTTGTCGCTGCGAAAAACGGGAATCGCGCGCGACAATAAGGCAAAATCAACAAAATTGCACAGTGCAAAATGTGTTTTCGGGTGAATGCACAGTGCAAAATGCTTTTTCGGGTTTATGCACAGTGCAGAAAATTCTACGGACTTTATGTCGCGACTAGTACTAGTCGCGCCATAAAGTCCTGACACATTTTGCACCGTGCGAAAGTTCGGGGTTTGGACGTCGCGCCCCCAAATTCGGGTTCGTCGCGCGCAAAAGTGCATGTCGCTAGTGCAAAAACGGGAAATTGCGGCGACAAATGCGAAATGAAAGAAGAATGCACAGTGCGAAAGTTCGGTTTTGGGATGTCGCGCCCGCAAATTCGGGTTTGTCGCGCGCAAAAGTGCACGTCGCTAGTGCAAAAACGGGAAATCGGGGCGACAAATGCGAAAAGATGCACAGTGCGGATGAATGAAAGAAGAATGCACGGTGCGAAATGTGTCAGGACTTTATGTCGCGACTAGTATTACCCATGATTTTTTTCAGAATGGTGTTCACTTCCAAATCCGGCCTGAAATACGTTGCCGAGCTGCGTCGAGACAATGCCGAGCACAAAATGAGTCATCTCAGCTGTTTCTGTCCCGGGATGTTTGCGCTGGAAGCTGATGTTGAACAAGATCTGGACCGAAAACGGAAAGTCATGCAGTTGGCCGAAGATCTTGGCCACACTTGCCATGAGAGTTATGCCCGAGCTCCCACTGGCATCGGCCCAGAGATGTTTTATTTCAACGCTGATGAGGACGCGACCTCTAAAAGGGGAGAAAATGGATTTATTCTGAGGCCAGAGGCCATTGAAGGATGGTTTTATTTGTGGAGATTAACCAAGAACGAGGTAAGAAGAACTGTAATATAAACGATGCCCTTTAGAAATATAAAACTTGGATTTGGGATGCCATTGTGGCTGTCGATAGGTACTGCAAGAAGGAAGATGGATATGTGGGCCTGAAGAATGTTTACAATCCGGATGCTGTAAGTTTTTTAGGTGTTGGGTTATAATTGTAAATCATGGGTAGTCGTGTAATTGTTTGTTCCTTTACTCTATTCTTTATGGTTTTAGGGATTTGATGATGTTCAACAGAGTTTCTTCATCGCCGAAACCATAAAATACGCATATCTGACGTTCGCTGACGACGAGATCCCTTTGAGCAAGTGGGTTTTCAACACCGAGGCCCACCCCTTTCCGATCGGCTTCGGGGATATCAGGAAGCCCAAGACCGACTAATTATGGGTTATTTTACTTTTACGGGTTGATTTGATCAGAGTTTTCACAGATTTTTGTTCTCGCAATTGTCGTTCATAGCTAGAGTCTTCCGGTAAAGAGCTAATTATTGGATTGTCCAGCCATTTTCACGATACCATCATGATGAAGTTAATATCAGAGCATCGTATGGCGCGGTCTGTCTATGTTTTTATGATACTTTTTATGTTTTTAATTTTGTAGCTTCCTCTTTTTTCGTATCGTGATTCGTCTTGATTACAGTATGCTCTACAAAGTAGAGGCCAGAGTAGTGTAATAAAGAAAGAAGAAAATAATCGTATCTTGATTGTATCCTCAGTTAGACAGGATGTTACGTCCGAGTAAAGACAGTTTTGAAGGACATCCGGCTTGGTCCCACAAAACGCCTGATAGCCCGGATAATCTCCCTGCCTGGAAGGAGCCCATTCAGAGAGAGATCCCAACATTCGGCTACTTTTTTCCATTTAATAACATAATTACGGGACATGGCGGACAGGTAAATGAACATATCTATAGGTTTAACGTCTCATTTAGCGAAGCCCTGGCCGAGCAAGTCCAGGCCAACGTCGACGAAACCGCGGCCAGATTGGCTGACGAATTGGCCGAACAAATACAACGCCAGAAAGACGCCTTAGGAGGTTTTAAAGCCACCAAAGTCAAGTCGAGTGAGAAGGTAAGGGAGATTACCGTAGTCATCACATGGTTTTGGTTTGATTACGCCAAAACAGTAATATATTCTTTTATTAGGAAGAAAAAGACGACAAAAGTGAAGAGCAGTCTTTGTCAGAGACTGGCCAAGAAGTGAAGTCAGAAGTGAATGGAGTTGAGACCAATGGAGCCAACGATCTGCCGGAGATTCCTACTGTAACGGAAGGAGATGAGAATATAAATGATAGCCTCAAATCATTAGCAGGTCGGTATAAAAAGAGAATTTATATCTTTCTAGGCTCAACCACCTCCACATTTGATACTGATGAAGATGCGGCGCAGAAGACCGAAGTCGAAGAAGACCCAGAATCCAAGGAGATCGAGATTGACATTGGAATAGAGCCAGTGCCCACTTCTCCCGAGGAAAGGAGGAATGAAGAGGAAGCTCAGACAACTCCACTGCCCACGGATGAGTTCCCAGAAGCAGAGAATAAAAGCGATGGTGTGAGGGAGTTTAGTTTTCGCTTTTTATAACGTCTTTTTTCATATGACATGGGTTTATATTATATTTAGGGTTTGTCAGCATCTGACACGAATCCAGCTCTGGAACCCGCAGAAGATGAGAATACAGTAACCCGTCAAGCCTACACTCCCCAGACCGATATCTCTGATATAGACGCCCAGAAATTGGCTGACGCACAAGCCAATTACATGCTCCCATCGGCCTTTAATTATACCAAAAAGCCGGCAGCTGAGAACGCCCAAAGTGATTCTGATTCCAACTCGGATATTGTGATTAACGAACAGCCCTGTAAATGCGACAATATCCGAAAAGACCCCAAGATCAAGACCAAGGTATGTAATATATTGTGATCGATCTCTCCGTTCTCTTGTCAAAACATTATTCTAATGGTAATGGAATCGTTTATTTGATATTGTATTCATTGCGAAAATATAAAAAATACTATACGAAGAAAGACAAATAAAAACATGTTTTGCCCATTGATCTTCGGACCAATTTGGAAAGACCTAATAAAAATGATTTGAATTTGTGAGGAGCACCGTAATTGTAGCATAATATATGTCTATTATGATAACGTTCCTTCAGTTACTATCCCATAGTATCTTCGGAAGAGTATTTTACATACAGAAATCCATCAGGATCCCGATGTCGTCGTGCCAGCTCTCTGATGCTGGTGGTTGAGTCCGGAATCTCATCATCGATAAGCAAAAAGAGGGACTCATTCCTCGCCGAAACCCTCGAACTGAACAACAGATAAGATTCAGTGACAAACGTACCTGATTACGTGCTTTAATTGAGCAACGGTCGCCTCGGGGGGCAAGAGGAAATGCTTCTTGTCCATTTTCCGCAACTGTTTCTCGGTTTTAAACCGTTCGATGATCAACTAAAGTAGAAAATATATATATCAGACTATTACGGTAATTATGATGACTATAATAAAGAATTTAGAACTTACAAGAACTTTATTGGGATGTTTCTCGGCCAACAACGCAGATTCAGAGCGCCTACAACAGAATCTAAGTTGAGATTGATACGAATCAGAGGGTTGGGAAGAACTTGGACATTGTCTTGAGTACAACGTAGTCGTCGAAGAGAAGCTCTGAACCGACGAGACCGAGCAAAAGCTTATTTTGGGAGATCTGGAAGTTTGGGAGTACAAGCAGTTTGGAGTATGCTCCTTTACAGTCTCCGTGGGCTGCTTCTAAACGCTCATTCCAGCATGCACAATATAACTTTTATAACTTACCTTCCGGCGAAACAGGTTGCCGAACATTTTGAGTAGAGAGCAAATGAAGTCAACAAAGTGCTGGCCTCTCCTCTTCTTTTCCTGTATTTCTGGGCGGTCACATCTTACCGTCTGCCTATTCGTCGCCCTCACGAGGTCCCAGCCCGCCTTTCATTGCATCGCCGAGTACGGCTTTATGATCCCACTGACCTTGCCACCTCCGATTGCCTATCTGACCGGATAAATGCGGTGTGTAAAGATGCATAAGAATGATGAAATGCCATTTACATACTTTATATACGACTTGAACAGATCAAAAACGACGTTAACATGAAAGGAGAAGGTGTTAATAATGCTTTAATAATGCTATGCTTCTTTTAAATTGTATTAAAATGTACTTTGACTTATCTCGGCTATGCTTTAGGACTCATTTACTCAAGGCACGTGAATTTAATGAACTTATTCATAAGCCTAACGTTGGAATAAGACTGTGTGGTGCAACTCACGTGAAAAACGGATTTTCAGATTATGTAACACTCATTATAAGACCCAGAAGTCATTCGGTCGATTCAAAAACGTGTCGAATCGGCGATCCCGAGTCCTCTAACGAATCCCTGGCATTCCGTTGCAAGTGAAGCGGGTTTTGTCTGGTTTTTTCTCGGGAAAGCGCGCACCGAGACGGCGAGCAGCTGCTTCAGTCAAACAACTTCGGGTGCCCTTTCTTTATTATATTCAAGTAAGGTAATTCTCTGGACTTCTCAGAGATGGATCAGGAACGTGCCAGTTACATCAGGGGAGCCAGTAAGTCTTGACTCTTCTTTTTTGGCATTATGTCTACAAAAAAATCAACGGTTTTTCTTGTAAAAGTGATCCAGATTACAGTACTCTGACGACTGTGTGCTCATCTTTATCATAATTTTTTAATTTTAGTCCAGAGAGGTCCAGGGAAGCGTCAAATCAAGCCAACGGCCGCTGCTCTGGCTGATATCCATGTAGAAGACGAATCTGACGAGGACTTTAATCGTACGTTCGCTTATTTTTTGCAGTATTTCTGAATTTAGCTGAGGAAAGTGGATCCGAACAAGAATCGGATGAAGGTGATGGAGAAGATGATGATGCCGAAGATATGGATGAAGAAGACGACGAGGAAGACGAAGAAGAAGAGGAGGAGAGCGAGAAAGAAGTAAGGGGGTATTTTTATCATTTTAAGACGTTTATTTTTCGTATTACGTTCATACTTTTTAAGTCCGAATTTATTTGCACAATCTGTTTAAACCTGCGGAAGAGCGAAGGAGACAAGGTGATTCAGTGTGATAAGTAAGCCTTTCGTTGACTTTTTGTTTAGATAATTTCTTCAACTTTCTTCTATTTCAAATAAATACATATTAAGATGTGGAGTGGCCGTTCACGAGTCATGTTATGCGGTGGATGATTATATTGATGATGACGTCTCAATTGTCTCCAATTTCTCGACCGAGCCCTGGTTCTGTGAGCCTTGTTTATACGGATATACGGAGCCTCCGCATTGCGAGCTGTGTCCTCGCCGTTTCGGTGCTTTTAAGAGAGCGGATGTTGGAGGGAAATTTGTGCACCTTGTATGTGCCTTATACACGGCTGGTGTGAGCTTTGGAGATGTGGACAATTTGACAGCAGTTAGTTGGCAGGAAATCGATTATCGCCGGTTTGGAAGGAAAAGTTGCAATGCCTGTACGAGTATGCTCGAAGCCAGAACAGGAATTGTCACCTGTTGTGAAGCCGGGTTATGTAAACAGCATTATCATATCACTTGTGCTCAAAAGTAAGTTATTTTTGGGTAAATTTATTTAATCTTAAAGTCGTCAATTTAATATTACGCTTGATAAGGGGTTTTCGATTGTTTTAGAATGGGATTTCTGATGGATGCCGACTTTGAGCATTCCCACCAACCGTCCTCAAGCTCAGAATCACATATGGAACCTCATCCTCACTTTATTTTATGCAAAACTCACAATGCTTCTGAAGTTGTACAAAAAAAGAGATTCCAATATTTGAAGATGATAAAACAAGAGGAAAAGAGAATGGCCAGACTAAAATTTAAGAAGCTAAATAATCGAGAAGAAAACAAGCTCCGTTCTCAAAGAAAACATTACGAAACTCGAATGGAAAACTTCAGAAATGTCACCGTCCACATGCCCTCGGTATATAATTTAGCTATGTTAATTAAATCTTTTGTTTTACATTGTTATGGATCTATTTTAGATAGAAAACAAACGCCAAAGATTGATGCACACGAATGCCGGGATTTTGGAGGGATTTGCCGAGAAAGCCGAACTCTTGGGACTTTCCAAGAAGGATTTTGAAGAGAGTTTTACTCGATTGGATCCATCAGAAATCACTCAGATGGCTCCTGCATTTAGTCATGATTTCATCAGGTATTATATCGGCATACGAATTATGTTTTGCTAGGTATTACAACAATCGGGAGGTGAATGTTTTCAATGAGGAATTGGAAAGATTGGAGGATAACAAAAGAGAATTCGTTATGCTCGAAAGAGAAGAAAAGGATCTGCAGAAGATCTTGGAAGATGCCAAAGAAAGGAAAAGATCTGGAAAGGAGAAACAGCACGAAGAAGAGGTGAACAGCTTGTTCAAGAGATACTTGGCCTTCTTCAAGAAAATGCCTATTCGATTCGACCGGTCGACCGAGCCCGGAAAGAAAGAAAAATCGGAAAGAGAAGCGGCAAAGAATCCGTAAGTTGTGAACATAATTTTGTAGATTTTTTAAATTCGAGTTTTGTTTAATTTTGTTGTAGGCCCAGGAAGAAACCGAAGATGGCTGCCTCCGACCCGTACAAAGCCGACTCCCGACCTCAATCCTCCTCTGCCAACTCACTTACCCCCAGTGATCTCTCGACTCCACCTCCTTTAACCTCAGTGTCAGACTCGAGAAGCGCCTCTGAAGGAATGGGTGACCATTATCTGGACGAGCGTCCTGTTCTCATCCCCATGATCGCCCAAAATGGGGAGATGCCAAAGAAGTCTCGCAGTCAACGATCTAAACGAGTTCTCAAGGTCTGAATGTGTTAATATTATATTGTTGATCTCCTATAAACAATGCAAATTTTTCGTTAGCTATTTTACAGTCAGTCGTGGTGAATGTGGTAGTTCCTTGTGTTATTTTGGGCGTAAGGTCATAATTGATTTTTAAAATGTAGATGAGTCAGAGAGAAGTCGCGAAATTCCCTCTAATTCTCTACAAAAGGATACTAAGGTACGTAAAATTATCGTATCTTTTATCTGATGTTAGGTTACATTATGGACTTCCAAAAGAACTGAGGATAATGGGTGATAGCTATGTGAAGGACGAATTCAGACGACACAAAGCGGCGAGTCCAGAACAATCTCTTCTTTTTTTAAAGGAATGGACGGTAAGAAGGGTTACTATAAAGACAAGCTTGGTTCTAGTTATACTGTACAGCTCTGTCAAAACAATTGACACAAAAAGGAATTGCTCGGGGCAAATTGGGCGATGATTTGGATCCAAGATTACTTGACAAATTCAGTGATGAGCAAATCCAACAACTTTATGAACTCAAGTTGGAATCAGAGGAATGGAAAAAAGCAAAATCTCGGTAGAAGTATTCAGTTAGTAATTAACGTAATAAAAGTCTGAAGTGCTCTTTGGATGATATCCGGATATTCCTAAATTTGCATATAGATCGGTCAAGTGCGCCCATTTGGCCGGTCGGATAATCTGGGGGACCCAGGGAACTATGAAAGCGAAAAGAAAAAGATTTACACTTCCGACTTTGATTGCGCAACAAAAGGGAAGCGCCGAGGATTAATTCAACAATTAACGCTAATTTAGTCCTTTTCTTTAATACCGAAAACAGCTTCTCATTTTACTTTAGGCGATTTTTTGAGGGTAAACTCTAGATTTAATTGTAAAAGGTATAAATCATTGGAGAAAACGAATGACTCGAGTCTTAAAAGGTCCTACAAAGAAGCTGTCCTAGTTTGGATCAGATCTTTAAAGTCGATTAGTCCTAATAACAACCCTCAGACCTGCTGATTACATCATGTGTAATGTTCGGATGTTATTGTTTTTGCTTCTTGCGTAACCTCGATTATAGTTCCAGATGTTTGACCCCAAACTTGGACTGAAACCCCCTTCTACCATTTTCCCTTCAATATTACACGAAAAGTTGGGGCCAATTAAGGTCCTTAATTACCAAAGAATCTCGGCCATTTCTGTTGCCAAAAAACGAGTGCCGCTCCCGACTCTCGGGCCGGAAATACGATCCGTGGAAGTCAGCCGTAGCCAATTACCCGCTCTTTCCCCGCCCATTGATTGGCCTCGTCGTCGCCCATCCTAAAATACCATCTCCGCATATGGTAAATGAGCGTTGGGGATGGAACACACTCCCATTTTCGCTGAAAACTTTGACTTCAACATGAATATCAGCGATGTGAGTGCTGATCTGGGTGTCTACGACAACAAAAATCTATTGTATTTTAATAATAAAGACGATTATTGTAACGGCCTCTTCTCTCAGTTCATGACCGTAGATCAGGTAAGATGATGCATGTGATTTGGTACGGAGCGACGTTCGCGTTTTTATGTCAAATACGATTAGGCCGCAATTGCCGGAACATCTTAGTTTGTTTTTTTGGTTGCCAAGGTATCATGTAGATTTAGACATTTATATATTTTTATTCGTTACGCTTTAGATTTCCTGCATCTGCCGTTCCCTCTACCGGACCAAAGATGGAGACAAGTTGGTGGATCTCTTCTTCAAGACCGACCCCTTTATTATCAACCGTCAGGCTCATTCAAACTCGGTTTTACTGGCCTTTTTCTTCTCTCTTTATCATAGTCAGCAATATGATGAACTGTTTCGTCGATTGGAGTCAGTCAAAGTGGATGAGAGATACTACGGAGAGTTCACGAATCTCTGGTATGAAGGGCATTACGCGCAGGAACAGATGAAGAAACCAAAATTATTGGGACCAGTGGAGAAATACAGATTGAGGAAGAAATTCAAACCTCCATTGACAATATCTGATGGAGAGGAGCAGATTTATAGCTTCAAGGCCGGGCAGAGGAAGGTAGGGGGATATTACAGAATTAATTTTTTGACACTTTTGTTTGTGTTTACACGAGTTTTAGTATAAAAATATTTTGATGACATTTGAATTTTACGTGGATTACGGTGACATTTTTTAGATTCTGAAAAATTGCTACAACAAAAACAAATACCCAAAGCCCGAGGAGAAACTCCAGATCGCTCAGTTGACAAAATTGAAGCCTCAACAAGTAAGGTTTTTCTTATTCATATATGTGCATATGTAATATTGTACTAGTGGGAATGCGGGTTTAAAATTTTGATAAAAAATTGATTTGAATTTTTCTGAATATTGCATCTGATTTCCGGCGCTCTCATTGCTGAAACATTGAATTTTAAGAGAAAACTAAATTAGATAATTTCTCATATGCTAAGCCAAGTAAAAGGTCCCAAGAATCAGACCTTACCGTACACCCCTTTCTTTTTGTTTTACAATAAAATATGATCAAAGCTATTTCATTTCCTGTGATTCTTATAGCTTTCATTCAGATAGCGAACTGGTTCAAAAACCGGCGCCAAAGAGACAAACCCCAGGCCGAGGCGATGAATACAAACATGAATCTGAACATGAACATGGTATCGTTCCGTTCTCTTGAACCTACTTTCTACTCGATGCATTAGTTGAAGCAATAAATTAAGTATTCGGAAAGAGGAAACTACTAGTTAAAAATATTTGGAAACTACTTTTGTATCCGGGGACAACCGAAGAGGCGGCTCTTCTTTGGAGTTTGTGGTCGTTTCTAGTATAATATTGGATATTTCGAGGCCATTTGGGCTGACTCATTTGGTGATAAAAATATCGGTTGTGATTTTTTTAAAAGTTTTAACAGGTTTTTTGTTATAATGTATCTATTGAATTATTACTCAAAAAAGTTTTATTTTTATATTTGAATAAAATTTTTCGGATAAATCATTTTATTTTAAATTTGACATAAGTAAACCTACTGTAGAAAAAGCCGACTTTAATCGCGTATAAAAAGAAATTTCTCACCTGATTGTGCCCCAAATATGGTCAGAGATTTTTAATTTTTGAATTAAACTATCATTATCAGCTGCTGATTACAAGATTTAATTGCCCAGTTTGATTGTAAATCTAGTCTCAATTATAAATAGTAAATGCAATTGAAACAGCCTTGTTTTGCGAATTTATCTCATATTTATTATTAATTCTTTAGTCTTCTCTTTCCAAAATCCCCCGCAAAAAAATTTCCGTGAAATTCTGAGTGCAAAAACTTTGTATGTCTTATTAATTTTTACTCTTTTAATTCGATGACATTATAATCTTTGTATCTTTGGGCCAACAAGAATAAACTGCGCTCAAAATTACGTACATTCTGACGGCACTTTGTGTGATTATTTTTGATTATTTAATTTGAAGAAAAAACGATGACTTCTCGTAAACTGTATACAAATCGAGGCCAAACAATTATGATTTGGCCAAGGTATTTCCGATGTTCCGTCATTTTGCCTCAGGCAATATTCTTATACGAAGAAATTTTGTAAAGCTTTCGTAAAGTTTTTTAATTCGAAAAATCTTGTTTTGTAATCGCTAAAAGTGAGTAGATAGTAATTTTAAGTCCGCGCTTACAAAGTTAAAGGCGGTCTAATTGCTCGTGGAAATCTCATGAATAAAGGTCAACTTTCCGCTGCTCTAAGGACCCTTGACCTTTGTTTTTTTTGCGCGATCTTTATTTCTATTTCTTTTTTATGCAAATCCCATCTTTTTTTCAAAAAAAAAGTTCAAAAGTAATTGGAATCCTCGCAGGGCATGACTCCAGGAGATAGTCTTCTCCCATCCACAGACCATTTTTGTAGTTCCGGAGGGCATTTGAATAAGTTTTTGAGCCGGATATGGGAGAAGAGAAGGGTTCGATCTCTCCTTTTCGAATAATTTGAAATGAATCCCCCGAATCTGAAGGGGGATTGAGGTTGGCGGAGATCTTTTTGAGACATTCGGAGATCTCGCCCTGAGGAGAAGAGGGAGGAAATGGGTGTTTCACGTCTCTCTTTCGTCGATGTTTTTGTCGATGGATGCCGTAACTCCTGTTTTGCAGCTCCAACTCCCTCCGAATCGAGGCTAATTAATTAACTGATGTTCCAATTTAGGTTGTTTTATTCAAAAAGCCCGTTAATACGTAATCTTCATGGCTAATATAACCTTTCCCGAATATTTTGTTCCCTCTCGTTGCAAGTCCTGTAAATCCCCAGACTAAATTTAACGTAGCCTCCGAAGGCCAGGCTTTCTTCGTCTTCTCCCACATCCGGTGTCGTATTTTGTGATAAAAAGGGGATTAAATTCTGTTTGATTAATCGAGAAGAAGGAATCAAGTGGTGACCACTCTCTCTCCCTTAATATAACCTGTTTCCATCGACCGTTAACCACCACGTCGATGCCCTCAGGGCATCAGATCGCGCTTCAAGGCGATCCTCGCGACGTCACTCCGTTTTTACCTCACTTTTGCCGTGACTATTACATAATCAAGGGGTTGAGAAGTCTCAGATATTCTTGACAGAGGTGAACTTTGACGGAGTTAACGGACATTTTTTAGGTGCTATGTCCAGGATTTTATTCCTGCCGACGATATTCGTCACAGCCAGTGCGGCCATATGGATTATGATCACATCTGCGCCGGATTGGCATTCCGATCAAGGCAAGTCATCATTATTTATACATATTGAACATGCTAGTGTACTGTAAGAAAAACTGAAAAGATGACAAGTTAAAAAATAATAATGTAAGCAATATCCGCTCTCAGCCTTTTTACCCAATTATTTACATAAAGAATTGAGATTTACAAAGTTTTTTACACCTCTGACTTGTCATTCCTCTGCAAATTCAATTAATTTAGTGTTTAATTAATTTGTTTTCAGCTGGATTCGAGATTCCAAAACAGTTTGACAACTTTACAACAGTTGTGGAAAAGTTCAAAAAGTATCATGACCAGCATTACATCTACATTACCATTTTGTTTTGCTCGGTTTATCTTTACAAACAAACTTTTGCGATTCCCGGGTCATTTCTGCTGGTAAGTGGCGGGGTGGGGTTTGAAACATGCTTCCTTTTGTAAAACTGACAACAATTAGCACGGATTGTTATTACGATTTCATATAAAAAATATGTAAGAGTGTAAAGTCAGAAATTTAAGGGAAATTGATTTTTTTTAAATTTTTTTATTAACAAAGATTCGGGTAACTGATAAAAAATTCACACTGTTGGGCGGTTCAGTTTTGAGGTAACTGTAAAATTCAAAAACCTCATTTATTTACTGGTAATTAACTAACGTAAGAAAAAATTAGGTTAAATTATTAATGAGAGATATCCAATACAGCATTCCTCATGGTTAAAATCTACAAAAATTTTAGCAGATTACGTCATAGCCAGTAACCAACAAGTTTTCTCTGACAGTTACTCTTCATTTGCATGGCTGATTATTCATCATTGTATCGCAAGCACTCCTATCTAAATCTAATTGTAATCATTTTTAGAACGTGATCGCGGGCGCCGTATTCGATATGGGCGTTGGTTTTATGTTGGTGTGTGTGCTGACCACGATGGGATCGACCTTCTGTTACCTGTTTTCGGAGCTGTGTTTTGGCCGAGAGAACGCGTATTATTATTTTGGCCAACGAATGAAATTCCTGCAACAAAAGGTGGAGGATAATTCGCATGGTCTTGTTCTGTATTTGCTGTTCGCTCGGATGTTTCCCATCTCTCCCAGCTGGCTTCTAAATGTTGTAGCGCCCTTTTTGAACATCCCCATACCTACCTTTGCATTCACGGCTTTCGTTGGTGAGTTTCGGGCATCAGAAATGTAATACACTTAAGGCGTTGAATGTGCACCAAATGGCATGACTGTTTTAAAATATTTAGTAGGACCTAATCCTCGTTTTTTCAGGCCTGGCCCCTTACAATTTCATCTGTGTCCAAGCCGGATCCATTATTTCGGATCTGAAGAGTTGGGACGATGTAATGTCCACTTCCACCATGCTCAAACTCTCCTCTCTAGCCTTGCTTCCTCTCTTTTTACTGTTTTTTGTTAAACCTCGAAGCAAAAGGGTGAGTTCTCACTCTAAACAAACAAAATTTATATTATACATGGTGCTGATCCCTAATTTTAATCTTATTTTAGGTGATTACTATTCAACCTCGTCTCGGCTACACCCACATCGTATAACATGGATGTTTGTATCATAATCTGCATAATATGGGTTAATTTCCAGCATATATCAGACACAAATGCCGGGTTCTTCGCTCAATTTCATATCGTTTGTTAACTTATGCCCTTAGGGCGTTAATAGGAATTGTTAAAATTGTCGAAATGATATGTCTTCATGACGTCTGGAGAAGATAGGAACAGATTAGTAATGATTCTCTGTCATGGGGACTTAATTCCGACAAAAATCGAGACTTTATTCAAATTCGGTGATCTCTGGGTCTCTTTTTTCTGTAAATAATTGTTGAAAAGTAACCATTTCTGTATATAGGGAGCTTGATTGTGACGTTTATCAGATAAATATTTGTACACAGAGGCCATGTCGGATATGCAGATTAACTAAATCGAAGATCGGCACCTTCGGTTGATGGGCTCGACCGGAAAAGGGACTGGCCTTGCTTGATATTGTCCGTGATGAAGGCGATTACAGCTAGCCAAGCTCGACGGAGCTCCTTGTGTTTCCTGACCACCTCATTCTTTCGAACTCCATCCAAAATCGCATCACCTGTAAAGAAAATATTTTACATTAGGAAATTTATAAGTCATTGCCAATATATGGAGTCTCGGTTTTCTATGACATTTTGGTAAGCAAAATTCGGAAAAAAGTTTGAAAAAAATTGTTGAGAAACTCAAACTCATTTGAAAAAATCGATTTTTTACATACCGAGATCATCCCACATAGCGATAGAAATGCCTTCTGTCCTTAGACTGCGGTGGACTTGTCCGATTTCATTCAAATAAGCGATAATTGCACCCGGATGTGCATCCAGATTCCTCACAATTCGATCGATTAATTCTAAGGTCAGCTTCGTGTGCATGGTCGTGCAATCAGCATCGCTTTGCGTGAACACCGCCACACCATCAGCCTAAAAAAGTGACATCAAAATTGGAGGTCCACGCATGAATAATTATGTATATGTTATGTATAGTATGCATATAAAGTTATTAAGGGAAAAGAGAGCGGGCGAAAAGACTAAGAAAAGATGTAAATAAAGCAACATACCTTCTGCATCAGCGCTTTGGCCTTGGCGTTTTTCGCGTACAAAGTGGCATATAATTGGGAGGCAAAGGAGCCGTTGATACCAGTAGAATAAATATTGGGCCAGCATTGGGAGATGAGTTTTTGTTGGTAGCAGGAGAGCCCGATTACCTCACTGAGGATCCGACTCCGTGCCACACCGTCCAGAAGTAGGTCTGGGCTTGACCTTTTCAGCTACAATTTTATTTTCTTTTACAACGGAAGTACCCCAAGTGTGACGCCCACATTTTCTTTAAATTCTGCACAGATGTCTGACATAGGCCACATATGGTATCAATTCCTAATAATTTTAGCTCGTCCGTTGATTAACTTTGCGGCCGAGAGAGTACGCGAAACGCAGAGAGCGGTCACAGAAAAAAACACTGTTTAGCCATACCTCTGTCAGTTTCGTGCGGAAAAAAAATGGGTTTTTGTGGAAACACTAATATTCTAAATTTTTGTCAAGTGTCACCAAAATCAGAGTGTGGCGCTTGGGGTACTTTCCCTGTTAGTTCAAGTTTGTCGAAATCATTTTTGTGACAATTAATTTTTTTAAGACTAATTCAAAATTGAAAAATTAAAAAGCTCACCGTGTCAGACTTTTTGAGGGTAGACTCGCCATTGGAAAGGGATAATGGAGATCTCTGCAGGCCGTTTCGAGGATTCCCATTGTTGTTTGCACTTGGTCCTTGCTGGTCTTCATTGCCCGGATCAGTTTTCGATCTCCCGACTCTGGCCAGATGGGGGAATGAAGATACGGGCTCTTCCAGCGACGTCGAGGCTACAGGTTCTGTATTTTGAAGAGATTTCTAAAACATGTAGCTTTATTTCTTGACTGATTTCTTCATCAAAATCATTCTCTACAATACCAACCTCCCCATTTCGAACAGAAACTTGTCGTTGCAGGCTCTTCCCTTGCTGTTGCATCTCAGCTTCCATCATTCGTTGCCACCTGAGGTCCCTCAAACACTGTCGCTCGAGGGAATCAATAGAATCTGTAGAAACTGTCCTTGTAAATCTCAAAGGAGAACAGATCGAGGTCCGCCGAGATTCCCGAGGTGGATGGGTGACTTTGATTCGAGGGATGGCCGGGTGTTCGAGGACTTCCGAGGTCCGGGAGGATTGTTGGATCGCGTATATTGGCTGATGTACTTGCTGTCGGAGGGATTCTGATTCTTGGACGAAGTGAGTGTAACTGGAACGGGGCGCTTTACAGGAGGCGGAGTGCCATTCTGCGTCCTGAAATCAACCGGATTTCATTACAACAGATGCCTACTGCCATAAAAGTTTCTTCACTTTCTTTTTTGTATTACCCTTTGGAACTCCACAAAATGACAAAAAAAAATTTTAACAGCTACACCGGCATGCAGATTTAAACACACTCAAACGCGTTGTAATTAAGCGGCTTAAAGAGTTCGACAAATGTTGAGAGGGAAATCCGCGGCCAGCAATTAGTCCTATTAATTAATTCATCACTCAAATGGCCCTAAAATCCGGCCATGCTAAGGTTATATCCAATTCGGTTAAAGGATTATTGCCAAAACAAAGTAACAATACCCATAATGTGGTCTCTAGGTGAACATAATATTCGAGGAATGTTGGAAAGGAACAACAATTGTGTTTAGATTACACTAGAGATTACCGAGATAACATTGAGAGTCTCGGACGAGTAGAATGAGGTGATAATCTTTAGATTTAGACGGTTAAGTAACGACATAAGGTGTGCAGATAAGGAAGAAATACGCTTGTGACCTGAGGGTCTGGTCCATAATTAATTTCCCCAGGTTTTCCGTCAAATGTCATAGGGACTGGATTCATTTTGAGAAGGAATTTGGCCATGAAAACAAGACCATTTTATCCGGCTTTGGAGCCCGTTTACCTTACCATTGCAGAGATAGAAGGCAAAGAAGTCTTAGACTACAGCTCATAGAAATTACACTACTGCTTAAGGAATGTTTTGTTCCCAATTACAAACCCGTCTTTTCCCCCCTCATCTAGGCTTGTCATAACATGTCAAGTCCCCATTTATGCCCTCAGGGCGCAAAATTAACACCGGATCTACACTTAAATGGACGAATGGCCGGAAGTTCGGCCATTGACACCATACACTTCCACAAAAATACATTTCGAATATTAATCAAGACTAATGTCAGCAAAATCGGCGCTTAAAAAAAGTAAAAAAATTCATTAGAAAATTGCGACTCCTCCGGTGAAAATCCTAGATAACGGAGGGGATTAAGTTGACAATCGATACACAAATTCAAAGAATCAAAAAATTTATTAAACAGACCAGACAAATGAACGGAGTTTTTAGAGTCGTAGATGCCAAAATAACATCAAAATATGGCGGAATGAAAGGAAATAGAAAGAACACTGTAATCTGACTTTAAAAAGAGGTAATATAGTAGACACGAACTCTGCTTAATATCCAAATGAACAGAATACTCATCAACAAATGATGGGTAATATAATATCAAAGGATGGGGAGGTCGAAAGATAAAGTCTAAGAATGACAACAATGCAGAAGGGTAAATAAACAGTCCAAAAATAACATGGGAACACAACGCCATGTAATTTGGTCTTATTTTGTGATAAAACTGTGGCCAAATGTCCTATGGATAATGAATTACAAGAAGGCGGTCAAGGTAAATGTATATATACATAATATAGTATAACATTCCCATCTGGGGAAGCCGGGGGAAAACTAATGAGGGCTTTGCCGGACACTCCGAGGTTCTGAAGGCGCTCTTTGCAGAAACAACCAAGATTCTTAGCCTAGAAGTTGATAAAAGGTTGGGGTTTCCCCTGGCAGTCCCTCCTCATTTTGGATAATCCCTCGAAAAAAGATCTCTGGACCTGCGAAAGGTCGCCAAAATTTCCGGAAATTTTATACTATTTGCGCCATAAAGTCCGTAGAATCTTCTTGATCTCGTCGCTCGTTGCGTTCGCAAGAAAATGCATGTCATAAGCGCAAAGATGGGAAGTCTCAGCGGCGCAGGCGAAAAAAAGCACTGTGAAAATTCCACGGACTTTATGGGTATTCGGCCTATTCGGAGTGTCGACACAAAACTCTCGGACATTTTGGTGACAGAATTGGGGCAGTGTTTTAAGCGGATAGGCCAAGACGGGGGAGGGGGATGGACAAGTATAAGGTCAATGGGATGTGACCAACTACCTCCCTTTCCCCGCTCATCAACAGCTTCCTTGTTCCGGCCTTATGACCCGTTCCAAGACCCCCAACCAACTTGCACTCCTTTGAATTCATTTTTGAAATAAAAGAAAACCAATAATGAAATTGAATCTGCCTTCAGGGCATATATAATCTGCTCTTAAGGACTTCCAAACAAACCCGTCCCTGGCCTCACCTGCACACCCAAGTCCAACATCATCTGGGAAAACAGGTGGGAATGTCGAAAAGTTTCCGATCCCGCGAAGTCTGAACCGGTTTCTGGTCAGAGAATATGTGTCGGAGGAGGGCGAAGTAGGTTCAGGACTCCATTAAATGTAATATAAATAAATTCCTGACTCAAGAAAAGGGGGGAATTTGGAAGAACGTAGGGAAAAAAGTAGTTTCCCGGAAAGAATATTATGTCCATAAATAGCAGCCATATAGCCATCACTACATCGGCTTTACGGACCCGGGAGATCTACCTTTACATGGCCAATGACACTCGGTAATACTATATCTAGCATTTGAAAAAGACGTTTTCATTGCGAAGCAACAAAGTGGAACTCTGCAATTTTGGTACGACTAAAAAATAAAATTTGGGCTGTGTTTTCCTAATAAGACGTGTTCAAAATTTTTAATCGCGTTGTGCAGAAACGAAAACTGTCCAGGTAAAAAGAGACAATAATTCAAGAAAGAAATTAAAAATTTTAAAATAAAATTATGATTTTTAAAAAGTATTTTTTACAGAGTAACATGCAAAAAAATTCTATTCGATCGTTTCTCCGACCGTCGACGCTTATTACATAATCTCTCGCAAAAACTTGGCTGCCGTTGCAAAATGCAAGCAAAATTCTCAGGCCTTAGTATGTGACAACATGCTTCCAAGTTAATCGGAGCTTCTCAGTTGGCAACATTACACTTGGTATAAAGAAAAAATATGTTATCATTGCAAGAAAACAGCCGCAAAGAGATCTTTAAACAAGCCATGAACACGGAACATAATGACCATGGATCTATAGCTCTATCTTAACATTAGGAAATCTTTGCCCTGCGGGCGCATAATCCGCCGGAAAACGGGGCTGAAGATGGCATGTGTCTTCTCTTCTCATTGAGTATTTACATAACAATTAATTAATCACTTACTCTTCGCACGCGAGATCCCCGTCTCAGGCCGGTGGAGGCTCTGCGAATTCGATCGCCGACGGCTTCCAAACTCATCTACAAACAGCGAATTACATGAATTTGAGATGAACAAGGACTCGCAGGTGACACGCAAAGAAGGTTCAGACATCTTGTTTTGATGGAGAAAGGAGACAATTGGAGAATGGAGGCGGACGTCATCAGTCAACTATATGAAAGACACCAATCATGGGCGAGTTTGTGACAAGCGATTATATTATCCATGTCATTTGATATCAATTATTTAAATTTTTTGATACGAATCGTAAAAAGCTTACTCTTTCTTCGGGGTCAGGACCTTTCGGTCCCCAGAAATTTTTCACGATTGAGTGTCAAAAATGTCGCGAGATTTTTTTGCACGGTGCGAAAATAAAAATAAAATTTTTCTTTGTGAATAGTGATATTACAAATGACTTTATTACTCATAATCAATTCACCCTGGCCTTATGGAATAATCAAGGAATCTAGAATATGCCCGCAGGCTCTTTTCCGAAACGAACTCCGGGTCCTTTTTGCGGCCGAAGATTGACAGTCAGAGCTCAGGCCGGATACATTTAATTCGTTCGCCGAAATGTCAAATAAATAAAATAATGTCCGACGGCTTTCATCTCAATTAATTTCATCGCTTCCGTGTTCGGATTCTGATCCTGAATTCGCTTGGACAGTACACTTTATGTTAAAAGTTCTTTCGTATTTTTTTCCAAAAAAAACATTGCGCTCAAGCGGTCGAACTGAGTGGATTACTCGAAACGGATTACACAAATTCGCAATAAATTACTCCAACATATCTGGGTATCCCATACTAATGTTGCAAGTCGGCACAAAATAGAGGAAAAAATATTAAAATTGGCATAATCTCTGCAAAGGATCATTCGAATTACAATCTAAAATTAAAATTAATGAAAAAAGAATGGGATAATGAGTAAGGAAAGAGGCCGAGAGTAAGGGAATAAGTGGCCAAAGTTTCCGGGCAGTCTGAAAACAGTGTGATAAAAAGAATTCGGGAATTTAAATTCTTTAAAAAGTAGAGGGATTGTAGAAAATATGGTATAGCAAGTGTTACAGAGAACAATCAAGCTTGTTTTCGGCTACAAAGGTCGGAGCAAAAGCAGAAAAACACAAAATTCATCCGGAAAACGCTCCCCATGCCCGAACTCGGCTACTCTTAGGGCCATAAAAGTGTTGGTTCCCCCCGTGTTTTTACAGCTCTTTGCATAATTACACCTATGTTTTTTGGTGTTCGAACAAATGAAAAAAATTGCTAAAAGGCCTAACATAAGGGGAATTTTTGGATGTGTAGATTTCGATGACATATTCAAAATTTTCGAAGATGAAAGCAAAGGGTTTCACTTTGCCGAGCAAAAAGCTGTTTAAGGTTGGATGTCATTCTGTGCTTTCGGATCGGAAAATTTTTAAAGTCAATTGTAATCACGACAAGAGAATAAGGTAAGTACTGAACACGAAACTCCCCAACATATCGGGTCAGCACTTCCCAATGTCAGTCTCAGTGCCTGAAGCGCTAATTAAACCCCATGGCCACAATAAATCCTCGACCATAAAACCCGTAAATTGGTTGCAAGTTTTGCGCCCAAGCTGGCCGAAGGGACAGTTCACACCGTTATGCCTTCCCCGGTGTTTAGCAGGTTTCGAAAAGTGACGGAATCTAAAATTAACAATTGTAATTGGGCATTATTCATGAGCTGTTGGTTGGAGACCTATTAGGCAACGACAGGTGATGGGATGACATCGACTCGCAGCGAATATTAGATTAGAGAGCATCCGACGACTTCTGAAACACCAACCAAGCTTCTTTTGTCCCTGTGTCTTGACCATTATACGCCATAAAAATAATTACATTAAGAGAGCCGGGAATGTTTTGTTGGGAAAAAAGAAATTAAGCCCTGAGGGGCTGGAAAAGGTGCTTAACCCAACGAATATTTAAGAATATATTTGTGACCCTAAAGACACCTAGGGCCATAAAACACTCACATCTCTCACGAATACGAGCAAAGTAGACTTATATAAATGCAAGAACATCTCCTCTTTTGGAAGACAAGAACATTAACATAATTTTAAAGGACAAAAAATCCCATTTTAGGGATTGCGCAGCAACAAAACAATTCTCTGAGGCATAGATATGTAATGCTGACTGTCTGCAGTAAATAAAATTGTTTCCGCCGTCCCGAATCCCCTTTATCTGCTCTTTTCCCGGCCGAATGATCGAGATTATAAGAAAGAAATGACCATTTTTAGGTGAGAAAAAGCTGCCAAGTCCTTACTTCCGGTCCAAAACAGCGCTGACTACTGGTTCCCTTGTCTCTGACAACTACTATTTGTCTCTTACAACCTTGGCTTTGTCCCTTGCAACCTCTGTCTTTCCAATTATTCCCCAAAACAAGCACGGGAAAGGAGACGCCTCGGGGTTATTGAAGGCCCTACTCGTTGTTACAGACACTGGACAATGTCATCAACATGAGCTGCTCCCTACTTTCTCATCAACAGACCATATAAACACATTTCTCATTCCAAGACATGATTAATATAACCCCAAAATTTATGGTTAAATCGAGCCCAAATAAACTCAATTAATCAGAATGTCAAGATTCCGCTCATGTATGAATGAACCCGTGAGAATATCGAGTAAACAGTCGCCTTTTATGGTCCTCAGGCCAAGACAATGAGGATTCGGGAATTAAATAACATGTGTTCATACGCAAGTTGGATGACATCTATGGCTTGCAAGCGTGAGATGGAATGATTAATGAGCCCACGAATCCACTTCTCACTTCTTTCTCAACTTCAAGATTTAAAATTTAAATTTTAACAAATTTCGCTCGCGGAAATTTGAATAATTCAGCGGTAATAAGTAGCGGATGGTCTGATCAGTCGTTTTCTGTGATCAATTCTAGAACGGCCGCCTCTCTTTTGGCCTAGTGAATCCAATCCTCCAACGCGCTTTAACGAGACCCATTGGTTAGAATTGAGGAACTAAAATGGACAGAGGGAAGCTGGCTGGAGCCATCCATAACCTCCGCAAAAAGTTTAAAAAAAACTCCAACGAAAACGATGGGAGCTCCACCAAGAGCGAGGATAATAAGGCTAGCAAGGTAAGTAAGATTGCGTAACATAATAAATCAATAATTGTAAAGGGCGTTCAGAGAAATAGGTAGGAAAGCTTCTGTCGGCGCTTAGTCAAGATTCTTGCCGAAAATTTTTTTTTCTCCGCCAACGCGGAGAGTAGTGTATTCGGCGGAAACTTTTGTGCACTTTTCTCATTATCACACCAATTTAAAACGCAAATACGATTTTTGATGGTTGACAACAGCCGAGTTGTGTGTTTATTTTTTTAATACAGTAAATAATCCGAAAGAAAATTTTTAATATTGGTTTTTTGGGGGTTTGAACCATGGAGAATTCAAAAACCAAGGTTAGCAGGACAAAAGGTCGATGTCATTGTTACTACTGCCTACATGATTAAAAATACTATTTTATATTAACTCTGCAATCTTCCGCTCAACGCAACAAAAATAATATTTCCAATTGTGGTTCGCATTATTTTTATCGTTGCATCATTAATAGTTGTCGATTTGACAATTTGTATTCAAAACGCCACGAAAATTATATTATTAGCTTCTATTTGAAGGAAATGACTAAAGGTTTAAAAGATCCAGAAATCTTGGGACATCCTGTATTTATTTAAAAAGTTGATGATTACGTTCAGAGGGAACGAAAGAAGTCAGTGGCTAGTCGGAAGAAGAAACCCGCGGCGGGGGGAGAAAAGACAGTCGACGTAAATGAAGCTGAGATGAGCAACAGGACCAAGAAGGTGTAGGTTGAACATGTAATCCAGGCTTTTAAACTTTCCAAAGCAATGAACCCGACATTATAGCCCACGAAGCAACGAACCACAATCCAGTCGGAGTAGGAAGAAAGTGTAAGTTAAACATCAAATTTAAACATCAGGCCAGGGCTTCAACATCGTCATATCGAAATTTCTCGGCCGATAAACGATAATATGAAAAGGAAGACATCACTGCCAAAATTATTAAAATTTTTGGCGCGATACACATTGATCGAAAAAATATTTTTTTTCAATTAGTTTGACCAGGCCCATTTTAACAATCACTAACAGCAATTTTTTTAACAAAGCTCATATTTACCCAAAGAAAAAACGCTTTGGTTTGACAAAACTTGCAATTGTTACTTAAAAATTGTCGTATGGTTATCGAGTGCTTTGGACTGATGTCGTATCGAAACGATATTTAAAAACGATGTTTCAAGCCATTATCGGGTTACTGTAGAATTTAAAATGTATGGCCTTGTAAACTCATACGGAGAGGTTGATAATTCCAGGAAGAAGGCGCCGCTTCCCGGCCAGGTTACTGTGAAAAATACCGCCGGAGCGGAGCCTACTCAAATTCCCGCAGGCAAGGACGATTTACTTACGGATAAGTCTGGATTTGTCTCGTCTTTATTGGATAAGGAGATATCAGGTTTGAAGAAGGAATTCGAGGAGCTGAAGGCTGAAGATAAGACATTGCCTGAGGCAACGGCCTTTCTTGACCCTACCAATGCCGACAGAAATCGATTTAAGGCAAGTGTTCTTTCAGTAATATGAAATTGTGGTTATGGCAGTTTAGTGTAGGTTTTAGAATATTCTCTGCATCGAATCCTCCCGGGTTCGTCTTTCTGATGGTGGATATTATCATGCGAATTCTGTGGACTCGAGGTTTATCATGGCCCAATCCCCACTGCCAAATACGGTCGGCCATTTCTGGGATTTAATCCATCATGAAGGAGTGGAAGCAGTAAGAAATCAAAGGCTAATTAAACCTGATAACATCTTCAGGTTGTTCAACTGTCCAACTGTGATGAGGGAAAGAAGTGCGCCAGATATTATCCACCTCAGGTTGGCCAGACAAGTGATGTCGGAGGGGTTAAGGTCTCAAATCTGAATGTAAAGATAGCTTCAATACTTATAATACCCAACTAAGTAAATATAAATCACAGGATTTAGACAGAACCTTCAGAGGAACCGAGTCTTCAAATCAACGTCTTACAAGCCCAATGCCCTAAGGGCGAGATCACCGTGAAGAATATTTTTTGGTCTTTCCCTCCCACAGGACTCCCCGAGCCATCATCCGCTATATCTGTGATTTGGAGGTTGATTAAGAATTGCAAGAAAGTGGTTGTTCATTGCAGTTCGGGATCCGGGAGAAGTGCCATCGTCTTGTTGACCTGTCAGATATTGGAGAAACTTTTAAAAGGGGAGGAAGTCCACATGCTCAAAATGGCCAAGGAACTCAAACAGAAACGACATAAATCCATCATTTCGGAGATGGTGGGTCGTCTTCACACTGATTTTTCACTTTTTACAGCACTATCTATACGTCGCCCGCACAGTTCTTTTCTTTTTTACCAAATCGAATGCCGTGGATATGTCTCAGAATTTGCTGATCTTCATCGATGATTATGATGCTTACGTCAAAAAGCATAACAATGAGGAGAAACAGAAAGCCGACAAAAATGCTGAGACAGAAGGCACTGAGGAATAGAATTGAAAGAATTAGTTATTTCTGGGGGTTGCTTGTTCCTTGAATACTTTTCCTGAATAAATGAAATTCCTCATACCAATCTTGTATTCTCAGAAAGGAAAACAAATATGGTTTGTTTATTGTGATGCTTATAACAGTTTCCACATGTCATGCAGCGCTGCATTTCCATCACGAGATGATTTATATTCCAACACGAAATATTTTGTTCTGGCATTATGTTGCAAAGAACATATTTTTTTGTAAAATCGAGATAAACAATAAAAGTTCATCGTTTTGGACGAAATGAGCTTTATTCTCAAGGTTTGTTGTTGCACAACAGATGAAGAAGAAGATGAGAGTTATTTGATCAGAAATGATGAGACCGATGACATCTTCAGATCTGAGAGGTAAGTACACGAGTTCCATTGAAATTCTGAGATAGTGCTGCGATTTGTTTATAAGAATTGTAATTCCAGTGTGAATGTACCCACTCAAAATTCGGCCGGGAACGGGGTTAGCGCTGGCAATCGATTAACGCCAACTTTTCCCGGAAACAACTCTGCCAGGTCTAGGGAGCAGAACGAAGCTGCCTTGATCCATCGTATTTTGAATACGGCACAGGAGGTAAGTCTTCGTTTATTTATTTTTAATGTTCTAGAGAATAATTGATGTGAATTTGGATGATAATGTTGGGGAAATTGATATTACCCAACGATCTAGAGCCTATTCTGAAGCTGTGCGGAAACATGATGCTAAGAGGAAGAAGAATGGAGGTAGGGGAGCTATTATTTTCATTAAGTATGCCTAAAAGTTAATTTTTCGTCTAATACGCTATTATCCCTTTGTTTTTAGAAGAGGCTGCACCTCTTGGTCATATTTTGTTAGACACCGGCAACCAGCCCAAAGCCTTTGTTAACCATGTAACAGCCGTTGATGTCCAACTCCTTAACCATGTATCAGATATCTTCTCCGAAGCTGTCCGTTCTGATATTGGTATTCGTCCTGGCGAGCAATTGGTGGTTTATATGGACCAATTGGATTCATGAATGCACGGGTTTATTTTCCAGACTTTTATCAAGGACGTTACCGTCCTCTTTATGCCATGCGTAACATCTTGTTAAGCATACCATGATGTTATCCATGTCTCCACATATTTTGTACGCCATCAGTTTTCCTTGTAATTAATAAATATTCACTTTTTAAGTTTTGAATCTTCTTTCTAGGTGTTTTTCCTGCTTTGAAGTTATCTGCCAATGGTCTTTGTTCCCTCTTTATTATAGATGGCCCAACAATTCACTCGCGTTGAGAAGGCTGCACCGATTTTCCAGAGGTATGTTCAGCTGATAAGGGCTTATTGTTTTTATTTTTAGGGTCAGCGGGCTTATCAGAGCCGGACAATTGAAATGGGAAGATCGGCCACTTTGGTTTGACATCTATGTTTTATGTCCACCAGTCACGGAGCCGGTGTGGAATGTGGAAATGCCAAAGAAGAATGAATGTGTGAGGAAGCTATTATATCCGGAAGACAATATTAGAGCGTATGTGAAATTTTTGACAAAGAAAGCCGCATGTGACACACTAACATTGAATTATTACAGTAAATTCTACAAAACTTATGGATCTCCTGGAATAATTAATCTACATTCTGGATCGAAGACCAAAACCATCAGCCAAACATTCATCGAAACATACCAACGACTACAATCAGAACGATCTGAGTTGTCGGAAGACCAATTATTCGAAGAGACTTCCAAGATTCTGATCGAAGATGGAATCAAACTCCGGAAAAGAACCCCCAGAAATTAGATACAATAAACATTTAAAAACAGCGATCGAATTCAATTGATAAGTAGTGGCCTTTCGATACGTTTAAAGTTGTTCTGTATTATTTGGTTTGTTGATCTGTAATATATCCGATGTTTGGCGAGAAAAGTTTTATTATCAAATTGTTTACGTCGCCGTTTTACAAAAAAATGATGCTTTAAGTGCTAGTCGAATGCTATGTTCACAATAATCAATATTGCTGAGTGTTTTTGGGGTTTTGAGAGTTTTTGGCAGGCAAAGTGAGACAGACGGAAAATTATAAGATAATGGGCACTTACCTAGTCGTATATCTTACACTATACAGCCATGGAAATCATGGGAAAATCACATTGAAAGCTTTTCTCTATACAAAGATCGCCTATTTACAATGAGGTCTAAATGAGTTAAATACCCTAAGGATTGTACTCCTGCAGGCCTTTGCGGATGAGGCCACGGAGAGCGTGGAGTTCGGCGGCGACCTGCGCCTCGTTCTCGCATTGAGGGGACTTGATCACACAGTTCTCAACCCTGTTGAATTCGGAGTAAAGCGCCATCAAGGCGACCTTTACTTTGGGCCAACTGGCGGGACGATTCGGACCTTTAGTCATATAAAGCCAAGCGAAGCCATTCTCAACCATTTGGAGAGTCTAAAAATGCAAAATTAGAATCTTTGTCTATCATTTATAATTTAAAATTGTTTGCTTACAGTCTTCATGATGTCAACGAATTGACGCTCCAACTTGTATCCGACCTTCTTTCTGAGCTCCTTGGCCAACAGTTTCCAGTTCTCAGTCCCGAATCTTCTCTTCTGACAGTCTATGACCATCTCATAGTATTGGATTTGAATATGATTCTGTTCGGCCTCCTCTCCCTTATCGGCTTGGATCAGGCATTTCTCTCGCCATTGCTTGGCCTGGGAACAAGTCATTGGCCAATGAGGTGCGGTGAGACATTCAGGACACCAGTGGTTGTAACAACGACCACACTCGACCTGATTGTACGGAATCTCCCTCTTGATAAGAGCGGTCCCACATCCTGTTGGACATTCGAACATTCGGAGGTCGTGCTTTTTGGCCATATATTCAGCACGACCCCTCAAGGCAAGATAGATTAGAGGTATGGGGAAGACGGATGGCAGCAGGGACATGGGGTACTCCTTGTCACAATTGGCAGCGGGGCACATTAAGGGAGCTTGTTTACAAGCAATCGGAGGTCTGACTAGACGATTGATACATTTGAAGCAGAAAGAGTGACCACAGGAGCCGGAGGTGATGACTTCTGTGGTCCGATCTTCTCCACACTCGTGACAGACTGTCTTGAGTTCGGCCACCTGTTCGTCGAGGGATTCGTCGATCCAAGTCGGGTCAATGTTTTCATGTTCATCGATGGCCTCACTGTTCTCATCATCGGAGAAAGCGAGGTCATCGATGTCAACATGTTCGAAGTCATCTTCCTCTTCGACTTCCGATTCCTGAGTAGACCCTTCGACTAGGGCAGTGATGTGTTTATCAAGGCTTTCGGTTGACGACATCAATTGGTAGTCAGTGAGGGGTTGGGTTCTGGTGGAAAATTGAGTGGAATTCATTCCATGACGAGGCGGCTCAACGCCCAAAACATGGATCCGAGTGTTTTGGAGGACCAGATTAAGATATGTGTCGAGTCGAACTCGTTTCTGATAAGGCATACTTCCCATCTCCAAATGGAATCGGTGAATCTCACATTCCTTGGACGCATTGAAGATGACATTGATCATCTTCTCCTTCTGATTGTAAGAGAAAGAAAGAACAATCACCGGGGAATACGAGTGTTCCATAAGGATTGGACTAATATCCACTTGGAAGGCGGTCCTGGCCAGATTAAGCCATTGGAAGTTGAATTCTTCGCGTTCGGCGATGACTGCGGCTTGCTGAAGCCAGTGGATTTGTTTCCCGATTCCAACATGATCGGCATCAAGTTTGATTTCGAACCGGTTTCCATGCTCCACTTTGGTCGAATAATCAGTCGTGGAAGAAGAGATGTTGGAGACAGGCATTTCCACCTGAAATTGTAAATACTAATGAAATGGGTAATTATCGCTATAATTGATCTCAATTTTTGCTAACGATTTTTTGCAAAAACAGTTAATTTGTCTTGGTACACCAAACTGACCCGATTTGTTACCGGCCCGCTACATTAACACCCGATAAACCTTCACTTTACACATTCATATTAGTTTTACGACTGTGACCTGTCACATTTGAACCTAATTAAAAAAAATCATAAATAACTTTAATCAGATAAGTTTAATTACGCAACGATTGGATCCCTCCGTTCTCCAGATGTTTGTGGAATAATTAAACTGCTGACTTTGCTGTTCTTTTTCCGTCAACAGTTGATGGAAACCGGTCCTAGAGACGGGGTCTTAAAGGCGAAAGAAAAGGTCAAAGAACCCGCAGTCCAGCCGATAAACAAATTGATTTCGAAAAAACGATCTCTGAGGGTTCGCCGGATGCAACCCACACCACATGACGTAGCTCTTTCCCTTACAATCTCATGATTTAACATGATTTTAATCGACTCCGAATTGACCTCGATTTGCATAATTAGAATTACTGCTCACCTGTTCGAAGGTTTCTTCCGAGTTCACGTTCTCTGGTCGATGCCGGACAATAACGGGGGCCGATTTATCCTGAATGAAATCGGCCAAGGTGTAGGTTTGCTGACGGGGACGGTAGAGATTAATGACCTCTTCCGGGAGTTGTTTCGGTTGTTCTTCGACCTCGGTCGGTTCTCCATCAGTACTGTACACACTGATGTCCATTTGCGCTCTTTTCTTGGAACGGACTGCGGGTTTGCCTACAGAAGTGTTTATTTTATACAAGGATTGCCAACTTACTCTTGTTGAAAGCATTTCCAGTCATTAGTTTCGCGACTGGATGCGGTTTCGACATGAGATATCGGACCTCGAGACCCTTGCCTGATGCCTCGCCTCCGTTCTGACTTCCTCGATGACTTTTACAGTGTTTGGATTGGACCAGACCATTTTGGTTGAGTTGATGTTGGGCCATAACTCGTTGTCCGTCAAAGCCGTAAACACTGTCGATGGCCGAGAAGGCAACATTGTCTGTATCTATCTTGTTCTTTATCATTTCGACGGCCGAACCGAGTTGCCAGCGGTTCTTGCGGTTGATGGAGTAATGGATGGATGCGTCCATGTCATCACCCACCGTCTCCGAGAGGAGTCGTGCACGACGTCGCTTGCCCAGGGCTCCGGTGTCCAGCACCGTCTTCATTACAAAGCCCTGACCAGCCAGCCGTTTCATTAACAGCTGTTCGCCGGCATGACGACGTCCCTTCGAGGTCTTCCGATCGACCTCAGGTTTTCCCTCCAGGAAAGGGAACTCGGATTCACTAAAGCCAGGTCAGAATCAGGGCTGAGGCACTCACCTCAGGTCCGGCACCGCATCAGCTCCAGTTCCAGTCGACGACTTAGTCCAGGCAGAGCGAATTGGCATGACCAGAGATGTGATTGCTTGCAAATCGACCAGCGATTCTGGAAAGGGATCAGTGGAAGTGGTCGGTATTTGCATTATAGTGTTATTAGTTCTCGGATTGGAGGAACAAACTAGCATAACGGATATTACACTAACTACAGGAATAAATAAGGAATGGGTATTTGAGTGGGGGAAGGCTGGCACTTAAATAGTCAACGGAAAACATATTTCGAAACAAAAGTTGTCACCCGCCCCCCGGATACTCTCCACCGTGACTCATGCACGTCATTGGAGGTGGGAACAACGACCACGCTGCATGATCAGATGAGGTGTCCGCTGGTTACGAGCACGAGAGAGGAGGATCGTGTGCACGTGATGGTTGAGTTTTGCGCTCTCTGCTGCGGCCTGTCTGCCACTCCCCTCTCTCCGCACACTCTCTCACGCATCCACTCTCTCCCTTTCCCCTAATCTTTTCGCGTCCCTTTTCCGCCTAAGACCCGCCCCTTTTGCTTCCTTCGTTGCAGCGCCTTCGATCGATGGCCTTCCTTTTCCGACCCCGTGCTCGAAAAAACAACAACCTGGGTCATTATTTATCGATTTTCACAGGGAGTAAGAGTTGACGAACTTCAACGACCTGCCTGGTAAAGTCACGGCTTGTTTTTATCGATTCGCTTGAGTTCCCCAAAAAAATCTTAAATCTGAATAGCTGCTGCGCGGAAACAAAAAGAGGATCTCCCGGAATAATAATAAAAATCCCCCTCAAAAAAGGATTCTGGATGAACTGAAAACTTCTGGATCGGCTTCACTAGAAACGCGAAAAGCTCCGCAAAACTTTTGAGCTGAATTTGAACAACAAAAAAAGAAGAAAAGGGTCACGAGAGGGGGATGAGGGGTCTAAGAAGACTGACTGACGCCTCAGGAATAAAAAACAACAACAAGAAAAAAGAAAATGAAATTAACCCTGATTCCTCACAATCTATGGAGATGCCAAACAAGGAAGCTGGCAGTGGTAAGGGAATTACTTTACAAAGCTCATAACAACTATAGTTAGACTTAGAAAAAATCCCTTGCAACTTTTTTGTATACTTTTAGTTTAAACTTTTAGTTGATAAAATGTGTCAAATCCGGGCTCTTATCAGTTCGGTAATGAACTTAGAAAAGCAAAAATAAACTAATGAATATTGGACTCTCTCTGGGAAGGGAGAAGAAAGAGCATGTGACCAGCCCACAAATGGCCGGTCAGCTGAGCGGCGCTTTTCCGGGAGTAAAATGCAAGACTTGACACACTCTCGGCCTTAAGAAGCGGGACAATTGATTCGCAGTTATGTCCACGACATTTCCGCTGCGGTCCCGAGGTTTTAAAAAATAAACAAAAAACATTGAAGAGGGTAGGGATGGGTGACACGGAAATTATCAGCGCATAAAGGGTTCTTTGATCCCAAATATGCATGAATTATACGTAAATTTTTTGAAAATCTAGATATAATTGTAAGTCCGCCTTAAAATAAAACTTTAAAAATGCGAATTTGCCAAATCTTTTGAAATTTCTCAAAAATGATCTTCCGAAATTTTAAAGACTGGCACAAACTACAACTTATGCCCTAAGTGAGCTTAGAATCTTGACAAACCCAAGCTATGAACTACAACTGCTGAAATAGATGACAAGATATTATAACCTTTTTTTTTTGTTGTCATGACGATATTCTGTAGTATTTAAGGGCAGTTTTCATTGTCATACAAAGTAATCTTTGTCCTAGTTACTCTCCAAATAGCCTTCTTTTCAGCTATTAGCCTTCAAACTTTCAACCATTTTATTTTTTATTAATTTTTTCAAAACGATTGCGTAATCTCTGCGGGCGGAATTACGTAATCCGTTCGTACATTGATTGGGTGTGCCGTTCTTTATCTCCAATTAATTGAATCGATATGAATCATTGACTGGAATAGAAATATACGATCTTTAGGGTCATAAATAGACACAAAACGTTATCTTTACTCCCGTCTCTATTAATTCAGTTTAAAAATCAAAAAAAAATCTAAATGATACAATCGGCCAGACCTTTCTCCTTCTCCATGAACAAAACAAAAGAGCATAATCAAACAAAAAATATTCGAATTCGACGGTTTTTTGTCTCGAAATTAGGGTCTGATCCGCTTTTCCTAATCTTTTTCGGTTACCGGTCCGTCTCCGAAGTGGGGACCTGAGTAGAGAACTTTGTGTCGGTTTACCTGGGTGTCCAAAATGCACGGTCGGGAGAAAATCGTAATACTTTTTAATACTCACAAGTGTTTCTAAAAGCCCTTGTAAGCATTACACTTTATGATGCCATTTTTCGTATCTTGTAGAATCAAAGAACCTTCGTTTTGTGATCGTGGGAAAATATTAATCAGCGACATTTTATACGCTCTCCGATAATGACGCAATATCACGTTTCTGAACATCATCGCTATTATTATTAGATTACTGATCGCATCAATAACCACCTCTTTACATTCATTTTCTCCAGAAGACTCTCTTCTTGCCCTCCGGCATCCTTTTTGAGATAACATTTATTCGAGTTTTTCTTATCTCGAAGATAAAAAACTCGTCGATCACATTGTTTAGTTAACATGTACTTGCTCGAAGACGCTAAAACGTAGTGTCAAACACTTTTCTATGTTTTTGATGTTCGAAACTTTATGAAATCTATTTTTCGTTACTGGGTCTGGGGATTTTACGAAAAATTCTGGAACTTCTTTTTTAAAATGCTTGGAAATTCCCAACCACAAGCAAAAAAGGGTCACTCCTGGATCTTTGAGAAAAAAGAATGGACAGGCCAGCCAGGCCACAAGACCCTAAAAAAAGTCTGGTTAGGCGAAAAAAGAGTGTCTCCCAGCCGGTCACTTATAAAAATTTATTCTTTTGGAGTTGCAGCGATTTGAATTAATATTTATTTCAGATGCCGCTGCATCTCATTTCTGATCGTGCCAAACGAGGACTTGGGTTCCCGAGTACTGGAGGACAGAACAAGCTCTATCTGGAGAATCCATACGACTCCAAGACCAACAAGGATGTAAGTTTTTTTGAAAAAGTATTTGCAAGCCAGAAGGGGAGTTTTCAAACAAAAAAAATCTCATTAAACCTCAGTTTCGGTTGTTTCCAGAACATTCTTTCATTAATTTTGATAATAATTTATTACCTAAAATCTTCCAAAAAATTTCGGTTACAGGGCTATATCAAACTATCGTCGGCTGATAACATCCTTTGTGAAGAACTGGTCACGGAAAAATTTAGAAGCATCGACTGGACCAAATTCGAGACCAAGAATCTTTTTGTTTACCCCCGATCATGTGGAGAGATCTCCACTTTACAGTCAATGACCAAGTTCATCAATCATTTCTGTAGAAGAAACCTGCCGCCGATTCCATGCGACGAAGTGAGTGTTAAACACCTGTTTTTGTTGTTTATTAGGGTTGTTTTAATCTGACGGATTTTTCAATCTGACTTAAAATTGCGTCAAATTGCCGTTACTTTCGTCATTTTGGATGAATTGAAAATACTAATATACGAAGCTCTCCACCGTTAATATTAGTTCTAACTAGTTTTCCTGCTTCTTTCATCGTCGTTTTGACAAGAAAGTGCAATTTTGTTCCTACGATTTTTAGTAAAAATCTGTAAAAACTTTCCAAAAAAATTCAATTTGACAATCAAAATGACAGAAAAATTTGACAAGACGAAAATCGCAATTTAATTAACAAAATTTACAACCCTATTGTATATGCTTATTTTTGCCCAAGGACTTCTGAGTTTATGTATAAAAAATAATGTTACTATTGATGATTACTACTTTAGCTTCTGACAATTCCTGGAGTTACAACTTGTGCTGATCTTTTGGGACAAATACTCTTTGATCCAGGAGATTATCTGCTCGTCCCAGCCCCGTATTATTATCGATTCGCGAATGATTTTGGAGAGCGTGGTTTAGTGGAAATCGCAGTAGTCCCAGCTTTGTCTGATGATCAAACTCATACGGAACTAAAGGTGGAAAGGTTCGAAAAGGCCTATCAAGAGGCCAGCTTGAAAGTAAGTGAAATTGAAGCCAGTTTTTGCGGTTTATGTAGGATCTTTTTGTATTGTAGCAAATTTTTTTGCAGGGCAAAGTGAGAGCGATCACAATTGTGAACCCTCAGAATCCGGAAGGATGCTATTTCTCGCAGGACGAGCTTCGACCGGTAATTCAATGGGCGTTGAGGTGAGAGTTACCAACATTTATATCACATTAGCAAGGTCACCAATTTAGTGGATTATTTTTGCAGCAAGAAATTGTTTGTTATCCTTGATGAGATTTATGACCTCACGATCTATGATGAGAACCCGAAGTTCCCCTTCCAAAGTGCAACCGAGTTGTTCCAAGGAGAGGATAAGAATTATTTGATTTGGATTTGGGGGATCAGTAAAGTAAGTTTAATCGGATAACGCTTTATGGTGACTTTAGAATTTCTCCTTGCCGGGTCTTCGGTTCGCTGTTCTCCATTCACCCAATCCGAGTGTTAGAGCATGCGCCGCCAGATTCCAGATGCATCATTTACCAAATACCACCACTCAATTCATCGCCAGGGAGTTTATCAATGATTACGGTAGGCTGTGTTACAGTAAAATTTCAAATTTATAAAAGATCTGATGTACTTTATCAACTAACTGTAAATATTACAATTTTAGATTGGATCGAGAAAGTTTTTATCCCCGAGAATCACAAACGCCTCAGGCACGCTCGTGATATTCTCTGTGGACATCTCGATTCCATCAACGTCCCTTATATAAAACCTCGGTCGGGATTCTTTGTTTTGGTAGACTTTAGCAAGGTAAGAGTGTTTTATTGTGAGGTACGAAGATGTATTCTGTTGTAGTACCTTCCCGAACAAACCTTTGAAGCCGAAAGAAGGCTAAATGATCAGTTCTTTGCGAACCGGGTGATGATCACAGCAGGAGAAACGATGTATGCCCCCAAACCTGGATGGTTCCGTATTGTTTTTTCGTCGGTAGACAACTACACTTTAAATGAGGGTAAGGAAAAGGGATATATTTTACGTTAAAATATACTTTGCGGATGATCTTGTTGGGTAGTGTAGTATTAAAGTGGAAGGCTGAATAATTTTGGTTTGTGTTTCAGCTTTCAACCGGATTTCGAAGACTTTAATGGCCTCGAAAGGAAATGGGATAAATGGGAATGCTTGATCACCGTAAATCGATTCACTTTAACTAACTGTCGAGTTCAAACTCAATTTAAGCGATAAATATTGAAAACTTAGACCCAACAACCTTAAAATAATATTTGCATTTTGATTTGGGAGCTCTGACTCGCTTCGATACGCGTGAAGAGCCGATTAGAAAGTCGCGGCGAGCAGTGATAAGACCAACCTTGCGGGAAGATCTCCTTTTATGTACTGTATTCGATCGGCGAATGGTGGAGCAAATTCGATTTCCCATAGAAGACGGGTTAAACCCAATCTAAAAAGGTCTACTGTTTAGACTCCTATTATTTGCGCTGAGAAATTAGCCCGGAGGATATTGGGACGTTTCTTGTTTATTCTTCGGCTTTTGTCTGAATTCGAGACTTTCAGAAGTCCCCTTCCTTATAAACAAACTTCTGATGGCGTTGTTTATTATTTATTACAGTATGAGATTATGCATAAATTAGTCTGAATCCTCCAACAGAGCGGCCACAAACTTCTTGGTGCCCCTTCCCCGACTTCGAACCTTCTCTCCCTTGATCTCAATCTCTTCCGGTCCTTTCGCCTTTTTGGGACTTGGTTCTTGTTTATTATCATCATCATAGAATCGGGTGTCATGTTCGTAGTCCCAATCCAATTCTCTTCCTTTTTCATCGAATACATTCAATCCGGGTCTTACTCTCTTCCTTTTGTATTCATCTTTACTCTCGTATTCCTCATCTCTGGATGTTTGGCCTCGATCGTCGCTGATCTCTTTCTTGTAGGGGTTGATCATCGCCGTTCTCAGTTCAAATCCAGTCGCTAAACGGGCGAATACAAAACGATTTTTGGGTACATGTTCGATCACAAATCGCCAATTGCCTGGGGGAATTTGGACCTTTGTAACATCCAATTCAATGAGATTCGAGGGGGTTTGATGATCACTGTCTAAAATATTGAGATGTTTCATGTAAAAGAACCGTGACTTGTGCTAAAATGGGTATGTTTGGCCTTATCAAGAAGCTGGAAGATGACCAATTTTGCAAACATCTTCGTTCTGGACAAAGATGGATTTAAAAGCCCTCCGGAGACTAAATAAAGGACGCTCATAAAAAGGAAATGGTATGACGACGTGCCTTTAGTTGACAGCTTGACAACTGCTCAAAAAAGGACCTCGGGAGTGGCATGGAGAAGGTCGTAAACTGCGGGCTTGTCTCCCCTTCTCTCCTAAATGACCTCATTCTCGTTCGGGAAGTTGAAATGTCGCGTTTTTGAGACTATAAAAGCGGATATCCATTATATTATATTTGAGGTCCATTCAAAGAAAATCGGCGAACTAATGAGCGGGAATGACTTTTCCTTTCTCCTTCTTCATAAACCCCGGGGAAAGATACGACCATCCAAAGTGCGACCCTATAAAAAGGGCACATAAGCTACCATAACGGGAAATCTACGCTGATCTCATCGATGTTACTTTCTCCTGACTTGGCGCTCGTAAATCTTTACAGTAGCCGCGGCGCTCTCCCCTTTCCTTGATATTTCTGTTTTTATGAACCCTAACTTTTTCGACGAGAGGCGGCTATTAGTGGGGAGAGGGAAGAGGGGTGATGGTGTTTGTATAGGTGATTGTTATTCGAGCCGATCGTCGCCCTGCCCAAGGTTGATGACCAACAATAACAAAGAGGCGCGAGGAGAGGTGGAAGGGAGGGGGAGAGGCGCATCCCGCGCCCCCAATCAGGATCCGCACCACCAATTAACAAACGGGAGAGGTAACAAAGCCAGGCGATCCATGCAGGTCTCTAATTGAGGTATGTCGGAGAGATGCTGTTGCCTCTCCGAGCCCTACTTTACCTGTCCCACTCGACAATCAGCACTCTTGAAAACGGTGCCGGGTACTTGAGGAAGATGAAAAAGACTCGCTGTCTCTCGCTGGTCCGTCCACTGGTCGTTTCTCTCCCTCTAATCACGATCTGCCGAAGACTACCAACCCAAATATTTGCGTTGGATTTGCGTGAAAATCTCCGCACTTATGCGTTTGGCAAACGCAACAAATTGGATTTGATGAGAAAATATTGAGCGAGCCAAGGAGAGAGAGGGAGGATTCGGCGACAGTCAAGATGTTAGACAAAGAGTGTAAAACTTTTGAAAAAGAAATTTCTTGCACTTCTAAACTTACTTTTAATCACCAAAACAGTTTCCCCATTCTCTTTCCGGACCACATTTCCTTCTTCATCCTCATCTTCTTCGTCGTCTACCTCTCCATCTTCCTGCTGATCAACTTGTCGGACCCGGAGTAATTGTTTTGTGGCGCGAATCAACGCTTCGGCTGCTTGGAATGCTGATTTGAATCTGACGACCCCACTGTTGGCATCAAGAAGAGCACATCTGATAGGGTCGTATTCGACGAAAATCCTGAAAGAAAGTATTTGAATTCATCTCAATTTCGCGGCCTGTCGGACATCAAATTTGGGGCTGTTGATGGGTCCGCGGCCAGTGGAGCGAGCATGAGATAAGACCTTATCCTGGAATCAGTAGGTCCTCGGAAGCCAAAAGGGGAACAGCCAGCCAGTCAGCCGGCATTTCCGTCGGGCTTTCAGAGTAGGAGGAGAGGCCAATACCTAATCAGCCCGAGGCACGACTGACGAAAAGAGTTGGCCTCGCGCGGAAGGGCAGTGTCTGATTAAAAGGGGCACCAGGAACAGAAAACACGGCCTACGATTCTAAGCGGCCTGGATCCGGAGCCGGTCATTCATTTTCAGGAGGGCCAAGACGGCCGCCATGGGGACAACAAAGCCTTCATTATTCTCCTAATTAGCTGTGCACAAACTCATCCGAGTATAAAACACTAAGTCGCACACTCCCAACTTGAGGGCCGAAAGATGGATGACCATGGCCGAACATTGGGCCATGAAAAAAGATACCAACACAAAAGGAATGTCTTCGCGGGGGGACTGGCATCCGTTCAATACGAAAAACTGACTTAATTGCACTGGAAGATTCCAATCAATATTTCATGTTGTGCCTCAATTAACTGTAGATGTCACAACTCCATATTACTCGCTACCCCTTGTTGCATACTTTTGCGATAAATTTTACAAAATTTGAGTTGATTTAAAATGGTCTTACCTCTCCAATTCGTAGACTGAAAAAGGCGTGAGGGAACGTACAAAAAGGGCTGTCGCTCGAACATTTTCGTCCAACAAGTCGACCTCCAGAGAGTCATAGAGATCTTGGATATCCGCTTCGGTTACCTGAAACGAGGGATCGATTTGTCAAAAAAGAGAAGAGATACAGTAGCAAATCTCTCATTTGATTGGTCGGGGGTGCGCATTAGTGCGCGAAGTTTGTCTATCTGGAAAGAGCGGAGAGATCAGTGACCTGGCGCCGATAAACAGAGACGTATGGTCTTTGGGGACTAATCAAAAATATTCACAAACTCGGCAAATCCGGCACCAAACAAGAACAATTTGAATAATTCATCAAAAATGGCAGCCTCCCCCGGATATCAATTTACAGGCCGGGGTTGTTCGAATTCCGTAATTTAAAAGGCAAAAAGAATACCTCAGATTAAAACACTCACCTCTTCCCGTTCATCACGATCTTCTTTGAGGTCAAATTTGGAAGGATCGACCTTATTCCCTTCCAGAGGGTACTCGTTTTCTTCCTCTCTTTTTTTGGCCAAATCCTTTTCTCTTCGGTCAATCTAAACACAAATTGTCTCAGAGGCCCATTCTCTGGACTAATCTCCGTTTTCCGCTTGAAATAATAAGTTACCAACTTCTTATAGACGACACCATGCACTTGACTCATACAACCCCGAGATGATGACTCTCGCACACCTGAAACTTTGCTCACCTATGCCATTCAGAGTCCCAGGTTGAGACCAAGTCCCAGGCGGCGAGTGCATCGTCTCATAATCTAGACTAAGTAACAGCCAAATAAAGCGACGATAATCGAGTTATAGCAGAGAGAGAAAAGATTCCGCTTATCATTTTACGGTATCCAATCGGAAGGAAGGAGAGAACCCCATTGGAGAAAGCACAAAGGCTAGTCCATCTTACTGGTCTAACCTTGGGGCCTCGACCACCTTAGCCGGAGGGCTTCTTTTTTTCGGAAGCCGGTCCGTCTGTTGGACGGCTACACGCGGACTGTGCGAGGAGTGCGGTCCGAGTGCAGAACCAGTGGGCGGGACCATATTGATGCGGCGAAAGGCTGAAAAGGGGGGACGCAACATCAGAGGCCGTCCCCCGCCTCCAGTCCGCTCGCTTTTCGTTCTCCCCCCGAGCTTCGCGCACCGAATTAGAAAGCGGCGCAGTTCTTCAGGCAGTCGGAAAGAATGAAAAAAAGAGTGCGGTCAGCGATGCCAGTACACAAATTTGAGGTGCGTAGAGAGCAAATGAAGAAAGTGTGGGGAAGCGAGGCCGTTTGCACGTCGTCTGTGTTTCCGGAAATGTGCTCCGATCCACTTACGGAAGTTGACCTCGGGCTCTTTAACCTGCCGCCAATCTATTCATAGGAGTCTGCTTGCGGGGATAACACGGGCCCGGGATCCGGCGGTCGACAAATTATAAATCCACACACGAAAAAGAAGCCCGAGAATCCCTTCCCTTTTAATATTTGAAGACAATATAAAGTCTAAGAAGATTTACGCCATAGAAACACAAAGAACCATTCTAAACTGTTCTCCCAATGCTTCTTAAAATTTATCGGACTGAAAACGATGAAACTAGAAAACCGAATCCTGGCAGAACCCAGCCCTCGCATTACTGACTCTAACTTCAACCCGCACATTATCTCCATTTCCGCCAAACACCGCCAGAAAAGCAATTTTCGAGCCCAAAAGAGCGCCACATCTCATTTTAAAAGCCTCCATGCATTTTTGTCTTGCTTCGCACCCTCACGGCCCATGAATGACCGGCCGGAAAAGCTTGACCCCGGGCTGGCTGGCAAAGAGATGTCGTTTGATGCCCTGAAAACAGCACAAAAAAGGGAGAAGAGGCCGCCTTGCCCGGAGGGCAACGTGCCGCCGGAACGATCTGTGTAAATCCAGGACCCGCGAAACGCACATGTTTCAATTAAATGGATTAAAAGGAAAGAATAAGAGCGGCGAGAAAGGGGGGGGCAGTAGAGTCCCCGAGGCAAGCAAAACCCGAAAGACTAGAAGATGCGCGATCAAAAGGCCCAATCCAATACTCCTATTCAGCACTCTCGACCATCTGGATCATTTATTCGATCAGAGCTGGACGGGGGGAAGGAGAGCAAAGAGTCAAAAGGACATCGATTCCGTAATCGGGAACTCGCGTGAGAAGCGTTCATTGGGCGGACGAAGGCGACTCGCTAATTAGCGTAAGATCCTTCGGGGTGGATTACGCAACGAGCGGGGGCCCTGGCTTTCATCGCGAATGACTCCCAGACATACCGCGAAATGGGATCTGCCCTGCCCTCGGATCGGCAGTCGCAACTTTTACACCAATGACCTTGAGAATGGGCTGTAAACTGGCTAAACTGTCCGTCTAACGTGGCCATTAAAAGACGAAGGAGACGTTGAGGATGCGGACGACAAGAGGAGCATTTAAAAGAGGGCGAATGAAAAGTAGACCAACAACCGCCTAATTATCCCGACCGTCGAGGAGTAGAGGACGAATAAGGCGACCACCACCACCGCCGGCGCGCCTTTCTTCGCGGGATTTATGAGACCCGCAAAAAACGAGCGAAATTTCGGTTCATAACGCCTTTTCGGGACGACGGAAAAGAAGGCGGAAGATGACGGAGTGTGCGTAGTTAACTCGGAGCAGGACGGAAAACAACACTCCTTCTTCATTCATTCTCCCTCCTCCTTCTTCTCCAGTACTCCTTTATGCGCCCGGTCTTCAACCACAACCGAACCATGCAAAAACCAAATCGGAAATCTTGAAAGAGAGTGTGCGATGCAACCAGAGCTGGGGTGAGCAAACATTTTTATTTCCAGCCCTCCTTTTAATAGCGCCAAGATCCCAAACCGAAGATGAGTACGGGTCCCATACTTCAAGTACCAGCCCTCAGGCCAACTACCGATTTTTGATCTTCAAAATTTCCCTCATTCCAGATGTTACCCCCAAAACTTAGCCTCGGTCAGGCCGTCTTAATCTTAAAATACCCAATTTTAGGCATCTTCCGGCTGCAATACGATCACGTACGTAAAAACCTCATTTAGAAATAATGAAAAAGAGTACTCAGCCGGAATAGGCACGACTTTTTGTTCGCCTATTAGCTCAAAATTACGGTATCTTCAACAAAACGGGGGAATTCCACACAGCTTGAGACCAAACTGTTTTTAAATACTTTCAAAGATTAAGAGGCCTGCCAGGCTATGATATAATTTACACTCAAGTTAGCAATTTTATCGCCATTCGCAAGTAGCTGATTCATAGAACAGACATAACCGAAAGATTTTTTAAAACTGCCCGAGGTTGACAGGGAATTTCGAAACTCCGACATCGTTCAATTGGGGAATCGGCCGTTTCAAAAGTGCATAGCAACTGCCCGCGATGCATTTTAGACCATCTAATCAAGGGGAACCGTCCCCGCCGACAACGGCACGCATCTCCCATTCGCTCTCAGGATTCCGTAGAAAGACAATATCTTTCATTTGAATATTTGAAACACATCTCGCCTCCGGGCGTCCGCACCTTCCAGCAAAATTCTTCTCTCTTTAAAAGCCCCCCCCCCCCCATTTTACGGCCCTAAAAACGCTTTTCCATTCACAGATAAACCAAAGCAAAAAAGGGAGGGATTGCATGGCCAAGTGCCTTAGGGAAAGTCAGTCGTGCCCGACTTTTTGAGCAAAAAAATTGGGTCGGAAAAAGGAGAATACGACTACCACAGCAACTCACCTCTGCCTCCTCGGTCTCGTCTATCTCGCCCAAATCGATGGTGTTCTCCAGCGTCTCATAGTCAAGTTCCTCTGCAATGCCAAATTAATCTAATATTCCTCCTTCTTCTTACCATTCTCTTCCATCCGTGGACGGCTCTGAAATACGAAAAAATCAGCAAAATTATGTTCCAAACACGCCACGCTGAAATGGTACCAACAACGACTTTTCTCTACGCACAAAACGGCATGAGCAAATTAATGCCATCTCAAATAATTCGAAACGAAAACAGCCAGTGTAAAACAAGGATGTTAATTCGCCTAACAAAAATTCTATAAATTCGCTTTTCTTCATTACAATTGCTTGGCAATTTAATTTTTTAGTTTAAAAACTTACTGTAACGATACTAAATACTCAAGTAGCCAATCACGCATACCGCAATATCAAAAAGTCCTGTTTAAATTAAGATATTATTTGGCAATCCTCACAAAAACTGATAAATTACATTTTTACCATGTCAAAAAGCACGAGATACCAGAACCTGATGATATATGTCTTGATATAACTCTTTTTTTTATTCAAATGGTGGGAGGTCTGGCAGAGCGAAGACAAATTATTCAAAAAGAACACAGTCCGAGGTGAAATTGGAAGAAAAAACGATTTATTTTCAACCTAAAAAGGGAACCCAGCAAATTTCCGCGCATTAGCTCGCCCAAAACATAAGAAAATAAAATCAAAAACCAAGATTTGATGGTGAAATTACACATAAGCGTGGAAACATCTAAAATCTGAAGATTTCCTTTCAAAAATAACAAATTGCTGCCAAGAAAAAATAATTTTTCTTTTTTTGTTTTGACACGAAAACATTGTTGGCATTCCGATTCAGATTAAAGCGAAGTAAAAGTCGCATCTGCGCGCGCGCAGTATCTTCCAAGCAATATTACCAAAATGCAAACAAGTATAATAGATTTATTGTTTATTGCCAAGATAACGAATACATTTTGTTTGGAGATAGTTTATAGAGATTAAAGTCTGAGGGTAGCAGCGTTTGAATAGGCTGGCATTGGGCTGATCGGCAATGGAGGAACGTCGACATGGCCACTACTGGTATAGATCTTTTCGGTGACTGGGAGAGGAGTTACAATTGTTGTCGTTGTTGAAGGTCGGTAAGGACGATAACAGGCAAAGCAGAGCTGAATCAGAGGTCACGTACAAGATAGAAATGTAACAGCTTACCAGTGCAAATGCAATAGCGACAATAAGAGCGCAGAAAACTCCCAGGAGGACCCATCTCCATATTCTGTGATTATATTGATAAGTTGTTCCGTCGTACCAGTAATCTAAAAACAATATTAAATAGGTGGACTGATCCCACTGTCTTTACCCCCGTTATCATTGTCTCTATCTTCTCTATCCTGCTGGGAATACGAACGATCAGGGATGGGGACTACTATCAAGGTATCTCCTCCTATAAATAGAGATATTGCTGTATTTATCTTCTGCTTACCATCATCATAACCCGAACTTCCATTATAATTTTGATAAGATCGGGTTCTTCCGCCTCCATAATTTGGCCCAACCGAGTTGTTATTGCTATTACCATCCCCGTTGTCATAAGTCACTCCATTATATGTGGTCCCGCTCACTCTATTGGTTGTTTGTCTTGTCCGGAGAGTAATCACACTGCTTACTGTAAATGGTTTAGTATCTAATTGTAAAACGCAGTACTTACCGTATCCTTGGCAAGATGCCGTGGCATTATCAATGATCTCAGAGACACTCATTTTGCTGATCTGAGCTAAACTAAGGTTGAGTGCATTTAAAGCATCATCCAGGGTTACATTGTACTGGGAAAGAATACTCGTCACTGCTGAAAGGGAGATGGTATTTGAGTTCTCCAAGTTACTCAACGCAGAACATATTGCTGACTTCTTAGAGTTTATATTAGAAGTTGTAGTCTGAACAATCGATGAAACAGTGGTTGAACTGGACGCGGGTGTGGATGACGCCAATATGATTCCTTTAGGAGTAGTTGTTGCGAAGGAAACATTCCCAGAGATTCCTGCTTGACTTGTTCCTCCAGGTCCGATAGTTTGATTTTGTGATCGAAAAGAGCTCGCCTTATTGGTAAAAGTTACGGATGATGGAATAGAAGGACTTGTTCCAGCTGGACCAATTGTTTGGTTAATTGGTGGAGTAGGGACAGTCACATTGTTTGCCAAATTGGTGCTTCTTGAACTGCTTGCTATGTGAGTAGAGGACGAAGAGAGTCGAGTTGATGACCAACTGCTTGAGTGGATTGTGGTTGAGCTTGCAGGAATCGAAGACCTTGATGTTTCTGTTGCCCTTGAGGTTGATGCAATCGAACTTGAAGACTGACTGGATTGACTGGATCTTGATTGGGTTACGGTAGATGATCTAGAAGTCGATGAACTTGCTATTCCAGAGCTCGATTGTGCCGTTGTAGTTGATGAGGACGATGAACTTGCAGTTGAGGAAGATGGTATCGAAATGCCACTGTGACTGGAGAATCTAAAGGTTGTTGTTGTCGTGATTGTACTGGTTGAACTTGATGAGGAAGCCGAGCGGCCACCAGAACTGCTAGATACTGCTGTTGTGGTCGTAGTTGAGGTAGTGGTACTGCTTGGAGTGGACGTTGTAGGACTAGAGCTTGTTGTTTTTGATGTACTGCTAGATGAGCTCGTATCATTAAGCTCATTGCTCAAATCCCGAGGTCTTCTTCTTGTAATATTATCGGGATCTAATGTAGGAAAGGTAACTTTCGTTGTCTGTTCAGATTTTCTCACTGCAACTGTTGTCGATGTAACAAGCCTGGATGTAGACGGATTGGGCTGAGAAATCGGCTGATTGGTGCTCGGCTGGTTAGTTGTTACTCTGGTTGTGAATATTGTAGATGGAGTTGTGCTTTCGGTCTGCTTTGAGATCCGGCTCCAAGGAAACCAGTCAAAGCGGGATGAATTGGAAGTGCAGGGGGTTTTTGGAGCTGAAGTTAAGATAATAGATTCAGTTGTTGTAGACAACATAGATTGGGTTGTTTTAGGTGACGTTTGAAGAAATTCAGGTTTGGTATTCAAAATTTGAGACGATTTTGCAGACGTTTGGGGAGTTTTGGTTGTCGTGAATACAGTTTGAGAAGTTCTCGAAGATAAAATTGAAGAAAATTTGGTTGTTGTGGGTAAAATTAGAGGCGTTATTGTTGTAGATGAAATCGAAGAAGTCTTTATAGACGAAGTTTGAGAAGGCTTATTCGTTGTAAAAGAGCTCTGAGGTACAGACTTTGTAGAAGAGGGGGATTCACTTTTTGTGGGCAACCGCATAGGTTCACTTGTCACAATTAAAGTTTGAGAAGTCTTAGATAAAGTTTGAGTGGTCCCAATAAAACGGTGAGACCACCCAAACCAACACTCGACGGTTAAATTTCCGATACATCGAGGCCACTGTGATGCAAGAAAAGAGTCTATTAAAGGATAGTCAGAGAGGTTACAGAGATCTCTTACCTGTATTGTTATTCATCCAGTCATTATCTGTGGATTTGTCAGCTTCATTACTTTGGTTTCTTCCACCTCCCCAAAAATCGAATGGGAGATTTCTTTTATTTCTCCTCGATTTCTTGGTTGATCCCGGGGTTGGGCATTGATTTTGTTGGGTTCTGAAAAGGAGATTATTATTTCCACAATGCCTTCGGAGGACGGGTTGGTCTCCAATAAACATGGTTTCAACTCCATAGGAAGCGAGAATATCTATGGTACGAATCCAGAACTCAATCATAGACATGAGGTATGAGATTTAAATTTCTGTATTATTAGAATCCGCCCATGGGAAAAGCATTTTTGTATATTTTAGCGAAGTGCTGATCCAAACTCAGAACTCGAAACCGCAATCTCCAGCAGTTTGACGCATCTCAAACGAACCGCGTCCTCTCCCATCCCCAATTCTCTTCGAAATAACAATTTTGCCCAAAGCGACGTATCTTCTGAAGTTGTGGGACACACCTTGGAACCAGTTGAATTTAACGGGAGACCTCCACATTACAGTAAACTCAAGATTTTCACGGTTGTAAATGTGGTTGAGGTAAGAATAACCACAAATAACTGATGACTTTACTCTAGATAAAGAAAAGAGAGAAGACCGCGGGATATCTGAAGATGTCCGATAGACAAGTAGCCAATCCTTTTCGAAGATATGGGTCGTTGAGGACATTGCACAGCATTGGCGGATGGGTTACACCCAAAGGGAATGACAAAAGACATGAATATATTAAGGTAACTGATCAACTATCAATCCTATGATTGTCTTAATATTCAGAGTGGTTCACGACCTCCCAAAAGACCAACAGGTCCAGAATTTGGACTTCATAAGGACGCGAACTTAAACAAAGAAGTGGTTTCGTTCCCCTGCACGAAGAATATCACCAGCAATGATCTCATATTCAATGTTGCTCAGCAAATTAAGAAAAAAGTCCAAGGATTCGAGTCTGATCTCACAAGAAAACCAATGGAGAAGAAGGGATCCAAAGCCAAGAAAGAACCCCATAATGTTTCGCATTTACCCTCAGGGCCATTGACGGGTATAATAAGAAAAAAATTCTCTCATTAAACTTACTTTAACATTCTCTGATATTGACTAGAGTCTTCGCCCCAAATGAAACAAATCGGTTTGTCGAAGGGATCATAATCATTTGTCAGGGATACTGTAATTCGTCATTAGTGTCTTATTTCTCGTAAATTTTATGGGGTTTGGTTTTAGAACGAAGTGTCGCAAAAATTATTGTAAATAGTACGGCGGCTTGGCATGCCGCCATATAAAGCAGTAAGAGAGTTTTTAACTTGACGGTTTAATTTGATATGACGCAACCGACACCAATTTGAAAATATTACTGATTCATATTGAAGGCTCAACAACCCCAGCAAGAAATAAACAGAATCTATTAAACGATCTTACGCTCTCCCGTATTTTTGTTCCAATAGAGCGGTTTTGTGGCTCCGCAAAGCTCAGATGTTTTGGCACAAATAACTGGCTGGATATGACGATTTATCTCGAAGCCAGCTGGGACAAGAAAATCGTTCGTGTAATTATAGGAGGCTGAAGTAATTCTCTTTAATTAGCAGTGCTTACTGGTTGTATTGGTTTTCTTTATCAAGGGCGTCATCGTCGTAACACATAATCGATTGCATAAGAAGGTTTCATTTTTGAGTACCCCCGCTTTAACTGTGGATTTACAAGTCAACGAAGGCTCGGCAGAGATGACAGTAGGAGTATAGATTGATGTCGGGGAATCTGATAGAATATAACTTACATGTCAAACTTACCATTAGCAGAGTAATCGTATAAATAAGTGATCTCTTCTCCAGAGGCTTGGCCACATATCGAGGACGTCCGCTTAATGTGGTAGATCAGGATGAAGAGCAGGAGACATTCCCGCTCGAACATCCTCGCTTCCCAAACCAAACTTGTGTTCGGACCGTTCTTCTTTTTGTTTCAGATGCCCGTTTCGGTGACTCCTGGAGACGACGTCGTTGTTCCGGGCAACCGTTCATTCCGGATCTTGACGCAGATCACTTAGAGATCCCTCAAATTACTTATTTCTTTGTACTCTCTACTTATTTCTCTAAACTATTCACTTTGTTTTACTAGTATTTGATGATTTGAATGCTTTGATTGTATAGAAGGATTAAGGAAAGCCTGCTCGTTGCGTTGGAAGGACTTTGAAGAGCGATGTCAGAACAGCGATATCAATATGTTTATGGAGCTTTGTAGGGAGCGATGGAGGTGGTAGTCATGTCTACGACCAAGATAGGGGCCATGTATTTTGTGTCCGTCTTTTGTTTTCCACATTTTGATTTTATATGTCGAAACATAGAAAGGTGGACAGAAACTTTTATTTTTTGCTGTAGGGTCGAATTTCAATGCAAAAAATGCCGACACTGGATTTTAAAATTCGTTGCCAAAAAAAACATAAAAGCTTCAGTGACCATCATTACGGGAATTTACCGGAAAATGATGATGAAAGATATGATTGAGAAAACTGTTATATCCGCAGGCAAGGTGCAGACACTTACTCTTGTGTATCAATCTAATTCTTTAAAAATTTTCGCAGGCATTTAGCTTCATTTTTTTCAAGTTCCGGAATATGAGCGTGGCTCTTCGAGCACTTTCCAAAATCATGTCGGTGAAAAATTTGCGTAATTTTTGCAGTTCGTTCGTTTTGTTGTCAAATTCATTTTGTCGAATTTTTGTCAATTGTCTTTTTCCTTCCGGTTGGGGCCGAACATTTGAATGGGATCGAATGTTTTGTTGTAAACGCCAGCCTGTCATTTTGTATCTCTTGGGTGTGTTGACTGGAATCTTGCTCTTCTCGTTACTACAGTTTCAAGTTCACGATCAGACATATGGACACAATACTGATGATTTTGTTCCCCAGGCACCGCCTTTATCCGGAAATTCTACTGAAGAAAACACATACTTTTTCTACAAGCACGAACACGGTAAGATTTTAAGCCTTTTTGTTTTTATAAAAGTTCATAAAAAAAAAGATTTTTTTTTATTTAAAAAAGCTCGGCTTCGGCAAAAATTTACGAAATTTTGTCACTATGTATGTAAAAAATGTCGAGCGAATATTACCTTGGTCCCCCTTCCTTACCATTTTTTTCGTTCGACTCCAGCCTTTGGCAATGCCACTGACGCAAGGTGCCCCTTGCAAAAATACCGTATTTCACAGGGGTATCACCACTCTAAAATTACTTTGTGATTTTTAGGGGAAAGTGCTGTAGTCAAGGAGTTGAAGAAAAGAGTGCGGATTCTTTGCTGGATAATGACTCACAACTCCAAAAATGGAAATATGAGAGCGACTGCAGTCAACCGAACCTGGGGTCCCAAGTGTGACAAGTATTTATTTGTGTCCACCAATGTGTCATCTTTGCCATCAGTTGACTTGAATGTTACAGAAGGCCGAAAATATTTGTGGCAAAAAACAAAGAGAGCCTTCAAATACGTTTACGATCACTACGGAAGCGAATACGACTGGTTTGTGAAAGCAGATGACGATACGTTTATGTTCGTCGAGAATCTCCGCTTCATGTTGATGAACTACAACAAGGAGGAGCCAATTTATTTTGGATGTAACTTCAAAGTAATTGTAAGAACGGGGTATATGAGTGGAGGAGCCGGCTATATTCTAAGTCATGAAGCCCTAAGGCGATTCGTGGAGGATGGACTGTCTGATCCAAAGAAATGCAAAGCTGCGGACACGGGAGATGAAGATGTGGAGGTTGGAAGATGTTTGGGGAAACTGGGAGTCATCCTTGGGGACTCTAGGGACGCCTCGGTAAGTGATGAACATTTTTAAATAATCGATTTTAGGGGAGACATCGAATGCTTCCAATGGCTCCTGAAATACACTTTGGTTCAGAAAATAAAGGTAAAATTCCCGATTGGTTTGAAAACTACACTCGTTATCCCATTTATAATGAGGTAAGTCATTGTTTATGGAAAACTACCCCGGAACACGTTTTCTACAAGCTGCTGAGCTTTTACTTGGTAAATTTGAATTTTCAGAAAGGCGAATGTTGCTCCGATTACATGATCTCTTTCCATTACGTCTCCGGTGCCAAGATGTATGCACTGTATAACCTGGTGTATCATGTTAGAGTCTTCGGCGTCACCGATGAACATCTTCTCTTGGGTGCTCCAAATCTTGGCCAGAAATTGACGAAAATATCCAAGGAATCGAACAGAGAGTTGGGCTCGAGGAGAAAAAAGTGACGACATTTCATTACTAAATATATTTATTATTGTTGGAAATAGGTGTATAAATATCGAATGAATAATGTGATATGACGGGAGTCTAATAATTTTGCTTATTTTGTGTCTGCACACCTCTTCCGATGTCTTTTGAAACCGCTGATTCAATTTTTATATGAGTTGCTGGAATGGAATTAGCCTATTCCAAGATGTTATTGGTCTGGAATGGGGACTGTCATTCCTTCGAATATTATGAAATCAACCTCTGACGTCACTGACCTCCCTCCGGAATCAGATTTCGATGAAATAGCGCCAAAGTTTTCGGAATTCAGCAATCCTTTTAGTGATGATTCAGAGGTAAAATCAGATAAACATAACTCTATCGCTGACTCATCTCTCGAGGCCAGAAAAACAAAATCAGCATAATCCCTGTCTGTTGCGGAGAAAGACCAAAGAATCCCCGAGATCAGCATTACTGTTTATTTGCTTTTCTAAATTTTTTATGGCTTGGATTAAACCCGATTTATCTGCGTGGCTTACAATAGAAACAGGCGTGCTCTTTGAAAGCGCATTACACGACCAAAGTTTTAAGGACCCTATCTCTAAGTCACAAAAACATGGAGTTGGTTTTTTAGGGATGGGCCGAATGCTGATGTCATCGATCTCTGAAGGTCGATCTACATAAAAATGAAAAGTAATGCGTCAGGCATGATGAGAATATGAAAGAACACGTCAGAGGTTTGCAGCTCGTGAGCCGAGTGTCAACATTATCTGATGTGAGACGATAACGAGGTTCCTGGCACCAGAAAAACGACGTTTCTTCCAACAATGACCTAGGAAGGCATGATCAAGATCGCCGAGGCCGTGTTTACAAATTTCTGCGGCCCTTGCTGCCGCTGAATCAATCTCCGCGCCCTCCAGCGGGTCACCGAGTATTATTCATCGCGCCATTGTCTGTTTCCCGGACTCATTAGAGCATCGGATGAATGCCCGCCGGAATGAGGGCTAATGTCCGGCGTGGAAGTAAAAAACGCCTCCGGATCGGTTTTCGCGGAGGGATCGTTCCTCTTTTCCTCGCCCATTAATTGGCGCCTATGAAATAAAAAAAATACCAAAAAATGGAACACCCCCCCCTGCCCCTCGCCGAAGGGCGGAGTCTCAATGAGCCCTATAAAAGAGGGACGCCACAACCGACGACCTCAGTTTCGAATTCCGATCTTCTAACAACCATCATGCCTTGCTGTAAGTTTTTATTCCAATTCTCCGTTCTCAGAAATTCTGATTCCGATTCTTTTGAGGAGAAAGAGGAATTTCTGAGAATTTGCTCTTGAGGATTTTTATGACTAACATAATACGGTAATCGAAAAATGAGTTGAAAGAAAATTTTTAAAAAGGATAAAAAAAAAGATTTGCATGATTTTTTTTTTCATTTTTATACCGTGTTGTATATTTGTATTGTATATAAGACAATTTTATGTTCTTTTTTGAAACCTTAATCATGATCCTGCTTTCAGACTCTGATCAGGAACCCGCCCCAGCAGCTCCCCAGAAGGAGTGTTGCGCCGAGAAGGAGTGCTGCAAGCACGAAGGCGAAGAGGAGTGCAAGTGTACTGACTGCAAGTGTTGTAGTGGAGAAGAAGCCGAGGCTCCCAAAGAGGAATCTGCATAAATTAATTTGAATTTTATCAACGTCGTTCTGTCATATTGGCCAATAAATAAGACCAGCGTTACTGCAGACTTTGGATTTTTTTTGAAGGGATGTAATTCTGGGTTTAAAAATCGAACTTGTCAAAACTAGGGTTGGTTGTTTGACAGACCTTTCTACCTGACGTCAAATTGCCGTCATTTTGGCTAAATTTAAAATTCTGATATACAAAGCTTTCAAAGGCGAGTTTGAGATAGACTATGATTATTCCCGTTAATATTAGTCGTAACTGTTTTTACTGCTTATTTCATCCGTCGCCTTGACTATTATAGAAGGGACAGTTTAGTTCCTAAAAAATGTAAATTACTACGATTTTTTTGTAAAATTCTACAAAAAGTTTTTAATAAGTACACTTTGGCAGTAAAAATAACAGAACAAATTGACATAACGAAAATAACGGAATGAAATTTGAAATTATTTTCGTTTCCAAAACCCGGTTTACTTGGTCGACTTTTAGCCTTGGTCTTGGCCATCTATGAAACCGTATAAATTCCTGCATTCCGCGGCAGAAGACTGTGGATTCGGTCAGACATTTGATCCAGAAGTTGTGAGTCCCGCTGAGATCTTCTTTCATCCTTGCGAATCCTCAAATGCGGGCCTTTTGTAGTTTTTTTGTAGGAGGAATGTCAAATCGATCGTATTCTGTTGGTCTGCCTGGTTGTGGCTGCTGTTCTTCTCCTTGTCATCTTACCCGCAGCTGTTGCCCTGGCCGTATATTGTGTGACAGTAGTGTACAAACCAAGACGGGAGGAAAAGAAGTCCAGAAAACGGGTATCTGATATAGTTACCAGTAATCATAAACCGAGATCCATCTATTCGCGGAGAAAACAAGAGATTAATAGGGTATAGATAAGAATAACCATGGATAATATAATTTTACAGTACTTGAAAGATCACGAGCAAAAGACGAACAGACAGGAAAAGGCAAAGAAGATGCCAGTCCGCCAGTGCACGTTCGTTCGTGCCAGCTCCAAATCATCAAATGATAGTGACTTACAGGACATGTAGCAACATGTATTATAAACCAGAAAAATAAAGCGGTTCGATATAATTGAAGGTACTTTTATTTGAATGCATTTTAGCGAATTTTAGGAAGACGTTTACTGATCGTGAGGTCTAATGAGCTCACAGATTCGTGAGCTTTTATCATCTGTGAATTAAATTTGGCGCGAAAAAGCAGAACTCGCGTTTCGTGGCATTCCGCATCGCTAATTTGTTTTTCGCAGATTTTTAGTGGAGGCAGAGAAACATTGTTTTTCGGGTTAAAATAATATCCATCGTTCTCTCGACATGGCGCATGTGATCTCCCAAGTTGCCGCTCCAGTTCCTCAGACCATCGACCGTGAAAAGGTAACGATACAACGGCTATTTCTTTTATTGTTTAGGTTTGTCCTTTACTTCTGAGAATCTTTGTCAAGTCGAATGGTCACAATCATCCTGCAGAATTCAGTCGGGGCACCACCCCATCAAATGAGATTCAAATTTACACTTGGTAAGTTACCTCGACAAAATTTTATTGTAATAATAAAAATTACATTTATGAGATTTTAGGAAAGACTGCACGTTGAAGGAGTTAGTGACCCTGATCAAAGATGTAAACACGGATTCTCGGAAAAAGGGAACTGAATTCGACTTTAATATTGGTATGTTTCCTTGTTATGATTGATTTATGTTTTTAGTTTTCGCATCGCGAAGTTCGGGGAAATATCAAGCAAGATCGATCGGAGTTCTCCAAAACGGAAGTCGAGGAGTCGACGATGCCAAGACTCTTCAAGAAGCGGGCTTTGAGGTTGGCGATTTTATTGATGTGGCGATTTTCCCTCCCGTGGACCGAGCTGGCTACAGAAACGGTGGTGGAATTAATCGTAGGTCCTCCTTTGAGCGACCTCAACGTCGTTTCAAGTCGTTCAGAGACTAAAAAAACGCTTACTGATGACATCTCTTTTCAATTATTGTTCTTATTCCCTTGTTGTAATTTAATAAATAACTTCCTCGACATTTTATGGTGGAACTTACTGGTTATTAGCCGTGGAAATATTTGAAGTTTGTTGTCATGATTTAATTGGTTTACATCTGTTCTGCGGCTTTAGATGAGTGAGTATTCACCGTATCATTTGCTTCAAAGTCCGGGCGAGGTGGATCCGGAGAAGAGTAATATTTCCCTCGCTCACAATCTTAATCAAGAATTCAATGACGTCCAGACATTGGTCACGCAGATCAAGGGCCTTTATTTATCACCTGACTGTTCTGATGTTACTTTAATTGTGGAAGAACGGAGATTCCCAGCTCATAAAACAATATTGTCTTGTAGGAGCGAGTACTTCAGGTATGTGCATTAATGTATTTTTATTCTTTTTTTAGAGCCATGTTTTTTGGAGGTATGAAAGAAGGGAAGGACGCGGAAGTTGTTCTCCATGAAACATCCCCCGCTGCATTTGAAATTCTGCTTAATTACTTTTACAGTGGAAAGTTGAGGTTTAGTAATATGAAACTGCCCTTGTTTCTGGAGGTCTTTGCTCTGGTGCATCAATATGGAATTAAGAAATTGGAAGATTCTATGTGTGAATACCTAAAACATTCTCTCCAAGTGAATAATGTCGCCATAATTTATTCAACAGCGTATCTCTTCGCTTTGGATAATTTGATGAATGATTGTCTCGAATTTATGGATAAGAATGCCGTAGATGTTATGAATACTGAGGTAATTTTATTTTAAAATCTTGGAGTTTTCATATTTTAGGCCTTTCTTCAACTCTCAGGACAAAGTCTTCTCCGAATCCTTAGCCGGAATTCGTTTTGTGCTCCAGAACTTTTAATCTTTCAAAGCCTCACAAAATGGATATACAGTCATCCGGAGGAGGCAAATATGCACACTTGTTTGTTGAAACAAATCCGATTGACTCTTATCAAACTGGAAGATATCATGGAGAACGTAAGACCGACAAATCTGATGGAGCCGGAAAGAGTTTTGGACGCCATTCATGATCAGATCACCAAAAGGACATCGGATTTGGGTTACAGGGGATTTAGAAGTAAGAAATTTATCTAAGGCGCTATAATTGTATGTGTGATACTTGGTTTAAAGTTGTTTTCAGAACCCAACACAAATGTAATATCACCATCTCTGGGCACAAAGGTCATCGAGGGGAGCAATGGAGATGGGATTCTGAAGCACAAAGATGATCAGAAATTGGATATTGAGAAGTGCACAAGTCATGAAGTGGGGGCGGATGGAGAATATATCACGGTTGAAGTAAGTATGCGGCCTATTACTTAATTGATTCAGCTGGGCCGAGCTTATATTCTAAATTATATCGAACTGCATATGGTTGATCGAGATCAGAGGTTGTATTCGTATTACATTGAAGTGAGCATGGATGGATCGGATTGGGTCCGAGTCATCAATTACAGTCAATATTATTGTCGAGGAAAACAGAAATTGTACTTTCCAGAGAGGGTTGTCAAGTAAGGTTTGACTTCGTAAAAAAATTTGATAAAAAATAGTTAATTTTTGTTTCGAAATATAAATTTAGGTATATCCGAATAATGTGTACCCGCTCCACGGTGCATCGGATGTTTTACATATCCGAAATGAAAGCAATGTATTGCCCCGAAGCTCCCGAAGTTCACAATGACGTCATCGTACCTGTACATAATGTGGCCACAATAGAAGAAAACGCCCATGTAATTGAAGGGGTCTCCAGGAGTAGGAATGCACTTTTAAATGGAATCACGGACAATTATGACTGGGATAATGGATACACATGTCATCAATTGGGTAGTGGGTTCATTACTGTACAACTGCCACAACCGTATATTATTGGATCCATCAGGTAGAGTAGCCGTTACCATTTATGAAAATAACCACCTGTAGGTTACTTTTATGGGATTGTGATGATCGAAGGTATTGGTTCACAATAGAAGTGTCCCATGATAATGAGCAGTTCATGAAGGTAATCGATGGCCAGAGTTTGAGGAGTTGGCAAACTTTCTACTTCAAGCCTTTGCCAGTGGTTTTTATAAAGATCACCGGCCTCAGAAACACGGCCAATGAGGTCTTCCATCTTGTACATATTGAATGCCCGGCTGATCCAGATAACGCACATCAATCTGAGAATGTGGCCATCAGCGACGTCAACACCTATCCCGTTATTTATACACATCCCGATCTGCAAAACAATTGATTTGAACGCATGTTTATATGTACATAACTGAATTTTATCCAACAATATAATGACGTATAGAAGTCAAACAAAATTGAAAAAAACAACTAGATAAGTATGACCTGTAGACGACATGTCTAGTGTAATATGTATAGCAATTTAATACTCCTTCACTGGATATGCGTCATGATCCATCAGAGTCCTCCTCACTCTCGTATTCTTCCTCATTGCTCTCCAATTCGTCGTCAGGATCGTCATTGGGGACCGTGGGAGGCGGAAGGGCGGCCGAGATTTCATTCAAAGCATGCTCCTTCCTCCACATCTTCATATAAGTCGAGATCGCGTAATAAATAAACCGATATTGGGCCTCGGTTTGGACCATTGTAGCGCGTTGTTCACGGACCATGCGGACTGTTTTTGGAATGTCGACGGCACAATGCGGACCTATAAATATTCGTCATTACTGTCTATCTTCAGCATATATCATAACATAAAGTGGTTTCTTCCTACCTATCTGTTTAATTTTTGCGATAATGATATCGAGTACAATATAAGTTCCAGTCCTCCCAATGCCCGCGCTACAATGCACAAGCATGGGACCACAATCAGGAGGGCATCTGGGAACGGCGACTCTGTTTATCTCATCCATGAAGGTCAAGACGGCATCTGAAGGACATCCATTATCTTCCCAGGCCAAGAATTGATAGTGGAATATATGCCGGACGGCCGTGGGGATACTCTCGCCTTTCTGGAGATAGGCCAACTCCAACTGTCTGATCACATATTCTCCTTTGCTCTCTTCTTTCGTCAACCTGACTCTGAACTCATGGTTCTGCCCATATCGATGCTCCTCTCCCTTTTCTGGCCAATAAACCGAACATTTCAGTCTTCCTCTTTCGGTTTCCTTTGTTGTCATTACAATTATCCTCACATTCTCTTGCCAAATCATGTGCCAAAAGTCACTGATCGTGTGCTGAAGACATCCTTGCGTGGAAATGTATCTTTTGCCGACTCCAGAGAACTCAGAATAACAAGGAACATTGCTCAGGACCTTCACCAAATTAGCATTGATATAATCGCTAAATTCGGAGCTCTCTGACTCGGAATCCAGAGGGCGCAATTTGATTCGAGTATGGTCGAATGGGACCACATTCCTGTACCTATTTTTCCTCACGTTCTCTGGTCGTCTTCCTTCTTTGCAACTCACATAAAGTGAGCAGCTTTTGTCGTGGTGTATCTTCTAAACAACGACTAAGCCAATAAAAACGTAACCCACATCAAATTCCTCGGCTATTCCATCTCGAGCATTCGGTTTCTTGGCAGTTCTGATTAAGGCTTCTATTCGATCATCGACTGATGCAGCTGTGAACTTGGTCGACAATAATGGCTAAAAAATAACCCATATAAAACAGCCGCAGCTGTAATCTTACTTGTTTTAACTTCACAACTGTTCCTGTATATTGAACCATTGGTGTCTTTTTGTAATTTTCGATCAATTCCGTTAGACTTCTGAAGTTATCTTTGGGCACAATTCGGAACTTGTTGTCCTAAAATTTATAAAAAACAAAGATTAAATTACTCACATCATGATATATCCTAACATGTAACGTGCTGTCATCATTCTTCACGCTGAGAGCATATTCTCCAGGAACACTTGTGCTCTCTCTGATCAAAAACGTCCCATTCGGCTCATCCGACAACAACTCCTCCGCTTCCAGACCGTTAATTGCAATGTGAAAGAACCTGTCTTGCCCGATATTCACCACCGACTCGGGAGCTGGAATCTTGACCGGCTTGGTGACCTCGATAAAGACTCCATCTTTCTCACACAACAGATTCGGCGTCTCCATCAGATGCTGGACTAATGCACACAAATTTATAAACTCTTGTCCAGTTGGAAGTCGATGAATACCTCCTTTGCCACTTAATTTGACATGAGTCACTCGATTCCCACGACTAAACAAAGATTAAAATATACTTCATAAGACATACTGAATGGATATGGTGTGGTCGAATGGATTGGACTCGCTCGGTCGTATTAGAAACTCGCCTTTGGAACCGTAGAGAAACAACAATTCTCTGGCCCGGTCCCCGCTCACATTGTAATAGAAATCAGTCAATCTGCAGGCATTTCCTGAGCTGATTTATTACCTTACCTAAGTTCATCCATTTTTATACTCCAGAAGACATTTCGTTCGTTGAAACAGATTAATGAACGATCGAAATGGGGTCTGCAAAGGGCGCGGCGCCGATAAAAAGTGTAAGTTGAACAAAAAATTTTGCAAGATTATTTGCAATAATTTTCCAAGCTGCGCCCTATATTGGGTGAATAGACTGAATCATTTTATACGATAAAATTGTGATTTTATTACTGTAAATTGGGAAACGTAAATGTTTTGGAAATAACATTCATAAGCATAATATTTACTCGTAAATGGGTTGTGTTTGTTTCAAAAATGGGTTGTGCACATTCAGTGTCCTACCACAAATCTGAACAAGCCCTTTTCATCAAGGATATGCCTGTCCACAAACTCTTGCCTCAATCCGCCGATGTTTTCGCTGATCTGGAGACTGATAACGATATGAAAGGACAGATTGCAGTTGATCATATTTTTGTGAACACCCGGTAAGGGAGTATAATATTTACGACGGCTCTTTCAGAGATGCTTATGGACAGCCCTCGGTGGATTTGGAATCTCAGAACATTGATTGGGCCAACCAATACAACATCGTCTTCTCCGATCGACCTTCTCCTTATGACTTCCCGGCCTTTGCTGATGAAAAATGTAAAAGTAAAAATATGTGATATTGAGATAACAAAAAAAAAACTATTCTAAAGCTGATCTCATTGTCATTTCTTTACTGGTGTATGACTACAACACAAATTAAATGATGTTAAGGGCAAAGATCTTTTCTTTGGTCCATTTCTCAAGAACCCAACAGTTTTTCTTTGTTGCAATTTGTTTCCAGATCGTTTGAAGCTAATATTCTCACGCAATAACCGCTTTTATTGGTCTGTCAAACCGGCTAAGCTTACGATCACGAATATTCCTCTGTATATATAAGTCATCATCCCTCTAGAGTCACATCCATTGTAATTCCCAATGTCTCCTCGTATTATTCTCTTCTTATCCGCTATATGTGCAACTGCTTTGGCCTCCGGACTTTGGGGACATCGTGGTTGGGAGCCCTCAATCCATGACGGTGAACATCACGGACATGGGTCGGAATGGCATCAGGATCATCATGGAGCTCACGGCTGGGACGGAGACAACAGCCACGATCATCAAGGGAAGCATGGCTTCAGCGAAGGGGACGAATCCGACTGGGCTCGAGTAGACTATGGAGGACATAAGGCTCACAAATCTGGAGACGAATGGCATTCGGGATATCATCACGAGTCCGGCGATGATCATGGACATGATTCCGGCTTTAACCATGGTGCCGAACGTGGGCATGGAGGCCATCAACACTGGGGGCATCATGACGATCATCATCATGGACATCATCCCTGGTGGTGAAGCCATAGAAAGATGTTTCCGGACAACGTATAATCGCTGATTATGTATTGCTAGCGATCCCGATGTCCCATTCTTTGAGGGCTTATACATATGTAGGCTTATATCTGTTTTTGTGGGATCACCTGAACTCCCTCAAGAACCTTTGTTTTGTCTCACCATCAAATTTTGAAAACCCCTTAGGCAATATTTTCTTGATGTGTAAAATAAATCTCACCATGAATCGAGATTTCTCGGTATCTTTAAAGTTCGGATGGATACATTTGTAGGCGGAGAAAGTTTTTTTTTGGATGCTAATCTTCTGCGGGTAGGCGTTTTCGAATTTAAATTCTGTCAAACCATGTTATTAAAAGAACGGGCAGCGCTTTGATCAATTGAATTTGTGGGACTTAAGGGCGCGTTCCAATCGAATTCAGCAGCCAATTTAAGTATGAAGGACGCAGAGGTGTTACTCGAACGCGGGGCAAACGTCGCTTTTTTCTCCTGGTCCAAGGGATTCTGTAAGTTATCTTTTTATGTATAAGGAGAAAAACAGCAAGTTTTGTAATCAATAACTGGTGACTGTAACTTTAGCGTTTGGCTTGAAAGCGTGTGCCTTAATCCTGGTATCGACCCTTGGCTACGTTCATTTATCGAGTCTTTCTTCCAAAGGAATTGAACTAATCAGACACGATGATCACACTGACTTCTCCACTACTTCAACAGACCAAGATAGAGAGTATAATAATACGATCATAGTGATTACACCCACTTATAAGAGACCCGAACGATTAGCCGACATTACTATGTGAGTCTGGGCGATATATGTATTATTCACAAGGTTATTCATATTTGAGTGCCAATTAGACATGAAGCTCGCATCTAGAATCAAAAAATAAGGAAATGCAAATTAATTTGCAGGTTATCTCAGACTCTGATGCATATCCCCAACGTATTCTGGTTGGTAATTGAAGATGGAGACTACAAAGTGGAGAAAGTGGAGAATGTCCTCAAGAGGACAGGCCTCAGGTATGCTTATGTCAACACGACGAATCAAGGACTTCCTTGTAAGTTTTTGATTAAAACCTTTACCTCCCTGCAGGCCGAGGCTGGGCCCATCGTAATTATGCCTTTGATTGGATCCGGGCGAATCGAAAGCATTTCAAATCCAACGATGTCGTGTTCTTCGGCGATGATGACAACGCTTATGACCTCCGGCTGTTCCGAGATTACATTCCCAATGTAAAAGTGATGGGTGCTTGGGCTGTGGGTGAGTGTTTCAACCGGATGATCCCCATGTATAATATGATTGCACAGTCTGTACGTTTGTTCTTTTAGGCACATCGGGATCAACCCTAGTGGAGAGTCCAAAGGTTAATAAAGAGGGGAAACTGGCCGGATGGCATGTCATGTTCAGACCGGACAGGAAATACGCCACTGACATGGCCGGATTCGCACTCAATATTGATGTGTTGATCAACTCAAAGTAACAATTCATGTCTTTGCTTATAACAACAGTGGTTTAGTGCCTCCTTTAATCTGCACTGTGCCGGCAGTGTCCCAGAAGAATGTTTTCTTCGTCAAGTCAACGTTCCTTGGAGTAACATTCAAGTTTTTGGCTATGATCAAGATGATGTTCTAATATGGCACAGGAAAACGGCGGCCGGCCAATACGACGAGAACTTCCCTCACAATGGATACTTCACCGAAACTCTGAAGATACAACCGAAGTCGTGCCAGAGGATGCAGCCAATCAATCACATTTCATACGAAGAAGCCCTCAGGCTGTTCAATAAGGGTGACAATTAATTTGTTTACTATACGGGTACTGTAGTTTGCATAGCAAGTGTTTGTAATATAAGTCGTCTAATAAAAGATATTACTATTTATTTGTTTTGCATTTTACATTGCAGAATTGTAATAATCATCTTATCTTGCACTTACAACAATTCTCTGTCCTCCTTAGCGAATTTAATCTCAAGATTGATGGTTCCCAGATTGAAATATTTTTTGGGAGTAGTGCCGGTGGTGATGTATTGAGAGGGAATGCGGAATCTAACTTTACGTTGTCCCGGCTTCAGGGCATCATCACAATCATGGTAGACTTTACAGACGGGATCAATGTTGGTGAGTTCCTTGGTGGATCCGGCCAATTTGAAGTGACCTTTGGAGTCAGTTCGGGTCTCTTGGAGCTTGTCATCTGGGTCTGGGCCTGCAAATAAATTAAAGTGATGGGGCCGAATACTTCCCTAACTTACCATCATCTTCATCCCACAGAGCCACTCTCACATTTGTCGCAGGCTTATCTCCACACAGCAGAATTCCCTCGCATCCCACGGCCTGCTCTCTCAAAGCACTCACTGTACCAAATATGGCCAACAGCAAAAAGAAAGAGGCTCTTAAAGACATGTTAATTGCTGGAGAATCTGTTTATCACTTTGGCTTTTATTTGGTCCTGTTTTAGGGGATCTATAAACAAACTTTTTGATATTTATCTTTCATTTTACGGATAAACAAATGATTGGGGATAACAACTTGTTTACAATTGGATTGAGAGCTCTTTGAGGTAGCAGTTACATTGAATTATCATCAACCCCACACTTGTTATATTGTACTAGACATTGACGTAAAACATTGAACTTTTTGCTCGGAATGGTCTCATTGTTTCTAAATCAGTCTTGGAATCCGTTCATAAGACCCGTCTGCGTCCCATCAAGATGTCACTCCTAATTCGATGAGTTCATAAAAACCAATATTTGTTTCAATTTCGTTTTGATCACGCGCCAAGAATTTTTATTTTTTTTTTCATGCAGGGTTTTGTTTCATTTCAGTCAAGTATAATGTAAGTTGATGGAATCAGACTTTGGTCCCGACTTTTCAAAAGATTTTTGAAGAGAAAAACGAGAAAAAATAGACTGGCGACATGTGATTTACAATTTTTTGGGTTCAAATAAGAAGATCAGAACTTTTGAACTGGAATTTTCAAAAAGCAAACCACGCATAATACACCGAAATGGGCCGATAAAAGCGCATTGAAGCGCGTCGGCGATCGTTTTATAATCCCAAATACTACTACAACATTTGTCAGACTTTTGAACTTTTAAATTTTTTTATCGTAATCATGCTTCGAAAAAATGCATTGCAATGTATAATAAGAACTGTCCATTTTTGATTAAGTATTGTCTACGCGGCTGTTGTAAAGCACAGTTTTTTGAACGGGTTTGGGATGACCACGGGTACAACAAGCGATGACATTGTTTATTGCTACCGGTTCGAACTTGGAGCGCCTGACTTTGCTTCCAAAGATTTCCTCAACGTGTTTCAACGAAACGCTTAAGGCAATGAAGAAAAGACACCGCAAGAGGTAGGAGTACATGTGAGTAAAGAAAAAAGGTTGTTGCGGGAATAAGTGCGTCATTGTAACGTCAGACATGTAGTACAAAACAAGGAAATGATGACTTGTGATACTAGTCGCGGAAAAAAGTCCTTAGAATTTTTCGCGGCCCCCAAATCTCGTCGCACCCCGAAATGTTGATTTGTCGCGGGAATCGAGCGCGACAATAAGGCAAAATCAACAAAATTGCACTGTGCAAATGCACTTTTCGGGTTCATGCACAGTGCAGAGTCGCAGAAAAATCCCAGGACTTTTTTCCGCGACTAGTACGGTTTGTCAACGGCAAAATGCCAGTAGAATGATTGAGGAAGAAAAAAGATGGAAAAGAAGAAAATGTAAATTTGGATCCAAAATTTTATCAGCCAAGAGTTGCGCTTTGGGGCTTTTGATTGAAAAGTGCCAACTTCGTTGTATGAAAACCATCTTTTCGGCATGAATTTGGCGACGACACGATCAACCGCTGCTAAAATAACCGACTGTCTCATCCTTGAAGAACCAAAAAGAAGGCTTAAAAATTTTGGCAAGATGATAAGGCAATAAACCTAGCTCTTAAGCTAGCCATTTATAGAACTGTTGGCAAAACCTAGCCTAACCCTCTGACTTTTGATAGATTGAACGCCGAAACTCAATCAACCCAAGACAGGAACCAGTCCGGTCTGTAAGCCATGGCCAAAGTCATTATTCGGCAATTCTCATCCCTTGTACGTAGCTTGAATAATCCCGTTCTGACTGCCTACGTGCTTTAGAATCCCATTTCTGACTGCCCTTTTACACCATTTGTTTCTCAAATTCATTACGTCTCCAGAATTTCCAAATTAATTTTATAGTCTTAATGATGTAATCGTCTAACCGATAACCTTTTCCATTATCAGAATTTACACTTTTTGTAACCTTATTCGCTCTGTTTCTCCCGATGCACGTGAATCCCGTTTTTCATTGCGGACTCGCCCGAAACCACATGGTACGCGGAATTTCTTGGAGAAAAAAGTGTAAAACAACAAATAAAATGGAGGAAAACAGGTAGTAATAGAATTGAGGATGAGCGGACATGACAGTTTTGAGGACCTAGACGAAAACAAAGCAAAAAAGGAAGGAGATTCTGCGGGGAAGAGACAAAAAAAGTTTTTTGTCCATGAAAAATGGCAGCAGAAAAAAGTTGGCTTAAAACTTTACAAGGACTTGATCGAATCTCTATACAAAAAGAGGTAATTATATAGCCTTATTACAAAATAACTGATGATACTAGAACTTTGACTTCAAATGGGTTGAAACGGACACACAACCCAAATACAATAATCTAAGAGCCTTGGACCATCCCAAAAAGTCTATACTTGGAACATTCTCATATCCCTGATATATGTAGGACAATGATATAATGAAATATAATTGTGGTCATGGTATTATTTTATGCCATTTACTCGGTGAGAATTAAATTCGTCTAAAGCTACACGGTCACCGTTCCTGTACTTTACATTATCTAATTGTAAGTTGGTTGGCTGACAGTTGCATCCATTCACTCTTAGTTCGAACTTCATTGATTTTTAATCGTTGTGGCTCCCCATGACCATAAATCTCTTGAGCTTTCAGCAGGCTACCTACTTACTGCCTTCCTTACTCATTAATCTCCCTAATTACATTCTGCTTTTTTTGATCGCTCACTGTAAATTTGGTGTGGCTAATTGAATCTGGCTGTTCTTTAAAATTGGATGGGATTGATTTCACATGCGTTGCAAAGGAAAGATTGTAATCAGACAAAAAGTTGAAAAATTAAGACATCATTGCAAAAAAATTACCGGAAATGTTATTAAACTGTGAAGAAGTCTGAAAATATTATACAATGACCTTTGAATTGCGGGTGTGGGCTTAGCATCTCATAGGGATTACCGTAACTCCCAAACCGGTTTCAATTTACATGTCAGCAAACTTTATTTCAATATTTTCTCCGAATCTTCTCCAATTCAAACCTAAACAGCGTTTGCTGGGCTGTTTACCTTGCATTAATCATATCATTTCCCCAGAACCTTGTAGTAAACACCAAATATGCTCAAGAAATTCTTTGACAGAGAAGACACTCAACTTGTTCTCTTATTGTTAAAGCCCTTAATGTACTTGTATGGAAAACGAGTACATTAACGGACCTAAGCGGGCCGGGCCGAATAAAATTTGAAACGGGCCGGGCCGGTCTTCGAAGGCCGGGATCTTTGGCCCGGCCCGAGAGCCATGCCTAGGGCGACCTAAAAAGCTTCAAACTCGATAAAATTTTGGTAATTACTCGTTACATCTTTAAAATAATCTTTTTGGGCCTTTGACTTTTGATTACAATGATAACTTGTGCCCTCCAAAGATCGGTTCTTTCATTCCCAGACTTTCCAACGTCACCGTTGCTGTAACACCAAGCATTATTACCCTTTAAACATTACGTTTTCTTTCGTTCTCTCGCAACATAGTAACTGATTTATGAATCCTCGCCGTCCTCTGAGTTGGAACGGAGATTTGTGGCTCGTTTTGTAATAATTTATGAGTTTCGAAAATGGGTTGCAAAGGGAGAATTTATGAGTGGTTCAGAGAGTTTCCATTACCTAGTGTAATATGGAGAGAAGGAACTGGTTTCTGGAATGGTTATTGTATTTTGAATGTTCCCTTTTGGAGCGCCAGAGGCCTTTTTATTCTGGCCATTAGGAAGAAAAGGGATTTTTTGTTAGTCATAATCTACATATTGATTTTTTTAAGACCTTGAACAAAATAAAATGCTAAAGCCTTCAATGTTTGCTCAAAAATAATCATTGTTACTTTCGTTGATTCTCGCTGTTCTTTGTGTTGTTTCAGTAATTCCCCGCAGTTTCTTAGTCATGAGAAAAGTATCTGTTTATAAATATCACGTTTTTTCTCACTAAATTTGCACCGTGATGAGCTGCAAGATCTCCTCGACAACAACAAGAAGATATCACATGCTTATCGGGTTTCTCGCGTCCCCTTGCTGATTCGTTGGATCCGCCGATGAAGCAACTCGATTTACGTCAACGGGTTCGTATCTTTCCCCATCTCGGGTCAGCCTCGATCTACACGTGCAGCGCATGAGATGAAGATGAAAGAATATTGTCTGTTGGTCTCTCCTTTTTGATTCCATCGAACATTCTTGTCGCGTTGTAGTCGAGAAGATTATAGAATGTGAGATCTTTGTTGGCTTAGGGGGGCCTTTGCCAAAGGGAAGCAAAAACTTTTATGTTTCTGGGAATTTAACTTTTTTGAAAGGGGTATTCCCTTTGAAAATGATGAACAGGATCGTCATCTTGTTCCTGTTCAATTGATTTGTTCATTTCTTGGGTAAATAAAACAGGTCATCATGATCGATTTTGCGAAAACATCGGAAAACTCATAAATTTTAAATGCTTGTTTATCAAAAAGTATGAGTGAAAGTTGCGGTTTGTTGGTCTCACGAGAATTATATTATCGCTTTTTTCTCCCATTGTCTCCAGACTCCCTTCTCCAATCATCATCGTCTCTCTTTTTCTAATCATTTCACGCCCAAATCACCACACGCTTCACCAAATTTTTGTCTCAAAAAAAAAGAGAAAAAATGGTTTCAACGAAATCCGCCGACCAAAAAAAAGAGAAGAAACCCCGGAGGGAGATTCGAGACAATAATTTTAATTATGTCAGCTGCAAATGCAGACAGTTACTGCTGATTCGGGGAGAGGTATTCTGGAATTACTGTGTAAAGGTAATCTAAAGGCTATAAAAATAATTAAAGAAGAGAGTAAAGATTAAGAAGGTTTAGAATTTAGTCAGAAATCTACTCACGTGAATCAATAAAATTAAACTAAAAAGATGTGTGTGGGATTGAGAAATAAAGAAAAGAGCGAATTCTGGAAAGAAACAAGTAAAACACAATACAGATACTGCCGTTAACATTCGTAAAAGTACCCTTCAGGCAGAATTTTGCTATGAAATTCATTGTTGATAACTCTAGTATACAAAACAAATTTTTTACATAGGAAAAAAGAACAAATTTGATGTCATTCGGTTGTTTAGCGAGCACTTTTGATCAATCTTCATGTGCAGGAAAAAATATTTCAAATATTATAATACATAACTCACGGAAAGTTTATTATTTTTGGGCTGAAACAAGTATACTTATGACATTTTGCAGAGACTTTTTGTTACAAAAGAAACTTTACATAAATTTCAAAAAGTCCAGATTTTCTGATGTCATCCTTGAATTGAATCCCTAGACTTGTTGTGCAACGAATGGCGTCACCTTTAGCTGTCTATATAATCTCAAAGCAGCTGATTTCCTTGTTTATGACATGCTGTTTTGTCATTTGATTCTTTAAAATTAAAAAAATCAATTCTCAGTCAGAGATTATTAAGACACGAGAGACGAAAAAGAGAGAAACAGAAATCAAATAAATGGGTTAGTTTCAATGAAACCGCGGTTTGTCTGATAACGGCGATGATAAGGAACTTTTTATGAATTATGGGGTATCCCCTGCAATGTTACAGCGCTGATCTCTTGGCGTTGCGGGTAACAAGGTACAATCAGATGCACGTGAGGAAAAGGTGTTGCGCAATTCAGTGGGTTACGGTAACTTTAAACACTGCTCTGTTGATTGCAAATATAAAAATTCCAAAAAATGACTTTTTCGCCAGTAATTTTTTTGCCTAGGGTAATAATCGCACATTAAAATTAAAGTTTGTCCAACAGATGAACATTAACTTTTCAGCAAAAGAAATATGACTTTCAAATTGACTTTGAAAATCATATTTCTTCCATTTTCTTCTAAAGCGTTTTTATTTTTTTAAGAGTAAAAATGTGACTTCTGAGTGTAATGATGTCTGCAACCCCACCAAATCCCATCAACCTTTATTGATGGCATAAATCTACATCGAATTCAATGTCTGCACCCTTCCGCTTCGGACTTTTAATGTTCTTTGTACTACTTTTCCCCCAATTTCTTTCCAAAAACCACTACAAGTTTAGGGATCACATTGTCTTTGAGAGTGTCAGACAGACTTTTTTGATGAGGAATTCCCGTATCAATTTTTTCGAACCTACACTTTTGGGAATTCCCGCCTTTCCTCTGCTTCCCTGCCCGTCTCTCTGCCATAATTTGGTTGTAAGAATTCGAAAAGTTACTCTCCGCCCGCCTTCAGATGGCTACAAAAGCATTAGACGGCGTCCATTCTTTCATAGAGAACTCTTCTCTATTCAACATGTTGTTGTTTATTTTTCTATGCGAAGATTGGAGACTGGCCAATCTTTTTGATGAATAAATAATTTAAATAAAGTCTCTTTGGAGTTTATTGGCTATGAATTGAAGGTAATATTGATCGACCATACGGTCGACAAGTTCTGAAAATGAGGTAAATGTAAACTGAATGGGAAATCGTCGTATAATACGAGAACAATTTGAATTTTTAATGCTAAAACCGATGAGCATTCGATATTACACTGGATCAAGTGGCTAAGGCTCTTCTCTCTTTTCAGAAAATACTCCATGAGAAATTGTTGGTTAACGCCGTTGCATTTAATATAAACACCAAATCACCTCCAACTATCACACTTTTTCCAGCAAATTCGCCATCCTTTTATCGAAAACCCGATCAAATTCTTTCGATTCACATGAATTCCTGCACTTTCCTCCCTTTTTCTTTTCTGCCCGTTCTCTTCATGCGCTGTGATCTCTAGTCGATTATTAATTGGGTGGGAGTCTCAATGAAATTAAACGGAAACCCACAAAGATTAATAAAAACCATGTGATTTGAGTGGGTTTTGCGCGGAGAGAGTTTTTTGCAATCCAATTCATGTGCAAAACTCTGCAAAGTTTACTTTAATATTGTCCATGATATCCATTAACATTTTTACTATCCACAACATATGACTTTTACCTGCATATGCTCTATGACGTCATCGTTCGACACTTCCAGCAGCCTTTTTTTAATTGATTTCCTGACCCTTAACATGTAAATGACAGCGTTTGAATGTCGACAATTTCATCGTGAACATTTCCGCGTGTCAATATCGATTATCATCCCACTCTCCTAGTCTAACCAATCTCCGTTTCAGAACCGAAAATTCCTTCCTTAATCATCTAAACTCTCTTCCACGTGCTCTTCGGAACTGACTGCAGTCATTTCCGATACAAGAGCGATCTGTTTGCACATCCGAACGGGCCGCTCTCCTCCCCAAATACACCTACATTAACACCTCATTGAATCAAGATTATTACTCAAAATTTGAGACTACAGTAATCCAGTGACCATACTTTAAACCGGTGAATATACTCGACATTAACAGAAAAGATGGTCCAAATCGAGTTGCCCGATCTCCAGACTCTCAAGGGATACAGCGAGCAGGATGTGGCCGATATGGCCAGCCCCGACCGTGTCCTCGTCATCATTTATGATCTCGTTTATGATCTCACCGAGTTCGTCGACATTCACCCTGGAGGCGCCGAAATTATTTATGAAATGGTAAGCTTTCTTCGCAACTAATTTTGCATAATTTTTAACTTTACAATGTTAATTACTAATTAATCAACTGTAACCTTGACTTACCACCCTCTTTTTTCAGAACGGTCTAGATGCTACGTCGGTCTTTGAAGATGTGGGCCATTCCAAACTAGCTCGCACTATTTTGCTTCGTTATGTGATTGGCCGAGTTCTCCGCGACGATCTCAAATTACAACAATATCAGAATACCAAAGCCATGCAGAACATCCGGTTCTAAGAGATGTACTGCTGTATATACGACCTACATCTTTACACTACCACTTACACTCAAGACGGGAACTTTATTGATCTGACAATAGTGTTTCTAAGTTTCTAATTTACTTAACGAGTATTACTTTATACTCTTTTTTGTGTGACACTATTGGCCTTCCAAGACCTCACAAAAGCTTTTATTTGAATTGGAAATTGTACATAAAGTACGAAAATAAATGAAATATATATAAAAATGGCAGGCTTTTGGGAATTTTCTTTTTTAATTTGTATTAATAGATCGTATAAGATGACGGTATTGTGTTGACTAGACCATGGTCTCGACAGAGCGCCCACGCCTCCGTAGAACGACCAGTGGGACTCTGAAAGTAAACTAAGTTATATCCACCAGCATAGTAATTATCAGTATAACTCTTAATGAGTGACAAAGACAGTATAACTCGCATAGTTTGAGTTTCCGAGTCTTTTTTCCATTCCTTTTCAAAATTAACGTAATCATGCTGAGTAGCCGTTCTTAAAGTCATTTTTTTCTTCAACCTCAGCTTCCTCAGTTGGAGATTCAGATCTTCAGGAGTCATCGTTGGTAATTTCTCCTCAAGTGGAGTGTAATTTCCATAATATTTGAAGGAATTTGACTTATTAATCAACCGATTATTCTTCTTCAAAGATGACGTTCGGCTGACTGGAAGAGAACGAGGAGCCGTTTGATAATGCTAAGATGTTAAAATAAATATAAAAATGTGATATTAGACTTACCGGATCATCAAACTCGACATGTCTTGGATGCATATTATATTCCTTTTTTTTACAGCCACAAGCTCGCTCCATGGTATTAAATATCCGAGTTTTGGTCCCAAACCATCCACAATTGAGCAGACAATTACAAACAATCAAAACGGAGATTAAACACAAGATGACCGAGATGATCAACAACAAAATTATGATAAAATTGTAAGTGGATAGAGAGAAATAACCGCTGAATCCTTCGAAAAGCCCTTTCAGCCATTGCCCAAAGCTACAGGCAGTTCGACCATAAGGGGCCATAGAAGGTGATGGTTGGCCTGCAAAAATAACTTGAAAAAATAATCGGGGTTATGACTCCATTTTTAGAATTTTATGGAAAAACATTTTACAGTAAATTTGAAAAAAAGCTTTTGGTTTCAAAAATTTGCATACATCTAAAAATCTCCCATTCTGAACAAATTTCGAATTATGAATGGTCGATCAAAGGGACAAGTCGACCAAAAATGGCTGATGTTTCACCACATCTACCGTTCTTCGGGCCTTTGTAAGTTCATATTTATTTTTGATGACTTATTTCATCTCAAAAATTACGACATAATTTTAGGGCGCCTCCCCCAGTGATTCCGCTGATTGCAGCCCCTAGGGCCGAACTCAAAGACAAATTGAAGAGTAGTTACAGCGAGTCCAAAGCTCAAAAATATCATATTCGAAAGCTCCTGGAGAGAGACCGGTCGATGGCGTTCGATTGCCAAGTCCTCAACGCTCTTCATGAACGGGAAAGGGAGATGAGGGTAAGTTTCATACATACATTTTATATCATGGAGTATCGAAAAACACGGCCAAAAATAATTTTTTAAAGTTTTAAGTGTATTTTTTCACACCTCTGAAAGCCAATTGTAATATAAAAGTGGGACTTTCAGTGTGCCAAGGAGTTCATGCGGAAGGAGAGGAAGTTGAATGGAGAGAGGCTGAACTTCCTTCTGGCGAACGGCGACGTCAAGAAGTCGGCTACCGAAGTAGAGTCGTTGGTTCGTCGTTTCCGGTTGCCATCGCTCAACAAATTCATCGTGAGTCTCTTGTTTTTGTTGATGGAACTAAAATTTTTGACCTCATGCCGTTTTTTCAAAATTTTTATTTCTTTCCTTGCTACTAGAAAGTTTTTAAAAATGTACAATTAGACCATTCGTATGACATTACAATGCAATTTTCAGCTTCCCTCACCCCATCAAGTCGACCCCTTACAATTATTTACCCTCCAAGATTCCCTGATGCATTTTTGTCCGCGATCCCAGCTCAATTCCTGCCCCGAATATTCGATCGAACAGTTCCGGCACTTCTGTGATAAGACTAAATATAACCAAGATTGAATAAAGCCCTCAGGGCACAGCTGGCGCCTTCCTTCGTTTGATGGAGCGAAAACTCTCGGAAAGCTCGGAAACTTGTAAATAACACGTGGCCCTGATTTTATAAAGATTGTTTTTTAACTGTCAAGTGCACGCAAAAAGAAGTTGATCCGAATTGATAAATCTGCTGGAGATGAGTGCAGAAAAAGTAGAATAAAACAGAAAATAAGAGTACGGAATTGAACGAAGAAAGGGCAAGGAGAATAGAGTACAATCGGCGTTTGTTTTGTCGATTAGCTTGCTGCCTCACCCATGAAACCAAGAACCCGGATCACTTCATTTAGTAGCAGCAGTAGGCGTTTTGGCAGTGATCTGCACTTTTACCAAGTAGTATAACATTAGAAACTGTCGATAGTACCCTCTCAGATTTGAAATAAACAGCGTCTCCATTGTAATAATCCTGCTGCAATAAAACGTCAAATGTGCCAGAAGAGAAAAAACTATAAATCATAAAAAACCCGAAGAAAAATTTGAGGTTCTGGTAATGTTGCACATGTAATTACGTAAGTGAGGGGCTGGAGGCAAAGCGCCGAGAAATGTTTTTCGGTTTCTGGATGTGAGACAATAGATACTCCGAAATTTATCATGATTTTCCATATTTACAAAACATTTCCCTTTCATTTCTACCTTCTTTTAATAGGATTACAAATTTTTTAAACTCAATTTGCCGGCCGGCGGTCCGAAGGCGGTTGGCTCGGCCCGTTCAAATTTGCTTCGCTCCGGCCCGGTTCGAGAAAATCATTTTGGCAATGACAGAAGTATAAAAGGTTCCCGTCAATGTTCAAGAAGTCCATCTCTCTGATCCGAAATATGTATAATTGCTACACAGATTCATATTTCCGCCCCTGCAAACTTTCGGACACCGTTGTCAGCTCATCCGTTTTCTTTTCCGGTTCCCCGAACTCAAACTTGTTGATCATTGTGATATTTGAAACCTATTAGCGTGACCCTTAAACCCTTCTTGACCTCTGTTTGAAGGCCTCGTGCCGATTTTTATTTACGCGTGAAGGTTTTATCAGATGATGCCCGGAAGTTTGGAACGCGTTCAATGCCGACTTGTTCGCCCTTTTCTTAGGACCAAGTGTTTTCCCAGTCAAATATTCTTCAATCAAACAATCAGTGTCCTTTATTTTTTGGAAAAATCCCGAGAATTTGGAGATCCAAAAGACCCGCGAAAAAATCTGATTTTGTTTGTAAAGTTCTAAAAGTCATGTCACGTGGAGATATTCATAACTTTTTTGAGCAGGTGGCATCTCAAACGGATCAGGTTTAGGTTCGTAACTCGGAACTTTGGGCAGTATCGCTTACAAAGCAAGAATAACTTTTAAAAATGAGAGCCGAAAACGCGGAAAGCAAGATTTTCACAAAAATAATTTTCAACTACTGTAATTTAGATAACGATAAAACACTTAAAAATTAAAATTGCAAAATCAGTGTAAATAAAACTCTTGTGAGTATTTTAACCTTCAGAAAAATACGTGAGAAATTTAGAATAATATTGCTTTTATTGAACATTATACATCTGAATGTACGTTACTCAAAACGCAACATTTTGAATGGCTCAGTCCTGCTTACACTCTTCACTGGCAATCGGAGGTGTCCTAAGCCAATCTTCCTCGCCATTTTCCAAAAGCTTATCTTCAGATCCTTCCTCCCAACCCGCTATAATCCTATATTCGGAATTGAAACGGGGAAGAAAAGGAGAGGGAAAGCGCGAATCCCTCTTATTTCTCCCTCTCTCTGCCTCTCTGCGCACTGTTCGAAAAGCGTTCTCTCTGGATTCCCGACGATTTTCTCGGTTTACGTGTTTTATGATTCAAGATGGGGCTCTGGATCATAAAACATTATTCCGAGTGTTATTCCTGGCCGGAGGATATGAATCCGAAATCTGTTCACACATTTGGCAGCAGTTTCATTTAGATATTACACATGCGAGGAAGCGCTCAAACCGAATGGGAAGTGAATTTGAAAACGAAAATGTGATTAAATTGGTGTGCACATGGATCAGACTGTAGAGAGCTTCAAGTATGATAAGAATTGAGTTCTTATATTTCGAAGAAATTCGTTTAAAATCGATTCCTTTCTTTGAGATTGACGAAAAGTTGCATTTTGATGACAATGCATGTCTAAATACGGTAGATTTCCAATTTTCAAACTATTTGCTTTTTCATTTGACCTATGACCCTTCTGAAAAGGATATTTTCCTGTTCTCATAGTGTTTCTTATTGCATGCTCATCAATTAACCTCTCGAATTCCACCAGATGCACCCCCATTTCTCTACAAATCGGAACCCATTTTTATTGGGATTGCAACCCGAATGTGCCAAAGGGCCGCGTGGGCCCACCTGCTCACTGATCTTCAAAGATTCGAGGAGGGTCCCAAACAAAAAACTCCTCTTGTTCCGGGGATATTGTTCATGGAATCCGCCTACTCTCCTGAAGCCGTGTTAGGGGCAGGCCCGACGCTGAGAAAGCGGCCGTAACGGGGTAAGCAGCGGCCGAAAGGGCAGGCAGGTGTCTCCGCCTCCGATCAGATCGGTTCGTATCTCGAAGCCCCTTTGGCCACTCCCGGCCCCATCTTATTCTTTAAAAATTCTGGTCCTTCGGATGGCTCGTTCTCTTTCAAATAAATTCGTTCCTTTTGGCACTCCCAATTCGCATATTCCGAACTTCGTGTTCAAGAATTCGCACTCTATTTAGCACATATTTTCGCAAATTATTAATTCATTGAAGTCAAATAATGTCTTCGATTTTCAGGAATTTTGGGCGAATTTCTCATAACTTATCACTTCGATCATGGAGGACTTTACCAAGGACGATGGATACCCATACTTGGCTATCTCCCAGGAGGAGAAGATCAGCTTCACCTCAAAGCCATTCGATTCCAAGAAGAACTGTTGGATCCCTGATGCTGAGGATGGTGAGTTGACCAAGTTTTTGCGGATCAAATGGGTTTAGAGGAGAGAAAAGTGGTTAAAATCCTATTTTAGAACCGATTATAGTCTTCGAATTTGTTGTAATTTTGTATTAAGTCGGCGCCCAGACTGGAGTATGATTTTGGCAAAATTTATGATTATTTTTTCCAATCAGAATATTTAGCTGGGTTTTGCCTTTATCATCAAAAAGTAATCGCAAAAAATGAAGCGTATTCCCAAAATACTTGCTGATTTCGCCTTTCGACCCCTTAGGCTATAAATTCTCTAAAATGAACGGATCCCCCATTCCAACTCGAATATCAAATTGCATATAATTTTATTCAAATCCCATTTCTCGGCGATTGTTTGGGCCAATTTTTTTATTTCTTTGGCGATTCTTTCCGCCTTCTGGCCCGACCCGCGGCCATGCTCAGGTGTGGGCGTTAAAACATTGAGGATGCCCTCTTTCCACAGATCGGGGGGCCAACTGTCCCCGGTTCGGCGAAACTCTCTTCAACGCCTGTTTCTGCTCCAATCTTCAAAGAACAACAGGAGCCCAGGTGCTCTCGGGCATTGTTGATCAACCCGCAGTTTCCAGATATTATTAGGAGGAGAAACACAAAAAGTGCTTCAAACAATTCGGGCCCTGGGGTGGAAATAAGATCAAAAAAGATTAGAATGCAAAAAAAAATTGCCAATTTAGATTTCGATTCGAATAAGAACAAGATTGAAAATATCAGATTTAAATTTAATAATAAAAACTGAAGCCGAAAATTATATTACATAATTTGGAACTTTAGGCTTTGTTCGTGCCGAAATTAAGTCCGCTGCTGGCGACAATGTGACCGTCGTCACCGAAAAGGGCAATGAAGTTACCGTCAAGAAGGAGGAAGCTCAGGAGATGAACCCGCCGAAGTTCACCAAGACAGAGGACATGGCCAACTTGACCTTCTTGAACGAAGCCTCCGTGTTGAACAACTTGAAGGAGCGTTATGCCGCCATGATGATCTACACCTACTCTGGTCTTTTCTGTGTCGTCATCAACCCCTACAAGCGTCTCCCCATCTACACCGAGTCCGTCATCAAGCACTACATGGGCAAGAGACGTAACGAGATGCCACCTCACTTGTTCGCCGTCTCTGATGAGGCCTACCGTAACATGGTTCAGGATCGTGAGAACCAGTCTATGTTGATTACTGGAGAATCTGGAGCCGGAAAGACCGAGAACACCAAGAAGGTAATCTCTTACTTCGCCATTGTTGGTGCTACTCAATCTGCCAGTTCGTCTGAGAAGACCGAAGGAAAGAAGGGAGGTACCCTGGAAGAACAGATCGTCCAGACCAACCCTGTGTTGGAGGCTTTCGGTAATGCCAAGACCGTGCGTAACAACAACTCTTCCCGTTTCGGAAAGTTCATCCGTACCCATTTCTCTGGATCCGGAAAGTTGGCTGGTGGTGACATTGAGCATTGTAAGATTTTATCTCTCATAATATTTTCTTAAGAGTCTTGTAAAAAGAATTCTGACTTAAAACAAATACTTTCAGATCTTCTCGAAAAATCTCGTGTCGTCCGTCAAGCTCCTGGAGAGCGTTGTTACCACATCTTCTACCAGATCACCTCTGGACATGACCCAGCACTTCGTGAGAAGGTCAAGCTCACCAATGACATCAAGTACTACCACTTCTGCTCCCAGGCTGAGCTGACCATCGAAGGTGTTGACGATAAGGAGGAGATGAGACTCACCCAAGAAGCCTTCGACATCATGGGCTTCGAAGACCATGAAACCGCCGACTTGTACAAGTCCGTCGCCGGTATTATGCACATGGGAGAGATGAAGTTCAAGCAACGTCCACGTGAAGAACAGGCCGAGGTTGACACTGATGACGGTGAGAGAAGAAAGATAATAGACTTATACGTATTTTAGACGCCAAGAACGCCGCTATTTGTTTCAACATTGACCACGAAGCGTTCTTGAAGGCCCTGACCAAGCCTCGTGTCCGTGTCGGTACTGAATGGGTAAACAAGGGACAAAACTTGGAACAGGTCTCCTGGGCCGTCTCTGGTTTGGCCAAGGCTGTCTATGCCCGTATGTTCCGTTGGTTGATTTCAAGATGTAACAAGACTCTTGACGCCAAGGCCATCGAGCGTAAATTCTTCATCGGTGTGTTAGATATCGCCGGTTTTGAAATTTTCGATGTAAGTTGATGACATAACATTTAACTGCTAGTGCTATTCAGGATTCTAATTATTCTTATTTAGTTGAACAGTTTTGAACAGTTGTGGATTAACTTTGTAAACGAACGTCTCCAACAATTCTTCAACCACCACATGTTTGTCCTTGAGCAGGAAGAATACAAACGTGAAGGCATTCAGTGGACCTTCATCGATTTTGGTCTCGATCTTCAAGCTTGTATCGAGCTGATCGAGAAGCCTTTGGGTATCATCTCCATGTTGGATGAGGAATGTATCGTCCCCAAGGCTTCCGACATGACCTACGTCCAGAAGTTGCTCGACCAACACTTGGGCAAACACCCCAACTTCCAGAAGCCCAAACCACCAAAGGGAAAACAGGCCGAGGCTCACTTTGCCATCGTCCACTACGCTGGAACTGTGCGTTATAATGCCACCAACTTCCTCGAGAAAAACAAGGATCCCCTCAACGACTCTGCTGTCGCCGTCCTCAAGACCTCTCAAGGAAACCAGTTGTTGTTGGACATCTTCTCCGACTACGTCACTCAAGAAGAAGCCGCCGAGTTGGCTAAGACCGGAGGTGGCGGTGGAAAGAAGAAGGGTAAATCCTCCTCTTTCATGACTGTCTCCATGATGTATCGTGAGTCCTTGAACAACCTGATGAGCATGTTGTACACCACTCACCCTCACTTCATCCGTTGTATCATTCCTAACGAGAAGAAGGCTTCTGGAGTGATTGACTCCGCTTTGGTGCTGAACCAGCTGACCTGTAACGGTGTACTGGAAGGTATCCGTATTTGCCGTAAAGGTTTCCCCAACAGAATGGTCTACCCCGACTTCAAGCAACGTTACTCCATCTTGGCTGCTGATGCTGCTAAACAAGGAGATGAGAAGGCTGCGTCTAAAGGAATCACCGATGTCCTCTGTAACGAAGGAAACTTGAACGACGAGGAGTTCAAACTGGGTAACACCAAGGTCTTCTTCAAGGCCGGTATTCTCGCTCGTCTTGAGGACTTGCGTGATGAAAAACTCGGCAAGATCATCACTTCCTTCCAACAATACGTTCGCTGGTATTTGGCTCAAGCCGATGTCAAGAGACGTGTCCAACAACGTGCTGGTCTCCTCATCCTTCAACGCAACATCCGTCAATGGTGCACTCTCCGCACCTGGGACTGGTTCAAGCTTTATGGAAAGGTCAAGCCTCTTCTCAAGGCCGGAAAGGAAACCGAAGAGTTGGCAAAACTCGAGGAAAAGATCAAGGAGCTCGAAGAGAGTCTCAAGAAGGAGGAAGGAAACCGCCAACAGCTCGAAGGAGAAGTTGCCAAGCTGGTTGAGGAGAAGAACAAGATCTTCCTCGAACTCGAAAAGGAGAAGGGAGTTGCCGCTGAGAATGAAGAGCGCGCTAACAAACTCGAGTCGATCAAGAAGGATCTCGACCGCCAATTGGCAGAACTTCAAGACCAACTGGGAGACTTCGAAGACCGCAACTCTGACTTGAACCGTCAGAAGAAGAAGGCCGAACAAGACATCGAAGGACTCAAGAAGAACGTCCAAGACCTGGAGCTCTCTCTCCGCAAGGCCGAGTCGGAGAAACAAGCTCGTGAGCACAACATCCGCTCTCTTCAAGATGAAATGGCTCAGCAAGACGAATCGGTCGCCAAGTTGAACAAGGAGAAGAAACACCAGGAGGAGGTATGAGCTTTTACGATTCTAAAAAATACTATTTTCCTTATCTTGTAATCATCGTTTGGTATTTCAGATCAACCGCAAGCTCCAAGAGGACCTCCAGGCGGAAGAAGATAAGGTCAACCACGTCAACAAGCTCAAGGCTAAGCTTGAACAACAACTTGATGACGTAAGTTACGGAAATGTTTTGTTAAATACTTGTTTTAGTTGGAAGACAACGTTGAACGTGAGAAGCGTTCCCGTCAAGAACTCGAGAAGGCCAAGAGAAAGTCGGAAGGTGAACTGAAGGTCGCCCAAGAGAACATCGATGAGATCAACAAGCAGAAGCACGACATTGAAGTCAACCTTCAACGCAAGGAGCAAGAACTCCATGCCGTCTCGTCCAAGCTTGAGGATGAACAATCCCTCGTTGCCAAGCTCCAACGCCAGATCAAGGAGCTCCAATCCCGCATCTCCGAACTCGAGGAGGAACTCGAGAACGAACGTGGCAGCCGCTCCAAGTCCGACCGTACTCGTGCCGAGCTCCAACGCGAATTGGAAGAGCTCTCCGAGCGTTTGGATGAGGCTGGTGGTGCTACCGCTGCTCAGATTGAGGTCAACAAGAAGCGTGAAGCCGAGTTGGCCAAACTCCGTCGTGATCTTGAGGAGTCCAACCTCAACCACGAAACTCAACTAGGAGCCTTGAGAAAGAAGCACAACGACGCCGTTGCTGAACTTTCTGATCAACTCGAGCAGGTCCAGAAGCTCAAGGTCAAGATTGAGAAGGACAAGCAACAGATCCAACGCGAGTTGGAAGATGCTACTCAAGCCGCTGATGCTGAACTTCGTGGCCGTCAAGAAGCCGAAAAGGTCATCAAGAACTTGGAACTCCAACTATCTGAGATCCAAACCAAGGCTGATGAACAATCCCGTCAATTGGCTGACCTCACCGCCTTGAAATCTCGTCTCCAGCACGAGAACTCTGACCTCGGAAATCAGGTTGAAGACTTGGAGAACCAATTGAACGGACTCCACCGTCTAAAATCTCAGCTTGCTTCTCAACTCGAGGAGGCCAAGAGAACCGCCGATGAGGAATCTCGTGAACGTCAAGCTCTTGCTGGACAATACAAGAACGCCCAACACGAGAACGAGTCACTCCGTGAACAACTTGATGAGGAACAAGAAGGCAAGGCTGAAGCCCTTCGTCAAATCAGCAAACTTAACGCTGAAATTCAACAATGGAAGGCCCGCTTCGAAGGAGAAGGACTTGTCAGACTCGAGGAGATCGAGGAAGCCAAGAGAAAGCTCCAGCAGAAGGTCCAGGACCTCACCGACGCCAACGAGGCTGCCAACACTAAGATTGTCTCTTTGGAAAAGACCCGTCACAAGCTCATGGGAGACTTGGACGATGCTCAGGTTGATGTCGAGCGTGCCGCCGCCTATGCCGCCGCTCTTGAGAAGAAGCAGAAGGGCTTCGACAAGATCATCGACGAATGGAGAAAGAAGAACGACGACCTTGCTGCCGAGCTCGACGCTGCCCAGCGCGATGCCCGCAACTTGGCCACCGACCTCTTCAAGGCAAAGACCGTCCAAGACGAGCTGGCTGAGGCTTTGGAAGGAACTCGCCGTGAGAACAAGAGCTTGGCTCAGGAGATCAAAGATCTCACCGACCAGCTCGGCGAAGGAGGCCGCTCTGTCCACGAACTCCAGAAGATCGTCCGTCGTCTGGAGGTCGAGAAGGAAGAGATTCAGCACGCCCTCGACGAGGCTGAAGCCGCCCTTGAAGCCGAAGAATCCAAGGTTCTCCGAGCTCAAGTCGAAGTATCACAGATCCGTTCCGAGATCGAGAAGAGAATCCAAGAGAAGGAGGAAGAATTCGAGAACACTCGCAAGAACCACCAACGTGCTCTGGAATCCATGCAAGCCACCCTCGAAGCCGAATCCAAGGGCAAACAGGAGGCTCTCCGCATCAAGAAGAAGCTCGAACAAGACGTCAACGAGCTCGAAATCGCCCTCGACCACGCCAACAAGGCCTACGCCGATGCCCAGAAGACCATCAAGAAGCACCAAGACCTCATCCGCGAACTCCAACTCCAAGTCGAAGAGGAACAGAGACTCCGCGACGACATCCGCGAACAATTCCTCAACTCCGAGAAGAGAAACGCCATCCTCCAATCCGAGAAGGAGGAGCTCCTTGTCCAAGCCGAAGCTGCCGAACGCGCCCGTCGTGCCGCCGAGGCTGATCTCATCGAACTCCGCGAGCTCGTCAACGACCTCAGTGGCCAAGTCAACAGCCTGGGAGGAATCAAGAGAAAGCTCGAAGGAGAACTCCAAGCCCTCCACGCCGAACTCGACGAGGCCCTCACCGAGTTGCGCAACGCCGACGAATTGGCCAAGAAGGCCTCCGCCGATGCTGCCCGTCTTGCCGAAGAACTCCGTCAAGAACAAGAACACTCCCAACATGTCGACCGTCTCCGCAAGGGACTCGAGATCCAGATCAAGGAGATGCAAGTCCGACTCGACGAGGCCGAAGCCGCTGCCCTCAAGGGAGGAAAGCGCATCATTGCCAAACTCGAGGAGAGAATCCGCGCCGTCGAACAGGAATTGGATGGAGAACAACGCCGTCACCAAGACACCGACAAGAACTTCCGTCGTGCCGAACGTCGCGTCAAGGAGCTCGACTTCCAAGTCGAAGAGGATAAAAAGAACGCCGAACGTCTCACTGACCTCATCGACAAACTCCAAGGCAAACTCAAGGTCTACAAGAGACAAGTTGAGGAAGCCGTAAGTTTTATTTCAACTACTTGATGGCCTAAGACCAAGTAAATAATAATTACTTTTGAATTTCAGGAAGAAGTTGCCGCCACCAACCTCGGCAAGTACCGTCAACTCCAGGCCCAACTCGATGAGGCCGAAGAGCGCGCTGATTTGGCCGAAAACTCCTTGTCCAAACTCCGTGCCAAGAACCGTTCCTCCGCGTCGATTGCCCCAGCCGGCGGTCTGGCGACCTCTGCTTCTGCTGCTGTGTTACGTTCATCTTCTCGCAACTTTGACTTCTAAATCCATAATCCTCCAAATCAGAATCCTCCATTACTCGCTAATTTAAATAATTCACGGATCATCAGAATGCGGTCTTTGCGCCCAACTTAGACTATCATTCGGATGGTTCTCGTTTTGCTTCGTTTTCCATTTTTTGGATTATACGAGTAGAAAGTCCTAATCGCCCACTTGGGATAGTCTACTGTATCTTCCCTCTTTTTTCTTTGTTATTCTCTCTTAATACCCCGTTTTTGTAAAAGATGATTTGTGAATATGCAGAACAGATTATTAAAAAGCATCATCTAAATCGTTTCGGTTTTTTGAGGAGTGCTTATCAGTGGTAAGCCGCTCAACGCGTTTCACTTGACATGGACCTAGGTGTTGTTTCCTCATTTGTTCCGCCATTCAAAGTTTGGGTTATCACCAGACAATGACGGGAAAGGCAGTAAATGTTATTCTACTGATATTACTAGGAACCATATGTTATTCGGAGCAATGTAGACGAACATTATATGTGTTACCTTTCTACATGACGAGTAGTTTGCCGGAAGAAGTGGAATATATTCAAAAGTTCCTAAAGAATTGCTCTCTAAGTGCTGCCTACGAGAGCCAGGACACTAAATTGGTCATCTTGAATATCAATGACAACTCAAGAGACACCTGTTTGGTGGGAGATGAATGCACAGAGAATATGGATGAATATATAAAAGATATGAATCGACTCTCTGTCGAACCGTAAGTTAGACGACTACATTATTGCAGTACTGATATCTCTAGCCATAAGAATTACACTTTCGTGAAATACTTTGAACAAGAGCTAAAGGAAGATGGCTGTCTGCAATATTCGAAAGTACTGCTCATAACAAACGTTCGTTGTCTGCAGTTGATACAATATCCTGACTTCTATGACCTTATAATGGATCTAGACTCGGAGTTACTTAAACTTATGAAACAATACAACTTGCCATTACATGTTATGTGGATTAATGTAAGTGAAACACAAAAAGAACACAAAATCCCCTTTTCAGTTTGATTATCTATCGCCAGTTGACAACCGTGACTGTGAAATGGGACATCTCTCCAAACCCATGGGTACAATGTTATCCATATCCCACAGTCGGCAGAACGGGACCATGTTATACGATAATATTCAAGCTTGTGACAAGTACACAGTAGAATTGCCTACTCCAATGAGCCCTTGGTTAATCGCTGGTTTAGTTCTACTGGGGCTAATGGTTATTTTATGTATTATAAGCTGTTTCATTCTCAGATACTGTAACTTCCCCGGCAAAAACAAATTGCTCAACTTGAGGTAACCAAACTTTATTATAATACGCGCAATCTAACAACGGCACTTTTAGTTTCATGATGAGAGAAAAGGACGACACCTACGGAAACGAATACTATACTAACTTTGGATTCAAAAAGTAAGAACAACTAAAACAAGGTCCTAAACGATGGTTTCAGAGATAAATGGGAAATTCATCCAGGTCAATTAATCTTGAACAAAAGCAAAGTCCTTGGTAAAGGCGGCTTTGCCACAGTGTATCAGGGAAACTTCTGCAAGGACGGCTCTATTAAAGGTTCTAAATCATCAACTCTACAAGTTTGGAACAAAGAAGATGAGAAAGTGGCCATCAAAGAACTCAACGAAGAGGCCGATGATAATTCCCGAGCTGAATTCCTTAACGAGATTAACATCATGAAAAGGGTGTACGGTCATCAACATATTATTCATCTAGTTGGATGTGTAACTGATTCCATCAGTCCAATATTAGTACTCGAATTATGTGAATTGGGAGATCTCTTGAATATGCTCAAAGGAACAAATAACGCGTTGACCCAGAAGGATTTCTTATCGATTGTTTGGCAAATCGTCGACGGAATGAGTTATGTGGCTTCACTTAGTTTGATTCATCGAGATCTGGCGGCCAGAAATATATTACTCTCCAAACCATTGACTGCTAAGGTAGGTAAAGTTAAGCACAACCAACACATCACAGATTGGTGACTTTGGTCTCTGCATTCATTCCGAACAGTCAGCTACAGCTTCTTCGACCAGATTGCCCATCAAATGGACTGCCATCGAAGCTCTGAACGGAAAATTCTCGGAAAAATCGGATATGTAAGTGATAAAAATACCCACTCTAAGACGATTAGTTCTCATGGACCTCATAACTAATATTATAGCTGGTCATTTGGCGTTCTACTTTATGAGATCTATTCCGATGGTGCCGATCCCTACCCTAATATCGCGGCGGAAGTCTTATCGAATCAACTGGAGAAGGGAGCACGCCCTCAAGTACCAGAGAAGACCCCGGAAAACATGTAAGCATAGACTATAATTCGAATATCAAGTGATCGTATCAATTCAGCATTCCGATTATGACGTCATGCTGGGAGAACGATCCTGAGAATCGTCCAAAATTCCAAGACATCCAGAAGATCCTAACGGCAATACTCAATAACTGTCAACAGGCTTATGGTTACATTGACTTCGGACAGCACGACGAGGAAGAAGACTAATAATATAATAATAAGCACATTGTTAAGAACAGCCTAGATCTCCCAAAATGTCATTAAAGACAATATTTTCGTATATTATTCTTTACCATGCGCAACCAATGAAATAAGTAGTACTGACAATAATCAACAATCTGTCGCAAAATCGACCACTTTCTGTCTAGGAGAACACTTGGCACCGTGTGTCGACTCTCCCTTGTTGGCGGCTGATTTTTTCTTCAAATGAAGTCGAGCCGAAAATTTCGCGAAAAATGGATTTTATCGTCCGCTCTCGCTCAGCTCTGTTGCTATGACATTCGAGGGTTACCTCATGGGGTGTCCTACTTCCTTACATGTGTGCGCGATTTGTCTGAACCGATTAGACGGTTTTCTAGGTCTTTTTATTCACCTTTACGGCCATGAATAGTATTTTTCGCGCGGAAAGTCTATGAAATTTATATTTGGTGACTTCTGTTTAAATTGAATAATCGATGGCTTTTTTATGAATCTTTTCCATTTGATTAATCTTCTTATTTCATTCAGAATGCGATGCCGTGACGTCTCGACGAGCGAGAGCGAAGAAGAGAACGATTTCACGCCAATTAGCTATCATTACTCCGTGAATCCCGTACAGAAGTCTAATAATTGCCGAGTGACCGAAGTCAGTGAGCCGGTTGAAAAGTAAATATTTTTCTGTTGTTATTCATGTTTTTTGCCTTATTACACTTGGCATTTCAGAGGTCCTGCTCGTCCGAAAACGTTGAGTCCGCTTCCCCAGAATCCAAATTCGTTCCCAAGAGCTACTATTGCTACCGGGCCACCTCGTTTGACTGCCGACGAGAGAGTGCGTCAACGATCCAAACCTCCACCTTCTCCTCCAGTAAATCAGAAGGCGATTCCAAGAGTTGTGGCTTTTGGGAGAACCACCAAATTGGAGGATACGATTCACGTAAGTTGTTTCTTTTTTTTCATCGGTGTCTAGGCTAAAACTGGTCGATTCAACGCTTCCGCTGGTCTTCTCAACAGAGCCATGTCTGCTTCTACCTTTAACCTTCACCATCATAATGTTCCTCATACCTTAAGTGCTCAAGTGCAAACACTTCAACAACTGGTTGACGAGCTTTCCAAGAAAGTTACCAGCCAAGATAAAAAAATCGAAGATTTGAAAAGCACAGTTTCCCATATGAAGGAGAATCAAGTCAACACCTGTAAAGATATTGTAACTACCACAAAGTCGCTTAGAGGATTATCAGAACGGTGCCTGAAGAACGAAAAAGATGTTGACGAAATGAATAAGATTGTAGGTCACAGTGGGTTTATTTTCATTGAATTTTAGATAAGCAAATTGAGCAAGACAACAAAAATAGATCCGGTTAAATATGTGAGTGTTGATGGAGAAGAGGAAATTCCGGTGATTGATTTGAAAGGCTCGGCACGAGAGGGTAGACTGGACGTGCCTGAAGCGAGTTTCTTAGAAGTAAGTCAGTTTGAAGAAGTATGTGTGTGACGACCGTTCAAATATTACTTATTTTATATTTTAGCTGGAAGATCGGCTGAAACGTGAAGAAAATGGGCTCAGAAGTGGATTGGCCGGCTCCTCACAGTCCAAAAGAGAACAAAGGTTCTATGCCGAGAAGCATGTTGACAATAGCAAAGAAAATCAGTAAGTCTAAGTTAGTTTTTGTACTTCACTTTTATATATTTTTTTTTCACTTTAGGGAGCCAAATTCTGCCCGATCTGTTACGCATGCTTTTTATTATGTCCAAAGAGAAGAGGTGCATTCCCCATCACCTCGAACGCGTCCACCAACTCGGCATTCGGAGATGTTTAGAAGATATCCAGAACTTCCAGCTAGGAACGGGGAGAAGTTGGGTAGGCCGAAGTCCTACTTGGATAAGAATGGGACCGTCGACTACACTCCGTCCATGAAGAAATACCTCGATAAAACGAGTGAGTTTTGTGTCATTTGAACCTTACATTGCGGAAGAAGAAGTTTTACTACTGTTTTTAGTCTCTCTAGAAGAGGAAGACAGTGATCTCGATCGAAGCCTGGAATCTTATCGCCCAAAGCCCCAGAGAGTGAAATACGAAGAGGAGAGATTGGACGACATCGATGAGGCTACTTATGTTAGTATGGTGGCCAGGAATGTTGATGATCGAAGAAGATACAAGAATGGGGCAACACGAAATGTCATTGCCGGATACAATGACATCACTCATGGAGGTGAGTTCTGATCTTTGATTTTTTTGTATGATTTTTGAGCATTGATTTATTTCCTTATTTAAGAATCCCTGGACAGTGAAATCCCCGACAATTTCCAGACCTACAAAAGTCGATATCATCATTGAAAAATCGGTTGTTTTTAGTAGATATTAGGGTTGTTAAGTTGACGGATTTTTCAATCTGCCGTCAGCTGGACGTCAAAATAGCGTCATTTTGGCTAAATTTAAAATTCTAATATACGAAGCTTTATGTGCGAGTTTAACATAGACTGTTTTGAATACCGTTAATATTAGTCGCAACTGGTTTTACTGATGATATCATCGCTCGTTTTGACAAGAAAGTGCAATTTAGTTCCTAAAAGTTTTAAATTCCTACGGCTTTTTAGTAAAAATTTACAAAAAAATTCAAAAAACAGTTCAGTTTTGCAATCAAAATGACAGAACAATTTGACAAGACGAAAATGACGGCAATTTGACAAGTTGACGACTTAACAACCTTGGTAGATGATATGTATGTATATGTGTGTATACCCGATTTTATGAGTACGATGATTGAGTATGTAGAGTAAACATTATTGACTACATCATCTCGAATTCTTTATGCATATATCAAGTCCCGAAACTTTTATTCTAGTTTTTATTTTCGATTTACTCGCTGATATAAGAAGGCTCTCTTATTGGCGGCAAATATTATTATCTTTTGGCTTTTGTGAGGGGATACAGAGAAGAAGATATTGCTCTACGGTAATCGATATGGTCAAATTCATTCGAATCGGCACTTTTAAATCGGGCGTTATAAGGCACAAGGGTGAGACAAGGACAAATTATATATGATACTAATGAAAATCAAAAAATTGTTAAAGACGAAAGTGAAAATATATATATTGTTTAGGGTTCTAATCTACCTAAAGTAATAAGAATAAGTGATAATTAGTACAATATAAGATAAAATGTAAAAAAAGTAAGTACAGTTAGAGAAAAAATGTAAGAACAAGATGGTAGCACCATTTGAACGGGTCACTAATTACAAAAAAACAACACTTGAGATGCTGAGAGTGTTAAGAAGTAGGAGTAACGGATCAGTTACTGCGGGACATGCTTTCCTGTACAAATTGCATTATTTTTGCACCATGAGTTTTGAAGAAGTCTTCGTTGATCTCGAGTGGCGCTGAGGAGTTGGCTGCTGATTGGGCGTGATGGGATCCGTTGGAAATGTTGGACGGGCGACTGAAAGGAACAAATTATATTAAAAAATAATACACCACATAAGATCATAGAAACCTTAACATTAAATGACAAAAAACAACTTTGAACATGCCAAAAATGATCATCAAATTGCTTACCCCGATCCCCGATAGCTCCCCGATTCAGCATTAGTGACATTGGTCATATCGGAGAAGGTTCTGCCCTCAGGCAATGCGCTCTCCAATCGACCTTTAAACTGGTTGATTGCCTTATAGATGGGTCTGAGGATCTTCTCCCGTTCGGCATCAGTAATTGAACCATCTTTTTCAATCTGAAATTGTGATAATTATATAATAAGTTCTGAAACCAATACTCCATAAATAAGAAATCGAATCACAAGTGCTTACCATCTGGCTGGCCTGGATCAGTTTGTCACAGCACTTTGTCATCTGTTCGATGCATTCTTGGGCGTGTAGAGACATGTCTGAAAAGATACAGCGTAAGCATTTAAAAGATCAATAATAGGTAGTGACCTCTCTAACACTAATCTTAACGACCATATTTATTGTAGATAACTTTTATAGCACCCAATTTTAGTGTTTGATAGTTTTCGAAATGCTTTTTCCTTTCCAATGGAGGAGGGGAACCTAATCAACCAATGGCTAAACTGGTTCATCAAAATGCATTAAGGGTAAATTAACATTTCGGCAGTGTTCCTATCAAGGTCCATAGAGCTTGAAAACAAAATCAACAAACATAAAAACCAAGACATAACCTCTTGTAAAGACTAATATAATTTTAGCCCTAAAACCGCGGTACCTTCAGGCTCATCAATATCCAGATTCAACGGCTGAATAGTATCTGGTACGGAGACCCGTGTCACATTATTCAGAGCAGTTATCTGAGCGTGAAGTCGGGGTTTCTGCACTGGTTTAATCCTCCGCTCCCTCTGGCTGGAGGCACTTAAAGATCGGATCGAAACCGGAGCCGGTCTTGGAGCCGGAGCCGCAGGAGGTCGACGAGAAGTCGCTAGCGAGCTGTGGGTGCTCTTAATAAAGGATTTGTTCGTGGAGCTCGTTGATGACGTCGATGATGATGACGGGGAGATCGGCCTCTTGTAAGCTTGAGGGTTTAGTGCCTCCGGCATTTCGGCGAACTTGACCTGACGGCGTTGAGGAGAGGCGGTGGAGGGACGGAGATGGGTCAACATGGTCCTTAGAAGGGTTTTAAATAGGAAAAGAAAGATGAGGGACGACCTTATTCATGCACACGCAAACAAACGCCGGGGAAATGATCAGCCAAATAAAGAGGAAGGACGATCATAAGAATCATAAGAACATGAGATGACGTGGAGAAGGAGGGAGAGGATCTTGGATCGGGCTTCTTTACAAAGAATACAAACCCTTTGCTAGTTACAAAACTCCCTATAAATGGGGAGTTCAGGCTATGAAACACTTCGATTAAGCCCGCTTTAATATCGTGGAGCAATTGAATACAATTTGATATTCAGTATTGCTAATTAAAGCCATGTTCCTACCGGTGAGAAAAAGGGCTTTAGTAATTGCGAAAAAGAAGAAAAAACTTTGCTGGATGCAAAAAACGGAATTGTAATTTGATCGCCAATCACGTAACGCCTGCAGAAACGAAATAGTAAAAGTACGATCGAGGAGGTTCAAAACCACGCAGAATGCAACTCTTACTGCGGTAACCGTTTAACGATCAAACGGGGGATCCTATTTCAGGTTTTTGGGGATCACCAGCTGATCAAACAAAAGACACTCTGACATTACCATGAAACCTGGTGATAAATAACAAATAAAGAAAGATTGGATTTATTTTTTGGCAGATTCTCATTTTAAAAAATATGATTGTAAGTATACCGACTCCAACTTCCCAAACAATCAAACCCAAAAACTTCCAATCGAACCAGATCTCAAATCAAAATCAAGAGACAGACTGACTCAACAAGCGTGTGTCTCTGAAGACAGGCTCAGCTCTTGTTCAATCAAGGATAACCTCCAAAACCAATAACTATTTCGAGAAGCATTAAAAACCATAGTGGAGAGGGGTCTGTTTTATCACCCCCATTCCGAGAGTGGCCGCATTAGAGATTGTAGAGGTCGGAGGACCTCTTTTGACATATTTCTGGGAAAAGTTTGTATGCGATCTGAGTGAGGCCGCTGAAGAGAAAGGAGGAGGCCATTTATCAGTTGGAGGTGAGTGAGGAAAAAAGGAAAGGAAGAACAACTTTTGGGCATCTCATGAAGAGGAAAAGATCGTTGGCCTTGAGCCGACACTCAAGGGCCTGTCAGATCTTTGGACTTAAAACTGTTCATTCAGAGTGAGAAGGTGATGATTACAGGATAATAGTTCAGGTTTGAGGAGAAACAACAACTGAAAATCAAGCAGGAGTACGAACAAATGCTCGTAAGGGCTATCCGGGTGCTCAATCAAACAGATTTTATAATAATGACACTTGAAAAACAATCGCCGACATCCCTGCCACAATCCACGAAGATAATTGGTGGATAACCAAGGCAATGTCACAGGACCACATGAAATATCCATCTACTACAAAACCACACTCCTCATTCTTTCCATGACTAAGTAAAGTCATGGAACGTCATCTTATGGCTTGTTGGCTCTCCCAGTAAAGTTCGGAGCCAAGGAAAACCAATGTTTAGAAAGGGCTGGGCAGATGTGCCTCATTTCCTTTTCTTCTGGTCGTCCCCTTCTTCTATTCTCCCTTCTCATAAATCTGCGTATAATTAAAAACTCTTCCGCCTGCCACATGATCGGAATTTTGACCTTGTGAACGGCATGGGAGCGCCGTCAAAGGGATTCCTGATAGGAGGAACGGCAGTTTTTTAAATCTTTGGAGGACAATTTGAGCCGTTCACCGAGAAACGTAATTTGCCGACCAAAGAGCGCTCTGTACCAGATACATACTACTCATCTCTATCACCAATACTTTTAGTTTTTAGGTGCAATATACAAACCAACTCTTCTTACTACTTCTATAACTTTAACCTCTCCCAACACTTACTTTTCGCATTGGCGCTGATTCCATCGACCTCATTCAACTCAACAATTGGATTTCTCTCCTCCACCTCCCGACCTTCCTCTGGCTGGTTCAATCTGGACAGATAATTTCCTCCTTTCCTGGCAATTATTGGCCTCGAATTTGGAGTAACCGAGCTCACAGATCTGAACTGAGTTCCATTCGGGGTTGCCCTTTGTTGGAAGAGCTGAGCCCGTTGTTGAACACTGTTATAAGGAGAGGCGTCAGAAGCGTTGGAATCACTGTCTCCACTTGTCGTTTGTTGATCTAGGCGAGTGAAGAGCCGAGGGTTACTTCTTTCCAACTGAAAGTTATAAAAGCATTAAAAATTTGGACTGTAAATAATTGAAAAAATAACAAAAAGTAGTTTTAAAGATAAGAAACTCCGATTTTTATTCTTCGAAATTCAACAACTAACCCTCTTCTGAACAGCTCCTTTCCTCAAGTTTTTGGGTAATGTCGCTGAATAGTAAGCTCCACTGCCTCCATTGAACTGCTCCACCTTATCATTCTCCTCAAAAACTTCATCGGCCAGATCTGGATTTGACATTTTATGCAAATTCCGGACAGATGCTGTCATAGCTGATCGTCTTCTCTCATTTCCATATTGACTTCTGAGATTATTCTCGTCCGGATGTGGAGAATCGGAGCTGTTAGGAGAAGTTGAGGTGTTATGTAATGAGCTGACACTCCGAGTCATTTGCCGTTGACTTCCATAATACCCATCATCCACGTTGATTGAAGGAGATGGTCGAGCTGCACTCATTCTCAGATTCCCAATGGATCTACTTCTGGCCATGATTCCATCGGAAGATTGAGGTCCTGCAGGTCCATCAGCAACCAAAAGTAAGTTGTCCTGACTCTTCTTGAGTTGATCTCTCATCTCCACCAGCTTATTCAGAGCCTGATTCGAGTTGCCCAGATTGGATTGGGTTCTTAGATTAGCTCTGGACGAAGATGGAGTCGCTCGGCCACTTCTGGCATCCGAATCTCGACGACGCTGAAGAGTTGCCGAGAGTTTTCTGCTTTGTTGTTCAGCCAATTGGAGAGCCAGAGTAGAGGGAGATTGAGAACGTGACCGGAGGGCACGGAGGGTCTCAGATGCGGTCATATTGGAAAACGAGGATTCATCTAAAGTAAAACTATTAGACCATAAAAAGCAATACAGAATCACTCAAAATAGGGTATCCTTTCGAAAAAACGGAATTCCTAGCCAAACGAAAAAACAAAACGAATCAAACAATTACCCACAAAACCGTAACTGTAAGAGTCTCCCAAACGCAATCATTAAGCTAATTAAACAAATTACACTTGAAAAAGAGAAAAAAACAAAAATTCACAAAAGCAGAAAACGAACACTTTTCAATCGAACCTTGGTTAATCTCATTTACGGCGGTGCGGCGTTGTTTGAGGACTCGGCTGGCCAACCTGCTTGGCGAAGACTCGTTGATATTCAATGATTGATTTAAATTGGGGACTCGGGGTTGATACATTCGGGATGAGGAGGATTTGGACGACGACGATGTTAGGGATTCTGAAGCACGGTAACATAGGAGAGAAAACAAAGATGTTAATTGGACTGTCAAGTGACAAAACAATGCTGTTAAATACCTAATTTAAACTTCATAGTTAGCACAACACATGGAACTTTTACATTTTGCAATAACATCGACAACCATAAACATCCGATAAATCAAAGCAAAAAACGTACTACTAACCCCGAAAAACGTAGGTGTCATAACCAATATTCATATTAGTAAGCGTTTTTTCATCATCTTACGTTATATTACACATGTTAAGCATCCCAAAAAGCAGATTAATCATCAAAAAGTTATACTTACGTCTTCGTGGAGACAAGTTGGACTGTCGTGTTGGACTGAATAGATTTGACGGCTGTCTTTGCTTCAGCTGTGAGGGTTTCCAGACAGTAGTTCCATCCTGATTCTCAGATCCATTCAGATATCTCTTGGAAATGGAATTCCTGGACCTTCCATTTCTATCAAACTGTCCATCGATTACTCTCTGATGATATGGATTTGTTTGAGGAGAGTTCTTGGGAGTTGAGGACATCAAATAACCATCATCTTGTTGTGGAACAGCTTGCCGGATCCCGTTCATCGACATGGAATTGTGCATTTGTGCTGAAATTAATAGTTTTTAGTATAGAAAGACTTTAATAAATAATATAAACAAAAAATAAACATTGCCAAAACTTCTTATTTCCAGTCGACATCACTTTTAGCCTAGACACTCTATAAGAACTTTATTTTCCATTCAAAACATCAAAAAGACGCCCTCCTGACTTTGTTTTACTGATCCCTAAACTCTCGGAAAGAAATTAAAACACGCAAAATCTTACGATATCTCGAGTTCGGAGTGGATTGATTGAATTGTTGCGGTGGGAGTTGAGGTTGGGCATAAATTTGATTCTGCTGAGTGGGGAAGGGGAGGGTCCCATTCGAATAATTGTAAGTAGAGTTCGCGTCTAAAAAAGAAGACTTAAGATGTTTACGATGTATATTCGGCAAAAATAACCAGATTACATATTTTCCATCGGTTCAACAGCTTTTATCATCAAAAATTTTCAATATCTTTTTCTAAAATCATCGTTTTCTATATAATTTCATCAAAAAAAAATAATATAACAGTATCAAGAGTTCTTACCATAAGTTTCATTCGGATTCACATTCCACCTTCTCCTTGCTCTTTGCGGGGAAACCGCAGTCCGATGAATATTAGACATTGACCTTGAGGTTGTGTAGCCCTGAGGCACTTGAGGACTGATAACACTGGCACCGGCTTGATACATGGCTGGTGCTTGCTCAGCTAAAAGATTGTTTATAAAGTTTAAATCGAGAAAACTTCTTCATCACGTAAATCGGAATTCCTAACAGTCATTTTGAGCATGAATTAAACGTGCGACCAAAACATTGTAAAATCAAGCCACCCCCTCTAAAATTCAACGATTCTAAGCTATAAAATAGCGCTTTAAAACAGAAACTTTTGACTTCCAAATGAAAAAAGCGTCGAATCCAAAGGAATTCCCAAGATTTATTGCCTGCGCGACTCCAAAAATTTCGATTAAACCAATTTTTTCCCCCAGTAAGCGATTCTCATTTGCAATTTTAAGTTGAAATATTGTCAGTTCGCACCGGGTTCTTCTCTCTTCCCAAAACATTGCGCTTTTTTGTATCGGGTCAGAGATTTTGGGAGATTAAAGGCGCCGATCCAGGGAAAGATCGCCAGAAAACGAGCGATTTCGGATAAAATGGGGATCTAAACCAAGAAAAAAAGATGACCCAAACACCCCACATGAGCTGACGTGAAATGGCGCAGATTTCGAACGATATTACTCAACGTTGTTGCGTAACACTCGAGCGGGATTAGGTTGCAAGGAACATTGGAACGTGTTGTTCTTACCTTCAGGGCGCAGATCGCCGGTTGAGGTGGCTGCGAGATTACTGGAAGATCTTCTTATCACTTCGGTGTTCACTCGGCTGATGCTGAAGGTCCTGAAATATACAATGATGAGTCATTTCGTTCATCCCAGACTTAAAAAATTTAAATTTTAATACATAATGTCATCGACTTCTTTGAGTAATTTACAAAGGTTTAAAATTTTATGACATTTCAGATCATAAAAACGTTTAATTCCCCGCTTTTCCGATACTTTTTACGATATAATTTTGACTGATAACAGCAATAAGACCCGTTCCAAATCCAAACATTTCGGAAAAAAGAAAAACAATCTTCTCCTTCGGAGACAATAAAAACCTTGAGAAAAGTGGACCAAACTCAATGGAACCTGGGTCATCGACCTTGCCGGACCCGGGGTTAGGCGCGAGAAATTATTGTTAGAAGAAGGCTGGGAGAAGAGCGAGGGGGAGGTGGCTAGAACAAACACAATTTCCACAAAAATCCGAGCAAATAAAAATATTCGTTTCTCAAAGGCTAAACTCCGTGGGTTATTCGATTTCACGGCTGGGGTTAGATTAATGTCTGCAGCAAAAACAGAAAGGAGACCTGAGTTCGACGGACTGATCAATAGGCTCTAGTTTGTCGGGTAATTTAACAAATCAGATCATTTCCAGGACTGATAAATCAGTTAACAAATCGATAAACTCCAGCCGATTTTTAAGGAAAAATATCGACAGAAGACACCCCCATAACCAGCTTTTCAGCAAAAAGATGACTACTTTATAAAACTTAAAAAAATTTAATTAAACATTAATAAATCAAAAAATCCGTCCAAATACCCCAATATCAATCAGAAACAAGGCAAACGCCCTACAGCTCCCTGTTCTACCTTAAAAAAAGCAGCATCCAAACCATCAGTTGGATTGTAAACCCGTCTTCGTCGCACCCTGAAGGCAAAATCAAAACTTTTTTGTCGGAATTTCTTTTTTATGAAATCGCACCGGCGACCGTTTATAAAAAGGGCGACGAGCTGAGAACCTTCATTTGGGAATGCGCTTTTAGGCGTCTCAAATGAGGCATCAGATCCTCGCGGACTTGCATTCCAATTCCCCAACATATAATCAAAAGGTAAACAACATCTGGAGTCTTGGAAGCCGAAATTAAGGGAGCATAAGGCTGAGCATACATTCCCTCCAACAAAATCTCAAAAATTATTCGAATACTCGATAATTGGATCGGAAAAAAACAGCTAGGAGCGATGCTCATGATGATAGGCGATGTTGAACATGACGGTCATCTTCCGGCCACTTAAACTCAAGTCCCTCAAGGCCCTTGAGGAATAGACTTTTGCGCCCATCAGTGGGGAAATGAAGGGGACCCGGTTTTAAACTATTTCCGATGGATAAAAAATGGCCAAAAGATGGATGTTTTTTGAAATCGGAGGCGATAAAAAGACGGCTGTCCATTGCTTCCAATAGAGCACAGGAAGGAGTTAGATTGATCTGGGCTAGGTAATCAAATACCACAAGCAGGAAGCGGATAATTGCGTAATTCGTGACTAATTATGCTGACAGCATTCCCATGTAATCAACATAAATTTTCTCACATTCAACTTTCAACTGACCAAAACCCAAATCAGAATAAAACTATCATTATAAGCAAAATCAACTTACGTGTTCGGATCAGCTTGTACTTTGCAGAGATTTGGTTGTCTCAGGCCAACACCAGAGTCCAGATCGTCGTCTTGGGCGACGTTAAGACTGTTCAATGATCCAAATTCGGATCCGTGATGTTCTTTCTTGCTGGCTATCGCCGAAGCCGAGTCCGAGCCGCTTTCGATTAGGCTGTCAGGGGTTGTGCTTCTAAAAAAATCATTTTCAACAAGAACACGCACTTTTCAGTGATAAATATCTTCATAACAGCTATTTTTCTATAAATAACAGCTATTTTTCTCAAAAAATCATCTAAATTAAGGTCTAACCTATGTGAAACGATTCAAAACGCAAAGTCTGTTCAATTTTAGACATCAGTGAAAGCGAAAAAACTAAAATAACATCTTAGACACATTCAATGGACGATTAACCATCTTTTATTCTTCTAACACATTATTGACGATCCCTAACAAAACCCGTATCTCATTTACAGTGCCCAATTCGATATTATGAGAGAAAAACTAGAAAAAAACACGGTTCTTCTTCGGCAGCCTTCAAAATCAAGAGGAATCTGCCAGAATCCCTGCAGTTTTTATGCGCGGATCAGATAAACAACAATGCCAGAGGCAGTGAAATTAGGTTAAATGACCCTCGATTTCCTCTTTCAAATCAGCAGGATGATGGGAGCGTGCCTTTTAAGGCATTTTAAGGAATACTAAAAAGGGTCTTAAGGTATCCAAACAACCTGTAATTAGAGCTGACCGACCGATTCCATTTAAGATTCTCAAATTTAAACCCATATGACCTTCGCGAACCTAAAAATCTTTGACATTTCACCTACCCCAACATTAGACCCACTACTTGTGTTTCGTAGGCCATTACTCAGAGTTCGGAATACCTAGTATAATATGAAATGCCAAGCGAAATGCCGGTCTCCCGACTGTCCGATCCACTTATAGTTAGGGGCCGCGATCAGTGGGAAAGTGCTGACATTTGAGGGGGATTCGAGGCCGGTTCCCTTTCGCCTTCTATTGTTCCCACTCGTAACATAAAATATTCAAAGCACTCACCGGTCCTGGTCGAGTTTAGCGAGCATCCGTTTGGTCAGCAGATTTGAGAGGCGCCAAACAAATATGCAGCCGCTGAAGGAGACGAGGATCAGGCGTCTGGAAACACATATACGACGTTATCTCAAAGCAATTATATTCACCACGACAAAAAAAATGCAAAAAATTACGAAAGATTACCTGCAATCCGCTGTGAAAGTAACAGAGGCAACAGTATCAGATTGCCCCGACAGAACAGCGGCACATTCTCCAGTGGCAACATCAATTATATACACATAACGGTCAGAGCAAATGGTGGCCGCGTATGTTCCAGAGGGGTCAAGAACAAGCTGAAATCAGACACTATTTATTATTACTCAATTTAGCACCATATCAAATCTTTTTCTACCTCAATAACAACAAAATACCTATACATAACTATATTCACCATAAGCAATATCAAAACCATATCAAACAACATCCCTACTTTGTAAAAACCCCCGTCAAACTCTCCCAGAAGAATAAAATACCCAGACTCATAATAGAGTGACCTCTTTTCGCGCAGAATTTGTTCTATTATACAAACATGACCTCAACTCTCACGCAATTGTCCCCAAACAATTATAAACTATATAAATCCTGAACCGACCTTGGTCAGATTGCCCTCTTCACAAAGCGTTCCCTTCACCGACTTGATTAGTTTCCCATTTAATGAATAGGAATGAAGTTTCCGATCTCCACATGCAGCCAGGAGATTATTTTCGGGGGTAGTGACCACATAATTGGGCCCTCCGGTGATATTGAGTTGAGTTATGCGGTGGAATGTGGGTGGAGTGTCTGGAGCCGTTTGGTTCAGCCTTCTGACCACTATCAGTTTATCATTTGAGCAAGTGACCATCTCCAGACCAGTAGCTGATGGTATGAACAGTATTCTGTAGATGCTGCTCTGGTGATCATCGATGATCGCCAAGTAGTTGTAGTTCTCATTGACATCGAAGATATGGATCAGTCTATCTCTGGAGCCAGTCGCCAGATAATGTCGGCCTCCGCACTTTCTGGGATCAGTGTATTCGAGGCATCTGACTTCATTGTCATGCGCTTCGCATTCCCAGATCTTGGACATTTCTGGTGTTCGGAGGTCAAGAACACTAAAATTTGACCATAATTCACTTTGAAAAAGAAAAATTAAATGTCTAACTGTCTAACTCACGAGACATTTCCATTTTTCGACCCCACGGCTAGGTGTTCTCCAAGAGGATTCAGTTTTAGACATCTAATTCCATTCGTGGCGTCTAACATATCTGATGCAATGGCCCCGAAATTTTCTGAAATTCGACGTAACGAATCTGCATAGTCATATCTGTCATAAACCGATAAAACAAACGTACTATCCGGTTGTTCTGTCAAGCTTTCGTATCCAGCAGCTCCCAGATACACAATCTTTCTTAATTCGCAAGAAAACATATTTGAGGGCAAGATTCCTTCTCGTTGTTCTTTTTCCACGTTCCAAACCCTGACTGTTTCATCAGCACCAGCCGTGAAGAAGGTACCCACAGGAAAGTATGGGTTGTTTACATTAACAACTTCCACATCATATACAGTACCCACGTGGAAGAGATGCGATGATAATTTGAAGACCTGGCCGTCTTCTCCAATCTGCCAGTGATAGATGGAACGGTCACTGTAGAAAGAGCTCAGGGTTCGGGATTTCTCGTGATAAACAATAGAATGGACGTCGGGACACCTAAAAAGTAAAAATTATAAATCAAACTCCAATAAAACACAATAACAGTTGATGCAAAGTATACGACATGTCAAACAGCACTTACTGAAGGTCTACGGTCTCAGAAAGCTTCTCTTCGCACAGTTCCACCCTCAAATTATGAGGTTTCGGGAGGATGGCGATCTCCTCCATATTGTCCGGATTCAATGCTCTGATGGTTCCATTGTTAAATCCCATGTACAAAAGTCCATTTCCCATGCAAATAGAACGGGGAATTTCATGATGTAACTCGAATGTATTTACAAGTTTCTTATCGTGTAGTTCGAGCAGAAGTTTGGTTACTGTAATGGTGAAAGTTCGGTTGTTAGAAGCGCAGCAAACATCGACAAAAGTGTTGTTTCGATGCTCTGTCAGGATAGCTGATCGGCCCTGAAATTAAATTCAGTTATATAACATTAGTTCCGAAGATTAAAAATCATTTAAAACACAATCTTACTTGCAACACCTTGTTGTCATTATCCAAATGCCAAAACTTCACATGACGGCATCCAACAGTGACAATCACTTTTCCAGTATCGCCCATATCCATGGCATTCACTTGAGATGTCACTCGAGATTCCGCCAGCGTTCGGTTATTCTTCCAATCCCATATTGTAATCGATTTGTCATGCTGATTTCCAACTGATATCACTTGATTACTGTCTGGAGTGAACCTCTGAAAACATAACAGATATAATTCAACCGTCAAACGTTATCGAAACAATGATAGAACATTCCATCCTCAGTAAGATGCTGAAACATAAAAAACTTACCACACAACTGATCCCGAAACTGTGCCCTTTGAGTTCGGCAACTTGCTGGCCAAAGCTTTCTTTCTGTCCGTCCTTGTGGATCTCCCAGACTCTGACCATTGGCTCATTTCCATACTCTCCAGTGACCAAGAACCTACCATTCGGACTGAATGCTAGACATGTGATGTTATTCTTGGATGAGGAGATGAAATGAGCCTGGGCTTGAGCTCGGGGATTCTGTACAACGACTGTTGAGGATGCTGGATAAGCGACAAGACCGGCAGTGGGGTCGACTGAGATCGAACTTGAGCATGCTGTTGAGCCGAGGACTCGTTCGAGTTTGGCCTTAAACAAAGTAGACATTAAATTATGTCATCCAAATATTGAAATTTACCCCACTTTTCTTGTTTACTTTTGCTTTTATGAATTTCATAACCCAATCAATTTTAAAAAGCAATCTGCTTCAGAAAACACACACGTGAAAAGACGGAGAACCCTTTAAATAAATATTACTTTACCCGTCAGGAGCACTTAAAACAATCCTTTGCAAAACTCACCATATTAGAGTAGATCGATTCGATTGAAATATAGTAATCAACCTGGGATGTTAGAAAATAGTGGTTTCCGGCACTTCCGAGCCGAACATGACTTCTTATACTACCCTTCTCCCTTTAAAATTAGGAGTCTTTAGATCGAATAAAAAATTCTTGACAAACACGTTTAGGTAAGAGGAGGTATGGGGGCAAGAAAGACGCAGTAAACAATAAAATCGAATAAAATCAAGATCCAATTGATTGGAATATTCGATTTTTTGCCTCGAATTCAATGGCGATTAAAAAGCGAACAAAAAGAGGGTCCGGGAAAAGAGGAAAAGCCGGCAAACCGAGATGCGGCCAGGTAAAAGAGGAGGTTTAGAACATAAAAAGGTGTAAAAGATATCAAACGAATAAATGAAACAAGCCGACCTTTCTCAAACAATTTGCAGGTGTTTTTTAACCAAAGATTTTAAAATTTCCCGCAATTTTCATGAACACCACTAAAAAACAAGCAATTCCTCATTATATTTGCTATTTACAATCCGGTATGTAGCCCGTAAACCATTAAAACCCTGTAAAAAACCGCAAATTACCGAGTTTATCCTGTCAGCCGAAGCACTTTCAGGAAGACAAAGGTCACAGAGAGCGGAACCTATAAAACCCACAAAATTAGAAGCCAACTTCACTTTTAATCCGATGCTGAACCCCGTATCTAAACCCATTTCGTTCCGGGAAACGTAACTTCTGCCAAAAGAAACGTTAAGCCTTGAGGCGTTGGAATTAACGACTTCAAAAATCGATGGTTACGTCATCGATAAAAAAAGAAGGAGCACGTTGGAAGGGGCGACCGATCACCTCACCCTCTCCTCAAGCTGTTTCCTACTTTTTCCGATTGGATTTCCTTTTTCGGAAGACTTGAAATGAGGTGATTCATCTCGCCGTTCGACGTTAAATCGCGGGTTTGGCACCCCGCAGGTGATAAACTGTCATAAATCACAGAATGAATAATGGAAACGCTGATAAAATCACTGTCATGAGTTCGTAAAACGTTTTTCGTTGCGTCGAAAACAAAATCCGATTTGTTTTGGGTGGCTTTTCGTAATCAATTCACGTTCCTCTCTTAATTGGACTGGAAACCGGTAAAAGCTGCTTTAATCAAATATTCAAGCCTACAAAGACTCTGATTCACAGAAAAGAAAGTTAGAAATGAGTCAGAGAAGGCTTACTATATGCTAAGAATAAGGTCGCATAACCTGGAATAAATAATAAAAATTGAGAAAAGCATAGTTCGAATCCGATTTCCAACTCGAAAACTTTTATTACAGCCCCGAACGAAAAAAGGTCAAGACTGTAAACGCTACCAATTATCCAACAAAACTGATTTTTCGGTAGAAAAGAGGTTAAACACAGTCAAAATTGAAGGAGAATTGAACATTACCATTCTTCAGACCCTCAGAAAATCAGAAAAACCCAACAACAAAAGATTCTTTAAACTATTCAGAGCATTTCGAAACCGTGTTACCGAAAATTACTTAATTAAGCGCAATTTGTAGAAAAACGGTCCTTAGAGAGAGAGAGAGCTCTGAGCGGCATATTAAGCCTGCTTGGCTATATGACCCGGCCTTTTTGGCCATTCGAAGTAGGAGACCGACAAACAAAAAAGGTGACCTCAGCCAAGTTCGTGCACCTTTGGTTGGAAAAATGAGGAGATGAAGGATATGGTGAAATAGAACGGTAAACATCATTACAATGTATTCTAACATCAAAACACAACGCGTTCTTACTATCAAAACAAGCAATGACGGCTAACCTGTGATAATAGTCACTCCGAACACCCTTTTACTATACAATCAGTCCCGCCAAAGCCATCGCCACCTTACTCAATTGGAGCTAGGAATCATTAAATTAGCACACTCAATTTACGAGTCACTGATAAAGGCGTAATTAGACACTTTGAAACTGACCGACAATTCTCGAAAATAGATCGACTTAATCGACCGGAAAACAAAGTTTACTCTCTCTACACCCGCCTATAAAACATCCATATACTAAAGTAAATCCGAACAATCGACTTTGTTATGCACTGTAAACCGCCGGAGGGAAAGCAACGAAATGGTCACCCAAAGTTCTGACAAAACTCTCGCTGACCGGTGGAATTATTTTCGCTGCAAAAAAGCGAGAGGAGAGATTACAATATGGAGTTAGAGAAAGGCGTTACTCCTCTGCTTCGGATATCTCATTACACTCAGATCGCACGTTTTTAGAAAATTGAATGGGACAGGAAGAAGCGTTTGCAAAACGACGCTCTTTCGCTTATCAGTAATCGAAGTACTCAACTGATAGGGTTTTTATGAGGAGAACGCCGGGAAAGCTGAAAAGCTTACACTACTTCTATGCAAAATTGAAAAAGTGCTAGTCATATATTTCATCTGACTACAGAAAAACAAAGAGAACGTATTCCCTATCAAACTGTTTCGGCTTAAACAAAACAGCGAAGAAAAGTAGAAAAGATTGTTGGCTCGGGACGAGGAAAGTCCGTAAAACCCTGCGTTGTGTTCGGACAACAATAAAACCAAAGAAAAACATCCGATGACAGAGACCAAGGTACCCGCAGTGGGAATTCTGGATGCTTCGGAACGCGAACGGCCTCTCCCTTAGTAACCTCAAGGTCTTCTCCTTTGTAAGAGCGATCCAATTAGGGATTCCTTTCTAATAATATGATCGTAAAAGCTGAGAGATGGTACTCCTTATGGAATCGAGATGGAAAAACGATGAGCTCGGACCGTTAGACAAGACAACGAAAAATTACCGTAATGTTCCAAGTTTTGAGCGCAGAGAATAATGAGGGAACAAAAAGACATAACCTATCCTAATTCCAATGAAAAAAGAAGAAGAACGATACGAACAGCAGATGAAAAGAACGCGAGTCTACGAGATTCGGGTTATTCCGAGCAAATAGACACCATGACAATGCAGTTTTCAAGGGTCCAGGTAGCCCAAGGGTATCATAAAATCATCAATAACCTTATCCGTAATTCAACTCAAATATAAAGTCGGGATTCCTCGAACCAAACCATGTGCAATTGGGAGGCCGGCCTAATTAAAGACCCTGCGCGACATAATTCCTGCTCGTTCAAGGGGGTCAGGTAGATTCGGAAAGATGCGAAGAAAAAGAACTGTTGGGAATGGAGGGAAGCGGGGAGACGGTCGAACCGGAAATGACGAAACCAAACGGTTTCTCCGCAGTCCTCCGCTCTTTGACGGTCATTCCGAGAGATAAAGGGTCTTGAACCATTAGAACCAGAAAGAAAAAGCACTTGACAGACTAACAACACTAACCAACATCACGGCGACTAACCGATTGCATATTCAAACAATCCCATTAGACAATTGTGAAAGTCCTATTTCAGCTCCAAACTATAATATTTGATTTCAGAAAAAATCCCATTGATATCTGACTAGGTAAATAAAGATCTCGATTAAAAACAAATGTGCGGACCTGCAGAAAACTTCTGGAAAACCTTGAAGAGGAAATCAATATTCGGACCAAAATCAGCCTTGGTTCTAAAATGAATCAACAAGCAAACGGTTTCCTTTTTTCTTGTTAAACATTTCTCACAAGGGATCGGCAAAACCGCGCATCCTGGTTTTTTCTTGAAACATGTACCATTTGAAAGAGCGTAAAAAACTGGTCTAGGATCACATTTTATTAGCTGCTATTTTTGCTCTACGCCTTCGCTAGCGAGCATTATTTAGTTCTAGGCTTATCTCACCCTTTTTCCGAGGAAACAAATCCGAACGATTTCCAAAGCACAGCGCAGCAGTGCTTCGGTGGCCTAGTGGGGTAAGGCGCTGAACGAGGCGAACCTGCGAACCGGGTTCGAAACCTCTTTTGATTTTTTTTTTTTGATTTTCTTTATATTGCAAAGCAAATAAGGCCTGGAAATAGTGTTTGAGTGTCGTGTAGACATTTGTGGTATAATCGGAGTAGTTTTTTAAGAAAAAACGGAGATTTTTTAAATTCTTTCAAATTTGTAGTACTTGCCCTTGAAGTGGGTATCTTCTATGGCTGGAACTTTCAACGACTTTCAGATTTTTACGAATTAAGCCCAGTAACGGAAAGTACGTGAAAATTGAGTCTGAAAACGGTTTACATGTTTTCTACCCGCTATGTTGCATTGGGTTACACGACCTAAAAGATCGCGTGATGACACATTGTGAACATGGACTTGGGTATCTCAAGGTCGGAAAAAAGTGTGTATTCTTTGGCATAGGGTGAAGCGTTGGACGTCATAGGTACGTATGGGACATATGAAAAGTAAGTATTGAATCTTTTTAGCCGTTCAGAAGCAAAGAGTCGTGAAATCCAACCGGGATTTTTTAAAAAATGCTCGCTAGCTAGGGCGTAGAGCAAAAATAGCAGCTAATAAAAGGTGATCCTAGACTAGTTTTTTACGCTCTTTCAAATGGTATATGTTTCAAGAAAAAACCAGGATGCGCGCTTTTGCCGATCCCTTGTCAAGGACAAAAAACAACTTTTAACTATAAATATTCCCGCCAGACAGAGCTGTAAAGACCTCTTCCCTTCGATAAAACATTATTTTACAACCTTCCACTTACTCTGTATGGTGAAGGTAAAACCGGAGGGATGTCGTCTCCAGAGGTAGTTGAATAAAAGCTAGTATCCATCGTTTTATGGGATGGAGAATGTATTATTTATCCAAACGTCCAAGAACCTCTTCGAAAATCTCCTGCAGGAAGAGTGGGGAAATTTTGAAATGGATCCGATTTGATAAAAAAAAAGATCCGACGGAAAGAGGATTTGGCCGCTTCTCTACCCAAAAATCGCGTTTTATAATAATCCCTTCGTGTTTTCGGCCTCAAAACTAACAAAAATCGATGGGGGCATAAAAACGACGAGGGAATCTGATCGAAAATTTTGCCCTCTCGAAAAATATCTTATGTCTCCGCCGGCGAAAACGCATTTGTTTAGCTCGTTTTTCAGGGTAGACTTGACAAAACCCCTATCCGACTAGCCATAAGACTCTTATTTAGAGGTCAATGTACTCTCAATATACACTTTAGACATAAATCTATCCTCAAAAAGACCTTTTCTTCTTGAACAGAAGCGGATTTGACATATTTCCCTTAAAAAATGTAATGCCGCTGCATAAAAAATTGGAAAATGAAGGCCATTAAAGTGGGATATGTCTCCACAGGGCCCTTTCGTCCGAGAATAGGGCCAAATGCCTCTCAATCACATCAAAAACGTTACTTCCCAGGTCTTTAAAAGGTATTGAAATATTGCGCAACAACGCAAAAATATGACAAATGGAGACGAGAAAGTCGGATCTCAGAAAAGACTATTTGAATTCCACACGAAGAACGTCATCGTTCTTGAAAATCCTTAAAACAAACTTACATTTCGAGTAGATTGTGCTAAATCCTCGAGAATCCAACGATTCTGCTCCTCTGAATCGACAAATCTCCGTCGATTTAAGCGCCGTTCCATTTTTTCGAGCCTAAGGACCACTTTCGGCCATGTAAAACAAGGTCATTACTCTCTCAAAAAAGTCAGGATTCCATTAAAAATTGATTCGCAAAGGTCTCGGACGTATAAATTACAAAAGAACACAAAGGAAGGCCCGAGATTTGCACTGGAAAGTGGGTAAGAAACGGTTTCTTATTAAAAAATGTAAACAAACGCTTGCGGAACGTGAAAAATGACTCGGAAAGGTGAATTTCAAAGGTTTCAAAATTGCGTCCCGTTCTGTGATACCCTTTGTCTTAGACTTAGGTCCGGGTTCTATTCAAATTAGACCAAAAACAGCCAGAAAAAAAGGAAAAAAGTCATAGAAGTAGTTGCGTAAAATGACAGGGGTCATTTATGGGGGATGAAGATCACAAAAGATCCCCTTCTATTCTCAAAACAACAAATCTGGAGTAATCTCTTCGAAAGTCATTCGCTCCGAAAAAGAAATTTGAATGTCCGGCTCGTGCTTAGAGCCAGATGCCCTCAGGGCAACTCGAATTAAATGTTACTTGTCATATCTGGGAAAAGTGGGCATTTAAATAAAAAATAGACAGTACTACTTCTGGAGAAGAGGATTAAATCACGGGAGAGTTACTTCGATCGATTCTTTTGTACTCTTTTACAAAAAAACTTTTTAAACGACAACAAATTCCACAAAAGAAAGGCGAAACAAGATGATTTTGGATTTCATGTCATCTCAACAATAGTCTAATCTCATGGTTCAATGTAATCTACACCCTGACATTAAACGTCACCCCGACAGAGAAAAAATAAAGCAGCTGCACTCTGAGCTATCACATTGCACAAAGCATTACCGGCTATTCCGATAAACTCCAAACCCGATTTAATTCAGATCCGGAGCAGAATCCAATTAATTCTCGCCTCGATACCAAAACTTATCGCCCATCAAGATCAAAGTCAAGGTAATGGAACCGAAGCTTCGCGCGTTCGATGATTAATTTGCATGAGACCGTGACTAATCGCACAGAAACCGATTAATTTAATAAAAACAACTTTGGCAGGATCGATTATGAGGACTGGGGGAGATCGGGCATATGCTACATTATCCATCATAGTAAAATACGACCTATTTTGAATAATTGAGACATAAAAGTAAGCCATTATGCCAATTAAGCTCTCACGGCCACAAGACCTCACGTAACCTTTGACCCTCCAATTCCATTACCTCGGCCCTTTTCCGGACAAATAAACAGTTTGTTCCTCCTTTCCCTCGAAGTCTACTCGATAAATCAATCCCCCACTGAACCGCCGTTCACGGATCAGTTATATAAAAAGGTCAAGGAAGCCGGAGGGGATTGGGCATTTTAATGATCAATATGGGATCTGGGGAAGCAAGAGCAGATGGACAGTTATAAAAGGTAATTTTCCAGGGATTTGTGCTTTTTATGCTGCCGAAACGGTGTTTATTACTCGGGCTATAAAGCGGAGGGTAATTGACAGTTCGGATGAGGCATGCCAGCGACAAATTTATGGGGGATTAGAAAAATCCAGGGGAAACAGTCAAAACAAAGTCTACGACAACAGAAAAAATACAAAAATCAAACCAACTCTAATAAACCTTGAGTTCAACTAGTAGAACATAATTAACTTTCTATTTACATTAACTAAATTAACATCTCCTGATTGAAACTTAATGTGTTCCCAAAGAAAAGCAAACTCCATTTAGTCACCGTGAAAGGAATAACAAGGTTCTCGAGGAAAATGGAACTCACTCGAATAGGGAGGGATCTCTTGCGGCCCAATTGAGTCATCCGGCGAGGTCCAGACGTTCGTTGCGGCAATTTTTTTGGCTCCATTCTCGGAGATGGCTTCGATTTTTTCTCAACTTTTTCCACCGTGGTTGGAGATAATCTATCAGGCCTTCTGATGATCTGCATGGACTCTTTTGGTGTGGATGTAGAGCTCTTGACGCTATCGTACTTCTTGTATTTATCGTAGAGGTTTATAAAACTGGTCTTATTTTTGATCAAATCCCCGCTTTTTTTGTTGTCAATCTTCCGGAGAACCACTCCTTTATCAGTCGAACACCTTCTCTTCAATGTGAACGCTCCTCTCTCTATCAATCCCATCTTATTCTCTGCTTCTTCATTATTATGTACATCATTCCCTCCAAAACTTCGAATACTCGACACTTTGCTTGGCCAGATCAACCCTTTTCGAGAACTCAGAGAAACCATATCGAATAGAAATCAGAGAAGGAATGAGAAACAGATTCGGAAAGAAGATTTAGGAATATTAGTGATCAAGAAGTTCCGAATAAGCGATGCAAATGCGTTTGCGGCGAGGGGGATAGTCCGAATTCCCGTAATTTGGGTCATAAAAGACGGAAAACGGATATTAAAGCCTGTTTTGTAAACAAAATTGAAACATCTGACGGGGTTATGAAACTCATAAAATTGATTTTACGTGACCAACCACAAAACCACAGTACATACTCTCGGCTTGCTACCAAGGAGAAGACAGAAAAGCAATATTCATTCAAGGAAAGTGGTTCATCCCCAATTACATCAAAATGAACGTACCGTAGTCTGAATGTCCACTTTACTCCGTCCACCCTTCAAACTAGTCAAGGATTGTGCTGGTCTGATACTCGGTCTGGGCGATGGGCCCAAACTGGGTCTTGTTGTTGTACTCAAATTGGCCGTTGATCCTGTCCGGAATCTTCGACTCAACGTCTGTCGAGTTTGAGGGACTGTGGCCGGCAAATTCGTCGAGTTCACTCGACCTTTCTTCATCTCGGTGCCTAAAATTAGTTAAAGTTTAGTAAAAGACAAAAAAAAGAGCCAAAATAAACGTAAAGCACCCAAATAACGTCTTGAAACAATTTATAAGTCGAAACTAACAACTCAAAACACCTCAGCATCAAACAAATTGATAAGAAGATCAAGACAAAAATGCAAGGATTCTACCGAGAAAAAATCTAGAAAATTCGTCGCGATAACCGATTTTTTGGACATTTTTTCTGTCATCCAAACGGATTTTTTCAAGAAGATGGCTGTTTGACCACTTTGGTTAGTCCTTTTCCTTGGTGTAAAAGACGATTTTTGGCTCGCTGCGTCAGACTAGGACATTAGAAAAAATTTTTTAAGTTTCTTGGCTTGAAATGTTGGCATAGGTCATCAAACCACGTTCCCAAAATTTTATTTGCCAAGTTATGCCCGGAAGGTGAAAATTTGCATACGAAAGTCACAACTAGGTTGACCAGTCAATTAGCTGGCTGAAACTAATCGTTTCACGGTTTGGATAATGTTGAACATTAAGTTTTCTGGTTTATTTACTCCGAAAGTGGCGAGTTTTAATCCGATGAAATTGAAATTTCTGCAAAAAGGTCCATAAAAAGATGAATTTGAAATTAAGTCAAAGAACACGACATGTCATGTCATCTGAACATGAATTCTCAATGAGAAGATGCCTTATTGACGCTGAAAGGCACTAATGCCCCAGACAATGGCCAACTTGAGCGGCCAAATAAGTCAAAAAAGGGGTTTGTGGACCATGCCCAAAAAAGGACATCTCCAAGAAATTGAAAGAAGCCGGAAAAAACCCCGCGAGGCATCAGGCGTTTGGGGAATCCGATGCTGTGTTCGAAGCTGCGCGGCCGGAATAATTGCTGGGAAAACAATACGAAAATCCGGAAATGGGATCGGCCATGTTCGGAAATGGACCGAGGGCTCATATGTTGTTAATTTACTTGTTTAAACGGAGGATTGGGGCCAGAATTTGGGTAAACTAAAGTAGTTCTAGAAACCGGGATTGGGTGGAATCCTGCAGCAATTTCGGTTAGAAAACGTTTAATTGCGATGGTTTAAATCATGCCGAGATCCGAAGCGTGGGATCCAAAAGATCCGCGAAAGATGCGAAACGGATTATAAATTTGCATAAAGACCTTATTTTACTTGGAAGGATTAAAGCCTAGAAGAACTGTTAAATCATGCCGTAATTTTATAGAGCCCTGTATATTGCGTCAAAACCACATTCAAAACCTTAATTGCCGGCTGAGGAATGTCCGCAAACATAAAACGCGGAATTATTTCGCGCGCGAGAAACATTACGACAAAAGTCGTGGTATTTAAAGTCGAAATGACTAAATTAAATCAGTTGAGCGAGCAATTGGGAGTAGTGAAAAGGAGAGGATTCTGGATGCTGAAGTTGTTTGGATTCAGAAAAATGGGGAAATTAAGACGAGATTCTTTGGGAATTAGGTCTGGCTGAATGTGTAAACAAAGTAAAAGACTTACTTTTTACAGTATGAGGGGTTGTTCAAAAAAACCCTCTGGTTATAAAAGTCGAGGGACGTACAAATCTCTGCGCTCACGTCTATACCAAATGCCTGCTTTTTTCCAGGGTTAAAGGGACTAAATTCGGTAGCACAAAATTTCACTCAAAAAACGCCAAGTCCATTCCAAACCCTGCGGGTATTTTGGATGTACATAAACGCAAAGGTTTATAAGTATCTCGACTTGGATATCGGATAAGTAAGATATTATGGTCTATTCGTGGCTAAGTTTTGACATGGATCGAGTTGAAAAATATTACAAACTTTTTCTTCTTTGTCCCTAAAGTTCTTCTTCACGTTGGACCCCAATTAATCACAATAAGTCTTTCGGGGAAACGTGCAAAATTCCCCCAAGGAGTGGCAAAAGTTGGCGTGAACATTAAGACAATCAGAACTGTTTAGAACTAGCCCTGGACTATTGAATTTGTACTGGGACACTTTGGAATCTCATAGTTTTGCATACGAACCACGCAGAAAGCAATAAGAGTATTCAAATGCCGACGCATTTTGGCAAGTAGAATCGGCCAGATGGTCATCAATAAATTGTGGCCATAAATTCATGTCTCCGACTGTTTATGGCAGGTAAAGGGCTTTATTTTTATTTGAACCCACACCAATTCCACTACTCATAAAAAGGCCTCGAATCGAACGGGAAACTTGGTAGAAACATTTGCTTTTTATCTTTTGGGACAGGAAATTGCGAACGGACTTCTTCACTTCGAACTCTCCTTGGCCAAGCAGCTTTATTCAATTTCTCGTTATTACTCTTTGACCCGAGAGGTTTCGAACCGACATTTGAATGAGGGACCCGTTCGTGTTTGCTCAGAATGTAACAATAATAAATTTCTTCTTCAAAGGTACTAGTCGGCCGCGGCGCAAGAAAAGTCGCACGGTACGACTTTTTCGTACCGTGTGGGTATTACGGTTGCACTGTACGAGAAGTAGGCGCAAAAGAAGAATCGCTGATCGTCCGAAAAAAACCACACTTGCACCGTACATCCCCATTCCAAAGGAACGGCGGCAGCGAAGAGTTAGTATTTGCACCGACTGTTAAGTACTAATTAAGGTAAGAGATAGGAGAAAAAGTCAGGATCTAAATGCGCGTTATTTGATATTCCAAAACGGTCTTTGGCCACCGACCGGAAAGCGAGAGTGATGTCGTTTACGAGCCGGAAAAGTGATGAATGAATGATGAGCGGGACGGGAAATAAATAGATCAGAACTGAATAGGTATTCAAATCAACTTAACGAGTGTGGTCTGGCCTCTTCATAACATGTCCACTGTTTGGAGCAAAGTTTCTTATACGTGAAAGAGGACAGTGTAACCGTTATATATAACCGTTCTCAAGAATCATAATATCCAGTTGTTCCCGATTTCCCCTTTTTCTCAAATACCGAGAGCGAATGCTCTCATTCTCTCGTATAAGGCCAAATGATTGTGTGGCCATAAAATGAAACCATGAGAAATATTTCTTTAAAAAAACAATGACTAAAATCGTTTCGGAACACGAGATGGAGATTCAGCTGACGGCGAATTAGATGCTTGAAAGGAGTGATTAGTTTGAGAAAACTTAATTGTTAAAGTTAATGGAAAGTCCGGTGGAATCTGTCCGCCTTGATGAGCAGGTCGCTGACTCCGAGCAGAAGTCGTAATTTGCAATTAGGATTAATTACGGGATCTCTACAGTCGCCGTAGAGTGTCGGGGTTGATGTGGTCATGGACAAAAACGGGTTACTGTTTTTGGGGAGCGTTTTAGTCATTGTCAACGATCAGTGATCAAAAAAAATTATTTTTTGATGCTTGCTTTCAAAAACATGCTGCTGAGTCACGATGTCATTTATTGAACTATACACTTGAAATGACATAAGCGTCGACATGTTAACGTTTCCTCGAGCTGAGATCTAGGTTTAAAAAATTTTACTTCTGTCTAAATATTATCGTAAATTTTTATGTCAATGATTGTCTGCTTTGAATACTCTGTGTAAAAAGAGGTAAAAGTGGACATGTCAACGCTATCCACAACAAAAATTATTACAAAGATGATAAGTAGTTACATAGTACCGGTTAAGTTGAAATGTGTCCATCCTAAGTAGTTTTGTTAGAATTCGGACCCTCCACTGAACATGTATAGTGTCTCTGTCCTTTGTACACATTCACAGACCGAGTTACAATGGCCTCCATGTAATCGACAGCCAGAATCATGGCAAGTATTTCCCATGGATACGCACTGACTGTAGACTAGCGTTGACAGTGCCAGGAGAATTACGATTAGGTACTGAAACGAAATATATTTAACAGTCAGCATGAAATCAAAGGGAATATGGAGTATCAAAAAATTAGTTTTGAAAATTCTTACCAGCACTGTTTTTGGCATCATTCCGTGACGTAATCAAGATATGGCTCTTTAAGCCAAAACTTCCTTCTATCGCTTTTTCTAGCAGGCCTCGCGTGAATATATATATTCTAGAATAATCATTTGATGTAATATAAACGCTTGCCAAATTTAATCATAAAGAACGATCTCGATATTAAGTGGGAAGTATACGAAGTATACAAAGTATTCTCGAATGAGCTTGTTTTTTCTGCCGAAAAGATACTTTTGAACTTTAAATTGGACGGGTTGTTGTAACATTGATATAAACGGAAGGTGGCGGAATTGTGAAAGAGCTTTGAAAAAAGTCATATTCGATAAGAGATCGAAGTATTAATTTATAAAATTGGACAAAAACCCTTTTCTTTGTAACAATTCCAAGACCAAAAAATTGGATTTTAAACAATCCTGAGTAGAACTCCGGAACTTTTTCCCCACCCTCGATCTCATGAGCGTCCGCTCAAACGGTGACCCGCCTCCCTAAAGAAACATGGCGTTCCGCGGGCATCCGCCTTGCCCATCAAACCTCACGCGACAGTTGGGGCTGCTTACGTCAGAAACGTGTCCAAACCTCTGAGCCGCTTATCCCCCAGGTCTCGATGGGTAAAACAAACACAAAAAGAACAAAAACACCGCCAGACTTATGAATTCCGGTAGAAATTGGGGACATGAAAGTCGGAATGTACCTTGGTTTTTTGGTTTAGAAATTTTAAATGATGAGAATCGATCTAGAAGGAAGTCATGAGAGTAAAAGTAAAGAAAATGGTCAAGGTTCGGGTTAGGCATGGTGGCAAGTCTTCAATATAAAGCATAAATATCTAGAAGTTTCTTAAACAACAACAAAGCCAACTTTAAGAAGTGACTTCCCTGTGACAAAGTACATCAAAAACACTCTTGTCCTAAACAAGCTTATCAAACAACGTCAAATCGCATTTTGTCAAAGGAAAACACGGTTCATCAAACCGATTATCAAAGACCAAACATTTCTTCGTTTCGTAAGAGTTTTTTACCATTTATGTCGTTCAACATAAAATTTTGGCGCTTATTTTGGTAATTATATGAATAACACTGCAACGAGAAACAGTTGATTCAGCTACGGGCGATTTATAAATGCTCCTAATGGGATAACTCATAGGCATTCCCGCAAAAATTGGTCTATGTTAAGATTGAATTGACTCGAATTTTTCCGTTGAAGTTGATGTCCGATCAAGAGTGACTTAGAATACAACTTTTAAAAGTTTTTTGTTTACAAAAAAGTGGCAGAATGAAGATCAAGGACAAGAGTAATGTGGAGAATATATTCTTATATAAAATTTGGAAATCGGAGAACGGAAAAGCAAGTACGTGATAAGAGAGTGGCTTTCAAGGTGGTTCTTTTTCTTTTCCTCCTCAGACGCCAACTGACAATTCCAAGTGTGATGAAATTGTTTACGGATAAGTAGTTTCGGGAATAAAAGATCATGTCTAACGGTCATAAATGCTCTTTCTGAAAGACACAGGAGGAAGTCAAGAGTGATCTGATTTTGTTTTTTCATAAGACTTGTCTGATATTTTGAAAGATGAGAAAATTTTATTCACTTCGTTTTTAATATTGTTCTCCGTCATCGGTACTTTCTGAATGCTCAAGGCTTCTAACAAGGGAAGTCACTTAAATCACGGATCGATTTTGTAAAACGACTGTTACAGCGATGGGGAGGGTAGGAAGTAGATATTAAATCTGAAAACCGCTACCTCCACCGGCCTCTGGGAGCCGAGATAATTGACCATAAAGTTTGCCCAAATTCCTCCGATCATTTCTTCCTTCCGAAAGAAGAAAATCCAGCGAACCGAATAGTCCGGTGGTCTGGAAGCGCGCTTCCGGGCCTTCACCTTTTCAGGTTCGGATCCGCGCGGGTCTCGAACTTGCGAAAAATTTATGTTGCTGTGATCCAGAAAATTTACTAGCAATTTATTTTTAGATTTTTTGCCTATTTTACGGTAAATTTTCAACCTTGCAAATTCAAATCGTTTGGAACTTTCAAATTATTACTCTAAAAATTGTAAAATATGCAAAAAATCAAAAATTTTATCTTACCGGTAAATTTACTGTATTACAGTAAAAGTCTAATAAATTATTTGACCCATGCGGATTCGAACCTGAAAAGGTCAAGGCCCGGAAGCGCGCTTCCAGACCACCGGACCATTCGGTTCTCTTCCCTCATCCTTTCGAAAAGAAGAGCTTTTCGGAGCAACCTTTTTTGGGCAAATTTTTTTGGTCGATTATCTCGGCTCCCAGAGGCCGGTGGAGGTAGCGGTTTTCAGATTTGATATCTCCGTCCTACCTTCCCCATCGCTGTAACAGTCGTTTTTAAAAATCGATCCGTGACTTAAGTGACTTCCCTTGTAAGCCGTTGATGGCATATATACCTGCATTTTTCGTGCCGATTTTGAATGTGCCTTTGAAGTCATTCTTTGCTGATGCAAAAGGTGTAGCTGCTTTGACTCCTTGCCGTCAAAATCCGAGTAATCAGCGAAAAAACCGGACCTTTCCTAAAACGCAATTAATCCCTCTATTCACTGAAATTAGCTGAAATAGCTGTGGGAATAGCGCTTCCATCATTTGTTCCCTTGCAAGGGACTTGCAAAAGCAAACACCCAAACTGATATTGACCAGTAATGCTTGGCATATCTTCGCCGAAATGAATGAAACCCAGCCTTTGTTCGTACCGCAGGGTCTACCTCTTATCGGAAATCTCAAATCCATTGGATGTACGTTGTAGATTTATATCATTCTTTCTCAAAAAAAAATTAAAATACAAGCCGGGATATGATAATTCGCTTTATGCACTCCGTTTCCCTTTTAATTCAATGGATCTAGACGTTTCAGAGATTCGGAAAGCATGGCTCTCAATTGGGGATACACTTCGCTGATCATCAACAACAATGCTACTCCCAACATGGTCGCTCTGACTTGAGGATCTCGATTATTTGACCTAAAGTAATGTAATCAAAATTGTGTTACGCCAATCTAACGATGTGTCACATTGTTCAGCGAGGTTGTCATATCACATACATGAACTTGAGAACCAACGTGTTCCCTTTCAAAACGAGCTTCGGCCGAACGTAACCCAAGACTCCGCCGTCATTCGACTTCTTCAGCCAATAAACGCAATTTGATCCCAAAACCCCGGTGATCTTCCCAATCTGATACAACGAAACTGGCTCCTAAATACACTTTAAACCGTTATTATTATTACAACCTTGAATACTCACCTTTTCTGCGTAAATATACTCTTCTTTTGCGGGATTTGCTTTGTGGACAACATAAGATCTGCCAACTGGAGTCATTCGAGGGGTCACCTAAAGGTTAATGATAAAAAAGGTTACAGAAAAAAGTTATTACTTTGAATAGAGTGGCCGGTGCTGGATGCATTAGTTTACCGAAGCTTGTGGGATCGTGTGTTGGTAATCGAACTACCATAACTTGTTTGCCTCCGGCATTTTTAACGATAATTCCATTGCCGCTGACCAGCTCTGCCGTCATCAAAGTTTGTTTTTTGTTGTCTTCGTCTCTGATGAGGAAGTTGATATGTTCGAATTTAGTCTGAGGACCCCAATTGGCTAGCATGGCATTACTAAAATAAAAAGTCAAGTTTTTAAGCAACGAGCCGTGAAATTCTTTTAACTTGTCTTGTATGTATAATTGCAGGCTAGATTCTTTTCAAAAATTATACATTTGTAATACTTTTCAAACTCCTTATCCAATTCAAATCTGGATGAACCGCATGGACAGAGAATTAGAGAGTCCGTTGTCTTTTTGGGCAACACCACATATTACGTAAAGCTTTACGTAACATATGGTGTTATTACGATCTCCTCAAATTGATATAAAAAATTATATATACTCTTATAAGCGCATCAAATCAATATTGGCCTCGAAAAAACATTACCAAGTTCAGAGGCGACTTACACATGTGGATCCGCCAACTTAATTGACACCCGGTTTATGGATCCAAGAATCGAGCATTCCGGAAATTCATGAAAAATCTGATTCTCGGTCGCGATCTGCATTGCCTTGGCAAAGCCCTGCTTGACTTGGCCAAACAAGTCCATTCTAGCGCTAAAACGACTTTTAATCCGGCGGAAATGGATAATCGTAACTTTGGACACAACATAAGCGATGACCAATTCCATAACTCACAATGACAATGGACAAACGCGTAATGTCATTAGAAGAAAAAAGGTTGCCGAAGGTGGCAGTAAAGATAAGAAACTACATAAAGAAGCCGTCAAACTGGTCAAGACAGTTAAATTTAACGGTAAAAAGCAAAAGATAATTGGAGAATCCATCTAAAATCATGTAAACAGAAGAAAGTGAATTGGGGTAAAGGGGAATGAGTTTAAATCAAGCCGTAAAAGGCAACTCGCTCCAAATTATACGAAACACCGACGTAAAAAGAGATTTCCCAACGGTACGAGTCCTCCTCAAACTTCCCCTCGCTTACATTTCCCTTCCCAATCGATCGGAAAAGAAAAAGAAAAACTTTTTTTTCTTCAGGCGAAACAAGGAAATCAAAGCCTAAGGCGGCTTCCCAAAGCGGTTTCAAACCCCCCAAAACAATTTTATTTACTTTCAATCGACCTTGATCATGTAGAATATGAGCGATAAAAATGCATACATATCAATTGTAATGCGATATTTTGAAAAAAGCACTTGATTTTTTGGAAAGTGTGGAAATGAAATGAATGGATGGAGAGAGATGATTACTGCAATATAACTTTATTGTTTATGTGCTGCATTATCACAAAAAATGTCCATCTGATTGTGAAATGACAATCAAAAAGTTTTAGCTGTTTATTTTTTGGAAAATAAATATGAGTAATCGATTATAGCAACTTCATATTGAGGGTATTGAATGTGATCACTTGGAGGGGAACTTATCTCGTATTACCAAAACAGCTTTAAAGAACGGTATCACCATCAAAGATTAATTAATTTAAGACGACGTTGTTAATTAAGAAATAAATATGCATAATAGTTTTATTTTGCGTTGTTTGTATTTTTTAACCATTGTAACCGTTCTTCAAAAGGTTACTCCCAATATCAATAAACCATGAAATTGAGAATGATTCACACGGGAAGAATGCGTTATTTAACCAGCTTTCATTCATTTACAATTCAACTACTTTTCTGTAGTTCAAGACCCTTGGGAATCTCTGATTTACATTTGGCTTCTTTTATTTCAACCATGAAGAAAAATTTGTGTGTCCCAAGCAACTATCGTTAGACATTTCATTTGTGAATTCAATTTTAAATCGGATTGCAAAGAAGATTACTTCCATTCCTCTGTTTCTCATCTTTATAACCCTTGGTAACGTTTGATAAGAGAAGATGTTCGACTTCTGTCATTGACAAGAGGGATAGGTGATTCCAGCGTTCTTTTCTCGCAATTCAAGTCTTTTTGGAGTATGGTAATGTAGTGAAAAAGGTCTAAACGCATGGGCTGTGTTTTGTGGTCTTTTCTGTATGCATCTTACCGTAATTAGGCACAATCACAGATTCATTAGCCAGAAAAAATAAGATATCCGCCGAGATTACGTGCAATAAAGGCACAAGGTTGGCACCGAAGAGATCACAAGACACAAATTGTGGCGTCTATAAATACTGTGGATCCTTAGCCCTCATCCACTTATTGTTTCACTAGATTAGCTTTATGCATGATTTAGTTCACGGACTTACATTACCTTTTACACTCATACATATTGGAAAAAACAGGGTCATTTCTTGCTTGTTATACGTTTTGATTACACTACTACTACAACATGCTATACTGGCTTTATATCTTTCTTGATCTGTAGCCATTTTAATAATGGTCATGTTGTCCACGCGTTACGCTTTCCATTTTAGAGTAAAACTCTCAAAAAGGGCTAGTCATAAACAATTGAACTGTCTCCTATTTCTGCAAATTTCGAACTATCAAAAAAATTTGGAACCCCGTTCCTTGCGAGCTCTAATTTTCGCAAAGTCAATAGAACATCATCTATTTGCTTACTCTCCCCAAACACATAATAATAGAAAGCCAGCTTTTGTTAAAGTTGTTTACAATCACTCCCACTACTGGATCACCCAATGAAAGGCTTTACAAGTTGCTTTTAGGTTCTGCACTTTCGTCATATGGGTACAGCATGCATTACTCATGAGTATTCTGTGTTTTGGTTCGCTGAGGAAGACTATTCTTTAATTGATTGTATTCGAGGAGAGGTCATCATAAATTATCTTTTTGACAAGTATTGTAGTATGTAGGGGGTCTCTAGTATATTATGCCGAAGTTTGATGCTAAATTTATATCTGTTTTAGGGGTAGGTTTGATGGATGAATGACATTGATTGGGTTTAAACAAAAATCTTGAAATTATTGTTTGAATTGATTCATGGATTATATTTTTGGCTAAATTCTGGATTATCCGTTAGTCCAGCTGTCAATGGGTTATTACGTACAGTTTTGTCAGGGAAATCAGAACCTTTTCTGTATTAAATGTAACTTTTATTACACGGAAATGCAACGTTTCCTTCTCAAGTTGTGTCCCATTATCGTGGTAACCTTGGCGACTAAATCCGGCCCATCCGTTCCTCGATTCCTTCCAGCAGCCCCTAGACATTGCTTTGTCCACTCTTCTGTCGCCATTCCTTTCCTGACCTTGAAGTGTTTGAAATGTCGAACACCCTTCCTTTTTTCTTCAGACCTTTCTTCGTTCCAGCTCTCTAAACCCCTCCGGGCTGCTTTTCCCCCTCTCTTTCCGCGCGATGGATATCCGAATGATTTTGTCATTCCATCTCCGCTCTTCTTCACCTACTTTCGGGGCGTGTAATTTTTAGGAGAAAGGGATTTTTGTGATTATTCCAGGTTTCTGCAACCTAAAGCAGTCTAAATCTGTTTTCTAATTCGAAGCGTTACCATGACTAAATTTCATTTTACAAGTCATTTGACACAATTGGAATTACTTTTCGCCGTTACTTTGATTCTAAACATTAATTCTTTTTTGATTTTATTTTTTGGAAGTTTCCGCAAAAACAGGCTACGCGAAAGGTTTCAGAAACAGACCCTAAAGCTAAACCCTTTTAAGGATTCCGTTTTTTATGGGAAATATAATGGTATTCGTAAAAATGATAGGAATCTTTACAGTTATTTGGTGAGTCACCTCGCGGTATAAACGCCAAAGAAATTACCATTGTTTTACAAAAAAAGGGAAGTTGCTACTTTTTAGTTTGTAATCCTCCAGCAATTTTAATTTTTTACTATTATGGATCTGTGATCGTCCAATTCTGATGTTAATTGACCTTCCAAATCTCTCAAATCCAACTTCCGGATTTACCATTCCCACCCCCATTATCCCCATGGGCCCGCCTCTTTATCCATTAAAGTAAACTCTGCTTATCAAATGGCATGACATGAGAGATTACACGTAATTCACGTTGCTCACACCCTTCCTTCGCTGCTGATAAGAAGGTCGGCTCCGGATCTCCAATTATGTTATGTTCAGGTTTATTTTTTTATTTTTGATTGACACTGCTTTCACTTTCCTTTACCATTCCCCTTGTAAATCAGATTATGACACGTGATGTTTTGAGTCCAAAATGAGAGAAAATTACTAGGTTTTCTTTCAAAAGGGTCAGATTTTACAACACTTTTTAGTTTTTATTTGTTTTCTTTTTCAAAAATGTTTTTATTTTTGAATATTGTAAGTACCTTCAAAACGGACAATTTGCGGACAAAATTTCATAATTTTGAAAATTTTATTTTATACGTTATTGTTAAAATCATGAGCAGTTGAGTTTGTCTAGAAGTAAGTTAGTTATTTTTCCTAAGATTTTTGATGACTAATAGACATTTTACTTATATTTTTTACTGTTATATCAAAGTCATCTAATTTTGCTGTTTTTGTGTTTTCGTCTTAATAACATGCCATTTCCGGTAAATTTTCAAATAATTCATTTACAGATCTTCCCCTTTTTTCGTTCTTTAATAAATTCCCCGCCCTCGAGAAATTTTCCAACCAAATTTGAGCGAATTCCAATCCAAATACCATCGCCATTGTCCATGTATATATAATGTTTGTAGCTATGAATGAGAATGAGCCCGATCAAAGCAGCGGATCGTTCCATGAGGTGTCTCTAGCCGGTCTGCCCGATCCCATCATGACCATCAAAACGAAGAAGGAAAGGGCCCCCAGGTAAAAAAAAATAAAGACAAATATAAACTTTTATTTTGCTGTGTTGCTTTTGCTTATATTTCTTTCCTAACAGTGTGTAAATTCTAGTCCTCTAACCTCCAGTAATTCCATGGATTCTAGTGACAAACAGCCGGCGATTACACCCAAGGGATATGTCATCATTGTCGTACTTTTCACCATCAATCTACTCAATTATATGGATCGGTTGACGATATCAGGTATTTTTCAGATAATTTACGGAATTCTACGTTTTCTTTTATCATCCTTGGTCATAGATTATGTTTCACAACTTTAGATTGTTGGATAAAGTGTGATAACTTCGTATTTTCAGCGGTCCTAACATCGGTAACTCGCTACTATGACCTAACAAGTTCCCAAGGAGGTCTTCTCCAGACAGTTTTTATAGTATTCTTCATGGCTGTTGCTCCCATTTGTGGTTGGCTGGGTGATAGATATAATCGAAAATGGATCATGGTTGGGGGTCTTCTTGTTTGGATCGCCGCTGTATTGGCATCAACGTTTGTCCCATCAAATGTAGGTTTGTCATCTACATTTTTTATTACTGTATATGGTTTTAGATGTTCTACTTGTTCCTTTTCTTCAGAGGGATGGTGGGCACTGGAGAAGCCTCTTACTCAGTCATAGCGCCCACAGTTATCGCTGATATGTTCAAATCAACCGTGAGGAGTAAAGTTTTAATGGTCTTTTATCTGGCTATTCCATTGGGAAGGTAAGTTGAGTCGGGAATTGTAGGAGATAAAGTAATGGTAATACTAATTTAACTTCTTTTTCAGTGGTCTTGGCTACATGGTCGGCTCAACGATATCGTCAGCGATGGGCGCTTGGCAATGGGGACTTCGGGTGACTCCAATCTTTGGAGCTGTTTGTGTCTTCATCCTTGTTTTATTTGTGGAAGAACCGGAAAGAGAAGTTTTGGAGAAGGTAAAGGATGATGAAAATGCATCCATCTGGAAGGATATCACTTATTTACTTAAAAAGTAAGTGATTTACTACATATTTGGATTTTTACATATGATCTATTTTATGACATATTATTTTAGTAAGACTTACTTCTTCTCTACTTGGGGCTATACTTTTATTATCTTTGCTGTCGGAACGTTGAGTTGGTGGGCTCCATCTACGATTGAATATGCGATAGCGGATAGGAATGGATTAAATAGTACCGAAGATCTCGAACCTTCGGAGAAGGATTCGTAAGTTTTGATAATAATATAAAATCATGGTGAATTCCAGAGTTGGCACAATCTTTGGCGGCATCACACTGATCTCTGGCCTAGTTGGAGTCATCACGGGCACTCTGTTTGCAACAGCGTGGAAGAACGGAACTTATTGCTTCAAGAATCACTCCAGTATCCGGGCTGATGTATTTGTTTGCATAATTGGTTCAGTCATCGCGACTCCCTTACTTTTTGTGGCTCTTTATACGATTGATGTGGGATTGACATTGGCTTATGTAAGTTGCGCAATAATTTATAAAATTTGTAACTCTGTGCCATCTCATTATCGCCATCCATTTCTTCAGATTTTTATTTTCTTCACGACCACTTCGCTCTCCCTCAATTGGGCCTGTAATGTTGACCTTCTCATGTATATTGTTGTGCCGAGAAAAAGAAATATTGCGAGTGCAGTTCAGACCTCAGTCGGCCATGCTTTTGGAGACGCCTCAGGTCCTTATATCGTCGGATTTATTTCCGATTTAATTTCTAAAGGCGACTCTTCTCCTGGAACGAAGTTTACGTCGTTGAGGACAGCTTTCTTACTGCCAAATGCATTACTAGTGCTGTCTGGAATCATGTACATTATCGCCGCATTTACACTTCCACATGATCTGAGCAAATTGGAGAACATTGAGATCCGTAAGCAGATCTGAGATGTTATACGTGATGTGCTTTTGTGTTTTTTTTTGTTTGCCTGCAATAATACGTTTTACGCGATCAATTTTGTTTGTGATAAGCTTGTTAGAGACGTGTTTGATGACATCACAGTTTCACCTTTGTTATGAATTAGGGTTTTTAAGTCGTCAATTTGACGCGTTGTCGAATTGCCATCATTTTCGTCATGTCAAATTGTTCTGTCATTTTGATGGTCAAGTTGAGCTTTTTTGGATTTTTTAAGATTTTTTCCAAATATTTTTGTGAATATTAATTTTCCCGCTGCTTTGGCATTGTGTTTTAAACCAAGACGATTTGAATTTTGAACCAATCTGATTTTTTGGCATTTTAGAATACCACAAAGGGACAGAGACGATAAATTCGATCAAGAAACTGAAGAATACGGTCGGGGATTCCACCAAAGAAAAGTACATGCAACAGGAGTACTGAAGCCAGGATTCTTGGGAGATCCTCACATATCATTCTCATTTCACATCATTTCGAATACGGGCCGATTATTACGCAATGAAATTTCGACTGATTACGTCACTTCTCGTATGATTTTCCTCATTGTGCCATATCATTTTGACAGTTATTTGAATTTGTAAATAAAAAGTTCTTGCTGCTTTTTCTTTATAATACAATTCCAAAGATGGTCAATAATCTTGAGTCACTTTTACGAGATAATTTCTCACCCGATCATGAATACATATACTATAATATGGTTGAGCCTGAACTCTACCCCTTTCCTGAACTTTACCCCAATCTGAACTCTACCCCTTTTTCAACTCTACCCCAAAAAAGGCTGTACTCTACCCCTTTTTTGATTTTCGCCAAAAAATCTGAACTCTCCCCCTTTTTGAACATTACCCCATTTTGAAAATTGAAAAAACAAGGTGTGACATCTTATACAATGAAAATTTTTTTCAAATTGAAAAAAAATAAGATGTGGCAACTCGTACGATGAAAATTTTTTCTGAAATATTATAGAAAAGAATAAGGTGTGACATCTTTCCATCGTATAAGACGTCACACCTAATTTTTCTCAATTTGAAAAAAAATTTCATCGTATAAGATGTCACACCTCATGTTTTCAATTTTCAAAATGAGGGGTAGTGTTCAAAAAGGGGAGGGTTCATTCAAGGGGTAGAGTTGAAAAAGGGGTAAAGTTCTGAAGGGGTAAAGTTGAAAAAGGGGTAGAGTTGAAAAAGGGGTAGAGTTCAGAAAAGGGGTAGAGTTCTGCCGCAACGCCATTTATCAAGTACTTTGATAGTAAATCAGAAAATGTCTCCCTTTTACTCAAAAAACCAACGATAGTTCCTATTATACAATGACGTTGATTTCGACCGGTCAAACTCGCCTGCTCTACCTCGATATTGAGTGAGTTTGACCAAAGTCCCTCGAAGAGAGCGATTTCCGCGCAAGCGTTCGTCTTGGTAAGCTCCCTTTCTTCATGCAAATGTCTTCGGGGAGCCCGTGGGTCACTCAACGCGAGGCCATTCCATTTTTGCAATTTTTTGGGGACAAATTCCCTTTTATCCAGTCTTTTTTGTTTCCAAGAAGGAAGATGTGTCGTTTTTTTGTTTGATAAAAATATAATTTATGCAAATCTGTGTGCGGCACAAGCTCCAAGGACATAAACCATGCTATCAGGAGTGTTTAGTGCCCTGATTCTGTCCATTCCTCTGTAAAATTGGTTCATTTTTCTCTAAAATAATGTTTATTTGGCCTTTCGAATAAATCAATGGCTTTGAAAAACTTCCTTATCGTCTCCTGACTTCGTAGTTTTACTTGTTCATGTTCTTCCCCTAATCTTGAACTGCAATCATTAATTTTATACTCTTGCGATAATTTATTTACAGTATTTTTTTCGTTTTCTTCGTTTTATCAAAATTTCCCAAGCTTTTGTGTAAATCAACTACAGAATTCTTTTAGTTACGTTGAAACACACTTCTTTTTTTTGGTATCAACGTGTTTAACACTTCCTCTTTTGCTGTTTGATATATATGAATTTTACAAAAAGTTTCCCATTTGTTACCTAAAATCTTTTTTTGTAACGTTCCGTTATGATGATTGTTTTGTCACTTTGAATGATAAATCATATAAAATATGATTTCATGAATGAGTATTGAACAGGTTTATTGAGGTTTTGTGATTCAGATTGAATTTTATATTACTTTAGATGACGGCCAAAGATAAAGAAGAGAATCTGAATGCGGTATTGTTGTTGGATGAAAAGAAAGTTACAAGTCCGCCAACAACTGATAACACTGTCGAACAGTATGTTATTTTATTATGTTTTCTTATCTTTTCTTTAGGGTTCAAGGCTTATCAACGAAAGATTATGTCATCGTAACTGTTTTGTTCGCCATCAACCTTCTGAATTACATGGACCGGCTTACTACAGCTGGTTAGTACATTAAATTATCAAATGACACCTCTTTTTTTAAATATGAGATCTGTTATAATCCATATACCATGTGTAATATAAGACCCGATCGTTTTAGGCATCTTAACGTCTATCCAAGCCTTTTACAACCTCCACGACTCAGAAGCAGGCCTTATTCAGACAATATTCATCGTTGTTTTTATGTTATTTGCGCCTTTATGGGGCTATCTTGGAGATCGGCATAATCGTAAATGGCTGATGACTATTGGATTAGCCATGTGGGTGGCAGCTGTGTTACTCTCATCTTTCTGTCCTCCAAAAGTAAGTTAAGTTTCTATTTGTTTCTTTTTATTTTAGATGTTCTACATGTTCCTGTTGTTACGTGGAATTATGGGTATTGGAATGGCTTCGTATTCAATTATCGCGCCTACTGTAATCGCCGACTTCTTCGTAGCGAGTAGAAGGAGTAATGTCCTCATGTTTTTCTACTTTGCCATTCCTATTGGGAGGTGAGTCCTTGTGTTATTCTGTATATGACTTATCTGATCTGTAACATATCTCATTTTTTATGTGTAGCATAACCGTCCTTGTGTTTCAGCGGTCTTGGTTACATGGTGAGTGGACTGGTCGCTGGACTGACGGGTGATTGGCAATGGGGAATAAGAGTTACCTCGTTCTATGGTTTTGTCTGCATATTGGCTATTATTTTCGCTGTTCCCGAGCCAAATAGGGAGAGATCCTCAGAGAATGATGAGAATCTGGACTCGTCGTATCTGCATGACATCTTTTATCTTCTTAAAAAGTGAGTTAGTCCACATACTCTCACCAAGTTTGTAGTAAAACTTATGTTTTCTCGACTCTCGGGGTGACTTTTGTTATGTTTGTGGCCGGAACTTTGTCTTGGTGGGTTCCCACATTGATTAATCATGCTGTCGCTGCAAAGCAAGGTCTTAATGATACCAGTTTGCTTGCCAAGGAGTACACAGAAGCGTAAGTTTGTAGCTTAATCGGCAATTGATATTATCATTCAGGACTGGTCTCTACTTTGGAGCAATCACTTGCATCTCCGGCCTTGTTGGAGTTGGTCTCGGATCAATTTCTTCTAGTCTGTGGAAATCAGGATCCCTGTGTTTTATGGGCAAGAAGACCAAGCGAGCGGATGCCTTGGTTTCTGGTATTGGCTCGGCCGTCGCTGCTCCATTACTTCTGATAATTTGCATTATCATCTACTCAAATATGACACTCGCTTGGGTAGGTTACTAACGTAAATAATATCGTCACTCTTTCTAGATCTTAATTTTGTTCATGATTACTGCCATTTGCCTGAACTGGGCGATCGCTGTCGACCTTATCTTATACATCATACCTCCATCCAAAAGAGGAGCTGCCACCGCTTTCCAAACCTTCATTGGGCATGCTCTTGGTGATGCGTCAGGACCTTATATCATCGGAATCATATCTGATTGGGTTCGGAAAGATGATGAGAGTCCGTATGGGAAGTTCCACTCGCTGATCATCTCCTTTTACGTCCCAAATGTGTTGTTGGTCCTGAGTGCCGTTGGTTTCTTCATCTCTGCATACACATTGAGTGGGGATCTGAAGAACTTAGAAGGTCAAAAGTAAGAACTAGTTGATTAAATCACATATGTTTTCAGTTCATCCAAATCGAACGAAGTCGAGGGATCGGACGAGAAGAAGGATGTCATCTCGTTGTAATTTGTTATTTTTGTCTCCAATATTCCCATTGTTGTTTGTATATAGTCAAGATTGTTGTTCGGGTAATTAGTAAATCACTTGCTTATCCTCAACTTAGTCGGTTGGTTTGAATTCTTTATCCCTTCTTACCCCAGTTCGGGTCACACCACGATTTATTGAGCCGAGCTAAAACGTTTTGCCACTGGGTTGCGTGGTAAAATTATAATATTTTTTTACAAAAAGCCGGCTCAAACCCTCTCGAGAACAACAAAAGAACAAGCGATAACTGGATCTCGCCTATTTATTCAGTTCTGCGACGTGGAAAAGGCCTGAAAGGGCCCAAGAACCATTCCCCAACTATCCGTCCGTGTTTAAATTGTCTAATTTCATAAAAAACGGGTCCGGAAGCTCCTTGTTGGCAATATGGTTTCAGTGAAACGACGGATATTCGAATTGCAAAGGCTTTTCCGCCATCAGTATGTTTATTGAGTAGTCGTTATATTTTATTTAAAAAATATTGATACCTATATTGCAGAACTTTTGTGGTAATTCTTTTGATAATCGGCTTTATCACGTTTCTATCTTACATTAATACTGTTCGAGACATCACAAAGGTATTTTTTTTTTTATTTTTTTTTATTTCTGAGTTTAGAGTGAAGTATTGGAGTCACAAAGATTGGTTAGAAACTCAGAAAATAGAGGTGACGCAGCCGATGTTTTGCCCGGAGAGCATGATCCGGAGGTTGTTCTGAAGCCAGGAGTCCTTGGAAATTTTGAACCAAAGGCTCTGCCTCCGAAGACTGGAGAAAAAGGTATAGATATTATAATTTTAGGTATATCGGTAACGTTTTTTCTTTCAGGAGATTATGGAGAACCAATTCATGTTGATATGAACTCACCTGAGGTAGTGAAGGCTATGTCCGAGTTTGGTTTCAACACTTTTGTCAGTGATATGGTCTCCATGAACAGAAGTGTGCCTGATGTTAGAATGGATGAGTAGGTTACATGTTCTGTGGGTTGTCTTTGTTTTTAGACGTCGAGCAGTGTTAAACCTCTTTCAATAGAAAAGATGAGAATATGCCTGATTATTTTTAGGTGTAAGTATTGGCATTATCCTGAAGATCTTCCTACCGCATCAGTTGTTATTGCCTTCCACAATGAAGGATTCACTCCACTCCTCCGAACAGTCCATTCCATCCTTCTGAGAAGTCCTCCTCAACTTCTAAAAGAAGTTATTTTGGTCGATGATTACAGTGATAAAGGTGTGGAAATTTTATAGGTATCTAGAATTTTTACTTGTTTTAGAACATTTAAAACAACCTTTGGAAGATTACATAAAACGTTTTGGAGGGAAAGTTAAGTTGGTCCGGAACGCAGAAAGGGAAGGTCTGATCCGAACAAGAACTAATGGAGCCAAGGCCTCCGAAGGTGACGTTGTAATCTTCCTGGATGCTCATTGTGAGGTGAACTACAACTGGCTGGTCCCTTTGGTTGCTCCAATCAAGTACAACAAGAAGGTGATGACGGTCCCTATTATTGATGGAATTGATATGAACACTTGGGAGTATCGACGGGTTTATGGAGGAGCTGATAGACATTTCCGAGGTATCTTTGAATGGGGATTACTTTACAAGGAAACGGAGTTGCCCGAAGAGGAAAAACGAAGGCGAGTTCACAATTCGGAACCCTTCAGGAGTCCCACTCACGCCGGTGGGCTCTTCGCTATTGATAGGGAGTGGTTCAAGACCCTGGGCTATTACGATCCGGGACTTCAAATCTGGGGTGGCGAACAATATGAACTGTCATTCAAGGTAAGTATGGTATTAATTGCGATTTTGAGTTGTTCGTCACTTTTTTCAAGTTTTTTTGATTTTTACCACGAACGGAATTTCGGAATTTTTCTAACATATTTGGTATCAAACAAAATGGCAGAATATGAGGATTCAAGCAAAAAAAAGTCATTTGGCGGGAAAATAAAAAAGTTATATCGAATTTAAACCGGTTGAAAAAATTTGCGCACCTGTATGTGATATGTTCTTGTAGATTTGGCAATGTGGAGGAGGTATTCTCTTCGTTCCTTGCAGTCATGTCGGCCATGTCTACAGAAGTCATATGCCCTATGGATTTGGAAAACTGAGTGGCAAGCCGGTCATTTCCACTGTAAGATTTATATTATCTATGAGATTCATAATGGGTTTATTCGATTTGCAGAACATGTTGCGAGTAATCAAGACCTGGATGGACGAATATGACAAGTATTACTATATCAGGGAACCTCAAGCCATTAAACGAACATGGGGAGATATCAGTGAACAGCTGGCGCTCAAGAAGAATCTGAATTGTAAATCGTTCAAATGGTTCATGCAGAATGTTGCTTATGATGTGGAGAGAAGCTACCCATTACTGCCTGATAATGATGTCTGGGGAGAAGCGAAGAATAAGGCGACTGGGAAATGTATAGACACTATGGGACATGGAGTTCCTGGAAGAGTTGGGGCCACTCCTTGTCATGGATATGGCGGGAATCAGGTAAGAAATGTGTTTACGTTAATAAATCGACAAATTGTTGGCACATAAATTCATCGTTTGAAAATAAGAGAAATTTAATGTGAATGGCGCGTGTTAAGAATTTTTTACGCAAAATTCTAGTTTGCATTTTGTTATGCGTTCGAATATCATTTGCGTCGTCAAGGTGTGTTTCAAATTTAATTACCGCCCTGTGATCGTATTACAAAACGTAGCAGCCTCACTTTATCCCATTAATTTTTTCTATAAATTTAATTTTTTTTGCGTTCAAAGTTTATATATGTGCAGAAGTTTGTACGCCATAGATTGGCTGATGAAATTTGGAAAGGAGATCTCTGAGTTTGTAATTTCTCTATTTCAGGTGGTCAGATTAAACAAGGCTGGTCAGCTGGCTCAAGGAGAATGGTGCATTCGACCGGTCGGTAATGTGCTCAAGACTGGACATTGTACTAAGGGAACGGTGAACGGACCGTTCCAATATGATAAAGTATGTTTAGATTTTTTTTTGTTTTTTTTACGTTATAAAATCGTTTTAGAGAAGTCGGAGCAGGGTTTTTGAGTTGTTCATGCACTTTCTTCTTGAGAATTAATAGTAATCTTTTTCAGGACACCAAACAAATCAAGGACAACTACCGAGATAAATGCCTCACAGTCCGAGATGACGGTGGCTCCGATCTCCTGGAAGAAGAATGCAATCCCCTAGATCCCAATCAGAAATTTGTTTGGACCCCCAAATATTAATAATAATGTTTCACTTATAAGTTATTCACAAAGTGCATTAATTTTAATAATACATTTGGTAGTTGTTTATATTGTTGTACTGTATTTACAGTAACTAGTCCATAATCTAATGTGATATGAATAAATTGCCTTAAGTTAGTAAAGGGGAGATGGTCTTTTTGCAATTAAAGGTAAAGTCTAGATTTTGAGCCCGATGTTGCCCTAAGGCACGAGGTGTTTCATCAGGCCAAATCCGGTACCATGCGCTTGCAGAGCACTAATTTTTAAAACAGTGCAACAATTACAGTGGCCATTGATCGAGCCTAATAAGATTACCGCTCAAATGCCAAGCCACCAAGTTCCCATACCTTCCACAAATTTCCACACTCCTCTAATCCACTTTGAACCACAAGGTAGACGGTTTAATCTAATATTTCTTGTTTTATAATCATAAGAGCACGAGTTTTTTAGTCATTCAGATATGTTTGAATACGACTGTAATGATGGATATGGCAATGATTTGGTCGAATACACTCTCTTTGTGTTCGCTGTGGCCGCGAATGTTTCGTCGCTAATACTGTTCAAAAAGCTGATTACTGGGGAGAATCGTTATGGATGTATGTTGAAGATAAACTGTACGTTCATGTTGATCAACACCTTCACAAAGATATTCACCAGAGTGGTAAGTGAACAATCCCACTTTACGATGATGATTTCCAGCACTTCTATACGATCGATGGGATGATGTTTGTCAGAATCCAAGGCCCTCATCTCAAATATCTCCTAAGAGACGCTCCGATGATTCTCCATTACGCTGTTGTTGTCATCGATAAGATCACTTGTTACTGCGCATTGTTTATCACAATCATTCCGTTTGTCTACAGGTACATTGTGATTACAAAGTAAGTAATCCTTACTTCAAACTTATTCCTCAGAAATCGAGTTCCCACGTTCCGAGATTACCTTCTAATCATCGTATCTTTACTTTCCATGTCCTCAGTATTGGCATCAATACCTGCTCTCTTTTCCTATATCAATCGCGATCAGATCTTCGAAGTAATGGGAATCCAGCCTAACATTACATTTTTGGGATGTGTCAATCCACCGATCCCTTACATGGCGAGTATGGGGGTAAGTTTGCCATGTATTATAAAGGAAACCGATTCTTTGTCTCATTTTTACTGCTAAAATTTCAGGAGACGATGATTGAACATTTAAAGGGCTCAACGTTGCTAATTGTGGTCGTATCTTCGTATATGGTGATATATTATTGCACAACAGCGGTGGCTCGCCACATTCATCACTCGGAGCCGGTTTCAATGAGAACCAAATGTATGCAAGAGAGGCTTTTGTACGCAATGAGAATTCAGGTACGGATTATCAACTCTGTGTATAACCCATGACTATATATGCACATGTCGGTGTTTCCTTTAATCTTGTCCATGACCATTTTCAGGCCGTAATTCCCACATTTTTCTCATTAATACCATTTCTGCTCTCCGAAGTCGCTACTCTCACCGGCTTTTACCCAAACGAAGCTTTGTTCGTTCTCTACCTGAGCTTATTCACCTTGAACTTCATAAATCCGTTACTTGTTTTGATAACTATAAAAGAGTCTCGACAAATTCTATTTTGTTGTTTCGACCGACAAAAGAAAAGAATACATTCGACGCAATCTTGTGAGTTAAATTTAATTTGCTATCGTCACCTAATACTATTATATTAAAAATGATTACATTTTTTTCAGTATATTCGGTCAGCCACGGAAGTTTGCCCTGGAAGAAAATTACTGTCTAAGAGACAATCACCGTCATCAAAATAATTTTTTTGAAATACGTATGTATATTTCAGTACTCATATGCCTAACAATAATATCTTACCATTTCATTTTTATTTTCAGTATTTTCAATGAGTGGAAACGCTATTTTGTACAAATAAACGGCATACCTTGTAATCCTTAAGGCACCCGTAGTTTTTCGATTATAACGTATCTTTCTCTTCAGTCATCGCCCAACTCTGATAGCAACTTGATTTCCTCATAAGTGACATGATTAATATTCCTGAGGCGATCGCAGGATCTCGGCTGAATCTTTTCTTCTTCAATCGCATATCCATTCGTCGGCCAAGGCAGAACATGAGCCTTGGCCGTTCGTCGATGCCAGACGTAGATCTCTTTGTCCTCTCTCGTTCCATAACCAAAGGGTTCTAATTGGTCATAAGGGACATTAACTTGCCGAAGAAAACATTCTTCCGGCACAGTACCCGCACAGTGCAAGTTGAAGGTAGCACTGAAAGCTTTTTAACATAGTTTTTTTAATGTATATGTAATATTTTTTGAATTCTACTAATTCCCAATATTTGAAGAGAAATTGTCGTGTCCGGCATTATCTTCCTATGTACATAAAAATAGATTTAAGATCAAAGAATAGATAATAAACCCGCTCCTAAATCTATTCAATCAAAAACTCCCGTGAAACTCACTTTGAATTGAGTAAAACATCAATATTTAGTGCAAATCCCGACATATCTGTGGCATATTTTCTTTCCGGCCTAAACATTACATGGAATCCGACGACCTTCCCTTCTTCCACTACTGGACTTTCAACATAGGTCGAGCCGGAAGTGCCTAAGACAATAAAATATTAGTCAAACAATAAAAGTGGTTGATTGGTCAAGCAGAGAGTTGCCTTACCCACAGCCCAAACGCCCATTCTAGTCACTTTCCGAATGTAGTCATCGAAAATTCGGTAATTGTAAGCATTATCGTCATCCGCAAAGTAGATGACGTCATTCTTCCCAAATTGATTTCGATGTTGTCTCAGATATTCAAAGGCGAGATTTCTTTGAGCCCATCCTCTACCTAAATAATGAAATTAATATTATTTTCAGGCTTTTCTCACAAGGAAGTCCTCTATTAGTTGTGTGGAGATAAGTGTATTTGATCCCAGTTTTTTTAAGAAATTTATCGATTAATGGATAAGTCTCATTGGCATCTTCAATCACCAACCAATGAATGTTTTTCACATGCATTAAAGTTTGTGATAACCTGAAAAGTTGTCAGTTAATTACCGATGTTTATAATGATGAGAGACATAAAGTATGACTTGCATTGTGAGATCGCCCAATCTCTCGGGTTTCTGAACAGTTGGAGTAATCACGACAATTGTATTGTCTGGATAATCTAATGACCCGTTTTGTCGGGGATGCTGAGCTCCATTATTTACAAATACTACGTAACTTTTGTCACTCGTAAATCGCCTTCCAATCAGCATGCCAAGAAGTAAAATTGCGGAGAATTGGAGAAACATTTTGGAGATTACTGAAGAGAAGCAAAACTGTTATAGAAAATAAAATGTAGATCTCTGTGAAGAAGTGGCTTTGGTTACTTACTGAAAGCTTGAGATCTTTGAGGATTGTTGAAGTAATTTTGGCTGTCCTGACTACCCACCAAGGCCTGGAGAATTGAAGACATCACCGGTTTGTCTTTTATCCTATGGTGCATCTGCAAATGTGACCAATGAACAGGATCCGCGCAAAAGAAAAACACATCGACGTGTTTAAAATGTTTCAAAAATGCGCTCGATAGTATGGAATTTGCAGTCTAATGAAAATAAGACGATTTATTCAGCAAATAAGAGATCCGGGATACATCCGTACATGTAAGCGCGTCTTTTGGCTTCCAAAATACTGTCATAAATATATATATAATCAAAATCGAAAAACGGCAACCCCCGTTGAAATAACTAAACTTCACAAACAGTTCCGCACCCACTCCCCCGTAACGGGCATCCAATATAAATATAAATTGTCCGCGACAAGCGTGGACTTCTGCCCAATTTAGAATAGAAATAAAACTACATCGAGACATCAAGATTTGCAGATGGATCTCCGCAAACAAGCCCTCTGGAAATCGAGCCGAATCATCCAAAAAATTGTATTTCGGCACTGAAAATAAAGGCCGGTCATCACATTTGTGATGGGTAATTTATACAAATTCTAAAACCCCCTCTATTTGTAAACCACAGGGATTTTGTTGGAACCCCATTGATTTCCCGTGAGTTGGAGGATTTGTTGACACAAAAACAGCTCTCAATCTGTACTAATAAAGCCAGCACAGACACAATGAGATTCCCAAATAAGAGATAGACGTTCTTCTTCATCTCCTCGGATTTGGATATCTGATTTCAAGAACTCGATTACTTAGTTGGTTATCGAGATTAAGATGTCCGGTCCGACAACCTCAGCCTTAATTCAACTACTTTTGGTTTGCATTGGAGGATGAACAAGTGGACTGAGAAGAGATTTGATAATCTTCTCTTCAATGTGGGCCTTGTCCTTAGACTGGTGTTCGCGAAAAAGAATCGGAAATGGATTCGATGTGTGATGTGCTTGACCATACTGGGCTTCCTGTACAGAACATGGGTCTACTTTGTCATGAAACGGGATGTAAGGATTCGAGTTTCTTAATGATTATAAATTTACAGGTAGAACGATACTTTATCATCAATTCCGAGCCTTATAGAGACGATTACTGCGTAATATACGATTATTGGCCAGTCGACTCAATTTATAATGAAACGGTGACCTTAACATTACATGCAACTTTGCCTTTTGTCGAATATTTGGAAGAGCACGTAAGTTCGAACCAATTTAACAAGGAAAGTACTTCTATGGGGTGTGGAGTTACAGGTCGAGATATATATCAAAAAATTCGCAAAAATTTTCTGATTCGGAATATATAAAAATTAGCTGCCTAATTTTTGTCTACCTACGAGTTTTATCAATAAATGTATTTCTCGAGGAAAAAAATCTGCGGCAACAAAAGCGCGCTCGGTCTCTTCCTTCGGAAGAGAGCGGTGTGGCCGAGTGGTTAGAGCGCCAGATTGGAAATCCGAGGGGAACGGGTTCGATTCCTTTTGCCACACGAGAACCCATTTTTTACATTGGAACTAGTTTTAAGTGTAGTTGTAATCAAATTTGATATTTTAAGGCTTGTCAAGGCTTCAGAATTTATTTTAGCACAAAATAAAATTTTTTTATTGGTAAAAACGCGGCCAAAAAGACACTTGCATGGTGTCGCGAGAAAACTTCTGAGGACAAAAACATGTCATCAGACCAAAATTAGGCAGCTAATTTTTATACATTCTGAATCAGAAAATTTTTGCGAATTTTTTGATATATATCTCGACCTGTAACTCCACACCCCATAGAAGTACTTTCCTTGTAAATCACAAACTCTCAGGTCGGAGTGTGGAGTGGAGCCATCTCCGTGGGCGTTCTGATGCCATCGCCCTCACAAATGGGCACCAAACTTGCTTCCAAGACCTTTGTGGTATGTTTTGTTCTATTTTGAAAACTAGTTTCTATCTTGTGTTTCGGAAAGCGGTTTGCCAAAAAAGAGATGGCTATGCAAACATAAAGCCAGAAATCAAACTTCAGGACGGATTATCCAAAATCGAATTGTTGGAGAAGTCGAGACTCTCAGGGAAAGTAGGAATTCACCTGTTTTACGAGCGACCCATCTTCGGATCATGCGGGGAAATCATCGTGGATGCTTGGGAAATGACTCGAGATGAGGTAATATGAAGGTCAGACAAAGAGAAAATAACGAGGATCTCCGATTAGCAATGTCTTTTCAGGATTATCTAACCTTCCTCTTCCCCAAATCAAGACCAACTCCATATTATCCAGTGAATACGGCGAGAAATGTGGCCAGATTGGGGGCGAAGTCAAGGTTGTTTTTGTCTTGCGATACCGAAAACCTTCCCGTAAACAATTATGAACCCAGAATGAGGAAATTGGCGCAGAAAGAACTTATTGAGTAAGACTTTTCAGTGAGACATTCACAATGTTACGCAATTTTGCCGAGATTAACCAACGCCAGCTTTCAGGAAAGGCCAAAAAATGGTGCTAGTTCATCGCCGATTTGAGATCGCTGACGCAGCCGAACTGCCCAAAAGCAAGACTGAATTATTCGTAGGTTGATTACAGAATTGTTTCATCCTCTTAGGAACTGTACAAGTTGGAATATGCATTAGAATTCCACAAGAACTTTTACCCCGCAGGGCATTCAATTCCATTCGTCGACGAATGGTTCCAAGTGCCGGAGGACAAAAACGAGACCTCAATATTCAAGGTAAAACTACCACTCCTTCGTAGTAGAAATCACCAAAAATTGCCTTCGATCTGCTTACTCTACCGTTTTATTATAGATAGTGGACTATAATAACGGAGAATGGGAGCCCCAGTTCGTCGGCGATACCCTCGCCGTCCCCCTTCACGATGAATCTTTTCCTTATCCAAACCGAGGCCATACCGAGCTTGGCTACGAGACATGCAGAGCAGGTTTCAAATTCGCCGTTGTAAACGATCTTTTTACCATGCATATTGGAGTGAAGACAGGACAATCAAATGCAGAAAAAAAGGGAGTTCGAAGTTGGGAACCAAGTTATCTACGAGTGGTTGATAGATATCTGCGAAGGCTGGACAAAGCGTATCCAGAGACGAACAAGAAATGTGGGCTCTTTAAACCATAAAGGTAATAAAAAATCTCGTTGATAACCCATTTTGATCTAATAAATTCATACAATTACGAAAGAACAGCAAAGAAAAAATTATGCTCAACACCCTTCGTTTTTCATTTGCAATGCATTGTCACATTAATGTCTCTTACACACGGCTTGCCCAAATAGACTAAAATCGGAGAAAAAAACGGACACGGCCTTCGCAGCTCGCGCCCTATCCTTGAAAAATTGCTGAGAAGTGCCCCTTAGAGTTGATGCTCAAAAAGTACAAAGCGCTTATTATCACATAAAACAATCTTGATAACTATTTTCTTTGAATGTCTGTCATCTATTTAAGCTATTATTCATATCGTTGCCATTTCTGCATCGGGAAATATGGGCCCCTCAATATCAGCAATTTTGATGTATCTTGTACAACATGTATATATTCGAAGAAGCGAAGTGAACAAAATTCCATCTACAATTCCATGGAGACGTTGCAGATGATGCTCCAAAAAAATTTTCGTGGACAATTTTTTGGGGTACTTCAACGTTTCCCACTGCGAATGGAGCATTGCCTACTTGTGGAGCTCCAGTTCTCTTTGAAAAACCACAAATTTGTTGGTTTCTTTGTGTTATTTAACACAGTTGTTAGTCTATTAATAGGCTAGATACTCTTTACAGCTTCAGGAATGAGAAAACAAAAGTTATGTCGAAATTTGTAAAAAAGTGACAAACAGGTCCCCATGTACAATATCCCATAACACAGTCAAATAATGGACTTCGTTAAAAAACATCTACAATTCCACAATAAACCTATCGAAGGAAATGTACACAAGTTTTCAGACTTCTGAGTCAATTTTTTGACACACTTCAACGTTTCCCATTGATTTAAGATGATATTTCGTATTTTTGAATTCCATCGGTTAGCGATCCCCGTGTGGGGAAGAAGGTCGATTAACAATTTTCTAGTTCTAAAAACATCAAAACATGCTTATGGGTGCTTATTGGACTCGTCTTAATCCAATTTTATCAAAAGTAAATATTGATGATAATAGGTATGTAATGTGACTTGCCACAAAAAGGTAAGATGTCTGATTTTTGAAAAATGCATCTACAATTCCACAGAAAACCGCCTGATGCCTATATGGTCTAAATTTCAGCTTTCTAAACCGAGGTTTTGACCATGTTCAACGTTTCCCACTAGGCAAGCTCAATATCTGGAAATTACAAATTTCGTAAATTCTATAAAATAAGCCTTAGTGTAAGGTAATGCAGGGTGTATATGACACTTATTAGCTAGTCTTTTCAATTGAAGACAACTTTCAACATTGAATCATTCAAAAATATTCAGTTACCCCCGAAAATTGAGATTCGGTCCGAACGGTGCACCTGACGAATTGTGCACCTGGCTGAACGGGGCACCTGGGTGAATTGTGCACCTGGCTGAACGTGGCACCTGGGTGAATTGTGCACCTGGCTGAACGTGGCACCTGACATTTTCTTATTTGAACAGTGCACCTAGGCGAATGGTGCACCTTGAAAAAAGTTTTTTTGTGCATTATTGAAGAAAATTTGAAAGGTTTTCGTTTCGGGACAACGAAAAAGGATTTTTTTTGGAAATTTTTTAAAAGTTTTGAAAGGTTTTCGCTTCGGGACAGGGAAAAAGGATTTTTTTGGAAATTTTTTAAAAAATTTGAAAGGTTTTCGCTTCGGGACTGGGAAAAATGATTTTTTTTGGAAAATTTTTAAAAGTTTTGAAAGGTTTTCGTTTCGGGACAGGGAAAAAGGAGTTTTTTGGAAAATTTTAATAAAATTTGAAAGGTTTTCGCTTCGGGACAGGGAAAAAGGATTTTTTTGGAAATTTTTTAAAAAATTTGAAAGGTTTTCGCTTCGGGACTGGGAAAAATGATTTTTTTGGGAAATTTTTAAAAGTTTTGAAAGGTTTTCGTTTCGGGACAGGGAAAAAGGAGTTTTTTGGAAAATTTTAATAAAATTTGAAAGGTTTTCGCTTCGGGACAGAGAAAAAGGATTTTTTTGTAAAATTTTTAAAAGTTTTCAAAGGTTTTCGCTTCGGGACAGGGTAGACATGGCTGGGGGGCCGGGCCGGGCCGAAAATCGCGGCCCGGCCCGGGGGCCGGAAGAGGTCGGCCCGGCCCCGGCCCCCTTCAAATTTTCTCGGCCCGGCCCGGCCCGGCCCCCAGGTGGCCGGGCCGGGCCGGGGGCCGACAGGGGGCCGAACTGTAAATATTATATAAATACTGCATTCATTGCGAGATATAACACATTTTTTGGGGCTTTGGTAGTTCAGCTCCCCACGAAAGGTAGTTCAAACCCCCACTGTTTTGCCCATTTCACACCCACCGTAATTAAAAAATTAGAATTATACAAAAAATGCAAATTAGAGTAAAATGACCCCAGGCGTTTTGTTTCAAAGCCCCAGTTACCGTCCAAATTCGTTTTTGTGGTTCAGGCAACGATGATCGTAGCCGAGAGAACCCAATCCCGAGTAGGCGCTTCAGATTGGGCGAGGGGGTTTATACTGGGTCCAGGGGGGCTGAACTGGGCTGGCGAGTTGTAGTACCTTAGTCCCCATTTTTTTGTTATAACAATCGACAATAAATTTTTGAAACAAAAAATTACCAACCATTGCCTAAAATACTTCAAAAAACCCAATCGGTTCTTGGCTCTGCGTTTTATTTTTATTGGCAACCCTAATTTTCGCTTTGAGACTGGGAATTTTAGTCAGTGGGGGCCGATTGGGGGCCTGGCGGGGGCCCCCGGTCGAACCTAGTCCCGAAGCGAAAACCTTTCAAATTTTTTAAAAAATTTCCAAAAAAATCCTTTTTCCCTGTCCCGAAGCGAAAACCTTTCAAATTTTATTAAAATTTTCCAAAAAAATCCTTTTTCCCAGTCCCGAAGCGAAAACCTTTCAAAACTTTTAAAAATTTTCCAAAAAAATCATTTTTCCCAGTCCCGAAGCGAAAACCTTTCAAATTTTTTAAAAAATTTCCAAAAAAATCCTTTTTCCCTGTCCCGAAGCGAAAACCTTTCAAATTTTATTAAAATTTTCCAAAAAAAATCCTTTTTCCCAGTCCCGAAGCGAAAACTTTTGAAAATTTTACTAAAATTTTCCTAAAAAATCCTTTTCCCATTCCCGAAGCGAAAACCTTTCAAATTTTTTAAAAAATTTCCAAAAAAATCCTTTTTCCCAGTCCCGAAGCGAAAACATTTCAAATTTTATTAAAATTTTCCAAAAAAATCCTTTTCCCAGTCCCGAAGTCCGCCCAGGTGCACTGTTCACCCAGGTGCACCGTTCGCCCAGGTGCACAGTTCAAAATGTGTCAGGTGCACCGTTCGCTCAGGTGCCCCGTTCAGCCAGGTGCACTGTTTGTTTCAGGTGCACTGTTCGGACACAACCGAAAATTGATACAGTTGACGCATACATCAATATCGAAAATATTTGATGGGGGACAAGGCTCGGTTTGCTTCGAAATAGAAGATTACGATAAGTACTAATAATGACAGATATACTCGTTGCAATTTTTAAGCTTTTTGATAGATTTTGTGAGATTTCACAGGCAAAGTCATGAAATTTAACCCCTTGGCTCGTGGCAAGTATAGTATTCGCGCATAGGTAAGTCAGAGTGGCCGATATTGACGAATAAAGTTTGTGTACTATTATTATCAAACAAAGCCTATTCTCAAGCATCCTTTTCAGGCAACATCCACGTATTATCCATGTTTACCAAAATTCATTAAATTTAATGTCCAAAAATGATATTTTTGTGGTATGTGCGCGTTGGTGTAAAATGGGTTTTCTACCAATTCCTATCAATATTGACAGTTCTGCTTTCATTCTGACATAAAATAAGATTAGAAATGTTTCATCGTATAAAATGTCGCTAATTCTTCTTTGGACGTTTTTTTCTCCATTTGGGCAAGCCGTGTACAAAAAGGAAAAATTTTTTTTAAAATTACTAGTTAACACTACTGCATAAGCAAAATTGTAAAATTCAGAAAAAAATGGATACGATATTCGAAATCTGCGCCTTCGAAAACCTCCCCCTCCCCGCCCTCCTCTGTTTTTTTAGCGGACCTTTCCGCACAGCGGACCTTTCCGCGTAGCGGACCTTTCCGCACAGCGGACCTTTCCGTCCTTCGTGGTACAAAAGGCGTTTTTCAAAAATGTCCAAACCCGGGTTGCAACACAATGCCAAAAATTGTACCAACGGATACCAGGAAATATAATAGATAATTTGGAGTGCGACAGACAAAAAACTTGACCCAATGAGCCATTTTTTCTTTATGCAAATTTTGGCAACACTTTCTCATAGAACGTTTCGTGCAAAAATGAGAGTTGTTGATTGCAAAGTGAGGTTATTCTATCATTTGGCTCGTTGGACTGGTCGTCAAGATGTCGTCGCTCACTGTTCCGAAGACTTTCTCCGAGCGTTTGGACAAGAAAACGGCGTTGAAGAAGCCACTGCGTAATCCGGAGTCTCCCGATTGGTTCTCGTAAGTCAGTTTGTATTTTCTTCTACTTTTAGGTGTTTATCATCTTCATAAATTTAACGAAGACATTGCATTTACTTGTTTCAGTCGGAGCGTGAATGAGAAATCGAAGAGCGAGCTTGCCTGGGCGGCTCCATACGATGCCCGATTCCCTCAAGTACGCAAACAGCGTCAATGCTTCGCCTATTACGTCGATTTCCATCGTTGTCAAGAGCTGATGGGCAAGGATTACAAGCCCTGTGTGTTCTTCAAGAACGTCTACTCAGACATCTGCCCCAAGTTCTGGGTTGCCAAATGGGAAGAACTCCGTTCCGATGGCCGTTTCCCCGCCCGTTTCGATCGCTAGAAGCATCGGTCTGATTTCTCGATATTGTACTAGGTCCGGAAATAAAATTTTATTCCTCTTACAGTATTTTTGACTGCGAAATGGTTTGATTGCGTAGTTCTACGACTGGGATCGGCGTATTTTGTGGGGTAAAGTAATTGTGAACGTATTAGGTAATATGATAAATGTTTATTAATTAACTTGTTGCATGTTTAATTTATTTACACGTATTTTCATGGATTAGATCGTAGAGGTCCGTCTGACATGTTGATGAACCAAGCATCGCGCCATTTCAACGCCCAGATTGGCCGGTGATGCAACCACCGAGCACCCAGCTTCCTTTAGTGCCGCGATCTTTTCCTTGGCTCCTCCTTTTCCGCCGGAAATAATAGCCCCGGCGTGTCCCATTCTTCGGCCTGGCGGGGCAGTTAATCCAGCGATAAAAGTGACCACGGGCTTGGCATCGTCTCCATAGTTGTTTTCCTTCAAGAATTTGGCCGCTTCTTCTTCGGCTTGCCCTCCAATTTCTCCAATCATTACGATCCCTCGGGTTTGGGGATCCGCAATGAAGATCTGAAAAAATGATGACACAGGTTGCGGGCCAAAAAATTTTTTTGAGTCAGTATATTTTTACCATATCAAAAAAGATTAAACCCTTACTTTCAAACAATCAACAAAGTCAGTGCCATTGAATGGATCGCCTCCAATTCCGACTACCAATGTCTGCCCAAGCCCAACATCACTTGTCTGTTGAACGGCCTCATAGGTAAGAGTCCCCGATCTGGAGACAATTCCAATATATCCGGGCTTATGGATATCTCCAGGCATGATTCCCATCTTGCATTGTTGAGGTTTAATGATGCCGGGACAGTTGGGACCAAGAAGACGGGTTTTGTTTTGCTTTAGAAGGCGGGATTTCACTCGGACCATGTCCTGGAAGTAATTTTAAGTTGAAATTAATAATCAGCCAGAAATTAGGTCCGCTCAATTTTTGGTATTTTGACTTTTTAAATTTTAAGCGTCCCTCGCACTTGGTTCCATACCTAATTCAAGTACTCAAGCCCACAATCAGTTTCAATTGCACAGTTCGGGGGATTTTGTGACCTTCCATCAGAACCCTATCCCAACTTTTGCACTTTTCCGAGAAAACAAAATTCTTAAAATTTATGTCATAGGATAAACGACTAAACAGAAAAAATACATAGTACATATGTCTACATTCAAAAAGGGGATTTTGTTTTTATAAACATGAAAACTCGCGATGTGAAACTTACAAGTTGCGGAATTCCTTCGGTAATGCATACCACAAGAGGGATTTCTGCGTCAATGGCTTCATTAATGGCGTCAGCGGCGAATGGAGCCGGGACGTAGATGATCGAAGCATCGGCTCCGGTCTTCTCACGGGCTTCCTAAGGATTTGAAATTTAAATTGTATCATACATACAGCAAAAAAGTATGCTGTTGCTACCCTCTATTCCCGCATATTACGCTACGTGACTCACCTTAGCCGTAGCAAACACTGGCTTTCCCAAATGCTGGCTGCCCGCTTTCTTCGGCGATACCCCTCCGACCACATTCGTTCCGTATTCAATCATTTGCATACCGTGGAAAGTCGCTTGCTTACCAGTTATTCCTTGAATAATTACCTGAAGAATCGTTAAAGTTATTTAAAAACGATTCCGCTTACTTTAGTATCTTTGTTAATTTTGAGATGACTGTTGGTGGAAATGTATAGCCTCCGGGCAAGAAGTGAAAATCGAGAGGCCGACATTTTGGCTTGTCTAAAATACGAGTCGAATCATAAGCAGACTTAAAACACGTTTTTTATAAGAGCCGATTAAAAGTAGTTGTATCCTCTCGTTATGGCAAGTGTAATTCAAAGAATGCTCTATAAATTAATTTGACTTTTTTGCGATCAAAAACCATCGGAAATTTAAACATTTGTTGCTTTGAAGTAACAAATGTCATCATTTCAATAATTCTTTCAAAGTATTATATGAATAATTTTTGTAACCCCAACCTTAGAGCACGGTTCTGATAATGTAAACTTTACCAAAACAAGCAAACTGTTTGGGTGCCAACGAAGTACATCGTTCAGCAAAAAACTCTTTTCCAAAATTCTTCACCCATAAAACGAGACTCCTCCCCTTCGCCTCGTGGTTCGCATCAAAAAGTTCAATGAACGTTCCAAAGAACGATCAACTTTGTAGGAGAAACGGGTTGATTCTACGTGAAAAAGGAGGGATAAATCTGCAAAAAATGAAAATTAAAGACTCGAGATCAAGATTGCAACCTATTGGCCTAAAAGACGGTTCCTTGTAGCTCTAATAGATCAGTATTTTTGGTATAAAAAAGAGCCACGAGGCCTTTGCGGTTGTTTTGAATCTTTAATATCGAAAACAGAAAAAAAGATCGCGGCTGATAGATAGATACCACTTCCATCGCCAAAACAGCCCGCGAACCGGAACAAAAGCACGTATTCGGAGGGAATTCGGCGTCCACAAGAAGAAAGTTCCATGCCCTTAGGGAGCCTTGGCCGTTCTTTTCTCGCAAAATTAAATCTGAAACACGTGGTCTTGCAGAGAGACAGAGTTCGAAAAGCAGATGTTTATACAGCAAGATGTAATAAGAGAGATTCATTAAATGTTTATAAAAAGGTGTTTTTCGATGAGAACGAAGACGGTAAAATTGGAGATTGTTGTTTATGGAAGGTCAGTCTTACTGCAAAGATGCATTTTAAGTACTTGAACCGTTGGTTTTTTAGATAAGGTTAAAACAGAGTAAACTGTGGGTGTTTACAGAGATTTTCATCGAGTTCCAGACATACTTTGACTTCCAAAAGTTATTCAAAGTAGTTAGAAGTAGTTACCGGAAAATTGCATAAGCTTGGAATGATTGAAAGACAGACATGAAACCTACCAAGTTAAAAATAATTTTTGGTCAGTGAATGTCAAGAACCTAATGAAATCGTCGTTATCTGTCCATGCAAACTTCCAGTAATTATTTATTTCTTTGTCAACATCCTGATTAAAAGTTGATATGTTACCAGAAAACAATCTACTCTATGTTCTGTTTGTTCGTAAATAACTAATGAAATTTTTGCGTTGATGACGGGCCAAAGTACGAAAGCAGGAAGTTTGGGATGATACTGTATGATATACTGTCACACAACCGTTTCAAAAATTATTAAAAATAAAGAACTCAAATAGAAAATGCAAAAGGACAAGTGCAATTTTACGGTAGTTTTGGCAATTGGCCGCTCTTCTCACTTTATTTTAGACGCCGAGCTCATTGTAAGCGGTTGTATTTCGTCTTGGCCCATCTCTGTTCTTCAAAATGGGAGATGAGTTAGTGGAGTTCAAGATTGGCAAGGTTGTTTATTTATTTATTTTTTTTTGATGTTCTAGTCATCATTTTACATTGAAATTATATACATCCTTTGCTTTCAGGTCGTATGTGGTCGATGGAAGGTCATGGAAAAGCTGGGTGCCGGAGGCTGTGGAGCGGTCTACGAAGTCGCCGATCCTAATCGCCTTCGATACAGAGCTGCATTAAAGGTAATTCGATTTAGACTCTGATACATTCGTGTCCAGTGAAAAATTTTTTTTATGGGTTACGGTTGATCTTAGGTCGAGTCGAACAACATTGAAGACGGGGGAGTGCTGAAGTTGGAAGCCGAAGTTCTGAAGAAGTTGAGTTCCCGGAAGAAGTGTATTCGCCTTCTGCACGCCGGGAAAAGGAAGTCTTATTCTTTCATTGTGATGACTTTATGCGGACCTGATCTGATGTTTCTCAAGAGGGTTGACACCGACAAAAAGTCCATGTTCAAGCATTCTGACAATCGATTTTCTGTTGAAACTACAGTCCGCATTGGAGTCCACGCTCTTTATGCCATCAAACAGGTATAACAATTATGATGATTGATATAAAAGACAGATTTAGTTATTATTACTGTTGTGTATGGTTTACTGTGGATTCTTTACAGCTCCACGAGATTGGCTATGTCCATCGTGATGTCAAGCCGGGCAATATGGTGATCGGAGTCAGCGGGTACGACACCCGGATTATCTTCATGATCGACTATGGAATGGTCAGATCCTTCATCATGCAGGGCCCTGATGGGAAGTTGACCTTGAGAAAAGCGAGGAACAAGGTCCTTCTTCGAGGAACTCTCCGTTATTGCTCTCTTCAAGTTCATGAACGGAAAGAACAGGGTCGAGTGGACGATCTCTGGTCTCTGATGTACATGTTGGTCGAATTGTTGGTGGGTCTACCATGGTCCAAGGAGACAGAAGAATCGCCGTTGAAGGATATCAAGATGAACACTTCGTGCGAGAAGTTGTTTGAGAAATGCCCGCCGGAGTTCAACAAGATTACCGATCACCTCAAGGAGTTGACTTACGAAAAACGTCCTAATTATCGATTGATTTATGATGCTGTAAGTTGATTTTAGATGGTTAGACATCTAGTAATTGTTAAGTAAAGTATAAAGTATTTAATTTTGTTATTTTCAGTTCACCTCCGCCATGAAACGGCTGAATGTCAACTTCTCCATGCCCTACGATTGGGAAGAGAAGGTGGACACTGGGGACTTCTCCGCTTTGAGTATTACTGAAGGACGGACGGTCAAAAACAATAAGAAACCAACACGTAAGAACTTAGTTAGAAGGCGCATATTTGTCTGAACCAAACTGTTATGATTATAAAATGTCTTATTTCAGATGAAGAATACGAATGGAAATGTTATCCCACCACCAACCCCAAGGCCTTTGATGAGAAAAGTTTGGAAATCTGATTGTGATCCCTTATACCTCCACTGATTACATTTTATTTATTAAAGCGGATTACCCAAATGTACAGATAATGTAAAGTTCAGAGATTCATCAGCATCTTCCACATGTAGCCCTACATTCTTTGTTGATTAGGGTCTGGTATTTGGCATCATTGCAGAACTTTCGCATCTTATCGCAGAATTGGCCTATAATTTTAGTCGATTATTAATATAAAAGTAAATTAGACAGCAATACAAAAAGTTTAATATTCAAACGTAAGTTACCACCTCGATCGACACAAGCTTCTTGGGCATCAATAACCATCAAAACTGCCATTAGGACCAGTAAGAAGAGGAGTGATCGAGAAAACATGGCGAAGGAAGACTGGGACACACAAAAACAAACTATCTATATAATGGACAAGCTCCTCAAACCGTCCGAATGACCGCGGGCTAAGGAAATTGGACCAGTGAAACGGAGAGCCGGTCGGAATGAGGCCAGCCGGCTCCCTCCGCCTTCTCCCAGCCCCCTTTTTCCTCCGATGATCCGTTTGCCTCGGGGCTTAAACGATTGTTTCGTCCCTAATAATAGACGCGCGCGGAAAAAGAGTATTGTAATGGACCGGTCAAACAAATTAATGACCCACAACTCGCGCAGCAGGAAGTAAAAAGACGGAAAAAAACTCCTCCGGGCAAGGTGACGTCGAGGACCCGCTGGAATGACCTGAATAAACAGTTTGCAATCAGGCCGGATGTAAGAGTAAATAGAGGACATAGAGGGTTAGTGAAGGCCGAGAGCTGAGGATAAAATTGAGAGGTCGTCAAATGCTATGAAACACATTTTCAGATCAATAACAATGGCAATTACGCTTGTAATTGAAGCCATATTCTTACGTAATCTCTGCTGTAAATTTTTTCTGCCTATAACGCGGGATCAGCGGAAATTTCTGCAATAAGTAAGCAGGAATTCAACAAACCTTTCTTTCTGCTTATTCTGAACGGAACTAAAAATCCGGTCACTTTGTTCTATTAATTTGTTAGCCGTTACCTCAAGTACGAAATGTCATCGGTTTTTGTGAACGGTTTTAACTATGGGATTGAAAGAGCTGCTGCTTCAAGGGTAAGTACATACACATTTTGGATTCTTATATTAACATTTTTTTCTTTTCGAATTATATTTTTGAAGTAACTTTGTTTACCCGATTTTAGCAATTATCTTACGCCATCGTTGAAGCCAAAAGAAAGGCTGAAATGAATAATTTGATGGTCGGATTGAAGAAGGCGATAGAAGATGTTCACACGGAGAACGTTGAAGCGATGGTTGAGGATTCTGAACTACTTGCATCGTGTAGCAAAGCCTTTAACACGGCCGAAGAAGTTTTGGGAAGGATTGAGCGTAAGTTTCTTTACCAATTTCTGTTGATTTTAGCACAAAACATTCTTAATCATTGTTTATGATTTTTCTTACCCTTGATTTTGCAGGTTGTCCTATGCATTTGTATGCTCCTCCACCAGTTTATCAGGTATATCCTACTTCGTATTATCAGCCATCACCGTATTATCAGTCAGCACCTCAGGAATTTAATCAAGGTCATCCAATGATGGTGCCTTTGCGTCCACCTGTATTGCGACCAATCCCCCGGTTTCCACAACCCCAGCCCGAGGCGATGGTACTTTCTGATGGACGCAGGGCCCGGGTGATCGTTGTTCCCGCAAGGACAATGGCACCTATTCCTCGGCCAGTTCAAGTGGTGGCTCCATTGAGACGGGAAGAACAATATAAGGAGCCAGTGGCACCAGTTGTCAACGCAAAGAAGAGGAAGATTTCTGATGAGAATGGAAGTGGATCCAAAAAGAAGCTGAAGATGGGAATGAAAATTAAGAATAATACATTTATTACTGACTATTTCAAAGCCAATTAACTTTTTTTTATTGTAAGTTTAATGTTATCTTTGTTGTGTTGTATTTATATATGTATAATTGATTGTTGAACTTTTGTCGGTTAGATAAATTTTATTAGCATAAAATATCGGTGACTCTTTGATAATAATTCATAAATGAGGGATGAGAAATGCGTGAAAGTCGTTCACCACTAATAGTAAGTTGTTTGCGATATATTATAAAAAGATAGCTGGATAATTTTTCTTAAATTTGTTTAATATACACCTCGGCTCATCTGCAACAAAGTTTGGATATGTATACTGGTCGCCAAAATTTTCTTTCCACCTGGATCTCGGGAACTGCCGGGCCTAGAACGTTGAAATTGGGCATAGAAATACTGTGGAACGGTCTAACACCATACCCAAAAAATCGTATCATTTGATGCACTTTCCATACACTTTTTTTGAAGAAGGCAAAAAACCGGATGACAAAATTTGATATTGTATGGTATCAACAAAGTTTGTTGGAATGCGTCAAGAGCAGTAAGTTGAGCACTTCCCTCTTTTTTCTTACTGATTTTTGCACGCCTTCCTTCCTTTGTCATATAATTGCGACAAATTTCGTTATTCTTCCGTATTCAGCAAATGCCAATGGAAAAGCTTTGAGAAGTTCGGGTCGTCTTTAATAACCCAAGAAATATTCATGAGACGGCCCTAAGGGCGCCCATCTAAATGAAGTCACACTTTAATTAAAACACAATGAAAAAACTTTCGGGATCTGGCTTTTATGGCCCCAACTTTGAATCGAAGGCCCAGGGAATGGGTTGGGTAATGTTTGATACTCGTTTCCTCAAAAAAGTTTAATGTTCTGGACTAAAATAAGGTCTTCGGGCCCAGTTTCTGGAAAACATTTAGTGGGGTAATCCGCGGGATATTTGTTTTTGTTTTCACACAGTAATCATTGGACCATTAACTGCAAGGACTTGAGTCTGGAACATCTGAAGTAAAAGTGCACAGCGAGTAAAAACGTCCTTATGTTATTTATGAGTCAGGTGATTTCCAAGTTTAAGAATATTGCGCAAACCACAGAGATGGCAAATCTCACGATATAATGTTTGTTAGACAGCCTCGGCAGTTTTGACAAATATTTAATGTTAAATCTTGCCGACAGATGACATATTGTCATGTTCTCCCTCTCAATGGGTGGCATCTTCTGCGAAACGGAGATAAAGTTACTTAGGCCGACAAGAACTTCCTGATTGTACTTTCACCTTCCGCATACGTGTCTTTTTCCACTTGCCGTTTGAACTTACATCAGTTCTGAGATGTTTTCTGCGTCGTTTCCTTTGTGCCTTAAATTGAGACTTAAATTTGAATTTGTCTTTGAGATTTCTGGTACGGATGACCTCTCAACAGGCCCTAAGGGAATCGCCGTTTTGAAGATTTTCTTCAACACTGCGCTTCGTATGTACTCCCAGTGCTCGCAGACCAGGAAACATAAGACTGATTTGAGATATCGACGAGAGATTAGGGGCACATTTAAAAATGGCCACAAAGTGAGACGGAAACATTTTTTTAAATTGTTTTACGGTATTGGGTTTGTCATAGTCTAGAACGATCTTATTTCAAAAATTGCTAAACAAGTCAACTAATTTATGAAAACAAGTCGCTGTGGCTGGTCAACTTTGCCCGTTACTCCGACCACCTTTACGTAAACATGGTGATTTGTGAGGCAACTTCCTGATGTCATCGATTGTATCATTCCCCCCAAGGTGTTCGGCAGCTAATCGATCACTACGAACTGCAAAAAAAAGCTATAAAAAAGGCGGATAATGAAAAGTTTGTTAAGTTGGTCGCAAATTAATTACCAGTAGGCAAAAAAGAAGCCGAAAGATGTCGACAGGTGAGAGGGCCGATAAAATCAAGGTGGTGGTGATATTAAGAGGGCCCGCTGATAAGACGAAATGCCGTTGGCCTCCGGGGAATAACAGACATAACTCTTCCCGGGCGCCACATGACCGTATTTTTAGACTCTAAGTAAAATTTCAAAAGATTTTTTCGATTTTTCGGCCCCGATTTTTTGGATATAAGAGGAAACAAGAAGCGGCCGAAAGTAATTGGTCTGCTCGATCATTTAATCGGCAAATTTGATCCCTAATGAGAGGGTGCTAAGCGTGATGGGATGCAATCCAATTCGATTTTTAGTCATTCTGGGTTGTTTCCAATACAAACCCTAGGTAAATATGATCAATTACAGTAGCCGCGTTTTGTATAATGCGCTCGTTTTGTCTATCTAAAGGTTCAAGGTGGCAATTCAGATGTAGTAATAGCATCAGAGATGTATATGATATTTGACCTTTAACTTTGGTCATCGCTCTCCATGACCTTTCTTTTGTTATTCACGAAACACACGTAATAACAAGATGCTTCATGGAATTAAATTTTCGTGTTTTCAATATGACCATTGTGCCTCTATCAAGTCCCGTTTTCCTGCATTTTAAAGGATTCCCGGTGCTTAACCTAATTTTTGCACAAAAAACATTTTTCATCGGGATCCGACTTGCCCGTGATGAAGTATTTGTCAACAAAATAATGGCGTCTTCAGCCTTCGAATTCTTCCTCATTACCCTCTTCTACTATAATTATATTTCTTTTTTTTTTATTTTGTCAAAAGTTTGATGTGTCAAATCCAAGATAACACGGTTCTTTGTTGTCTAATATGTAGAGAAAAAACATCATTCTTTGGGACCGATTCTCGAAATGTGGCCGAGTGGAAGAAACGGTGAATGATTCCGGGTATGGTCCCATTGTTCGGGCAAAAAAAGATTGGCGGTTAAGTCAAGGTTTACGGAGTTTGCTTCTTCACTTCTTTGCGCCTTAGCTGAACGCTCAACGGGCTCGACTTCCAAAAATGGGCTTCCTAATTCGACCGGATATCACTTTAATTGAAAGTCGAAAGTTGGGGAAAGTATTTACTCTGGAGTATCGGATAACAAAGGTTGCCAATGGTGAGGGTGGATCGTTTTGACGTACTTGGGGTGTTCTAACGAGAAAATATCCGATGAGAACATTGTTTGTGTCGGTAGATAATAGAAGACGGGGTTAGAATGACCCTTTCAAGAAAACAATTGCAAAGGGCATTCTTGCAGGGTGTTATTCCCCCCGGGGTGCCCTTCGCACTCCTCTGACCTTGTATTTTAGATCTAGAGAACCTCATATGTCCAACGTTGGAGAGAAGGAAGATTTCTCGTTTTCTCCGAAGGCTCTGGCAATGTCATGTCTGGGAGTGTCATTTTCAGCGGTGTCCTTCATTTTCCGCCGAGTTAAATTGTCATTCCCTTTCTGAATCCCTAGGAATACAGTTCTTTAGTACATTATTCTAAAGTTTCTTTGCTATCGTTATTGCAATGTAAAACTATAGGCTTAGGCAACAAAATCCTTCAATTGGGCTGCGTTTGAAATTACTTTTCTTTATAAGATGGCTCACACTCGGATGAGTACCGCATATGTATTGTAAACATGAGACATAATTCCTTATATATTTGATTCTTGAAAAATGAGTATTATTAATTGTTTCTCAGCATTTCTAGGTGTGAATTATCCTTAGAGTTCTCCTCCTTAGAGAACCAAAATTTTGTTCTCCAATTAGAACGGAGAAAGAAGAAGCAACGAGGGACTTGCACATAGCAAAAGATAAATAAGATGGACTCAAAAGATATGGGAATCAAAATATAAAAACATTCATGTTGCACCGGGTTCATCAGCCATAGCAAAAATTAGTGTGCCAAATATAAGATTCCGAATCAAAAATTAGAATTCTTTGGCAAGTGATTTCTGGAGTTACATCTTTTTGAAATATCCGCCTGATGATTATTCTGAACAAAATCATTGGCTACAGAGTTTGTTTTCGAATTATGTCCAGAATATAAATGCGAAGCGCGTTACTCTAAATATTTAATAAGTGAATTGACTATGATTTTTCCCTAACGATCTCATATGGTAAACAGTGTCTGCTGCGCCTTAATTAAGCGGTGTTTTGTCTTGCCGGGTGTTTCAGTTGAAGATGTCTTCTTCTCTGTGACATTCATTTGTCACAATCTTCAAACGCGTCGTTTACATCTCAGACGAATTGTTTCCGGCTTCCAAAATGAATTTTCATAATTTTTGGCCTCCTCCTCCTGAGGGCAAGTCGGCCAAGGAATTCGTTTATTATCCTTGGAAGTGGAGAAGAGGATGAGAGTTCGTTTTTTTATTAATTGGTCTACTTGGATATACATACTATTTAAAGAGACGACGAAAATTAAAAGTAATCATCGAATCTCACCTATCTTTTATTTTGCATCGCCTTGGTCTTTATTCAGTGATTGTAATTTTTTTGCATTGACTTTTCACGTTTGTATTTAATTGTTTTTGTAAATGCAAGTCCTTTTCAGTATCATCCACAAATGATACCGGTAGACACGGCCTATTTTTTAACCCCAAATTGTAAATCTTTTCATATTCCTAAAAAACTTCAAAAAGTTGAACTCCAAGAGTTTTTTGGAATCTCGGACTGTTACCAGCAGTTGGATCGATCCCCTGAGGGCCTTTGAAGAGGAACGGCCACGAAATTATTCATAAAACCCTCAGGGCACCATCGAAAAATAGGGAGTCTCCCAAATTAGCCCAAATCTCCGTTTGTGCTATTTCTTTGGGCTTTTTCATAAGCTAGTTGTAATTACGGTAGATTTGCATCTCCTTGGGCTCCTGACCCCCATTAATGCCTTGTGGCAACAATTTCGGGGCTTTGAGGTAATTTGCATATTTAGAGGAAACAATTTCTACACGTGTTTTCGCGGGAATGTCACATTTTTGGACAACTATTAAGACTAAAGTAAACGTGCAATATACATACGCTGTAATGTTTAAATATATGAGTCTAGAGTGAGAGCAGACTTTGGTCAGTAACTATCTGCGTAGTAGTTATATTTTGATTTTTATCAATTACATTTTACAGTAAAAACGTCAATTTTACAGTAAAACGTCAACTGCTTGTTTTGAATTATAACATAGACCGTATTATTACACTTGTATTTACTTTTTTTAGACAATTTTATACGATAAATAGCACAGCACACGTTTTGATTTTTCAAGTGATATGCGCATGGGACATGAATTTGGCCAAATTTGGTTTGAAAAACACCAAACTTAAGGCTTCGACCTTCCCTTCCCCATTCTCAATTTTGCTTCGACTATTCAATGATCTTTGGAATTTCAGAGCTCAAAGTTCTGGGACACAAGAAATTACTCTAATGTAAAACAATGTAGAGCAATCATTTTTTTTAAATGATTGGCAAATTTTATGCTATGACGATTTTTGAAGAGTTTGCAACAAAACAGAATATTTTTCAAAATTTAAATGTCAAATCACAACTTCAAATCTTTTAGACACCTACAACTTTACCGCGAAACGTCAAAATTAAATACCAAATCCCTTCAATTTCGATGAAATTTCCAGTGATCACCCTTAACTTGTAGTCTCTAATAATTTTGTACATTAACAATGCCGACTCGAAGTATAATTTGCAGGGATATAGCCATCGTCCACCTTGCCTACTCATTTATCAACAGGCGGGACTTACTGTAACGACAATAACAACTCGTGTCATTTGCCTCTTTTGCGTGTACCTCACCAAAGTTTTTAATTTAAAAAATCAAAGAGTTGTAATAAATTTACTTGGGAAGAAAGACTGTAACAAACAGCAAAGTTGTCTTACAATGTAGTGTAAAATATATTCTAGTTCGACAATATCTAGTACTTCAAGGTATTACGTTTCAAGTGTCTGTCCAAATTAGAACCTTTAAAGGTAATGTCGGATGCAAGGACATTTACTTCTACTACTCAAGAGGATACAAATGAATTGAGTCTTTAGTTTCGCATGTCCTTCATTTTATTTCCATGTTGTCTGCTTACTGTGACACAGACCTCTAAACGCGGGTATTCGGATTAAGTACCTTTCCTTTCATAGTGTTGAATATTTTTTTTATTTTATTGATGTCATTGCTACTTTAAAAAAAGCGTTGCAGTAATATAAAGTTCAACTTCTCTTTGTTCAACATGATTTACTGTAGTTTACCTCACAAGTTGTTAATTTCATCAATTCTTATAGATTATAGTAATCATAGCTACTTTTAACTTCCAAATTCTTGTGAAAACTTTAAATTACAGCGTCAGAAACTAATTTCATTGAATAATTTTAGATCCGACGTAAACAAGTCGATATTCGGAGATCCCGCTAATCCGTTGAGTTAATATAATCCCGAGAAATTCCTTCCAACCTTTTAGAGAGGTATTTGAGGGCGGGCCGGGTCTTGGGTCAGAACCAATAGCTATTCCGAGTCTACTCATTTCGAGTAAGGGAGTTGAAAGTTTGGTATTTTTTGAACTTTTAGAACAAAGTTGTGAAATTAGTAGAACTTTTTACGTGAATGGGATGACAAAAAATGATGAGTAGATAATTTTTATGCAGTGCTTGTAGATTTTGCCTTTTCGATATTGGTCAGTCAAAATCTTTATAAAGTAATATAATATTTTTCTTTTTGGGACTTTGGACACCGTTGGAGGAACAAGTGGCGTGGCCATAAATCTTTTTCTTATCATAAAACCAGTCTGGCTAACATACTCTCCCGAACATTATTACAATTCAAAAATGTTTGTGTGGGTGATGGTCCGTTCGACTTTCCAATTATTGCAAAAAAACAGCTTAAGGCTCTACAGATTATCCTTTTTATAGCCTCACAAAGTTTGGAGGCCATAAAGACGGTGGATATCTTGTAGCGATAAAACTTTATGGGGATTAAAATTTGTCTTCGAGATAAAAGAGTTTGTCAGCAAAATCGTTGCATTCATAGGTAATGTTGTGGTGGTGATGAGAGGTGATTTTGATGACATTTCATAAATCTTTTTGAAAACATCGAAAAAGATCCCAGTCCTAATTTTTTGTAGAACATTACCTATGGTAAAAATCGTTTGATTCTTTTCCCCAGGCCTTTTTCAAAATCAACGCCATCGGTTGTCCTAATTTCGACACTTATATGTATACATTGAAGGAAAATAATACTTTTCAGTTTCCCCAATCGTCGCTCCCCGGCCGTTAACTCCCAAAGGGTCAAAGCAACCATCATAAGACCGTAGATGGACCTCATTTTTTTGATTTGGCCAACAGTTACATGTTTGGCCGTATTTTACAAATTTTCGATACACACAAATTTTCATCTTTTTTTATCTTCTTTTTTGTTTCTTTGGTCAAAAATTGAAAAGAAAGTATTAATATTGGGATATTTGTTGAGATGTTCGGAAAAAAGTTCATTTAAACCAAAAAAAAAACTATTAAATTCGCAGCCCGTTATCTAATATCCTCGCTCTCGCGTCTCCGTTGCATATGAATATCGTTTTTTGATTAGGATGAGCCAAATGGATTGGCTGATAAGAGAACGAAGGACTTTCGCATCGGTCATTCCCTTCTTCCCGCAGTAAGTGTGACAATGTTATGGCAATTTCTTGACGGCAATGGTTATGCTATGACAATATAGTAATAGGAATAATTCTTGTAATTGGGCTGGTGGGTGAGGGATTCTTAATTCACTGGTGACTGGGCGTTTTGTTTTTGGTGACATGGTGAAAATAAGAAAGTATTCTTTGAACTTGGTCTCTCTAAATGGATTTACTGGATTCGTGAAGCCTTATTATATCATATAGGCGTAATCAAAGTTGTAAACGCAGCTTATGTTCGTAGTTTGAATTTTCTCCTTGAAGACTCGCTTCTTTATTTTCGATTTCATGGTATCTTTTGCATGGAGCCATCTATCGTTAGCCTTAGTTTTCATCTGAAAAACCCATTACGAACTAAGCAACCCGGGCAGTGATAAGATTTCATATAAACCTGCCATTTAACCGTTTTATATCCCATCTCAATCTCAAGAAACCCATCCCATTAACCGCTGATTGTTTATGAAAACTTGGACAAACCTCGGATCTCCCTTTTTTCCTCGAGATTTCTTCGGCTGATATAATAACAGCATGTCCATGTTGGGTTCTGTTGCATTCATCATCTTCCTTTATAATTTTATTTTTCTTTTGTTTCGCCGATCTGGCCAAAGATAAACGTTTGTTTCATTTTTTTTGGTTGAAGATACGAACATCCAATACGATAACTGGCACTCTGAATATTTATTTTACATCACTTTATACTTTCGATCTACGTAGTTTTATTTACTTTTCGGTTATATTAGTTTCAGTAGAAGAGTGTAATCAAAGTATGATACTTCTAGAGTTATGTCAGCAATGACAACGAATGACTCCAGCTTGGAATGTATATGTTCGGACCTACAGAAGGATGAGTACTCGCCGTTTTACGCTTGGTTAAACTATATTATAATCATCTGTTTGTTGCCTTGGCTGTCCATTTTTGGGCTGGTCACAAACATTTGTAACGTATTTATTTTTTCGAGGAAACGGTAAGAATTTTATTTTTTCGAGTAGTCATTATGTAAAAAAACCAAAAATGGTGACTTCAGTCAGCTTTGAGTGCAATAATATCAACAATTTAATTTTTTTACAGTACAAGAATAGCTTAAAATGTATCATAAGAATGCTTACAATTAGTGTGAAATATTTGATGACTAAAGTAATACAAAATTTCAGAATGCGAAGCTCAGCGAACACGTATCTCTTCTTCCTTGCATGTTCAGACTTCCTGGTCATCCTGACCGGCCTTTTTATCTTCTGGATTGACTCTGCTCGCACCTATATTCAAGAGCTTTCCCAAGCTCCTTACACTACCGTTTACGCGCTCCCTTTCGGATATATGGCTCAAACTTCGTCGGTCTACTTTACCGTAGCCGCCGCCGTCGATTGTTATGTTGCAGTGAGTTTGTCTGGGCCTTTTTCCAACGCTGCCTGAGGGCAATTGTCCTCGAAAAGTGGGTAAAAAATATGCTACATGTATTGTTAGACTCTTGCGTAAATATCTCCTGGGGAAATAAAAAATGCTAAAGAAAAAACAATTGTTTACGTTAATAACGCCACTCTCGAGCTGACAGTATCATTATAATATGTAAAATTTTGATCTGCATACTTACGATGACTCAAAAATAACAAAACATTACTAAATACTAATCATTATACCTTTTTTTAATTGACGCTTTATTCCCAGGTTTGTTGGAAATCGATGAGCAACAATTATTGTACAGTAAAACGAGCTCGCCAAGTGTGTGGAGGCGTTGCAGCGCTCTCAATTTTCTACAATTCCATGCGCTTTCCACAATTTAATCTCCGGAAATGTGTACCGGATGGAAGCGATGTAAGTGAAGATTTAGACAAGCAGTTTAGCTGCTAATAACAAAATTAATCAAAATTTTGCAGGAATTTGTAATCGAAATCTGCCCCACCACCTTGTTTTATACGATAAACACCATCTACAATGTCTACATGTACATGGTGCTCATGACTCTGATGCCTTTCTTCTTCTTACTCATTCTGAATACCTTCATTGTAGTCAAGCAAAGTATTGACACTCAGAAGCTCAAAAAATTAAGGTGAATATTAAAAATGCCATACATTAAATATCAAGGAGAATATAAATTAGTTGCAAACCACTTATATTACAGTGTTTACAGCCAAGTCTCGACTCATTCTGATCGAACGAGTTCCCCGATTTTATTCAAGAATGGCAATGAACCCATGTCTCCGATCCCCGTCACCGAGAGCATGGATACAGATGATACGATCACCATGATCATGGTCGTGGTTTTGTTTTTATGTTGTAATACATTGGTAAGTTGACGGAGATGTTCCCATTTGGATAAAAGGTTTAGACTCGGATTATAGAGATTCAAGGGTACATTTCGGATGAGACAACAGTGAAAGACCGCCCAAGTGACGACTTGTTGACGCATTTAAAAGAGAGTTTTTTACAGATTGAAGCTTCTCATAACAAGGGCCGGACATTTCGAAAAAACGACCAACTCAGAATCTTTTGATATTTTGCATAGTTGTCGTACTATGATAGCTGAACGTCAGCGTGAATTTTTAGTTTTGAAAATTACCGTATACGGGGGTTACGGCAGGTACAATTTTCAGAAAGATTGGGTCCGTGTGTAAAAACCCCAAGGAGTAAAAGCACGAAACCCCGCTATTTTACGTTTTTGACCATGGGGAACATTTTCATAATTGACACTTTCGCCGTAGGATGTAGCCTTCGACTACTTTAAAAAATACCAAGGTACCATGGTCAATATAACTTTTCGGCATTCTACTTGTCTCAACTTTTGAAACCTCTCAAAAATACTTTGACATGTATGTAACAACATATCAAAAATGCACGAAAATAAAAGGGGTGGTTTTGGAGTTACGATACTTTGAATGTTCCCGGTACCGTATGTCAAAATTTAATTTTTTTTAAAATCGGCGTAGAACAGCCGCAAACCTTGCTAATGTAGGTTTTCCACCATGAGGAACATTTTTGTAATTGACACTTTTTTCGTAGGATGCAGTCTTCGACTACTTTGGGAAATGTCAAGATACCATGTTCAATATAACTTTTCGGCATTCTACTTGTCTCAACTTTTGAAACCTCTCAAAAATACTTTGACATGTATGTAACAACATATCAAAAATTTAGGAAAATAAAAGGGGTGGTTTTGGAGTTATGGTACTTTTAATCTTGATCATACAGTACACCGAACGTTCGTTGTGATGCTGACGTCCGAATTTGGAAGATTCTACCGTCATATGGCACACACGGCTCTAAACCGTGGTAATTGTTGCAAAAAATTTAAGAAATCGCTGATCCTGGTGTTACAGTAACCAATTATCTGCGCACGATATGTTACAGTATGCTTAGGCCTAAATTTTCTGAATTTCATGGTGAAAATAGTTTTTGAGGGTCTTACAACACACATAAAACATTACATTTAGTGTTTAAAATAATCTACGTAAAGTTTAGCCGAGCATAAATCGAAGTGTACTGTATGTCCAAAATTCAAAGTGCCATAACTTCAAAACCACCCCTTTTATTTTCCTAAATTTTTGATATGTTGTTACACATAGGTCAAGGTGTTTTTGAAAGGTTTTAAAAGTTGAGACAAGTAGAATGCCGAAAAGTTATATTGAACATGGTATCTTGACATTTCCCAAAGTAGTCGAAGGCTGCATCCTACAAAAAAAGTGTCAATTACAAAAATGTTCCTCGTGGTGGAAAACCTACATTAGCAAGGTTTGCGGCTGTTCTACACCGATTTTAAAAAAAAATTAAATTTTGACATACGGTACCGGGAACATTCAAAGTACCGTAACTCCAAAACCACCCCTTTTATTTTCGTGCATTTTTGATATGTTGTTACATACATGTCAAAGTATTTTTGAGAGGTTTCAAAAGTTGAGACAAGTAGAATACCGAAAAGTTATATTGACCATGGTACCTTGGTCATTTTCCAAGTAGTCGAAGACGACATCCTACAGAAAAAGTGTTAATTACAAAAATGTTCCCCATGGTCGAAAACGTTTTTTGGCGATATATGCGGCTCTTCTACACCTATTTTGAAAAAAATTATATTTTGATATACCGTTCGGGCCACAATCAAAGTACCGTAACTCCAAAACCACCCCTTTTATTTTCGCGCATTTTTGATATGTTGTTACATCTATGTCAAAGTATTTTTGAAAGGTTTCAAAAGTTGAGACAAGTTCTCTGCAAAAAAGTTACATTCAATATGGTACCTTGGTATTTTTCAAAGTAGTCGAAGGCTACATCCTACGGCGAAAGTGTCAATTATGAAAATGCTCCCCATGGTCGAAAACGTAAAACAACGAAGTTTCGCCCTTTTACTCTTCGGGGTTTTTACGTACGAGCCCAATCTTTCTAAAAATTGTACCTACCGTAACCCCCGTGTACGATAATTTCCGAAACTAAAAATGTGTACTGACGTTCGTCTAACATAGTAGAACAGCTATGCAAAATATCAAAAGATTTTGAGTTGGTCGTTTTTTCGAAATGTCCGGGCCATCCTTCGAGTTGTAAAAAACTCCGTTTTAAATATATAGATTTTTGTGCATAGATTAAGTGTGATGTAATAAAAAAACATAAATGAGTTGAAAAGTCGTAGAAAGACCCGATAAAAGGTTATTGTGAGATATATCATTCAGTCTAGTAGAATACAAAATACTGATTTAAAACTTGCAGGCTTTGATCGTCAACATTATCGAGACTTTCTTCGAGCCGGATCAGACCATTCTCCACACTTTATCCGATGTCTCCAACTTCCTGGTGGTCTTCAACAGTAGTGTCAACTGCGTGATCTACTATATCTTCAACAAGGAGTACCGAGAGCTCTTCCGATACCATTTTCTCTCCAAGCTCTGTTGTTGTAAAAAAGAAAGTGATCGACTCCCAAGACCCGCCCTATATTTCGAAAATGGAAAGAAGAAGTCCGAAGTCAATGGACTGTATCCAGATTATACAAAGATGGCCAATCCGAGTAAGATTTATATGACATTACTTTGTCCATCAAAAAAAAGATGGACACAGACCTTTGAAATGACTATATGATCATGTTTCAGGTCCCATGTGCAATCCAGCCTCTCCGGTCTGGCGTCCCCTCAATTGGCATTCAGAATTCTCTTCAAGTGCGGATTGGCATTCTGACTGCACTATCCCGACCACTGATATTACTCGACACCCTCAATCTCCATGTCCATCTTTTGTTCCATCGATGAATATGGATATCCAATTGATGGATGATGATGAATATGACAGTGGCCTTGGCCCGGAAAACGCTCAATCATCGGTAAGATCCTTGGTTTGGCAAAAAAATCTAAAGTAACAATTCTATGATTCAATTACATCACACATGGTAACACATGTAGAAGCTGTGAAAAGTTGCATAGATAACGCTACGCCTTTCAGACAACTCAAAACTCAGTTCCGAAGAACCTCGAGGTGCGACTGGTCGGGGAGAAGGAGCAAGTCTTCATCAGTCCTCAAGACCCCAAGCTTTCTTCAGATGTCTCAGTTACTGCTTTGTAAATATGTAATGTCACCAAATGCGAAACTAACAAAACGGGATTCTAATTTGTATTATATTATAGCTCGTAATAAAACCGGTGAATATTACGCGTGGCTCTACTATTTCATCTATTCATATATCAGATCATGACTTTTTTTTCAATTTTTTAAATATTTTTTGAGGATCGGGCCTCAGGCCTAAATCCAATCTCGAGCCCGGCCCGGTTAAAGTAGGCCCGGTCGGCCCGCTTTCAAATTTCCGAAAGTCAGGAAATCCCGAAAAAGCAAAAAAAGTCTCATTGAAAATGAATTCTCACATTTCCCCAATCCACATTAAAATTTGCATAGTTCGCCGGCTTCATGGATAGGAAACCTCGGAATTTGCTCATTCTTTGTTGGCTGTCCACCTTCCGGACGGCTGCGTTTACTGATTCCATCGGCTGACTCTAAGGACGTTGCAAGTATGCCTAAACGGATCGCTTTGAAGAAAACCATCAAGAGGGTAAGTGCATACTCCCCAAATTCTCCTTGATACTCGAAGATCTCGAAACTGGTAAACTCTTTTGTACCTCGAGGCGCCAACCTCAGTTTACAAGCTGTAGTCATGGGTGACAAACGGCCCTGTTTCTGTAAATGTCAGGCCCGGCCGGCAAAAACCAGGCCCGGCCCGACCCGGTAAAGCCCGGTTATGGTGCGAACTGAAAAAAATTTTGATCTTACCGCCTATGTAGTTCTAAATGCCCGGTGGCCACACCTGGCTGTAATCTGTCGTTTTTCGCAGTCTGCCTGACGCAAGGGCGCGAGTTGCAAAAAAAAATAATAATTTTGTACTGACAGAACTTCGTGGATAGTTATCGGATTACGTGTTTTTGCGTTTCAGATTGCGAAGAAGGAGCGTCGTGCTAAGAAGAACCGCAAGGGCCATCAGGAACAACCATCTTCTCCCAGCCATGTTCAACTGGACAAGACTTTGTCGGGAGAATCGGTCGAACAACAGTTTGGACCCTTCCAAATTAAAGAAGAACTCCTTCCCCGTCCTTTGCAACTCCTGAAGATTGTCGAGAAAGCAAAGGATGAGGAGAGTATTCATCTGGCTTCTTCGGTCTTCCCAGAACACTCTGAAGTCGTGAAGCCATCAGCTGAACAGTCAGATGTTTTGGTGGAGCCAACTGAGCAAGAGTTCGTGAAGGATGAGGAGAGCGTTCATCTGGAGTCGAGCATCTTCCCTACTCGGACTGTTCCTTGTCTTTCTGCTGAGGCTCCTTCAGTCCATCTGGCTTCGTCTGTTTTCCCCACCGGAAGCAGTGCCGAACCTCTGGATCTGAATGCTCGTCAGACTTTGAACAGGATCATCAACAAGAAGGTATGCTATGCTTTGTTTTTTAGTCTAAATTTTTACGTTGTAATGGAGTCCGATGTTTATTTTGTATTTCCTTTTAGTCTCGCAGTGTGGAGTTCATTCGCGCCAAACCAATCCCACCAAAGAGAACCAGTGTATCGGCTGAGCCCATCAAACCCGATGCTCCTCTCAATGTGTTGGCTCAGTTGAGTTTGGCCATCCAGAGAAGTAAGTCACTTCATGGATGATATAAAATAGTGGCTAAATATTAGTTTTTCGCTTTATTTTTAGACAAGATGATCTTGGATCATCTTCTCCGCAACAAGGATCAAGTGAAGAGTGCCGAGAACACCGAGACCTGCTACTGCAACCTCACCAGTCTTCTCCATTCCAATCGCGAGCGTCCTTGTTTGGATGAAATCTCCAAACTCCCGGCCAGATTTTATGATTCTTGTTGGCTTCAAGCGTCTCTGTCCACGATCCCTTCTTCCACAATCAATTCAGATTCGGTCACTTCCTCCGTTTTCAATACTTCCAAGACTTCTTTGGTCCAATGGGGAGCGAGTGTGGGAACTCAGACCAGTGTGGACGATCTGAACGATGACCCGTGGAAACACTTCCAGCTATTACCAATTGCCGCTAGCCGCGAATCCGTTGGAAATCAAGGTAGGGTTTGGATATCAATTTGTATGAACCAGATATTTATGATACAATTCGTGTTTATGAGTATTATTTTACCGTAAAAGACCAGATTTATGCGTTGCAGGACTTCGCGGAGTGGCCATGGACTGTTCCAGCGTCGCCGAACTCATCCATCATCTGGGAGAACCCACCTCAATCAGTGTCTACATTGAGAAGTTGGAAGAGATCTGCTGTGATTACTTGAAGCTGGTCAAGAAGGTCTATTTGCCACCTCAGAATAAACACTGATTCCTTCGATTGCGGGTCTATTGTTTTTTTTGTTTAGGCAGTTGGTTCCAATAATCCTGTTGTTGTTACCTTTTCACGATAGTTGTTGCTTACCGAGTTCACTTCATCAAAAACTGCTTTTACAAATGGCGGAGTTATACTTCTAACCATAATAAAACAAGAAGTTCATGTTGCAAAGTTTATTACACTTTTCCTCAACGCTCAACATCGATAACTATTAGTTTTGTCTTGAAGTAGGTATAAAAGAAAATGCATTACAACACCTAGGATGGATAGGAATGTTCAGGATCTTAAGCTTCTTTCTTGGCGGGTTTCTTGGAATAGGCCTTGATGAAGAATTTGACGAATAGATAGCCAAAGGCCACGTACGTCCCGTAGGCGAGTAGAGTGCTGAATCGTGTTTGTTGGCAGCTAAAAAGAGCGACGTAAAACTTTTTATTTATAATTGAGGAATACAATGGTTTGTAAAAATTTCTGAACTTAAAAAACAAGCACTTCGTGAGGGCATTCTATGACAAAAAATCGTGGAAGCCAACAAATTCACGGTTTAAAATTTTTAATAATAACAGATTTCTCTGTCATGGTGATTAAATTACATATACTGTGACCCCTAAAATACGCCAAAAACTCACTAAATTCCTTGGAAATCACGTTTGTAGACCACAAAAGACGTCACGTAGACTCCCAGGAACATCTGAGTGATCTGGACAGTCGTAATACATTTGGCAATTGGCCTGGGTACCCTGATTCCCGCGGCCATTATGGCGTAATACGGGTACATAATGGAATGGGCAACGTAATTCATCAACATGAAGATCTGCGAGGGCGCACTCATTTCGGCTACTGTAACGAAATGAATTTAGAAGAAATCAAAACACTTACTTGAACTGAAAACGATGACCATGACGAGCATGTGATGGAAATAATGGAGAAAGATGACCGGCTTCTTCCGAAGCACCAAAAATACAGTATCCCCGAGCTCAAAGATCTTGGAAATGGCGAACATAATACTCCAGAACAGAGTGGGGCCCTCGGGATTGAAGGTGGTGCAGATGGTACCATATATCCCATCGTTTCTTATTACGTAGAACCATTCCTTAAAACGAATAACGATAGTTATCGATGTTGAGAATAAATAATAGGGTGGTACAAAAAGAAAACCTCAGAAATTTTAAATAAGAGTTCCCTGAAGTAATATAAACCCACTTCAAATGTCCTGACGAATCCAACAATACTGAATAATCCCAAAAAAATATTCCAAGCGACCAGGGTCTTGGTCAACTTCATGGGTTCCCTGTTTTTCATAAAATCCTGAAGTCGATGAATACCATAATAATAAAAATACGCCAACGGGATCGAGATCAGCCAGTACCTTTTCATAAAATTTACAGCCCATTCATTCGATTTGAAGTTCTCGAAAGACGCTTTGAATCTGAAAACAGACGTAATTACTATCAAAAACATTACTAATCAAGTTATGATTAAAATGGCTTACGAATAAGTGTAAGTAGAATGAGGAACTGTCCATTTTTGCCCACCTGCTCCTTCGTAAAACACCAATCGAGAGCCCAGAAATGGATCGAATCTGAAAAGAGATACGATATCAATACATATTCGAATATATGGTAAATCAAAAATACATCTCAGGGTATTCAACGCAACGTTTCGCGAGACTGAGGAAACCGTCGAAAAAATTGGTTTTCGTTCACAACTTGGGGAATTTTGTTTAGAAAAAAAAATTGTTGTGCAATTGTTTTACTGCGTGCCTTTGTAGTTATCAAAGTTTCGGGTGGGAAACGGAAAACTAGAATTTTTTTATTTCCAAAATTTTGCGATAGTCCCAAAAGATTATCAAAAATGCAGTCATCATTTCGGCCAGTTCTGTGCAAAAAGACCCCGTCTTTCCTTGATAAACCCATAACCCTCCGCTTACGTCTTCACGAACTCCTTGATTTCCCTCCAATAAACCGTGAATATCATGACTAATGTTAATGACAGGCTGACAGTCATCTTGTTAACTTGCACTCTCTTCTCCAGCGATTTGGGTTTATCCGCTTTCACGTCAAATGTCGGTGCAATATTCACATCTGGAGTCATTTCGACCGTCATTTTGGGCTGAAAAGTTGAAGCAAAATTGGGAATTTACTCTGTAATACGAATTTTATAACACGCAAAACAGGATTTTGAAAATAATTTGTGCCAAAAATAGATCAAATTTGGGGCAGTAATGAGGTATTTAATATCGCAAATTTGATTTTAAAATTTACGTAAAAGATTTAAAAAATTAAAAGAATTTAAAAAAGGCCCTCTGAAATTAATGGCCTTAGGGCATTCTCCCTCGTTTTGACCCAATGACCAACAAATTGACCTTCTTTGACCCAAAAAATGGCTTAAACAAGTCAGTTCTGATGTAAAATAAACCTCAAAAACCGTCAATGGACCCCAGAAAAACAGAAAATATTCGATTACAAAACGTTTCTGATAAATAAATTCCTAAAGGATCCCGATTTCTGACTTCGAAATGGAAAAGAAATCTCCTTTAAACAAACTCGGGCGGATAAAAAATGGCCAGAAATTGGCGGCCAAATAAAAAAACGCGGGGCGAGGGTGTTCGGAAATAAGAGTTTTAAATTTGGGCCCCAAGAGGTACAAAAAGTCCCAAAAAAAGTGTGGTTCAAACCTAAAAGAGGACTTCTCCAGGGATCCTGAAGCCTTCTGAAGGACATCCGTGAGTCAAACGGATCCGAAAACACTTTACAAACACCGAACCAACACTATTTTCGGGCGGTTTTCCAAATCATTTTATTTTTTTTGGTTTATTTTATGGCCAAATTATCATAATTTCGCGATAAATAATCAAAAAATGCAAATCTTTCACTATTTTCTGAATCGAAATGACAAAATAATATTAGCCGATAAAGTACAAACACTGTAAATCAGATCCACCGAAGATAAAAAAGTCAGAGTTCAAACTTGGATCCATTTTTCTTGTTCTTCGGGGTTTCAAAAGCACGAATGAAGAAGATTTACAAACTCTAGAGGCCCGCCAAGAATTACCTGCACAAAAACAGAATGATTACGATCAGTTTGCCCTTCAAGAGACCCGGCTAGGGTCCTTCAAAGGAAAACTAAAGTGAAGTTTCCAATTTGGGGACAGTTTGAAGTCCTTGCTAAAATAAAAAAATTGCTATCTTCATGCGTATTCAGAAATGCTTCTAAACATTGACCGTATTTTGTATCGGATTTTTTTACCGAAACACTTTCAAAAAATTAAAAAATCTCGTTTTTAGAGCTCGAAAACATTATATTTGGCCTTTTCAAGAGCAATCATAGAACCTGCCTCTGCTTACGTAAACTTTCTATTTACACCACCAAAAGTCTGCGGGTTTCCAAACAAAAAATACCTTATTATGCAAATCTGAGACCAAAAACAAAGCAAAACCAAAAAAGGGGACCACAAACCCGACCTTGCAAAAGACAAAATCAAATTTTGTTGGTACAGGAGTTGAAGACAACACACATACGCTATTAGCAATGAGAATTCCAGGATTCCCAAGATTATTTGGGTTGTTGAACTTTGAAATTTAACCCTGCAGTGATAAAAAAGTAAAATGAAGAAACAATATTGTCAATAACCGAGGCACTAAAATACCAGAAATCAGCTTGAAACATAACAGTAAACAAAACAAAATAGTCTCTCTACTGACAACACCCCCTAAACGAACTCCCCAACTGATTTTATCTTCCATAAATGGCCTGTTTCTTTGTAAATACGCCAAAAGATCAAAGTAAATTGGAATAAAATAACGTTAAACGGCTGGGAAACACCTCGTATTTATAGGGCCAACACAATGTCTAATGTATTATCGAAGTTCTCGTATTGACGTGTCTATAGCCAGAGGGCATGAGTCATTTTCGACAATCGAATCTTACAATTATTCATCATTTTGGAGGTTCTTGAAACCTTGCATTAAACTCAATTTTATCATCACAAAACTCGTATATAAAACAGGTGTTGCTTGAGATGGCACCAGTACAAGTCAATGTAAATTTCTTTAATCATAAGCAGGGTGTTTATTATTTCAAAGTTCCATCATTTCTGTCTGGCTCAAATGAGGGGGAGAGAAGGTCGAAATTAATCACAATATCCGGATCTTACCAGCTATTTCAAGCACTCGTTAATTGCCTCAGGGTGTTGTTTCAAGCCAAAAATGTTAGAGGAAAATCAGGTGGTTCCACTTTAATTTATGGCAGATATATGGGCTTGAAGTTGGATAAACAATGGAGAATGAGGTCGACTTTTCATGGAGTAATTGGCTATTGGGCTGAAACTTTTTTGTTTCTAAAACGGTGTTTTTTATAAATATTGTCTACTACATCAGAGATAGGAAATTGGCCTACATTTGAGGGTCTGCCGGACTGTGCTCACAGTTAAGTTAGAAGAGAATGCTGGGAAAATTGCTGCAAAAGATGGGAGGGTATTGTAGTGCAGCACATGTAATCCGTAAATAATCTTTGATGTTTCCCTCAATCTCAGCTTTGTAAATTTCGTTCTGCAATAGAAAGGCGTTAAAAAATCAAAAAATTAATTAAAATATTTTTGATTTCTATTTAGATGCCTCAAAAAAACGCAAATCGCTCAGAACACTTTTTTGGTCTCAAAAGTTGATGCAAACGTGTGTAACGTTGGCCCAGCACCTCCTACAGTTTTACATCTCACAAGGGAAGTCACTTTTTTCGCAGATCGATCCATACTGGTGACCTAGTGGACTGTGAAGGCCTCACGCTGTGTAAGAAGAATCTGGCGTCCAAAAGTGTTTACGGGCCCTGAGGGCAGGGTTATGGCTCATCAAAGTTCGCGCAAAAAAGGCTCCGAAAAGACCCTCCAAAAAAACGGGATCGGAGAAGTGAGCTTCGGTAGCAGAGTGGTTCGCAGATTTTTCTTTTGTCTGGAAGGGCCAGGGTTCGATTCCTCTTCACGGCAATAAATAAAAATAATATTGTAAGAATAGCGTAAGTTACAAAAAAAAAATTGTTTTGAAATATTTTTTGAAATTTTATTATCCTGTCGTTAAAATTTGGGGAATTCGTTGTGAGCTTGGACACAGTGAGGGATGCGAGGGCATTTTTCCACCGAGGATCGCATTCAATTTCTGGAATAATGCGGCGATTACGGTGGATCAAGACGCCATATCATTGGAGAAAACTGCGGGAACTTTGGCGTAAAGGTAGGACTGGAATTCTCAATATGTATATCTCTGATGTTTTAGACGCCCTTGGCGTCGTGATATCATGCTGAAGCGTTTGAGTCAAACGCTTGCTGTCTGGGCAGATGATAAATTTAGTGACGATATAAGAATGAAGAAATAAGACCGATTTTCAGATTTTGAAAACGACGCTAAATTTGCTTTCTCGAGCTTTTTTTCTCATGTCGGCCGCATTTTTTCCATTCTATTTTTTCAAAAAAAATTTAGGAAAGCGTTTTTAACGTTTTGCTTCGGAACGACCGGTGCGATCTTATTTCTTCACTCTTATATGAACAAAATCGTCATTTTTTTAACGACAGGATAATAATATTTTTCAAAAAATTTTTTAGAATATTTTTTTTCTAACTTATGCTACACGTCAAAACAATTCTTTCAGAAAATTGAAAAAACAAGGAATCTCGGATCATTGATTTTTTGCGAAGTGCCACAGAATTATCGAGCTTGAAAAATTGTTTTCCTCTTCGAAAAAACATTTTTCTCGAAATTCTCTGGGAAAGTTTTCTTTTGTGACTCGATAATTCAGCGACATTTCGTCAAAAATCAATGATCCGAGGTTCTTTGTTTTTTCACTTTTATTTTGACGTGTGCTACTCTTACAATATTATTTTTATTTATTGCCGTGAAGAGGAATCGAACCCTGGCCCTTCCAGACAAAAGAAAAATCTGCGAACCACTCTGCTACCGAAGCTCACTTCTCCGATCCCGTTTTTTTGGAGGGTCTTTTCGGAGCCTTTTTTGCGCGAACTTTGATGAGCCATAACTCTGCCCTCAGGGCCCGTAAACACTTTTGGACGCCAGATTCTTCTTACACAGCCTGAGGCCTTCACTGTCCACTAGGTCACCAGTATGGATCGATCTGCGAAAAAAGTGACTTCCCTTGTCAGCGTAGATCCCCTTAGAACTGAGAGTTAGAATCTCCTTTATCATATTTGTCATAGTTGCTTACCTTAATCGCTCTTCTCTCCTACATTTGTTCAAATCGCGAGAAATAAGCACACACATATATGTTATTTTGTCGCAAGGATTCGAGTAATTTGATTTTTCTTTATTTTATGGCCAAACATCATTGGTCTCTTTTGAATAATGGTGACATTTATTGTCTCCGAAGTCGATTTTGAATAATCTAGGAAGTGAAAAATGACTTCTGACCTGTAATTTCCCGTTGAACCACTTAGTTTTGGGCTTAGAAAACTCCCCGGGAAACGCGGAAACATGAAAGGTTCTTCAGAACTTTCCATGTTTCTTCTATTTTAGACCATTGGACATTTGTTTTTTAAAAGTTGCCCATTAAACAAAGGTTACATTATTCATCATATGAAACAAAAGAGTTTAGAGTCCACTTGGCTCGAATTCCGGAAACATTTTTGCTCTTAATTTTAAAATAATCATTATCCCAGGATCTGTCCAAGTCATTGAAATCAATGTTTCCAACTCCAGACATTGTAGTTTTATATTGGATAAATATTTACTATCATAAATAATGCTGCTACGTGAATTTAGAGACTTCTGAAAGACCGCCTTTCCTACGATGATTAGTCTTGACAACTTCTAAACTGTTGGCGTCTGTGGTTCGAAAAGTCACGATGGTCACGAGGGCCAAGAAAAGATTGGGCAAAAAGGAGATGCGAATTTTTTGCACTACTGACTTCAAAGCTGTTGATTGTTTTTGCAGAATACATAATGAGCTGTGAGCAGCCATTGAAAAATCGCTTTATCATCGTCTTATAACCTTACTCTTCTCAATCTCTTTCGACCGCCTCATCCAGAAACGTCGTAGCCCTTGAACCTTGATGGTCCCCCTCTCTTTAAAAACTCGTGCATTCCTCTTGTTGTTTACACTTTCTCACATCTAAATACTGTGACTCTCGTGTTTCATTGGACTCGATTTCCATAAAGATTTCAGTTCATCTTCATAATTTTATATTTACATTTTGTATTTCTTCCATCTCAGGTTTATTTTTCTTCTGAATTCCTAATCATCATAGCGTCGCGGCTTGGCTTATATGTATTGTGTTGGACTTACAAATGAGACGGGGCTGTTTGAACACCCCAATTTTTGTCTTACATTCGCATTTTTAGTCATCGTTTGTGGGTAGTTATGTGGATATTCAGTTGATTCAAGAATCCCATCAGATAAAATTACATTGCTTAGAAGGTGTCGTGGTCCAAGTTTCTAATTTCTCAAGCCATTTTATTGGCATCTTCTTAATGCCAGGATCTCTTTTTAGGTCAAGCTTCCTTCTGTTTTCTCATGTTCTTGTTACTCGCCCAAGAAAGTAAAACAATTTATTTACTTCATTGTCCTGATTTCGTTCGAAAAATCTTTTGAAAACAAATTACAGAAAGTCCGAGGATAAACGACCTTCTCTTATACCGTCTTTGTTATTTTTGAATGCGAGAGTTAGAGCAGTTTAATTGCAATAATGTTAGTATTTTAGGCCTTCCTTTTGAATAAATCTTCTTTCAAAACAAATTTTACTGACCTGATTTGCCAGTAACGTAGCAAATATCCTCGAAGAGTCAGTCCATTTGTCATCGCCCCGTCCTTTCGCGGTATAAGATTAGAGATGGAAGAACCAATTACCGACGACGGGAATCCGGCAGATTATCACGTAACTCTCATCCTTTTGTCATTCCCAAACGAATGCCGGATGTTTCATATCGAATAACAAAATATGTCTAGTTTCCGTATTGTCTGGGACAACAAACATTTCGTTGCTTTACCCTACTTTTTTCTGACAGTAAGGTTTTTTGGTTTACAGGGGAAGTTCCCAAGTGCGACGCTCAGATTTTGATGAAAATTGTCACAAATTAAAAACAATTTTTTATAAAATATATGCGAGAATCCTAGCTCGCGCTTTCCAGAAGACACCGAAATTTTTAGGTCGAAAAAATCGACGAAAATTTTAGACTTTTTGTCGAATTTCGGCACAAAAGGTTGCATCCCTATTTTTCTACCGTAAAGTTAAATGTTTCCACAAAAAAATATTTTTTTCCGCACTAAACCGGCAAAGTTATGGCCAAAAAGTGTTTTCTCTCTGACCGCTCTCCGCGTTTGGCGTACACTCTCGGCCGCAAAGATCGTTGAATATCTCGGCTTCGCCTTCAAAGCGCGAGCTAAAACTTTGAGGAATTGATATTTATTCTATGCCCGAAGTGTGTGCAAAATCTAAAGAAAATCTAAGCGTCGCACTTGGGGTACTTCCCTTGTTAGTTCATTGATTCGGCCTCTCAATGGGTTCATTAAAGAATCATTTGAATCAGCTGACGTTTTTTTGTCCTCACACTTTTAATTACATTTGTTACTTCTAATCTGATCATACAGAAAAAACAAGGCTTTCGAATGTGTTGACGTCGGAAGGATTAAATTTAAAGAAGGAAATATTAATTGGCTCTTCCGTAAATCAGCTTGGCTCTGATGAGATTTGATTTTCGTCTAACCGCAAGATGCTTCTACACCGTTGGACGATTTTTTTTGGTTTTAATTTCTTTCAGTGGATTTGTAATTTACGTTGGTGTCTTCTGTAGGATCATTTTTTTGCTTTACGGTCCAAATTTTTTATTCCGAATTTTCTTTTTTATGATTTGCGTTATGTGCAAATTAAATTGATGACGTAAAATGATCTATACAGTTAGACCATCTTCTATTTTTGCATTGAGCCGTTGGTCGAAAAGAGTTAAGCGATGTTAAGAAAGTACTTTTATTCCCCCTCAAAGAAATCCGCTAATTTGTAACCCGGTAGTATATCTCTGCCTTGACGTGCCTTTCGTTCTTTCAATTTGTGCTCTCTAAACGTTTAGAGTCGATGAATTATTCTTGCAATGTTCGCTGTAATTTGCAAAGAAGGCCCTCTAATTGGGATGGATAATATATTCCGTGCCTTGGCCTCACCCTCAACATTATATTCTTAATTATAGAGCTTTATGAAAGTCAAATCGTTTTGAGGGGGAGAAGCTTCTATTTCTGGGCCTATTCCATCCCAAAATAACAAATTTGCAAATTGATGGGGATAACGAAGAATGATGAGAGCTGAAATCTCATTTCCTCAGGGTTTTCATTGTCAGAAGAGGATTTGGTTAAGTCTTTTTAAGAAGTCCCAAATGTCCAGAGGGCTTTTTGGATTAAGGAGGACAGGTATATTGGAAGGAAGTTTTGTGTTAGTCTAGCCGTTTAATATTCTGCGTGCTTTTAAGGTCGTTGTCTGCAAACCTTGCTCTTTCAATTTTGGCTAATCATAAGCTAGACCTTGAAAATATATACAATCTGGTCGGCTTTGGCAACATGCTTTACCACGTATTTTTTGCATCGGAAATGGCATTACTGATTTCATCCAGAGATGACTTGGTCAAGACTTACTGCTTTGTTTCTTGACCATGTTCTTTGGTCATGACTGATCTGTGGTCCTTAAATACATCAAAGATTTGTCTATAATTGGATGGGTCAGACTAGTTTAAAGAAACCAACGTATCTTATTACCTTAAATAGTAACAAAAGCCGGAGGGTGGAAATTTAGAAGGTAATTATTTAACCCGAAATTAGAGAATTTGGGGGTTGTATGGGTGGCCTAATGCGTAGTGGTTTTTCCTTTTGCTGTCTAGGGCATTTTACTTTTAATATGTCCATAGACTGCATAATATAGTATCGTTCACTCATCAAAGCACCATTATTTGTTATGGCCTTATTATTGTAAGCTTCTAATCTCCCTGAAGCGATGGTCCCGCCACTTCTCCATCATCCGGGATCTCACGCCTTGCCTTTTTTCGGAATGACGAAACTAATGTTGTTTTAAGCCTTTGAATATTTTTGTCCTCTAATCCCGCCCATCTCTGATTTATGTTTCGTTTTCTTGGCTGCCAACTCCCTGAACTTGCTAATCAAATTGCTCTGAAACGCTTTTAGGATCCGCTAAACTGTTTGTTAGAAACTCCATTGGGGGTACGCGTGCTTTGATTCAGCGGATTTCCGAGGCCGGTCCCAGAATAAAAGAAGATACCACCATTTTGGGCACAGCATGGAATGGATCTCGTGCTGAGTGCAAGCATTCTGAGGCCGAGTTCGACTTCTCGGAACATTCAAAACTTGTTGCATTCAATGGCAGCTAAAATAGGTGAACTGGGAAGTTTTTATGAACACAAGTCTAGCCTGTAACGCTTTCAATGTTTTTTATTTGGTGATCAAACCTCAAAATTCAGCAGATCCTAAACAAGTTGAGGGATCCTCGGCGTCTGTCATAGTGTTTCAAAAAGCTGGATATCTGTGGATTGTGTAAAAACAAGCCAAAAATTTCAAGCCTGGAAAGGAGGCCTATATTTTTTTACACAAAAATAGTCTGAGACCGGGCCTCGGATCGAAATCCAAATCTTGAGCCCGTCGGTGGGAAGTAAGCCCGGCCCGGTTGCGATGTCTGTTGAGAACTTTCCTTCTGTTTTCCATGTGAACCCTCAAAGTACCCGAAAATTCTCCAGATTAAGCGGGATTTGCGTTAGTCTCTCGTAAATGTTATGAGTACTCATGGATGAGTAAGCGGTCGTCCTTGTATCTTTATATAAAGTCAGTCTACAATAATGTTTAATTTATCTGCATGTCCAATCCCCCTCATGTGAATATTTGTTTAGTTTTCTGACCCAAATTTGCTTTTTTAATTGCATTTTTGCAATTAAAAATAGGAAATGCCGATCTTAATTTGCCCAACCCACCCTCTTCCGAGAAAAATTAAGCAAAAACACAGGATTACCGATGTGTTCGTTAAACCGAAGGTCCAGAAAACACACGTGATTTAAACTTTGGTCGAGCTCAGGGTTATTACGAGAAGCCGCCGGAAGGTTTACAAGTTCTAGAAAAGGTGCACTTTTCTCTGATAATGTGGGGTCCAAGTGCGGAGCATTTATCCTGCGTTGTCCTCGTTATATTTTCCAAGATTTGCCATAATGTTTTTTTAAAATTGATCATGTAGTCTTTAGGTAAAAAGCTTGATTCTTCAACAGAAAAACATACGATTTTTTTATGAATGTTTATCAGCAATCTCTGCTAAAATTGTTTGCATGCACTATGTAGGTTTAAAAAATCCTGGACTATTTTTGACAAATTTTAAATTCCTCGAGCACTTTCCAGCCCATTTGGCCCATGTAAATAAATATTTTTTGCTGAACTCCAGCTTTCCCAAACCCTTTGCAACCAGCTTCCTGATATTACACTTGACCCACATCCCGGCCCTTATCCATTCTTCCCATATGTGCCTTTGTTTTTTCCAATTTTTTGAGAATTCTCTGTATAAACTCCGAGCTCAAATCTCTTTCCCGAACAAGTAAGAACTCGCTGTTTTAGCGGTCGATTTATGCATGACTCAATTCTGCATTTCCTTTCTTATTCCGCCTGAGGGCCTTTTAAAGTGTTATACATTATGAGGGTTTCCTTAATTCGATTAAACTTTTACAATTAAAAATGTCACGGATCTAGCTGTGGCTGTCTGAGTAGCCAATTTGGACTTGTCCTTTACATGGAATGTAAATTTATATTATTTATAATTGGATAATTAGCCTGCAAATTAACAGCTTATTAATCCAAGAGTAGTTCCAGACAATTAATTTGAACTTAATCCGGATATTTTGGGGCTTAATCAGTTCGGTCAAGATTCTAAAATGTCACAGAATTGACTGCAATTGCTGTTCAAATCAAGAATTAAAAAGAAATTTGCGTTACCTATATTGGCCAATAATTCTGGAGTCTAAGTGATCATCGAATAGTAATCAAAGGCATCATGATACGTGACAGGGCCATAACGGGATTATTTCCGATTACAAAGCCGATGATGAGCTCAGTCTTATGTTAATATGTAATTTCTAAAAACGCGCTTTTCTCGGAAATCTTACTAAATTACTTTTAAGAACGGAACGGGAAGAGTAATGTGACCAGAAATGTAAATGATAAGACCCTTAGTCAATAACAGACTTATCTTGTAAGCCAGAGACCACCGGGGTGGCCAAGAAAACGGATTCCAAGTAATCAAGTTACTATTATGCAATTTTGGGGATTTTACTGTTTCGGTTATTTGCAATGATTACTGGTACCTTTAGAAGCTTATGATGTTTGCATTATTTTTGGGATATTTACAATGTATTTTTGCCGGGAGTTTTATGTTTTTTATCCTCTGTTTTTGCATTATGACGACATTGGAATTTAAAAAACTGGTCTTCCCACAATCCAAGATCACAAATATTGTGTATTTACAATCACCTTTTTCACTGTTGCTGCTCATTAGTCACTTGATCTTTTTTGGCTTATTTTTTCAGCCAATGGTAAACATCTTAGCAATCCCAAAGTCCGCCGTGTTTACGCCATCGTCGGGATTATAGTTCTATGTTTGATTTACATTTTTTCACCTTTCTACATTTACATTTCAGGCCTCATCTTCTCCATTTGTCCTTCATCCACCTCCCGCGACCAGGAGGGATTGGGGATTGTGGAGGGCCCGGCTAAAGACTTCAGAAGCGGAAATCCGCCAACACCGAGAAAACTCGGCTGGCCCAGAACGAGAAAGCGGCCGAAACGCAGCAGAGAAAGAGAGGGAGTACGGCCGACGCGGAGAGTGGGCAGCGGGCGGATTTGTGGCGGGGTGGGGCGATGACGGCGTCCGACCAGTTCGCTTCCAATTCGACGACCATCGACGGCGTCTCCGTGCGCGCTTTGATGGCCGCCAATCGCCTCAACCTGACCGTGTGCCCGGAGGGCGTCTATTCGGACGACCAGAAGGGCTATCGGATCTACGCAAACATGCCGATCAGCATCTTCGGCATCTTCGCCAACATTCTGAATATTTTTATTTTCGCTGATCCGGAAATGAGGACCATGCTGGTCAATCATTTTTTGTTGGTGCTAAGCATATCAGGTGAGATTTGATCGGAAAAATCAGTTTGATGACTTCGCCGTTTTTTTATTGAATCCTCTTTACACATTTGCGACATTTTGAAATTTCAAAGTGGTCGTTATTACATTTATATTATTTATTCCCTTTTGAAATATTTTCAACATTCTTTTTTGAATTGTGATCATTTATGCAAGCAACAATCTGTTTCCTTCACTTTTTTCCGAAGATTCGAAGGTTACTTGTTATCCCAACCTATCTCACATGACAGTTAATAAGATACGTTGACGGCGATTATTTATTTGAGGGATTATCTCAAGATGGAGCTCAAAAAAGAACCAACTTCTCATTTTAATGAGTTGAAATCCGGAAAAGGAAATATCTGAGACGGAGTGATATGAAAAAGTGCAGACTATGGAATTACCGTAGTAAATCCACTATTTCAGACTTGTTATTGTTGGCCTGCAATTTTTGTTTCCTCGTTTTGCCAGTGCTTGTCGTCGAAATGGACAGTTTCTTTTGGAATAATGTTTTTCCTCAGGTCATTCGGTAAGTTGCGTTCAAACTTCATACAATTTGATGATTGAAATACATTGTAATTTTTAAAATCTTGGTGAAATTTACATTCTTAACGAGCTAGCTAGACAGCCAGACTGTTATTGTATCCCACAGACATAACAGTTACATTTTAAGAGGCCTTACAGTTGTATTTTCGTCGTTGTAAATAAAAGTTTATAAGTTGGTTTGCAGTTTAAATTGTCTTTACCCACAATCTAATCTGAGTATTAGCAGAGTTTACCACCCAAACTTAAGTCCCATGTTTAAAAGAGTTTACCACCCAAACTTAAGTCCATGTTATTATACTCAAGTGTATAATAACATGGAATAATCCAGTTTTGATCTCTGAAATGGAATCCCCAGAATCTGCGAGTCATTAGACGGCTTCGGATGGTCTCACTTAACAGATTAGAGCATTCCATGTCGGTGTAATTGAATAAACTGAAGGGCCAGATTAGGGTCATCTCCTTTGTTAATCTCTTACAGGAATTTAAATCTTTGATGCCCTATTTCCGCCGGAATTCGGAAGACTTGTTTTGTTTTTGCTTTCCCGGAAACCCTTGTTTAAGGAAGTAGCAATTCGTAATATGACTTGGTTATTGCGTTGTAGTCTTCTTTTCCATATTACATATATACCCTCTCTAAACTCAAATGTAAATGCAAATACAATTTTTCCAGGTACTCATATCCTTTGGCATTAACCGCCCAAACCTGTGGAGTTTACTTGACCGTTCTGGTCTCAGTCCATCGATTTCTCGGCGTCTGTTATCCCTTTAAAGCCAAACGTTGGGTAACTCGATCTCCCGTTCAGTGGGCCATATTCGGATCCGTGGCCTTTAGTGTCCTGATCAATGTACCCACCTGGCTTGAGCTGAGTGTGGTCCCTTGCTATTCGGAGCGATTCTCAGCCCCATCTCAACAGATTGCCCTGGCCCCCTTCCATGAGATGACGTATGTTCTCATCAAGAAGACCATCGTCTATACATTTGTAATGTTCGCCTTCCCTTTCGCGGTCCTAATCACCGTGAATATCAAAATTATTCAAGCAATGAGACATTCGTCCAAGCTGAGGAAGATGCACACTTATTCGACGAAGAGTGAATGTCAGAGTGAAAAGGAAGTGCTGAGTCAGCATGAGGTTCTGTTGAAACAATTTCGTCTGCTCAAACATACCAAGTACAGTGAGATGTTCCAGACGTTCAGTCGGTTGGGAAACAGCAAGTAAGATTTACATCATAGATTCGTTTATTAAGTCATCATTTTAAAAAAATGTCCATCGAAACTCCTTCTTTTCTATCCAATTTCCGTTGCATACAGGGTGACCCAAAATAACGGAGACAAATGTTTGAAGGTCCCACCGCGAAAACCGGGGGTTAGAGAAACATAAGCGACAATGGGTAATATTCTATAACACCTCCTCTATAATCCACGAAAATTTGGTGGAATCATCAAGACGCAAAAAAAAGTTACAGCTTAACAAAGATGCCTTGCGCCGTTTTTTGGCTTTCAAGTTTGGTTCCCGTGTGTTGCGTAGAGCCTGGCTGTACTACAGCTGCAGAAATGGCTAGTTCATTTTTTTTGTTAGACTACTATGTCTCTAAGAAAGCAGTTGCGTAGGTTTTTGGGCTACGATTTTTATTTCTACGGTGGTACCGATCGCAACATTGAAGATCGCCATTTTTCCCAAATTTTTTCCATAAAAAATTCAGTTTTTTTCAAATAAAGCTAAAACCGCTAGTACGTCTTCTATTCATAAATAGAATGATTCTGAAAAAATCTGTGATTGCTTGCTAGTTGCAACAGCTTTTCCTTAACAAGTTTCTCGCCCAGAACTTCCCCATGGCACGCTGCTTTGAGAAAGATGGGTTATCGATAACAGAATGACATGATAGATAAAAATGGCGCATTATGCTCCTGTACACTTATGACTACGACTCTTGAGAATCAGCCTAGGGCACTTTCGGTCTTTATGTGTCACCGACTCGACCTGTATTCCGCCTAAGGCAAAAATAAGGCAGAATTCTGGTGATTACCAAATAGCTACAAAATGTTTCTCTTTTGCTTTTATGGTGTTCCTTTAATCATGTTCTAGTAACTCATATTACATTTTGCCTTATCTAACATTCAAACTCCTTCTTACGCTTACATTTTCAAAAAAAGCCGATTTTTGCACTTCAACTGCCTGAAAATACTCGGCTGTAACTTTTGAACCATCGATAGTTAAGCTTAGTACGATAGCTCATTTTAAAGATTTTATTATGATAATTTATAACTGCAAATCTCAAACTATTCCGAGTTTTCTTTTTTGAGTAAGGCATCTTTCTTGTAAAAAGACCCCACGGGCAGAAGGGTCCAAGTCAACCGGATATATTAATGTCGTTCAAGACAGAAGAGCATCGTACAACAAAACTACCGGTGAATAAAACTACCCTAACGTGGTACTGTAATATAAATAAGGAGTCACTCATGAATCTTAATAAGTCGCAGAAAAAACGGGAAATCTTTTGTCTCCGTTATTTTGGGTCACCCTGTAATGAGTAAGATTAAGAAGCTAGTTTCCACCCTTGTAAGCTCTGTTGTTTTCTATAATCCATGTCTTATGATACTGCAAAAATGGTTTATGAAGGAAAAAATTCAAATTTCCACGAACTGGAATACCTGTTTCGGATTAAAAATGGTTAGAGATTTTAGAGACCTACAGGATGATACCATGAGTCATAAATGTAAAGGGCAATCATTTTACTTCCTTATACGGCTTCAATGACGAGAAAAGGTTAGATGGATTATATATATATAGTATATATATATATGTATATATATACACATATACATGTTTATATATGTATATTATTGCAAGCAATTTGAGATTCTCGTTGAGATGTCCAAGGGCGATTTGCAGTATAATTTATTCAATTCAGACGATAGGGAGCTCAATATATTAACGAGTGCAAAACAGCGCTAAAAGGATCCTGTCAATATGTATGTATAATTCCCGTCCTTTCAGTATTCTGAAGCCTTCCACGGACATCTTCAAGAATCGATTTACAAACTCATGGCGGGATCGCTCCGTCACCTTAATGCTCCTTGCAATTGTGGCCTTATTTCTTTTATGCAACGGCCTTGCTTTTTGTAATGGAATAATGGAATCAATTATGCTTTTAAAGAGCGATGCCGGGGTTTCTGAGAGCGTTGAGGATGTCCAATTCTTCGAGAGAGCTGTGGAAGTTTCCAATGTTCTGATCACTCTGAACTCGTCCACATCTACTCTGGTCTACATCATCTTCTCCAGCAAGTATCGTCTCATCTTCTTGGCCATGATGGGACTCAAGAAACGAGTCAGAGTGAGTTATCGTTTAGATGCTACAGTAATTCTTCTAAACTATAAATTTTTTGGGTATTGATCTCTCACGGAACGGTCGAAAATGCGGTTATTACGAATATTATCAGTTCAGAATTTTCGTAAAAGAGATTTTTTGCAAACAAAGTATTTAATTTGAATTGCGACGGAAAACACGGGTATCATAGAGTATCTTATGCAAATAAAAAAAGATAAGGGATACCCTAAAACGCACTAAATATGAACTTACGAATGACAAAAAATAGACTAGACAAGGAGCTGTACGAAGAAAATCTTTACCAAAAATGTCACAACAGTGTTTGATCAACACAAAATGTAAAAAAAATATTATTTTAGGTCAACCGAGTGGCCCTTACGACTGGGCTGGCATGTCAACGAGCAGTTGAATTGTCCTTGATCCCCGACGAAGCTGGATCTCGGAAAACTGAGTTTTGCGCCCAATTGGAGATGATCAAAAAACGACGAGGTACAGACGCCATATCTTATACATCAGTGACAACAGAGAAGGAGACCAAGAAAAAGAAGTTATTCCGATCATGCCAAAGTACGCTGGCCAATTCATTGACAAACTCGGAGAGCAATCTCAAGTACGTTTTATAATTTTGCAAAAGTACAGAAGAGAGATTGTGAGAAATGAGGAGAGCTTCTTTTATTTTTAGATCAGACCCTCACTTTTCCGCATCAAAAATTACTGAATTTTCCGGAAATTGGACTTCGTTTTTCTGCGGTTTTTACATAACGCGATAAAACATTTTTTTAAAAGCTTTCCTATTAGTTGGACGAGTTATGCTCAACCGGTTTTTATGACCCTTTCTCCAGACTGATGGATTGCCAAGACTCTAAGTCCCGTGCGACCTCGATCAGTGTGATGAACGAAGACGATCACCCACCCTCCCATGAACCTCATTCGCCTTCTACTCCCTAATAATGTACAAAAATACCTGCGTTTATTTATTCATGGCCATTTTTATCTTCTTCTTGATCTCTAAAGTAATTCATTAACTCGTGGGTCCCTTCTTTTTAATCTCAAACTCTTTCAATTGCCATTTGAAGCACATAATCATCTGAAAATCTTTATATTCGCCGATCTCCATGCAAATAAATTATTGAAATTTTTGTATTTTATCTTCAAATGAGACCAATGGGAATGAGACTCAGACCAAAGACTGCCTCAGGCGAGTTTTTCCTCGTCCGAGAGACACTAAATGAATATCAGGAATCTGATAATGGTATTCGAAATATTTGAAAAACGCTTAGAAAATAAATTAAGTTCTTGGGTTTATGTCAGAAGCCATCAAAAATATCGAATTCGTTGTCGTAATTAAGGCGTCTCGGGTAGAAATGATGGCGTCGTATCTTGGCCGAGGGAACTTGCCGTTCTTCGTTATGGAATCGAGTCTCCAAGTTGACGGTGCCCAGCTCAAATTGCTTGTTAGGGACTCCACGCAAAGTGACGTAACTGTAGGGGATCTGGAATGTCACGATTCGACTTCCTTGGCTGTTCTGAAAAGATCCACAATATTCATAATTTTATATCTTATGTAAGTTTTGGACTTAATATTGCAATTTTCTATCTAAAATGGCTGTTTTTCCGACCGAAATTCTACAGTTTCTTCTTAGAAAAACCGTCTAAAAACCCGAAAAGAACCTTTCCCCCTTCCCCCGTAAAAAAAAACGTCTAGCGAGGCAAAAATATAAAAATAACGAAGGATTAACCCCGGGCGTTTCAACGAAATTACTATACTCACTCTGTTATCATCTTCACAGTCGTGTGTTATTTTGAGAATGGGCTCGATGTCTGTCTCTTCAGAGGTGGATCCTTGGACCATGAATTTGCCGTCAATGTCAGTAAAAGTTTCGTCGAGGAGATCATCTGGATCGGGAGCTAAAAGATAAACGTTGAGGTATATAAATAAGGCTTTGTTAAATCTTTAAAGTTTTGTCAATATTCAGCCTTGAGAACTTTAAAGTAAAAGACTAGCGAGCTCTTTAATTGACTGCACTCTTATCAAAACTATGTGCTACAACGTGACTTCCGGCAGAAAAAATTGTTATTTTTATCATCATATACCATAGATACGTTTTACACAAAACATCCGGCAGCTAATTAACTCTACAAAATATTGGGAAAAACAACTTTTTGCTTCAAGTAATTATTCTTACAGATACGGAGTCGTAAAATCATTTTATAAAGTCCAAGTGCTTTCTTTAGAGCTGTCAATTATCAGTTGAACCGGTCAATATTTTACACCTTTAATGGGCGATTAAAATGCCTGAGGTCGGGCGATCTTTTGACTTGGAGGAATTCCGCCACAAAAAAAGAGAAAAATTTTTTTTGCAAAAAAAGTGCTGAATATTCGAAAAAAGGACAAAGATTCTCACATGTTCAACCGTATGCCCTGAGGGTAAAGGCCGATCACACCCTTCAAGCTAAAAATATACTATTGAAAAAAAGAACTGACCAATGTCAATATCGTAGAGGCTGACTCTCACATTGATCGCCGGCGATGCTCCACACATCAGCTTGCCTGAGGCGGCCACACTTTGCTCTCTGGCCAAAACGGTTGTGGTAATCAGAGCGAGTAAGACCAGTGCTCCGAGTGATTGCAACATTTATAACTGTGGCTTTGGTAATATACAGATAAAAGGAAAAGCCGGGGCTACAATTAAAGTGGTTTTAGCAAAGTCCAATTATCAGTGATGATTACGAAATCATTGAAATGAGCAAGAAATTCGCGGAATTTGAAGAAATCGCATAAAACTGCAAAAAATCGGCGCCTTTTTAACGATCAAAATGAAAGTGTGGATAATAAAGGTTTGAGTTTTGATAAAAAAAGGAAAAAATCATAATAATCGACATGACAACATCACTTTACAGTAAAACTACGAGTAATTTTTTATCTTTCAATTTTCTCGCGAAAGTAAGTTTTTAGAGCCTCTCCTTAACCTTTATTTTGTTGGTGTCAAATCACAATCCCAAATGTATACAATACTCTCAAGACTCCGAGGCGCCGCCGTTATAATCTGCTGGTCATAAGTGACCTAAACTGGACCGTCTCTTCTCCTTTTCCACTCCCCCTTTAGCAAAAAAGGCCAGCTCGATGGAAATTAGCAGCTTATCAATTTTCTGCCATGTAAAAAACTTCGGTTTAAGTTCGAAATGTATTGACGTTACGGATTATGATATAATATGTCACGAGAGCAAGGGTTTTGGGTGATTTTCAGAATTTTTAGCTATGTGAATTAATGGGATAAATAAATAAAACTCAAGCATACGAGTATATCGGTTGCCTTTATAGAGGGTTGCTGCATAAAAAAATAAAATAAAAGCGTCAAGAAGATGAATAAGGCCTCCAAATTTACTAAAAATTTGTCTGACTGTCCATTTCCAAAATTTTGGGCCTCTCCAAAGACCGTGACTTTTCCAAAGTCTCCGGCCAACTCGAAAACGGGGGTAGCCCCTCCAATCCAATTTCTTTTTGTTTGTAATGTTTTGGGAAAGCGGAAAAATAATGGCCTTGAAATAAATTGGGACCCGAGAAACTCCCCGAATGAAACTCCCTCGAATAAACAAGACACGACATTTAAATTACAGTAACCCTTGAACCCTGAACAGCTGATAAGCATAAAGCCCTCGGGGAATCCGCTTAACAAGCCAAAATCAAACATCTTCAAAGTGATTGGAAGGGGTTTTGAGGAAGAGATTTGCAGAGAATTACTGAAAGAAGTAATACCTTAAGAGTTTCCTTTACAGAAATAGACACCTTATGATTCCGATGACCCAAGATCTCTTCTCTAATCAGTCGTTTTGCAGCCAGATGATTTTTGTTTACGTTGGCATGGGATGGCTCCGAAAACTGTAAGTTTTGTAATTTGTTTTCGAAAAATTTCAAACAAAATTACTGTAGAGATTTGAAAGTCTCAAAACATAGAAATATTGATAACAAGAGCTCCATTTACAAATGCAAAAGAAGGAGAATATTTTAGATGTCAATAAAAGTTGTGAACAAAGGTTTGGTCGGGCACCTCATCATCGCCAAACCGTTTTTATCAGCGGCCGAGGTCAAAGAAGGACAAAAACCATTGTCCTTTTTGGCAAGATTGTGTTGGTATGTTTGGAAGGTTGGCTGAAAAAACGGAACACTTGGAACTCTTTAAAAGTTACTAACCTTTGGCAAAGGCATTTAATCATGTCTAAGGATTCTTAAACTATAAGCAATCCTCGAACCTTTGATGGACTCTGCTCAACTCTCAAGAAAACGCCTCTGGCTTACGTTGGGACTTAAACTGCAAATTGTTCTCCTTGTAACTTTAGTTTTCTATCGAAAATTTGTATGGCGTGGTTTCGACAGAGCAATAACATCATCATCCTTCGAAGAAGTGATTCATTTCCGGTCGTAAAGTCCACCAAACTTATAGGAACAAGAATTTAAATGGAAAGAACGAAATTTCTTGGCGTGGGATACCGTAATCATCAAAAAGTTATATAACAAAATAAAAATCCCTATAGATCCTAGAGAAGTCAGCGACGTGATTTTACAGGGTTATTTTAAAGCCCCGAATCCCTGAATTCCTAGGGAAGCGCCTTTACAGCATAAATCCCACGTTTTCCGCCTAAAAAACTTGAGATAACACGTTTCGCTAGACGAAACATGTGTCTCGAATATTTCTTGTATAAATTTTAAGCTTCCGCAGGTCTTACCACTGAAATATGTAATCAAAGTCTTGTAAAAAAGCTGTTTTTAAGGCTTTGTTATTCATTTTATCCAAGCCATGATCTTCAAAAATCGCCCAAAACAATTAGGTTTCGATTTGATTTATTCCACAATATGCAAATTTAAATTTAATTTGTATTACTCGATAATCGTACAATGCTTGCGATGGAAAACAATTACGTATTTGATACACAATAAAAACATGTGGAAAGGATAATTCGAATGAGAATACCATGATTAATTTACGACATTCCAAAGGTCAGTCACAATTATTATTCCTACCACTTTACCGTAATCCTCCGAAACTTTGCCCAGCCCTCAATAAAGTCCACATCCCTTCAATTTTGAGCTCAAGATTGTATCCATGACCGAATCCAACACAAACTGGACTTGCTGAGTGTCCGTGGCACAGGTCTGATGACAATAAATATTCTTATTGGGGACCTCATTGGCCAAGAAGAATTTCTTCTCAATATATTTGACACACGGCTCGTATTTGAGGTCCCCATTATAGTCGGGGAAGGTCTTCTTTAGGGGGATCTGCGTCTCTTCAATCTTTTCTCGAAACAAATCTTTTTTGTTGAGGAAGAGGATGATGGAAGTCTCAATGAAATGCTTGTTGTTACAGACTTGTTTGAATAACTGGATGGATTCAAGCATTCGGTTCTGGAATTGACATGTGCGAGATTAATTGAACATGTGTCTTTTTGATGTTAATAAATGGAATGACAAAAAACAATAAAAAAAAATGACAGATGGTCTTGCCGGGGTTTCGCATATTCTAAGAGAAAAAACTAAAGATTTTTGCAATTTAGAATGAAAAACTGGAGTTTTGGCTAATTTACGTTGGCTTTAAAATATATTTCATTCAAATTTGAAAGCAGAATTTTTAATTCGTTCTCATAATAAACCAGTTCTTTGCCCTTATTTGTCATACAGTACGTTCCTATCGCCCTGTTCTTACCGTGGTATTATCTTCTATCAAAACTTGGTCGTATTCACTCAACGCGACAACAAATATCACAGCCCTTGCATCATCAAAACAGTGGATCCATTTCTTCCGCTGTGATCTTTGCCCTCCTACGTCAAACACTCTGGAAGCGGGCGGGATTAATATATTCTCGGGCTCTTAATGAAAGCTTCCGTTCCAAATAACACATACCTCCATAGTTTGTCCTTGATCTTAAAAGTCACTTCGATTACACCCATTGTTGATATACGAAGCAGAAGAATGTCCTGTTGGCTGGGGATATAACTCGGATTACATATCCGATCCAGGGATTCGATGAAACTAAAATACGATTCAGGCAATTTCCTAAGATATTATTATTCAAAAATAGCCATAGCTGACATGCGAGGAGTGTAAATTTAGTAATGATAGACTACAAACCTGTATTTCTAGGAAATACTTACTGTACTGAGGAGTCTGGCACATAAAACTCCATCCGCCGTTCCAACGCTTTTTTAAAGGCTTTGTCAAGGGTCAATTCTTTAATGGCTACGTAGATATTGTCAGCAATGGGATCACCTTCTTTATTCTTTTTTATAACGGCATCTATTAGACGGGCATGTTCCTAAAGAACAGTAGGTTCCGAGGTAAATAAAAGGGATTAAATTACTTCATTAAGTTCCTTTACTCACCACAGAATTTGGGTTCGAATACCTTAGGCCTAGCCTCTCGATTCCCTGCACCATGTAATGCATGGCTTGAATAACATTCGCAAAAACCATTGATTTCTTCTGTAAGGCATCGGCTTCAGAGTATCCATTATCATGAATAATTCTGCAATTCTCAATTTTAAATAGTAGTAATTACTACGTAACAATAAAATTTCATAGAGTTGTTAGTTCTTATTACCAAAAAATTTACTGCACTGTTGAGGCTCGAAGACGAAGAGAACTTACTTCATTTGCTTCAAGATTGTACTTTTTCCACTCTCACCGGCACCTAAAATTAAGTACGGTACAAAACAATGGAAATACGCACCCAATAGAAGTAGCTTAATGGTAGAATCATTGATCCGACGATCCTTTTCGATTTGATCATTGATCTCTTTATTGCGACGGGCATCAACATTGGAACTCTCGCAGACTCCCATTAAGTTGAGGATGCGCTTTTTGGCCGTTTTATCCATTCATCAGCGCCGGCAGGGATCAGTTTGCGTCGACTGAGATAGCTGAAAGAGCTCTGGAATTTTTTTAAATTTCACTTGCTAAAATACAATTAAAAACTGAAAAAAATAAATTGTAGAGAGGAAATTGAAATGCACGGAAGTGTGACTGACAATTAGGATTCAAGGGTTGAGTTGCAATTGGAAATTGGGGCACGAAATGTTTTTTGATGAAAGCCTCCAGATGTAAGTGCAAATGAAAGGTAAGTTTATGTAGATATGAATGTTTATTCGCTATTATTACGACTAGAACATGGGAATGGTATTGTTGAGATTCCCACGAACCCCAAACACTTCCCGAATAATTAATTTCTTTCTAAAGTATGAGTATATATTGTGTTCAAGAGCTCAGATTACTTAACTCATAAAAACTGAGCCCTTTAGGTAAATTAAAAAAGACACATATTGTTCAAAGCTACCAAAATTTTGATGACGCAAAATTTGCGTGTCAAAATTTATGAACAAAATTAGGAAACGGGCCATTTTTACATCCCATGCGCAATGTAATGTCATAAGGCCGGCATTCAAGAAAAATGAAGTGGAAATAACTTGTTGTGAGCAAATGTAGTAAGCATTAAGAGACACCGGGCACGAGTTCTCAAACGTATTACAAAACAATGTAATTGGAAAATCGATAAACGGAGAGCCTTCTTAAAAATACGCTTTTTAATGTAGACTTCAACCAAAACCCAGACGTCAAGCACCGTCCGATAAGGCAACAATTGAGCCCCCTTTCATTCTATGACATAGTCGGTCCCCAATTACTATCACCATACACGTAGGAGATTAGCACAACTTACACCTCTTCAAACCAGCTTCCAAATGTGAGTGGGAAAGCGAAATTACTTGAACTTGGAAGGCGAAACAGCCTGAGGGCAAAAACTCATTAAAAAGAAAATTTAAATACATGACCTCGCCGGTCTTAAAGCCAAATTAAGTCATCACACTCGTAAGAAAACAAAAATAACTTCTGCTTCAGCTCCTCCTCTCCTCCTCCCCAGGCCATGTAATTACCGGCCGTGCGGGGCGCTGCGTGTAAATAATTACTGTTCAATTCGCCGGGCCCGCAACGTGATCGCGAAAGGCACTGTCGCCCGGGCAACGTTATTTTCGTACGTTCTTTCCGCGGACAGCGTAAGAAGTGTAACAGAAATGTAAGAGTAATGGAAAGAAGTATGAAAGCTCGGGCAGGAACATGTTAATTATGCACGGGCCCACTTTCAATTAAACATCGATGGGTTACGTAATTCAAGAGGTCTTGAGGACAGGTGTTTGCTGGATAAGAATGAAGCTGAAAATACTCGTGGTTTTGTAGCACAAAACTTTCTTTGCTCAAAGCTTATTGCTTTGGGAAATTTGAGGAATTTAAAGTGGATATCAAATATTAACCATGATGAAATAAACAGAACATATCATACTTTATTCTGAATCAATAAGAGATTTTTTGAACATTTAAAATGATGTATTGGTTCAAGTCATCGTCATTTTTTTTGATTCTTTTACATAAAAAGCAAAAGAAAATGTCACGCTATCTTGCTGCATTAAGGTTATAGTAAATTATATTTTTATTAGTGAATTTGGAAATAAAATACAATTAAAACGCTTGGGTTACCAGGAAATGGATGATGGCATTAAAACAATATCGTTTGACGTTTGGTAAATATGTTTTGATGAGATTGAGAAACGGGGAAAACAAAGAAATGAGTATTAAAGGCACTTCTTTATTTATCTTTTGCTTGTTTACAATGGGCAACATTGCTGAACTCTCGATTGTCGATTTTTTGATCAAATTAATCGAAATTGACTCAGTGACGGGAAACGAAGGTACGCGAAAATGTAAAAGTAATTTTGATTGTAGCATATTGTCGTAGTTTTGTTTATTCTTGCAGGCATTCCATTCAATGTTTACACCAAAGTGTACTCTCATTTCTAGGTAAATTGGCGGATTTTCTCAAAGAGTATTGCGAAACCTTGGGATTCGAGGTAATTTCTCAGCCTCTTGAAAGCGATAATCAACGATACAACCTGCTGATAAAAGACAAAGACGTCTGCGAGGTGGATATTAAGTATTTGTTGAATACTCACCTGGATACGGTGCCTCCGTTTATTAATCCGAGGATTGGGGATGACAGAGTCTATGGAAGGGGGGCCAATGATGCCAAAGGTAAGGCTATTACGGTGTTGTAGTTTTTTCACACGGCTCAGGTAAATTTCCTCTGGGTTTTTTCCGCATTTGCAAGCCATCGGACAGTTTATTTTTTTTTAATATTTTAACTGTATCTAATAGGTTTTAGGAGCAATCTACAGGGTGTTTCAAGAAATTCCCCGGAAAGCAATCGTCGATTTCTCGGCGCTCAGCCATGATACCCAAAAATTTTTTTTTGCAGTAGAAAGAAGGTTATGGGCGGTTTTTTGCCTAAAAAGATTTTTTTCTACGCCGACGCGGAATGCGGTGTATTCGGCGAAGACTTTAGATCGCTTTTTTGGTCATCACATACATCTTAAACGCTTTTTTGTGGTTTCTGATGGCTGAAATGCGGATAATTTACTGATTTTTGTGCTTATCAAGCGTTCGGCAAAGGTATGGCAGCCGCTCGCCATATCTTAACGGCGGGCGCACACTTGCGGGCAACCACTTTGCGGGCAACCAGTTTGCGGGCAAATTTTTTGCGGGCAGCCACTTTGCGGGCAGCCGACATTTGCGGCCAGCACCGGCATTTGCGGGCGGCCTGGGACATTTGCGGGCAGGGTCGACAGTTGCGGGCAGCCTGGAAGATTTGCGGGCAGCCGACATTTGCGGGCAACCGACACCTGATTGTGAGGGTAACAGGGTGGACGTGGAAAAATTACTATGATATGTTGGAAAGTTGCCGACATTTGCGGACAGCCGACATTTGCGGGCAACCGGCACTTGAGGATTACAAGGTGGAGGTGGAAAAATTACTTCGATATTTTGGAAGCTTTCCGACATTTGCGGGCAGGCAATACTTGCGGGAAGCCGACATTTGCGGGCAACAGTTCCAAAAGTTGCTATACAGTCTGTGTGATTGTTTTTTCCGGTTGCCCGCAAATGTCGGCTGCCCGCAAGTGTCGCCTGCCCGCAAATGTCGGCAAATTTCCAAAATATCGCAGTAATATTTCCACCTCTACCCTGTAACCCTCAGGTGCCGGTTGCCCGCAAATGTCGGCTGCCCGCAAGTGTCGGTTGCCCGCAAGTGTCCCAGGCTGCCCGCAAGTGTCTCAGCTGCCCGCAAATGTTTCAGCTGCCCGCAAATGTGACCCCCAAATTTTGCCCGCAAAGTGGTTGCCCGCAAAAAATTTGCCCGCAAACTGGTTGCCCGCAAAGTGGTTGCCCGCAAGTGTCGCGACGCCATCTTAACTCAGATACGGACCAGAAATGGCCCAACACAATTTTTATTGTCTAGCAACTATTTTCTGCGGGTATCGTATACCCTCCAAAATTTTGTGGTCAAGCCTTGGCAGATGTCTAGCCATCACGGAACCACTTGGTGCACCAGAAAACAACAAAAAAAATTTGTTTAAATTTCTCTTTTCCCTGCTGTTTCAAACATTCGCGCGGTGGGCTCGACTTTGTCGATATTGCAGCGACTGCATTGCACTGTGCAGTCGCTAAATGGGATCGCATAGCGTTATATCCTGCCTCCTGATCCATTGTGCAAAAAATCTGAAGACTTTCCGGATGCTGCAGTGTCACAGTAAAGCGTTTTAGATAAGTGTGATGGTCAAAAAAGCGGTCAAAAGTCTTCGCCGAATACACTGCATTCCGCGTCGGCGTAGAAAAAAATCTTTTTAGGCAAAAAACCGCCCATAACCTTCTTTCTACTGCAAAAAAAAATTTTTGGGTATCATGGCTGAGCGCCGAGAAATCGACGATTGCTTTCCGGGGAATTTCTTGAAACACCCTGTATAATGCATACATACATATAAAGGTGGTCACAGAAGTTCTCGACTTCTATTTTTGCCGTTGAGTCGAATTTCGGTGAAAAATGGGCTGACATTGATTTTGAAAAATCAGTGCACACTTTAATTTTCGTCCTGCAGCGATTTCTCAAAATATGCACTGGTTATTTCCAAATTTCAGAGCTTTTTTGGCACTGATTTTTCAAAACCAATGTCATCCCATTTTTGCACTGAAATTCGACGCAACCGAAAAAATAAAAGTCGAGAACTTCGGTGACCACCTTTATATGGTTCACACACCTATTATGCACAAATGCAGAAGCCATTTAAGGATTGAATCCCTTATTTTATCATTTCGTCCTCCATTCACAACTACAACTGCTTGCTTTAGGTCAAATCGCTTCTTTATTATTCGCTCTTCGCCAATTGCGAGATGAAGATCATGACTTGAGTAAGAAATGTGGCCTTTTGCTCACATTAGGCGAAGAAACGGATCATATTGGAATGAGTGTGGCCAATAAACTCAAGCTGGACCCCGATTATTTGATTGTCGGAGAACCCACTGATCTCGAATTTGCCCACGCGCAGAAAGGAGCAATTGAGGTAGATACCACAACAGTATCTATGTTGTAATAACTGTAGTTACCAGTCTTTTGCATGCTAAATTGCACTCCGTTCATTTGTGTTAAAATTTTTATTTACATTAGTTTTTGTTTTCAGCTCGTGTTAACAACGAAAGGTCAAGCAGCTCACTCGGGATATCCGGAGAAAGGAGAGAGTGCAATTGACAAACTTTTGGAGATTTTGTGGGATCTGAGGAAAAATGAATGGCCCAAAGATGAACTTTTGGGAGAAACAACCATGAACATTGGGTTGATTAATGGCGGGCATGCGGTGAATGCATTGTCCGAACATGCTGAGGCCAGTCTCAAGTTCAGAGTCGTCGGATTGGCTACTCGATTACTTCAGGAGATCGAAAAAATTTGCAAGGGCAGAGGAGAGATCAAAGTTCGAGAATTAAACGATGCTGTTACGTTGAGTAGTCAGTTTGTCACCTTTTTATGGATTTACTTTCACTTCAAAATCAAACTTTAATACAATATTTTTAGAGCCTCCAGAGAAATACAAAAGCAAGACCGTTTGTTTCAACACGGATATCCCGTATTTTGATGGCTTCCGTCGCCTCAAAGGAATCTATTTAATGGGCCCAGGCTCAATTACAACCGCCCATTCAAGACATGAGTTTGTCCCCATCTCGGAATTAAAGGAAGCGCCGATAATTCTATGCGATCTGATATATCATCTGGAAAAGCACGGAAATGAAAAGGAAAATAAACAATAAAAATTGTACTACATAACAATGAGTAACGTGCCAATTTACGTGCCTTGTTTTAGTACTCTCGTCTTTATCAACAAATGTAATTGGGAATCTGTTTGTGATTACAAGTCTTGGAGTTAATAAACAAACTTGTTTGGATTGACGATATAAACAGAACGTTGCTATAAATTTGTCTGCCCGCCCGGAAGGTGGCCAAAGATGAAGAGTTTGCTTTTAATCGTCTTGTTGTTGGCCATTAATGGCACAGTTAACTGTGTCCGGCTACAATCAGTCGGATGCAAAGGGCAATTGCTGTGCGGAGACAAGCCGGCGGTCGGAGTTAAGGTGGCGTTGTGGGATGAGGATGAGGGTAGGTCGAAGTATAATAGAACTGATTTTGAAAATAAAATTTATTTAAACGGCAAGGTAAAATTAAGGTTATGTTAAGGCACTGGCAAAACCTTTCCTCTGTCTCGCACTCCTAAGCTTTCATATCTTCGAACAGACCGCTGAACATCTTAACAATATTGATTCCAGGGCCCGACCCGGACGACAAGCTGAAGGAAGGCCACACGGACTCGCAAGGTAAATTTGAGCTTGTTGGGAACACCCACGAACTCACATCCATCGACCCTGTTTGCAAAGTCTACCATGACTGTGACGATGGAATCAAGCCTGGCCAACGGAAACTCAAGTTCAGAATCCCTTCTCAGTACGTGTTCGGAGAATCCGTGCCAAAAAAGATCTTTAATCTGGGAATCCTGAATCTGGAGACCATCTTCCCCAAAGAGGAACGAAAACTTTTGTAAATTGAATCATAGAAATAACCTTGAACAATCAATAAATCTCGTAAATAGTGCCTGGAATAAAATAGACAAGTGAACGATCACTGGCCAAACATAAAGAATGAGTTGTGCATTGGTTTGTAGTCTGTGTGTCAGAATCCTCTTTTTCTCTCTTCGTACATGGCCTGTAACCATTATAAATCACATGAAAGCACGGAGAGATGCTATCAGTGGACTCCGAAACAAAGATAAAAGGTCTATGCAATCTTTCTAGAGCACCAACATCATTGCCTTTCTGTTCGCAAACAAGTATAAAAATCGGAGGTTTTGTTTAGATGGGGCTTGATAACGACCTTTTCGAGCCCCATTTTTTAGCCACGCCAGGCTTTTTGTGGACCGAAACACTCTTCGGCCCCCAACATTCACTTTGATCACTTTGATTCATTTGCCTTTGCAAGGCTGGAGGTTGGTGTCTACTTTGGATCACTTTCTGATTTTGGGAATCCTTACGGCCGAGTTTATGACTTGTGCAAACTTCTCGCGATTTCTTTTATTAATCTTGGTTTTCTTTTAGTTCAAGATGGTCTCGGTGGGCTCTATTCCCATGCACAATGGCGTCAATCTTCCCTTACTTGGCTATGGAACCTGGCTGGTAAGTTTTTATAATCACGTGTCCTGATGCGCGTATTTATAGTCCACTGACCATGAACAGCTAAAGAAGGCCTTGAGAACGGCCTTAGATTCTGGCTACAGATATATTGACACTGCTTATGTGTACGGAAATGAAGCTCCAATTGGCGATGTGATCAAGGAGTATATTGATGCTGGGAAGCTGAAGAGATCGGACTTGTTTATCACCACCAAACTCCCCATGTATGCTAACAATGTGGACAGGGCCGAGATCTGCATCAAGAGATCTTTGGCCAATCTGAAGACTGATTACGTTGATCTTTATCTTATCCACACTCCAACTTCGATGAAGGCAAGGCAATTCAACAGTCCATTAAGACATTTTTTAGGCCAATGATGACATCACTGGAGTTGCTACGGATGAGAACGGAAAATTCATTTTTGAGGACGTTGATCTCAACCAAACTTGGAAGATTCTGGAGAAATATTACAAAGACGGAACATTCAAGTCTATTGGGATCTCCAATTTCAGCGCAAGGCAAATCCAGGACATCTATGATAACGCCGAAATCAAGCCGATGAACCTTCAAGTCGAATGCCACATCCTCTTCCCTCAGAAGAAGCTGGTCGAGTTCTGTAAGGACAAAAACATTACCGTAACGTCTTACTCTTCTCTCGGAAACCCCGGGCGAGGTGCAGGATTGGGCAAAGTCTGGGTTGAAGGAGATTGTCTGAACCATCCATTGACTCTGGAACTGGCCAATAAATACAACAAAACTCCAGCCCAGATCTTGTTGCGTCATCTTGTTCAACGGGGAATCTCGGTGATCCCAAAGAGTGTGACTGAATCCAGAATCAAAGAGAACATCGACATTTTTGATTTTGAAATCCAGCAGAAGGATCAGGACAGACTTTTGAATCTGAATGAGAACAAGAGACTACTTGTCTTCGATTTGTAAGAAATTTTAATTTTAGTTTAGCTTATGGCAAAAATCAATCATAAAAAATATTTCAGCGCCTTTGGACATCCAAACTACTCCTTCAATGACGAATTCTAAGCATATCAGTCTCATAAATAACCATAAATCTTTTAAAGTTGGTAATAATAAATAAAATTACTCTTGAAATCGCTGTCCCAAATATATATACGTTTGACCTGTCTTTCGCTTACGAAAGAGAGGATTTTTGGCTTTGATAAACATCCATGTTCGTTAATATAATATTATATTTTCCTTCGCAACTTTTAAAAATATGGGCTCTTAATTCAGGCTTTTTAAAGTCTGGGTTAGAGAAAGTTGGGCTTAGGAAGGAATCAAGTAAAGCACACAAAAGTTTGCCTTCGAAACGACGAGCAAAGATGAGGAAAGATCGTTGAGCCAACGATGATAATACATAAAAAATAATACAAAACTTGTTGGCTTGCTTTGTAAACAACTCATGGACAGGCGACAGAGCTTGGCATTTCAATAAAGCTAGAATATTTGTAGCCAATTGCATTATTTCCACACCGATAAACATTGTAGTTACATAACAGGGAAGAAATAAATCCGATTGAACTTCCACTCTTCCACATCCAAAAACAATCTGCAGACTTTAGTATTTCCAAAAACCTTCCAAAGAAACCCTTTAACTTGCATGATCTTAAACACCATTTATAGAAATGCACTTCTCTGCAGAATTGTTCGATGATCAAAACAAACAAAGTAAAAACAAAAGTCAGAAAATGATTACTTTCTCTAAACGTAAAGACAGATCGTTCCGTGGGACTCGAAACTAATCAAGATGAATAGAGACTACGCACAAAAATTGTGCTAGACAAGAGAAGGTCAGCGGCGCTGAAGGAATCAAAACGCTTGGCTATAAAGCACACCGAACAAAAAGCGTATAAATATAAACACCAAGAACTTTGAGGCATCATTTATTTTGCGTTGAGAAGCAGAGATGGCGGAGGAGTATCTTACCTTTAACAACGGCGTCAAATTTCCGTTATTCGGATACGGTACTTGGCTGGTGAGTATGCTATATATTGATAACGTAGAGAATATATGTACATATATGTACGCCTAACTATTTTTTGAACTCAGTCCAACGATGAAGAACAGCTCAGAAAATCGCTGAGAGTTGCATTGGATTCTGGATATCGTCATATTGATACAGCTTATTTCTACAATAACGAGCACGTTATCGGAGAGATCTTGGCGGAATATTTCGACGCTGGTAAACTGAACAGATCTGATATTTTTGTCACCACAAAATTGCCATGGTTTATGAATCGCCCGGAATATGCGGAGATTGCCATTAAAAAATCGTTGAAAGATTTGAGGCTGGATTATGTTGATCTCTACTTGGTTCATTTCCCTGCGGCTTTGAAGGTATGTTTTTTTTTGCAATTTTCAAACATTGAATACATTAGTATGATAAATATTACATTTGCAGCCAAACAAAGACTACACTGGCCCTGAGCGCGATGAGTCCGGGAAATGTGTCATCGATTCCGTCGATGTCTACGATACTTGGAAAGTCCTTGAGAAGTATTATAAACAAGGGCTCTTTAAGGCCATTGGAGTATCCAACTTTAGCGCCAAACAGTTACAGTACCTATACGATAAGGCCGAGATCAAACCAGTCAACAATCAAATCGAAATCCATATTCTTTTTCCCCAATTTGAATTAGTCGAGTTCTGTAAAAAGCTTGGGGTTACTGTAACTTCTTTCTCCACTCTAGGCAATCCCGGTCGGAAAACCGTTCCTCAACCTTATGTTGAAGGAGATTGCCTGGCCCATCCAGTGACCGTCGAATTGGCCAAGAAATATAAAAAAACTCCAGCTCAGATCCTGTTACGTCATACAATCCAACGAGGGATCGCTGTTATCCCAAAAAGTCTGACGGAATCAAGGATAAAAGAAAACATTGACATTAACTTCACATTGGCTGATGAGGATCAACAAAAACTGCTGAATATTGGAGAGAATACCAGACTTCATCTCTTCGCATTGTAAGTTACGACTGCTTACACAATAATGCATTCTTTTAGCTGCGCACACCATCCGGATCATCCCTTCAAAGATGGCAATTGATCAAAGAATTATCCATGACTAACAGCTAATCTAAAATTACATAATGTATTGTACAACAGACCTCGTATTCGATAATAAAAATCCTCCTCACAGAAGTGCTTTCTCAGTAATTACTAGTAAATCGTCGTTCACACTTCGCCGTGGGAGGAATGATAAAAAAAGTTGAAAGAGGCGGAACTCTTTCCTTTCACGTTGGTCACTTCAAACGAGCGGATTTTGAGGCGAAAATAAAAACACCTTCGAAAACAGATAGTCGAAATTACGTTGAACTGGTTCAAACCCCCGCTCTTCTTCGCGTTACAAGCTTCAGTCACCTTGGGAAGATATTATACCTAACATGCGGTGGGATCAGATTGCTTTCCTCCTGGCTCTATACGTACTCAACGTTTGGTATGTTCATAAATAAAGTTCTCAGAGGCTAATATAATTAATGTATCGCGTCTTACGCAACTATGTTTTACCTTATTTTAGCCTAGCAGCCGAAGAAACATTAGGTATCCCCGGCGGACGCCAAATTCGTCTCCTCAGAAGGCTAAATGACAGCCCGGTCGATCAAAGCGAGCCCCAGATCCTAAACAGAGGACGCAGAGCCAATCCCCGTCAAGTTCAACATTCTGGAGAGGTGATGTTCAGGAAAAGATCGCGCATTTTCGCTGATGATGGAGCCAGAGTGAAGAGATTATTGGATAACGAAACTGTTGAATCTATGCTCCTGAAGAAATTGCCAACCCTAGATGAAGAAGGAACTGACCCCTTCGAAATCAGAACGTTCACAGTCCAAAGACCCACTCACAGAACCAGAATTATCTAACTTTGACATCAGCTAGTATAATTTATGATCAAGTGCAATATAAATAAAGTATACTTTACTAGTAATGGTTTTTTGGGACGTCTGGAATCGCTTTTAGTAGCTATTATATCTCGCCACGAATACATCTTTGGCATTCCGTTTTCCAAAAAAAAATAAAAATAAATTTTACAAAAAAATTGTTTTTATCACATTTTACTTCGTCGATCAATTATCCGGATTAAAACCCAAGATAAAATCGATAATCTGAAGTGAAATGGATATTGAGAATGCATTTAGTAAGGAGGAACAAGAAAAGTTGATGAAAACTGTCCAGCAGATACTTGATAAGACTTTGGTTTTCTCAGATTATTGTCAGAACATAAGGTAGGTCTATTTTAGTTTTTTTGTAGTGTGTTTAGAGATAAAGTGACGTCCAAGGAGAGGGTAAACCGATCTGCTGGGCTAAATCAGCTCTCTTTTGTTATATTGAACTTGCCCAAGGACTTTCTTGACCATGAAGAAGGTAAGAGTTATATCTAAGGTATGCAAACAGTTTATTTTAGCTATGTATCTTCTCAAGTTCTTGTCGGCTCGGTTTGATGATTGCGGACACTCCGCAGAACTTCTAGTGAGGGTTGTCCATCATCTGGTAAGTTGAAAAGCTATTTTAAGATCTTTCTTACAGTACTTTACTGTCCAAAGGTTCGAGAAAGCGGATATCTTTGAAGTGTTTCACAATATTTTTGCCGAGAATGGAGTTCAAGCCTATGCTCAGGCAGACCGCGCCTTGTTTTTGGAAATTATGGATCACACTGTTGATCATTATTTTTACGGTATGTGATTTTGTTGATTTCTTTCATTTAGGATGAAGAAAGCTTAATTTCGGCAAAATTTCATTGGCTTTTATCGTTATTTATTTCCTTTTCAGTGATCGAAGAGCTCGGCGTCCAATACTACAACATCTTTTCAAATACCGCAGGAGGTGAGAGAGATCCCAGATGTCTTATGAAAGTGTTCTCCATCTTCTCTAAAGTGATGAGACAAATGGATGTGGGCCCATTTATGGAGGATATGTTTGATCTGATTGCTTGTTATTATCCAATTGAATATCAACCAGTAAGTTCATTTTTGTTATTCAAATTGATGTTTAGAGAGAAACGGACAAGAATCCGTTGAGCCCTGAGGCACTCTCCGCTGGTTGTGAGGCTTGTTTGATTGCAAATCGAGGATTTTCTTTGTACACATATCAGTTAATATTGGATAAACTAATGGAGGATGATGAAAATGTTGGTCATGAGACCAAGTTGAAGATTTGTAAATTCTTAGTAAGTTGATTTATGCTTGGAACGATGTTTTGCTTGTTTTAGATTTCTGTCATGACCAAATTTGGACCGGGTTCTCTTCTCGCCCTAACTGATGAATTCCTCGCGGCCTTCCGAATGATCTCATTTAATCCCAGAAGGAAGTCTTTCGAAAAAGAAACGGTGGATACAGTGGGAAGCACGATGAAAGCTCTGATCAACTGTCTAAACCAACTTGACTCCCCAAGATCCGAAGAGGAAATTGAAAGGGCCACTCACCAGATGATCGAAAGTAATATTCTTATGTACTCAATCACATATAATTTGATTTTCTTTAGACAGTGAGCCATTTGTTCTTCAAGCCGAAATGGGATTGGCCGCCAAGGCTCTGAAGACCTTTGAATTCGTTGTTTTGGCCCATGAAATTGCCGCGGAATTGGCATTGCCTAAGGTCTTATATTGGTTAAGGGCGCTTATAGCAGGTGTGTAGTTATTTGAGAGACTTAGTTTTACCGTTACAGGTATTACAATCAAAAATATCGAAAATAAAAAGGAAATCCTCGAGGAAACCTTGCCTTTGACTCCAGAATGGCTGGAAATTGGAATCAAGACAGGAAAAGGTAAGATGAAACCAGTCTAAAAGGAAAAAAGGAAACTTTACGGCTGCATTGAAATTGGGTGCTGGGAAATTGGGTGCATTGAATTCAGAGAAAGGCACACGTGTGGGTATGCACGGTAGAGAAAAAGGCTTGCTTATTTTCCATGCAGCTCTTTTTACTAATGGGTTAGGACGTCCAGAAATTTTGGCCGACCGTTTGCCAAAAGGAAGTTGTTCTTCTTGAGGTTTCGTTTTTCGAACACAAAAAAAGAACGCGTTCGAAGAAAGACCATTCCTTTCGAGACTCTGCACCCGTGGGGGTATAGCTCAGTGGCAGAGCATTCGACTGCAGATCGAGAGGTCCCTGGTTCAAATCCGGGTGCCCCCTAGTGCTGTTTTTTGTGATTTTTGCATTTATTCTTTAGGAAATCATGTCCAAGAAGCTGTCCCAGGATTGATTGGTGCTCTGAAGAACATTGAAGATGTGGATTCACAACTTTTACAACAAGTTTTGGCTGAAATTGGAAGAATTTTGGTGGGAAATGAAGATTTGAGAGCGAATTTGAAAAAAGAAATAGAAGATGTCTTGGATAAGGTGTTGGCGGTGGAATATCATGATAGCGAGAAGTTGAGGTGGAGTTAAATCACGGGGATTGAAATATTGTTCGCTGTTTAGGACGGCAATAGCAAGTTTCTTGGAGGAATATGTGCAACATGACTTCGAAACAGTCTGGAATAAGGTTGAAAAAGATCTCAAGGCAGTCGATTACTGGTCAGCAAAGGAATTCTTGTTCTGCGGAGCATTGGTGAGCTCTGAGGTCGGCCTGGAGCGATGCTATCCATTGTTTTTGGAAAGGATGACAAATAAAGGTAATATAAGTTTTTACTCTGGGCATTATTGTTTTTGTCTTTAGATAGCGATGTGAAGCTGTCAATAATCGAATTTGGAGTGATTTTGGAGAAGAATAAAGAGCGAGATCTTGTTGATGAACGATTAATCTCACCGTTTTGCAAAGCGCTGGGACAATTGTTGGATCAATTTAAAGATGATCGGCAAAGGTTGGTCGACCTTGGAGAGAGGTTACAGGATTTAGTGTTGAAAGTAGATAAAAGGTAAGGAATTGTTCTTTTAGACATTTTTGTAGGCTTTGAAGTTTACCAATATTATTTTAGACTTAAACCAAACTTGCTCAACTGGTTCCAGTCTACCATTTTTGAGGTTCTAAAGTCATCAGAGTTATCGGCGAAACAGACGATTGGAGCATTAGAATTCTTGTTACCAGTTGTCCTGCAAACAACTGACGCCAGCACATTGACCAATCTTCTCCAAAATCTATATGAATATCACAAGAATCACACGGATGAAAATATTTCAAATTACCTTCTGGCTGTTCTCTTTGCAGTCCACAACAGAGGCGCTGCTGATCATGAAGTTGTGAGAAGCATTGTGAATGATGATAGTCTTAGCGCAGAAGCGGAAGCGGTAATTTTAAGAAATGAGGTCTTGACAAAACGGATATTCCCGGTGGAAAAAGTGAGAAAGGTATGTTTTGTTAAGGCCTTGAATTGAATTGTTGATCTACGAGTGTTTGAGATCATCTGTATATTACTTTAGATGCTGAATGGAGCCGATCCGAAGCAGCTTTACCAAGTTTTAAACTTTGATTCGACATTAACAGATCCGGTTAAAAATAATTTCTCCAAGACTTTTATATGGACACAGAGGATTTTAACTCAGTTTATTCCGATATTTGTGGAGGAATACAAGGGCTCCGAAGATAAGGGAAAGATGAACGCCATGGCGAAGATGATCCCGTCGATTCTGCAGCTATCTCAGAGAGTTTCAATCCCAATGACACACGAATTAATGATTGTAAGACCTGTTTTTTGGAGAGTGACTAATGATTAACACACATTTACTTTCGTATTTCAGCTCTTCCCGCTCCTAATCGCCTCAATTAATGAGACCGAAGTGACGTCCTCCGAGTTTTCCCTCCTCATAAAGTCGATAGTAAACCTATTGAAACTCACAAACAAGCAAGATCTGGCAATTGATCGTCTAAGTGAAGTCGCCTACGAGTTTGAGAAAGTCCTGGTTGATCCCAATTCCCCTTCTTCAGCTGTTTTCAGCGCCTTGGAAGGCCTTGAAGCCGTGGGAAAAAGAGTTCAGTCAGCCTCGAGGTTCTTCAGATGGGATCAGACAATTATTTCGATCAGAAAGGCGACCCAATCCAAAAAGAGAATCATCAGACAAAAAGCGGCCTATGTCAGCAATTTGTGGTGAGTGTTTTTTACATTATAGAAGGTAGACTAGCACACTTCTGGTCTCATTTTAATTTGAAATTGTTTCAGGGAAGTCATGCCGGTGTAAAACGCCTCCACGGTTACTGTACTTTCATGTTGGAACAAATTTTTATTTTGTGAATAAAATTGTTGAACTTTGTTTGTGATATCTTATTGGTAATGTAGATTATAGAAAGGCGCGAGGGCTGTCATAGTAGTGCTTCTGTATGAATGCTGTTCTGTTTTGGAAAAGGATTTATCGCCAGCTTTAAACGAAAAAAACCTGCAAACTGAAAAAGTGCACCCTGTTCTTCGCTTTATTATTTAGACGCCTCTTTATTTTAATACTGGCGACCCAAAAAAATACTTTTTGGGTTATCAACAATTTTCATCTCCAAAATTTACTTTGTTTTGCTAAAAAAGTTCAGGGAATTTTTTGATTACTAATATTAATATGCTGATTCATAGCTTTCGTTTTGTTTGCAAAAGTTATTTTTATGAAAACTATTGTTAATTTTTTTGTCATCCAAAAAATTATGAAAATTTTTCTGCACTGTCAGACAGGAAAATGCTTTGTCAGCAAAATTTTTCTGCCCTCAAAAATGTCTGCAAAACAAAATGTATGGCGCTTTTATTTGCTTAAACAAGAAATTAGCATAAATGAGCGAGTGTTGGCCCGGTGTTAAGTGTGTCTTTCTGGAATATTCTCTGTTTGCACTAGATTCTGCATCAGAATATTTGCCAAATAGGGGCAGATGAAACAGAGATGATGGCTCTTATACATATTGTTTTTTTTGTAGCCATCATCACTTTAAACTTCACTTTAACGTTTATTTTTGCCCCAATTTTTATTTTTTTTAGCATTAAGTCTCTTAAAGCGATATAAAAAATCCCTTAAAAATGTGGTATGTTTTAACAAAAATCTTTATCATCTTACAATATTATATATCAGTTCATGATATATCAAGTACAACTGTGTAATAACAGAAGTTTCTCGACGCCTCTAACACCTATTCTCAGTTCGCTGACGTGTCTTTGCGATGCCCTTCAAGACCCAGTAAAAATGGAGTTCCGCGCGTCGGTTATATTCGCCCATTTTCGATATATCCTTTACATTTTCAGGTGGTAATGCGAGTGGGCCTGTTGGTGTTGGCCCTGGCCATTTCTTGGGCCAATGCCGCCGATAAGAGTAAATTTAAGAGCTGTGAACAAGTAGGGTTCTGCAAGTAAGTTTTTCCGGTTAAATTTCAAATTTAGAGCCCTAAAGAAGTGTTAAGTGGTCTAAAAGATGTCTTACATAAATGATTAAACGACTAATCAGCCCATAAATACTGTAGCACTTATATCTGCGGATTAAAGTTACAATCACATATTACTTTTCAGACGTCATCGTCAAGGCCAAGAGCGCCCTTCTTATTCGATTATTCCAGAATCAGTAAAGTCAAATGAGACGGCTTTACTGGCCCAACTCAAGTCCTCAGAAAACACTCTGGATTTGGCCATTATCGTTCTAAAAGACAATACCCTCAGGGTTTTTATTGATGAATCTGGTGAACCTCTAAGGGCGAGGTATATCCCCTACGACGCTTTCGTTGGATATCCCGAGCAAGAAAAGTAATATTAAAAATTAAAATTTCTGAATTCAGTCTTTAGAATCTCTGAAGTTAATATTGAGAAGACCAAGGCGACTTTTGTTCCATCCAAGAACAAGAAAGTAGTCGTTAATTACTCTCCTTTCTGGATTGAAGTCTATGATAAGGACGATTTGATCATTGCAGTCAACTCCAATGGATTATTCAAATTCGAGCACTTCCGTCATCAGGGAACGGACACAACCAAGGACGGGGAAGGATTCTGGGAAGAGAAATTTAATTCCTTCACGGATACAAAGCCATTTGGATCTTCGGCCATCAGTTTGGATGTGGAATTCTTCGGATTCAAATATCTTTATGGACTTCCAGAGCATGCCATGTCTTTGGCATTGAGAAGCACATTGTAAGTGTGTAATGAAAATGGACTTGAAAGATGACAAAAGACGGAAATTAAAATTAATTTCAGGCCCAACCAAATCGACCCATATCGAATCTTCAACGTTGATATCTTCGAATACGAGATGAATTCCCCCATGTCTTTATATGGAGGGTCTCCCTTAGTTATTGCTCACAACAAGTATAGGACCGTTGGGGCTTACTGGTTTAATGTCGCTGACACTTGGGTTGATATTCATTCAACGGCGCTGGATAAGGTAATCAAATAACATTTATTCATTCTCATGAAGCAAGGCAATTTTTTACATTTCAAACATTTTAGGGTATTGTAAGCAAACTGGTCGATACTTTCACTTTCAACGAAGGCCAGGATCATGCCGGCGCCCATTACATTTCCGAAGCCGGAGTCGCGGACCTTTTCTTATTCTTGGGGCCAACTCCAAATGATATCTACAGACAACAGGCCAATCTCGCGGGTGCTCATCCACTCCCTTCTGTAAGTCATCCAAATACAAACAATCATAACCGCCTTTTTTGAATTCTTTCTATGTCATCATAATTTTTAGATTACCGGTATTGCATATCATCAATGCAGATGGAACTACAATGATGAAAAGGACGTCTTAGATGTCGATAAAAACTTTGACAAGTATGACATCCCCTATGACACCATCTGGCTGGATATTGAACACACGATTGGAAAGAAATACTTCACTTGGGATCCTGATCGTTTCCCGAATCCGAAGGAGATGATTAAAAAGATCGAAGCCAAGGGCCGATCCGTTGTCACTATCGTTGATCCCCATGTTAAAAAAGACGACAGTTACCCGACTTATAAACTGGCCAAAGACCGCGACTTCTACGTCAAGAATGCCGGAGGGCAGAGTGACTTTGAGGGAGATTGTTGGCCCGGGAAGTCATCATATCTGGATCTTCTGAATCCGGAAGTCAGAGAGTATTTGGCCGACAGATATCTTCTAGAAAATTACGAAGGATCTACGGAGAGACTGTGGACTTGGAACGACATGAATGAGCCTTCCGTTTTCACCTCTAACGAGATGACCATGCCCAGAGACAACATTCATTACGGTGGGTGGGAGAACAGAGAAGTCCACAACATTTATGGAATGCTATATGTAAGTGTTCAGTGTTGTATTCGTATCTCCAAATTTAGCATAACTCAACCTACTTTGGTCATCTTCGCCGTTCAAATAACAAGCTCCGTCCATTTATCTTGACCAGGTCTTTCTTCACCGGAAGCCAACGAACCGCCGCCATTTGGACTGGAGATAACGCCGCAGAATGGATCCATCTGAAGGCCACGATCCCCATGCTGTTATCTTTATCCATCGCCGGGTTCCCAAATGTTGGAGCTGATGTGGGTGGATTCTTCGGCAATCCGACGGAGGAACTCTTGGTTAGATGGTATCAAGCCGGCGCTTTCCAGCCGTTCTTCAGAGCCCATGCTCATTTGGACGCTAAGAGAAGAGAGCCTTGGCTGTTTAGCGAGGAGACTCGAGAGCATATCAGGGATGCTGTTCTTCGAAGATATCAACTTCTCCCTTACTGGTACACTTTGTTCTATGAACATTCCAAGACTGGAAAGCCTATTATGAGACCACTCTGGTCTGAATTCCCCTCGGATGAGACTGGATTTGACGAAGAAAGGGAGTACCTTCTGGGCAATGCTCTTTTGGTCCGTCCAGTTACTGATCCTGAAGTCAAATCAGTATCCTTATATCTTCCCGGATATCAACAAGTTTGGTATGATTGGGATACCGGAAAAATGCATGTTTCTCCTGGCGCTATTTACACCGATACTCCCTTGTCCAAGATCCCTGTCTACCAGCGAGGGGGCACCATCATCCCAGTGAGACACCGAGTCCGTCGTTCGGCGGCTTTGATGAGAAATGACCCAATTACTTTGTACATTGCCAGTGAACTCAACCGAGATTTCGCCAACGGATCTTTGTATCTGGATGACGGAGAGTCTTACAGTTACAAGGACGGAGATTACATGCACTGGGGATATACTTTCAAGAAGCAGAGCGACTTCTTGTATACGATTACTAGCAAGAATTTGGATAAGAATGGGCAGTTCGACCCTGATGTTTACATTGAGAAGATTATCATCAGGGGGGTCAGGTTCTATCCAAGAAATATCCATCTGTATTATGATGGTAAGTGCCAAATTTGTTTTTAGTCATCATTTTGTTCTGTTGAATGCCCTAATTTCTCCTTTGATTGCGTATTTTATTATATTATTATTATAGCGATCTTATTTGCAGATTACAACCCAGAAGATCTCGAGTTTACCCACGACCGGGAGCTCCGTCAAGTTGTGATCAGAAAGGCGAATGCCTTCGTTTCCAGGGACTGGAGAATCGACATCCACATCTAATTAGTCTAATTTATTCACACTTACATACGAGTCATGATCATTCTGATCTTCCTAACTTTCTCATTTTTCTATCGATTGTTAACGTTACTGTAGTAAATTGTTTTCTGTGAAAGTTTTGGAGATTTATCAGCAGCTTGTTGGCAGGAGAATACGTAAAATTAGGAGAGTTGGTATGGCTTTAAGTCTAAATATTATACATAATATAATTGGGAGGTAACTTTGACAGATAGAATGTATCATTGTGACATGACACACTTCTCCGTCACACGTCTCGAATGACTTCCGATGTTCAGATGGAATCCATTAAATGGCTGTGGATGAAGAGAGAAAGTCGATGACCTTCACCATGCCAACGAAAATTCCCATATTTTCGTTCCGTATGATTTTAATTTTGTATATTTTTATCAGCGTCTTGTGTTTACCTCAAAAAATATGTTTTAACATTGTCTTAACGACTTTTGTAGTCGTCATACTGTGATTACATTTATTTTTGAACTTTTTATTTGTCGCCATATTTATTTATTACTCAATTAATCAAAACATCTTCCCTGCCGTTCTGGAACGGTGGAAATGCAATTCGAAATGCCCTCCGGTCTTGTTTATGATTTATTTTTTTCTTCCGTGAGGATTTACTCAAGCCGGAGACCGGTTTTATCAACTCGGATCTAAATGAAACCCCGTGGCAGAAAAGGGCGCTGGTTTAGGCGCTGTGGTTTTAATTAAATTCTCCTCTCCATTTTCAGTTTACTCCCCGATTTCGCGTGTTGTAAAATATTGTAGCAAGGTGGTTTCGGCATCGAAATTATTTGAATAGTTACATCTAATGATATAAACTGTTTATTTTGAATTTTAAAATTTTAAAGCCATGGACTCAAAGGCCAAGGAAGAGCAGCCAGCTCCATCAACGCCAGCCTCAGAGGCCGCAAAGCCATCACCAAAGCTTCCTGAGCCCAAATCTCCTAAAACATCATCGTGGAAGAAGTTTGAAGAGCGGCAAACACAAAGATTATTAGAAGAGAAGCAAAAACAGTTGATGAGAGAACAACAAGAGAGGATTAGGAAAGAACAGGAGACCAAGCAGAAGCAATTGTATGGATATATTCCATTTAAGGCACCGCCAGCACCAATTTATGAAGCTAGGCCTCAATCAAAACAAGGGATGGTCCCAGCAGGTAAGCAACTTACATTTCCTAAAACATTTTCAGCTGCAAATCGATCCGGATCCGCGTTAGGAAGCATTAACTTCCAAACTGTTCAACAAATTAGACCACCTAGTGAGATGGGGACATGTAAGTGTTCTTTTTTATAAAAAAATATTTTAACAAAATAAAACAAAAAAAGAAGCTGCCTCATGCTGGAATCGAACCAGCGACCTTCTGTTTACTAGACAGACGCTCTGCCCCTGAGCCAATGAGGCACACTCACCCTTTCTCTTTTTTAGATCGACCTGTCTCTCGATTCCATTCCTTTTCCACCCTCCCACGTCCAGATTATCTTGATGTGGAGAGTTTATATGGAATGAGTCAAGCAATGCCCCCCAATTACATTCATGATCATGGACATAGTGTTGATGCCACAAGACCTGGAAGTAAACTTTCGTTTTCTTATGCTGGGGAATTCAAAAGACCGGCTTCGGCGATGAGTGGGATCAATATTCAGCCAGCATTTGTGCCTGGGAATCCTGGATATCCTATAAATGAGGATCAGATTCCAACGAAGGAGATCATCGACTGGAGTGTGGTCAATTTGAGCAGTTGTTTGCAAGTAAGCCAAGATTTTGATGACTTAAATTTTCGTTTCGATTTTTCCAATAATTTCTTTTTAGTTTCTCTTTGGTCTTGCGATTTTTGCCGTTGGCGCTTGTCGAATGATGTTGCGAGCCGAGAATGCGAAAGGCCAAGAGCTTTTCTTTGCAATTTCCGTCATGATTTCCGGGATTTTCGGTTATTTTTCGGTCAGAAGTCAGTCTTATACGATGGTTATGTGGTGCTTTGTCCACAGTTTGATAAACGCCGTCTTCACATTCGTTCCGTTATTCACGGGAGTCCTTGCTTTACTTCCATATTTGAACACGCCTAACAAAACGATTATCGGAAACACGAATGAGCCAGTAGAAGTGGATATCACCCTGATTGTTTTAAGTATTTTGGAGGTAAATTTTAATTTTCATCTCATGTCAGAAGAATATTATTTCTCAAAGAACTGATGATAGCACCGAAACTGAGCATTCGAATTTTCTTATTTTAGCTTGCAACGGCCCTGGTTATATCTCTTTACGGCTGCCGCGCCGCCGGCCGAACAATGCAGACAGTTGTACATATAAGACACAAACTTTTACGCATGGAAACTCTCTGACACCTCGTTGGAGTTTCTAATTAATATGAATAATTGGTATTCTTTAACAATTCTCTCGTTTGAAATAAACGAAATCTGTTAATTTGGAGGTGCTTTGGATTTGCCAGCGGATATCTGTTTGGGCCAGGACGCATTGTTTGAACTGTCTGAAAATTTTAAGATTTAGAAAATATTTTGAACGCAAATGTGGAAGCGTAGACACAAAGGTTTGGATGGTGTTTGGCGTAGACTGAGGGCTATGAAAATGTATAACAATATGTATTACTATCTCCCATAAAAATGATCTTCATTTAGAAAGCGGCAATTTTTAAAATCTCGCTCCAGGGTTTAAGTGCATCGTGAGCAGAGTCGTTTCCTTGCTAAACATAATTTCGTTGTTCTACTTCCATTGTAGTTATAAAGTTATACAAGACAATAAAAAACATCCTAATGGAAGGTGGTGCAGTGGTCTACTCCCCTTTCTTAAAATCAGAGTAATGCCAAACCTACCGAGAAAACCCAGCAATCTCGCATTTGAGTCCCTTGAGGCAGCTGGAGCACTTCAAACAGAGTCCTGTGCATTCCTCCAATGTTGTTGTGTTTGTGGATCGAATAGACCTCACATGGAGCGGACGGAATCTGCTGAAATTTGAAAACCACTATGAAAAACACGTTGCGCAATTCTTAAATTTACAATTCTCAAGAGATCAGTTACCCGTCCATTTGATTATTGGAATAGTCATTATTTTGGCTTGGTACTGATAAGTATAAGGAATTCATTCAACGTTTTCAATTTATGGGAGTTTGTTCTCAAAAAATGGTTTCTGAAGCTTTAAAAATTCCGGGTTTACACTATGGTAAATAACTCCGCAAGTCACTTATACACCTAGAAACTGCACTCGTAACATCTGGTTGCCAAATCGGCAGAATTTTCTGTTGTAAGCAAATGTCGGCTGATTTCCAAACATACCCGTAGAATCTCCGTGCTTCTTTTATGTGGCTGCCCCCAAAGTATGGGTCCGTTTTTTTAAAATTTTTATTGGTAAAACTTTACAAAACGCCTTCAAATTTCGTGTATGAAGCACGCATATACTTTGATTCTTTAGCTCCAAGAACTTTGTCTAAGAACGATGTAATCATTCGAGAAAATGTCACGCTCCCTACAAAATGTTCGAACAATGTAATTAACCTACGTAAAACATTTGGGCGCAGTAACCGGGGCTTCGTCGAATAATCTTTTTTGATTTAAATTGTTTGGTAACACTGGAACTTGTCGGTAAGTCTCTTCTCTTTCTGTCATATTCACCATACCATAGCTATCTATGACTTCATCTGGGATCGCTTTGTTTGGTGGAGGCTGGATTCCATCTGAAAAAAATCTGAGTAAAAACTGTTGTGATATTATACAATGCTTCCCTTCCCATTGTAAATTTTACGAAACACTTTCCAGTTTGGCACATTGTATTTATAACAACCGACAATTGGCCTATTATGCTATAAAAAGGCCGTTCCTCAGAAGTGCATTTTCTTAATTAGATATTCGGTTTGCACGTCAGTCATTTATTCGGCCCTAATCATGGGCCCGAGGGTAATTTTGACTTACAGAAAATCTGGTCAGGATTGGCATCGAAGGGCTGCTCTTCCGGCTCCTTTGAGTTTGGAGGGGCTGAAAATCGTTCAAATAACCTTTCGATGATTTTACGTGCGGAATTACTGGCAACCGCTTACATTCATAGCCTGAGGGCTGAATTACCGTCTGCTTTGTTGGCTCAGTCATTTTTTGAGTCGTCGACAAACCGATTGGAGTAACCGTAGAAGTTGTAGTCATTGGTTGGACCGTAGCTAGAAGATACCGTGATATTTTCAAGTATGTATCTTATTTTCAAACCTGGTTCTAGTCATTACAATTTCAACTGTCTTACCTTTTCCCACACATTTATTATGAATGTAAATCCCATTGGAATCGTCTACATATAATTCAGCCATCGAATCTCTGCTTTCGGAGGCCAGAATGCATTCCTGGAAAAAATTTCTGATATCCCTATTTCGTCTTACAAGGGAAGTCACTTTTTTCGCAGATCGATCCATACTGGTGACCTAGTGGACTGTGAAGGCCTCAGGCTGTGTAAGAAGAATCTGGCGTCCAAAAGTGTTTACGGGCCCTGAGAGCAGAGTTATGGCTCATCAAAGTTCGCGCAAAAAGGTTCCGAAAAGACCCTCCAAAAAACGGGTTCGGAGAAGTGAGCTTCGGTAGCAGAGTGGTTCGCAAGTTTTTCTTTTGTCTGGAAGGGCCAGGGTTCGATTCCTCTTCCCGGCAATAACTAAAAATAATATTGTAAGAGTAGCGTAAGTTACAAAAAAATTGTTTTGAAATATTTTTTGAAAAATCTTATTATCCTGTCGTTAAAATTTGGGGAAGTCGTTGTGAGCTTGGACACAGTGAGGGATGCGAAGGCATTTTTCCACCGAAGATCGTATTCAATTTCTGGAATAATGCGGCGATTACGGTGGATCAAGACGCCATATCATTGGAGAAAACTGCGGGAACTTTGGCGTAAAGGTAGGACTGGGATTCTCAATATGTATATCTCTGATGTTTTAGAAGACGCCCTTGGTGATCGTGATATCATTCTGAAGCGTTTGAGTCAAGCGCTTGCTGTCTGGGCAGATGATAAATTTAGTGACGATATGAACAAAATCGTCATTTTTTAACGACAGGATAATAATATTTTTCAAAAAATATTAAAAAAAATTTTTTTTGTAACTTACGCAGCGTATGCTCTTACAATATTATTTTTAGTTATTGCCGGGAAGAGGAATCGAACCCTGGCCCTTCCAGACAAAAGAAAAACTTGCGAACCACTCTGCTACCGAAGCTCACTTCTCCGAACCCGTTTTTTGGAGGGTCTTTTCGGAACCTTTTTTGCGCGAACTTTGATGAGCCATAACTCTGCCCTCAGGGCCCGTAAACACTTTTGGACGCCAGATTCTTCTTACACAGCCTGAGGCCTTCACTGTCCACTAGGTCACCAGTATGGATCGATCTGCGAAAAAAGTGACTTCCCTTGTAAGTCTGCACATGTCTATTCATCTTTTGCTTAGAAGAATATCTCGTGCAGGACCGAAAAAAGGCTTGACCCTGTTTTCGAATATTTATAATGAATGTCATTACGGGAGAAAACTCCAAAACATTTCCTGGCCAGTAAGAGTGCATTTGCCAAAACGTGGGCTAAGGTATTGCATACTTATTAATATATATTGGCTTTATATTTCTCATATTTACTTGCCTTTTCCTTGCCGTAATACATGGCTGATTTGCAAATGAAATCCGAATCCTTCTCCGCGGTCGCACACAGCCTTTCACAGACTTGAACATCAGCTACATCCTTGATATTCTGATCAGATATCCCTACCAAAACCTTGCCCTCCACTCTTTCAAAACACTTATCATGTAGATCAGGCTCTGAAATAATTGAAATATTCAAATGAGATGTCTTTACGGAGCTGTGACGCAGGGCCCCGACTGTGTTGACGGCATTTGACTGTTAAGATAAACGTGTGTTAGTGTTTGAGGAAGGCCAAATGTAGATAAATTAAGTTAATTTCGCAGATTTACGGGCTTCCTCCGTCGTTTCCAAATTAACAAACAAATCAAATTTCGGCGGAATTAAGCGGATGGGGCCGCAGCTCTCGCTTGTACGTGAAATCGAAAAGATTGCGTTTTTTAAAAGACACTTCGCGGGTTGCTGAAGCAGGCTCAAATGGAGGTCTGCCCTAGAATTTGGCCCCCACTTTTTTCTGTCTCATCTGATGACATATAGGCTGTTAAACAACTTGGTGAATTTTTTTCGAAAAATTCGTCATCACGACCGAGATATGACATATTCATTGAATTTCGTTTAATGTGATATTTTGTGCTAATTTATTGCCGGAACATCGCAGAACTGAGTACACATACGTTATAGGCCATGCTGAACAACTTTGTAATTGACCCCAAGTTTGTCAGGTTACTGTAACATACCGTAACGCCCATGCTCAATCAAAAAATCTCGATTTTCTCGATTTTTTTCAATAATTTTCTCGGAATTTTTTTGCATTTTTGGAATCAGCATCAAATTCTGCATCGGATAGACTATATGCGCATCTCCAGATAGGTGTACAAAAATGTCGTGGCGCAACCGGTGGTGGGTCGGACTACCATTCAAAAGGTCCAACCTTTTGAATTAATAATCAAAGGTCCCGGGTTCGAGTCCGGGTGGAAGCAAAAATGCTCAAACGCGCTGGAAATTGTCCCCAAACAGTTTAAATCTATTGTAAAAATAAAGAATAATTAACATTGTTCCCTAAAAAGGCCAAATTTTGGATTTTACGAAATTTTTGAAAATCATGATTTTTGTGGGCCCAAATCTGCCGAAGAAATGAAAATTTTTTGTAAGCGATTTTTTTGTTTAGAAACAACGCATGGCACGTAAAAAGAGTATTCCTCAAAGGATTTCGTTCAATTTTGCCCAAATCACCAAAAAGTTGAACTTTTTCGTTTTAATCGGAGAGCACCGCCAGAACCCAGTAAGCCGAAGTGACGTCATTCAAACGTGGATACACATGTTTTCCACTATGGGGAGTCGAATTTTTAGCAAATTTTACAAGATTGAATACTGTAACATCATTAAATATGTGAACATCTACAAATTTTCAAATGTAAAATTTTTTGTGGGAAGTTTTCGCGGCTATTAGAAAGATATTCGAAGGCAGCGCAAAATAGTGCTCTAGAAAATTGGAAATGTTTGCGCGTAAGGACTCCTGAAAGTCATTATTTCAAGTTTTTGTCAAATGCCAAAATACGAAATTTTTTTAGTGTTTTGGGCAAAATTGAACGAAATTGGTAGTCCGACCCACTACCGGTTGCGCCACGACATTTTTGTACACCTATCTGGAGATGCGCATATAGTCTATCCGATGCAGAATTTGATGCTGATTCCAAAAATGCAAAAAAATTCCGAGAAAATTATTGAAAAAAATCGAGAAAATCAAGATTTTTTGATTGAGCATGGGCGTTACGGTATGTTACAGTAACCTGACAAACTTGGGGTCAGTTACAAAGTTGTTCAGCATGGCCTATAAAGTATGTGTACTCAGTTCTGCGATGTTTCGGCCATAAATTAGCACAATATATCACATTAAACGAAATTCAATAAATATGTCATATCTCGGTCATGATGACGAATTTTTCGAAAAAAATTCACCAAGTTGTTTAACATCCTATATGTCATCAGATGAGACAGAAGAAAGTAGGGGTCAAATTCTAGGGCAGACCCTCCTTCCACAACTGGCGAAGTCTCTTTTAATCTTAACCTTTTGTTAGCACGATATCCGTAAGTTTGTTCTTATTTTGTGTTCCTTTAAGTCAACCAAAACAATATTCGTATTTTACCTTGTCTTCCATTCCGTGTGAGCTCTCCTCCGCCGTTTACAATACATCTTCCTATCATTTTCCGATAAAACGCCTTTAATTGTGCCGTGTTAACCCTGAAATATACCGAGATTAAGCGTTATTTCCATGTACATGTATTCAAATTTATTTGTTTCTTGTTTGAAAATATAAGAGGGCTCAATCTATTTTTTTTTATTACAGAAATGGAAAAAATATGGGCATATTTATGGTTTACGACGTCCAAAACACCAAGTAAACTTTTTGCGGAGACGGTAAAAAACGGAACCCAGTGTTTGGTCGGCTGAGAAAGGCTGGATAATCGGCGTTTGGCCGTTTGGTAATGAAACAACGACTTACAGTAATTGAACTGTACTTAGTGTTTGCCATAGTAATAATATAGGCAGCTCTAGATCTTACCCTTCTACTTTAGTCGGATCATTTCTCTTCTCCGTGCACACAGTCTTCACACATTCTGCCAGAATCCCATTTACCGTATCCCTTTTCCTTCTCCATCTAAGTCGAGTCTTCACTCTCTCCGACTGATATGCTTTTACCAATCTACTAAGGTATCTTTGTTGACTGCTGACATCTCTAAATCTCCTCTTAAATATCAGCAAAGGCGCAGTTGTCTGTTTAATTGGCAATCCATGTTGAGACGGAATCTGGTGTAGATTCTTGATGATATCGGATACCGTTTGAACGCAAATTGACGTCAATTGACCTTGCGAACACCCGACTATAACTGACAACACATAGATACGTAGTAACTTCAAATACGACACTGTCATCTCGTGGATGACATAGGTATAATAAACAACGTTTTTGCGATGTTTCTTTCGTGTTCTTATGTTTGAGTAATTCCCTTTTCTCTCAAGTGTAAGATCCTTGACTACTCCGATTGTCTTCCGATGCCTGCGGGCATTCCATGGAAGGAGGTTTGTGCGAGGACAAGGAAGTTTTAAAACATTCAAAACACCTGCTTTTATGGCTGTCATTGTTGGGAAACAAGTCACACAACAAAGCACCATAAAAGGGTTACAGAATGAGAATAGAGGGTGGCCAGAAGACGACGATGTAATGTAATATTACGTAGTATTCGGGGCAGTTATGCGTTCCTCTCGGCGGTCTCTCTTCAGCGTTCATTTGTTATATATAAACTTGTTTTACCGTCTTCTAGAAAGATGTCAGTACGTCATTCTCTTTCGTAGGCAGTCTAATTACCGATCTTAGTATTTGCATAAACCCCATAGTTAGTGTCCTATTTGTTGTGCACATTCAAAAACCTAGTAGAGCTTCTTTTTGCGTCAGTGAAAGCATGACTTATGTTAATGTCCCCATTAGCCCCACCAAATTGGCCCAATATTCTCTCTCCGATTCATGGAAAAGCTGTAAATCCGTCCCAAACTATTTATCGACCTTAGACTTGGCACATTAACCGACGCATTGATGGATGTATGGGCCCGCGCTTCCTCCAAGGCATCACTATTGAATAAAAAGAGACATGCAATGCATAAGAGTAGAGGTGCAACGCCCAGGGAATTGCGTTAGAATTTCGAATGTCGAATTCTTTCCGAAAAGGTCACGGTTATGGTTATTAAATGTTCAGTGTAATGGCCAGTCAGTGCTTTGGGAATAACAAACGAGCTGATGACGGTTAAAGGGCGCTTGCACTGACAAAGTGTCCTAGAGACATGGATTTTGCTCTAACTGGGCGGATCAGCATCGTCTCTTCTTTGTATTTCTCGGATTATGTTCATCAACTTCAAGTTCTTTGAAGATCTCGATCGTGTCTTCTAAAATTTTCACTAATTAAATTGCCGCATTGTCTGAGCGTCCATGCAAATTTTTTTAAACATTTTGAACTCTCTTGGTTACTTTAGTGGGCGCATATTTGTTTGCATATCTTTAGTTTCAATTTTGAAAACAGGGATAGGGGAGACTTTATCTCACCCAATTTGTCTTAATTTACCATTTCTTTCTTGACTACAATTCTATTTTTTCTAGACATCCTTATGTAACTTCCTTTCATCTTTTTGCACATTTCCAATAATTCCTCATGTCCCTAACTGGTTTGACGTTTTCACAGCACCGTCATCATTACAGAATGACCTTTGCCGCCGCGTATTGGAGTTAACGTTTTCTTCCTACTTTGCCAATTGGAAATGCTTTTAACGCGATTGTAGTTGTAGTTGCACACTGTTTTACCGAATTTAACAGTCAAGGCCTGAGAATTACCATGGTTATACATTTTCACTTGTGGTTGCAGTCTCAAGTTCTTATTTATTCAAATAAACCAAATTTAAAATTCTATGGCAAACAAACGACAGTCACTGCAAAAACTTTTCCGTCTGGTGACGCATCTGGCTTCGTTCAGTAAGTTGCAACTTTAAGTTGTGCGTCTTATTTACTCTCCCGACGAGATTCCAGAAGCCAGAAAAGGGATATTTTGATGGCTATTACAAGCCCTTGATTACAGTCCATTCATTTGTATTCTCTCTGTTTTCGGCCCCTGAAATCATTTACATATTTTTTTGTGAATTTGTTACCGAGACAACCAACGTTCCCCGAGGCGTGAAAGTCTTGACAGGCGCGCATTTCACTTTTTCGAAAGTAATTACTATCACTTACTTCTGTAGCGGCTTTGTGATGCAAATACGCGAAGAGGAAAGGTAGAGGGCTGCTTTTGAAAGTGCAAGCTTTGATCGTCGTCTTTAAACCATTATAAAATATTCGTCATTGCAACTAATCTACGGGTTCACCAAGTATACGAAGGTTTCAAAAGCTCGCAAAATGTTAACATTTAAATATTTTATATTCTGTTGGTCGCTACAATCCTTTCTGTCAACTTTTTGAACTTTATTTTGTTCTATGTTATTCAGTGGAACTCTGCATTACTAGTAGCGAATTCCAGGTTCTTTGGCATCCAATTTCATCAAAGTTCTAGAGTCTTAACGTCAAGAATTTAACTTGCCCTCATACATAAGGAAATCCAATTGCCGTTCTAATATTACCAAACTATTTAATCTTTGCCACGACAAATATAATTCCTTCTCAAGAACGCTAGAGATTAAAAAATTACAGCGCTACATAGAAGTTGGCCACAACTGTTTTAATTGAATTTTGAATCATTATCGACTTGCTGTCCAACTTTTACTTTTCTTCTCGTTTGTTCTTCTATTGCTTCTCCTAAACTCCTTTTACATCCTTAATTACAGTAAATACTTTACGATTGCTTTTTAGCGGTTAAAGTCATCAATTTTTGCAGGCTAAAAGAGGTCCGCCAATTACCTGTATGTTCATGTAGTTCACATACAAAAATTAGTCTTATATAAAGGAAGTTTTCTGGATGCAGACTTCACTTGGCCCTCGAACTCCTAATTGCCGATGGAGTTTAATGGTTTGAATATAAAATTGAATTTAAACATACATATATCTTCATTTACGTAAAAATATGTCTTTTGAATACTGTGCGTTTCTTTCGAGGTGTTTACCCTGCCCCTTCGGCGTTTTGTTTGCATTGGCTTTAATTAAAAGATGCCAGGCCATCAAAATTTGGCCCAATAATTCGTAGAAATGGAACTGGAGAGTATATCGACTACTGTAAGTTGTATTTTCAGTGACGATTTGATTCTGCAATTTTTTTGTCATCATATCGACATGGTGGTCCATTTAGGTGGTAAATAGTCATCCTTTCTTCTTCATATATAATATTTTTCAACATGTGTTGACAGTTTAATTTATGATAGACTACGTTTCTCATGCATTTCTGGCTATAGTGTCGTCTGGGGACTTATAAACACCGCGATTTAAATATAATAGTTTGTGAAAAAAGAAATTACCAGTTTATTGACATGACACGGGAAAATGTAATTTTTTGAGAGTTACCCCAATATTAAAGAAAATAACCAAAGCTCGTTTCCTCCGAAGTTCCACTTATTAATCAGCATCCATTCAATGATCGAGCATATTATATCCTATACATCCTATTCCTCATGCTTTCTGAATTCTGCGTAGTTCCTCAACCTGTGAATGTAATCTCCCATTTTCGACCAACCTGTGTTTACTCTTTCCACCTACTAATTAGCCCCATATTCTCTTACCTTTCCTTTCAAAATTACCGTGGACCGAGGCCATTGATGCGTTCGGGGTGGGAGACTTAATGTTGAAATTTGCAGACCGTGATGCGAAAAGTGGAGTGAGGAAAGGCAGAATTTACAACACGGTGGATCAACCTGGCTTCATTTCTCTTGAAGAGCATGGGGCTGTGTCACAGCGAAGAGGAAAAACAGGGCTTGGCGGTGAGCAAGCAGATCGACAAGAAGCTCAAGGATTCTTTTGCTAAGGAGGAGAGGGTCATCAAGTTGTTGTTGTTGGGCAAGTTCAACTTGACAGTTCCTTCTTGAGCTTATTTTGCCATATAAATATTTAAAATTGTACTTTCTTTAAGTTGCATTTCATATTCTATTATGGAAAGCATTAGATATTATTAATACGTTGGTTACAGTACAACAATACAAATTGCTATTTTCTCAAATTTCAGGTGCTGGAGAATGCGGAAAATCAACCCTAATGAAGCAGATGAGGATCCTGCACAGTTCCGGGTTCTCGGCCGACGAAATGAATCAACAGAGGGCTGTGGTCTACAGCAACACAGTGCACGCCATGCACGATCTCCTCAAAGCCATGCCTCGATATAAACTTAGCCTCAATGATCCTAATCGACAGGTGATTACCCTATTTCCCAGTAAAAACCACGACTTTGCAAGTCATTTCGCTGACGAATTCTCTTTTGTACCGCCTTCTAAATTTTCTTGCAACCTTAGTTAGATGTAAAAATTAGGTGTTAATTTCGCAGTAATTCCTCAGAACTTTGTAAAACTTCGGTAGATAACTAAGACCAGCTGATAATTTAAAATTAAACGACTTCAAATGTTGAGGACGTTTCATCCAGAAAAAGCACGTAGATCTACGAAACATGGACTTTGACATAAACTTTTACAGGATGACGCCCAATTGGTTATGGAAGTAATCAAAGCCGGCGACGAAATGGAACCCTTCAGTCCACAGTTAGCGCTGGCTTTGAAAAGATTGTGGACGGATCCAATCATCCATGACAAGGTGTTCTCACAGAGACTCGACTTTCATCTTCATGAATCTGCCAAACAGTGAGTACTGTCGTATTAGAAAATATATTCTTCAACTTTCAAAAAATAATTTTGAAATGAACCATTAATTTTGAAAACAACTTGCAAGTCCTGACCGACATTTCAGCCACCATATTTTGTAGAATAAGGCGGTGACTTCAGGAAGATTTATAAGCAATCTTCAAAGTTAAAATTTCAGTTTCCTCGACAGCCTGGATCGACTAGCGAACCCCAATTACATCCCCAATGAGCAGGATATTTTGTTGACTAGAATCAAGACAACGGGTATTGTGGAGGTGCAGTTCAACATCAAAGGCGTCGAGTTCAGGTAGACTAAACTACACGTCTTTGTAATGATAATGCCAGAGTCCAGCACGTACATTATATACATTTTTTTCAGAGTATTCGACGTCGGAGGTCAGAGATCCGAAAGGAAAAAGTGGATCCATTGTTTTGAGAATGTAAATGCAGTGATATTTGTATGCGCGGTCAGTGAATATGATGAAGTTTTGTTTGAAGACGAGTCCACGGTAAGAATTCTTTGCCAAAGTCATCGTATTTTAGAATCGAATAATCGAATCCATGAGGTTATTTGAGTCGGTTTGCAACTCCAGATGGTTCATAAACACTTCGATGATATTATTTTTGAACAAAAAGGATTTATTCGCAGAGAAGATTCAAAATATTTCGATACGATCGGCTTTCCCGGATTACAAAGGTATGAAAATTACAATCCCTGTAGCTAACTACATTTCTATAGGGCCCCAAAATTACGATGATTGCATGCTATTCATCAGAGCCAAGTTTGAAGCCTTGAATTCGAATCCTCGAAAGACAATTTATGTCCACCAAACATGCGCAACAGACACGAATCAAGTACAGCTGATCCTGGACTCGGTTATCTCCATGATCATTCAGTCCAACTTGCATAAATCTGGCCTTTATTGATGGAAATACAATCATGAAAGCTGGTTTTGAAACGAATTTTACTTTGAAACTACAAAACTTTGGTAAAAAACAGCTAATCTTGAATGGGTATGATTGTACTTCCGCTTTATTAACTTCTAAGATGTACACTTATAAATACTTTCACAACAAACTTCTTGATATCTCTGGCCTATAAACCTCTATCTGCCAACCATATTACACTTCCCTCCACCGCTTCTCAACCCAGGAGAAGTCAAGGTGGGGTCAATCGAGGCACGGTACGTAACACCTGGCCGAGGCGACTACCCGCCGAGAGGTTTTATTTCTCTAATTGAATTCACTGGGAATTAAATTGAGTGTCAATTGCGTCACCCAATGCGGGCCCATCTTCAGGTCAGCCGAGGATTTGGGGAGAAAGGTTGTGACAGCAATTGTGATGAGCGCAAAAAAGGGGATCTTCCAATTACCAACCAAATAGTATGCACGCATCGTACCGCAAGATCAAAGAAGCATCTTACTGTCCATAATTTTTTTCTTAAATTTTTCGCATTTTACGGCTGGCTGTATCGGTCGAGTGAATTTTGTCGATACCCATAGAGATATCGACAAAGGGGTGTTAATACTTGCACTCTGGTTTAACTGGTCTAAAAATAGATCGGTTAGAATTCGAAGATCCCAATTTAAAACTCTCGGAAAGCTTTTTGGAGTAAACTATTTATAATATTACCTCGTCCAGATTAACCTCCCATCCACCATCCGTAAAAGTGGTTACGCTCAAAGAAATTAGCATATTGTTTACTTAATCCGTTTCCTTTTTATTACGTGTGGTCACCGCACGCCGGAAGCTTTCTTGCATTCTCCCAGTCCAAGGTGAAGATCCCTTACGCATAAAAGCCGACAAGTTGCCGTAAGGGACCTCGGATTAGGAAGCAACGGAAGCTAATGCAATTACGTAATCCGGATTCAAAATGTAAATTAGTTTTCTTACCGGTGGTCTAGAAAAAATTGAACGAAAAATATTTTAAAACGAAGACATTTGAAAGTGAACTCATGTCAGCGAAGAATGAAATTTTTGGCTCGGAATTATAAGTTAAAGAAACACGAGCTCAGACATGTAAATGCCACTACATATGAATACATAAACCACTATTATTGAACACTAATATTGCCCTAATTGTTTGAATATTTCCCCTTTTGCGCCGATTTTCTCAATGCAAATATTTGTCCCACAATTCGATCCCCAGCCGCGCCAATCCAATTCGGAACAAACTGTATTTCCATTCTTTTTTCAATCGCTCTCGAGTCTCGAGTACGCGCTCCCGCTTTGATTTGGCCGTCAGTCAGGCCACGGCCCGACTTATTACGCAACCCCAAGTGCTTCTTAAACCTTTTTTTGCCAAATTTGAGTGATGTGCAGGTGAGGATCAGAAATGCGAGATGGGATAAACGAATACCGAGACAAATCACGGTAAGGAGATTGTTGAGTTAGGATTATGGTAATACAGTAAACCAAAAGTATATTTAATTAAAAGAATGCAAACATAAAGCAAAAAAGGAAAGAAAATCTACCCAATAAAACAAAAGTTCCCATCTTAATTAGACGCCTCAAACTCTGCGTTAAAATGTCCACGACCCATCGTAAACCGAATACAAGCAAGATTACCTCCTATGGAATATCTGCCCTCGCATGAACCAGTTCAGTAATAAGTTCCCGGCCTCAAGTAATCATTGCGCAACACTAATAATCCCATTGTCCGAGCGATTGTAAATGTGATTACATTACCACTCACTGTTTGGATCGAGGAAATTGACAGTTCCTAAATGATTACATTCACAGAGTTGTATCTGTGATGAGTGAGAAAACAGCTATTCTTTCGCTTGTGTGAGGAAAAGATGTTGTTCTCTGACTGAAAATAAGACAGACTAGTTAAATCTAAATATATCGGCAAACAAGATTTTCCCATAGTAAAAAGTCAAAAATACAACAATCCACCAAAAAAAATTTAAATTTTCTTCGAACCAAAGCATCCATACTTTATCCTCAGGTAATCTCACCGGAATAAGCGGGCCGAGCAAAAGCTGCAATCCACTTGAGGAACACCTTAAAGGCACTCTCGGTTACGCATTAAATACCCAAAACAAGAACTCGGCCCAGCATCCCAACGATCATTACAGTACCACAAAGCTTCATGACCCCTAATTTATGCGTATTGTGGGGCTTGTTCTCATATTGTTCACCCGATTAGAAGGTTAAATCCACTTAAAACGGATTACCAATCAATTGGTCGGCGCTCAAGTGCGAGAATAAAGCGTGAGTTTCGTTATGAGGAGGACAGGTGTGATCATATTCTACACGACAATACAGTACTCCTGACTAGTTCCAGCCGTAATATACGTCACAGAACTCATTAAATTTATTTTCAGTAATGAATAATATTTTAGGTTGAACAAAATAAAAATTTTGAATTGTGTAAATCCTAAGGTGATTACATTCATCCCAACGCCAACATCCTCTGGAAATGCCTCCAAACATATCTTCCCCACACGCACCTTCATTTCCCCGAGACAAAAAACACGGATCCAATTGCAATTGCGCAATCCTTCCAATCGCCCCGCCCACCAACCGATCAACTTCACTGATTGGCCGCACAAAATGCATTAGCATACCTTTATTCACTTCGGGGTACCCTTGAAGTGAAGAGCATTTGGAAGAAGATATCATGAGAGTAACATCCTCGTACGTTTCCTCCATGTTCCGGACTGTAGATATTACACTTGAGGTGTTAAGAGCGGGTTTAAGTTTACTCTTTAACTTCAAGTTAATTTTTTGAAGTGGGCTGTTTGCTACTGGGTACTAGAAAGTAACAAATATGTCTTGGCAAGTCTTTTACAACCGTGTTGTCCTATATTACCAATTTTGCCCTATCATAGCAGCTTTTTTACTATTATCATCATGTGTAATGTAACGAAAATGTGAGTGAAAGTTCTGTTCTCAGCTACAGTAATTATTATAACATTATCATCTCTAAACTTACGCCCTATTATCCCTATCACACCATTCTCATGACCCTTGATGACCGCATTCGTTCCCTTAATTACTTGGCCTAAAACAACCTGATCTTAATTATTTTCCCTTTCAGACCCCCCGCTGATGGATCCTGCCAACGATTCGTTGTATCAACCCACTCTTTACTTCCCACAGAGAAATGGCACGCCCGTTTCGAGTACTCAGTCAGCAATTCCATCGACAAATTCATCGATGATCACCAACTCTGACATGGCTTATGGCCAAATAAATGGTTTCGGAGCGATGAATCCTAATTTTTTTGGGTACTGGAATCAAGATTCATACTGTAAGTATAATTTGAAACTCTGGAAAACCCTTTTGAAAGGCCAAGAATGCGACTTTAATAATTTATTCTTCATTATCCATTCATTTCAGATAACAATTTTGCTCAGACAAATGTACAAAGGCCATTCCCCCAGTCATCGACTTCCCCATACGCCACTTCATCAAATTATACCTCCCCACCAGTCGCAACAGAATCAAGAAGGAAAGCGAAGAAGGCCAGAGTCCTGTTTAAAACTCATCAAGTCAAAGCGATGGAAGAAGTTTTCAGGATCAATAAGAATCCGAATAGTGAAATGAAGAAGAAATTGGAAGCACAGACTGGACTGCAAGCTAAACAGGTAAGTCGGAACCCAAAATCGACTAGATTGTTGACCTCTATTTGCCTTACAATATCATTCCTTACCAATTACAATATAAGATCTCGTCATTTCAGGTCAAAATCTGGTTTCAAAACCGTCGATACAAAGAGAAATGCGCAGTCAAAGAAAGAGCGGCCAAGAAATGTAAATCATCATCCTCATCTGAGAAAGAGGACGATGATGATCTACCTGCTGTCTATGATCAAAGCCAAAGTTACAACCCAATGTTGATGAATCAAACGACGATTCCTTTAAATATGATGAGCTCACCTCAACAAGAGAACTTTTGGGTAAGTTGAAGGATAAACCCATCCTTATTAAACGAAAACATTATTTGTTTTATATTAACCATGGTTAAGTCATCTTCACCAAATAAAATTTGCACATATGTTTTCAGTGTCCTCCTCAAATGGTTTCAAATTGGCCCACTCAACCTCCCATCTATCCCCAATCATTTCCACCTCAATTCAACAGCTTCAATGGCTATGAAACGCCTCTAATGTTTCCCGCATTCGAGCATACGGTCCCTGAGGCCGCCGAAATCAAATCAGAATTCTGAATTCTCCAAAATCAGCCTTCTAACTCCACCGGGTCTCCACTTCTAAATTCGCAAATTATATTCTCAGGGGTTTGACATATCGATTGTGATATCGAATAAATCAATAATTTATATTTGGCATCCCTTTCGAAATTTGTTTACTATTTATTTGAATAAAAAGACGCGCGAACAGATTTTTGTCCTGAAAAGGTAAACAAGTTTGGAAAACAGGTATAAAAGGGAGGGATCGGAAGAGCAAGGCCCGCAGTTGCTAACTGTTTTTGTCTTCAAAGTATAGCGCAAGTGTTCGTTTTGCTAAAGGTAAGTTCATCTAATCATGGGGAGGGCCATGAATTCAGTTCGCCATAAATTTGTCTAATTTTTGACTTCTTTCATAAATCCGTCATGGCTGTCACCCTTGACCACACTCAAGTCCACACTCTGCTTCTGCTCGAGTTCAAGAAGGGTCTCAACACTCATGATGCCGTGGAGGATCTCAACAAGGCCTTCGGAAGTTCCGTGGTCACCGAGAGGACTGCTCAGAGATGGTACGAACGTTTCTCCGAGGGCGACTTTCAACTCTCCGACCACTTCCAGCACCGTCTCGATGATGAGAAGCTCCGCAAGTTGATCAAGGAGAAGCCCGGACTGGCTGCCGAGGAATACGCTAGCGAATTGGGCTTCTCTCCGGCTACTGTCCAGAAGCATCTTCTCAACTTGGGCAAGTAATTGCATCGCCATCTGACTAATATTTGTTCAAATTTAATAATCTCCCAATCTTATTTGTTTTATCTTTTTGTACATTGTTTTGTTACGCCCGGATAAATGTGCGTCAAATAACGTTGTGATCTAAGTTCACTAACTAGTAATATGGGGCAGGGATGTAAGGAAGCGAGGGTTGAAATGGGTAGAATAACCTGGGTTGATTGTGCAATAAGGAGGCCGTTCATCGCTTGTAGACATCCGGAAATGGGAAACTAATAGTGAAAAAAATATTGGCTTATCCCGGATTGTTTGTTCAAGGAAAGGCCGACCTCACGAAAAAGCTAATTTGGTATAACTTCCGCAAAGCGGCCCACTCTCGAAAATCGCCTTCGCAGCTTGCGCCCGAACAATTCCGGTTGCAAGGAATATCAGGCTTAGCCTCAGGCTTAGGCTGAGCCTCAGGCTTAGGCTTAGCCTCACAAGGGATCGGCAAAAGCGCGCATCCTGGTTTTTTCTTGAAACATATACCATTTGAAAGAGCGTAAAAAACTGGTCTAGGATCACCTTTTATTAGCTGCTATTTTTGCTCTACGCCCTAGCTAGCGAGCATTTTTTAAAAATCCCGGTTGGATTTCACGACTCTTTGCTTCTGAACGGCTAAAAAGATTCAATAATTACTTTTCATATGTCCCATACGTACCTATGACGTCCAACGCTTCACCCTATGCCAAAGAATACACACTTTTTTCCGACCTTGAGATACCCAAGTCCATGTTCACAATGTGTGATCACGCGATCTTTTAGGTCGTGTAACCCAATGCAACATAGCGGGTAGAAAACATGTAAACCGTTTTCAGACTCAATTTTCACGTACTTTCCGTTACTGGGCTTAATTCGTAAAAATCTGAAAGTCGTTGAAAGTTCAAGCCATAGAAGATACCCACTTCGAGGGCAAGTACTACAAATTCGAAAGAATTTAAGAAATCTCCGTTTTTTCTTAAAAAAATTACTCCGATTATACCACAAATGTCTATACGACACTCAAACACTATTTCCAGGCCTTATTTGGTTTGCAATAAAAAGAAAATCAAAAAAATCAAAAGGGGTTTCGAACCCGATTCGCAGGTTCGCCTCGTTCAGCGCCTTACCCCACTAGGCCACCGAAGCACTGCTGCGCTGTGCTTTGGAAATCGTTCGGATTTGTTTCCTCGGAAAAAGGGTGAGATAAGCCTAGAACTAAAGAATGCTAGCTAGCGAAGACGTAGAGAAAAAATAGCAGCAAATAAAATGTTATCCTAGACCAGTTTTTTACGCTCTTTCAAATGGTACATGTTTCAAGAAAAAACCAGGATGCGCGCTTTTGCCGATCCCTTGTCAGGCTTAGGCTGTTTCCTATTTTGTTCGCAGTCTGCAGGGAAACCAGGGCGCAAGCTGCTAGTGCGGAAAAATTTTCTTTTTTGAGAGTGGGCCGCTTTCCGGAAGTTTTTCCGCTAATTTAGTGTCCTTTTCAAAATCAGTGTAATTTCTTCACTTTTATAATCAACCACTTGCTATTAAGTTAACAAATAATATTTAAACGGTCAACAAGACATCAAAAGGTATAAAACAAGGTCACGATCAACTGCTTCATCCATAATTAGGGGCCTTTTCAAGACGCTCAAAATCGACTTCATCAAAAATAATATTGGTTTCTGTCTGTTCTTTGGGATGCTTGGCACCCGAGCTGGTTGGAGCTGGCTGTTCTTCTTTTTTCTCTTCTTCTTTCTCTTCCTCCACCTAAAATAACATGATTTACTATCAAATTCTGCATAAGCTATATTCATTAGTGATCCCTTACCTCCATTTCCTCTTGTTTTTTCTGTTCCGCCAGTTTCGCTTCGTATTTCCCTTGAAGAAGCTCCAGATTGGCCTTGTAGAACTCGGCGACGAATTTGGCCATGTGGACAGTATCACTGATTTCGATTACTCGGAGCCCTGGCTTGGTATCTGCACTTCGCGTGGTCTCTTCGTACGACTCTGATGGGAATAAGCAGAGGTTCGACGGCCTTTCTTCAAGCTGAAAAAAAAGATAAATAATAAAAACACACTAACGATGACATTAAATTATAATTTAAAATCACCTTCTTAAAGACCGGTTTTAACTCCAAGCATCTGTTGAAGAGCGTCTTCCTTCCCAAGATGTACAAACCAAGTCTTGCTCGAGACATTGCGACCACAAGACGTCTGATATCCCTCAAATGACCAATATTCCTGGTTCTGACCAAGGATAAGATCACGTAATCATTCTGTTGTCCTTGGTACTTATCAACTGTAGAGATGATATGAGGCATTCCCAGTAGAGGGTTTTCTTTACATCGGCGATCGAAGATATCAAGCAGAAGAGATCGCTGGCCGTTGTAAGTAGTGAGGATGGTGATCTTCTCGGCTGGATAACCCAAGATCCGCATGTAAATGTAAATGTGAGCAGCGTATTCAGCTTCGCCGAGGTTCTGAAATAGCAAAATTTGGTAATCGCATTCGTATATCGGTGATAAACTTCTATGGAAAAATTACAACTCTCAATCCTTACCTGATAAAAGTACGCTGAAGGTGTTGTTTCTCCAACACCATTAAAATCTGGAACATCAATGAACTGGTAGGTAAACTGGAATCCTGGATTGCACTTGATGAATAACTCATCCTTTTGAACGTGAGGGAGATTTCCCAAAGCCTTGTAGCGCCAATTGTACAGCTCTGCAATCTCCGGTCGAGCACGCCCTTGAGCATCCAACTGAACATTGGGGACACCCAGCCTGATGAATCTGGCAAACAGAGACTGTTCCATATTACTGTACTTCTGGTAGGCTGGGTTCTGAACAACTGGAGGAAGTTGATGATGATCTCCGATCATGATCCACCGCTTCAATCGATTGATTCCATCGTCAGATTCTTGCAGTAGAAGGGGAATAAAAGTCTCGACTTCGAGGATCTGAGCAGCCTCCTCCATTAGGATATTATCATAGTGGAATCCGAGCTCAACAAGATCCTTTCGTTTAAGGGCGGCGTGAGTACAGGTCATGGCGATAATTTTGGCTTCACGAGTGAGCAAATAATCCGCTCTTTCTTTGCCTAAAAAGAATTGGAATAAAAAATCGATCAATTTTCATAAAGTCGGGGCCCGCTGCGCGCCCCCTCTACATTAAAGGCTTCTGACCGTTTCCTCTTAACTTTAACTTTTTCAACTTTTTTTTTGCTCTTTGTCTTTTCTGTCTCTCTGTGACACCCGAATGACATTTTTTTAGTCGATAAAATTATCGACCGGTAAACGCCGAAAAATCGAATTTTTGACTTTATTTTTGGAGCTATGCTGCCGATTTTTTTTTCAGAATACGCAAAATTCAATTCTACACCTGAATATGGTACTCGTTTTTTCACTATAGTTGGAGTGTCATTTTGAAAATTGCGAAAAACCGACTTTTTCAAAAAATGACCCTTTTTGCGGCGGTCAGTGCTCCCGTCTTTCTGATTTTTGCGAGGTCCACAGCTCCCGAATCACGTATCCTCACCTGAAATTTACTCTCAAAAAGTTTTGGCCGTTTTCATCGCGACTTCGCACCGTCACGAACAAAACACTTGATTTTGGTACCTGTTCGAAAAAAGTTTTTCGCGTTTTTCTCAAAATTTTTCGCCTATTAAAAAAAAGTTTTCTTCATGCACCCTGGCTCATTTTTGAAGGAGAGTTTATATTTCACAATTTTTTTTCCAGAAAATTTGCATATTCATGATGTCCGGATTTCAGAGTGAAAAACCCGAATTTGCATATCTCGGGAACTAGGACCTTAATCAAAAATCGCTGCCATGGAAAGTTGCGGAGCATTTTTTGGAAGCGGCTGAAGTGGTTTTCGGACCGCAGGTTACAGCCCCAGGTTCTAAACAATTCGCGATGTGATTTTTCGACATAATCAAAAATATCTCGCGAGCGAAGCGAGCGCCGAGTACCATTCCTTCTTTATTTTGCATTGTTTTTGATACCAAGCAACTCCCTAACTGACTATTTTTTACTATCTTTACTCTCCGGGATACTGTATTTTTATTTCCTCAGGCATTGTGCATAAATGACGGAAATTCGAAATTCTGTTTACAGATTCAGAATCAGCATGAAAAACTACACCATAAACTGGTATCATTTGTCCCATATCTCACAAATTTGTTTCGGCATACTGTAGGTTACGGTAGTTTTCGCGCCAAAAACCGGTTTTTTGCCATTTTCTCAGCGTAGACGCAATCGCGCCGGTCAAAATTCACAGGACTGGTAGTACTCGCCATTACACGTCTTCCAGGCTGTATTTCACGGTTTTAGGTCTGTCGCTTCGCGAGAGATTACTGTAACAAGGGGGTTGACTTTAAGCTACAGTATCTCGGTCAATTTTGATCGTATCGACCCGCCTCAAAAAGCACTCTACTGAGTTTAAATAGCTATTCAAAAGATTAGTTGACACGTTTCCGCCATTTCTTGAAACCGGGTTACTGTAACATCGTAAACATACAAAGTACCGTAACTTTTGAACGAGTAGAGATACGAAGACGGGACCTGGCTCAATCGTTCGGAAATTGAAAACTCGATCAGGATGCGTGCGCAGCGACAAAGCCAAAATTCGCGCAGCGACAAAGCCAAAATTGGGATTCGCACTGTGCAAATTGAGAAAAAGCCTAGCTCACAGGGTAAAATGCAGAGTGCACGGTGCGTCTGGGGGGAAAGTGGGAAAATCAAAAGGGGGGTGCCTGGGAAAACGTTCGGAGGGTGTTTTTCGCACTGTGCAAAACGAAAAAAAGCCTACGAACGTAGGCTTTTTTGTTGATTGCACTGTGCAAATTTTTCCAAATTTCAGGTTTCGAAGGGGAGTGTCTGCAAAATATTTTGCGACACTCCGCCAACAAATTTCGCACGGTGCAAATTGGGAAAGGCTTCGTTTGGCAAGATTGCACTGTGCAAACCGTGTCGCAACGTGGAAAAAGGGGCGTGGCAAAAGTTGATTTTGCATTTTCGTGAGAGAGCAAAAATTTCTCTAGCTTTCTCGTCGATTTCGGGTCCCAGCATTTTTCCGAGGGCGATATCGGTTGGGTTCGCGCGGGTTCGAAATTTTTTTATTTTTTCCGGGTTTTCGCGAGTGCACTGTGCGGTGAAAAGGTGCACTATGAGTTGATAAGGTGCACTGCACAGTGCTTAGCGCATAGGCTTAGTTTGCTTAGCCGCTTAGGCTGCTTAGGCTTAGCTGCTTAGGCTAATTTGGTGGCGCTTTGCGCGCACACCCGCGTTGGGAATGTAGGCTGACGAGTCGCGTAGCGACGTAGTCAGGCTACATCCCAACGCAGCTTGTCATCAACTATACAAGTCCGTTCGTAAAGTCGCTGGAATGATTTCGGCGACATGCACTCTGCAAAAACACTTTACAATTTTTGAACTTTTTGCACCGTGCAATAGGTTTTTTCGGGTTGTCGCTCGCACCCTGAGCTTTTCCTGCACAGTGCACGTCGCCGAAACCATTCCAGCGACTTTGCGAACGGGTACCATTATCTAAATTCAATCTTACCATTCCTCAGCAATTCGAATGCCCTGAATTCGTCCAACTTTGAGAATATTCTCCTAATGAATTCCCAGCATGCATTGGCCTTCTCCAGATCTTCATCGAAGCTCTCTGCCTTGAATAATTCCCTTTCTCCCTCCACAAAGTACTTGGTGAATGGAAATTTATTCTTCACAAAGTCATTGGTTTTCTCGGTGACTCCTTCAACTTCTTCCAGGAAATTTTCCCATGTCCTTGTTACAGTGTATCTGAAGAAGTATCCAGCATTTTCACAAGAGCTCTCGACTTCTCCAGGTTCATTCAAAGATAATCTGAGTCGGGCGACTTGTTTCAGCAGTTGTATTCTCTCATTCAAAACATAGTTGACTCTTCCCCCTCTGCTGAAGTCTTTGGTGGTTTCCAATTCTTCTTCTCCATGACCAAGACGAAGTAAATGTCTTTCATCAATATCCAGTGCCATAATCTTTTCGAACAGCTGATTTAGAGCCTGGTTGGAATGGGTGACAATCAAAGTTCTCTCCTCCGGCCAATTATGGTAGATATTGGAGATGATCTGGACAGCCACATCGGTCTTTCCTGTTCCTGGAGGTCCAACCACCATTGTCAGACCTGGCTCCATTCCCGATTTGATGGCCTCTACTTGGGCGGGAGTAAACGGCACTGAATTCTTCCTTGTCTCAATCTTCAATTCCTTTTGAACTGGATCCACAGCTTCGGCTTCAACGAAAATCGACGTGTCTGGGTGCTCCTTATCGTGCTGAGGATTAAGCTCATTAAAGGTCAATTTGAATGGAGGTTGAGTTACTCCTTCCGCAATCTTTAATTCTTCCCCTTCGAAACTTTTCTTCAGATGATCCATATCCAGGAAAGTGTCGTTAAAGTTGAGAGTTGTGACTGAATTCGGTAATTTTTTGTAGTTAGCCGCATCGGGTTCTCCATACCCAAGCAAAACATCATGAATCCAATCGGGGACAACGCATTCCGTGTTCAAAAGTTGTCTGATTGTGGCTAGGACAGCTTTGAAGTTATTGGATTTGGCGTCTCTCCTGATCATCAAATTGAATTTGAAGTAGATCTCGGTCTTATCCGTGTCTGCTTTGTATTGATTTGGGTCCAATCGAACGCGGAAGGTTCTTGAATCGCCATGGAGAGACCTGAGAAGCTGCATATTCTGCTCGTCGATGACTTCTTTATCATTGTTGAGAATTCCTTCAACCTCACATCCGCGGACGGTCTCAATCTTAAAAAAAGAGGCGATTACAGCTACAATATAAACATCATTTACAAAACTCTGTAAAATTGTTAACGAACTGCACTGTGCATGTCAACTCTTACCCTAAACTGTTCCTTGAATGGCTTTCTAATATCGTATCTCGTTCCCAGGGGGGCAATCGGAACCACCGTGACCAAGAAGAGCACATCGTTCCTTCTCATTCCCTCCCATTCTTTTCGAAGATCAGTTCTTTTCGGCAGATTAACAGTAACATCGGCCTTGACTTCTGATGGGCAATCCTGCCCCACAAATGGTTTCCCAACATGAACAATCCTTGTAGTTGTCACTGGGATTCCCATTCTCGCCCATCCTCCCCACACCACATTGTCCAACATTTCATGTTTATAGGGTCGCATCCTGAAGAGAGCATCCTCGAGATCAGATCTGATCTCGTAAGTTGACTCCATTTGGAATAAATTAAAATTTCTGAGGAGATAATCATGAAGGGTCAAGAATTGAAGGTTCAATCGATTAAGAGGAAGGACGCTTTCCCCATTATACTCGTCATAAGGGACTAAATTCTCATCCCAGATAACTTGTTCATTTGGATATAAGGGTTGCGAATTGATCTTGTCCAGTTGCGAGATGGGTCTGACCGTGTGGAATATCTAAAAATCGAAGAATTAAATTCCGTAAAATGAAGACTTACAATAATTTCTCGTAAGTAGATGGCATCATTTAATCGTTCATCTTCATTTTCTTCCGGACTTCCAATCAAATCCATCTCATAAGCCATTTTGTAAAGTTCGTCTTTTCTAAAACCAAAATTAAACAGACAAAGAATAACGTACGTGTATTTCTTCAAAACTTTCTCCAAAAACACTCTGTTATCGACATTTCCAACATTAAGCAGAGCAAAATCCGAAGACTTCTCCTTGAAATATCGAAAGGCGACTACTTGAAGTTTGTTCACAAAATCATAATGGTTCTTCTGAATCTCAGCTAACGACAATGGATATCCACTCAAATTCTCAACCTCAAACTTTGCGTAGAACAAGAATAATCTCATCAATTTGAAGAATAAGGTACCGGGTTCGGAGAGATAAAACTGGGAATTGGTAGCATGAATGATGCATTGAGAGTAGATTATTAGAGCATGGAGGAAACGACGAGTAGTCAACTGACATTCGAGATCAATAAGGAGCAGAGCAAATTTCTCACAGTACATTGCAGCATCAGGATCGAATGCTAAAAAAAATAACAATAATATTAGGTCTGAACCTACTGATATTTTCATCGTCCAATTCGGTGATTATCAACTTAAACTGTTTGATCAACTTCCATATCACAGTGGCGTAGAAATCGTTTTCTGATTTCTTTTCCTCAGGCATTGACTCAAATGCCCTTGTCAGCTTATTCCAATATTTTCGCAATTTTGGACTTGATCCCAACAACTTTTCTCGATACTTCTAAACAAAATAATAGTGTAACATGAAAGCACTACCTTTCCAAGACATTGCCAACATGCAAGTGATGCCAATTTGACGGCTTCATTTCTAACACAATCAACTTCCAAGGAGTTTACACAATGCGAAATAAATGTGATAAGGGTGTTTTGCTCAAGGAATGGTAGGCTGTTCTGCAGAGAATACTCCAATACCCTTCGGAAGAATCCGGAGAAATTCTCGGAAGCTTCCACAATACACTGAAAGTCGGAAGATTACGTGCATATTTTTTTGGTATCTAAAAAAGATAAGCCGAATGAAAGTTCTTACCTTCCATGCGTTAACTCGTTCTCTAAACTTGGCATTGATGAGCACTACAATTGACAGAATATGAGCCTTTGACGACTTCTCAACATCCAAATGAGGCCATAAATATTCTTCCAAATACTGCGAGAACTCCAATTTGTTGACCACTTTCACATTAAAGGAGCTCAGAATCAATTCCACATATATCTGTTCAACCACACTGCTGTTGAACTCATAGTTCCATTGATTTCGAGACCACTAAACAATAAATCGAGCAGAATTTTACTTACTTCATCCAGATTCAAGCCTTTCGACACATCTATCTTCGGTTTCTTGACTTTGTTTCGAGAAGAAGAGGAAGGAGACGCCTTTGGGACTGATGCTGTTTCCGTGGATTTACGTCCTGACCGTGTTCTGGCCATCGTAAAACAATAAGGCCTTCAACAAAAAAGGAAAATTGTGAAACTTTCGCGCTTTCTTATTGCGATACGCCATAATGCCAAAGACGCGAAAAATTCAAATAATTTTTATTTTCCCAAAGAATTTTTTATTCGATCGAATATTCTCGGAAAAACGTGAGGTATAAATTTATACGGAGCTTGTTAAAAGTAACTGATTGTTGTTTTCTTGATTATATTATCTCTACGATGCCGGATGTGGATTACACGATCAAGAACGCCCTGGAAAATGCGAATCATGTGGGAAAAGTGAACGTTGTCGCGCGTGAAGTCCATAGAATACTCCTATTCTCACCGATTTTGATGTCGTTTCAAGATCTTAAACGTCAATTATACGAAGAGTTTGGTGTGGATGCAGATTGCGTTGGCGTGAGACTTGGGTACAAAGACTTTGAGATGTTCTGCCGGCATAATTTGGCGATGAAAAACGTCATTGAGTCAATTAACAACGAAATGATAACACCGATAGTCCAAGAATGTATGAAGGCCGTAGTAGATCAGATACGACAATCTCACGAGGAAAGGGAAGAAGAAAGGAAAAAGAAGTCAAAGTAAGTTGAATACTTTTACTTTATTTGTTGTCTTTTAGTCCTCGCTGGAAAGTGAAGATGGATGAGGAGCTGGATTGGTTCCAGAAAAAAGGGTTTTATCCTTCAGACGACGAACTTGATGTAAGTATCCAATCTGCCAACTGGTTGGACAAATTAAAGCAGCAATTATTTTGTTTTAGGCCCGGCACAAGATAGTTCTCGCGTTATGGGAGTATATGAAACGAACGCGCCGGAATAAATGTAGTCATGGAGATATGAATAAATTTCTAGAGGAGTTATTCAAGCTACGTCTAAATGCAGCTGTAAGTTTTTTTTTGACATTTATGAATTGTTTTGATTTTAGTTACACAAGGTGTTTGTCGTAAGGGATAAATCAAATAGGACAGCCAAACTTCCTGATCTCCAAACGGCCATGCAATTTGAGCTTGAATATCAAGGAGCGAGAGATGCCGGGACGATATTCTTTAAGTTCAATTCGCATGTTCTCAATTCCAACTATGAACCCAGTAAGTAGTTGTCAGTTTTAGATGAGAATGGTTCTGAACTCCGCTAGCGTGTCTTTTAATAGACTAATTCAATGTTTTCAGATCTCCAGTTAATTGAGCATTATTATGACACCATTCGGAGGCATCGAATGGAATATGAAGCCAAGAAAGCGGCCGAAGCGATGAAAGCCGAGCCAAAAACGACGTCAAGTATTGAGTGGGATTAGATTGATTTTTATATGTACATAATTCGTTGAAACTTACCTCATTTCATAGCGGTGTTACTTTTTTTAACTGAAATCTTGAGCTTAAAAAAATACATGACGGACTTTTTTGATTGTTGGCTTAGTTGATCACTGCGGAGTCAGCCTATTTCCTCACCGAAAAGTCGCTCTATGTCAAAAGGATTTGAATAAATTTGGATCTCTGGAAAAGTCCTTCGATCTTTTGTCTCTTTGCGAAAGACAATTGTAAAACGAGTGCCAGAGGCGTAGAACGTGTGTCAAAGATGGCCGACGCTATTTCGACCTCTTCCGAGGGCTCGCAGGAGTTCAAGAAAAGCAATGGTAAGCAGTATACCGAGTCCGTCGGGATGTTCCAGAATCTGGTCACTCTCCGCAACCAGGATGGAGGTCGGTTCAGAAAGATCTATGATGCCGACATCGCCGAAATTGTGATTCTTGTTTATATAACGCCTGATTTTAGATTTTCAAATTCCTGAAAAGTGGAGGACCCCGTTGAAGCTTCTCGGAGGACTGATTGTATTAATTATCATCGTTATTCTTGTGTGGGCTGGTATGTAATGTTACAAATCACAATATCTCTCTAGAATTGACCGAGAGAGCCACACATCTTGGCCACAGAACCTACGAAGATGGATGTTCTCGTAGATACTTTGGAGAAGATTCCTTTGTCTGTGTGTGTAATGGGTCTTATTGTGATGAGATCAGACCGATCGGACATTTGGAGAGGAATGAGGCCATAGTTTACGAGACTTCAGCAGCTGAGTCAAGATTGAGGCGATTGTTCCATCGGTTTCAGGATGAACGGCCTGGTAGGTAACACCCTTTATCGTGATCTAGTTTCACAGAGAACGAGCACGTCATCAGAGTGGATCTCGCAAACCCGAAACATTCAATCCTTGGATTCGGCGGTACTTTAACAGATTCTGCTTACTTTAATCTTGTAAAGTACACCAATTTGACCAATCTACTGCTTAATCAGTTCTTTGGAGAACGAGGTAATCAATGTTTGATTTAAATTTTACCCTAATCTTCTTCAGGAATCAAGTACAACATGTTAAAGGTCCCTGCTGGATCAACTGAGTTCTCGGAAGAATGTTACACTTACAACGATAAATCCTTCGACTATGGTTTAAGGACATTTTCTTTGGAGAATGACTCAAAAGTAGGTTTATTAGGATCATAATTCAGTGTCTAGGTTCCATTTATCAAAGACATCCTTGCTCTCAACAATGATATTAAATTGTTGGCCACTGGTTACTCAGCTCCTGGTTGGATGAAGAATTCTCATAAGATTCTGGGACCGGGAGAACTTAAAGGATCTCCTCAGGACATTTATTACAGTCTTTATACTGAATATCTGATCAGGTATACTCAAAATATTGGTAATAATTTTCGTTTTTGATTTCAGATATTTGGAGCAAACAAGAACATTGGGGTTGAATTTCTGGGGAATTTCGCCGTTAAACGAGCCTTTGACTAGCCTGACAGCTAATGATACAGCCTCACCGAGGATGGCAATGTCTTCCGATAATCTACGGTGGGCAAAGTTTATTTCTTATTAGTGTTTTACCTACATCAATGTCATCATTCAAGTCTGTCTTATTTAGCCAATTCATCAACGATGTGTTTGGCCCGTCCTTAAAAGGAAACAAATTGACGAAAGATGTGAATATTGTCTTCCATGAAGACGCCAAGAATTCTTTGTTGGGGAATGTGAATACGGTACGAAAAAAATGTAATTAATGTCATCATTTCTAGTTATATCAAGATGGAAGTGCCTTTATTGATGGATTTTCGGTCCATTCTAACTTTTTAAATTCCAATAAATCTGTCAATAATCTCATCCAAACTCACAATTTCCAACCAGACAAGTTTATCTTGTCAACCGAAGTAGGTTCTTAAAAATTTTTTTACATAATATCCATGCCAGTCTCATAAATTTTGGTATTTTTTCGATATTTTAAGTCCGTTCATCGAGGCAGCGTTTCTCAAGGAAGTTGGAAATATGCGGCCGACTACGCGTCTGATATAATCTCATCCCTGAACCACTATGTGAATGGTTATATCGACTATAATCTTGCACTGAATGAAGAAGGAGGTCCCTCTCTAAATCGACAAACTGCTTCGGCCTCCATAATTGTCAACTCCCACAATGCGGCGGAGTTTTACAAACAGCCCAGTTATTATGCCATCGGGCATTTCAGGTGAGCAAACATTAATTATGTTTATACTTTTTATATTATTCATACTTTAGTCATTTCATTCCGCCCGGCTCCAAAGTTCTGCCAATTGCAATTAGGAATAACGAGGATGAGTCCGTTGTTTATACTCCCGGACCCATTGAATGTTTGGCGGTCCGGACTCCCGAAATGAATGTAGTTCTGATTCTTCATAACATAGAAGATCGGGTCCATGCACTTACAATTGATGCTTCAACTCAGAAAACAAAACGTTTCCTGAATGTTGGAATGGCCCCCAAATCTATTCGGACTGTCGTTTGGAGGGTCGAGGCCGAGTAATTGATTTAATGATACTTGATTTTTGGTTTGGTTACATGTCAATATCCTTAATAAACTATTAAAATAATTTTGTATTTTTGAGAGTGGGAGTTCGTCGTAATATAAGGTGTAATTTATAAAGTATTCGCTATAAAGATCTTTATGATACGAAGTATACTTTGAACTTGGTTCAATTATCAAAATAGGCAGTAAAAAAAGTTGCAAGCTGTTAGAATAACATTACAAAACGCAAAGAATTACTTATTATTACACAAAACTCATTTCTTGGACTTTGCCCATTCAGCGCGCATCATTGTCAACATGTGCCTTTTCTATTTTTTGCGTAACCAGTTTAAACTTGAAGGAGGTACCCGCAGTAATGTTCAGCTGTAATATAACCATCAACTTGGTTCGAACACATTCAGTTTTTTCAATCCAAAGAGCTTGTCAAGTATCATGAAGGCTTTATTAGTTGTGACATTTCTGACTGTAACGGTCTTTGGTAAGTGTAGTCTAAGGAATTCTACCATATTTACACTTTAAAACGACAATTTTAGCTAAGTTTCCAAGCAAAGAAGAGAATCTAAAGTTGGCTGAGAAGGCTGTAAAAGAGTTGAAAGAGCTGGTGGATGCGGATAAAGCCGAGGTTTGGCCGGATTTGGAGAGAGAAGAAGACGATTTAAAGATTTATACAAAAGAAAGCCCATTTCCTGAACTCTCAGAGAACATTTATCTGGCCGAGACTGTAATCAAGGCAAATGTCACCAAAGTTTACGAATTGCTGAAGCCATGGGGTGAGCTGCGAACAAAATGGGACGATCTGTATGAGTACATCAAGGTCATCGATAAAATTAACGAAAATGTAAGTGTTCCCCATCAAAATGACAGGTCATCTTTACAATGGTCCGTTTTCCAGACTTATGTTGTTCACGAAGCTATTCATGCCAAACTTCTTTTATCTGCTCGTGATGCAGTTGTGGTTTGTCAGAAGGCTGATTTTGGAAAGGAAATAGTCATGGCATGCCATAACACGACCAGTGCGGAGGTCCCAGAAAGCGATGACTATGTTCGTACGGTCAAAAGATTGAATGGATTTTCGGTCAAGCCTTATTCCAAAGATCCTAAATGGACTGAACTTAAAGTGAGTTTTGTTTGGAGATTCTGTTAGAATTTGATGTAATTTAATTGCAATATTATGCGCAACAAAGTCTTTCAGCTCCTCCTTGGCGTTGATCTCAACCTGAAGGTCGGTTTCTTTTCGTCCATTGTAAATCGTTTCAAACCCGGCCAATTATCCGAATTTGTGGAGCGACTTAACGCTGCTTTGCCTGATTACTATGTGTAAAATAAGAAGACGATTCCTTAAAGGACCGCAACAACGTATACATTTGGATTTTACGGCTTGGAAGACAAAATGTCACAGAACTTTGCGTTCTCCCACGCCCGAAAACAAAGTATAAGTAAATGATTTTAAAACTGTTAAGGATGTATATATTGTAAATTTTTTTGACGACAACGACGGACATTGAAAATTTAGTGACATTTCATCTTTCAAAGTGAGATTATAATGTAGTTGTTTTGGTTCTTTAAATAACACACTTTTGATTTCCCTCAATAAACCTCGCATTCCTTCCTTCAAGATCGGCACTCATCAAAGCATTTCCAAAATATTTTCTGTTTACCATTTGTCGGATCTCTTGGCCATCCCAGGTTTAATGTCCAATTAATGAACGGCCTTGTCTAGTGTCCTTGTTTTCAAGGCCTTGACCTTCTTGTTGGTGAAAGGTTTAAATCGACCGCCTCCAAGTTGCCTTCCTTATTCTTCGATTTCCCTTTCTTGCGTTTCCTTCGAATTCCAAAGTAAACTACAAACTTCGTCTCCCGTTGCGTACAGTATTACATTGTGTACAGAAAATATAAATTTTCTGTCTGTGATTGGTCTCCCGCCGGGTTTCAGATCACCTCTTAGATCATATAAAACATTTTAAGCGACGGGGAAACTGGAAAGATGAGGCTTCTTGTGACTGGTTTCCTCGTTTTGTCGACGGTTTTTGGTGAGTTTACGTAAATTTTACAAATAATTTATTGATCGCTTCTATGAAGTTTGACGGATAATATTTTTTTGAATTGGCGATGCCATACAGTAGTCGTAATCATTGCAAAATAAATACTTACAGCTGCCTTCCCATCGTCCGAAGAGAATATTAAGCTTGCTGATCAGGCCGTTAAAGAGTTAAGAGATCTTATCGAAGGCAACAGGCATGAACTTTGGCCAAATTTGGAGCGTCATGGAGAAGGCTGGAAGATCTACGCCAAAGAAAGCATCTTCCCGGAACTCAAGGAGCATTTGCTAATGGCCGAAATAATTGTAAAGGCAAACACCACCAAGATTTCAACCCTGTTGGCGCCTTTCAGAGGATACCGAAGCAAATGGGATGACTTATATGAGTTCAATAGGGTCGTCGATAGACTCGATAACAATGTAAGTGCAGCCATTTTTGTAACAATTGTTTTGTTATACGAACATATATTATTTCCCCTTGTTGTAATATTCTTATTTTTAGAGCTATGTTATCCATGAGGCCGTGCATCGAGTCTTTATTTTGTCTGCTCGTGACGCTGTAATTGCATGTAAAGAAGAAGTAATCGAGGAAAAAATAATCATGGCTTGTCGGAACACGACTCATGTTAATGTGCCCGAGAATGATGACTATGTCCGCACTGTGCAGAGGTTGGTCGGGTATTACTTGCAACCGTATGAGAAGAATCCACAATGGACCAAGGCTAATGTAAGCAGATTTATTACCGCTGTTCCAAACAAATTTTGGATTTTTTAGGTCTTGATTGGACTTGACCTCAACCTCCCCGTCACCTTCTTCTCGAGCCTCGCGGAACGCTTTAAGCCCGGGCAAATGGTCGATTTTATTGGGCGATTAAATAATGCAGCAGAAGAATACAATATATGACGTCACTTTACTAAGTATGGTACAATATAATAGACAATTTGGATAAAAGTTTGAGAAGTTAAAATACGTCATCACGGTTCGCTGTACTTATCTTTAAAAGACGCCATTACTGTTTTTGGTAACGAGAATTGTTAACAAAAGGGCGATATTGCACTTTGTTTCACAAAACAATTAATCCAAAAAAATTGTAAGAAACTTTTTAAGCAGTACAACGAACCCTTGAAAGAGAAAGCTCTACATAATTACAGTTACCGGGAGACAGGGGATGATATTCTCTTCTATTGTGCATTATATCACCAAATCTGTTTAGTAGAGACCGCAGCCTTGGAGATTGGCCTGAATGATGAGGTCGATGCAAGAGTCCAGGATCATCTGCACTTGGTTTGTGTCCGTTGCACATGTCTGATGCATGTAGATGGTCTTGTCTGGGTTTGCATTCAGACCTTCAAACTTTTCCTCAATAAATTTCACTTGGTCATCGTATGTGTTGGGACCTAAAATTAGGATTGTTTTGATATTATTTTATCATCACGAAACTGACCTTTATACTCAGGGAATGCAATTTTGATGGATGTTTTCTTAATCTTCTCCATGAACAAATCCTTTTTGTTCAAGAAGAGGATCATGGAGGTGTTGATGAACCATCGGCTGTTGCAAATCGATTCAAACAGCCGCATGCTCTCGATCATTCGGTTCTGCAATCCGATAATGGTTATCCAGTAATTGTTTCAGGCCCGGTATTACCTCGAGACTTTCGTTAATCCTATCCTAATCCATAATAATTTGACTACGCAAACCTACATTACGCTCTTTAATCCCAAAAAAAGGTAATCCCTGAGGCAAAAAACTCGGGTTTTATTCCAGAAAGAACTCCCCAAAGATAAGCTATCAAAACCTGTACCTACCGTCGTTTCATCTTCAAATAGCACTTGGTCGTATTCACTGATGGCGGCGATGAAAATAATCGCATTTACATCTTCAAAGCAGTGGATCCATTTTTTACGTTCTGATCGTTGACCTCCCACGTCGAATACTCTGCAAATTTTTTTTTGTTTATCCAGTTATTTTCATAGCATGTGAAGCTACACATTAATCAGAAAAAAGTACAAATAAAGCAAATTTTAGACGAGACATTGAAGGCCACATTTAAGAGTAAAGAAATAATCAATGATCTTTCAGAAGTAAAACCCTAGGGACGCTTGGCCCAATTTTTTGAAAAAAAGGATGCAAAATCCCAAAAAATCGGTCTTATTTCTTTACTTTTATTTCGATGACTAAACTCACCGGAAATCCACATTTTTCATCTTAAATTTGACCTCGACAATACCAGTAGTCTTTATCCTGCTGAGCAGAATGTCTTGCTCTGTTGGTCGATATTGGTCGTCGGCCACTCGATCTATCGAATCCAGGAAGCTGAAACAATATTTAAAATATTTTTTCTTATCTTAGATGGTACCTATCTAAACCACTAAAGACCAACTTACTATGCAGCGGACTCAGTCAGCTGATACTCATTTCCCCGTTGCACAGCGACCTTGGATACCGCGGGGTCGGCCCACAACGCCTTCATTGCGCGGATTAACTCGGCGCTGAATGGCTCCGACTCTTCCCCTCGCTTTATCACATCCATCACAACCCGTTGTTCATTTTCCAGCGCTGGATTCTCAAAGGTAATATTCAATTGTTGCATTCCCCGCAGAATTTGGGCCATGGCTTGAACCGTGTTGTTGTATACGACCGCCTTTTGTTTCTGCATTTCTTCGTCGGAGAAGCCATGATCGTGGAGAATCCTGAAATCGATGGGTGTTTACATTCGACTTTTTGAATAACAATGACTCTATGTAATTATGTTTAATCCTATCATAAAAACACCAGTTCACCGTGAGAGCATCTACATACATGTTTTTTGCATTCTCACAAGTATGCATGTTGTCCTTCGAGACTCCCATTGTTCTTCGTTTATATGTAGTGGGTTATCACGAGGTCTCAAGTTCATTTCATTTCGTATGAAAAATTGTAATTACATTTCAGACTATGTCCGATTGCACAGGTCTACGTAGTGGATCCGGCCATAACATATTATTGTATTTGTCATGGCAACGGCCATTTTGCTGGCTAAGAAGCAAAGAATAAAGGACAGACATCAAGACTTAATAAATCGTCAAGTTGTAATTTTCTTAAAAGAACTTTCTTGGTATTTGAAATACGCAGATCTCAAGATGTGAAAATCTTAATTGAAGTTGTTTATTTTCTCAGTAAATTTGTCTCTTTTTCAATTGTTTTTTTGGCTCCAAAATTACTCAACGATGTAGATGCAACATCAATATTTCTTGCATTTTTTTCTCATTCTCATGTCCTTTCTCCCCTCCATTTTGTCTTATAACTTAGCTTCAAAGAAGTGCCCTTGAGCAGGTGAAAATATGCCGCCGGCCCTTTAAATGCACGTCTAATCAGCGAGGCGGCCCACGGGGGTAATTGGAGGTATCGGGAAAACGTGAATGGTTTCGCCGAATTTTAATTCCACTTATTTTTATGGACTCGAATTTTGAATGTGCCGAGAACGAATACCATAAAAGCGCTCAGAAGGCAACAGAAAGATACGAATCGGCTTCGAATAAGCCCTTACGGCAACACCTTCCTAATCAGTAGCGCCGTCAAGTAATAAACGTATATGAACTTAATAGTTTCCTAATGCCCCCAACCTTGCCCATGTCACTAGTTACCCATACAAACAAAAAACAGGTTGACAATTACACCTACGAGCCAATTCGACAGGCTCCAATTACAGCGGCTTACCTCATTTGTTTAAGCACCGTGCTCTTGCCGCATTCGCCAGCACCCAGAAGCAGGAGCTTGACGACTTTCTGTTGGGCCAGATGGCCTTGCATGAGTTCGCGGTCGATTTGTTTGGTCTTGTTTTGGAGCTCCTTCTCCTCCTGACTCTGACAAAGCCCCATGATGCCGAAGAGAGAAATCTTGGACGGATTTGTGGACTATCTGTGCTCGAATCAATGGGATCGGAAGCCAGGGCAATGATGGGAGTCTTGGGACCCCAGACTAACCGGCTGTCACACCAGGCCGGTCTGGGTCTCGACACGAAAACCTTTCTCTGAAAGGACTAACAATTACGGTAAATGCACCTGCAAGGCCTGAAAAAAGAATTGCGCGTAAGCATTCCTAATGGTATCAACAACACCAGTCCTGCGTGAGCATGTTCTGGGAAGTGATGTATGGCTGAAGTCACAGTAAAGAGCCCACAAATTACGTTAACTTCAGATCCCCTCAACACCCACACAAATTGTATAAGTACGGAGAAGCACGATGCCAATGAAAAAAGTGTAATGTTTGAATTTGTGGCCTCAGGGTGTGTTAACATAAAAACTAAAAACAACTCAAATAGCTGAAACATCTGTCTTTCTTTTCCTACAAAATACATATGGTAGGTTTATCATAGAACTAGGCGAACAACATATTTTTTGTGCATAAATAATCACATACGCAACTGAAGGGGAAAGGTGCGACGAGGGGTTCAATATAATTACTCTGAATTTGATGAAATTGTTAACGTTTACGCGAAACGGAAAGGAAGCGTCATCCGACGGCTTTATACTTTGGATTGACATTGTAGTTAATTTCCTTTACCTGTGAAATAACGGGTAAGCCATTGAGAAATCAGAAATATTGTCAACAAGTGGAAAATATATTCTACAAGGATTTGGATTACTTCATCGAGTTTATAGTCTGAGAAAGGTTCGTACTTTGCGAGGCATGTTACTCTGTAAAAAATTTTTATTTACAAATTTGTAATTCTATGTGAAATAAATCAATAAAAAAAAGACGTTTACGGGGCTTACATGACTTTTCTCTTCTCACAAAGTTCAAGCAAAAAATAGGCAGTAATTCCTAAATGCCAATGAAACATGTTATCAGAAAGTATGTTTGTACAATCCATTTGTGAAGGGCACACAAGACTACAGATTCTACTCTGGATAACTATGACTTTGAACCGTAGTTTAACTCATTTCACAACACAAAAAGCGAACACAAGCGAGATATGGGGAGAATAACACCTCGAAAGAACACAACCATTACAGGTGTATTGTTTGATGTGCAATAACATGTGACGGTGCCCTCTATCTCCCTCCCACCCATCTATTAGCTGCTTGCTTCGAATAAGACATTACCTAAGGAAAAGAGAGTAGCAGTAATCCGTTTGCGTGTCGCCTAATTATGGCCAAAGAAGCAGGTAACACGGGAGAAGAGGGTCGGATTGCGCTCCCAAATCCTAATTAAAAATCTCTCCAAAACTGCCCTTGACAATTATTAAGAATACGTTGAGCTCTGGGGTACTTGATATTCTACTGTCTGATATAATACTCTATTGTCTACGACCATCCGCACGGACAATTACAGAGGATTACAAATGTAAATTTGTGTTGAATTTCAACTACTCTATCGTCGGCGAAGGTCATCGAGCTTCCACCGTGCCTTTTAATGTCGGAATGAACGTCACAAATCTCAGTTGTATAATTAACCTGCGATCTGTGGCAAGGATAGTACAACAAACAACAAGACGCCTAATTACTGGTGGCATTTTGCACCGCAAAAGCATAACAAGAGCTGTTTGAGAAGACGTTTGCAACGACAGCGTCACACGGTTACACGCAATTGTAGCGTTATTGGTGTAAATGTGTCAATGTCTACAGATTTAAAGGAAATACCGTGATATGTGTGACGCTGCAACTACATGGCAATTTTTCGGTCCCCTTGGCTATAACTTATTCATTTTTCGAGCAAACTCAACATTCTTTTGTTCCTGAATCCTCGGAATCACCCGTTTTGTTTTATACCAAATATGTTATACCGAATTATTCGACTAGACCAAGAAAACAACAAGCAAAAAGTTCTGTTTTGTAGCTTCCACAATTGACTGCGAAGTCAACGCTTTCTCCGTTAACTTCAAATGTATTGTTCAAGACGGCGCATATAATCGATGGCACGATTAATCATTTCCGGTAAATTTACACCGAAGGGTTTTTTGGTCCAAGAGAGAACACGGAAAATGGTCTGGAAATATATTTTACAGTATGTCGCCGCGGAACGGTATTCTGCAGACACTGAAAGTGTTTCCAAGTATTACTTTCCAAGGGCTTTCCAACGGTGTATAGCACTTGCTATTTGGCGATGGTCAGTTTGTACACTTCTCTAGTTAGGGCTTTCGTAACTTGCACTTTTACTAAAAACGAAATAAAAATAAATTGCCTGATGAAAAACAAAGGAATAAAGGGTAATAATTACTTTTAGCTAGAGAAGTTCTAAACACCAGAGAGTATTTGAGACCATGGGAAAATTCTAAACAGTAATTCAGAGTAATTTAATAAAGTTGCTCCAAACAGTATAAAAGCTTAGGAGACAAGCTATTTATGCGTGACATATGAAAGTTTTGTGTAACGTAAATAAAAATGTAAATGCACCCGACATTTGGCCCTTAATTGACCATAATTCACCTTTTTCTTGCAATTGAGTTGATCGGGTTTCCTTATTATTTTCATAAAAGTTACTTTGCAGCTTGAAACACTTTTCATTTACATAAAGTAGAAAAGGATGACAGACAGATTTTTTTGAACGATCAAATGATGACAAGTATATTGCACAAGAAAAACAGTCGAAAATTACTTCGCTTCATAGTTCTATAGACCCTAATTTGCTTCAGTAATGTCCAAAGTAAAAGTTACAAGTCTCAAGATTCAGACAAGATACTCCCGCTCCCAACACGCAAGGGCCGTATATTCATTTAGATGAACAGAGACACCTTCACGAAAATGTAAAATCGACAGCACGCTTTATTGCACCCATAAACCACGGGTTTTTACTTTGTAATTTAACTTATTAAACCTCTAAATGGCGCATAGAATTGGGGTCATTAAGGTTGGCAAAGGCAGTCCACAACTATTTTGAGGGAGGAATCTTTTTGTTGCGGATAATTACCGACAAAGCCTCGAGGGCATTATTAAGGTCTCCAGAAGTATGAGTAGATTGATTTTACGGCGCATGTCATTACAAATGCGGGGGATTGGAAATTACTCATTGTTGTAACTCGACCGGTAATGAGCTGAGTTAATGAGACGTAAGTTTTGCGCTGAAAGCAGCGCGTAGAAATGAAATTCCTGCCAACGAATGGAAAGTGCCGAACATTAAATTCACCTTAATGTAGAGACAGAACATTACGGCCAAAGGAAATTCGAAATTAGATTGGGTGGAATGACATAACAAGAGGGAGTAAATGAGTTCGATGTTATGACCATATTTGGCGAGGTATCTGGTCTAAACAAACCCGACGCCAGGCCGTCAAGTAACTCCTTGCAAACATATTTATTAACATCCGGGCATTCGTTTGCCTACAAGGATGTAATAAATGAATGTTTGGAATCTTCCCAACCCCAAATGTCCCTTCACCTCTTTACTCATTGAGTCCCTCAGTAATTTAGAATACATGAATAACCCTGGTAATCCTCTACCTCACATCCTTCCTCATCTCAAGACGTGGCCTACACGACCATCAAATATGCTGTCCTTTCCCCGCTTCAGAACTACGGTAACCAAGGATTGTCATTTCAAAAAAATCGGGAAACAAAAGAAGATGAAAACGAGGGGTTAACGTTGGCCCAGGGCCCCATCGAATGCCCCGAGGGTAATGAGCACACGCAGATGTAAGTGTAGGTAAAGGTAGACCGGTTGTCGAGGCAACCATCGATGTCAACCCGACTGCCCCCAGGCTCCTCAATTACAGCGCAATTTCAGTGTTACATTTGGAGTTCCAATCTGTGTGTTTCATTTTATTACACTTATAGTAGATACAGGCAGGCTCATTGACTCAGCAGATGGGCAAAATGGGAATGGGCAATGGTGTAGCAGTCGTCCAGGATGTAGCGAGCACGCTCACCGAATATTCGCCTGAATTGTTGTTTTTCCGGTGCCGAGAAATGGAACGCCAGGAAAAACAGACAAAACAATGACTGCAAAAGAATATTAAGTTTTTAGTGATATTGACAGCAAATTGCAGAACCAATGCGGTCAGAGCTCACCTGAACTATAAATTGCGACTTGGAAGCCAGAATTAGCTGCTCCAGGGTGAATGGAGGCCGTTTACCATGCTTTTTGAGATACGATGACAATTTAGTGTAATAATATTCATAAATGCTCTCTTCATTTGCTTTCCTCACTGCCACATCACAGTTTATCGTCAAAATTCTGGCCAAATCTTGTGCCGGATTTCCTAAAATTCGTAGTTGTAAACAGCAACAAATCTGTAGTAGACCACATCTAGTACTACGAAGAACTCACCGACATTAGCCAATTGGAAATCAATAATGGCCAACAAGTTATCCGTTGCCCTTCTCTGCCCGTCCAATTCAAATAAAGCATTGTTCGCCCAGAGATCACCGTGGCATAAAATTGGCTTGATTCCCAGCTCCAGATGCGCTTGTTTTATGCAATGTTCGAAAAGTCTTTGCGTGTCTATCACTGGCTTTGCTTTTTTGTAACTACTGACCAGAATTTCTAAAGATAAAAGTCATAACGTATAATATAAAGGTCTAAAATTAATGAAAAGATGACTTACGATCTCCCGATTCCTCGATTTTCATTTGAATCAGTTGTCCGAGCTTTTCTCTTTCTTCCTTCGGAAGTTCGTGTTTATAATCAAAGGGTTTGAACTGCTTTGCGTCTACATAAATACCATTTCCAATCAAATATCCGTGCATTATGGCTAACTGATCGGCCAGCGTTTCCAACTGTTTCTGATTCAGACTCTCGTGGATTTGAACAGATCCGGAATTATGGAAGTAATCCATCAGAATATGGGGGCAAATCGACACATCCTCGTCGATGTGCTGTAAAATAATCTTGTAAGAAACCAAATTGCTAATTTGTGATGCATATAAATTGCTGTCTACCTTAAACGAGTAAACATGAGTTATTTTAAATCCATCGACATTATGTTCACCGAATAATCGGTAAAAGTTACATTCGTTATTGTGGAATGCCTTCAACTTAAGAACTTCCCCATTTTCTTCCGATTTTTCTCTCTCACTATCGAAAATTCCACTGATTTTATGCCAAGTTGGGACTTTTAGACAATACTCCAGAGATTCGTATTCGTAGATAAGTTTTACCAGATATATGCGACTCATATATCCGTTGTCTTCGCTGAGAATTTCACTGGTTATCTGAAATTTTTACTTTATTTCAAATCAAATGGAGTGATATTGCCAGGAGCTATTTTCTTAATATAACATAACAAACACCAAATGACGTGCAGATTCAATTCTCCTACATTTAACAAGGTCTTGACTCCGGCCAGTTTCTGATATTTCGGGCACTTCCCTTCCAGAATCTGAAGCAACCATCGCTTCGAGAATTGATCTTCTACATCCAAGTAGCCTTCCAACATTTTCTCAACTAATTTTGTGCCCAAGTAATTTCATGTGATCATTAGAGGACACTTTAATTCTTATCATCATTGATAAAAGATCAGGCGGGCGGAACACAGACCTCAGCTAGCCTGTCTATTGATAATGCTATGACTAAAAACAGTCATCATAATAAGAAGCTTATCGAATTAGGAAATTATTGACCATAAAGTTGAAATATAAAACCAGATAACGAAGGGATCGCAATGATCGGTCCAGCTCGCTGAAGTTAAAAAATTGCCGATGTTTTCTTAGGGCTTTAGCTTGTATGGCTAAAGGGACTAGAGTCGGCACTCAAGTCGCTGAGTGACAAGCAAAATCCATAGAGGTGTATCGCCTGTTGCAAGAATGCATTGGACAATTTTGTTGACAACGAGGAATGAAATCTGTTTCCTTTTCGGTTGCACTGTGCATTTAACCGCCGGATTCTCTTCAATCGCCAGTCGAAAAGTCATGAAATTTATTTTGCGACGCATTTGATGTCGCGGGCTTGCCGTATAGATATTTTTGGCAAAGTAACTTGAGGTCTCATTGGAACTTGAGCAATGAGAAATGGAAATAACTGAAGAGCGTTGTTTACGACAAAGAACAGCGAATTACTGTCACACTTAATTTTGGAGGAAGATCGCCCGTTCCTGAAATTACTACACTAAGTTACGAAAGTGTCCCTACACCCCACAAATGGCCGATTTCTCGATTCTGGTAAGCGATGCGTAATCGCGGAAGCAACCGTTTGAAAGAGCAATACAAAACCTGAACGGGTCGGAAATTCGAAAGTACAACCCTTATCGACCGGTCGGTATTGGCTAAAGAAAATTGTTTGCCGTTTCACTTGAGAGAGAAATGCAAGACAAGTCATGTGAATTTCGAGTGTCAACACTGTGCAGTGAGAAAGGGAGCGGATTTCAAAAAATTTGGATTGTTTTGGGAAAGGTCAGAATCAAGGTGAGAACATCACTAGAAAGCATAAAATATTGGCATCGGCCTCCATTCAAACAACGCATTTTTGGGTCGTTTTCAGCTTCAATCAACTGATATTTTTACAACCAACATAACACAAAATATAGATTCAATTTCAAGTCTACTCAACTGTTACCATCCAACAATCTGGAATGAAATCACAAAAATACAAAATATTACCGTATTCCACTGATCAAATCGCTGCAAATTAATCTAGACTACAGACTACACCTCAATGACCTCGTGTAGCAGAGGAAAAAGGAATCCCCAAAGTTTGTCTTCTCTCGGTTACGGTGGCCCCAGCCATTCCTCATAACATTTCATTTTATTTTCAAGTATTTCCGAGATTGAAATTCGTCGAATTCTTCTTCTGATTCCCCCCTCAAATTGCTTTAAAAACTTCTCGATTTGTGTTAGCTGAAATTATTTTACCATCATCATGAACAAGTCTCGTCTCCTGCTTATTTGCATAATCCTTGGAGTTCACGGAGAAGGGCTCAAGGAGAAGATTGAAGGTGAGTTTAATTCATTTTTCCACACCGAATAATCCAACTTTGTAAAATTTGTGATATATTTAAAATTGAAGGTATCATCGAAAACAAGGCTCAAAAATACGCCTTGTCCCTTAATTCCACACAAAAGGAACTGTTTCTGGCAGAAGCCAACCTAGAATCCAAGAATTTAACCCGCACTCGTCTGGTGATGTCTGATCAGACAACTTATTCATTGCTCCTGGACCTTCTGAAAGAGTCATTCCAGTCCGGCGAAGTGTCTGCTACTGCTACCGACTACTTGATCAACGTAAGTCCTTTTGACTTTCATTACTAATATTGACGCAATTCCATTTACAAAATTTGTGATGACGTCATTGGATTGAGCAAACACAAGTGACTAACTATTACCTTTCAATTTAAGGTTCTGAAGGAATGGCCTAAGGTAATTCAAGATGCCAAAGACACTGCGTTATACGATAAACTGCTGAAAGAGTTCAATGGACTGAGCAAAGCTGATCAGGATACGGTAAATGAGATATATCCGGAGCTAATCAAGACGCTGAGCAGTTCGTATTGGAATTCTTTGTTGATGAAACTGCCTTTTCCGCGATAATTTATGAAAACTATTAATCCTTATTTGTTTATCTCATTTCAAGGAAGCACATCTGTATAACTAGACATGTTTTTCGCAGTAATAGTTTGTCCTGCTAAGACCTAGCTTTTTTATCTTCGAATTACTGCCTTATAAACATGTGAATAGGGCAGTTTTCTCAATGTAAGTGACCGTAGAATTCTCTCCCACATCACTCTAACAGCAACGTCTCTGAAATATCTAAAAAGCAAAATCAAGGTCCACCGCGAATTACTCTGCAGTTGGCCACGCGTATCGCTAGTTATACAGAAATGCACAGTTTTTAACCGAAATTTAATCAAGTATCTCCTGTTTTGAAGTACAGGGTGCGGCAATTTTTCGGCCGGATTTGAATCGGCCATAACTTTTTTAGTTTTTATCCGAATGTTAAAATTCTTTTTTCCCTGAATCCTCAGACAACCCCATTTTGTTTAATGCCAAATATGTTATATATACAGGGACCCAGTTCATAGTTATTTACCTTTCGGTCGTTTTCTCTGCTTTTTCGGCGTGTGTGAAAATCGCCAGAAAAAATCACTTTTTTTACGAATTTTGTCGTAAAAAGTTTCATGCCTGTTCATGCCATGGAGAATACCGTTTCCACAAAAAATCAGCCATCTCCGCAGAAAACTAACGAAGATATAGCCAAAAAGTTTTTCTGTGTGACCACTCATATGCCCTCCTGACCGCAAAGAATCGTTGAATATCTTGGTCGCCCCTGAAAGGTGCGGGCTGAAACTTTCAGGAATTGATGTGTGGCCTATGTCCGGCCCATGTGCAAAATTTAAAGAAAATCTGAGGGTCGCACTAGGGGTAATTCCATTGTCAGCTATGAAAATTAGAGATTTTTCTTTGTCTCGAATTGTTACTGTAGTCTAATGAACGGGTATAACATATTTGGTATTAAACAAAATGGGGTTGTCTATGGATTCAGGGAAAAAAAGAATTTTAACATTTGCCCAAAAACTAAAAAAGTTATGGCCAATTAAAATCCGGCCGAAAAATTGCCGCACCCTGTACAATGTAATCAATTTTACTTAATTTTAAATAATCAATCACAATCTGACTTTATTTATAATAATGTTTCAAGCTTCTATTCGGCATTTTCTCCGTGTCTTACAGACCAGGCATTTCCACTTGAGAGATTCCAGGCAGTCCAGACAATAATAAGTCTCACAATCTTCGCAGTTTTCCATTTTATTCCGCCAAAACTTCCCTTGGCATAGCTCGCATCGAACTTTTTTCAATTTATAAAGTGGTTTCAACAGTGGGCAGAATGGTCTGAAAGTATTTAGAATGTCATTTAACACAATCTACTTACTTTTCATTCTTGGTGGGAGTATAAATCTCGTTCTTGACCAAATATTTCAATCTCGCCTTGGCCAATCTCTGATCATTAAATCGCTGAGTGATGACTTTATTGTAAAGATAGATAATCCTCTTCTTGCTGCGTTCCCTAAAGATGTATCCAAGCACATAGAACAAGGTCAGTCTCTTCACGACATAATTCAGCAAAATTTGGAGGAAGAACATGACCAATAATGGAAAAAAGAGCCTCAGAAATTGCTCCATTTCATCCGATTTGCGGGGTTGAACCAAACAAACTTTGTTGTTGACTTCCCGATGCTGAGTGCCGGTGTAATTGAATTCGATCAGATCTCTGACAATACTTGCAATACTTCCATTTCCAACCACCTTCACCTCCACCTCATGTCTTCCCGTTTGCTCGGCTTCGGATTCGATAAAATCGATTATCTACATAATTTGATATATCGTCCATAGACTGACATGTTTGAAACTTACCAGGACCAAAAGTCTATAGAAAACATGATCAAAAGTCACAATCACAACGACCACAAAGAGCAATACAACAAATTGAAGGAGAGGTTTCCACGCTTGCTTTAACTCCATCAGTGAGGGTAGTCTGAGACCAAAAGAAAATCAGCATATTTTTTGATTACAGAAAGAATTATTATCAAAAACGGCCTCTTACCCTAAGGGTCTTTGGAGCTTATATATCTTCCTCTCACTTCTCCTGATCTTCCCCAAGAACACATCTCCCTGAACTTTTCTTTTGTGATCGATCCTCCAGAAGTATTGAGTCAAGAAATGATTTTGGAAATCGATATCACCCAGATATTTTCTGATCATCTCCACCGCCCCACTGAATATCAAATACACCAGGAAGATCATAAACGCCGAAAAAAGCTCGCGTAATGTTTCGGAGGTCACTTTAATAATGTCCAGGGAATTTCTGAGATCAACGGTAATCTCGGACAAAGCGAAAAGGCGCTCGGTTCTCGGTTCTTCGATGGCTTTGAAGTGGAGCTGCAATTGGTGCAAAGACGGTACTCCATTACATGATGTAATATACTTACATTAACTCTGAGCTCCTCCTCCATCTGATCTGTGACATTTCTCATCTTCTTCATTTGCTCGTCCATATCAATATCTGAACTTTCTTGGTTTTGGAATTTGTCGCACGTCTTCATTGCAATTTCTTCCATTGTATCTGGCTAAAACCAATCGTAATTTAACCATTTTTAACTTGCTTACTCTACAAAAACTGTCCGAGTTGTATTGCCAACAAACAAGAAGTCCAACGATGGGTAAGGAGTCGTAACATTTGCTCTGAAATAAATGTGAAGTATGATTAAAGTTAAAATTTATCACGTATTTGCACCTTAAGCGACTTTTCTTATGGCAATGATATTTTTTCAGACTTTTTTTTACAGTGACATAAGGGATTTTTTCTGCACAGTGCGAAGAAAAAACCCCAATTTTTGGCAAGCAAAAATTAACGAGTATGATGACCAACTTCTCACCTGAACATCACTGAATCTCTCCTTGCAATTTCTCACAGCCAACGCATAAGTGGATTGGCATCTCTCGGCCATCCGATACTTATTCAGCATTGCCAGTGAGCCGTTCTTCCCAAGATTGGAGGTTGATGAATGTGGGGGTTCGACTGTTTGTCCAGGATTGTCAAGCATTCGAACTCTTTCAGCCATCGCTTTTTCCCCGCTGATAATAGAATGGAGTTCATCATCTTCATCATTCTTTTCACTGACTTGATCAAAAAACGGATCGATAACATCTTTGATTTTGTACAGCATTTCTTTCCCGACTTCCTCGGCTTTCTCTAAAAGCAAATGCGTAGCTGTTGGATTTTAGACAAACTCAAAAGTTTTTCGGCCCAAACAGTCTCTTTGTCCATAATTTACCGTCATAACGACGAATTTTATCGTATTTCTTATTTTTAGCAAACTACTGTTGACATTACTGAAATGTTTTTCGAACAAGACTTCCGCGGGCCCTGCGAGGAGAGTCAGCTTCTGTTTCGTCAATTCCCCTTGTAATTCCAAATGGCAAACAACAATTTGTGAAGTCGCTTCGAAGTTGCTAAGAATATTCGATATTGGACCTTGATTTAACTGCTCAATCACAAATAACGTCAAAATTCCTTGGCCAGACTTTGAAAGACCTCCAAGGCAAACACAAATGGTTGCGCAACGGAATACCTGAAAATAAATATACGTGGATGAAAAATCAAGATTGTTACCGGACTGTAAGCGAAAGCAGCGCCAGATCCAATAATGATTGACCATTGAAAACAAAGTGAGAAGATCGGATCAAAGTCGCCGAAATTCAGCCGATGCCAAGCGATGTAATGGAGAGCGTAGCCAATGAAGATGCCAATGGGGAAATTGTAGACGAAGCGAATGGCTCGATAATCATTTACTGAGCTAAATAAATCACGTCAGACCTTTTTTTAGATGTAAGAGTAGTTTTTTGACTAGTATTCTTAGGATTGCTTATAAATAATTTGAAGATTATGAAGCATTTTTTGACCTTATATGTAGATGTTCCCTAACTTACCTATGTATGAAAATGTCACTAAGCAAGGAGTAATTCTTCTCCTCCCGGATCTCCTCTCGATCTTCGGGAAGAACCCACTGTTTCCAACTCATTACCGTGACAAAAAATCAAAATGTTTTCCATTTCAAAAACTTTATTCATTCCAAAAAATTAGAATAATGTCTTGAGAGGCCATTGCGAAGAGTATCGATGTTAGGGAAGAGTTCGCGGATGACTTGCCTGTCTCTTTCATTGATATTGTCGTAGTCATCAAAGAATCGGAGCGTCTTTTCTCGGGTTTCGGTCCTCTCCGGGCGCAGCACAAGGTCCGGAATTACAAGGAACAACTACAATGCACATGTTTACCCAAGTCTCGCATTGTTCATGATGCCATCCGTAGACGATTCGTATATAAAAAGTGCAACCGTATAATCCCTACCGTTTCCAGCACTTTTTTTGTTTCCGATTTCATTCTTCGTATCTTGGCCACGCAATCCACCGCATACCCAATGACTTTCTTGTACAGAGTGGGGTATCTGGAGAGGATTCGAAGCCGCTGACTGTCAGTTCGGACATGAATCAGCTTGAGGAGATGACGGATTTCGTATTTGTTGAGTCTGGCCAGTAAATCGGGGACATGGGCGCGAATTGAGGCTGGAATTATTGATGATATTGATTTAAAAGTGATGGTTCAAGATGATCTTAGATCGACAATTAATAGTATTTTCATGATGACATCACTTTAGACACCTTATTGAGCTTATTATTGAATATCAAACGCCACTCTCATACCTTGCACATCCTCCGGGAATGTCTCGAAAAAGGAATTTCTAAGTCCATTGGTGCCAAGCGCCTCTCCTTGATTACATAATACAACGATTGCAACAAGCTGCAGCGCCCTCATGACCACCTCTCCGTAAACGATCGCCAAAACAAATATTCCGCAGCGAACAGGTTCCCCTCCAGTATAAATAAATGTATAAATATATCGCGGCTGGATATTCTTAATCTCTTTTGCGCATTACCATCAGCTGCATATTGGATGGCGTCTTTATCTCGATGCCATAATTAGAAATAGGGTGCTCAGATTTCACCGTCTTCACCTCTGTGTGTCGACCGTAGACGACGTATTCTTAATTGGTTTGTTTACTAAGAAGGGTGTAGGTGAGAGATTATGTGTTGCATAACACATACAGATCTAATTTCGGATGTGAAAACCATATGTTGACCAGGTAAATGTCATCATAAATGTTGCGCTTTAAATTCATCATTAAATCCGCATTTTTTTCAAACCCCGAAAAATCCGTCACCAAGAGCCTTTGAAATATTGAAATTTATCCGGTCTCGTATAAAAAATATTCGATGTATTGTATGGGGTTTTGACCTCAAGCTTCACTTTGTAATCAACACTTTTTGCTAGATTAGACCCTTCACATTCGTGTTTTAAACTTTATTACACTTCAAGTTACCAAGTAATAGAAGATATTTTTATTATTCGAATAATCGTATTCCAATTAATGTAATACAAAGTCAATGATATTACACAAAAATTATAAATATATATTACGAAAGGTCTTAACTGTGTGTGGGAATCCGAACGTCACATCCCCCGGTTGTAATGCGACGTTTCTGATTTTTTGAGTTTAATTGGGCCAAAGATTGCACAAAGCAAGGGATAACAACAAAGGAAGATTACGAGAGAGAGAGATTGAATTGAAGCCATTTACAGTTGTTTCCACGCCGTTTCGCATCCTGCACATGGCTCTCAAGTATTTTTTACAACAAAGTGGCACGCAAAACACTGTAAAAAACAGGCGGAATAACAATCAAATTCAATGGAAGACAGCGACATCCGGACTGAAGACCAGGTTGCAATTTAAAAGATAACAATGAGATCGGGGATAAGAAGGCCTAAGGGCAAATACGGGAGCCTAACAGACAACAATAGGACCACTAACAGTAATTTGAATGGGAAAAGAGAACCTCGTTTTGACCAGTTATCACCAAAAGCAACGCCTAACTTAAATATACTTGTTCGAGGCCAAAAGAATGACTAGATTTAATCGAAAGACGTTACAATAGATTGTCATCTTTTTCGCATCAAAAATAACAAAACAATCACATCAAATCGAACAAAACGACTTCCAAACAGACATCTGATAGATGACCTTGCATATCGTGATTTTGTCATGCCTGTCTGAAGCCGGTTGAAAGTCCCATAGCACAAGTTTAATTCGAGTTGAGGTGTATTTACGGACATATAAAACTAGGAGCCGGGAGACGTCCCGAAAGGAAGACTAAACAAGATGTTTTCCTCTTCTACTTGACCTTCCGTTTTGTCAAGAATTGTGTCGCCGTCCGTGCCAAATTGCATCCATCGAAGTTGCAAACGCATCTCGTAATGTAAGAGACGCCTTGGGAGCCGAGTACCGTATCCGCGGCCTCATCCACGCCCATCCCGCCGGCCTTGGCCACTAGCCCGAGCATGTCGTATCTCTGCAAATGGAGTTAATGAGTCAAATATAATCGAGTTTGTCATCAAAAGTACGTGTAAATTCAATTAAGAGGCCTTTGTCGGAATGAGATTAGACGTCCTTTACATACCTCTGTAAAGCACGAAGAAATCACTTGATAGGAGTTCCGAGTAAGTAGTCGAAGCCGGTCCTCTGATCCGATGTCGTCGCTGGGAATACCGTACATCTGCGCCTTCTTATCGGACGCGTTTTCGGATGACGGCGGTATCAGTGCGCAAAATTCGAAGTCATCGTCGACCAACGACAAGTGACCCTGAAAGTAATTTATGCACAGTTGACTTCTTTCGAACGAGTTTTCGCGGTGAGACCGGAATTTACAATTCCTTTTGTCCTCCGCACTACTGCCTTCAATTTCTTAATTTTCAGACTGATAGAAAAGCTTTAAAAAATTGCCGGGAATTGTTTGAAAATTAGCCTTTTAAACAGTTATTCTCCATGAATAAAAAATTAAAAATTGACATGAAAGTTTTACAAATATAAATTTTGTAATAAATATTTAAGTGGATTAAGGTGTCTAAAAACTTTGTGAACTAGGAATTACTTAAAATATTGTTGAAATACGGCATGAGTAGGAGTAAGGAATGGGTGTAAATATTGACAATAAAAATACAGTGCGCGACAAAATTATAACCGCATTTTAGAAATTGCTGTAACTTTTTTGGTTGTCAATAGAAATGTGTCATATTTGGCTCCAATATGCAATAATGTCTCACGCATCATGTGCCAAAAAATTATTTCGGGAAATTTCCCCAATTTGGAAAAAAATTGAAAAACCAAAATTTTGATGATTTTCTATGCGACAAAATTATAACCGCACTTACGAAGTTGGTTAACTAGCCTAATTAAATCACTGAATAACAATAACCAATGTTTAGTTACGTTGTCTGAGGCTTCAATAACGTCGATTAAATAGCCGGGAATACTCTGGTCAATGTTTTTGAACCTCTTCTGGCTAATGTACCAGAATCAGAAAAGTGCCTCTTTTAGCTCAGGTAGGCCGTTCGGACAGAGTTTGCCAGTAACTAAATGACTAACCCGACGCCTATAACACGTCTAAACGTTCTGGGAAAAAAGGTCTACCATTGCAGCAGGGCAAGGGCGGATATATCCTCCGAGTTTCCAACTCCAATATCCCTTGGGCTCATATAAACTAAGAAATAGGCCTCAATTGTAGCGCTAAAGCTATGCTGGAGGTTGTAAGACACAGCTACGTCATCACTGGGCGTGCTATGAAGTTGTGGCCTCAGCTGGCCGAGTCCACGGCAGGGCGCGGCCGAGATTTGCCAAGGTGACATTGGAAAAATAGATTGATCAGTTAACGGAACCGGCGCGATTTTTTAGAAATTGCACAGTGCAAAATGTTTCGAAACGGATGGCGTCGCGCGGGGAACACGAAATTTTGCACTGTGCGGTGCAAAAAAGGCGGAAAAAAGTGCACGCACTTTCTGGAACGACTAGTATTCGGTCCCTACACAAGCCATTAGTTGCTCGGCTAAAAATGTCAGGAATCCTGGCATGACCTTAGAGAAACTTTGCTGTTCTTTTAACCACAATATGGCAAAAATATTACAAATTTTTGATTTTTTATCCGTATATTAACTTTTGATAAGGTTCACGAAAAAATATATTTTCATCGTGCTGACATCAAAAATTGTGGATACCCTTTTGATGAAAGGATATCTGGCGGTCCATGAAACTCGGTCTATGAAACTCGATTCAGTCTGTCGGCCTGCTGACATCTCGACAGAAGGATGCTGGGACCGAGCGAGTCGCAAGCCTTTTTTAAGGTTTTATCAATTTCAAGTTACGGTATTCGAACACGGATACGGTCTTACGAGTGACTACAACATATGTATAGAGAGAGACGATGATTTCCCATGTCAAAGGTTCCTTAGATAAAGTTGGCAACTTTGTAACCCGGCTGATTGACACCTCTATTGAAATACCGCTAATTCAGTTTGTACACGCCTTTATTGGGAATGCTTGATATTTCTGAAGAACTTTGCCAATTTACTTCCCAACAATAGGCGGTAAATTTGGCAGACTTGGCAAACGAGCTGAAGATTGGAGGAAATATGTTAGAGCGATAAAAACTCTTTCAAATGCCTTATGACAAGGAGTTGGAGTGTTCAAAGATCCCCTACAGGACTCCCAATTTTACAAAAAAAGTGATAAAAAATTAAGGAGTCTTAAAAAAAGTTGGTTCCCCACGAACCTGTTGCCTACCTCTTCATTGGAATAACATTTCAAGGCCAGAGCTCCGTTGTTAATCGTGAGATTAATCACAAGAAATGTGACAATAATTAGGCTCATCTGGGAGGCCATGGTATCTGCTGAAAAAGCTGTAAATCTCTTCTGTGGTGAAAAAATGACTGAACACGCTTTTTACACGAATCCCAACATAAAAACCCCTCAGGTGTGGAAGGGGGAGGGGCGGGGCGGCAGCCGAGGAATCGGGGCCAGTCCACCGATACCACTATTTCTGCAGCCCCCTCCCTTACAGCGGTGGATGTACAATTCAACGCAACGGACTTACAAAACTTTCGCAACCCCCAATTACATTGGATTACAGTAAGCGGAGAGAGTGTGTTGAAAGGCGAATGTAACTTTTGGCTCTCTGTAATTAGTCACGCCACATTCAGAAGCCAATTATAATCGCAACCGGATCTGCCAATTCTGGAGATGGTGGGAGAAAGAACTGTAAAGACGGGGAGATTGCACTGCCCTATCTAGGTTGTAATGGGTTAAGAAAAGAATTGGCGAATTTAATCAGTCCTAGATCGTCGTACTGCTTTGATATAAGTAGGACATTGTAAAATGCGAAAGCAAACCTGTAACATCAAATATTTTAACAGGTGGATCCGGCAACTTTCCATAGTCCAAACACTGCCTATAAAAATACACTTTAATGTGATGACATTTAGGTCAGCATAAATTAAGCATCCAATTACCCAATGTTTACTTCCCGCAGACGCATTGTGACCTTTATGCAAATTACACCTGTTGATGTTTCTTTACTTGTATCTTGGCTGTAAAGTAACATCTTAATTCTATACTCGTTTGGCTTTTGGCCCCAGGGCGGGGATGATACTTATGAATCACACTCATACGTGTGCATAAAGCAGCAAAATTTACAATATGCAGTTTCAAATACATCGAAAAAGTGGGAAGTCACGTAGCGGAGACCACTGTAGCCTCTCACCTCCAAAATATTTGTTCTATGCACAACAATCCGCAAATCTGTGCTGATCCGCATGATTGTCCTATTTTTCACAAAACTCCTACTCCTGGTTTGAGTCATCTAAGTAATGGGGTGAGGCTATAAAATACTTAATCGGTTTACAAAATTTTAAATCCTAAGTCTCTATCAGAACAGATGGATTATCGTATGGTTGGAAATAAACCTGTGCGAAGAATGCCTGAGGGTATTGCGGGCCGTGAAAACGTCAAGCGAAACTTATGACTCGCGGATAATTTGATTAAAACAAGAGTGTAATTAACTTAACAAGTACTTTTGCGAGTAGAGAGTATCGTGTTCGTAGGGCAGATGACATGTAAGCAAAAGCGGGTGATTTGGCAACATCTACACATGACATGAGAATCGTGGGTAAAGAAGCAGAAATTGTAGGCGAGCAGGCTATTCAGCTTCATTACTGGCATGTTTTCTTTGGTAAAGTTTGTCAAAATAACCGTTCCATAATAGTGAATTATCTGCCTTATTTTTCCGCTGATTACGGTGGATTTCAAAAATTTATTGTTTTGTATTTGCTATTGTTATTTGTCCGTCAGTATCGTGTGTATGCCAAAACAGAAAGCCTACAATTGCAAATACAAAAAAACAAATCCAGTTATCCTCCTACAGATATTATTATCGTATGCCTTAATATCAGTCGATGCAAAATCAGCATCTTTAGCCTTGGGATAAATACAAAAAACCAAAAATATTTGATATTATTACTGAAAGTAACTATTGGAAGAGCAGCTGAAGGCTGTCGAAGTGAGAGATGCAATTCTAAAAACGGAACATCTTCAAATCTTGCCTGCAAAACCGCGGGACTCCGAATCAACGGCACCATCGGCGCTATGTTACGATGGCCGCATACTTCCGTGGTGTAATTGAGAGCATGAATTGAATTCAAAATTGACTCAATTAGATGGCCATGGCCTCAGTATTCGTGTTCAGGTGCATTTGGCTCTCGGCCCGTAACGATTGCCCCGAAACTTCCAATTACCACTACTTTTACAACCACTACAGTACAATAGTCACGCTAATCCCGCTGCTGTTTCAAATAACAAAACCCAAACGTTGCTGTAACATTGAGTTGTATACATGACAATTGCCGTGCTTCCCGTCATGAAAAACAGATCCCGGAGAATGTCAGCTTGCTCCCAAACCCCCTCAGACACTGAATCTGGGTGGTTGCAGGGCGTTGTAAAGGGTTGTAAAAGCCTGGACTCTGCTACCAAATCTTACTGTTTACACCAGCCTGTTTACGTGTTTACATTCAGTGCGAAAAAAGCGCTAAACACGTAAGATAATTGAGAAATACAACGTAGAAGTTTTTTGGAAATTATGGTATTTTTTCTAATTTCCTAGAATGGCGGCTTTTTATTAATCATTTATGTAAAACATAGTAACTGTAAAATTGCTCTGCATGTGTGGTTCAAAATGAAAAACGGTATCCTAACGTCTGGGATAAATGGTACACCTACATGGTAGTTTCGACAGACCTATTATCAATGCTAAAAACAACTACAATAAAGTCATATATTACACATAATAAGGCCAAAGAAAAAGGACCAAAGATTTGCAACGGGGGTCAGAAATTTGATTACGGTAATGCAAAGGAATTAAATACTTCAGAAATTTTAATCCCTTCTAAAAAATTCCAACTTTAAGCCCGATTGTTCTCAAGGCCTCGTGAACTCTCGTGATCGTCTTCCTCGACGATGATCTGCCGCCAAATTTGGCTACCCAAGCTATCTTTGTCGTGCTTTCCCATAAATCATCCATATTAATTGTCCGAATTAATCATGGAGAATATTGCTCACGGTAATATAGCTGCATAAAATCATTGAGAGATAAATAAATGTCATCGCACATCCGGAATTGTTGTAAAACCTTTATGTGGATGGGAAATTAATTAGGTTGGATGGGATAAGCCATAAAAGAGATAGTCAGCTAGAAGATTGATCTGTTTCATGTGGCTGAAAACAGATTAAGGGCCCAGGACCGGAGGACGTTATTCAGAAGCAAGCGAAGCAAGGCCGCCTTCCATATGCATTCAATGCGGCGTTGCGGACAAAGAGGTTTATTTTTACCCGAAGAAAACCTTGAACATGACATCAAGTTGGAGACTGAAAGGAGGAGGAATGTGATGTTGCAATCATCGTCTTTGAAGGGTGGATGAAGATGGAACGTGGAAAGGAGAGTCTCTTAATCTTCGACCAATGTCGTCTTCTTACTCAGGATGTAATAATCGTGCTCGTTCTCCACATCTTGATAATTCTCATCCGGCTCGAATTTGTTTTTGCGGAAAAAGGCCAGAGAATTGGTATTGTAAGTGAATACGGTGGCGAACAACTTCTTCATGTTGGCTCTGAAAAGGAAAAAATTTTAAGTAATTCTCCGCGCTTACTATTTCAAGGCATAATTACACAAAAAGGCGTAGAAATTCTAATGAATATACCATAAACCTACGCCACCTGAAGGGATTTACTTATAAATTCATGAATCAAACTTTAAGAGAAAACACTGACCTTTTGGCTACTAATTCCACGATTGAGATCAATAAAGTCCCCACTCCTTTGTTTTGATACGCCTGCTCGACTTGAAGCTCGTAGATGTATAAAGCTGGCTCTTCGACTTCAATCACGAAGCGATAATGCATATATGCAATGTGTTCTCCCTTGGCAGACGTGACAATTATGTATCTAGAAGTGGTGGCAAACAACTCGGCCTTCTTCGAGTTCTCTTCGTATCCCCATTCCGACTTCCGATACATTTCCTCCATATTTTTGTCGAAAAGGTCGAAAATCCAGGTTCTTTGAGAGTCGCTCAGATGGGTCGACCAAAAATATTCGAGTTTCAAGGCTTCTCTAAAAGGAGGAAATCATTTCATACCACGTGGTAGAAGAATTACACATGGCATAAAAAACGCAACTAACCCATCGGACGTTTGAACCTTTGACGGAACACACTTGTAATGTTCAACTGGCGAGATGATTTTGCTGGCCTTCTTTACTGCCTTCTTGGCCTCATCATTTTGTTTTACCATCCTTCCTAAACGCGTTTACGCTTTAGCTAAACGAAGAAAAAACCTTCTTGCACGTGAAAAAACTATGTAATAACCCTCGGTTCTGTACCAACAACACGAAAAACCGAAGCTGATGAGACAAGTTTATTAACAACAAAAAACAAAAAATCTTACCAAAATATATTTTATATACAGTAAGTCTATCAAGTCTAAAGAACCCTATATGCTGAAGCTTTCTCCACAACCACAGGTGCCGGAGATGTTGGGATTCCTGAACACAAACTCGGAAGAGAGTTTATTCTCAATATAGTCCATCTCTGAACCCAACAAACTAAGCTGTGCTTTCGAATCGATCCAAATCCTGACCCCATCCTGCACTACTTCCTCATCAAACTTCGCTTTCTCTTGTGCATAGTCCAACGTATACGTCAGACCATTACATCCCCGTTGTTGGACGCCAATCTGGAAAGCATCAGCGTTTAGTGAGCCTTCATCCACTCTTTTTTCGCGCTCAAATTATTGAAAATGGCGCGAAAGAGCAATGAGAAAGAATATCTAAGATTCCGACGTCATAAATATAAAAGGAACCTACCTTTAACGCCTTCATGTCTGGTCGGTCCTTCAAGAGGCATTTGATTCGATTGACGGCATCTGGAGTTAGAGAAAGGGCCGCTTTTCGGCCGATTAATCCGGGTCTTTGGATGCCTTTGACCACCCGAGCAGAGACAGAGAAGATTCCGCTCAATCTCATCAACAAGTCCCGATTTATTCCACCTGAAAATATCGAACGTTACAAAGCTGATAGCAACTTTTTCCTTTTCGAAATAAAATTTCTATATTTTTTATAAAAATTTTGGAAATGGGTTATGTGTTTCCTTCTTGGGTCAAGTTTTTGTCAAAGATTTTTTCTTTTTTTTGTCAATTTTTTTATTCGACACGGCTTGCCCAAATGTAGAAAAAAACGTCCATAGAAAAATTAGCGACATTTTATACGATGAAACGTTTCTAATCTTATTTTAATGTCAGAATGAAAGCAGAACTGTCGATATTGATAGGAATTGTCAGAAAACCCATTTTATATCAACGCACACATATTATTAACACAAAAATATTATTCTTGTACATTAAATTTAATGAATTTTGGTAAACATGGATACTACATTGATGCTGCCATCAAAGGATGCTTCAGAATAGGCTTTGTTTGATAATAATAATGCACAAAATTTAATCGTCAATATCGGCCATTCTGACTTACATACGCGCGAATGCTATACTTGCCACGCACCCGCGAGCTGCGAAGAGCGTGTACGTTTTTTTCTCAGATTTTGGTCAATGTGGGCAAGCCGTGTCGATCGCGATCGAAACGAGCTCGTTTATATCGAATATAACGAATGGGAGCAAGGAATGGATGGGGAGCTTAATAAGTACGCTGAGGTTGGCGAATATCCGACAAACGATGAACTAAGGGTAAACTTGTTTTTTTTTGCATAAATTCTTTAATTTAGTGATGTCATTTGTGAATCGCCAAAACCCAGTATGAGACCAATCATTTGCTCAACTGCATTTTGGAGAAGTACATCTGAGAACTGAACGCTGTGGTGTAACTGAATGCCGTTTCCAATTTATTTGTGTTTTTACGGCTTCTTATGTTTTGCATCATTCAACCGATATGTGATGTTCAGTCCATAGAATTTGAATTTGACTTCACAGGATCCGGCGACACGTTACTTTTTTCATCCAATAAAGAGATTAAAGGTATGTGTATTCTTATATTTATACAAAATACTATTAAGATGCAATTTTTAGGAATGGACATTGTTTATGAATTCAAAGAACGGATCAGAGCGGCAATTCGAGGTCATAAAAGGCTAAGCCAAGGATAATGTGCAAACTGAGGGACCTACGATTGATTGGGGAGATGAATTTATTAACCTGAACGCGTTTTTAATTAAATCAGTTTTTCGGGGAAGAATTACGAGTAGTTATTTGTAAATAAACGTTTTGTTTGACAGTTTTTGTCGTGAGCTTCGTGTCCTTCAGAGTTTTCAATCCACAATTGTCTTCTTCTTGTTTTAGGCCAAAAATGGTGTAAAAGTTATCGTAGAAGATTTTTACATGTTTGGACATGCGGGTAGATCTATGCAAACATTCTTGCTCTGCAACTATTTGTCCAATTGAAGCCGAGAACCTTGTCCTCAACATTTTGCCATCAATTTATTGATGTGATGCTTGTCCAGCCGGTGTTCTTCTGCCTTTTATTTGTCCAGATTTGTACTGGCTGTTCATTGGGGTAAAGTATAAAAGAGTTCTGTAATCGGTTTCATCATCAGTAGAGTGTGTTCTTTTCCAATGGCTTCCAGAAGTGTCATTGTTTTTTTGGCTTTGGCCTTTGTTGGTGCTCCAGTCAGTGGACAGAGTTTGTTATCGTTGTTGCCTCCTCAACTTCAATGTAAGGTTGAATTATGGCCACTTCGGCCATTCTTTACGCTATTTTATCTGCATATAATCTATTATTCCAGCTCTCCTGCCTTCATCGGCCATTCCTCCACTTTCCCAAGTCACTCCTCGTGATGTTCAAGTTGCCCAAGCTATTGGGCAGAAGTTGCCGACCTTCTCCTCCATCCAACAACTTCTTCAGACCCTATCTTTGAACAGTCCAACTCTTGCTGCTTTGACTGACCAAGCCGTTGCTAAGGGAAAGCAACTGTTTGATCTGACAAAGTCGATGCTGACTCCCGAGTCCCAGTTGTTCTTCCAACAGGTAAATGGGACGTCAAAACCCCTGTTTTCCATTGTCTGTAGAAATTTTTTTTGTTTTAGCTCCTCGGAATTGGCCAAAGCGCCGGTCAACAATCCGTACAACTTCTCCAGGCCCAAACTCCACCAACCTTGGCCAATCTCCAATCCACTTTCCCCACGATCAGCTCTCTTGTTCAATGTAAGATCGCCATTTTCTTATTGTTAGTTTCTGTTATATTAAAGTCATCAAAAATTTACAATCTTTAATTTAGCTCCAATTGCGCAACAAAGCGTCAATCTTCTGTATCCATCGTAAATGTAGATTTACACACTCGCCTTACACTACAGTAAGATGTCTAATACTCGCAGTTAATGCCAATAAATATTCACATTGGATTTATAATACTTGAGAAGACTTTTCTTTTCTTTTGTGTATTCAGAGATGTTGTTGTTCCCATCTCTGATTCACAAAAAATGACAGAATTCAAAGAAATTGAGGTATCTGGTATTCTTTGTTACTCGGTGCTGACTTTGCGATGAGTGCGGGAAGAGTTTAAAATTTTTTATTTTTGTTATTAAAAATATTCAAGGGATAATTTGTGCACTAAGTAAGGACAGGTTGAATTTGTTGGTATAATCCTCAAGGATTGTATCCGCTCTAACAAGGGAATGGACTTTATGTGTAAATCGATTTTGGCTTGGGACCTAGTCAGATCGAAAGGTGTGTGGTAGTCGATTATTCACTTGGGGGGAAATCTCTGCGCGGGTCTTCAAAGCCGAGAAAATCGGCTTCAAAGTTTTGACGAAAATCAAAGGATAGGGATCCCGGAAAAGGAGCGACAAAAAGAGTGAAGCAGTGGCCGAGTGGTCAGTGCGCCCGCTTTTTGCGCAAAAAGTTGCAGGTTCGAGTCTTTCCAAGCTCAAATCATCATTTATCGTTTTTACTTTTGCTTTCTTCGTGCTAATTCGGCTGTACATTGAAAAAAAGGGGTACAGATAAAAAAGTTAACATAATGGAAAGTTGTTTTTGAATACATCAGGTTGATGGTGTGCCCTGCGCTCTAAAACTGTAAATAAAACAAGGTGCAAAGCCGTTGAAAATGGAAAGGTTCCATTTAAAATATACTCCTTGAATCGATAATCTAGTTCAGGGGGAAAAATTAATAGAAGTTTTTGTCTAAAAAAGTTATGAATGGAAGCAGATTCGAACTTGCGACCTTTTGCGCAAAAAGCGAGCGCACTGACCACTCGGCCACTACTTCACACTTTTTATCGCTCCTTTTCCGGGATCCCTATCCGTTGCTACTTTTTTTCGTTCAAGCTTTGAAGCCGATTTTCTCGGCTTTGAAGCCCCGCGCAGAGATTTCCCCCCAAGTGAATAATTGACTACCACACACCTTTCGATCTGACTATGTCCCAAGCCAAAATCGATTTACACATAAAGTCCATTCCCTTGTAAGACCTTTGAAAAGGCTTGCCAGAGGATTGGATTGGTAGGCTACAAATCTGATTTTACTCGGGCCAGTCGAACTTTTCATCTATCTGTTTGATAGGGTTACATTACTATCCATAAATGTGAATCGACCAAAATAAAATGATACCAAAATTGGCAGCTTCTTGACATCAACTTCCTTCATGAAAAGCCCCAATAGAAAGCGCAAACTGTCTTTCTAAAAAAAGTGTTAACGGCTCTTGCATAAATTGTTACAAACGCACTCAGCACGTCGTAACTTGACTGTCCTTGTACGAAAGTGAAAGTCACAAACCCACGACAAACGTTCCCTTCATTTTTATTTACTCAGATCCAATTGTAAGGTCCAGAGACCTAGATCGTCACAACCTTGATATGATTTTCTTATCAGAGGCCACAAAACAGACGTCTGACCGGAGTCTCGAATTTGTTGAAACATCTGCAAGCACGTGTCGCGTTCATAAATCATCACTGAGCATGAAGCGAGAGGGATTAAGAATGGATTACCCGTGTTCAACTCTAGCGCATCACAGAGATCGGAATACAAATGTACCCAGTATAGAGAAATCCTTTTTGAAAGTAGGGTTAACATAGCTCGTTAAAGAGCAATTCTTGGTGTGATTCAGGATCAAAATTAAAGCTTGTGGCAATTCGACATGTAGCTGCGGTTTTCACTAGAGATCGACAGAAATTTAGACGTTATCATTCTTTGTTCCCGTTGCAGTTTCGGGAGCCTAGTCGATTTGCAATTCACACTCTCATTGTTTCTCCTATCGAGCCTAAATTATTTCTTCCATTATCTTAATGACGTATTTTCAAACAACATCGGTATGTTTAGTCAGATGAAAATAGATAGCTTGCCTTATCAGCAACGAAAAAGCGGGTAATTCCTCGTAATTCCTAAATCATAAACCCTAATTTTTGTTAAGTTATGATCTGTGATGTCCCTTGTAATATCGAGCGAATTTAAATGCGTTTTTAATGCATTTTCTCTCCATTATCCTCCACACGTTCTTGCGGACAGTTGTGTAAATATAGGCCAATATGTAATGATGAGACGTTGTCAGAGACTTTAATTTTTTCAGTATTAAATATACAATGAACTTGGAGTTGGCTTCAGATGGATCCGAGGACACGGACGCCCAGCTGCTGCCCGGAAGTACGTCCGCCACTCGCAAACGGTACGTCTTTATGCAGAAATTGTGTTTTTTAGCCTGGATCAGAGATTAATCTGGGTTGTTTCCCTAGTCTCTGAATATTTATACTATATAAATCAAACACGTTCTTGTATTGTTAGTTCCTCATCTGAAATAACTCTTGGCCCTCTATCCAGAATTGACTCCGTTCAGCTTCCTGCCTGATGTTTTCCATCTGTTTCAGCCGTCGAATACGAATTCGTCGTTTGGCCATAATGATTCGCTTCATTCAAGTCGCTTTCTTCGCCATCGTCACGATCTCAACTATTTATTTCATCTACAGTTTGAATAGCAGTAAATTTAATGATAACTTTACCTCAAAAATATCAGCATCATCAGAGCGGGCGGAAACAGAAGCCAAACGTCATCAAATTAAATTAAGAGTGAGCTACTGACAAAGAAGATTACATAACAATAAGCATATCTTTAGACAAGTGAATTACCCCTCCTTTCGAATAACTCTGATATATCCGACATTACCTATACTAGACCACTCAATGCTTCAACGACAACCTCTGATCCTATGGAAGTATATCGACGGTTCACAGGAGAGTGTAGATTGCCAAAGATCGATCCGTTTGATGAGGATATTCTCGCCCGATTGGACAGTTCTGTTAACCCGTTAAGAGATTGTGTTCCACAAGAAGGTCTGAGGACATATTTGGATGAACAGGATGTTGTCAAAGTAGCCGGCATTAATGATACGACTATCAAGTGCTATTTCCGGTAAGATCTATCATGTTTGGTAATTGTAAAATATAGGATATTTTGCTTGTTTTGTTAGTGATCAATTTCCATTCCAGAGCACTCTACCAATACAGCGATAAATGGTTGGCTAAGGGCAGTTGGGTAGAGATAGATCTCAAAAAAGGGGTCAAAATTTATAGCGATATCATAGAAACCGGCTGTTATAACAATGCGCAGGAGAGGATTACAATCGATCTTCATTGGACTATAATTCCAAAGTAGACAGAAAATTTATGACGAGTTTCTGTTTAGAGAAAATCCAAAATCAAACGAAGAATCGGACCGGCCTCCAGACGTGTTCATCATCTTGTTGGACTCAGTTTCCAACTCTCAAATGTATAGATCTCTCCCGAAAACACTCAAATTCCTGAATGAAAGTTTGGGGGCAACTTCGTTTGAATATGTAAACAAAGTTGGTCTAAATAGTAGACCTAATGCGAACGCAATGTTGTTAGGTAAGGATAATTTCGGAAATGGTATCTTTATCATGGGCTTTAAAAATTTTTGCCGATTTCGAGTTTTTACAGGTATGCGGACCTACGATCTTCATCAAAGTCCATTTGGGCCAATTGTCCAATTCGAACGGGAGTTATGTAACACATCAATTAATCGAGAAGATTATATCGGATTTAACTATAAGAACATGGGATACAAGACGTTGATGGCCGAGGATTGGGCCATGGGAGTTTTCAATTACTATCGGTGCACCGGATTTTACGATGCCCCTCCCGCTGAGCATTACATGAGGTAAATTTTGCAAAAATTAACAAATTGTGGACTAAATTTAAATAATTTTAGACCATTCCAACTCCGAATGGAAGAAGAAACTTATGCCGACATGGTCAAGTATATTTTCGATCCCAAGTGTCTGGAATACCACCATGTTTTGATGAATTACACCGAAAAATTCATGAATAAGTATCCCCATGATCCCAAATTTAGTATCACTTGGATGAGTGAGATCGCGCATGATGACTCCAATGGACTCTATAGAACAGATGATTTCTTTTTAGATTTTTTCAAAAGGAATGAAAAAAAGGTAAGCAAATTTTACCCTATTTTAGTGTTTAGTTCGACAACTCGTTCGTTTTCTTCATGGGAGATCACGGAAGGAGATATGGACCTGTTAAAGATACCAAATACGGAGCACTGGAAGATTATAATCCGGCGTTGAAAATAATAGTCCCAAAAAAGTTGAGGGCAAACAAAGAGTTCATGAAAAATATGCAGATTAACTCCAAGAAATTGATCTCACATTACGATTTCTATGCAACCTTGGTGGAGATCTACAAGTACGGGCCAGAATGGAATGAAAACACGACTTTCGGGGATGTGCTCAATTCACATTGGAATCGCGATCTGATCGGGTCATCGTTCTTCCATCCCATGAAGGAACCAAGGAATTGCGCAACTTTACTTATTCCATTCGAGTTTTGCATCTGCGACTTTGGAAAGCACGAGGTGGAGAAGCCAGAGATCGCCATATTAATTGCAGAAAAAGCAATAGGCTTAATGAACAGTCGACTTCAAGAACATGACGTCGCCAAAGTAGCGTGTGCAGCGTTGAGGTTGAATACAAACGAGAAGCTGAGACTCCAAGAGGAGGATGTATTTGGAAAAGCAGTCTTTCAAGTAGACTTTACCGTCAGTCCAAGCGGCGGACTGTATTATGCAACGGCTGAAGTATGATTCAATTATTGGAAAATAATTTTTGCAAATGATTTAGGTAGAGACCCTACCAAATGGGGACTACAAGGTCGAGATGATAAGTGATGAATTCCCAAGGAAAGACCGCTATGAAGAGCAAGCCAAATGTGTGGATGACAAGCGGTTGAAGAACTATTGTTACTGCAAGTCCAAATGACGGAAACGGGTAATCTTACCTCCAACCTCGTGTTCTCGTCTTTCGTATATACGGTGTTTATACATACTGGTGACACTTACAATCTATACGGTTTTTGATACAAATTTATACAATAATTTATTTAATGATAAAACTATGCTACAATGATTATAATCCCTCTTGAGCTGACATATCCGGCCGAAGTAATGTGTTGGCCGCTTTTGATCTGACTGATTCCAATTTTGGACAATTTGTGATACGATGACCAAGTCCAGAGCAATAAGAGCAGCCCTTGTCTTCACTGGATTCATCATAATTATCGTCAACTTCATGCTGATCCCCAGCGATTTCTTTGAGGAAGATGGGCAACTTCTGACCGGCTTCAAGAAGAAGATGTTTGAGATCAGCCAGGACAGAGAGATCGGCTTTTCTGTTGATAAACGTGGTTGCTAGTCCTCTTTTTCCTGATCTTCCAGTTCTTCCAATTCTGTGGACTAAAGAGATAATCAAAAAATACTATTAGAGCACTTACCATAGTTTTCAATATCTTCAGGCATGTCATAATTGATGACATGTTGAATGTTTTCAAAATCCAAACCTTTCGACGCAACGTCAGTGGCAACTAAAACATCTTTTCTTCCCTCACGGAACTCTTCGACTCCCAAATGACGATCCTTTTGATCTAAAACAATGCTGAGTTATATCTCACTCCTGAATATTCTGACGCTCAATTCTGACAGTCTATAGAAAACATCTGTTCCCCGTACCTTTTCCTCCATGTAATGAGGCTGCAGCCACTCCCTTCAACAACAAGTACTCATAAATATTATCCACGTCCATCTTCTTCTCCGCGAATATTAAAACTTTCGGTGGTGTTTTCTGTAGGCAATTCAGAATCTTCGTCAATTTGTCCTCTGTTCGACAGTATTCAATCTCTTGTGTTACATTCAATGAAGCAGCTCCGGCTCTTCCAACATTAACAACTACTGACTTAACCAACGCCGACTTTGCAAAGTTCTGAATCTTCTTTGGCATGGTAGCTGAGAACAGCAGAGTTTGACGTTGACCCTAAAAACAGAGTACTCTAAAGGAACCAGTTAAACGTACTCTAAAATATGAGAATATTCCTTTTAATTCTTCTTCAAATCCCATGTCCAACATCCGATCAGCTTCATCCAAACACAAGTATCTACAGACTTGGAGATTAAAGACTTTGTGGTTAAGGAGATCACTGAGACGTCCGGGAGTCGCTACACAAATGTGGACACCACTAAAAAACGTCATAAGTAAAGGCTGCAAATCTAAACGGCAAACTGACACTAAACATTCATCACCTACTTTCTAAATGTCCTCGCTTGATCTTTGAAAGCTTCTCCGCCAATAGCAAGTCCAGCTCTACAATTTATCCGGTGATCTTGTCCTTGCAGCGCCTCTAAAATCCATTTAACAACATCAAAAATCTGCTTGGCCAATTCTCTCGAAGGAACAATAATCAATCCATACGGTCCTTCTCCCTTTTCAAACTTCAACTTCAACTCTTGTTCTGCGCAAAACATGACCAAAGGCAACACGAATGTCAACGTCTTTCCGGATCCCGTAGATGCAATACCGATCATATCCCTCCCGGTCAGGGCTACTGGAATCCCTTGCATTTGAATAACGGTGGGTTGAATAATCCCTTTCTTCCGCAGTGCTTTGAGAATACATTGTGGGATCTTCATCTCGGAGAATGTTCCAATAGCCGGAGGAACTGATTCCCCTTCAACTTTGATTCCTCTTTGCTTCCGGAAGTTCTCGATATCTTCCTTTGACTGTTTTCGTATGTGATGGGGAGGCCTCCATGCTGTTTTTATCGCTTCTTCATACTTTACACCTTTAGCCATCTCTCCGACAGTAACTAAAGCACCTGATTTGGAGACATTTTCGAGTAATTCTGATTCTTCTCGCTTCTTCTTTTCGGTTTCATCTACTTCTTCATCTGCAAGAAGATGTTAAGTACTTTTTGTAAAACCATTAGAGATAAAATGCAATCACTACTTACCTTGTTCCTTTTGTAACCTTTCATTGTGCTTTTCCAACAATGTTTTCTTCTTCTCCTCTTCCTCCTTTTCTTTTTCTATCCGCCTTTTCTTTTCCTCAACAATATCGTCAACTTCTTCTACAACTTCTTGTTTGTTCCTCAAAGCATTTTGAAGCAATAATCTGCGTTTGGCCTAAATTTTCGAATATTAATAAAAATGTAAAACTTGCCATCTCCTTTTTTCTTTGTCTAGCTGTTACATAAATATCAGTGTTATCTTCATCTTCGCTAGACAATAAGCCTTCAAACTGCGCTTTTCGCTCTTCTCGTTCCAGCTGTCGCCGTCTTTCCTGAAAGAGACCATTGAAAATATATTCCAATAGATATGACAAAGATAATAATGTTCAAACATACCTCATATTTCCGTTTTTGACGTTGTACTTCGTCTTCGTCGACTTCCATTGGTTCTGACATGTCTGCAACAAAAGTTTGTTAGATGAAATTTATTGTGGAACATTTTATCCCGCTCCCACTAAAGGTGCCATGCTGACATAAGTTAAATCAACTACAGACACGTAAAATCTCGTAAATTTATCCTACCTCCGTCAAAAACGAATATCTCGATCTATAACATCAAAAAAAATACCGAAAATCTTTATGCACTGACATATTTTCTGTACATGAGTCAGGTGTTCCTCATGCGTCAAGTGTCTCTGTGTAAATTTTTGGAAAATTGGGCGCATGTTGCGTAGACAGGGATCAAATTTTCTTTCTCGAGTCGAACGATTATCATGAGAGTGAGGGGGGAGTTCAGTCTTTTACTGATTATCACGTGATTTTGTCGGAATTACCTCTTCTCTTCGGCAGATAAACGAAATAATTACTCAAGATCGTTCTTTCAGTTGGGTTCTCACGACTTCTTCGGTTGATTGGTGCCTAAACCAGAGTTTATCGCAATGGCTACCCAGACAAAGCCATGTCTTCAGCATTTGCCGCCTGAATTGAAGATGAAGATCTGCGAGCATCTGGATGTCATGGATTATTTCTCATTACTCCGGTGTTGCGTTTCTTGGAATCGTTTCATTACTCACAATGCCGAGAGATTGTCAACTTTCAAATGCTTCAGTTTGAGGATAGAGGAATACTCATTCATTCGATTTCGATTCAAAGTTTCGACTGTTGGACTGCGGAATGGAGAAGAAACCAGACTTAAAGTAAATGTTTACCCATTATTGCCGATTTTTAGGGAAAGTTGAATTTATAGCGAATAGGAGTGATGTAATTGATTTATCGTTTAGTTTCGTAAATGCCAACGGGGTTAAACCGCACTGAGATTATTTTGGAACTTTGCTAGCATTCAGTTTTCCAGATAGGTCTTATTGTGTCATTTCCGTGCGTATTATGTGTTCATCTCATGAACTTTTGTCCATTACCGCCTTGTTTTTATAGGTTTCCTTATCGTAATGATTACCAATAATAATTTTTGTTTTTGTAATATATGTTATGTTCAGAGGTTCTGCTTCCGAACTCCTGATGACCTCGGTTTGTTCCTTCGAATGGTCGAAGTCGCCCAGAGCCTTATCTTATCTATTAAGAGTTGTATTGGCCTGCAAGACAAGTTCGAACGAGTTTGTAAAGGAGCTAATGAGGTGAGTAAATATTTACCATCAAAACGTATATGTCAATATATTCTTAGGTAAGCATTCGAGTTCAAGATCATGAAGGAATTGGATCTCCAGTCTCGGTCGAGTATCTGAGTGAACTCTATTCCCGGCTTCAATTAAATGCCATCTCCGTAGAAGATCTATCTTCAAATTGGACAGAAAATGGAATGGAATTGATCAAAGCATGTAATGCCACGGAATTCTTAGAGTAAGCCCTATAAATCGTTTTTTTTTTACTTTTAGAATCCGATCATCCGTCAAATTTGGAGGTCTCAAATTAGGAGATGACGCGCTGGCCCATGTGGCTCGAATGCCACCATTAGAGACTATTGTTTTGTCCACAGTTGGTTCCATATTCACCAAAGAAGCTGTTAAAGATTTCTTGGATAACGTCGGTCTCAAAACAAACATGTATTTGGAGTTCTACAGAGTTTCCTGCTCATCCAACGACTTTTATAGGATGCTCAAGAACGAGTTGAACGTTATTTTTGAGACGGATCCGACTCGGGGAACCTTCAACTCGTTTCATATTCTCTACCGCGGCTTTACATTCTATTTGAATATCAAATACTTTGACGATTCGCAGGGGCTTGTTACCTATCAGCCAAAGCGATGAGTAATCGAATGGACATAAACTACTGAACGGGTACTAACCATAGAAACTGGCATACTTATAGAGTTACAGTAAATACTAATGAAATGAATTCGAATTCATTAAAATAAAGTTTAACTATTCGTTACCCGCCAATTTTACAATGTTAGAGAACTGAAGATGAGAATAAGACTGTTAGATAACAAAAAATAACAGAGACGAGAGCACTTATAACATGAACATGAGAAATATATCACAAATGCCTAAAATATGTGGAGATCATATCCTAGACACATAAAGAAAAAAACTTAAATGTCTGCAGTCATAGAGAAGTCATGGACTTCATCCTTGCTCTGAGTGTCAACCTTCTTGTATTCGGTGACTCTTCTTTCGAAGAAGTTGGTCTTTCCTTCCAAAGAGATGTTGGACATAAATGGGAAAGGATTGGAGGATTTGTAAATGATAGGGAGGTCGAGTTCTTCCAGGAGATGGTCAGCTACGTATTCAATGTATTGGCACATCCTATCAGAATTCATTCCAATCATCTTACAAGGAAGGGCATCCACCAAGAATTCCTTTTCGATCTCAACAGCCTCCCTGATGATCGCGTGCACTTCAGCTTGGGTTGGACGATGCTTCAAGTGCTTGAAGAGAATGCAAGCAAAGTCACGATGAAGACCCTGAAACAGTAATATTAAACCATTGTCAATTGCTGCAACAATAACCCGTATTGTGCAAAGTATCTTGCCTCATCCCTAGAGATCAACTCATTGCTCTGAGCCAGTCCAGGCATTAAACCACGAGACTTCAACCAAAAGATGGAAGCAAAACTGCCCGAGAAGAATATGCCCTCCACAGCAGCAAAAGCGACCAGTCTTGTTCCGAAAGAAGATCTCTCATCAGAGATCCACTTCATAGCCCAATCGGCCTTCTTCTTGATGAACTCGAATTCCTGGATGGCATTGAACATCTTGTGCCTAAAGATATACGTAATAACAAAAAAATAAAATCAAACCTTACTTTTCAGCTACATCACTGATATATGTATCAATCAGAATAGAGTACATCTCCGAGTGAATGTTCTCCATCATAATTTGGAATCCATAGAAACACCTAGCCTCAGGAAGTTTCACTTCGGCATTGAAACGCTCGATCAGATTCTCGTTAACGATTCCATCCGAAGCCGCAAAAAAGGCCAGAACGCGAGAGATGAAGAATCTTTCTTCCTCCTTCAGCTTGTGCCAATCATCCAGGTCATCTTCGAGTTTTACTTCTTCAGGTACCCAGAAACAGTTAACGGCCTTCTTGTAGTAGCCAAAAATGTCGTGGTACTTCAGAGGAAACAAGGTGAATCGACCTGGATCGTCGTAGAGCAGGGGCTCATCGGCATCCAAATGGTTCTAAACAAGAAATGCAAACAATTTGTATTAACCATGACGTCGAAACAAACAAATCTTAGATATCTACCTCATCAATGAAGTTAGACGGCATTATTGATAGTGACGCAATTTGAACACCAAATTTGCTACCACAAATTTTCAGAAATTTGTAAAACAATTTTTCGTCCTATTCCAAAAAATGTGTCGTAATGACAAAATTAGGCAGTAATCGGTTCTTCGACTTCAATTTCGGGATTTCTACCTAAATTATTCGAGATGGACGAATGAGTTTCAGCGTATTTCCGAAATTCATAAACGTCCCGCTCGTTTTCTTCCCGCCAAACAAACGCCTCGCGAATGGGGTCTAGTATATAATATACGAAAAAAGGTTTACAAAGTACTAGTCGCGGAAAAAAGTCCTTATCGGTCTGTCGGGAAAAAAACGGCGGATCGTCGCGCCTCCGAATCGCCCATCATCGCTTTGCGACTGCAAGCCGCGACTTGGGATTTGGTGCGCGATAGCGGCGAGGCGAGACATTTTGCTGCGGCGATCCGCCGTTATTTTTCCGACAGACTGATAGAATTTTCTGCGACTCTGCACTGTGCATGAACCCGAAAAGTGCTTTTGCACTGTGCAATTTTCTTGTTTTTGCCTTATTGTCGCGCGCGATTCCCGCGACAAATCAACATTTCGGGGTGCGACGAGATTTGGGGGCCGCGAAAAATTCTAAGGACTTTTTTCCGCGACTAGTATTGAGGTAAATTTTGTACACAGTTTATACGGTAGAGGACTTTCCTTTAAATTTGAACGCATTGGAATAAAAGACGAATCCCCTTTAAATTCTCCTTATTTTAGGTACTTTATTGACGCCGGAAACAACGTACTTACCATGTTCTCTTTGTTCGCCATGTTTGGAAGTTCCAGAGCAAGTTCGTTTTTGATCAACTGACACAATTTTGGTTCGTCTTCCAGCTTTTATAGACGCCCCAAAAGTCGCGCCAAGTCGTAACGCTTGACTCAAAAAGCGGCGGGAAAAGAACGCGTCCAGAGATCCTTTGGATGAGCATTATGTAAGGTCACAAACGGAGGGCGGAGTGAGCATACAATGCGTGCCAGATTTGAATTCGCTAGAAATTTGAGGAAATTGAAGCTTGCGCTGTCGCAGAATTCGAACGGATCTCTGATCTAGAGCGCGATTTTGAGCCGTTCTTTGCTCATAATTGCTGGATTACGGTAGATTGGCTGCAAAGCGAAGTGCTTTTTTAATTCGGTATCATTGAAATATTCTGGATCATCGATTACTTCTGCTTCCACCAATCGATTTGATGACAAGTATAATACCAAATAGCCGCAGTATTCTCATTCTGAACCCACAAATCTGCAGTTTCCACTGCAGGCAATATGATGAAGCTAATAAAAGGAAACGGAATTCGGAATCGAATTAAAACAGGCCTTACGGGACATATAAAATCTCAAACTAATTGAATTTATCGGTTCTATGTATAAAGGACCTCGGGGTCGGCAACTTGAATGGTCTGAGCATGGTTTCCCATCAGGATTTCCATCCCAAGGTAGATAATCAGTTGAGTAAAGCGGAAAAGAGGAAGCGAAGAAGAGCAACTCCAAAATACCGATGTCTTCATGCTACCAGAGAACGGTCAGTCGTATTTTAGCATCGTTTTCTCCTTGTTCATTAGGCTATTTTTTCAACAAGACCGGTTTTCTTTGCTTGAATATGTCAAAGGGCTGGCCAAATGTTGGATTGGCCTACAAATCTTATAAAAATTAAGTGAAAATTTTCTCATACAAATATCCTCCGATGTTTCAAATTTTTTAAAATCGGTTTATGAAAGAAAATAGTAGGCTCACGTACCGTAACCTTGTCATCTTTTAGCTCTGCTTTCCCAATTTCCCTTGCATAAATTGACATCCGAAAGTGTTTCTTGCGCTCCCGTTGTTTCTGTTGCTCTTTCTCCGCTTCTCCATAGTCTTAATCTTAATCCCAAGATGTCCCAGGTCCATTTTCCATGACTTCCTTCTGACCAATGTCCTTTTTCTTGGTTACACTTTTTAAACCCATTTTTTGGACGACCTAATTACACCCCTGGATTCGGTGTAAATTTCTTTTTACACATAAAAAATGAGTAAAAGTCGGGGCAAGCTGTTTTCGAGACCTTAATTCCCTTAGAATTCAGTAATTACCAGTAGTTTTATTGTGTTTGGGAACAAAAAGTTGTCGGCATGACCCTTTCCTTGTTTTTTATAGCGTATTATATGGGTCTGAATGGTTTTGGATAATCTCAGGGAGCCGTGGATTAGATGGATAATTGCCAGAGGGGCTGTTACGTGAATATGGTGATATCCACGCAACTGTTATGTCAGAAAAGACTTAATGTTTGACAGTTTTCTCTCCTGAACGGCAATTTTTGGAGGCTTTTACATTCTTTTTGACCTTTTACGCAAATTTTTGTTTCAGAATCCGCGTCGAAGCCTTCAATTCAGCCTTCCTGGAACTCCGAAATCTGATCCCGACCCTTCCCCAGGACAAGAAATTATCCAAAATCGAGATTTTGAAGCTGTCGATCGCCTACATCAAGTATCTGAATTATCTGCTGTCTCTGTGAAGACACTTACCTTTAATCCGTTGCGTGACCATCTCCACTCCGGAAACGTGTTATTTGTTGTCCGGGCGACTAAAAACTTAATGTCTGAGATTACTATTTGTCCAAACTTTTACAACGTCCTCCAGATGCGGGCAGAATGAAGATACGGACCTTGAAGCTGGCTAAGAAGCCAGTTAAAAGTAGGTTGCAAATATTGCAAACTGATTAGTAATGGTCGCTCTTCTAGTCGAAAAGTTGGCTGGCTTCACGTTGATCCTGCTCCTTCGATATGCCATCCCAAAGGCTACTGTAAGTTTACTTTTTATTCCGTAATTGTCTGTAGGCTATATATTTTGTGATTCTTTACATTTTTTAGGCCGAATACGATAATTTATTGGTCAATTCAGTTACAAATGACAATATTACACCACAAACTCGTACCTCGTGTGCTCAGGGAGTCTTTAATCAACCTATAAAGTAAGACTTCAGCTTAGAAAAAGTGTTAAAATTATTTTTCAGTAAGTGTGAATGTGATGAAGGCTGGGGAGGAGAGAATTGCGAGATATGCACAAGGAAACCATGCATTCCAAAAGCAAGGATCTCAACGGTCAGGCCAAAATTAAACCCAAAAAATGAAACTAAAGTAATCGAAGTGGTCGGTGTTGGATTCCCGAGGCAAGGAACTACTTTAAATCATGATGACTTCTTTTTCAGAAACCATGACAAATCCTACGAATGCCTTTTTAATGAGACCAAGACAGTTGGACGATGGGTAAACTCGACTATTGTCGAGTGTCTGAGGCCAGAAGTTAACAAAGATCAGGCTTATTCGATTGTCCTTTTGCCAACTGGTCTTCACAGCGTGATAAAAGCTCAGGAATCCATTTTCTTGGATTATTATGACGAATGTGATAATCAGAAATGTCAGGGAACTTGTTTTAAGAGTCTTTGTGTTTGTAAAGATGCGAATACGGGAGATCAGTGTCAAGATCCGAAGGCTTCGGTGAATCAACAATGCCCTGGAAGTGCGAACAGAACATTGGATTTGGAGACTGAGGAAATGGAGGCGTTGAGTTATATGATAACCCCTAATGTAAGTTAACATTTGATTTGATGTCTAACATAGCGTAAGCACTGTGCTATTATCTCCTTTTCAGACAACTGAGAAAACAATTCTGTTATCTACGTCAGAGCCGGATCTCTCCGTCGACGAGCTGAGTCGACGAATTTCCTGGGATAAGCCCCTAGGGAATACACAACCTTATACTATGGATATTCAAGTGCAGAAACCTTTTTGCTCCGAATACATCAAGGTCTCTCTGGTTGTTAATCACACCTATACGCCTCAACTCACATCTGTAACTCGCCACAAACACTCCAACATGCATAGGATTACTGGTTTCATCAAGTACAGTAACACTACAACCTTACAAAATTTGGATGTTCCTGTTGTAATCAAAATCTATGAGAAGGACGCGTTGATTGAAGAAGCTACAACGTGGTCACAAAGAAGGTTCTTTTCCTATGATGTTTATCCATTTACGGGAAATGTAAAAGAATACCATATAGTAAGTAAATAATACTGTGCTTGATGGCATAGAATTACGTAATCAAAATGAGAATTACTTCAGACCGCCGATCATCCTCATCCGGCGTCAAATAGTACCCCAGGTCTTCCGTTTTCTCACTGCACTGTAGACGCGTTGTACGATGGAAATGTTGTGGTTACCGAACAGGATTTTGAAGTCAAGTATGAGTTGAAAAGTCAGTCTTGTGCTTGCGGAGAGTGGATGGCTGAGGTCATTTGGCCTCGGCAATTAGTCATGATGAGGTCTCAGAAAATCTCCGTGGGTTTCACGATATTTTCGTTCGATTTTGATACCGTTTTCATTATGTGAATGTTGTTTCAGCGTGACGTTGTTAACCCCACAATTGAGTTGGTGTTAAGGGCCGACCAGAAGGCGAAAGATTCTTTTGAATATCTCTATGTGGCTATTAGTTGTGATTATCTGGTGACATACACTGCGAGGTGGAGTTTACTTATTGTAATTTACAATAACATTCCTTTAGACATCATCTAATCCGTCGTTTCGGAAATCTGATCAAGATCAATCCCGAACGTCTGGATATTGTTGTTGGAGACGAAGATACGTTAGTTGAGGTCACTTTGGAGATGCAGCAGCCCCCAACATCAATGTCATCATCCACTTCTGACAATTTATCGCCCTTCTTTTTGGTGTCCCCACCAACTTCAAGAAGATTGAACAATAAAACAGTCCAGATGGAATACGTGTTCGGAGTGCAAAGCCCATTGAAAGAACAGACCTTGGAGGGGATTCTGCGGTATCCAAGTGAGAAATCACCAGTGTTCCAGATACCCTATCGAGTTACGAAAGGTTCAAATGCTGATTTCAAATTGAGGGTCAACGTAAAATGCATGACTTACAGTGAGAATAAATTTGCTGAGGTAAGTAAATTGAAGCAACACGAAGAAATAAGTGTTTGACAGTTGTATAGTGCATACGCCTAATACTAGTCGCGGCAAAAAGTCCTTAGAATTTTTCGCGGCCCCCAAATCTCATCGCACCTCGAAATGTTGATTTGTCGCGGGAATCGCGCGCGACACTAAGGCAAAAACAAGAAAATTGCACTGTGCAAAAGCACTTTTCGGGTTCATGCACAGTGCGGAGTCGCAGAAAATTCTAAGGACTTTTTGCCGCGACTAGTATAATATCGATTCTACACTACTTGCTCTACTTTTAAGTTCCATCTTTCTAAGAATACGATTTTAGGTCCTGCTTATCTCCCATCATGGTGAACAACTCTTCAACAAGTTTGTCAAGATCAATTCCGCTGTTGAGTTCCAGCCCTTGCCGATCGGAGTGTTTGAGTTGATAATTCGGGCCGAGGATTTCCAGACTTTTACTGCTTTGGTCAAAGTTAACACTCTCAATTCCTCATTTACCGCCATTTTGACCCAAAAACTTTCAAAAAGTCTGACATTGTTTGATGATGGAGTTAGGTTCATCCAGATGGATTCAGTAAGAGTAATTCTTTTGTCTGGATTATTGTTTAGCAATCAACAAGACCCGAGCTGATTGTGGAGCCAAGTACAATAACGGAGGTTGACAAGGACATCTGGGTATCTTTTATCTATTCGAACGGGCCGCAGAATTCCATGGCTATGATCACAACGCAAGCGAGCAGTGGAGAGTACTATGATATTGAAAATGTAATTGGTTTGAACAAACATGTCTTTCTGAACCTAAAATAATACAATATTTAAATTGCAGCTACCGTATCACATGGCGATTTGTGTTGGGTGTGGTTACAAACACAAGATCCGAGTGGTGTCCAACGAAAAGAGGATGAATGAAACTGATGTTGTTCACCTCCTTCAGATCCCTTACATCTACACAGTACCCGGTGTAATGGGGGATTTCCAGGACCAAGCCCTGATCATGGTCGACCTCAGATCGAAAAGAGTGACTCCTCCGAGTATGTGGCATCTGTACTTATTTCAATTGGAGTCTCTAATTCTTTCAGGGATCTACCCATCAAACAGTAACATCCAACGTTTCTATCAGATCTCCCAAAGTTGTCATACCGATCTCGCTATGAAATGCCGTCAATTCTTTGTCCGGGCTGATTTCTGCTCGTCAAGTTGGTCCCTTCTCAACGCCAATATCCCATCATCTATGGGATTTATGGAGTCGATATTATTTAAGAGAAATTGCTCCCAATCTGGATTGGATTTTTATGATTTAAAACAATTACTAAGGTGTGTGATATCAGCAAACAGTGGATTTTGCGAAGTCCAGCCATATATTACAGATGAGCATTTGGCATGCACCCAGAATGTACGATTTTTGTGGTAAAATGACAACTTTTTTATATTACTTTTGACATCAGATAAGAAAACAATTTTTTCAGAGTTTATCTTTGGCCAACAAGAAGAATCTGTACAATATGGCAGCAATTCAACTCAATTTACCAAGATTTGACCTTTGCAATTTTGTCAATGGCTTCTATAAACATCTCCATTATCTTACAGTAGGACTTACTTTTTAGAATCAATTTTTATTCCAAATATAACTAAAAAAATTATAATTTTAGACTCTGCTCCCCTCAAATTCGAGTTTGCAAACGGAAAGTCAGTTTGAAAAGTTCCTGAAAACAATTGTAAATGAATCCGATTACCAAGATTACATTACTTTGCAAGAAGGATTGTCTTTTCAAGGTAATTTTGCATAAGTTTTATTCGAATTCGATTAATTTCACTAGTCAAAGATGACGGTTTCAGAGTCTTCTCAAGATTTACTGTTTATCTCCAAATGGAACAAAGTCTTCGAACAAGCCCAAGAATTGGAAATGAATCCATTCAGAAATTTCATAACGAACTCTAGTGCTTATCGATATTTAGAGGAATTCCAGAGGCTGACAAGGATGTTGAAAGAGTTGTCCAGTGGAATATCTAAGAGAGACCCGTCCAGTTTATTGAATGACGTCATCAGTTTAATGCTGCGACTGGAGAATCGGACTTCAGAAGTTGTTTTGGAGTCATATCTGAAGGTGGAGCCTTTGTATTCCAAGGAATCTGGAGTCTTCTTGGTCAATCTGCATCTGCATAATCCTACGGTAAGCGGAAAATATTTAAAAATCACTTTGACATTTGTGAGACAGTAAAGTCGTCATACGCAATAGAAAACGATATAAATTTGACCTTTTTTAGACTTCAATTACTCTTCGGAAGATCATTACGACCGTTAAATTCACTGACTTCAACGGAACACAGTATGATTTCCCGATTAAGGAACAATTATTTGATGGGAGGCCCTCCAGTGCGATGTATAAGATCTTAAAACCAGGGGAAAACATAACAATTCAGTGGACTGTCAGCTCAAAAATGCCTCTAAGATTACTTAGGACGGTCTACCCTACTGTAAGACGAATAATATTACTTTATGACACCTTTCTTCTTACTTTTTAGGCGGTTGTAAAACTAAATTTCGAAGCGGATCGTCAGTTCCATTCTCGGGAGATCTACTCACCCACATTTAAGATGGATCCTGCCGGTTCTATTCGTATTTTAGCCTTTATGTATCCACTCCTCTATGGGAGAATTGATGGGAAAAAGGATCCATTCAATATCAAATTGAGTGTTATGAATGTTGGGTAAGGGTAATATCACCTAAATTACAGTGTCATTTAGATATCTGCCTCTTCGGAATGTCCAATTAATTAACATCCGACCCCAAGTAACCGATGAAAACTTCACCGGAGCGTTACCTTTTACTTTGGACTCGATGGAGATCGATGAAATGACTAAAACACCGTCTCTGGATGTAGATTTAGGGAAGATCGAGTCGGGGCAACAGAAAAATGTGGTCATGAATATCAGCCTCACCAAGGCTGGGGTAAGTTTGTCATCTTTTTGCATTCTTCAACGTCATTTTAGATGGGATTTCTGAAGAATATCCGAGTCTCCTGCTCTTCGAACAATCAATTTGTTGATAATGTTGTTCTACGCAAATTTTACATCAAGCATATGATCAATCCAACAGCTCTTTTGGTCGCAGATATAGCCGAAGTCTATCCTTTGTATCTCTATCAAACAGATTCCGCCAAATTGACATCTTTGGAGGCTCTCTTTGTGGATCAAGAAACTCCCGTTGCATCTGAAAGGGAATGTCTCAAGATAATTATGATGGCGTTCAGAATGGCTGATGAAGAGAAGAAGTTTGAGAGTCCTCTAATCGGAACTGCCCCTTGGCCCAATGACATTAACTCAACGATGATTCTGAAGGCGGTCGTCCAAGTTTTTCCTAATTTCGATGTCCTCCATCGCACAATTCCAAGCTCCATGATCTGGGTGGATGACAAAAAGCTGATCAACTTTGTGGACAGCTCTCCATTTACGAATGCTCAGAAGATTTATTACGAGTTCATATTTTCTTCGGCCGAATGCGCGGCCCAAAAATTCTTTGCTCAAGAAGAATATCGGATCCCAGTGCCTCCGGGTCTGCACTCAAAGTACAGTATTCTGGCACAAATCCAAGCCCTAGGCGACCAATACACGTATTCTTTGAAGAGTCAGCAAAAGAATTTCCCATACGCCATTTTGGGAGATTCTGGAAGCATAATTAACATGTATGGTGACATTGAAGGTCGAGGTTTCTGTGCCGTTATCGAAGCGGAAGATTCGAGTGGAGGTCGATTCAACAGCTCGGTTCAACTGGGAGGTGAGAGAGTTGAGCATTGTGGAGTAAAAGAGGACGAGAAAATGCAAGATCATACTTTGGGAGGAGTCTATAATATTCCATTCGATTATCAGAAGGCCAGGAATGAATTCCTCCACAAATCTGTTGCCAATGTTCCTCCCATCCCGATTTATGAAGACAATGTTAATGTGGAAGTGGATGAGAATGAAGTGATCTACGAACTGGAGCCTGACAATGGATTGACCAGCACTGAAATTCCGACTTCAACGGTTACAACCAAAGAAGAAGTTGTTTTGCCTGCTCAAGTTGGTCTGTTGCCTGATAGAATTACAGGTTCAAGTACTCCCACCACTACTGCAAGTACTACCACAACGACGTATGAGACTTCTACATCTTCCGCTACCACTTCAACTGAAACTTTATCGACAACAACTCCCGACACTTCGGAAACAAATATGGACTCGACTTTACCAGTTAGACCAGATGCAACGCCTCAAATTATCCATCAAATGACCCCTCATCCAACGCCCCAAATGCTCACTACAACAACAATAGAGCCTCTGCAGACTCCTCATATTACATTGGAACCGGCTGTTCTCACGACGACTGTATTTTTAGAACCAGACGATCAGTTGAGTCACGTAAACCAAAGTCAGTGGGAGAGTGTGATTCCACCGTTGAAAGAGACCGAAGGGATTACTGTAACAACCACTGCGGGATCTACAACTTCCGGATATGAGGTTTACAGTCGGGTCACCACTGCTTATAGAGGTAATTTTTGTTGATGGTTCTAGAATAGAGAAAGGTTGGACCTAGTGGGTCAGCACATTTTGATCAGAAAACCTTGATGATTACTGCAAAGGGCGTAAATACGAAGGCCTTAAGGAGTAGAATTCTTAACTCGTTTGGCTTGATAGCAAATCAAATATATTTGTTGCAGCCAATCAGTCCACCACCACCGAAGACGACCTACTCGTCAACCTGATCACTATCTCCACTCTTCCTACCACTTCTGCATTGCCCGTGGCCACAGGGATCCACATCGATACGAAGCAAACGGGCTCCTTTTCTTTGAAGGACCAGATTAATCTCGGAGATGCGGCGGCAATGGTGGATATGGCCTGTAAGATGAAGGGGTCCAAACCCGCTTATAGAGTCCTATGTGACTTGGCCAAAACCGTTTACAGGACGCATTAAACGGCCGAGGATTAACATAGGGATTTAGATTTATTCGCGTCAATTCGTTTATTGTAAAATAATATTGGGAGTAAAGCATTACTAGTCGAGCACTATACAAAACACCGTCACCCAATTTACGACATGTAAAAGTCTGTTCTATGTTGTTGTATCGTCGAATGTGTTTTCTACTGTGTTGGCTTCACTCCGGCCCGATCGGTCATGTTCTTCAAGGCGCTGACTTGTGCCTCGTTCAGCTGCTCTTGTGCTTGATTCGAATTCTCTTTTCGTTCCTTGTCCACGGCGGCTCGTTTGTTTCTCCAGTAAGTCAGAATGACCACTTGGAAAGCGGTGTTGCGAAGTTCTGGGACCAAGAAAACATTCATCAAAGGGAAGAGAGCTGGGATCGGGGCCAAGACGAGGATGCCAAAGAACTCTTGGAAACGACTGAAAATTAAGTTCCACATCGTAAATGTCATCGTAAAACATAGAACAGAATTCAAATTTCCTTACACATAATCCTGTTGGAATATACAAAAAACAAAATTAACCGCCGGACATAATGCCATTAAAACAGGAATATAAGCGTCCAGGATCAAAACATTCGTCAGCTTTTGATGCTCCGAGTGAGATTGTTCTGACATTGCCTCCTAGAATGATTGTCAAGCATATTAGTCTAAAAGGTTTTACCTGTCTTCCTCTCAATTTACATGCCACTACCAAAGAGGCGACAAGGATAATAACGGAGCTGATTACATTGGTCACGGCAAAGATTCCAGCAGATAGAAAGACCATCGGATTCCGGGAATAGTCGATTCCGAAAATTCCGACCTAAAATTTATTTTTATTTTTGAACTTATTTGTCATCATTTTTTAATTTATCAAAGGAGTTTACAGTTTTCTGCGGGACAGAACTCGCTTCCATCCCATTCAAGGTCTGTGGACGCGCAACTTCTCCAGTTTGGGCCTGAATAAGCTGTTGCTGCTGCTGTATATCTGCTTGATTCTGAAGTTGCCGTTGAAGATTCTGATCTTTGGCCAAAATGGAATCAATATCTCGGGTCCGATTCAATTTCTCGGATAAATAGGTTGCATCGACTGCGGAATAATAGAAAAGAACTGATTGAATCACACAAAAAATGCCCGCAGTAAGGAGAAACGTGGTAATGTTACGTCGAGAGAAAACGGAGGACATCATCGAGGTCTTGCAAGTGACGTTGTAACGATATAAGAACATAACCATGAAGCTGAACACCGTATACAGGTAGATTCCACAACCCAAGGAGGCGAGGCCATGCTGGAATTAAAAAATTTTTTAATGAGGAAATAAGATCGACTTTGGGATTTTGAAGAAGACAGTAAATTTGTTTTTTTTTGTGCCGGCTTTCTTTCTTCCATTCTATTTTTTCAAAAAAATTTGGGAAGCGTTTTTATCGTTTTTCTTCCCAAACCACCGGCACGATCTTATTTCTTCACTCTCATTTAATTTTATGGAGGAATGGAGATTTGAAATGCGTCATCAGCATGGAATACTCACCATAAGGACGGAATCGGCCTGAGCCAGCAACCCATGTGGAATAAATATGATGCTTGCATTCACCACCACTTGTTGCGGCGCTATCGCCACCAAACACAGGGACATCAAAATATAGCCTACGGCAATGTTACGCATAAAAACCAACACTTCCTGGAAACCCTCAACTCGCTTTAACTTGGTGACCAACAAGAAAAGCAGATTCAGCAGAATGCTGATGATCGAAACGATCGCACAATAGAGACCGAAACTGGTGTTCAGGATCATGACCGTCGTTGCGGAGGAAAACGGACCAATATGAGGCGAATTTGGCCAAAAGCTCGTCCTAATACCGCGAAAATCGTTTTCAGCGGGGGAATCGGATTTTCCATGTCTGTGCCGTTAAAGTGATTAACCAAATGAAGGTGTGGGGTATGCCGTTGGGGAGCCACGACAATGGAGAGTGTGTTTTTGTACAGATTTTGATGACGCTTTGTAGGGTTCAGAGAATTTCCAGAAATTCGTTAAACTTTTTTTAATTCTCAAGAGCAAAAACTGTGAACGTCATCAAAAATCAATATAAAAATTAGAAGTAATGCGGAAAACATTCATGCAAATTTGTGAAATTTTTCAAATTTTTGTACAGATTTGACGACCCCTTGAAACACCTGAAACTGATTTTATTCTTCATTCTCGACTTTCATTCTCCGTGTGGTTGTGTTTTGATAAATGGCCCAAAAACCGGTCGAAAATAACAAGGACCCAAAACAATGGTCGGATGGGAAAATCAAAAGTGAAGATGGGAAATGCCCTCTGGAAAATTGTTCAAATGGTTCTTCAATTGATCCAAAAAGGAGTTTGCCGGTTCAGAAAGAACATTTGGAGGGTAAATCATCAAATTTCCCCAACATTTTGGCTGGACCAAGGACTCCAAGTAACACGTCAATGGTCTCCTCATCACCCACAAGTCTCCCTGCATCGCTGACACCGCCAGATTCACCGAGAACTAAAGAAGTCCCACGTCACGGCGCCATCAAATTTGACACTGCAATGCTGCCGCTGGAAACACCGCCGCCAATCCCGAGGGCGGTTACACCATTTCCGTTCGACATTGTCGACGAGAATGCCAAAGGTTAGATGATTGGAAATCTAAAAGCTGGGGATTCTTTGTAACGAACTTTTGAACAAGCTCCGCGAATATTGACTAAAAGTTTCAATTTTTTTAGTTTATATAGGACTAACAGGGGAAGTACTCCAAGTGCGACGCTCAGATTTTCTTTAAATTTTGCATACCCGGCAGGAAAATGAAGAGAGAATTGCCCCAAAACCTTTGTTTTCTACTTTCAGCCTCCTCAACCTCCGGAAAAAACCTCCATCAGCCAAAGCTCCCAGAGAAAGCAACAGCCGGATTCAATGAAAATGTTGGCCCTGTGATCTCTCTAAGACTACGGAAGACCTCCAGATCGAAGAGAACTCAAGCAAAATCAACAGTGGATCCCACCAGACTTGACATGAAAGATTTTGTGGATTCACATGTCGAAAAGAATGAAGAAAAACCTGCGTCCAAGGAGATAGAAACAGTGAAACTTCAGAGTCATCGAGATGCCAAGGAGAATCTGGAGAGTCCGTTGAAAGGTAAGAAGGCAAAGCAATTGTATCGACATTACTATTCGTTGTTTAGAAGATGCCAAAAACTCCCCGAAATTGGACTTGAACAATCTGATCACCGAATTGATGAACTCAGTCACCCAAGATGAAAAGGGGAATATGGTAGTAGAGGATCGGTTGAAGGACCCCGGAATTATCGAGCAGATAATCGTCAGGGCTATGTAAGTTCCGTTTGATTTTTTGCAATTTTTGGCAAAAAATTGACTTCGATGAAAAAGTTATTAAAGGAAAAATTTTCAAAAGTATTTAAATTTTTTCGATATTTGGCAAATTCTGCAAAGTGCGATCTATTTATAATAAAAATTTGACATTTATTTATTTTCGAAAATTGCACTCTTAGTTTTTCAAGGCGTAATCATCGGTGTTTTAGAGAATCCTTTAAGAAGCTCCCTTCGATGCTCCGTCTACATGCTCCGCTGTACATTGTTGGCGACATCCATGGCCAATTTACGGATCTGCTGAGAATTTTTGCTCTTTGCGGACAGCCGACGAAAACCGTAAGCTTAGTCGAATCCGCTTTTTAGACTGCCTTTTTGACATTTGTAATGATTTTTTTTCAGGTTTATCTATTTCTCGGTGACTACGTTGATCGAGGTCCTCATAGTCTCGAAGTGATCTGTCTCTTGCTTCTACTCCGGATACGATATCCATGGAATATCCATATGCTCCGAGGGAACCATGAATGCAGTGCGGTCAACCGGACGTACGGGTTCTCGGATGAATGCGAAAGCAGATTTCAACACATTCCAGTGACAACTACCGTATGGGGAGTCAAGGCGGTAAGATGCGGGGACATTTACTGGGAGATAGAATATTATTGTTATAACAATGGGAAACTCATGATCACAGTTTTTTTCCACCAATTTTTTTTTTATTTTTATGTGGACTGATTTTTGCCATTGATACAAAAAACGAGTAGTCATGATTTTGGTCTTGAGTTTTCAGTTTAAAAATCCCAATTCAGACTGACATGAAAGGCACTCAAGTTTGGTATCGTTTCCAAGACGTCTTCAATTGGCTCCCGTTCTGCGCTCTAATCAATGAGAGAATACTGTGCATGCATGGCGGATTATCTCCCAATCTTGAAAGACTTGAGCAGCTGGAGGCCCTGAAACGGCCGATCGACCCGTGCGAAGCTGGCTTACCAATCGATTTGTTGTGGCAAGTGTTTTAGAAAAATTATTTTTTTAAACTTTTGGTTGCGAATTACATTTGTCTCTCAACTTATGTCCTAAATTTTGTTTTTTTTCAGGGCGGATCCGGATATAAAATTGCCCTGCGGCGAGGAGGATCCACAGTACGGCCCATCGAACCGAGGTATCTCCAGTCACTTCAATGTGAGGGCCGTAATGGAAGCTTGTCGAAACTTGGGTCTGGATATGATTGTAAGGGCGCATCAAGTTGTTCAGGTAAGAGATTACAGCCATTTGAGACCTTTTGTCAATTTTAATTTTTTTAAAATTCACAAAAAGTGGCTTCTTCACGCAATGTCACTATTGATTTTTTCTTGAAATTGAATATCAGAATATACACGCCCTCATATATTACCTCATGTCTTCTGTGTTTTAGGATGGATACGAATTTTTTGCCCAGCGACATCTGGTGACCCTGTTTTCGGCTCCAAATTACTGTGGCCAATACAACAACGCCGGAGCGATAATGTCGGTCAACGCTGACTTGATGATTACTTTTAAGGTATGTTTTTGGGGGCTTCCAGTAGTTTGTCGTATTTTAGCAACTAAAACCAGTCAGTGGAACGCCTTGCAGGAAGAAAGTCAAATCTACGGAGATCAACTTTGATGACATTGATTTGGACGCACTTTGCTCAGAAGATGAGAAAAAGGAGTAAATATATCGGGTGTAAATTAAATAAATCTGTGTATGAGCGATAAAATAAAAAATGTTTTATTCTGTGCAAGACTGTGGAATGATAATTATTTGTGTCGCAGTTCATAATAATAAAGAATAAGTAATGTCCCGGCGGATGAAACAATTGGCATGCTTCTCAATTCCCAGGGGGCTCTAAAGATGGCCTTTGACACCAAATTACTTATTGAATATTGGCGGTCTGATGCTTGGCCATTACCGCCGCCGAATGGTATACATACGTAGTACCTCCTTCTTCGTATCTCTTCCGGTTTTCTCACGAAAATCAAAAATTCCTCGACTTTTCAGCTCTTCCCCGCCGTACTTTCTTCCCTCATTCGGATGTCAAAATTGTGGGGGTTTTACTTAAAGACGCGTCCTTAAGTTCCGAATTTAAATTGGAGGAAACGGCCGTGAAGTTGAGCGTGTTCAAATTCAATTTCAGTTCCTTGAAAGGTCGTTTGACGGGTCAGAGAGGGCCTCGCATAACCCGTAAAGGGCCGGCCATCCTCCGCCTTCAAAGTGGCCAGGCATGTTCTCCGGGAAGAACCCGTTTGTCCATGACCCCACACGCCATCAACGGAGGCAATCACAGGTGAGGCTTTATGGGCATGGGCTGTGATTTATAAGTGGACTAAGAAGAGAGAGAGAGAAATCGTTTTTTTTTTTGCACCTTGCAGCACGAACCTTCAGGGGTTATTCTAGCTTCGGAATGCTTAAGTTATTCGCAAATACACCTCCATGAGAACACACAGTTTTACCAGATATAAACGGCGTTTCTCACCTCCTTTCCTTAGATTCAAGCGTTAGATATTGGTTATATCTAGAGCCCGTTGACTTTAAAATGGTCCCTCTATAGCTGGTAAGTACCAGAATCACGTAGCTTTATCCATTTGCGTCCATTTGAACTTAAACTCCACTCCTCCTCGAGCTTGTACCCTTTCCCCATAACCCAGTGATTTATAATGACGCAACGGTCCCGGAAGGAAAGGACCCTTCGGTCAGGACGATTATAATAAATGGGTGCACAGTATTTCATATTTTGCGTACTTTGGGTAGTTTCAGTATGAACGCCAACTTCATGCCTGTTTCTCGGCTCCTCCACCTATTTTCGTCAACGTGCCGGCCATGGAGAATATTTTCAGCCGATTGTATTGGGCGGTGCGATCGGCCCAGTTTAAGGTGTTTTATCGGACTGAAGGTAAGGCTTCAATCTTATTTTTGCTCTCAGAGGGACTAGCACAGGTGTGTCAGTTCGAAAAAAGTAGAATTCCTTCAGATGTATTTGGGATGTGTGCCTTCAGGACTTGAGAAAAGTTTTTTTATGACTTGATAAACATGTTTATAGAAAGTATTCAAAATTTCGAATAAATTCTAGGGTAATTCTTGTATAAGTTCTTTTTAAATGACATCAAATTCGATTTTTTCGGAGCTCTAGACAACAACAACAAGTACAAGGAAGTTAATGCGAGCTAGGTATTATACGTACCGTATGGTGCGGTATTCAGTTATCTTGTTCTTTTACATCCCCGCAATCGAAGTCTTGATTACATCACATAGCAAATTTTTGAGTGATTACATGATTTATGCATTTAATTTTTATTGCAAAAGGCATCAAATACTCTAAAAAACAGAAAATCGAGCAGAATACTCCTAATTTGGAATGCCGAAGAAATCAAAAGTAATACAGATTAGTGTCGGCAAATAAAATCCTCCCCAAAACACATAAAAGGTTGGGTTTCAATGAGCCGAAGGCGTTTCTGCGGTGGCCAAGGGGAACAAACGGACATTCCCCAAACTTTGTGTCATATAAACAGCAGGCCCTCGTCTTGCCCGTCATAATCGTGATCTATGTCGCAACTTGCAGAGGTGGATGAGGCCTCGCTGAGCGAGTTGATCAAGTTCGAGCCAAGCGAACGACCGCCGAGTCTGGAACAGCTCAAGGAATCGACCAGACATCAGTTCTCCAACAAATGGCTCAAATATATGTATGCGAAATTCAAGAATGTGAGTTAATTTGTGGGGCATTCCTTGTCACATTCGACATGACATCCTATCTGGTTTTTGTTTTTAGGAATGCCCCTCAGGCAGGATGAGACTTCCAGAGTTCAAACGGCTTTTCGGATCTTATATCCCGCACAGGGCGAGTGATGCGTATCTGGAGCGAATGTTTCGGGCGTTTCTTCATACATCACCGTATACAGATCAGTTGACATTCAAGGTAACCTAAGAGTCGCAGAAAAAGATTCAAAAATTGCCTAATATGTGTGTTCATGGAGCAGATTTCCATCAAAATTTTTTTTTGAAACATTTTATCTTACGATTTCTGGTCCCAGCCCATAGAGTATAAAAAATAAGCAGAGACAATCAGAGAACAATGTTTAGGCTTTCTTTCTTTGAATTTTAAAGTTGATTTTTTATTTTAAAAAAAAGTTTTAAAAAAAGGCGGAAATTTTCCTATTGAAAAACCAAATTTTTTGTAATTTTGGATCGCCGAAACTTGTGATCTCTACAAATAGAAGGCTAAAAATTTCGAATTCTTATTACAAAATTACCCTTAATCAGCGCTTAGCTTCAGCATAACATGGCTACCGTACTTTTAATTTTGTTTCTAAAAATGGCACCCATTCATCTCTAAAATAACCCGTTGAACCCAAATAACCCCCTTATCACCCACTTAACCCACTAATCCTCGAAATGGATCCATTCAGCCAGTGTGCAGACTACAATAAAAACAGTGTGTACAAACATGTTACAATACTCGGTTAACAATGCGGGTTTTTGTAAACAAATAACCCCACCTTTACCTTGTGTTTGCACTAAGATTCCAATGTGTTGACCAATCTCTGAAATTTATTCCCTTTGAGTATTCGATTACAGGATCTGATTGTTTGCCTTTCCTGCCTACATCAACATGATACCAAATTTCAAGCCGAGTGGACCATGCGACTGATTAATGGGAACTCTTCGTCTCGGATATCATTGCCTGTAAGCCGATAGCACATACAGTTTTCTTCAAATGCGAATTGATGAGACAAAATTTCAAAAGCGTTTTACTGTATGGCACTGAGAAAAAAAGGTTTGCAGATTCGGTCAAACCAATAAAAAAAGAGCCATGTTGACTTTTGAAGCCCTAAAACACGATCTTTTCTAGGAATTCCGTGAATTCGTCCTTTCAATATTCCTCTTGACCGGTGGTGATCCCAGTAAACGCCTCGACTCAATGACCCCACTAGCGCCTCATTCCTCCGTCAATGACAGAGTGGTCCATTTGGTCGGCTTGAGAGCGGGAACTATTTTTCAGGTAAAATTTATTCACACAAGACTGCTAGTGTCTTAAATTCATGATTACATAATTTGTGTGTTGTTCCTGGAAAATTTTTGTTTATCTTCCAAATTCCAGGAATTGGACAAGGAGCAGAGAGGCTACTTGACGGCGGACGACCTCGAGCATTTGTTTCGGAATCGGGAAAAAAATGTGCTGTGATACGACGATTTTTAATAAACTTAATGTACATATTCGGTCGTCATGGAGACTCGAATTATTTATTATCTGATGTAGGCCATATGAAAAGAACAATGGCCTGTTTGGGATATCAGAAATAGACAGTGCGCCGCCACAACAATATGTGAATGCAGAAAAATTGGCCTGTTTTCTTCTCACATATTCAAAAATAATTCAACAAAGATATAGGTAAAGTAAGCTTCCCCGATCCATAATTTTTTGTAAATTTTATTTATTTTGCCGCAGGGCATAAATATGAGCAATAGAAATCTGTGATTAGGCTAACCCGAACGAGAGATTATCACGGTGCGAAGGCGGTGTGCGCAGATACAATCGATGCTTTCGGCCCTCCGGCGGTGATGAGGGGAGATGCCTGTAGTCGAATTTAGGTGACGAAACTGATGGTCCTGATGGGACAACACCTCCAGCAGGCGGGAGGTTGGCCACAAAAGAACCGGGAGGGACAAGAGCATGAGCTGGAACTGGAGGGACAGGGGCTGCTGGAAGAATTGGGGCACTTGACGCCACCGTTGAGAAGTATGGGGCCACTGGGGCAGGAGCTGGAGCTACTGGAGCCACCGGTGGAGGAGGAGGTGGCGCTGAATAAGCTGGGGCGATTGGAGCCACAGGAGCTGGCGGAGGAGGAGGCGGATAAGATGGAGCTACTGGGGCTGGTGGCGGGGGAGCCGGATATGCAGCAGCTATCGGAGCTGCACCTGGATACGGGGCTGGAATTGGACCGGCTGGATGCAGCGGGGCTGGTGCCTGTTGTTGGACAGGGTCAAACAAAGCTGAGACAGGGATTGGATTGGGCATAGGCGCCCATCCAGTTGGGAGTGGAGGCGGCTCCAAATGGACTGGCAAAGGCTCCGGCATTGGAGGATAGCCCGCTGGACCTGGGGGAGGGAGGGGAGGAGGCGCAAACATCATCATCATAGGCATCTGAGGAGGTGGAGCATAGCCTGCCATTGGAGGAGGCATCTGAGGAACGGCGGGAGCAGCGAGCACTCCAGCAACGGGTCCATTCAACTTGAAGGCTGGAGCTGCTGCAAGAGCCGGCGGTGGAGGTGGCGGAAAGAAGTTTTGAGTGTCGAATTGTCGTTGCTGACCTTCTGGAGGGCCGGAAGATCGTCCTTCTCCACCTTTATGTTCCTCTCCTCCACTCGAACTTCCTTCTCGACCTCCTCCTGAAGATCCGGATGATCCGCCTTGACTTGAACGTTCTCCTCCTCCCTGAGATCCTCCGGACTCCTGTCTTCTGGGTGTTGATCCTCCCGATCGTTCTCCCTGACCCTCGCCTCCACTGCCACCACCTTCTCTCATCATCTGAGGTCGACTTTGTCCTTCTGATCCTCCTTGAAATTGCATTTGCGATGGCCCTCGACCTGGGGGTGGCATATCTCTCATTGCGCCCCCTTCCCCACCTCTTGACCCTCCACCGTCGCCTCCTTTGGAGCCACCACCTTCCCCACCCCCGCCACCTTTGGATTCGCCTTCTTCTTTAGGGCCTGGTTGGGGCTCGTCTAGGAAAACATTCTCCTTTCCAGCACCAACAAAATACCGGGCTAGCCAGGGAAGAACTGGCCTGGTTAACTGAAATATTCATCATTATTTTGCGTCAGGGATTCAATCATCTTACAGCAGTAATCAATGATTTTGAGATAAAATACAAAAAATGTAATCAAAAATTAAAATCATGATAAACATAAGGCACGAAAAATACAGTAACCAAACTTACCGACACACCGACCGGCGGGCTGTCGTAGATGACCTGAGAGTGCACGGTCACCAGCAACAATAAAAAGGTACTACAAAGAGATGATGACTCCAAAACGAGAGCCGCTTACCTTATTAGACGGGACATGATGATCAACACACCAGAATCATGGAAGGGACTGAAAGGCGGACGTTTTTTATTGCAAACGTTTCCTCCCGCAGTCGAATTGATGCGTTTAAATAAGTCCAAGAAGGGTGTAACTTACAGTGCGCGCGGGTGCTTTTGTTTGCGCACAGCGTCCCAACGGAGGGCTTTCAGGAGTATCCCTTACCAGCGCGGGTTGGCGGGGGCCAATCGACAAAATTCCTATTACGCCCTCGGGGTCAGAACCGCCATTGTTCGGCAAGATTACAAATCATACTATTCATGGTATTTGATCATATAAACATGGTTTTATTGAGTCTATTTTCCTGTGTTTCTGCTGTTTTCAAAGTTATTTGGCGATCTGATCCTACCGGGAACTGAAATCGATAGGGATCAGTTGAAATTACCTTCAAAATACAACGCACTGGACATCATCATGTAAATTAATACCCAAAAAACGTGAAAGTCCATCGAGAAGTGGATGACGTCGAACTTGACGGGATGAATAGTCCAAAAAATCCTGCAGAATACAATACTGGACTTTCAAAGATCATGGAATGATCATCTTGAAGATTACTGTAGCCAAAAAATAAACGAAAATATCAAGTATCAGCCTGCTGGGAAAATAATGAGCACATTGACGCATCGAAAATGCAGAGAAAGTGGATTGTGTCGCGGCGGCAAAATCAAATTGCTATCCATTTCACAAAAATGCACTGTTCAAATGTGTCTGGACTTTATGGCGCGACAACCCACGAATTGAAAATACCCTAATTTTCCGAACCCCACTTCCGACAGACTAATACAGTGTGAAAGGTGTAGTTTTTGAAGATAAAGTAGACTGGAGACAGTGTTAAATATTTCGTAGCAATGTTGAATGCATTAGTCATAACTATTATTATCGGTTCTGTAATTTTTTACAATTTAGTTTTTTCGGGACCATGACTACAAGTCTTTAATTAGGATTTTTTTCTCATATTATCAATGATTATGACTCAAGGTTACACCTCCTTTATTTAAGACCGTTCCGTTCTCAGTCATCTTTGTTTTGGACTGATAATTTCCTAAAAATGTCTCGATTTTATGTATTTTTTGTTTTGGCGTTTTCGATCTGTTGTTTGGTCGCTGCTGAAATCCCAGAACATGAGCTGATCAAAAACGAATTGGGTTGGAAACCTCTTTGCAGTACTTGTAAGAGTCTGTTTACTACTCTAAAGGAGGAACTTCATGATGGAATTGGCATGACCAAAGAGAAATTGACTCAAAAACTGAAGGTAGGTGATCAAAGAAAGCTTTGATTACAAAGTAGGCGATTTCTTTGCCTCGTGACTAAAATTGCATCCCTCCAGGAAGTTTGCAAAAGAGTTGGTGGTACTATGATGGGCAAGGTTTGCCGGGAAATAACCAAACAAGCCATCGATACTCTCTACGATTACATTGAAAATGTGGACAAGAAGATTGATCCTCAAGATTGTTGTGAAACTATTTATTTATGCTAAAACAAAATAAATAACAACAAAACTGATCACAGAGCTGGAAAATCGGCCAAACTAAAGGTTTGCGTCTTGGGTGGTTGTGAATATCCGGGATTCTCATTTCTCCCATTACGGCCTCCCCTTTGACCCCGGGATCCTCGACTTGAACCTCTTGGATTGCTTGATCCGACATCTCGATCTCCTTGATTACCTCCACTATTCCCGCTACGACCTCCTCGTCCTCTTGATAGTCCTCCTTCTCTTCTCTGAGGTCGATCTTCTCCTTGTCTTCTTGAATTCTCATCTCTTCTGTTACCTTGATCCTCAAACCGATTATTTTGTCGATTCTGATAGCTATCGGGTCTTGTTTGCCCTCGACCTCGTCCCCTGCCACCTCGAGACAGACCCCCTCTATCATCAGTATAGCCTCTCGCTGATTCTGGAGGTTCTCTATAACTAGAAGATTGTGGTGGCCTCTGATCTCTCTGATATTCCCTCGGAATGTCTCTGCGTGATGATTCGAAAACAACTGGTCCGCCTTGTCGTTCTCTACCTCCTGTAAATAATTTAATTACGGTACGGTAATCCGCAAAAAATCTAAATATATTCCAAATGCATACCTTTGTAATTATCTCGATTTCCTCTGCCTCCAGACCTCTCCCCTCTATCAAGCCTTCTTTCCTCCTTATTGTAATCTCGCTTCTGCTTATTCTGTTCGTTCAAAACATCGCTGATTCTCATCTCTTCCACTTTTTCCTCGATTTCGACTTCATCCTCTTTGGCGGCAATTCCCAAAGCTTCGATCTGAGCCATTCGTTGAGCCTTGAATTGAGCGGTCTTCTCATCGTCGTCCGCTTCGTTTTCTCCGACCTTATTGACCGCTTTCATGGCCAAAAAGTTCTTATCAATCTTGATATCCAATTTCTAAAATTTTTACCTTACTCGATAAAGGGTATAATTACCTTAGCCTTGCCAAAAGGAATCCATTTAGGAGCGTTGGAGGCACCTTTTCCTGTCCGACCGCCAAACTGAAAAAAAAAGGATTGCACTACACTAGACCAATACTTAACAATGAGTAAAGATCTAATCAAACCCACCTTCTCAACCTTCCATTTCTCGACCAATTCATCGACTGTTCCACCCAGCACGGTGCAATTCCGTTTGCTCAGCATCAGAAATCCCCCTTCGCTCCTCACCTTCCCCTCGAGCAAGATCTTCGTTCCCCTCGGGGTATTCCCATCCAACTTGTTGATGGGTTCAAACAAGAGCCCTTTAAAGGTTTGACTGCCATCAGTCAGTCGAACAAGACAAACACCCACATTTCCATCGTGTTTCTGAGCTTCCGGATATGAGATATTGCGCCATGTGGAAAGTTGAAGGACAATTGGGCCGTTCAATTCCTTTTTGGTGGAATTAAAAGCATTGGCCAAGCCTGGAGAGGCTATTTCACGGAGGTCACACTGAAATTTAAAAAGACAATAACCATAATTGGACTTAGAGAAACAACTCACATCAAGGACAAATTCCCGTAGTTTCTTTCCATCCCTTGCAATCTCCGGCTCCTCAGCGTCTTCCAACAATTTATTCAGCGCTTTCTCATCGATATTCCATCCTTCCTTCTTCAATTCATCGACACTCATTCCAAGTCTGAAATTTGAATAATCATTATCCAAATTATTTAGAACTCTTCATAATGAAATATGATTTACTCTCGGTTATTACGCAAGTTTGGTTAGATAAGAAGCGGTCGTGACGATGAATTATCGACCGAAACAAAGTCAGAATAGTTATTACGGACAAGGCTATGGGAAATCTTACGGAAAGGACTATGGACAACGGGATAAGGTAACGTAATTACATTCCATTTTTAAATATTACAATAAAATTATTTTTTTAGTCATTCTAATCAGTAATTTCAGCCGCAAGGAGAGCAAAAGTCCTATTACAACGACCGGAAATACTATTACGACCATCGGAAGTACGATTCCAATGACCAAAGAGGAGATAAGTATGTCAGTTATGACACCCACTACCCACCTCACAGTGAGCAATCTTATTATGATACCCCCAGAGGACAAGGGAAATATCAGTAAGTAAAATGAGTGCAAATTTTAAATTATTCATACTAACTAATAACTTTAATTACAGCTACATTCAGGGGGACAGAAGATTCCGAGATCGGAACGGTTTCCCATGTACCTCTGGATCTTCACCATCCCATCAAAATTACTCAGGTCCCAAAATTCATGAGGATCATAGTAGAAATAGAGTCCAAACCGATTCCAAGAGCACACAGACGGATGAAGCTTACTCCCCAGTCAACTCGCACACTCAAACATGTTCATGTATCAACGGAATTGGCAACAATTTGAGTGACACCACGTTCGAAGAAGTTTTTGAAAGACACTTAGAATACAAAGAGGCCATCAGAAAAATCCAATTCCAACAGCCCACATTGACCATCAACATCTCCATGCCCGAAGAGTATGACCCGAAAGTAATCCAACAGTATTATCGATGGGATCCAATCATAAATGACGTTTTGTTCGATGAGAGCTCAGTTGATGGACCTATGGACACGCATGGATACCAATTTTGGTCGGAAAATTCAACATCTTCCAGATACCAATGGAAAAGAGGATCGCCAAAGGGTTAAACATAGTATTATACATATAAATTATATTAATTTCGTATTATGCTTTAAAAATAAATAATATAAACAGACTCATAAAGTACACGCGAAGAGCAATGTATTCATCGACATTGTTCGACCAAAAAATCTCGCATAAATTCTCGAATTCCAAAAACCACTTGACCCAAAATGCAACATATGACCAGGGGTGGTCGGCGGGCCGGGCCGGCCCGGCCCGGGCCGGCCCGGCCCGGCCCAAACGGGCCGGCCGGCCTCAAAAATGGAAATTGACAAACGGGCCGGGCCCGTCACGGGCCGGGCCGGGCCGGGCCGCGGGCCTGGGGTTTTTTCCGGCCCGGCCCGGCCCGTCTAAAATACAATGCCAAACCGTTGGCATTCATTGTTTTCGCGCCGGGAAAATTAATTGATGTTGTTATAGTTGCTGTTTCTCAAGTTCTAACACGTTTACAAGTCTATAGTTCCATTATAGAACCACAAAACTATCACATTGATCCTTTACTAGCTAGATCAACGCCTTTTTTGCCTCAGTTTAGATCCCGAGCCTGGGCGCAGTTCGCAGAACCCTCTATAGACGGGCCTGGACGGGCCGGGCCGGGCCGGGCCAGGCCCGTCACGGGCCGGGCCGGGCCGGGCCTGGAAAAAGACTAGACGGGCCGGGCCGGGCCGGTGATTAGACGGGCCGGGCCGCGGGCCGAAAATCGGAAAAATAGGGTCTGCTGACCACCCCTGCATATGACCCATAATGTGGAAGAGTTGGCGCCAAAAAGAAAGACTTGACTCAAGAAAATTGGGCGAAAGTTTTTCTCGAACTGCTCTTTGAAACTTTCGGGTATTTATGAAACTTGTTTACAATGTCTTCGCAGCAGATATCTGAAAATCGAATAAGATTAATTGAAAAAGGATTCCAAACCAATGAAATTGTCGGATTTCTGGATGAATTGAAAAATTTTGATGGATTTGGCAGTGGGAAAGGTTTTCTCAGGTGAGCGTTGAGGAATAAACTCAAGGGTAGAACGAAAGCTTATGGGTTTCTGCATCTTCAATATTATTTTTGGCACTCTTATGGTTGGTTTTTAAATTTCTTTTTTTTTAGCAAGTTTATTCGACAGAACCTGAAGCCGTTTATTGAACACCGGTTGACAACTCTGTCAACTCTCAATCGAAATGATCTTGGGAATGAACTCCCTGATCTTCTTCTTGCAATTGTTTATTTTACTGAGGAGGTAAGAGAATTCAAACGACTTTATGTTTTATTTTTAGGTACATGAACGAGTCAAGCTGAAAGAAGCAGATGTAATGTCCTCGGTTTTCACGAGGAATCTTTTTTCGAAACCTTTCCTCGATCACCTTGAACCTTTGATGGTCAGATTATTCAAATATCACTTTTATTTGATGAGTAAGACGAGAAACGATGGAAATATGGAGGTAACCGTTTATGTGGATTCTGGAGAAGGCCCTGGCGTTGATGTTATCGGATTTACCTCAAAATTGCAAGCCTCGATTGATGAATTGTAAGTAAAAGAAATTATAAATTGCGTTTTTTGGTTTTATTAGAGACTTTAGTATCTATTTTAGGTCATCAGTCCCATATCTTGCAGATTTTTGTCGATCTTCCTTGGTATTAGCTGCACATGGAATAACAACTTCGCTAGTCGAGGATTATGCTTCTCAAAGGAAAACAGGGATAAGAGTTATTTGCTTTAAAGCGGTAAGCAAAGAATTTATATTATTACTCTAGATTTTAGATAATGATCACAGTGAAGAAGTGGCTGGAACGATGGGCATGTTATACCCCGGAGTTTGAATCGACTTTTACGGAATATTTTGAGAAGATTGTTATATCCAGGTTATGCGCTGATGTATGTCAATATAGAAATAATGGGCATATTTTAATGAGTACTGTATCATTTATTGACTACGACATTTTTTTAGTCTTTCGACATTTTTATTGCCGATTATCCCCGAACACTCCGTTTGATAGAAGATCTCAAGGTTTTGATGGCAAATCGAGATTGGTTTGGCCGAGAAACGCTTCTTCAGAATCTCAGTGAGACCATCTGCACTAGATTACTTCATGTTGGTAAGAAATTACAGTTATCTGATACTAATTTGTATTGCTTTATATGACGATATCGTTATTTTAGGTGTCCACACTCGTGATATCTTGAAAGCGTATGCTTGCGCAGTAGAGTCGTTGATCGCCTTTGACGAGAGCTTTGTTCTTGTTCACAAAGTGTGTGATATGATAAAGAAGTACGTGAAGACAAGGCCCGATACTGTAAGGACCATCATCCATTTCATAACGGCCGAGAAACCGGGAAAATATTCTCAAAATGTGGCACAACTGGTGGATAAAGATCATTTGACAAATGTGAATGATGAATATGTGATTATGATGGAGGAAGCGAGTAAAATGACCTGGGATGAATGGAAACCCGACCCATATGACGCGAATCCAAGTAAGATTTAACATGCAAATGACTATTTGGCCATTTTTTAACAGTTTTACTGTAGCCGAGTTTACTTTATGGCTGTAAAAATTGTTTTTCAGCCGAATCCCGCCTGTTCCGTGAATCGGCCGACGTCTTCAACATGTTGGTGTCCATTTATGGAAGCCGGGATTTGTTTGTAAAAGAGTATCAACAGCTACTGGCTAATAGTTTGATTGCCAAAGGGTGGGGAGAGCATAAGGACGCCGAACAGAAGTACCTAGAAACGATGAAGAAGAGATTCACAGACGGAGAGTTGTGTCATTGTGAAGTTATGTTGAAAGATATTGGGGATTCCGAGAGATTATTCAAATTCGCCGTTTCTGAGGGACTGGTAAGAAATTTTTTATATTCGATTTAAGTGTTTGTTACTGAATGATTTTCAGAGAATCCCGTTCTTCCCAAGAATAATATCTTCAGTTTTCTGGCCAGAGACAAAAAAGGACGCAAAATTTGCGGTTAGTTAGTTTAATAGAACTTTATAAATGTTTTATTTAGGTCACAGAGCCGTTCAAGGGCTACATGGATCAATTCAAAGCAAATTTTGAGAAGAAGCGGGATAAAAGGACCATAAATTGGTATAAAGATTACGGTAGTTTGGTCAAGATGGATGTTAAAATACGAGATTGCACACTATCGGTAGAAGCCCCATTAAGCTTCACTCAAGTTCTAGTGGCGTTTTGTGAAAAGGGTAAGGATTGATATGATATTTTTTAAGGTTTTTACAGTAGGACGTCACTTGTTCGAGCTTAATATAATTTTCATGATTTTAGAAAAATTTGATGTGGACGAGCTGGCAGACCGCTTCGAAATGGACAAGACCTCGGTAATCAAGCGGTTGGAATTCTGGAAAGAAAAAGGCATCATCTCTGTGAACAAGGAGAACTCTTCCGAATGGTTAATATGCGAGAATCTGGCCCAGATGGAGAGAGCTGTGAAACAGGCCAAGACTAAAGTCACAGTGGAAGAACATCTGGAATCAGATGAGGATGAAGAGGAGGAGATTCCAATTGAAGAACAAGTTGATGCGTTAGAACAGTATTGGATGTACACCAAGAACTTGGTAAGTGTAATTGACTTTTTATGTAAGTGTAATCTTAAATTCTTTGTGTTTCAGCTGTTATATCACAGCTCGAAAGACCCTCTGACTCCAGCTAAATTGGTAGCCATGTACAAGATGATCGTCGCCCCTGAGCCGCCTCCTTCCCTCGAAGCTGTCATGATGTTTATGCAGAGAAAGGTCAAATTAAATCTGGTGGTATTTGAAAACGGGCAGTACAAGCCAGATAAGGATCTCCGAACAGTATTTTAGACATACTGTTTATGTAAATAAAATTTAATAATGTGTTATTATCATTTGCTTAGTTGGTTAAATTCCTGATATTTTACATGATTTTTATGAGGTTTTTGACATTCCTTTTAGTAGTTTTAGAATGGCCACAAAGAAGAGAGAAGATGGAGATGAACTGAAGGTTTCGGAGGCAGTGAGTTTGTTGTTTTGAGACTCTTGGGTCCGTGGATGATGTTAATCTAATATAATTGTTTTAGTTTTCCCGCGCATTACAGAAGAATTCAGAATGGGCCGATAAAGACGATCTCCTGGATGTTCTCTATTGGGGGCGGCAGATCTTGGGATTGCTTGTGGGCATTGTTTGGGGCCTGATTCCTCTCAAAGGACTCCTCGCTATCTTGATTTACGTCGCGATCTCAACCTTTGCCGGTCATTTCTATGTCACTTCATATCAAGGGGTAAGTTTGGGTCGGCACTGAATGCAGAATACATGGCAGATTTGCAGTTGTTCCAAGTTTTAATAGCTGTTTTGAACAATTCGATATTAGGTAGTCATGTGGAATGTAATTACAGTATCGTATCAATGGTTGTTGTTATTTCAGCAAGACGAAGAGAACTTTGGTGGATTCTGGGAGCTGGCCAAAGAAGGATTCGCTTCGGCCGTGGCCACATTCCTTATCGCCTGGATCACCATCTACTCGGCTGTCAACTTTAACTAGTCTAATTTAATATCGTATTATTTTGTTGTTATTTAATTAATAATAAAGACGAACGAATGTCTTTCTTTGACATTGAGCAGCTACAGGTTTCTCCATAACTTATTTTATGACATTTTCGAACAGTGGATAAAGATTTTAGAATGAATTTACTAAGACTAATATTGATGGCCAGTGTAGCATCAATTGGATGCAGTCAACACATTGCAGTTCTACTAATTACACAACCGTGGCCATATGAGTTGAATTATGCTCAAAAGTTTAAAGATGGGTTTTTAAATTCATTGGAGGAGCTGTCTTGGGTAGGTTAATTGCCTAGTGTAATGTAAAAAGTTGACTTGTAGAGTTAATTCGGTCGTTTCAGAACGGCACTCTCCTCAAAACACACAGTAATTTCGATAACAATGTTGGTGGTTGGTCGTTATGGCCATTACTCGGTCGATTATATAGCCATGTGAAGGATGCCAACTTTCTTTTGATCGTTGAGCCTTTTTCTCAAGTTGATTGGACTGCATTAAAGCGATATACAGAAGGATTGAATCCAGAAGAGGACGTTTTTCAAGGGAAGGGGCTGATTGATAAGAAGCCGGTGATTATTCATCATTTCTTTGGATTCCAAGGGCAAGAGAAACCGATAAAATATCCTGACTTCTCAGCTGGAGTCTTGTTGAGTCGAAGCTTTTTGAAACGGTAAGCACGGTAAAGCTCACGAAAATGATTGCTTTCGTTTGTTTGTGGCTTTGGGGAAACTGGGCGATGAGGGGAAATTAGGCGGGTTTTGCAAGGCTTTTGCAAAAAATGGCGCATTTCGTTTTTCAGTATAACCCGCGTTTTCCGTTCAACCCCCACAACAAGCCGAGACAAACTTTAAAGAAGCAAACCTTTGGCACAAACACTTGACACATAATTTTTTTTGATGAAACACTTTTTCAGAGTCGTTGAAGTCGTTGGAACTCACGATAAAAGCGATTTTACCATCGACGCCAAGTTTGAGGTAAGCTGTGAACCTTTCCATTTTCTCACTCCTTTTTTAGTTTGCCAAGTTCATCTATGACAATATTGGAACCGAATTAGAGCACAGTGACAAGTTTTGCCTTGAAGGTTCGCCCAGTTGCATTGTAACCTACGCAGCTCCCAAGTATGCGAAAGATGAACCAGGATGTGGGAATGAAATCAGCAAGGAAAACGTTTTTTATGCTGTCAAAACTTTTAATGGGTATCATAAAACACGAGGTAAGGAGAAGCCTAATCTTGTACGATATTGGTTTTAGTGCTGTACGTGAAGAGAACCTGGGGAAAGGAGGCCAAATACATTGAGTTCTTCTCGGATACTGAGGATTTTTATGTTCCCACAATCGATTTGAAGGTTCCGAACACTGAAATCGGTAAGGATAATGTAAGAAAGGGTTAAGCTTACGTATTTCTGGAAGCAATGCGTAATATGGTGCTTTTAGGTCATTGTGGGAAGACTTTAGCCATAATCAAGCACTATCTTAGTCACGAAGAGGTCAATCATGCGCCTTGGTTGGTGATTGCTGATGACGATACTCTTCTCAGCACAACTAGACTCCATCGAATGCTGGATTGTCTGCCAACTTCTACTAAAGTAATATTGGGAGAGCGATATGGCTTTGGATTCGATTGGGATGGCCTTGGAGGATATGATTATCCAACTGGAGGGTCAGGGTAAGTATTATTTGGTAGAGGTATTTATATTGTTATAGGATTGTGATATCTCGAGAAGCCGCGAGACATCTGGCAGTATCTTGCGAATGCCCTCAGGTGGATTCGCCAGACGATATGGTCATTGGTAAGATTTTTATCATCCATGATGTCTTTAAATTCAGAGTTGGTATAAATTTCTATTTCTTTAGGAGCGTGTGCCCGTCGTCTGAACATCCCCATTCTCCATTCCCCCGCATTTCATCAAGCCCAACGCGAAGATTACGATCCGTCTTATATCAACAAGATACCTCCAATTTCTTTCCACAAATTCGAGAATATTGATCCGTACAAGGAACACCAGGAATATCTCTACGAAGCAGAAGATACTCAAGGACATACAGAGCTGTAAATGACCGGATTCCTATGGAAAATACGAGAATCGTTGTAAAATGGCGACTATAATTTAATTAGCGTGATTAGAATATGTCTGGGTGAATATTTTTGGTGTATATACGGTAAGAATAGCAATTATAATGGTAGATCTGGTAATCTCATACAGTTTAACGAGTATACAACTAACGCCTAGTGGTATTAGAATGTTCGAAGTGTAAATAAAGGCATTATTTATATTGTACATGGCATATCTTTTGATTTTAATAGAAATCTCGTGTATATACAATACTTATCACAGAAATTTTTATGGAAATGACGCTGAACTATCTTGTACTCGATTATTCGACAATTTCTTTTCCTTTGGAATGAAAGGTAATATTTTCAGGGCCGGGAATTTCTCCAATAATTTCATGGCCCAAGGTGGGAAGGCGTAAATATCTCGATTGCTGGGCCCCAATTCATGTCCCATTCCTCTTTCTCTTAATCCGCGTTGAGTTCTCGTAGCGCCTGGTACTGTATTATCCAAAACACAAGCAGTTGCAGCACCCACAAACATGGGCATGTTGAGTAAAACCATCAAGACTTCGTCCAGCCCCTCCCAACCTGAAATTTTTACATTACTTTTTACAAAAGTCAGTATGGTTAAGAATGAAATCTGATAATACAACATACCGCTGTCAATTTTATGACCCCTTTCGGTTCTGAAATAGTGCGGGACGATGAGGCCGACCATCAAGGAGAACCCGAGAATGGCCACATTCCGGGAGTTTTTGAGGTCAACTGACTGAACATTGGCGATCGCTACTCCTCCAACCATGGCCATAGAAGAGGCTAGGACTCCGCCAACTAAGGGATCGGGGATTGTCGATAAAACGGCTCCAATCTTGGTGAAAAGGCCAAGGAAAATTAGGAGACATCCTGCGACAATCATTGTGGCCCGACTGGCGACCTGGAACGGAAATTTTACTGTGATTTAGAAGATTGGAAGTGACACTACTGTCTTACAAACAAAAGCACTTCTTGTTTGTCTAGTATAACATCCAAAAAACATCAGGAAATCTTACCTGAGTGATCCCGATGACTCCAATATTTTCCGTGTGAGTTGTCAGCCCAACTCCCGGCCCGATCAGACCACTGATGAAACTTCCCATTCCTTCGGCCAAGATTCCTCGATTAATGGCATGAGATGGAGGAGATCTTTCTTCTGATACCCGGGCAATGGCATGGTAATCTCCAACCGACTCAAACACCGAAGTTAAAGCGGAGACAAGGAAGGCGAAGAACAAAGAGGCATTGAATTTGGGGGCTCCGTATTGGCCGGGATACGGTATTCGGAACCACGGGGAATTGGCGATCGCCTGGAAAAGTGAAATTCACTTTAAACAAATAGTGAGAGATTACGGTTATTTATGATAGTCGCAACTTACATTCAAATTTTGAACCTTGTCAGTCCTCGCCTCACTATTCGCTGGAACCAAGTCTAAGATCGAGAGAAAGGCGCAGAATCCCCAAGATACCAATATGGCAATCAAATAGGGGTATTGGCCAAAGACATTCACTCGATACCAGTGGAATTTCCCGTTCTTTCGACCCGGAATTGGGACACGAAGATCGGCCAAATAAAGAACTGTGATGAATAAGGTCGCGGCTTGGCTGAAATGAAAAGATTATCATGAATACATATAAAATTCAGGCCTGTGTAAAAAGCGACTCACATCAGACTGACCCAATGCTTTTCCATTCGGGCTACACACATATCCACCGACGAGGCCATCAATAATAAGATTAGTGGGGACACTGTAATTGGACCAATAAATTTGGTCAGCATCCCGACTAGACCCGTGCATCCGATAAGCATGGGCACTATGGCTGATAATAAGAGAGATCCTTGGATCTGAAACAAATCTTGCATAATTTTGTGTTGCACTACCCAAGACCAATCTCATAAAACTTTTCTTACATATTGCAACCGCCCAAAATATTCGCTCTCTGGTATTGCCAAAGTCCCATTCCCGTCATTGCAGACATTTTCCGGGAGGTCCGTAAACGCTTTCACTGATGGAATGTAGGCGAAGGCGGTGCCTTGAAGAAGAGCCAATCTCATCCCGAATCCCGTCTGAATGATGGTTGAGATGCCCGAGGCCACAAATGTCGAGGAAATAAGTTGAACCCGGAGATGATTTACATTACTGCCCGCACACATGTAATCCGATAAGAGGAACGGGATCACCAAAAGGGCCGACACACATACCATCACTTGCTGAAAGCATCAAATTTGCATCGAGAAAAAAGTATCTTTTGATTTCGTTAACCCAGATAAAGACCGAAACTCTGGTTTTCTAAAAGTTGACGCTATAACTGACTTCGTATTAAAATCCTGTCCGTCCGAAATAGGCAGAAGCCACAAGATTTTAAGAAAATTTATATTTTTAAAACTTTATACTTACATCTTTATACCTAAAACAAGTTTGCCAATATAACAGCACTTCTAACAGGCTTACAACAAAAATTAACACCTTTTTCAAAGCTGCACTTTTTAGAAGAATTTGTACTTACAGTTTATTATGTGCTACCCGGAATTTTTCAGTGGGAAAATCCAAAAATTTTGGACAACTTTCAGTTCAGTATGAAAATTTAAAGACAAATATGTTTCCAAGTTCCTATGACTTACTTGAAATCCAAATAAAATGCAAATGAAAGTGGAAGGAGTGTCATCGGCTTTGTACATTCGTCGTGGCTTTACCTTCAAGGCCCCATTGGTCATTCTGTTCCCATTACTTTTCTGTTGCCCATTCGTTAGGCTGTCACTTTTTACATCGTCCGTTCCCATCTCTATAATATTATAGATCATAGTCAGAGACAAAGAACAGAGTTCCGAATAGGGAAGGGGATAATCGCCGGTTCCAAAAAATATAAAGTCACAAAACGATTTTATTTTCGACAATCTGAATGGAAGGAAAGGTCGTCTCCGAAATCAAATAAACGTGTTCAAGTTTGCGCCTAAGGCGATGACGGGTAGACCAAACGTATAAGAAAAATTTTAGCATCAACTCATCATAAAAATTATAATTTTCATGAGTTTATACTTATAAAGTTTTTATAAAAAATCGCTTTTTAACAACTTCAAAATAAAATTTTTGCCCCAAATATGTAAAAGTCTCAGGCGTCAGCAAAAAAATTTCGACGTTAAAATGAAGATATTGCAGCAACGTTCGAAAAAGTTACAGCCCATTTTACCAAGCCCTATCAGGTCGGTCATGGTGAATATAAACTAACGATCACAGCCTTTTCTTACATCACACTTTTTGGGTTATGAATATTCAACATTTGTCTTGTTTTCACAGCATGGACACAACCCCCATCCAGCCATTGATCTTGTATTTGTATTACCGATAAAAATGTTTACCATTTCCGAGAAATCCCTCAAAAACATGTGTGATTCCTCCGAATGGTACGGAGACTTCAACAACAAAATAACACCTCTAAAAACACCCTTGCAATCAAAGTGTGCATTTACATCCAAAACTTCTCCAATATATTTTAGGATCCCTTGATTTATATGCAAATACCGGCGGGAGGAAGAATTAAAATCATTTCATCGAATTTTTGCATTGTGTTTTAGACAGGAATGTTCGGAACCCTAGGAAAAGTTCTGACCTGGTTTGGCAGAAAGTAGACTCAAAACTGTCTTAGATTTCTTAATCAAACGTTTGGGATAAGAAAATGCAGGACCCAACGAGGTTTTATGGGGTCTGGGGAAGTAAAAAAATAAAAAGAATTCATTTCTGAGCACAAAATGAACAAAAAGTTTTCAAGCTTTTACTGTTCGCCAAAGTGCAGAATGCCAAAATTTGTGCCAAAATTGTTTTTGATCTCTAAAATAATTCTTTTTGTTCTCAATACATTTGAATCCTTAGAACCTACCGTATAAAAACTTGTGACATTTTCGACTGAGTTTACAAAACAAAAAAACATAAATAATCTGCTAAAGAAACCTCCATCAAACGACAAATTCATTGGTCTCTGAACGTCCATGCGTAAAACCGCTCGTAAAGTGAAAAAACCGGACATTTCAAACTGATTCGGTGGGAGAAAGTTGCGCGCTCATTAAATAATGTTATTATACCTGAACAATGAAGATTATGCAGCAAGAAAGAGGGAGAGAGACTTGCTTGTAGAACAACTTCAAGACCTGAAAAACGGAGGAGAACTTTAAAAATTATATACAAAGGGTTTACAAAAGGAAAATTGTTGGCGGATGTTTTCAACGAAGCACAATACATAAGGATGTGCAACTCAATTAAATTTGAAAACTCCAGTAAGTGCCTGGGGTACTATTTTTACCACCCGTTTATTGCAAAATCAACGCCATTTTTATTGCAAAAAACCCTTGAACCAAAAAGTTAATGGGTTTGATTCCAACAAGCAATCAAAGTAAGTACCTTTTGCTCTCCAGAACTTTGAAAGATTCGTAATATCAAGAATTTTAAAGTAAATATATTATGATCCTTTCACACAGACAGAGTGTAAGGAAACTTTTGATTATTTACCCAATGTTTTATGTAATAGGCTGGTTAGTTGATCTGAATTTTTAAGGAAAGGGCGGGCAGAAAGTCATAAACTGTCTGAAAAGAAGTTTAAAACAAACAGAAAGGGGTTGCAAGCATTTGCAAAGGCGGCAGTGACGGTTTCAAATTCTTCCAATACACACTCGAATATAGGGTTCAAACAATCTCAAGGTCAATTTGAGATCAGAGATCTTAACTATAATAGCAAAGTTCTCCACTCTGCAAAACGCACAAATAAATTTCTTAAAAATCTCACTAAAAAGAATTCGACAGAAGGCCTGATTAATGGTACATAAAAACCTTGAATAAAATATAAAAGTCAGGGCTATACATTTAATGAAAAAACATTGTAAATTATGTCATTAATTTTGGTTTGAAAATACACGCTGACATCAAAAAAATTTTTTTTGATTTGAGTCTATATTTGTAGTTATTTTTAAACCCCAATCGCAAAAATCAAAACTTGGCAGCCTTTTTTTGGGGCTTAAAAGTCCTAAGTTGTTAAAAACTGTACCGTTTCCTAATAAATGCAATAAAAAACTACGAAAATTATATTTGACATTGTCAGGAAATCAAATAAAACGCTTGTGAATCAGTAATTAAAAGGCGTTCGCTGAAATGTCAGCCGATTTGAACCGCCCCCGGGCATATTCTTGACCTTAGTTTAACGGGTTTGTTGGAACTTTAAACTAAATATTCTTCGCTCAATTTACAATACCTGGAACTGTTAAAGGTTTTTTACAGTCTATTTATAATACTTTTTGGATTATTGTAAGAGTAACTTCACAAATGTTAAAAAAAATTTTTTGGTCGAAAAATTCAAACATTGAGTTTTCTTTTGTAAAAATGTACCTAACGATTACTAAAAGTGGTAAATCCCTGAAAAAACTTTGCCCAATGTTTATTCGAATACCACAATCCCCGGAGGGGATATCAGTTGGGTATGATTTAGTTTAATCCAGGATAACATCAACAAAGGATGAACTATTTGTTTTCTTTCATTTCGAGAGCGCTGGATTGCACATTACATTTTACAAGGGATATACATTTGGATGAGACCGCGTCGAATTGTTTGTTTACAATACTATATAAGGGAGAGAGGGAGGGCCCAATCTTCGGATGACCTCGAGGGATGATAACCTTCACACTTGTAGCCGCCACAAAAGCCGAGAAAAAAGTGAATACGGAAGAGAGAGAGCGAGGGAGAGAAAGAGAGAAAAGAGAAGGGAAGATCAGAGATTATGATGACCGGATATATTCGAATTGGAGAGTAAATGGAGCTGATTCTCTTTGGTTCTTTTTCTTGTTCTAGATGGTACTGATGGACAAGAGAGTGGACAATAATTTACATCCTATCATCAGTTAAGAGTCTCTGATCATAGTGCTGTAAATCAGCATCTTTTCATCGGCCGCCTTCCTGCTGTCGGAGCGATTCAACACCTCGGTTAAGGACCAGTTTTATCTAAGTCTCTCGGTTTTCAATTCATAAACACAACGATGTATAAATACAAAAGATATAAATACAAGGTGGAGAGAGCACGGGGAGATGGAGAGGGAGCAGAGAAAAAGAGAAAAACAGGGAACCGTCCCAACAGGAAGCCAACAACGCCAGAAGAAAGAGAAGAACGTTCGTTTCGTTAGTGAGATGACAAACAGAAGATGAATGGAGAAGAGAAAAGGGACGATGGACGTCAGCACGGTGCGCTCACTGAACCATGCGTTTGTGGGCCGTCTGCACCAGCTGCAACTTGGCATTCCGATGTCCCTCCAGAGGCTCGATTCCCACGTAAGGCGCGTCCTTGGTTCCGTGAAGCATGAGGGTGAATCTCTTCAGCGTGCCGCGATGCTTGCCCTCGCCCTGAAATTGCATAATTGAAGGTGTGGGGACGTCACTAAGCCAATGAGGTAACACTGTTACGATTGTCGCCTTAGGGCATGCATGAGAGGATACGGAGGTGTTCTCGGAGTTTTTGCCTCAGGGTTCAAAATTTAGTGTCAAAACTTTAACAATTTGGAAGGGAGGAAAATGCAAATTTTAAAGAAAAAAATATTAAGAATTATATCTTTGTCTAATGTGATGGAAATTTCTTACCTGGAATCTGGCCAACAATCTCCAACGACCCCGCGGATTCTCTCCCCAGGTGTGGGTGGTCATGAAAGGCCAATTGGTGAACCCATCCTTGGCATCGTCATCCTTGGGTCTTCTCGATAAAATCATGGTGCGAGTGCCTGAGGGCGAGATCAGATAGAGGGTTGTGTCTCCTCGACGGCTGCTGTTCAGGGTGACCACAGCTTGCACATGTTCCAGGTAGTTAATCTCGGTGGCTGAGCCAGCACAAGCGTCGGTGTTCAATTCGAGGATCAAGTTTCCGTCTTCCGGGATCTCACTAAAAATAATATAATCAAAAGTTAGTTCTAAAGCAATGATTAAAATGTTAAATATACAACTAAAGTATCTTACTGAGGAGTGTCGATGGTTCCGGCCTCACAATGGAATCGTGGGGGAGCTGTCTTCCAGACCATGGCCAATTGGACCATCTCAGCGGCATCCAGAACACCGAATCCGAACAGATGGTTATACTCGAGTCCAACTCCATTCATCTGCCAATCGAAACGAGTGCAGTTTCCGGTCTTCTTGTTCTTGTGGTTATCCTTGATTCCCAATTCAGGGAGTTCTCGGCATCGTCCATCAAACAAAGAGTTGCGGGTAGAAGTGAGGACTGTAAGATGTTGAAGATCTCGCCAGGTTAGTTGAGGATTGGCTTCCAAAGCCAAAGCGAACACTCCAGCAGCCTCGGGAGCAGCCGCAGAAGTGCCACTGTGACTGCGGGTACAACGTCCGTACAAATCAGTGGTGGCAACACCAGTCTCCGGGTTTCGACCGCCATTGGAGAAGGTCGAGGCCAAAGTGGAAGAGCAGGACTCGTCGTAATGGGCATTCTCGCCGTTGTTGATGGCCGAATTGATGGAAATGGTCCACATGGAAGCCGCATACCCATCGCAGTTACAATCGTCGTCTTCTCCACCATCTCCAGAGGCCCACACGAAGATGGAACCGAGGCCGTTTCGGCCGCTGTTGACTCCTTCAACGATGGCTCTCATGGTGGCGTTCCTGGGGCCATCCACGGTCTTTCCATCATCAGTTGGGCCCCATGAGGCAGAGTAGATGTGGATCAGGTCAGGTTTGTGTCCCATAGAATTGGCCTCGATCAGATCCGTCATGTAGGGCTGATCCAACATCCGAATTCCGGCCACTTTGCTGTCATAGGCCACTCCAACTCCGCAGATTCCGTTATCACGGGCGGCTGAGATCTCGCCAGCACATCGAGTGCCGTGAGAGTTGAACCAATCGTCGGTGTATCGGGGATATGGGAAAGGGTCGTTGGAACTGAAGTCATAACTGGCTTCCGCGTTCTGAAAGGCATCAAGATCAATCAATCGTAACAAACAACGACGATAAAAATAATAGAAAATGGGCCGGAATTAATCAGCAACCGCTTACAAAGTTGTTCTTGAGATCGGGATGCATGTAATCGACACCGTCGTCCATGATGGCGGTGGTGATGTTCTTGCCGGTGATTCCCATGGCCCAGGCCTTCTCCACGTTCAAGTCGAGTCGGGGCTTTCCGTTGGATTGGCCAACGTTCTTCAGGTACCATTGATATGGATACAACGGGTCGGAAGGCGATTGGACCGCCGTGAAATCGAGTTGTTCTTGAAGACGCTCCTCCAAGGGACGGTAGCCGCGCTTCAGACGCCGATAACCGGTCATCTGTTCAGCATAGGCCACCTAAAACCGTGCATAATAATAGATTATATAGTCATAATAATGGACAAATCTTGTCTTATTACTATAAAATTTGTTAAAGAGTAAATATTACATATGTATGTTGATCAACTTACATCAGTGTCCTTGTTCAACTTGACATGATGCCCGATGGATCGGCGGGTCCGAGCGTGTGAGAGGCCACTGTGAACAAAGTGCCATTGCGTGTCCGATCCGAGTACCTGCAAGTGGGATGTTGAATAAAGTTCCAATTTCTCGGAATCCACTCGGATTCCCTCCTTCTCGCGCTTACCTAATTAGCTACCGTAACCCGTCTCTTGACAGGCCCGAGTCCCATGCAGGGTCAACAAAATGTGAAAGGGAAAAATGGATATAAAGGGGCATTTGATAAAAAACGAGGAAGTTATTTACGATTTAGTTTTAACAATTTGGGGAAAGGCTAAAATTTTGAAATTCTAATGTCTAAATCAATACAAACAATTTACGCTAAGCAGCTGGAGGGAGGTTTAAATGGCGAAATTTTGCTGCGACAGCATTTTGAATATATTCTAATGCCGCAATGCCATCAGAAATGTAAAATGTTTGAGTATTTGCATTGTCATCAGACCTTGGTCAGAATTCATAAGATCGGCGTTTGCTCCCTTCAACTTACCGAGCCACGATTTACAAATCCATGTCGCTTGGCGACTTGGTGTGCGTGTTCGATTCCGGGCTTGTGAGTGTGGACTAGGAAGTGGTTGGTGTAGACTTCGGCGGCCCGAACAAAGGAGACCAGGTCCAAGAAGACGACATTCAAGATGAGGAAGAGACCAAGGCTCGTTCCTCGATCACATTGCCGCATAATTCTGCAAAGCAATCATCTTAATTCTCATCACTTCACAACTTTTTACAATTTCGAATCAAAAATTCCACGAAAAACAAAACCCGTCACTTTAGGGGAGCAAGGCCAGAGAGATGTGGTGGATTTAATATTATTTTCACACCCTCCATGTGATAAATAAAATATTCAGGAGTGTACCGCCAGGTACGAAGATCAATTATGGCATCGGAATATCGAAAAATGTCACATTTTCCCTCCCGGAATACTCAAGCCATGCAAATGAATCGAAAAATGATTCGATGACGTGCAAAACACCTAAAGCAAAAAGAAATAAATTCTCACTGCCATCGCTTATCAGCTGCCATTACCTCAAAGAAGAGGCAATAAATGGAATGACGACAGACGAAGATTAAGATGGGTTTACACCTAATCTTCCACGGACGTTCGGCCGTTCCTTCGACCCAAGTTTTGGGCCTTTTTTTGGGACGGACGACTGGAGCACGTCGGACGCCCTGAGGCCGGGGAATGTAGAGAAAGCGCCGAATGGGGAGGGACAATCAATAAATGCCCTCAGGGCACGAGAGCCGTGCATAGCGGGCGGAGAGTGCGCGACGGAAAAAACGGCTCGGAAGGGGGGATTCTGGGAAGAGGGAGTGTGCAGCGAGAAGAGACGACCGAAAAGTTAAGGGACGTCGGGAAACCATGAAAAAAAAGGTGGACAGTATGGCCATGAAAGAAAAAGAGGGGAGATTCGGTGAAAAATTTGACTTCCAAGCTCGAGAATAGCAGAGAATCCACTAGATTGCCATGAACATCAGAGAAAACAAGATGCCTCTACAGGCAAAGCCATGGCCCCACTCACTCATGGCATGGCGGCCAAACAAGTGAATAACACATTGCGGGGAACGCCGTGTCCCGTTCGCTTCGTGTTTCATTCACGGGGCCTGTTGTTGGACATGACGTCAAGTCGAAAGAAGCCGCAGACCCTCTTTATATGCACCGCGGGCTGCTCTTGCATTCACACGGCCCTCAGGGCACACACGTTTCCGCCGTCCTCGGTGTTCGTTGAGAGGTGGGGGAACGAATATAAAGACAAAATAAAAAATAGAGTTAGGGACGGAGGGCTTAATTAGGGGAGCATTAATCCCTACCTGCAGGACGAAGACTTTGATTACATGACGAATCATCCGAATTCACGAATCATCTTAATCACGCCAACGGCGAAGTAGTGGCCGAAAATATGTATATCTCAACTGTGGATTTGTCGATGTATTATTCACGAAGCTGAAGCCATTTTACAGCTGTACTAACGCCTTTTGCTAATAAATAGCAAATCTTGAGTCCATCAGAGTCCAGATTTTTTACAATACAGGAAACAGTACTGTAATTCGAAGTTTAATAATATTTTCTGGCCATTCAATTTCACTGACTGTCAGAGCTTTCCTATTCAGCACTTCCTTTCTGAGTACTTGCAACGGCACTAACACTATCCGTGGCGCCTCCTTTTCGTGATTTCTCTATGGCTGTTTTCGGCTCTCGGATCGATCCTTTTTGTCTATATTTGGACTCAATATTCTTCACAAATACTTGTTTTTCCCTTTCCACATAACGAACCATCAGCCAGACAATAAAACAGACGACGACCATGCTGCTACTGATCACGGTGACCAATTGGATGACCGAGAATTTGTCATCTGAAAGTTGAAGGATTACGGTAATGGGATAAAATTAAACCCCAGAATTAGAATTTGGGAGTAATTAACGAGTTTTAAATCCTGTCTAATACATCTGTAAATGCCACGAAGGGCACCCAAAAATTTTAGTTTGTTTTTTTGAGCTAAAAAGGGCATAAATTTTCTGAAATTTGGTTTGGGGGAATAAACTGTGCGGTAAAACGAGGTAAAATGTCAAGATCTTCCCTAAAAATCATGTAAATCATTCATCATGACAATGTCAAAAAAATTAATAATTGTCGTCGTATTGTGAGATACTTACGGGATTTTCAAAAAATTTTTAATTTTCAAGAAAAAATTGGAAAACGATCCGTTAATTTTGCGACCACTAAATTATTACAAAAACGTTTTCTCTTTCGCATAATTAATGAATATTACACTTACTTCTTTCTTCACCACATTTTTTATCTCCCAGCACCAATTTACTCTCCATAATATACATCGTTTCCTCCCTTTGGACCTCGTTATTCTTACATTCCAATTTTTCTTCCGCTCTGACATATGAATACGTTTGATTTCCAATTTTTCCCAGCAATTGACCTCCATTTATATCCTCAGCTTGAGCAAGTTCCTCCCGATCTTCTGCATCGGCAATGACAATATCAATTTTGATGGGATCTGGGCATAATTCCTTGTCCCAATCCAGTTGCAGCGATTCATTGACGCGCCGTTCAACACGCAACGTTTCGAAACACGCGGCTTTTAAATCATCCTGAAATAATGTAATCATAGGATCAAAATCACAGAACTTTTCATAAAACTTAATTTTAATGTACAAGTTTTAAACAAAAAAATGCCGTATTTTACCGATTTTTTGTTGAATTGGTCGTCAAATTTGATATTTGTGGTAAGCTTAATGGTGCCATCGGTAGCTGAGGGGACTCCAAAAACCAGAGGAAAAAGAATTAGACCGATCCAAAGGTTCATTTTCATGGAAAATAAATTTATTTACAAAAAACTCAACAATCAACAAAATTATTGCATTTCAACTTTTATCTACATTTCTTGAATATTTCGTTCACTGATATAAGATCTCCAAAGCATACGCTTCTTCTTGACATCCATTTTGAGCATTTTCGATAAACAAAAGTTCCTGAAAAAAAAAACATTCTCCATGGTTACATAAAACAATACCAACATTAAAAGTAATCAAGCACCATAATAACTCTTACATTTACAGTAAATGGCCTTCCCGAAGTTGCGGGTTTGAATAGGACGTTAATATTCTTTGAAGAGTGGGCTTCAATTTCAATAAAGTCATCGGGAATATAAAGGATCTTTTCATTGGACGTGTGAACCCGGAAAGATTTGGTAGTGGGATATTGATTATCAATCGGGACCTTCTAAGAGTCAAAGATAAATTATCTTTATTCTATGTCACCTACCTTGAGAATTTCTTGATCAAGAATTAATGGAATCTCTACTCGGAAAGTCTTTACAATATTGGGTTTGGTCACATAGATATAAAATATCCACCCGGTAATCAGCTTCCTCAAATTTGAATCCACCGCGGTCACAATTACAGCTCTTCGATCTAAAATCACCATGATGGAAATCAAAGACATCAAGTACAACAAAATCGACCCAAGAAAACCCAAGTTTACCTCGGAAATTCGGTCTGATGATAGCCCTAAGGGCTTTCGAAGTCATTTCATCTATGAAAATGCTGTCACTTGGCTTAATTTCCAAAGCTTTTGAGCTTGAGAATAATCGCAGCATTGAATTTGAAAGCTCGACTTGATCCCTAAAACAATTTATATAACAAATATTAAATTCCCCTACCCCAAACACAATGGAATCCTTGAAGCTTGTCCTTGAATGGCTTGGACATTAAATCTCTTCAATGAGTGTACTGTAACACACAATGTCAAGGCCAAATCCGAATGAAAAACATCTCTGAACAGATAGATCTGGAACTCCAAACAAAACGGAGATTCACTCGAGAACCCCGAGAGTAAGACTTCTTGGCCGGATGTCGGATTATTACGTAACAAACATAGAACATTGGGATCAGTACATCTGAGGGATTGGATGCGGACAGGGGCTAAAATAAAAAAAATCCAAAAATGGAAATGCCAACTTACTCGGAAGTCGGATGACCTTTGAAAACTTCTGATTCTCCTCCAAAAACCAGCGAAACGTCTGGCTGACAATCGTATTAAACTTATGACAAGTCAATTCCAAAATGGAAATCGGTTCTCCGTTCTCCGCGTTCTTGAAAATCGCCTAAAAACAAGATAAAAACCACCAAAAAATAATCACCTTAACCTCAAATGAGTGTGCATTCTCCATCTCATTCAGCTCAAAACAATCCACTTTGAAGGGTAAAGTAACAGTTTCCATGGCTTTTAAATACAAACTAAATTCTCCCTTCTCATTTCGATTGGCCAAATCTTTTTCCAATCTAATTCCGAGTTTGTTGGTAACGTAAATCATCTCATCCTTTTGTGTGACCACTTGTAATCTCTTGGAATTTACATCAATAACACAATTGATCGGCTGGGCGAACGTATTCTTGAGGGAAAACTCAAAGAATTGCACTTCCCCTTTTCTGATCGAGATCGACTTTCTTTGCGTAATCGATTCAAATATTGTTTTTAGCAGCTTCAGCGCCTTGTTCTCACTTCTCATCTTCTTATAGGCCTCCAATTCTTCCTTGAACAAGAACTTTCTCAATTTTACATTACTCTTGAGTTCTGTTTTTTGTTTTAATTGTTCCCAATTCTCGAGCAGGAATAAGTTCTGATCTCCAAATATATCTTGCTCCCGCTGTTTGATGTCAATTCTACACAGAGAATAGTAAAAATAAACCCTTTCTTACTTTTGTGCCGTAAATAATCTTTGCAAAGCTGTTTCATGAATAGATTCTAATGGTTTGACCTTCGCTTTTTGTTCTTTTGTCGAGATGGAGAGCCTGGGAAGTCGGAAGGATGATACCACCAATTTGTTATGACTATTTAAGATGTCTAAAATACTCAGAATGTTTTTTTGCAATAAAAAATATCAAAAATCTGCTCAAATTCACTCACCAAATTGATTTAATGCCGGATGTCCAACATTTCCCATTCTCAGATACAAAATTGATGTTACAGTAGCCTGAGTTAATGGGACACCACTCTCCATAACATTGCACTGCACATCTGTTTGGATTCCATCATTCCCATGTCTCAAAAGCCCCTGGAAAAGAATGTTTGCTTAGTCTAGTGGGTTAGACATTTCTCTAGCATTGGAAAAGTCGGAGGTTCGACTCCGGCCGGCTGTGATCGAGACTTTTGTCCGCAAATTTGATATGTGCGTTAGACGTATTCGTACTGTCAGAGCCTTTTTTGGCTCTATTCTCAAATTTCCGTATTTTTTACTTACTTTTAGTGGCACTGTGCAGAGTCCCAAGTGCATCAACGACTCCGCATCCCAAACATCAATGAATAAGCTGGATTTGAGCAAAAAATTGGCAAAATCCCGCTGATTGAAGGCGGATTGTCGGTCAACCACAAATCGAATCTACAAAATTTTTATTTTACAGAATTCTAAACGATTCCTTACCATTAAACCATCAGTATTTCCAATGACAGCTCCATTTTCGTCAACTCTTCTCAGCAAAAGAGGATCCCCTTTTTTGAATTCTTGAGCGGGATGTGCTGACAATCTAAAAACAAACTGTCCATACAGTAATCTTCAGAACTAAGCTTACACTTCCGTGCTGATTTGATTGAATCTATAGAATTGGAAGGTAAAGAAATATTTGAAGCCGCTGTTTGAAAAGTTGTAGATGTTATTGCTGATTCTGAAACAAAAAATAAATTTAAACCCTTCCACAATAGTGTCAAAAATTTCCCATCCTATGCATTAAACAATTGATTTGGACTCACGGCATGATGGCCAAGAATTGTAGTACAATCTCATGGGTATCCAGTCTCGTGTTATATTCCAGATTCATATTGACATCAGGCAATGACCCCATATCCACAACCCTCAACGCTTTGCCATGTCGATCCAAGATCTGAGGAAACTTGGCTTTGGAAAGATACGACCTCACTGCCCGAGATATCGAAGAAGTTCTGGAAATCAAACCATCAGTATTTATAGGGTCGCCCCACTTCAAAGATGGACAGAAAGCACGAGACATTGACAATGAAATCCCCGTTTACCTTGGACTACCTGGCAGATAAACCGGGTGATCCGCGAATTCGTCGGCTTCGAGGAGAATTTCCTTTCTTTTGACAATGGATTCTGGCTTCAGAATGGAGTCAAATTCTGGAGATATGGCCCGATCTTCTTCTTCGTATGCCGCTGGCCTCGCTGCTTCGGAAATCAGTTTTCTTTGCTGTTTTGGAGACTTTTCCGGGGCTAAAACTGTTGATTTCTTTGGAATTTGAGACAATTCTTCTTCGGAATCAGATGACAAAACAATATTCTCCTCTTTCCTCCGCCTCGCCAGTAGCTTTGGAGTTGTAACTCGACTTGAGATCGGCGAGAGATGTGAGGTCTCCTGGAATTTATATTGCCCATATCTTATGTTAAACTTACATCAATCATTGCATAATTAAAGCGTATTCTGATCTGACTATTCTCCCCTCCAAGAACATTCTCATCCTTCATTCGGATCTTCGATAAGTGTTTGAAACAAAGGACGTCTAATGGATTTGGTCGAGGACCTCCAACCATGGGTAGAGTGATCGTATCTGTCTCCTTGAAGGTCCCATTGTTGAACGGGCACCAAGCATTCCAACAAACAAGGACCCATTGGGTGTCTGTGCTGATATTGCTCGCTCTTCTCACTCCAATTTGATATTCAAGCATAAAAATCAGAGCGCATTTGTCATCTTCGAAGAGTTTCGAGAGTTTTATCGTATTGTTGACAGAATAGACACCAACATGACTGAAAACAGCTAATAAAACAGTTGATAGTAAATATGACATCCATACAAAAAAAGGCGGCGTCAAACATTAAAAAAATATTTTTATATTTCCCATGACATAAGAGCTATACTTACAAATTTCTACTTCCCTTGGATTGTCTGGCAGTCAATGGTCCACTCCCACTGGACAAATCAAATTTCAAGGGCTCTTCGACAAACGTGATACTGTTATGAATCCCAACTCTTATCCTCCTGTCGATAACACTCAAAGGTTTCACGGAGGCATCAGAAGGCGACTTGTTCATACAAAAGCATCTTTCTTTGTTCAACAGCTCGAGAATATTCCCTTCAATATGTGCCGTCGTATATAAAATCTACAAATGCCCTCAAATTAGTTGCAACTCCAGCAAATTCATAGTACTTTACATAACATTGACTTTTAGTGTGGAAAATTATCGAATTTTATGTAGGCGCGAAAAAATAATGGCCTCCAGAACTTGCCGTCAGATATAAATCATCGAGGTTATATTATACTATCCGTAACAGGTAATCCCTCAAAGCCGCTTAAACGGATTAGAAAATTACCTCCACATTATCCAAGATAGCTGTACGGAGCTCTTGAGGTTCTGGATTAGCCAGCTGAAACCCGTCTTGAGGCGATACGAATCCTGGGACCTTCTGTTTCGGGGCGACTAAATAGTAATCCGGCAAATACTGGAGGTAATCGTTTAATTTTTGATGAGTCTGCACGACACAGTTGATGAATGTATTCAATTTGACAAGGCTTTTGTTGTCTTCGAGAGGTCCATCGCAATTCATGAGAATTTTGCATGATCCTTTGAAGAATTGATATCTAAAATAAGATAAATAATAAACATCATAAAAAAACAAATGAATACAAAATCAAAATGAAGGCTTCAAGGTAAATTTCTATGGAAAAACACGAAAATCCCGACATCGCGATCCTGAGGTCGTATTTTAGAGAAGTCCCATATTTTTGTGACATTTCGTCTTTTTGCTACAAAATCGCGAAGTGTCCAAATAAAAAGACAGAAATCCGCTCTCACCTTCGCCAAGGAAAATCTCGTGAACTGGTAGCCGAGAAGTCGGTCAATGCATAGGATTTGGATATCAATGGGATCACAGTGAATCCGCAGACCCAGGCTTTTCTTTCTCTCTTCACTAGTTCAATTACAATGACAACTTTGTCTGGTTGTTGAGAGCCCGAGAAGAAAACCGTCTCATGGAAATGAAGATAGTCGGTGCCACTTCCTCTCTTCACTTCACTGATGTATTGGTTTCCAAAGAAGGATTTTGTAACCGGATCAAAGAAGAAAATGCTAATGTCAAATGCACTTTCATGGGGCAGCTGAAGTGGTAAGGTCGAATTATAAATATTCTCTCTTCCTTGGGTTTTCTGAAGTCATGCCTATTTGTCTTAGAGTGTTTGATTAGTGGGCGAACTTCACCAATGTTAATTTATTATGCACTTTAATGTCAGAAGGGGCATTTTATGAGAAATAAACCTTAAAACACGCTATTGCGTGTTGTTATTTGTAGATTAGGTAATAAACTCCGGTGCCGAGTAATAAAAATGATTGGTTGTCTAGAATTAAGCGAAGGTTGCCGGAAATTACATGAAAAACAGCCAAAGTTATCATAGATAGTTTAAAAATTGGTTTTAGGTTTCGATCCGCGGCTAATGTACCATAATCAAGCCCCAATTCCGTCTACTCACCTCTTTGAAGTCGATCCTTGCCACAGAAAGCGCATAGCCGATGGATTTGGCCAAGTTTAATCGCTGATTGCTCAATGGAATGACAGTGTTGTTGAGGAAACTGTTATACCATGATGTGGTCGACCCCATTTGCCTTGGGCGAGTCACAAAAGAAGGACGCGTTTATTCGTTTGACCTGGCCAAAGGATTGCTATGACAACCAATAATTACATGGTGTAATCGAAGGGAAAAGGGGCGGGAGAAGGTATTTTTGCGCCGAAATGGATAAATTAGCGCCAAAAGAAGGTGTACTGGTCACTCTTTGCTCACTCACGGCAAGTAAATCACACTCTGCATCAAAAGAAATAGCGCGTTTTAAGATGTTCTTTACAATTTATTCAAAAAAAATACTAAAATAGTCATTAAATTTTGGTCCGAAAGTCAAATACCGTTTAAACACATTGAATAGTGCGGTTAAGCCAATATAGGAAGAAAATAATGCCTCTAGCAAATGTTTTTTCTCGAACATTGGATGGATTTTAGACACCAAAATTTGCATATTCCGCAAAAATCATCATAATTTTCAGCCCGAGTATTCGAAGCCAACGGTCGAATTTTCCGAATCCTTTTGACAATGTCGAAGAAGAAGGAAGATGATAAGACCGCGAAGAATCATTTGACCGGAGAATTCGCCAAGTTGGATTACTGGCATGGTCTACTTCCAAATGAGGACACGGCCAACTTGCTCAAGACGGATGGCGACTTCTTGTTGAGGGGAATCATCAGGGATCAGGAGTACTACATCATTGTTAGTATTCGATGGGGAAAAAATGTAAACCTTTTGTCACAACTCACACGTTTCTTTCTCTTCAGATCATAGAAATGTATTTTTTAGGTCCTGAACGCAGCCGTCCTCGAGAACAAAAAAGGAGGATGGGTGTTCCAGGAGCATAATTTCGACTCCATTAAAGATGCCATTGACATGTATCAGGTCAAGAAAACTCCCCTTATAATTTGCGGAACCACCTGCTTCTTGGATAGTCCGATCCGAAGAAAATCCTGGGAATTGCGTCAACAAATGATCAAGTTGGGAAAAGAATTGGGCCAAGGATCTTATGGGACTGTCTACACTGGCACCATGATGATTGAACGGCAAAAAGTCATTAAGGTAACTCGATTGGGCTTTTTTTATTGTTTTAGGTAGCTGTAAAAGTGCTCTCTGAAATGACTGCTGAAGCGTCAAATGCCTTGTGGAAAGAAGCCAGATATCATCAGTCTTTCGATCATCCAAATGTCGTCAAGATGTATGGAGTTGCCAATGATGTTTTGGTAAGTGTAATATATTTTTATCTATTTTTCGTCCTTTAGCCATATTACCTCATTATGGAGTTGGTTCGAGGGGGATCCTTGGACAAATATCTCATCAAGAAGGCCGGAAAATTGACCATCAGACAGCGGATCAACATGCTTTTGGATGCAGCCAAGGGACTTGGTTATCTTCACGATAAAGGAACGATCCACAGAGATGTTGCTGCCAGAAATCTGTTGATTGACGATGAGGTTGTCAAAGTGGCTGACTTTGGAATGTCCAGGAAATGTAATAGTTACAAAGTGGACACCAACAAACCTCTCAATCTGAGATGGTTGGCTCCAGAAGTGTACAAGAAACAGACGGTCAACAAATCGACTGATGTCTATGCCTTTGGAGTTACTATGTACGAGGTTTTTGTCGATCCATATCACATTCCATACGAGGATTGGGATGCTAACAAAGTACAGTTTGTTTGATAATATGTTTGTTCAATATTATTTTCGTGATCTTATTTTTTTTTTTTTTTAGGTTTATGATGAAGTGATTGAAGGAAATTACAAACTCAGCATGCCTGATAGTGCTCCGGCTTACATCAAACAACTCTTTGGAGAATGTATTGGAGCCGAGGAAGAGCGTCCCACCTTCAAAACCATCGTTGTTTGTCTGACCAATTTCCAGGAAGGAAAGGGCGAAAGGGGACTTGGGGTTGGTCTGTAAATTGTACCCATAAACTTCATGTAGATTGGAATTGGACTCTTGTTTTGTGTGTTAAAATATTTCTTAATTCGTTTAAGGTATTCATCTTGCTTTGATTGTAATTTGTGCTCTGTGTCTACAAACAGGGGAACACCGAAAAGTGCGTCGCTCAGATTTAAAACTTGGCACAAGTTTAGATTAATGTTTTCTAAGACGTATGCGATACTCCTAGCTCGCGCTTTACAGAAACGACCGAAATTTTTAGGTCGAAAGGCGGAAAACTGGGAAACTTTTTGCAAATTTTGCCATGTAAAGTTTCATACCTATTTCTACCATAGTCGGTAATGTTTTAACAAAAACATAATATTTTCCGCGCAAAAATGGGAAAAATATGGTCGAAAAATGTTTTTCTCTGTGACCGCTCTCGGCGTTCCGTGTACTCTCTCGGCCTCAAAGACGGTTCAATGTCTCGACTGCCTCTGAAAGTCCCGAACGAAAACTTTAGAAATTAATACGTACCCATGCCCAGCATAAGTGCCAGATTTAAGAAAATCTGAGCGTCGCACTTGGGGTACTTTCCTCGTTAGTCGATGTGATGTATAGTTTCTGTTTGTTTGATAAGATTGATAAGACCCACTTGTGATTAGAAACTAACTTCTCCAATGTTCGTCATTCAGCCTTCTTCCACTCACCTCCTCACCTAGTTCTGATTCTATTGCTCTCTTTAAACGAGTTATTTCTGATAAAGAATATCATTGTTTTTGGTCACCTCACCTCGAAGCTTCCACGTCTCGATTCAAGGTGAGCTCGACAACAATAAGACCCCCTTTATTCGATATTCTCTTTATGCTCTTGTGATTTAGCCCCTCCGGGTTCAGACGCTGCGCGTAATTTTTGGAGAAGACGTCATTCGAGATGGCTATGAACACTATTTTTGGAAACACCGATCCGCGTTTCGCAAAAGTCGAAGAGGTTTTTCGGTGAGTTCTCTTTCGTGGTGGGAACGGATTTCCGATTTAGTCGACTGAAGTCGTTACTTCGAGGGTGTAGTGTCTAGTATAAGATGATATTTGTCTAAAGAATAAGTTCCAGAAGGAATTTCCGGGATGGCTGGGAGCCGGAAGGAGCAGCGGTGGCCGTTTATTACCGCGGCGAACTTGTTGTGGATCTTCAAGGAGGTTATCAAGACGCTTCATCAAGAACAAGATGGACGGAAGAAACAAGGACTGTCATCTTCTCGGTCACAAAAGCAGTGGCCTCTCTTGTAATTGCAATGCTGGTGGATCGAGGGAAACTAAAATATGAGCAGAAGATTGTTGAATTTTGGCCGGAATTTGGGCAAGAAGGAAAGGAGAACATTACGGTAGAAATGATTCTACATCATCAGGCTGGGTTGTGTCTGTATGAGGAGCCGGTTACTTTGGAAATTGCCAGCGATCCTAAAGCCATGGCGAAGTTGATTGAACGCCAAAAACCATCATGGACTCCAGGCACAAAGAGTGGTTATCACGCAGTTAGTTTTGGATGGTTGGTAGATCAAATTGTGAGACATGTGGATGAACGAGGAAGAGGGATGGCAGATTATATCAGAGAAGAGATCACCGAACCTTATAGTAAGTACTTTCCATAATTGCTTGCAGTGTTCTTTTTAGATATCGATTTCTTCTTGGGTTTACCTTCACATGAGCAACATACAGTATCCCGCTTGGCAATCCCAACAAATTCCTATTTCTTGAAAGAAATCGTCCATGATCCTCGAATTCTTATCGCTCTTACTTGCTTGTACAGTGGTGGAGATGTCGGATTGCGGAAACAGGTCAACAATATTGAATTTATTTGCACCGAAAAGGTAGATGATTGATAAGAGTGAAAGTTTTTGAGGTCATCGTGTGTTTTTCACGTTTTTAAGTGAACTTTTAGGGAGTTAACAGCTTCAACAGTCCCCTTGTTCATCGTTTGGAACAACCAGCCGCCTTAGGCATCACCAAAGCCAGGGATTTGGGAAAGATCTTCGCCTTGATGTTGGATGGGACATTGATCTCAAAGGAAACTCTCAGAAGACTCGACTTACCCAGAGTTGTTCAAACCGACGTTTGTTTGAAGATCCCAACAGCCAAAGGACATGGATTTATGTATGAGAGACATCCATACAAACAGGTAGATATAAAGTTTATGAAAAGTTATGGGTATCAACCAAAGCGATAATCAATCTCTTTTCCCAGGGAAAATACCTTTACGGTCATCCCGGTCATGGCGGGAGTAACATGATGATCGATCACGAAGACGAAATTGTAATAGTCTACTTGACCAATGGCCTCAAAATGGGTGGCGGCGAGTTAACCCAACCTTATAAAAGGTTGCGCAATCAAGCCCTCAAATGCATCGGACAGAAGGTGAAACCGAAAAAAGTAAAGTAGGATGGGTTTAATGGAATGTACGAGTATGTGTAATAAATATTGTCATAGATTATAAGTATTACGGCACGATTAGAGAAGACATTGCACGTTGATGATGTGCAATATGTATACGTAATGGCTAAATTAATGGGTTTCATGGCAATCAAAGTCTAATCGGATCTCATCGATTCCCAGCCATTTAAATCGTTTCCATTGGGTGGCAACGAAGAAGATCTAAGTTAATGTCATTTTTAAAGGCAACAGTCCATAATGAGCAGATGCCATAACGGACAGATTTCGAGAACCCGGTGGAGTGTCACCGTTACAGTAAAAAAATTTTGGTTCGAAAAAGGTATAAGTGCAAAAACGTGAGCTTTAGTGTAAAATTTTTTAAAAGTGTAATTCCCGAAGAAATGTTTTTGAAGACTGAGTTTCTAATAATCTTCGATAATAACGATTTACCCGATTATACATGGTAAGAATTTTTTGCACTTAAATTTTTACACTTACCGCAAATTTGCCAATATGGCTTCATTTTTTCGAAATTTACTTTTTTGCAATGGTATAAGAGAATCTATGACATTCCAAAGGGCTCTCCCTTTATATTATGGTCTGCTCATTGTGGACGGGCACGACTTTAAACCATACCTTTTTAGTGCCGCTGGGTAAGACCACGGTCTCATTTTCTCTCCAATGAGCCTTTATGGGTGGGGCCTCGTAAGGACAATTGGCCAGGGAATCGATACAAACCTGAAGAAATATTAAATCTAGACCAAGGAATAAAATTAGGGCAGCATCCTAAGCGCTGCCGTACCTGTAATGATATGGCGTTGCTTTGTTTGTAAATGGCAAATCGAAGTTCAGCCTCTGCTGGGAGATTGAATTCCTCGGATTCGAGGATGTACACGGTCCGCCCTTTCGTATTGACACCTCTGTCGTCCACTCCAACATACGCGAAACCAGCTGGAAACAGGTAAAATTATAAGCGAAAAGCAGTAATAACACAAGCATTACTGAAAGGTGGTAGTTATACTTACAATGATTGGATTTGGTGTTCGATTCGGTGTTTATATTTCCAATCCGTGAGCGACTGAACTGCCATTTGCCGTGGCTAAAAGAGTTGGGATATTAGATGGTCTTGATGTATAAGGTGATAAATAACAAGCTTCTTACTTAACATCGTCGTCCAAGACTGACTGGGAATACCCGCAAAGATCCTTCTCGAAGCTGCATTCAATTGCTTTGCAAGGATTCGAATTTAATTGTCTTATCCTTAAGCTCGACCCCGCCCCTGAATTACGGTCGATAAGAAGGGAGGGAATCTGAAGAGATGGAGGCGTCCGATCCTTCAGAACATCCGATTCGGAACTCTTAACTGGACTGTCCAGATGATTTGGACGGTTCTGAAAATAAAAAAGTTTAATTGAATGAAGCTTAACTTACGGAACTGAACTCCTTTGAAAGACAGTCTTGCGCCTCATAAACGAGATTGTCCATGATGAAAAGACCCGGCTTCTTGAATCCACTGACGATGACTTCTACTAAGAAATTCTCTGAATCCGTGTGGATAACTTGAATATCAACTCGACTGGAATCTGGGACATATTCGATATTCGTGGTGCAACGACGATCATCATCCACCCGGGTGCAAACTTTTACTTCCACATTCGGCTCGGTTGTCCAATAGCTGAAATAAATGTTGGATTTAAAGGACCAATGGTATGTAGATCACCCTACTCTGAATAAAACTCTGCTTACTCAAAGCTCAAAACTCCATCGCCTTTCTGACATTTGACCTCCATCTGAATGATCCCGGCGGCATCTGGAGTGTTTCCGAAGGGTTCGGCCATCACAAGAAATCCATCTTGAGGTAAAGCCCCTAAGGGTCTTTTGGTTAAAACCGAGAAACTCTCTTCAAAGGGACCAAAGACAGACCCATTTTTATGATGAACAAAGGCCCCTCGTCTGAACACCAACTCTTCTTCATTATTCCCATAAAAACGGCATCTCGAATTCTCATCAAAATTACACGAGGAGTATCGAGGATCGGCCAGATTTTGATCTTCATTGAAGGAGTCCACTTCGGTGCAATCCAGGATTTCCATGAATCCGGCCGGCTCTTTTCTTGAACAGATTCTCGCCCATTCCGCGAGGTTTCGATGCTCTGGAAAGGGATTTTCTGGCCGAGAAAGGTCCTTGGATTGGAGTTGATTGGGCTCTGGAGGATCGGATGGCGGATGATTGCTTGGGTTTAATCCGTTTTCTTCAAAGACATGCAGCTCTACAGCATCGTTGATCTGTCTTTCGACTTCCAGATTTTGCCTTTTTTGGGTCTCATCCAAACTCGAGATATCATCAGGTGATTTGAACTCGGGTTGAAGGGAATTCGACGCTTTCCCATCATCCACTTCAACCGAATGTTCAATGGAGAAACTGGGGACTCCATTCACGTTAAACGAGGGCTCTGGGACATGGGCATTTGGCTTATAATCACTGTAATTTGGATCTTGAACAAACGCTGACTGGACGCCTTGACTTAATAGTTGGGGTTGTGCAGCAGGGACTTCATAGGTTTTGCTTCCATAAACAGCATTCGAGGTGTACTGTAGCGGGGGTTGACAAGCCAAAAATATTGGGAAAACTGGAAGAAAGCGGAAAATTTTGTAATATTTAACAGTAAACGTCAAGTCAAAATTGATCTATGTCATCTATAAAGCCTCATTATCATCAAAACTACCAACCAAAAACGAATCCCCACTTACCATGGCCAATCAAAAAGATGACCCATAATGTCATCATATCTTAGACCTTCGAATATGATGGATAGCCCGCTCCTTGCGGTTTTGGCGCTTCTGTCAGCGGCTGGGCGGAGCCCCAAATGGGATAGGCATTTGTCGCCTGAGGCAGCGGATCCGTATGTTCCAGTTTCGGCGCCCTCAGAATCCCTCCGTTTAGTCCGTTTTCTTTTCTTCACTTTCGAAAATGCCTCGAGGAATGCAAATTTGGGGGTGGCAGACAAAAAGCAAAAGTTGTTTTATGGGTTTCGTTTCCGGTCCACCGGCTTTGTGGGACGGCGGCGATGATCCGCGCCCAAATTATAAAAACATTTGGGAATCCGTTTAATTCGAAACATTTGCTGACTAAGAGCGCGAACGCCTAAGGCGACAATTGTTTGTTCAAGGACAGTCGCGCGTATTTTACGACATGAACAGTGATCCATGTCGTATTTTTTGGAAACTGGAAGCCCTTTACAGTCCATCTTGCTCACGGATTATCTTGAAATCCTGTTTCAAAATTAAATTGTCCATAAACAGTAACGTCACTAGACTATAGCATTGTGGTTACATGAGCCAAATAATATTCAGCTCAAACCTGTTTCAACTGGACACGTTAGGCACTTTGCTATCACCTGAGGTCATGAACTCGGTGATAGCAAGCAGATAGTCGACAAAGTCCCCTCGGGTCGGATTAAGATACGGATCAGTATCAAAGGAGTTCACGCAGATCTGCAAGTGGATTGGGTGGATTAAGCGTTTCCGCATCTCAACTCGCTCGCCGCTGGGGATCCACGGAACGTTGGTAAAGGTCAAAGGCGAGGTAAACCTGGTTTTGACGAAAATCAAAGGCAAAATTTGGCATGTTCAATATCTCTGGCTACAATTGGTATTTTTTACAAATGGGGGTCATTGCCTTAGGGCTTCTTTGAAACACTATAAAAACAAACGCCCATCGAATCGTTTAAGCTCCAAAAAGGGTCAAGGCGAACAATGAAAAATTTTATGAATAAAGTTGTTGACGTTAAACACACTGGATGCGTTTATTAAACGATGAGATCACGCAAAATAAATAATATGAAGTATAAGATAGACATCTCTAAGATACGTTGGTATGACACCGGTATGGCACTGCAAAGATGAGGGGACGCTTTACAGGACCTGGGAACAATAATCTTCAAAGTCTGAGGTCTGCAAGCGGATGTTGTCGATGGCCAAATAAAGGTTTCGACCGACTTTCCCGGCAATGAAATACACCTAAAGCAATTTAAATTACATGTAAGCTAAACTTTTGTAGCATATAAAAATAAAAACATTAATGTACAGGGTGTTTCAAGAAATTTGGAACAAATGACTTGCTTATATCTTTGTGTTCTTTGCAGCTATCAACGAATTTCTTTTTGCTTCTAAAAATTGACAGCGTGCGTTTATAGAATCTTAAAAAAAATTTTTTTGTCGGCGGAGGGCCCATTTCTCGGCGTAGAAAATTAGGGCCTTTTTTAAAAATCACAGCGTATTACGTGGCGGAAACGCCGTTGCAACGGCTGAAATCAAGTTTACGTTACACCTCCTTCGATTTTACGGTATGCATTTTTTTGTTTTCGATTTTACGCGCACCGCGAAGGCGCGGCGGAGACTTCAGATTTCGGCGGACGTTGTTTTGGGCCTTCGGCTGTTGCAATTCATGTTGGAAAAGAGGTTGGGGTGATTTTTTGTTGTCATCCGATGCACAGATGGCAAAAATTTCGTGCTTTTTTCCCCGGCGGAGGATTCGGCGGAGGCTTTATCAAAGGGTCAAAGCTGTCTTACGAGTCCGGGAAAAATCTCAGCTACAAGAATCCATCAGAGCAGCATTGTCTTTCAAAGATTTTTGATTTTTTTGGTCCGGCGGACAAATCGGCCGAGTTTTGTTTTTACCCTTTGATAAAGCCTCCGCCGACTCCTCCGCCGGGGATAAAAAGCACGAAATTTTTACCATCTGTGCATCGGATGACAAGAAAAAATCACCCCAACCTCTTTTCCAACATGAATTGCAACAGCCGAAGGCCCAAAACGACGTCCACCGAAATCTGAGGTCTCCGCCGCGCATCCGCGGAAGTGCGTAAAATCGAAAACGCAAAAAAGCATACCGTAAAATCGATGGAGGTATTACGTAAACTTGATTTCAGCCGTTGCAACGGCGTTTCCGCCACGTAATAAGCTGTGATTTTTAAAAAGGCCCTAATTTTTCCGCCGAGAAATGGACCCTCCGCCGACGAAAAAAAATTTTTTGAGATTCTAAAAACGCACGCTGTCAATTTTTAGAAGCAAAAAGAAATTCGTTGATAGCTGCAAAGAACAAAAAGATATAAGCAAGTCATTTGTTCCAAATTTCTTGAAACACCCTGTATATGGCGATGTGAACCCAGTTTGGACTTCAAATCCCATATTTCCCACCTTTTCGGCCTCTTCGTCCAACAGAATCCGCTGATCGTGCCTCCAGAATTCCCTTGCGTTCAACGGTGGGTTAACATACGGACAGTTGTCAAAGGAGTTCACACAGACCTACAAATAGATTGGGCACGATAAACAGCTTTCAGATCCCAACTCACTCTCAACTGAGGACCCACGGAGCGCTGATAGAGATCAAAGACCAGGTAAACCGGCTCTTTGGTGAAGAAACGGGCCGATTCCAAGACGAATACTTCCGTTGAAAAATCATTCCGATCCAGGCCGACAAAAGCAAAGCCAGCTGAAACTATTCATTAAAAACCGAAATTTCGATACAGTGACTCCATACAATGAATCGCAAAGAGCAAAACGCTTGTTCGTTATAGTGAATTACGGAGGTTGATTTTGTTATAAAAGTGACAATTGAGATTGTACGTTATAGACAGGTTTCGTTGTATGGCGGTTCGTTGTACGGAGGTCCCACTGTACGTGATGAAAAGAAGAAACATAACGCATTTTGCTATCAACTCACTCATCCTTTGATCAATCGGATTAGCCTTGTGGATTCCAGTGTGCGGATTTCCAAAATAATGTTCTCCAATTCGCCATTCAGCACTGAAAATTGCGTGATATTAAAATGTATTGAACATACGTTCCTCCAAGGCCTGAAAGAGAGTAATAACAGGAATCCCCGTGGTTGAAGTCGCAGCTCAAGGCCTCGCAAACATCCAATTTCCCTTGTTGCGAACCTAGGTCTCGGTCCTGAAATCAGAAGATCAATTTCTGTATTATACTTGACTCAATTCCAATATAAGTATGCTATAGCCAAAGTGTGCCATAACCAACCTCAGAATGGACGATACTCGTTGTGCCAAACACTTTTTTCTTCTTTATCGACTCGGTTGTGCTATAAACAATGTCATTATCCGTAATCGACTTGGTCGGTTTGAAACTTCTAGTCGGCGCTGCATTCGCGACGGTCCTTGTGGTCGTCGTATTCTTCTTTTCGGGCCCATAAACTTCACAAAATTTGCCTTCGTATCTAATGGAATCGAGGAAGACAATGTCATCCTTCCCGATGGAGTCCACCTGCACACGCAGACGGAATGGCCTCAGGGATTGGGGGATTTCGAAGGTCAGGGGATTCGAATCCATATGGGATTCCTCACATTGAGGGTCGGGGGTGTCTTCGGGGATCACGCACACTTTCAAGACTGGGGTCTCGTTGTTGCTCCAGTAACTAGAAACATTTCATATATGATGGCTTTAAGAGACGTCGTTTTTTTGCTGTATGTTTGATAAATAAGCAAATCAGCCAAGTAACTCAACGGATCGATTTTCGAGAGAAGCCACGAAAGAGGAGAGCTGGCCATACAAAAAATGTCTGATTTAAAACGTACTCAAATTTAAGATAGGCTTTGTCAAATTGACATGGTATCCTTGTCTCAATGGCCGCTGAGATATCTCTATCGTAGTCCTCGCCTCCAGCCATTAGAAAATAGTCCTCTGAAAAGTGATATCAAATTACTCTGTAATTAATGACCTGAACATAAAAAATAAGCTACAATTACTTACCAAATGCGAAAATCCGATTCGAAGTGCATTCAAACTTATCGACATCAAAGAACGATTCGAATCGAGCTCGTTTGAATCCCGGGCCTTGAGTTCCGACCTGTCGATTGTACCAAGCACACTTCTCTTCATCGGAATCAAATCCACAAACAGCTGTACCACCTGAGCCGATTGCAATTGGGACGGATGAGAACTCATATTCAGTTGCCAAGCGCTTCAATTCTGAAACGATACAGTTGTAAGACGACCAAAAAAGGTAAACTTTGATAAAATTTGTTTACCTTTGGCTCTGTAAAATCCATAGTCTTCGCTTGCGCATTTCGCATTATGAAAATCAGCATCGAAACTCTGCGCAGCATAAGCCAGCGCTCTATTCCGTGCTGCCAATGTCGAATATTGTCCTCCGCCATGGCAAGAATTGGTTACTAAAGAAAATAGATCATCTTAAAATCATGTTCAACATCAAAATTAATCATTTTTAGAACAACAGAGCTGTAATCAGTCCAATACTTACTTCTAATCAGCAGAAAAAGCAAAAGAAAATCGAATACCATGACATAGATCCTACCCGAAAGCGAAAGTCGGTCACTTTCCTCGGACTGAAACTCTCGCCGATTCCCCGTTCCGCCCTCCTCCAATTATGCCTCGGGGGGATCGTCTAAAACCCGAGTAATTATTGCAGGATGAGCTTTGCCCCAATTCGAAAAAAACGCTCTCAAAGTGCGAAAGTGTATTTGGATTCCCTTTTTTCCCGATTGTAATTGTATTCGAGAACGGTCGGTCTGAAGACAGCGAAGGCGATCATGTCAGATGAAGGTAAGTACTTGTAATTGCGTCCATTAGAGACTCCTTTGTGTGCATATATTGTTGGAGATCGCCGGGATCTTCTGGGATATGAGAGCGAAGGCGGATCCACATTATCCTTGAGGAGTAAAATACAGAAGCAGGATGTTGTACTTGTTCGAAAACAAGTTTTGGTTTTCGGAGGGATTTCGCCTAGTCCGATGGATGCAGAAAACTTATTGATCTCTTTGATTGGCCATTAAAAAATTCGGTTTATCAAATTTTGCCAATATTTTGAATTTTGTTTTCTCGCCATGATTGGCATTTTATTGCAAGCCATTGGTCAAAAGTCAAATGGCCATTGACTTTTGATTCTAATAGACCCTATAGGGCCTACCTTGCGTAATATTTTTTATTTTCAGTAGATACGGATTCCTGTGTGACCGCGCTTTCTGGCTATGTTTTTCAACCCAAACTGTCTGTTTCTCTGGCCTCTCTCTCCGTCTCCACTGTCTCCGTGGACTCTGTCTTTCCCTCTAGTGGAGATATGATCCCAGAACTTTCTGACGGTGATCTCCTATCTGTTAATGATCCGTTCTCATCTGATCAGTCCACCTTCTCCTTGACCTCGTTGAATTCATCCCTTTTCAATGACGTCACTTCATTCGAGGAAAGCAGTATGACCAAAGACAAGAATTTTGATGATAGCAGCTGTGGAAGTAGCTGTGCTTGTAAGTTTAGGCCTTATTATCAAGGAATAACGATTTGCTTTCAGCTGCGACCCCTTCTTTTCACACTTCCGATATTCAGACTCGATTTGACGATGACTTTTCCTATGAATACGATGAAAGTTTTGTTGAATCTGAAGAGGAAGATGACAGTGGATTGAAGACTGGTATCGAGTATGAAAATGACGATGAGATCTGGTGTTTGGAGACTGGCTTTGAGATGAGTGACCCAAACAAGTCGATCGGAGTTTACACTGCCATCGACAGAGATGATATTAGATTGTAAATGCTGATATTGTGGGGGAATGTTCGTAAAATATAAATATAAATCGATTCTATGATAACATTGCACAGTTTTTTGATTTTCGAAAGAAAATTTTGGGCAATCTCAAAACTCTTTTATTGAAAATTTGAATAATTTTTGTGAGTCCAATTTTTGGGAAGGATAAAGTTATTTTGTCGATGATTTCTCAACGCGCGAGATGTGGAAGCAACTCATTTGCATCGATTTACGGCCCACAAATTGGTCGACAGTAACCCGAATTGAAATAGCGGTTGTCGGTTCGGAATCCCTCAGCTCGCAATGAATGACAAGAAGAAGACGAGGCGACGAAAAGCAACGGAAAAGACCAGCGACGACGATGGAACTCAAATGGAAGGAGCGGAAAAGAAGACCAAGAATAAGAAGAAGGACAAGGTTGTCTCGAGACGGAGAACTGTGGAGGAAGGGACGGTCGAACACGGCGGAGACAAGTTCCAGGAGCAACTCAAGGAGTTCGTCAAGCATTGTCTTCAAGTTGGGGTCAATGGCATCATCCAGGAGTTCGCTCAGATCAAGGTAGAGACGGCCCAGCCGGGTCCGAAGACCGCGTACGATGCAAATGCGGACAAGAATCGCTATAAAGGTAGACATCTTCTATTCTTTACATTATACTTGATCCAAATATGTTTTTAATAGCCTTATGGGATGATTTCTGATTTCAGATGTGGTTTGTATTGATGTAAGTCGCGTCAAGCTGGTTGCCGATCAAGATTATATCCATGCAAATTACATGGATTTCAATGGTAAGCCAAAAAATCATTTTTTAAACTATCGCTTCAGGATTTGAGAGGAAATACATTTGTACCCAAGGTCCTACAGAGAAAACTGTTGGCGATTTCTGGAAGATGGTGGTGCAAGCCAAAGCCCCGGCTATCGTAATGTTGTGTGGAATCATGGAATTGGGCAAGAAAAAGTGTGAACAGTACTGGCCAGAACAACAAGGGTCCAGTGTAAGATGATTATTAATGTTAAACGAAGTTTTTAGGGCGTATTTGGCGACTTTACCATCAAAAATACGGCAGTCCACATACCCGAGGAGGGCTTGGCCCTGACGACATTGGAGGTCAGCATAAATGAAAAGGAGCATCTGGTCGTGACCCATTACTTCTGGCAGTCCTGGCCCGATCGTGGAGTCCCCAAGAACCCCATGTTTTGCATGAGATTGATCGGAAAGCTGAATCGATACAATACGGTGGTCGTTCATTGCTCGGCGGGAATTGGACGGACCGGTACAATCGTTGGACTGGACTATGCCAATCGAATTCTGCACAAGGGAGAACAACTGAGGCTGAAGGAAGTGGTCAAAGAGATGAGAAGACATCGGCATAACTCGGTCCAGACTGATGTCCAATACTTGTTCATGCATAGGGTTCTCATGGGGATTGCGGAGAATAGACATGTAAGAGTTATTAATAGAATCTTACTGTAGATTGGAAGAGGAGTTAATCAGAAACTATTGAGGGGGTTTCCTGAATAAATATTGTTGTGTTCAGCTGGTCCAAGCGTCCGAGATCCAGCCATTCATGACTGCTTATGATGACTTCGTCAAATCCAAAGGAGGCTGATCTATTTTGTCCTATCTTACCCTTCTTTTTACTGATCTCCCCTCTGAATAAACCGATCTCTGCTTACTTTTTTATTACTGCCTACAGTGTTTCCTTTTTTTCATTAGACTTTGTTTTGTTCTTTCCACGCTTATCGCCGTGTGAATCACTTTTTTCCCCGGGATTTATAAACAGAAATCGCCGAGAACAATCTTTAGTCATGGGCCCATTCCCCGTTGTTTTATTCATCCCTCTGGCTTTATGTCTCGGAGGATTGCCCGAGGAACGTATGACCACGGTAAGGCGTTCAGTATATGTTATTAGAATAGGTGGTGTAGTATAACAAATAGTATATGAATAAATGAGTTTTCAGAGTCAAATCGTCGACTTCTATGGTTACCCTATTGAGGAATTTGAGTCTCAGACAGAAGACGGATACATCCTCAAACTTCAGCGAATTCCCTTCGGCAAGACGCCCCGAGGCCTCAGTACTGTAAGCAGAATTATAATATTTACCCGTTTAGTCCTCCAAGCCCGTGGTCTTCTTTCAACATGGGTTTATTGCGTCTTCGGCTGATTGGGTCACCAATCTTCCCCATCAATCAGCTGCTTTCGTCTTCGCTGATGCTGGATTCGATGTTTGGATGGGAAATGTGCGAGGGAATGTATACTCAAGAGGTCATGTTAATAAAACAAAACATTTTTGGGAGTTCTCGTGGGATGAGTTTGCTAAATATGATCTGCCAGCCATGATCGACACAGTCTTAAATATCACTGGAGATGATTCTTTGTATTATATTGGACATTCTCAAGGGACCGAGATCATGTTTGCAAAATTGGCGGAGGACCCTGGATTCGGAAAGAAGGTGAGTGGGGCTTCCTATTACTTGGTAGGATATCGTCGATACCCTTGTTATAATAGTTTATTTTTCTGATAAAAAAGTTCTTCGCGTTGGCTCCCGTGGCTACAGTATCCAATCTCCATGGGTTTTTGTCTTATATGGGTAGATTTTTTGGAAAGGATATTTCTGTAAGTTAAAAATACCGTAACAAGGTGTTTTAGAAGTTTTTTGAATTTTTTGGAAGTTATGAATTTTTGCCAAACAACTTTTTGACCAAACTTTTCGCGGAAATTACTTGTGGATGGAAGTTTACAAATCCGTTGTGTGACAATGTTTTGTTTCAAATCGGAGGTCCGGAGAGCAACCAGTTCAACACTGTGAGTATAAATTCAAAATACGTCTTATTCATCAAGCGTGAACAACTTTTAAATTTTCCTTCAGACCCGGTTGATGGTTTATATGAAGCACACTCCAGCTGGGACCTCTACTCAAAACTTTGTGCACTGGGTCCAATTGACTCAGACCAACAGGACCCTGAAGTACGACTATGGAAGTGCAGCGGAGAATGAGAAACATTATGGACAGGTATGATTGCATATATTGGAGTATATAGAGTAATCAAATTTTTTATCGAGTATATACATATTCCATTAGCCCACGCCACCGGAATACGACTTAACTCGAGTTCAGACCCCTGTCTATCTGTATTACAGTCCCTCTGATTGGATAGCTGATGAAAATGATGTCAAGGTAGGGAAATTGATGATAATTAGAGCAATATTGAAGTCAACTGCCAATAAAAAAAATTTTTTTAGACCGCGATTCTTGACAAGATCCATCCCCAATATCTGAAGAGGGTAAAGCCAATGGAAGATTTTAATCATTTTGACTTTATCTGGGGTTTAAATGCCCGCAAATTGGTATACGACGAGATCATCAAAACTTGCATGGGACATTATATTCGAACCAAAAATCATTTCTAACTCCATTAAAAGTGTTACTATGGATTATGATCGAGATAACAAGTGCGACAATAAACTTTACTCATGATATATACTTTACATTGTACATGGTAAAATAAATATCAAAAGATGAGTTTGAGCATTCTATTGATGTATTCTTCGTTGACCACCTCTACATACTCACTCTCCCAGTCATAGGGGTCGGTCATTGGGACATTCCCAGAAAATTCTTTCATTATCTCCTAAAGGTCTCAAGTATAATATAATAAATATCTTTTGATAACATTATAAATTAAGACAGTCTTACCTGCAGTGCACTATAATTTGGAGTGTCATCAACTTCCATGGCATACACAGCCTTTCCAAACTCTCTCAACGCCTCTCCAAATCCCTCCGAAATCTTCAAAAAGTCATCGTTTGCCAAATGCTCCTTGGCCATTTTGATGTGTGCTTGACGCTGCAGATCCTTCCACGGTAAATCCCCTCGGATAATCTCGAGAAGAGAGAAGTAAAGAGCCATCAGATCATCGGACGGCCCTTGTTCTTCTCTTTTGTGGACTCTGATCGACACATATCTTAAAGTCCCTCTGAAGCCCGTCCGATCTCTTCTGGGCCGAAGTTGGCCATCCGTATTTCTGAAGCGACGAACGAGGCCAAAATCGACAAGGAGGAGACGTTGCCGAGATTGTTCGGTGATTCCGAAACAAATATTGGCCGGCTTGATGTCTCGGTGGATGTACCCGATATTGTGGAGATCTCGGAGAGCAGCAATCGCCTGAAAAAAGAAACTTCATTAAATCAGAAATGACGTCATCACATCACAAGAAATCATCCTAAAACTCGAAAAAAATTTAGAAAAAATTATGGTGAACTTTAAGACGAAAGAAAGTCTTGCTCTTGCCTGCATCATAACCCTTCCCGCCGTCGATTTGGAAAGTCTCTTCAGTGGGCATTGCTTCCTCAGATCTCCCAAATTCGTGGATAACAGCTGCATTACAATAAAATTGACTTGCTTCTCACATCCAGACCCAAAAATAATGGGTGCATGAGGTTGTCCTTGAAGCCGGACCAGGACTTTCTGTTCCAAAATCATCCTTCTGACCACCCTCCCTCTTCTCCTAGTGGGCTCCGCTTTAATGGCGACATTCTCCTTGGATCTCTGATCATGTGCAAAGTAGATCTGCCCATATCCCCCAGATCCGATCAGTCCTTTAATCAGCCAACGATTGCGAAGGGGCTCTCCGACTGAGAGGAGGGTATCATCTAGGTTCTTGGAGATCTTTGGGCACATTCGCCGACGAGTTCTAAAATAACATAAAATTAGTCAACACATAATATAAAGCCGTAATCATGTAGTCATTGGTGATCAAATGGCAAAAGTCCATACTTTTCATTAAGAATCAGGTACGGCGCCGATGGCTCGGCCACCTCCACAGTGCTGGGGATCTTGATTTGAGAGTTGGTGTGACAACAGGGGAGGGACATGTTGCTGTCCGAGATGTCGGACCATTTATCCTTGTCTTGTCGACTCTTCATCTTCTGTGCTTACAATAAAAAGGCGACCGTATTGGGAGATAGAATCGAATGGAAATGAAGGGAATTTCCCGCGTTCGGGACCATTATTTACCACAAATTTCATTCAATTTGACAAGAAAATTCCGAAATCCAACTTCCTCTTGCCATAACATTCAAACCATCATGTAACCTTTCACATCACTTTCTCTTATCCATTTTTCTAATTACACATTCCGTACTTTTAACAATCTTCCCAAAAACCAGCTAAAGTCACAATTTATAGCGCGAATGTAAAATAATCACTAGTTACAAATAAAAGACGGCTCTTCACCATCATATCTGAGCCAAAACTCCTTTGATTTTTTTGTTCGCTGCCTCAATTTTCCGTTGAATTTCTTCCCTCTCAATGCTAATATCGTCAACTCTTTTGAGGATCTTCTTGATTAAAACTCCCTTCACTTCCTTCAGATGTTTTTCCTTCTCCATTTTGTTGTTCAATTCCATGGACAGGACTTCCAATTTCTCTACATCTGGCTTCATGGCGTCCAATTTCTTCTGATATTCTCTTTTCAGATGATTCCTCGCCTTCATTTCATCTCCATTATAATATGTCAAAATCCTCGCTGCAATCGTCCCTAAACCAGATATTAAATCCCGGTGTTTTGAACCCACGAGCTTCTAATTTATGCGGATCTTCTCCTTCAATCGGTTGGGCTTCAAATTCCAAAGACGAACAAGGTTCGACCAGGATCTTTTCATCGAATAAAGGGTCCGTTTCTTGGCAATCGTACGAATTCAAATCGATGGGAGGGAATCCAGGATGGGTTGTGATCATTTCCGGGAGTTTGAGCATTGGTAATGTGAACGTGGCAATGCTGGGAGTCGCCATAACGGAACTTGGAGTGGGTAAAGGCTGATACTGAGGGGTCATCATGGGGTGTTGGATGGAACGACGGGTGAATCCGGCCGCAATAACACCGGCCCCAGGCTGAAATCAAGGTCACAGTCAATCGCATAAGAAATAAAAATTCTTCGCAAAAATAGAAAAAACGAGCCAATGGTCACAGAACAAAATCTACGCTTTGTTTTTACACATCAAATTTGACAGAATTACGCTTCCATTTGTACTCAAATTTTATAATTCTCCAGGGAGTATGATTTTAGGTCTAAACGATCAATTTCGAGAAACTTTGTATGTGGATTTAAATTTTCGCCGTTCCATTTTCCGACATACGTACTATATGAATAATAAAGGTTAGTAGGTGTTAATCTGGGTGTACGTTTTTGATTATGACATTTCGTATATTATACTAGACACCTTTGAAGATATTGGTTTAGAGTTCGCCCATTTTCGGGCTGGATAAGATTACTTAACGCAATATTGGTTTCTAGTGCCTATAAAAACGCAATTGGATAGTTTCCCCTTCTCGTTTGGATGTTATCTTCATGTCAAACTTGATGCAGATTTTAGGTAGAGATTAATTCAATGATTCGATAAACGGGAAACAAAAATAAATGGAAGAGGTATGGCCATTTCATGCACGAAATCATACTTATACTATCCAGATATTTTTATCAAAAAAAACCAGATATGGAGATTCTCAACCAATAATTCTAAAAAAGAAAATAATTTTGACTTTTTTCATGCACAAATGCGGTAAAAACACTCCAGGATCGCGCTGCATTGACTTGTCTGTGGAAACTACTTACAATGCGCAAGATCAAGAATCTCTTTTATGAAACGCTTGAACCGTTTTTCATCCGTATTTTGCAAACTGGGATTAAATTTAGCACCAAAAGTGGCATATGCGAGGATTTTTTTATAGGATACGATTTTTTACCCAAAAATATATATTTGTTACCCGTTTCCCAAAAAAAAATGTTGATTACTTCCTTACCCTCGGTGTTTCCTCAACCAAATTCGACGACGGTCTACTCGGAGTCTCCATGATTGTGCTAAGGCCTGCCCTCGGATTTCCCACAGTGTGTCTTCTCATGTAATTCACTGTCTTTGGAGGTGCCGTCTGTTCTTCCTTTTCTTCCTCGACCTCCATTTCCTCCTTAATTTCTTCATGAATACTTATCTCTTTGGTGATTGTTGTCCTTATCCCACTACACGGTTCTTTGAAGCTCTCTTCAAACCCGAATCTGGTAGATACATCAATATCCAGCAGTGGTTGGAACGACTGGCTTCTTTGAGTGCTGGTTGTGACATCTAGATTAACCGCCGGAAGGATATTTCTGGGGGAATCTCGTCCATGAATTACTCGAGTCTTGGATTCCGAAGTTCCCTGTGCTGTTT